>OY992503.1:10173861-11603861 GCA_963921215.1 Scoparia ambigualis
TCAATGTTCTGTATATTCGTTAAAATGATTTAAAATGTTTTATTTAATTATCCTAAATAAAGGATATAATTTACTGTTTACTGCATTGTCTCTTTGTTATATGAAACCTAAGCATTGTAGTAAAACACCTACTAACGATAAAAGCGTCAAGGGTTGCATGAAAACTTACGTATATCGGCGGCGGCGAAGCGCAACGCGACGAACAAGACAGTGGTCGTCAACATTTTGTGGCACCGCGGTGTCGCAACTGTGGTAGCGATGTCGTGGTATCGGGCGGCCGGCGCGCGCGCTGGCCGGGCACTGCGCGAACTATGCCACCTCCCCGAGTCCCCACGGCCAGCTGAGGACGTGAATGTCCGCCCTGTGCCCACTAAAACAATTAACTACCTATTACAATGAACACGCTTAATGCACCTGTTAATATTGCAATATACTCGTAGGCACAAATAAACAGAAACGACGCATGCCATTAGTTGAAGTTAACGCCGAATAATGTTGGTAATTATTTTGATCGGCAGAGTATGTTTGTTGGATAATTAGATATTGACGTTGCCTTTTGAATCCACAGAACAGACACAATTATCTTTTAAAAGAATTTTCTTTTCTCCCTTGCTCCCATATTTTTGTTCTTTAATTTCAATCGCAGAAAAGCATGAATAAAGTCTGTAGACCTTGTACTCTACTCTGAGGAACTGACAAAAAACTCAACTAGTGTTTTATTTTCATCCTCCTATTAAGTAGTTTTAACAAAAATAACATACTAATATTGAAAAGCGATTTTACTTTTACTCAGTGGTTATTAAAATAGTAAAATCTAAGTTTATAGTAAGAAAAATAGATAACATATTTTTGAGGGAGGCGCAAAAGAGCTTCCTCTATGAAATGGGAGTTTCCTTTTTATATTACACGATCACCGACGGCTGATTTGGAGCGAGATAACCAACATCATCTTCTTGATAATCGCTACCTAGAGCCGATTAATTTATAATGTAAACAACGCCAAGTCCTTTTACAAAAAATATTCATAGCCAATTTTATAGCCTAAAAATGAAAAGTGTTTGTTTTTCATTGTGTCAAACTTGAACGGTTGACATTCTCTGGTGATTGTAGGTTGTTTGACTGAAGAGGTTTAGATTTCTACGGAAATCTAAGAGGTTTGGTGTGACTCTACCCAGCTAGTCGGATCACTAATGGAAAAAACGTTTGCAGGTAGCATGCGTTTCTCCCATTAGTTCCGCTTCCGCCTTTATTGGCAAAAAAATCATATAAGCTTCACACCAGAATTAAATTTAGTATACGTTTTAGAACATGGGTGATAAACGATGATAAGTTATTCCACTGTTGTTATAATACCAAGGCACAGTCACAAGCCATTTTTACTTTACCTACGAAAGATAATCGCCTAGTATTGTTATAATAACACATTTCTCTAATATATTTATAAGATCATGGAAACAATGATAATATTGCATAATCACTGTTAATTTACATGATACGAGCCACTTATTACAATTAACGTGAAATGTTTAATTAAGGAAACTAGAGTTAAATAACTTCAAACTTTTCTAATAGACTCAAAACAAAAGAATCGCAAAACAATATACATTTTAATTCAGTCGAAAACTGCTTGAATTGCAGCGCAGCGGTTTGCTACAAAGACCCTACTGTTCGCAGGTTTACGCCTTGACAAATGATGCTAGCCGTAAAATATTGACGTCACTGGGATACCCATATTCTACGAAGTTATGACAACTTTGTGACAACCTAAGTAGTATCAGATTTGAATGTGATTAACGATTCAGATGGCTGGCAAGGCTGCTTTTTAACCAGAGTTTTGCGATGTAGAAAAGCGGTGCGCGTGGTAAAAAACTAAGGTTGCATTCGACCAAACTGGAATAATGTCTTGTAGTACTATTATTTATTCTGTGGTCTTGTACCTAGATTAAACGTCGAATTTGTATAGACTAATCTCGG
Source organism: Scoparia ambigualis (assembly GCA_963921215.1). Taxonomy (NCBI): domain Eukaryota; kingdom Metazoa; phylum Arthropoda; class Insecta; order Lepidoptera; family Crambidae; genus Scoparia; species Scoparia ambigualis. Next base: position 10,175,836 of record OY992503.1, read on the forward strand.
AGTAAGTCTCATTCCTTGGTGAAATGCGGCACAAGTCGCATTTTCCTTTGCCATAGTCTTTCTACATAATTTTAACACGCCCGTTTCCGAGAGACCTCATTTTTTCATTTGCTTTGTTCCTGACACCCATTTTGCTTTATTTTCTCTCGTAACGTTCTTTATACGTGCTTTTCGGTTGTCTTTTTAGTTGAGACTAATTACTGCAGTCTCTGTCTGAACAGATTGCCTCCAGTTCTTATGGGTAATTTTTTTGCCTGTTCTATTTTGCGTCTCTATATAGAATCTATTATTTGTTTGTGCCTTGATTTTGTGGTTGCCGGATTGAAAAACTTTCCTAATCTAACGCTATCACCCCAGCTCACATACTTTAGTACTTGATTAAAATGTTTTATACATATTCGATCTAAGAGAAATTAACTTAATTACACACAAAAAAATATAAATAAAAAATTACAACTAACTAGCCTGTTCGTGGCAAGGTACCCAAAAGACCGGCGGAATTGCCTCTTTGTATGGCTAGACTGATCTGCTGAGCGAAAAAATTGCCAGTCTTCCGGTCACCCGTTGCCTCAAACTAAAATGCTGTTGAAAGATATCCACTACTTACAATTAGGTATGCTCTTCACTAGGATAGAAGTAAGAGCCTCATTAACTTCTCTCTTAACTCATCATCATCTTCATCATCAGCCTATAAGCATCCCACTGCTGGGCTCAGGCCTTCCTGTACAACAGCTCATATGGAGATTGGGTCATTATAAGTCATAGCCCACCACGCTGGCCCAATGCGGGTTGGTGAGTTCTAACTTCTGCCATCTTACGACAACAACCGGGACCAACGGATTTACGTGGCACGTAGGAGTGCGAGATTTTTTTTTATTAAGTCATCCAACAATGTATGTCATTCTCCAAGTTCAACTTTTATGTTAATTGTCATACGCCACTTAATATTAATAGACGTTGTAATTAACAGCAACTATGCAACATCATTGTTACTTTTTGTTATTATATACATAATAACAATACCGTTATTGGGTTTTAATGGAAAAAACATACCTTATTAAAGGAACCAATTGCAAATAGTCATAATATGTAACATCAACCGCATCGAACACTATGTGACTTCCGAATGTTATCTACTAAGCTATTGATCTTAACACGGACCACTTTCTTCCAATCCTTGTCAACTACTGAGGTTTGCTGTTATAGGAAGCAGCTACCTTATACCAGGTAGTCTCCTAGGAGTTAGCACACCGCCACAGCCCGTCGGTTGCGAAGTGGAAACTGAGCTCGCGTCCGTTATCCTGGATGTTCGTGCAAGATTTTCCGATAGCACGTGCCCGCCAACTGTACTTCCGATCGTCGGCGATTAAAACAAAATGGCTGTATCAATCACGAATGTTTCCTATGTGCCGAAACCAGCGGTAAAAACGTCACCCACAAATTAACAGTCCGATATACTGTGATGGCCGACGTCTAAAACTCTGACGATCTGTGGATACTGACAGTATAAAAAACAAAACCAGAGTTGTTCTTTATTTCTACCACACCGCTTATAAGTATCAGGCACTGTTTGATCGCAAGAATTCATAGTACACATTAGGTAATTGTAAATGTATCTTTAACATAAATGTACCAACCTTAACTATAGTTTGTATCATTTCCATATATTTTTTTGGTCTGACGATGGTGACCGATGAAGGTCCCCAATCACAAAATATGGACGCTTCTTAAACCAAGTGTACCACCAGTGCTTATAGCTGACACTGAAGCTTTAGTTCTTATGCTTCTATGCCCTGAAATTAACTGTATCTAGCGCCCTGCAAATGCGAACACAGCAATGCAAAGCGATGCGATAGGTACTTGACTGCAGACATAGATTGTAGTTTGGTCGCTTCCCAATCGAGTTCTGTTTAGAATTCTGTCACTAAACAAAATTAGTAGTTCAATTTAGACTTTACCGAACATGAATAGTTGTAGTTCTTTATTTCTTTCTGCCTGTGGGTACCGCTTGACGTTTGTCTTGTCGTAAGTGTTGTGTGTGTCGTAAATTGTAAACGTAAATTGTAAGTATAGGTACCTACCACAGAACAGAAGACCTCTTTCTTCTGTTCTGTGGTACGTACAATGGGTCCGCCATTGCCGTCCGTCCATCCGTCGCTTTACCTGTCTAAAGGTCAAAATCCCTTGCACACCGCGTCATCTATTTGGTACGGGCACGTACCCGGACGGTCGGTGCGCTTCATACGAAAATCGCTGCAAAGTGGTAAAGCGACGGTGACCCCGACCGTACCTACTGCAACCATAATTATTATGTACAGCACACCTTACAGCCAATCGATCGTTAAATCGGTGCTATCCAGAACGTCAAGGTGATGTTTACACTAGAGTTACCGCGATTAGTGATTTGGCAGAATACCGAATACCGAATATTCGGCAACGATGTCAGCCAAAGCGCCCGAATATTCGGCAGCCGAATATTCAGCACAAAATGCATAAGACATAAGTTGTGATTGTTCTCCCGTAATCGTTTGCTACCTACAAATGCTGAAAAGCTGTTTTTATCCATCGCAAACTATCATTGATCAATTTTACATATTAAAGTATTGTAAATTGATAATAGGGTAATGTGTTTTTTTCATGATGTTGAATTCGGTATTTGGCCGAACACCGAATAGTAGCCGAATATTTGTGGCATCTCTAGTTTACATATACTCGTATCTATCAGACTTTTTTTGGTCAGTCTGAAAAACAACAAACTCTCTAACCTTATCCAAAACTTAATTGGCCCGTAATTCGTCGTACGGTTGCCCAACAAAGGTCGAATGCGCTAAAAAGCGCCCTTTCCAGAAACATCGTCAGAGAATCTATCAAAGCCGAAGACGCATCGCCGGTCTTACGCGAAAAACCTTCGACTCCCAATAGCTAACGGAAGGAAAAGTTGCCGAGCCCTTTTAAAACGTGAGGACATACAGCTTTTAAGAGACCCGACCAATTCAAATGAATCCAGCTAATTCGTCCAGTACGTAGTCTCGCATAATTCGTGATCATTTCCTACGGACGTACGGGCGAACGGCGCGGTGTGGCAACATTGGTCAAGGCGAGCTGCAAAACTACTCGCGCAGATTATTGGCAACACAGAAATAAGATCTAAATGTGAAGATGAAAGCTTGCGCAACCAGCCCTAGCTGCTGTGATGCTACGGAAAGGCACAATAATAAGGTAAGCTATTAATTAAGTTAATTTTGTAGGTACTCAAGACATTTGTGGAGAGCGATGGCAGAGCGACTGATTTTATTTTATTTTATTTTCTTTATTTGGTTCTCCAACAATGAGTACATTTGTTTTAAACTATTTTACATTCTAACAAAATAAATAAGTGCTTAAAGTCTCACTACTTATAGTAGAACACAACACAGTAACATTGAGGCAACAGATACAACAAATATAATAGAAATAACAGATCACACCTTTTTTGAATACACACTTAACCTCAAACCCCAAGCGGTCGCATGAGACCGCACCTACAAAAACACACTTGACTTTGTACCGTGTTATCATAGACTTACAGACTACTTTAGTATGAACAAGTTTGGTTATTTCGGTTCTGTGGTTCATCTTATGTATTGTTATCGCACAATATCGCTTATTCTATGCTCCATTTTGTCAAATTTGACGTTGACAGTTACTGTCAAAAAAGTGTCAAAAAAATCCAAGAGTGAGTGGTTAATTAAAAAAACAAAAAGAAAACAATCTTATAATAACAAAGTATACTTGGACTTCTTGGCGGGAAAGTGAAGCGTCATGTCTGCAGTTTTGTATTAATTTGTGTTTTGTCGAATATTAATGTGAAATAGTGGTGGATTATTTACTGTAAAGTATTCGTGAACGTGCATGAGTGTTGCAAATAAAACAAAACAGTGCAACATCACATTTCAAATTATCTCAAGAAGTCCGAGTGAGATGAGGGGTTTGGGGTAAATGATTTACTATTACATGTTCATTATCACTCTAATTATTAAAGAAAATAATATTTAGAAATTAAAAACTTGAAGTAAAGCTTGTATGTCCTACTCGGGCTTACCAAATCCGGGTTGGTGATAACAAACCCGAGCTATGCCGAGCCGAGCGCTTGACTACTCGCCACCGAGGCGATGATGATGATGAAGTACGCACGCAAAGTCGTGTGGTAGTAGTTTATTCACATAATACTTTGCTTCCCTGTTAGATTACTAAAATAGCAATCAACGTGTAACAAGCTGTGAAGTGAAGATAAGCTCCAATACGGAAACTCTTTTCACCCAGAATCGTCAAGTAATGAGATAAGATTAGATAAGATAAATATACTTTATTGTACACCACAAGAAAAACATTTTTGACAACAAATAAAAATACAACTATATATAAGTAGACGTACAAATGGCGGTCTTATCACTAAAAGTGATTTCTTCCAGACAACCTTTGGATGGACAAGATTGATTTTAAATTAAAAGTGGGCTTGTAGTGCACCATGGATATTATTATAATAATTAATAAATAATAGTAAGACTAATGTTTAATAAGTATAAAATAATAAAATACTTAAGTAAATAAATACATACATATTATATACATACTCATATATGTATAATATATAATTAGAAATAAATAGCATCTAAACTACATAATGTAGCGATTTTACTAAGGTGGCTATAAGAACAAGTAATAATCATTCACCAGTTTCTTGAAAATCGGTAGCGTTTTGGCCATTTTGATTGTCAAAGGCAAATTGTTCCACAAACGAGCAGCCAGTACTGTGAAAGACCTGTCACAAAATTTTGTAGAATGTACGGGCATCTCGAGTGTCAGGTTATGTGCAGATCTTAATGATCGTGAGTGAGAGTCACACAAGAATTTAAAACGATTTTTAATATAGGAGGGAGTGGTAGGGTTGAACAAAATATTGAAAAGGAGGGACAGAATATGAGCATTCCGGCGAAGGCGAATAGGCAACCACTAATGAGGAGCTGGCTAATCTGGCTATACTTATATTATCTCCAACTTTACAAAACCTAACAATATTTTTAATTGAGCTGTTGCCCACGCTCCTACTACACACTACTTAAGGTCGCTTCACACATATCAGTGAAGTCACAGTTCTGACACAGTACCGGCACAGTGCGAAATATTCTTTCATACATTCTCTATGAACGCACTAAAAGCACTGTGTCGTCACTAGAGATGGAAATGATTGCTATTTAAAAATCATAATCATTTGATCATATGATTTTTTTATCACAGTCAAATCAATTGCTATTTTTCACACTTGCTATTTTTCATTGAGAGTGATTTTCCTACTATTTATCATTGATAATATTTAAATGAAATGACATGGTAATTGAATAATGATTATGATGTAACAGGACACGTTTGGCGAGGACGACCGCCCCTGCACAGGAGAAATGTCACTTCATTTCGTTAATTTCGATAAAAATCATATGGAAAGTGAAATAAAATTATATTTCATTTTATTCATACACGCACTAATGAGAAATCATAATCGCTGTGATTGCAAATGACAATAGCAGGGATGTCATATGAAAAACAAAATCATATGATTAGTGAAAAATCAGAAAGTCACGACTAAAGATGGAACAAATCATTATTTGTTCCATCTTTAGTCGTCACTGACACTGACAAGTGGGGATGCGGGTACTGTACCGGAACTGTGACTTCACTGATATAAGTAAATCAAGCTTTAAAACCATCTACGTGAACACCCACATTCGACTTTTCCTGTAGATTTTCTAAATATTTTCTTTCATACAAGGTTAGTATGACAAATATGAAAACAACGAAACAGTAATCAGCCCAAATGAATTGAGCCGTTCTCAAGTGATGCTCCGACATACGTAGGGTGATTCTGAACATCCACGAATGACACAGAAGCCTATGCTGAGATAGGGTAAATTTTTTTTTATATAATGGCTTGGTGCGGTTAGCACATTTAGCCAGTTGAGTGTCAAATAAAAGAGACAGCATTTAATAATTTCTTAGCTTAGAGTAGATGATATTGAGTGATAATTATGAATATTTAATGGTAAATGATATTCCTCCCTCTCTTGAGTTTCAGTAAAGATGTGGGACTTAACTAGAATCTCACACGGACTTCTTGAGAGATTTAGAAAGTGACATGCACTTTCACGAACTTTTCCACCATTATGTACAAAACACAAATATCAGCAAATAAAATAAAGCTGCAGACATGTCGCTCCACTTTGCCGCCAAGAAATCCAGGATATCCAATAACTTTAAACTTTTATTTTTATTATTTTTTACTATTTCGTTCTTTATATTTTTTCTGTACACAGACTGCTCTATATTTTTTTGTGTACTGTGTATGTGCGTGTTTGTTAATAAATGATCTTTTTTCTTTTCTTTCTTTCTTCAATTGATTTTTTTTAAAGATGCTAGAGTGCTTTGATTATATAATGTCTAGATGGAGCCATCCGCTGCATTTACGCGATTGTCAACGTGCCGGGTTTTATAGGCTAGTGTGCGTACCGTTTCTATATAATAGACGCGCTGCTATCGTAGTGTGCGTGAGACGGGGATATCAGTTTCTTAGAAATACCCCTTGAAATGGGAGTATTTTTCAGGTCGGGCTAATGCAGGCTAGTTTAATAAAGTTTAGTAAGTTATTTGAAGCCTTGAAATCACATGTAGGTAGGTATTTATTATTATAAAATGTTGTGTGTGAGGAAATTAAAACGATTGGTGTAGAGTGTACGAGTATGTAAGTGCATGAGAGTGTAGGGAACTAGGGATTATTTTCTTTGCCGTCATTTTGAATTTCTTGGTTAGTGCTCCGATTGCGTGTAAAACCATTATCTGAGAGTCTTATAAGTCTCTAAATATGATTTCGAGGCCAGAATTGAAAAAACTGGCCGCAATTTTGAATATCTGTGTTTATGCTCCGATTATGATCGAAATCGATATCTGGGGGTCTAAGAAGTCTCTAAACACGATTCTGAATAAAGAATAATAATTGGAAAAAGTGGCAGCCATTTTGAATTTATTGGTTTGTATTCCGATTAGGTTCAAAATCGATATCTGGGGATCTAAAAGATCTCTAAACACGATTCTGAAGATAGAATTGAAAAAAGTGGCTGCCATTTTGAATTTATTGGTTTGTGCGTCGATTAGGTTCAAAACACATATCGGGGAGGTCTAAAAGGTCTCTAAACACGATTCTGAAGATAGAATTGGAAAAAGTGGCCGCCATTTTGAATTTCTTGGTTTGTGCTCCAATTAGGTTCAAAATCGATATCTGAGGGTCTAACAGGTCTGTAAACATGTTCCGAGGTCAGAATTGGAAAAATTGGCCGCCATTTTGAATTTCTGTGTTTATGCTCCGATTATGATCGAAATCGATATCTGGGAGCCTAAGAGGTCTCTAAACACGATTCTGAAGATAGAAATGGAAAAAGTGGCCGCCATTTTGAATTTCTTGGTTTGTGCTTCAATTAGGTTCAAAATCGATATCTGGGGGTCTAAAAGGTCTCTAAACACGATTCTGAAGACAGAATAAAAAAAAAGTGGCTGCCACTTTGAATTTCTGTGTTTATGCTCCGATCATGTTAAAAACCGATATCTGGGGATCTAAAAGGTCTCTAAACACGATTCCGAAGATATAATTAGAAAAAGTGACAGCCGTTTTAAATTTCTTGGTTTGTGATCCCATTATGTTCAAAATCGATATTATTATTACTAAAAAATCTCTTAAGTGATATGGTAACTTATTTTAAGGGCGAATTGTTTACAAATATTCTTCCTCCAATTTACGTACACAGGCGGATACAGCCCTAGCGCGGGGGTACATACATAAGGAAGAATATTGTTGATACCTTAAATCCTTGTCTTACATCTCAATGTTGTGTACATGATATTTCGCAAATAAATGATTTATTTATTTAAACTTTATTATTTATTTATTTATTTATTTAGGCATCACAACAGACATCAATCGAAAATGCATTTAGAACATCAATTAAAACATTTTTGTGCTAGATTGATACCCATAAATATATATGCACAGACTGGCTACAGTTACATTGCTCATGCACACTACGTAAAATCATTATATACACTAAAATCACATTATTTTAAAATTAAATTTACAGAGTAATTATTGTAATTATAATTATTGCCAATAATACAGCAAACGGCGGACTTAATGCCATAAGGCATTCTCTAACAGTAGGCGGTGACATTAAAATTTAGAGAATAACAATTTAAATAAGGAAAAAAAAAGAAACACTTAACTTAACTAGCCTAAATATACATACATAAATTATACACAAAATATATATAACTATACAAATACATATTATACTATATAGGTATATTTATAATTTATGATTCGAACTCGCAACCTCTTTCCTTGCTGGTTTGAATCAGAAAGTTGCCAAATTCAATTGGTAGAACCGTGAAAAGATTAAAAATTGGAGAAAAGAGAAAAGACGGGCTACAAGTGCGATTTAGTCGCGATTTAGCATCGATACAATCGCGGTGCAGCATCGATACAGTCGCAAATCCTTGTACCGCCTTAATAAAAGTAGCGACACAATCGCGATGCAGTCGCACGACTGTCAAACGCGCGTTTGTATGGCTGCAAAAAATCGCAATGTATAAGTATCAGTATTACAGTGGCAAGAAAGGAACGGGATGCATACTTACCTAGGTATTTGCGGATAAAAAATCCGGATAAAGAAGAAATCACAGACATATAATAGAAGCAGACCAAACATTATTTCACAACTACATAGATGAGAATAAAACAATATTTCTACTTCTTTCTCTCCAACCACAAATTAATGAGACTATCTCGTTTCTTTTTAATGTCGCAACACTTCCACACACATAGACAAACTGGACCGTGAGGCAAAACGCCATCTTGCCAAGCTACAATTAAGCTACAAATGTCTTCCTAGACTTGTCAACAAAGGACGTACAGGAGATTGTTTTCGCTTATTTTTTGTGATCTAATAAAGTTTATGAGCCAAAAGTACTAAAATAAAATGGTGAAGTGTAGTGCGGTCTTGTGCGGCAACTCCTCATATAGAAAAACACCTGAAATTACGTTCCATTGGTAAGTTTTGTTGTGCCATCTAATCTCATAATGTTTTTTTTAGTAATTGTGTGATTATTATTAATCTTTCGGCATTGTAGAAGTAGTGAATAATTGTCATAAGTGCAAATCTCGTAAAATCTTAACGTAAAGTAGTTTCTGAAAGGTTCTTGTGGTAACAATAATCAATTATATAGTAACTCTGATCTCGTTTGACGTTTCATAGACTTGTGCAATTTTACGGGGCCGTATTTAGGCTCCAGTTTTGTTTAATAGGTATATTTTTGAAGATTGTTTAGATTTAAGTATGCAATATATTTTTCATTAGGGATAAATGAAATATGAGTAAATTATTTTTATAATATTGTTAACTTAAACCCTATCCTACTTAACCCTATGGTAGTGGTAGGGATGTATTCTTGTATGAAAATGTGCATAAAATAATAACTTTTTTCATTTGTTTTTCAGAATTCATCTAAATCTTTACTAAAAGGTCCGGTAAGAAGCAATGCCAGTGGAGATCATATTTTGAGGAATTTGAAAATTTACAGCCGAGTACCTCAAGTGATGTAATAACTACATAAGTGAATTAACGTAAGTATTATATTGTTGTACAGTATTCTAGGGTATAACATGAAGAAGATGGGTCTGAGCAGTCTCTCAACTCTGTTACTTTGAAATATACAGAAAATGATAAATTTATTTGTTTTCAGAAACCTTCATCATTACTTCCCGAACAGACTCAGTAAAAAGTATCCCGGATATCATTTTTTTGGGACTTGCAAAATATACAGTTACCCGCAGTCAGGGTCGCTGACTACTCGACCACCCGGCGGTCTTATCACTAGTTTTAATAAAAATTGTGACATTATTTATTGTAATTTTTATTTTTATTAATAAAATACCAGCAGAGTATGTATGTATGCTGTTTATAATTACTTATTTCATTTTTTTTTATTTTACCTAACGGTTCTACTACGAGTATTTCATGCATTTTATTAAGAGATCATCAACATCTCAAATGTGATTGTTGCGTAAAATGCGCATTTTTGCATTTTGTAGTAACTTTTTAGTTGTATTTATCGTAATTATCGAAGTAGGATAATAAAATCATGCTTAATATTACAAATCTCCACTCTGCGAGAATAAGCTGAGTTCGGACGGCCGGCGCATCGTATTTTGTAGTAATTTTCCAGTTATATTTATCGTTTTTATCGAAATAGGATAATAAATTCATTATACAATCTTTATTTCTCAAGAAGTAACAATTATTCTGGTATAAATTTTGCTCAATTATATCGTAGATAGGAGAAATTCACAGTTAACTTGAAGCTATTTTCGAAGTTTTTAGAATAAGATTTTTTTTCTATATAAAATCAATGATATCTAAAAATTCCGAGACCGCTACGCACTATACGACTATATAATAGATAACATTCTAAATTTTTTTTCATTTCTATAAAACAGTAAGTAGTTCAATCTAGGAGCTCAAAAAAGTGCCTTCGCGCATTTTATGAAAACCTTCATCAATTTTGGGTTTCATAAAAAAGTTAAGCAAAATTTACATAAAGCGAGGCCGCTACGAACTATGCCAATAGCTATACTACATTATTCAATAAGTCAAAACTAGTGATGTATTTTTTTTCTTGGATCAAGAACGCCAAAATTGGCCATTTTACGCAAAAATCACAGTCGAGATGTAATAGGCCTATTAAGTTAATGAGGTGGCGTCGCAGCCAGATACAGATACAGACATAGCCTGCCTGGCACTCTATGATAGATAACTTAGCATTCTACTGGTGATTTTTTTTTTAATTTAATGAGTATCTTCAAATGTCTATAAAATATAAAATTATCCTCTTTACGTAGGTATAACATTATTATAGATGTAGGTACTTGAGGTCCCTTGCGTGCCTGAGTTCAGCCCCTTTTATTGTAAATGTGTGCATGAAATCTGTCTGTAGGCGTAATGGGCACGCTTTTTTGTTGTAATGTTTGGTCTGCTTCTATTATATGTCTGTGGAAGAAATGTACTTTCTCGTGATGAACCAACATTATCAGCCTACCCGAATTTCCAATAATTTTTTTAAATGAAAATAATATGTTAGCGAATAATTAAGTTTAGGTAAATATGCATTCGATTATTCGATATCCAGTGAATACCTGTGTATTCAATGAAAAAAAAACAATGACAATGCATTTTGATTTAATCGTATCACGTTAAAAAAAATCAATGACATCCCTCTCTGTATTTGATTTTGAATAATTTTCTTTTAGATTTTGCGTTGCTATTCACATTGTCCAATTTTAATTTATAATAATACCTCACTGACAAGTACTTTTCTACAACCAATCTTATTAAATCAACTTGGTGAAGCATGCCGCAGATATGATCAGTGTCTACTGGAAAAAGATTCACATCTCCAAAAAATTTTTTCATCACAGTGGATACTATAATATATAATTAGTGCTTGTCATTACATAGTCCTGTTAAATAAACTGACGAATAACTGTTTCAGTGGTTTTCAAACAGAGTAGACGTTAGATGAGACATAAATCAACCCACCTTCATCTTTTATAATAACTAATTTAATTTAACTAATACTAACAACCCATCTCTTCCCTTCCCTATACATTCAACAACATAGAGCGGCGATGGGCTAATCAAAATCATACTACCAACCCCTCTTATCTCTTGGGTGTAGTAAAAGGCGACTAACGGACTAAAGACTGCACTTGCAACCAAAAGCAAAGAGCGGCGATGGGCTTATCAAAATAATACTACCAACCTCTCTCTTCTCTTTGGTGTCGTATAAGGCGACTAACGGACTAAAGCCTGCACATACATCCTACAGCATAGAGCGGCGATGGGCTCATCAAAATAATAGTACCAACCCCTCTCTTCTCTTTGGTGTAGTAAAAGGCGACTAACGGACTAAAGACTGCACATACATCCTACAGCATAGAGCGGCGATAGGCTCATCAAAATAATACTACCAACCCCTCTCTTCTCTTCGGTGTAGTAAAATGCGACTAACGGACTAAAGACTGCACTTGGACCAACGGCAAAGAGCGGCGATGGGCTTATCAAAATAATACTACCAACCTCTCTCTTCTCTTTGGTGTCGTATAAGGCGACTAACGGACTAAAGACTGCCTATACATTCAACAACATAGAGCGGCGATGGGCTAATCAAAATCATACTACCAACCCCTCTTATCTCTTGGGTGTAGTAAAAGGCGACTAACGGACTAAAGACTGCACTTGCAACCAAAAGCAAAGAGCGGCGATGGGCTTATCAAAATAATACTACCAACCTCTCTCTTCTCTTTGGTGTCGTATAAGGCGACTAACGGACTAAAGACTGCACATACATACTACAGCATAGAGCGGCGATGGGCTCATCAAAATAATACTACCAACCCCTCTCTTCTCCGGTGTCGTAAATGGTGACTAACGGAATAAACACTACACATAGAACCAACAACATAGAGCGGCGACGGGCTCATCAAAATAATACTACCAATCCCTCTCCTCATTTCGGTGTCGTAAAAGGCGACTAACGGACTAAAGACTGCACATACAACCAGAAGCAAAAAGCGGTGATGGGCTTATCAAAATAATACTACCAACCCCTCTGTTCTCTTCGGTGTCGTAAAAGGCGACTAAAGGACTAAAGACTGCACATACATTATACAACATAAGCAAAAAGCGGCGATGGGCTAATCAAAATAATACTACCAACCCTCCCTTCTCTTCGGTGTTGTAAAAGGCGACTAACGGACTAAAAACTGCACGTACATTAAACAACATAGAGCGGCGAAGGGCTCATCAAAATAATACTACCAATTACTACCTACCATCAAAAAAACTCTTCCCTTCACTGTCGTAAAAGGCGACTATCGGACTAAATTCTACATATACAACCAACAGCATAGAGCGGCGATGGGCTCATCAAAATAATATTACCAACCCCTCACTTCGGTGTCGTAAAAGGCGACTAACGGACTAAAGACTGCACATACATTCAACAGCATAGAGCGGCGATGGGCTTATCAAAAAAATACTACCAACCCCTCTCTTCTCTTCGGTGTCGTAAAAGGCGACTAACGGACTAAAGACTGCACATAGGTACATTCAACAGCATAGAGCGGCGAAGGGATCATCAAAATTATACTACCAATCCCTCTCTTCCTTTCGGTGTTGTAAAAGGCGACTAACGGACTAAAGACTGCACATACAACCAACAGCATAGAGCGGCGATGCGCTCATCAAAATAATACTACCAACCCCTCTCTTCTCTTCGGCGTTGTAAAAGGCGACTAATGGACTAAAGACTGCAAATACATTATTATATTTATATAGCGTTGACCATTTCATACTTTTATAGTCATTATCAGTATACGCCATACGCACATTTCAAATGTCATCTACTCAATAAATATTTATTCAAATTTAATACTAACTCGGGAATTTTGCGTGCCCTAGGGCAGGCAACACAGAAAAATGGCTGGCTACGAATTACGGCAAAATACGCTTCGCTCAAAATTAACGATAAAACTACATTATGACAATTCAATGTTTACTTACCGATGGTAGGTGATTGTTCTAATTGTTTTATGTCAACCTTTATAATTTCTGCATATTTTTATAGCGCAAACCGTCATTTTTAGTAAAATTAAAAGGCGTGCAAAAGATGTGCATCTTCTGCGGCGACACAAATGGCACTGAGCGATAGGTTTGAGCTTAGCGGCCAACAGTTGGCTGATATTTTTTTGGACGCCGGCTCGCGGTAGAGACTCTATCTAGACATTATATAATCAAAGCTAGAGTGCTTACTTAAACCAAAAATACTTAGCTTAAACTATTTTAATTATACTAAGTATTTTACGTTTAACTTGCGCGCGCGGTCTTAATGGAGCGCAATCAAATATCGCCAAAACGTGGTCGAACAGGAAGTTCTGGATTGTACAGTCACCAGCATTAAGATGTGACTATCGATGGCCTGCAATAATATCTGATCATTGATGGAAGGCATATAATCTAACACGGTATAAGTATGTGATGATTTATGGCCAGTATAAATATAGTCTTTTGGTAACGGCTTAAGTATGTGACCGCTTAAAAATATATGATATTGCACAAAATCAAAATTATGTAACCCACCACCAGCATAAATATTTATTCACTGTGAATGTATAGCCATCGGATCACAGATGGACCGCATAAATATCTAGCACGATACAAAATCGAAAATATACATCAATCTGCAAATATGAACTTTATCGTGTTGTCTTACGAAAATATTTTCAATACATCGACCTGACGTTTCATGGAAAGAGTGCAGACTTGTCAGTGCATATGTCCGTCTCACGTTTCAGGCTATCGCAAGTTTGACAGATTCAACCTTAGAATAATAACGCTATAGAAAGATAGTCTTCATACAAGCGCTCTGTCAAAAATGAAGCACTAAACCGATTCACACACGCGTGACGTGTGCGCATGGCCGTGATATGCTGTCTCTTTCCAATTCTATGATTATGAAAGAGACAGCACTGCGCAGGCCGCTGCTACCGAGACTTTAACTTAGAGAATCACACTGCAGTACGTTTATATTTTAACCTAATTAACTACAAGATACTATGAAATACTGAAAGCTTACCTGTGAAAAGTGATGTTTTTATACTTCTTTTGTTTTTCAGATGCGTTGTGACACAATTTAACTGCACAAACCGTCATTTTTTTGACGTGACAACGTCTTAAATTAGGTTGCGGCTGGGAGTCACTTATGAAAAAGTGTAACGCTGGGTAACGTTACGATGAGTCACCGAACGAGAGAGAGGCCCGCCGAATGCCTTGCGTCTCTCTCCCACTCAACTATGATAAATTTGTGCAATTCTTATTTTCATTCAATTCCTTGTTCCTATTGTGCAATTTAATTATATTCATATCAATAAATATTCTACCGAGAAAAAGACGTTGTCACGTAAAATCTTCGCCCGTAAAACCGACTTTACAGGCAAACAATTTTTTTTTGTTTTCGCGAGACACGTTGGCGCGCTGTCACATTGAACACTACGGAGCGGTCCGGCGTAGGGTGCCATTTCTGGCTCCAATTAATGTGCTTCAAAATAGGCGCGCGAACTTGGTTTCTATAGCGTTATTATTCTAAGGATTCAACGCTATTAAATAAAATTGCTAACTGGAACTAGATTGCAAACAATATTTTCGTCTTGCAAACCTGTGGTTTTACGTGGGCGGCCCAAACTTTTATATGTCGACATTGCCTTCTTCTTCCCAACGTTTTATCCATAATTTATCGGTATTTATCTGAAAAACAAAATACAACTAGTCTTAGTTGTAGTCGTTTCTGAGGATGCAATCTTAAAATTTTATTAAAATAGTTAATGGATTTGACGTGTAGGGTAACAGATTATCGTATTGTCGGCACCCTTCCATTATTGGCACGTTTCGACTTCATTTCATTGCATTAGTAACAGAAATACAGCTAAACCTAGGTGCCAATGGTTGTGTACTTTGGGTGGCGATAAAAGTAATTTACCCTAATATTAGTACATAAGCATGTTTTACCTAATTAATTCGTCATTGTGTCTTTATTAAGAAATAGCTTACAGTAACTCACAATACCTACATAATTTCTTTTACGGATTTATTATCTTTAAGCATTGACACAATTTTTTTATCTATAAGCATTGAATCATCGATTAAAAACAAGAATAAACGGTTGTTATTAAGAGTCTCGCAAAAGATAATTCTATCCAAAAAACTATTATTGTTGACGTATTGTTGACTAAAGGCTGCACATACATCTAACAGCATAGAGCAGCGATGGGCTCACCACCTGTCACGCTGAGCACATGTGCAGTCGCTATTTGTTAAAAAATGGACTATGGCAGAGGACTGCTTTTGCGGTCCTAATTTCCTAGTCTCTGACTAACCCTTCGGGGATAATATTCGTGATTATATGTATGTATATACTTTATACGGAGTTTTACTTATAATTTTTCATGCATCTTTAGTAAAAGAAAGAGTTTAACCCTATTAAAATTAACCTCCTTGCTAGAAATCACGAAGCCACGAAGATATTGTTCTTATTTCAAAAGCTACGAAGAATTATTTATAAGTTCTTTTAAAAATATAGAATTTGTAAAACGTGAGACGGGCATATGCAGTGACAAGTCTGCACTCTTTCCATGAAACGTCAGGTCGATGTATTGAAAATATTTTCGTAAGACAACACGATAAAGTTCATATTTGCAGATTGATGTATATTTTCGATTTTGTATCGTGTTAGATATTTATGCCACCTGTGTTCCGATGGTTATTCGTTCACAGTAAATAGATATTTATGCTGATAGTGGATTACATAATTTTGATTTTGTGGAATATCAGATATTTTGAAGCGGCCCGGTGTCAAATACTTATGCCGTTTCCGAAATCGATATTTATACCGACCAAAAATCATCAATAGTCAATAGTCAAAATATATTTATTCAATAAACTCAATTAATAAGTACTTACTTTGAATCGTCCAAATATTTTTTAACCTACCACCCATTCAGGACATCATTTTTTAACTGTGGCAAAGAACGGGCGCAAGAAACCACAGCGCACAGAAGCAACGACATTTACAAAAAATATATATTATATTATATGTCGTTACCAGGTCACAAAATACAAAATATGAAATTGAATGTAAATAGTTTAATTAAATATGGTGCTCTATATAAATTATTTACAGGCAATTAGAAATAGCTGTTGGAGTAGGTACTTGGAGCATTTCAGACCCAAGCTGTTTTGTCTTCTGTATAATCCGACACTTTATAATAAGCTTTTTTATAAAGCTTTTCTTTGATTTTGATTTTAAATTTATCAAGATCTAATTTCTGAATATCATTTGGTACTTTGTTGTATAAACGTACACACAGACCCTTAAAAGAATTATTTATTTTATGGAGCCTAGTATAAGGTACTGATAATTTGTTCTTACTTCTATTATTTAATTTGTGAATATCACTGTTTTTTGAAAACATTTCAATATTTTTATGAACATACACAAGATTTTCATAAATATATCACAATATATGCAAATATGATGCAACTGTCATTATACTTATATCCTTAAATCTCTCTCTGAGAGAGTCACCAGCCTGTGGGTTATATATTGCTCGAATAGCCCTCTTCTGCAGCACAAAGATAGTTTGAATGTCGGCAGCATTTCCCCACAGTAAAATGGCGTACGACATTACACTATGAAAGTAACTGAAATAAACTAATCTAGCTGTATCAACGTCAGTTAACTGACGGATCTTCATTACTGCATAAGCCGCAGAGCTAAGTCTATTCGACAATTTAGCTATATGTGGGCCCCACTGAAGCTTGGCATCCAACGTGATGCCTAGAAACATAGTGGTGTTCACAGGATTCACATTCTTATCTTTAATTTGTACACTAGTTATTACCTGCTTAACATTAGGCAAGACAAATCTTACACATTTGGTTTTTCCCTCGTTTAATAGCAAGTTATTAACACTAAACCAGTGAACAATCTTTGAGACCGCATTATTTACATCGTCATAATTTGGGTGTCGTCGTTTCACTTTGAATAAAAGTGAAGTATCATCAGCAAACAATACTATCTCATGACTGTCTTTTACAAAATAAGGTAAGTCATTAATATAAACCAAAAACAAGAATGGACCAAGTATTGAACCCTGCGGAACTCCCATTTTAACCACTGATCCCGGAGATCTTTTACCGTTAATGTCGACCTTTTGAATCCCTAATTCCATAGTGGTTAAGCTTCCTGACCAAAGTTTCATGTAAAACACAATCAAAAGCCTTGGATAAATCACAAAATACCCCTAGGGCATCCTGTCATTCCTCCCAGGTATCAAATATTTGGATTAAAAGCTCAACACCGGCGTCAGTTGTAGAGCGACCCCTAGTAAAACCATATTGTTTACAATGTAAAAGTTTATTTTTATAAAAATGAATTTGCATTTGGTCTAGCAATAACTTTTCAAAAATTTTACTAAATGTGGGTAGCACAGAAATAGGTCTAAAATTAGCGGGGTCAGAAGTGCTACCTGATTTAAATAATGGAATTATTTTACTATATTTCATGAGGTCAGGAAAAACACCACAGTCAATGCATTCATTAAATATGCAAGCTAAAACTGGAGCTATTGTCATAATTACAGATTTAGCGACGTCCACGGAATTACCCCACAGATCAGCAGTTTTCTTTTTATTGAGAGTGTTAAATGTTTTTATTATATCTATAACACAAATTTTTTGAAAACTGAAATTACTTTTACAATCTTTAACATTCTACTTCAAAACAGATTCAGCTACAGTGGAGGAGGAAATCAAGGCTTTTGTAGTTGAAACTGGAATGTCAGTAAAAAACCTCTCAAATGCTGCAGCAACATCAGCATCAGAAGTCAAGGTTTTATTATCATAATTTAAATTGTACTCATTATTACGACTTTTGACCTTTCCTGTTTCACTATTTATAATATTCCATGTCATTTTTATTTTGTCATTACTATTCTTAATCTTAGAACTCAAATAGTTTGCCTTGGCTAATCGGCATACTCTTTTAAATAACTTTGAATAATTTTTAACATATAATTTGAAGTCATCGCTGGTGTTAAGTTGCGTTCACCATAAAGTTCATAAAGGCGTTTCCTACTTCTGTGAATACCAATTGTAGCCCATTCATTAAAAGTTACAGTACCACTAACTGAGATCTTTTTTGGAATAAAAGTTTTATTAAATTCTGAACAATAAATGTTAAAAAAATTATTATAAAAGACATTAGGGTTGTCATTGTATTCTAAATAATTTAATTTTGTATCTAGATTGCTTTTAAAGCGTTCCAGCCGACCTGCAGTTTTTGGTACAACAGTGATATTCTTTTTCGTCACTTGTTTACGCTGGTGTGGAAAGCTGACCATTTGGCCACAATGATCAGAGTCCAGGTTATTAATAATTTGCTTAGCCAGTGGTTTTACATTTGTACAGGTGGCCGAAGTGGCAGTTATTCTTGTCGGCTCCAAAAATAAATGATTTAAATTGTATGATAGAAATAGGTTTTTCATTTTAGTTGACATTGTGGAATTTTCTAACAAATTAATATTAAAATCCCCACAAACAATTATTGTTTTACCTACATTACGGACTTTATGTGATGCCTCATCCATAACTTTTTCGAAAAAATCATATGATGCTGAAGGAGGTCTGTACACACATAACACAACAAACTGCTCCAACTCCACACAAGCTATTTCTATTGTTCGCTCAACCGAGAGGCTCACTATGTCTTTGCGTTCCTTTAATTTAAACTTTTTACTAACAATAATTAAGGAGCCACCATGTATTGCATTTCCTCGACTGAACGAACTTCCTACCAAATGATTCTTAAAATTGAACATGAACTGATGGTCTATAAGCCAGTGTTCTGTTATGCAAAGAATATCAATTTTATTACAGTTCATGAACAATTCAATCTCCAAATCTTTGCCCATCATTCCTTGGATGTTCTGGTGGACAATGTTTAAAGATTGTACATTTTTTAAATTTAATGATTGACATGGGCTTTTGCTAAAGCTATTTTTACATTCATTCAATTTCATTTTATTAACAAACATTTCGCAAGAGTTTTCCTCTTTTGTCATATAATTTAATTTAAATAATTAATTGGAATGTCAGTAGAAACACTACTGACGTCTATGTCAAATATACATTGCTCAATAGAAGCAACTTGTTTAGCCAAGTTTTTGGCTGACGTTTGAATACAATAGGATAGCGATAAAGCTATTTGTCGCTTAAAATAATTTGGCAGATAATAACTATCTCTTGTCAAATAAAAATTACTAACATAATTGTTAGTGTCAATTAAATGCATTATGTCATTTTTGCAAAATAAATGTAATGTCAGGTTAAGCTTATGTCTAATAGAATTTTCCTCCTGTGGCAAACTGCTACAATAGGGTAATGTAAACAATATAATTTTCTTTACAATTAACTAATTCAAACATTCTAAACATTTTATAAGGCTTGTTTTTTTTTACAGATTACCTCTATTACCAACAAATAATAATAAGGTGCTATTGGGGTTATATTCATGTTTTACAGCTTTTTTCAAAATATGTTGATAAGAAGCACCCGGTATACAATAATTGATAACTGAATGTCCCAAGTCAAATAACAACCGACCCATGTTTTTACCAAATTCATCACTAAATATTACCAAGTCAAGTCACTATTACAATCTGTCTTACATGGAATCTGGTTGGTTGGTATAAGTTGTGGTACATTTTTAATTGTGCACTGAGTAAGGGAACTTTTGGAAGAAACATCAATCAATTCGACAGAGGAAGAATCACATGGGATTGATGAACGGCTTGGTAACTGTTTACATTTACAATTACTTGTGAGTGAATCAATCCCTTCATTGTTACCATTACACAGGACTACCAGTTCATCAATGGCCAACATGTGTTCTTTTATTTGACCTTGTGAAAGATCATATTGCTTAGTAATAGATATAAGGGAGTCCTCTAAGTGTGCAATTTTAGTTTGTAGAATTTGTGTATCATTTTTATATTTTAAATTTTTATTGTGTAGTATATTTAAGAGCAAACGAACTTACCTTGTGAAGTTTGATTCCAATTATGCGAGGGTCTCAACCGAAGACGATTACTTATTACATGCAGCAGTACATGAGATGGTGCTATCTTCTTCACACTTTTAGATATATCCTAAAAAGAAATATCTTATTTCCGTTCCCTGCACTGGCAACCCCGCGTCACGAGACGTCATTATTTCAGAGAATTTTGTGTTATCCTCCACAATTTTTTATTTTATTTTTTGGGTTGGGAGGGATGGGTTGACGTAATCGTCTTCGGTTGAGACCCTCGCATAATTGGAATCAAACTTCACAAGGTAAGTTCGTTTGATTCTTAATTATGCTTCGGGTCTCAACCGAAGACGATTACTTATTACATGCAGATGTTCAGAGCATTGTAATGTTAACACAATAAAAATAAAAAATTATGTCAATTTAAACTTTACAATATGTAGGTAGTTTTTTATAGTTGCGTAAGCCTCCTTTAAACCTTAAAAGATGCATTTAATGGCTATCGATGCATTGGTCGTTTTCTAAACAATGACTTTAACAATTTCATTTATTTATTTGATTAAGCATTATTATTTTGTTGTAAATACTGCATTGACAAATTCATTCGAATTTGTACCTAAACATTTCTCCAACAGTATTAACAAATACATTTAAGTGACTCAGCCCAGCCCACAACAACTCTGCGAAACACCTCCAGACTAGATCTGTGAGCAGTGTGAGCAGTAAATGCCGAGCGACTACGTGACTGAGCTCTCACTGAGGTGAGCTCCAAATACAGACAAATATCCGGATCGGCATGTCATCCACTGTCTTAAAATCATTTTTTTTGTTTTTTTTTTTATCTGCAACAAATGTTTGTGACCGCCTTTATATGAGGTTGGCACAGCCAGCAACAGATAACTGGGATTCTTACAAATATTGGACAATCTGATGAGCGGTTGCTAAACACTGGTCCTGAAGTCTAAATGAAGTCGGTAATTTCAATCACAATCACATAATTTTGTATTGATATATTATTTTTGATTAAACTAATAGACTGCCTTTTTTGAGCAGAAACAATAGAAAATATAGTGTAAGAATCATAAGTGACAAATCATTGATTATGATCTGATTCTAAGGATAGTCCTGGAAATATGGTTTAATTAATATGACATTTGTGTCCCATGTTGAATTTTATTTTTGATTTGGAGCAATAAATCTTAATTAGTGTACACTTAACAAAACTGTGATAAACACAGTCATTCATGGAAAGTAAATTACTTCCCTTATATGACAGGTAAAGTAGACCTATGCGTATAAATAACATAGAACCTTAACTTTATTACTATTAGCTTTGAAAAGATTCAAGTTATTATTTTTCGAATAAAGCTACCAAGATATTATCAAATACAGTACTGATTTAATGTTACTGATTTTGTTGCAAGAGATGTAAACATTTAACTCAAGATGCTCGTGGTATACCATGTCTGGTCAACGATTCACTAATAATTTGGCGACACCTGGATAAGGCTATCTAGAAGTGGATGGCTCGCCTTGAAAGGAATTAGGTATAACAAATATTATTTAGAGCCAAAGAACATTTTTCTTGGACAACAAGTTTGGGTCACATTGTATACCAAGGATGTAAATTCTAATCTGTACCACATCAATACCTTCTGCTTTATCCAATTTTTAATAAATGTAAGTGTTTTTTTTTTTATAACTTGGTCAGGATTTCGTGATGCATTGTGCGTTTGTAAGGGTTTGTAAGGTCAAATTATGGCTTTGCCAATAATCTAATAATATGTGAAAACGCATGGTAGGAGAGTTACCTACTCCGTATTTAAGATATATTCGTATAATGTTTTCACAAGACTAGATGTAGGATGCGAATACATAAAAGTTTCTGAATCAATTAATGCTAAGAATTTCTCTTGTTCAAACAACTTGGTGTAGGTAGGTAATTCAAACCGCAACGGCCGCTGTGCATGCCGTAGTCAATATTCTTGAATTCATCTAAATCTCTTATTATACATTTATGTATAAAACAAGTTCTGTTGCTCGGTTTTTTAGTAATGCTTTTGTAAGTGTTTGTGACAAACCCTATGACTCCAAAAAGGTGCTTGTACTCGTAGTTTTATTATTCAATACACACTCGTCATAATTTGAGCTTATTTTTCGTGCGTAGGTACAAAACATAAACTAAACAATTATTGTAGAAAATTCAAATATTATGCGCAATTGTTCTAGAACCGGTTCCAGTAATTTCGCAAACACAAATAGGCCGAACAGAAGAACATTAATTTCAACTGAGGCCTCAAACTAAACCTTAACATTTTCCGATCAGCTTTAATTGCAGTAGATACTTAATTAAAAATAAGCATCTTGAATATCAGTTGTTGACAATAGTAGCTGTGATTTAATAATTTAAGGGCAGTTCGATTCTTTTAAATATAATTATTTTGAAGCTGCTTTAAAGTTTAAGTGAATCTGTGAGATCCTATACATTGTTTTTTGTAAACTTTTCCTGACCTTTATAAACACAACAAAAGAGAATCAGACAAATCAGTCTAGCCGGTTTTTGTGCGCTTAGCAACACATTTGGCGATTCATTTTTATCTATATGAGATAGTAAGTAACAAACATTGTTTTGAAGTATAGTTGTTTTGTATAGGTTTGCCGGAAAAATGGATATTACATTTACGAATCCAATGTAAAACATTACGATCCCTAGTGAGCTCACACTTTCTGTCATTCAGTCATAAAAATAGGTCAAGCGACTGCAGGAGCTCTGATTCCAACGTCTCCCTGTCAGATATCCGGCGGAACCTCGGCAGTCTCTTGGCGGTGTGAATGGTGCTGGTGGGCTTGATCGCAGCTCGATAGCTGATGATACTACTACGCACAGTGGCGCCCCCCCTATAGTTTAAAGAACCTCGAAGTTGATCACAACTTCAGCCCGGGCATCAGCCCGGGACTCTGTACAGAGCGTTGGATTTTTGTTTTCTTTCCGAATCAAACTTGGTTAAGGCATTAGGGGTCTTAATATTATTATGCTCAGAAAGTGAAGTTTTAAAACTTTTATTCATTTATTTAAACATTATCTCCAACAGAGCTTATTATTGTTATTATTATTATTATTATTATTTCAATTTCCTAATTTAGTTTTGGAGCTTCGAGGCTTATGTACATTATTATTAGATATTATTATTATTATTTTTTTTTTTCATTTATTTAAGTAGGTAAGTAAGTACCTATTTTTTTTTGTTAATTATTATTATGAGTAACCCTTTATTTTTTATGAGGTTCGTCTCTGAGAAATTGTAGAATCCATGGGTGTCCAATGAAAGCAGGCTATCGTCGAACTGACCGTCATATACGGGGACAGATCGAAGATCTTAGTGGCGCAGCTGGAATGGCCAAGCTTCGTTTCTGCCGCTACTGGTTGAGTCATTGTAAACATCAATGACATAGTTTAAGACGTCTTCACCAAATCATTATTGACAAGTAAACCCGAAGATAACGAAACGTTGAAAACATGTCCACCCCAGGCGGAAATCGAACTTACGTCCTCAACAATGTTTAGACTCTGCTTTGTTCCACGGATGACGTGGAAACGTGAAACTGTTAGAGTGAAATAGGTATGGCCTCTCACGGTTTATGTGGAGTAGAAAATCCTCAACACAGTTCAAGTGGAGTTAGAAACCATGAAACGGCTATCGTGGAATAAAGCCTCAACACTGTTAAAATGTACTAAATACATATTCCCAAAACGGCTTGCTTGAAATAAAATATAGCCTCACTCAACCCTGGTAGAGTGGAGTGAGTATCTTCGACACGGCTTGTGTAGACGCTGTGTCACGGAGAAAATCTAATTCTTATTCTAATACAATTAATAAGTATATATAATGCTGAGGTCTGACCTGAAAACCGCGTGGCGACTCCTTTGCTTCCAATCCAGAGGGGTTCCTTGGAATTTTCTTTCTTGATGTACCAATTGACAATTGACACCAATTGACAACATCGATTATTATTTGTATTTAACTGTAACTGAAACTGTTATTATTTTAATTGGGAAAAGTGGAAATGTGAACAAAAAAGTATAAGTTAACTTTTATGAAAAATTACTTTCTTTAAATATTACAAAAATTATAATGTTCACACTTCCTTACAGTAAAAACTTGCCACACGAAGAAAATAATTATAGATTTAAGCTTAATTTGACATTGAATACAATGGCTTTCTATGAAAAGAAAGTAGAATTAATAGACATAAATAAATTATTAGATAATAATTTTATATTGACAAAAGATAAATATTATCTTAAGACTTATTTTAAGCGACAGATAGCAAATTCGCTATCATTTTATTTTAAGTATTTAGCCAATAACATGGCTAGCTCAGCGGCTTCTATTGAGCTGCAACATACTGACATGCCAATTCAGACTTTGGAACAAGTTCCAAATAATTTAAATTAGATTATAAGACAATAGAGGACACCTCTAGCAAATTATTGGAATTAAATTATAAGACAAAAGAGGAACTCTCTTGCAAAATGTTTGCAAATAAAATGAAATTAAATCAATGTAAAAATAGCTTTATAAAAAGCCCCGGTCAATCATTAAATTTAAAAAATGTAGAATCTTTGAACATTGTTCACCAGAACATCCAAGGAATGATGGGCAAAGATTTAGAGATTGAATTGTTCATGAACTGTAATTATATTGATATTCTTTGCATTACCGAGCACTGGCTTAGAGACCATCAGTTCATGTTCAATTTTAAGAATCATTTGGTAGGAAGTTCGTTCAGTCGAGGAAATGCAATACATGGTGGCTCCTTAATTATTGTTAGTAAAAAGGTTAAATTAAAAGAACGCAAAGACATAGTGAGCCTCTTGGTTGAGCGAACAATAGAAATAGCTTGTGTGGAGTTGGAGCAGTTTGTTGTGATAAGTGTATACAGACCTCCTTCAGCATTGTATAATCTTTTTGAAAAAGTTATGGATGAGACATTGCGTAAGGTCCGCAATGTAGGTAAAACAATAATTGTTTGCGGTCATTATAATATAAATTTGCTAGAAAACTTCACATTGTCAACTAAAATTAAAAACTTATTTCTATCATACAATTTGAATAATTTATTTTTGGAGCCGACAAGAATAACTGCCACTTCGGCCACCTGTATTGATAACATATATACAAATGTAAAACCACTGGCTAAGCAAATTATTAATAACCTGGACTCTGATCATTGTGGCCAAATGGTCAGCTTTCCACACCAGCGTAAGCAAGTGATGAAAAAGAATATCACTGTTGTGCCAAAAACTGCAGGTCGGTTGGAACGCTTTAAAAGCAATCTAGATACAAAATTAAATTATTTAGAATACAATGACAACCCTGATGTCTTTTATAATGATTTTTTTAACATATATTGTTCAGAATTTAATAAATCTTTTGTTCCAAAAAAGATCTCGGTTAGTGGTACTGCATCTTTTAATGAATGGGCTACAATTGGTATTCACAAAAGTAGGAAACGCCTTTATGAACTTTATGGTGAACGCAACTATAACACCAGCGACGACTTCAAATTATATGTTAAAAATTATTCAAAGTTATTTAAAAGAGTATGCCGATTAGCCAAGGCAAACTATCTGAGTTCTAAGATTAAGAATAGTAATGACAAAATAAAAATGACATGGAATATTATAAATAGTGAAACAGGAAAGGTCAGAAGTCGTAATAATGAGTACAATTTAAATTGTGATAATAAAACCTTGACTTCTGATGCTGATGTTGCTGCAGCATTTGAGAGGTTTTTTACTGACATTCCAGTTTCAACTACAAAAGCCTTGATTTTCTCCCCCACTGTAGCTGAATCTGTTTTGAAGGAGAATGTTAAAGATTGTGAAAGTAATTTCAGTTTTCAAAAAATTTGTGTTATAGATATATTAAAAACATTTAACACTCTCAATAAAAAGAAAACTGCTGATTTGTGGGGTAATTCCGTGGATGTCGCTAAATCAGTAATTATGACAATAGCTCCAGTTTTAGCTTGCATATTTAACGAATGCATTGACTGTGGTGTTTTTCCTGACCTAATGAAACATAGCAAATTAATTCCATTGTTTAAATCAGGTAACACTTCTGACCCCTCTAATTTTAGACCTATTTCTGTGCTACCCATATTTAGTAAAATTTTTGAAAAGTTGATGCTAGACAAAATTCAAATTCATTTTCATAGAAATAAACTTTTACATTGTAAACAGTATGGTTTTACTAGGGGTCGCTCAACAACTGACGCCGGTGTTGAGCTTTTAATCCAAATATTTGATACCTGGGAGGAATCACAGGATGCCCTAGGGGTATTTTGTGATTTATCCAAGGCTTTCGATTGTGTTTTACATGAAACTTTGGTCAGGAAGCTTAACCACTATGGAATTAGGGATGCTTCTTTGAGCCTTCTAATCTCATACTTGAGTAACAGGATTCAGAAGGTCGACATTAACGGTAAAAGATCTCCGGGATCAGTGGTTACAATGGGAGTTCCGCAGGGTTCAATACTAGGTCCATTCTTGTTTTTGGTTTATATTAATGACTTAACTTATTTTGTAAAAGACAGTCATGAGATAGTATTGTTTGCTGATGATACTTCACTTTTATTCAAAGTGAAACGACGACACCCAAATTATGACGATGTGAATAATGCGATCTCAAAGATTGTTCACTGGTTTAGTGTAAATAACTTGCTATTAAATGAGGGAAAAACCAAATGTGTAAGATTTGTATTGCCTAATGTTAAGCAAGTAACAACTAGTGTACAAATTAAAGATAACAATGTGAATCCTGTGGACACCACTGTGTTTCTAGGCATCACGTTAGATGCCAAGCTTCAGTGGGGCCCACATATAGCTAAATTGTCGAATAGACTTAGCTCTGCGGCTTATGCAGTAATGAAGATCCGTCAGTTAACTGACGTTGATACATCCAGATTAGTTTATTTCAGTTACTTTCATAGTGTAATGTCGTACGGCATTTTACTGTGGGGAAATGCTGCCGACATTCAAACTATCTTTGTGCTTCAGAAGAGGGCTATTCGAGCAATCTATAACCTAAAGGCTGGCGACTCTCTCAGAGAGAGATTTAAGAATATAAATATAATGACAGTTGCATCACAATACATTTATGAAAATTTGATTTATGTTCATAAAAATACTGGAATGTTTTCAAAAAACAGTGATATTCACAATGTAAACAAAGGAAGTAAGAACAAATTAGCAGTACCTTATACTAGGCTCCATAAAATAAATAATTCTTTTAGGGGTCTGTGTGTAAGATTTTACAACAAAGTACTAAATGATATTCAGAAATTAGATCTTAATAAATTTAAAATCAAAATCAAAGAAAAGCTTTATAAAAAAGCGTATTATAAAGTGTCAGATTACACAGAAGACAAAACAGCTTGGACCTGAAATGCTCCAAGCACTCCAACAGCTATTTCTAACTGTCTTTATTTAATTGATACTACATTGTATGTATTGTAATTTTGTATTGCATCATTTTTTTTTATTTTTAAATTCGTATTTTGTATTGACCTGGTAACGACATACTCTTTTTTTTGTTTGTAAATGTCGTTGCTTTTGTGCGCTGTGGTTTCTTGCGCCCATTCTTTGCCACAGTTAAAAAATTATGTCCTGAATGGGTGGTAGGTTAAAAAAGATTTGGACGATTCAAAGTGCTTATTAATTGAGTTTATTGAATAAATATATTTTGACTTGACTTTGACTTGACTTGATATAGCCTCAACACTCTTAAAGTGGAGTGAGTATCTTTGACACGGCTTGCTTGGAGTAAGATATAGCCTCAACACTGTTAAAGTGGAGTAAGTATCCTCGAAACGGCTTGCGTGGAGCCTCAACACTGTTAAAGTGGAGTAAGTATCCTTGACACGGCTTGCGTGGCGCTTCAATACTGTTGAGGTGGAGTAAGTATCCTCGACACGGTTTGCGTGGAGCTTCAACACTGTTAAAGTGAAGTAAGTATCCTCGACACGGCTTGCGTGCAGCCTCAACACTTTTAAAGTGGAGTAAGTATCCTCGACACGGCTAGCGTGGAGCCTCAACACTGTTAAAGTGGAGCAAGTATCCTCGACACGGCATGCGTGGAGCCTCAACTCTGTTAAAGAGGAGTAAGTTACCTTGACACGGCTTGCGTAGAGTAAAATAGAACCTCAGCACTGTCTAATTGGTGTAAGTAACCTCGATACGGCTTGTATGGAGTAAAATCAATGACATTCAATGTCATTGAGTAAAATAAAGCATCAACACTATTGAGCAGTTATATATTCTCGACACATCATACGTTTAGTAAGTTAAACACTGTTACAATGGTGTTTAAGTAAGTAGTTTAGTATTTCATGAATATCTTGTTGTAAATGGCTTTTAATTTTGTTACAATCATTATTATAGAACCCAAGAAAAACCAATAAAAATGAGGGTAGATAATTTTAATGATAAATGATCTTAGTTCCTTACAACTATGATACATTCCTTAATAGTTAATTTTCCAGGTAAATTGGCGTTATGTTCCAATACCTGCGTGTCGTAATATCGTTGATACGACATTTATCACTATTCACCGACACCGATGATGATAAACGCCTACGTTATTTCAATTAAAAATGATTTCTTTACTTTACGAAGAATACCGTAATGATCACTGTCTCTCAACTTCGAACTTTAACATTTTCCCATCTTATTAAATACATATTTAAATTCGTTACGAAAAGTACGTGTGATTCCGATAACACAAAAACACGAAATGACGTCTCGTGACGCGGGGTTGCCAGTGCAGGGAACGGAAATAAGATATTTCTTTTTAGAATATATCTAAAAGTGTGAAGAAGATAGCACCATCTCATGTACTGCTGCATGTAATAAGTAATCGTCTTCGGTTGAGACCCGAAGTATAAATCTAATTTGTCAATTAAGTACAATCTTTCTCTATTTAATTTTACATTTTTAATAAAAAATTTGTGCTTCTTAACCAATTTTTGCGTTTTCTTAATGTACTTATTTATCTTAATATATTTAGTTTATTTTTGCTACAGCCAGCAATCTTCACTGAGTGGTTGCTATTTTTATTTTCCTCACATGTAAGATCTATAGTGACAGTGGGCTGACTGCTAGCTGTCGCAGAAACCATGGAGTGGGACAAATTTTTAAATAGGTACTATGTAGGTAACAAGTAAACAGCTGTACGAGTAGTCGCGTAACCAAGAAACAGAGGTTATGTTTACGTATGTTAATCGCAACTAAAGTGGTTGGAATTAAACAAGATACGTATAATAATTAACAAATCGTTAATTTATGCAAATTTATAAGATTTTAAGTGAAATAAGGGTAGGTACCTTAAAGATGACAACGGTTCACTTACATGCCGGTAACTGTCACTAAACAGTTTTACTTAAATTTTTGATTTTGAAATCACATACTTATACCGAGTCAGATCGTCATATAAATATGCCTTCCACCAATGATCAGATGTTTTTGCAGGGCTGTCCCTAGTCATATATTTATGCTGGTGACTGTACCTAACAAATATAATTTCACACTACTAACTGCAGAAGTACCTATATACCTTTCAAGTAGGTGTCGCTAAATATTGGCTTTTAAATAAATTCTAATTTAATGTAAGTAGATACCTGTCTAAACTGCGATGCGATGATGCAAAATTTCACTGTTGTTGCATTTTGAATCGCCAGCCTGCGATATTGCTGTGTTTATTGAATAGCAAAACGTTACTTTCAAAAGCACGTGGCTATATATGAATATGACGACACAAGTACTGTCTTATTACTAGGGAATGACGATTCAAATTGAATTGTCGAAAACACTACACGTGACAGGTAGGTATTTAAAGTGTACACTGTGTTTCTTTACAGTTATTAACTAAATATCTCAGAACTGGTAGGTATCGTAACTGGCCCTACTAAATGATCAATGTGAGTTAAACCTAGGACCTTGTAAGTAAATACATACATACATATAATCCCGACTATATTATCCCCGAAGGGTTATAACCCTTCGGGGATAATATAGTCGGGATTATATGTACAGGCCTACTATATCACTGTTTGGTGATAAAATGCCTTGGTTATAGAACCTTTTGTTACTTGGGTAGCGAACAAAAAATAACAAATCACTGTAAACATTATTATTCACTAATTTCTAAAATAAAGATAATTTATATTTAGAACACCATGCAGGATAAAGATTTTATTTCAATGAAAGAGGCCTTTTCTCATCAGTGGGACAGTATATATTTTTCATTTATTTATTTATTTAAACTTGATTTGACTTTAATTGACGCCAATATCACAAATACTCGTTTTACCAATATTCGATATGCCACATCCAGTATCCAACTACGCTCTGTGAGTTTAGCTCCGTGGTCGCTCGGTGATGCATTCACTTTGCCAAAGTTTTGTTTGCTACCCGACACTTTATTGTTATTTCTTTATAATTTGCGTCCTTAACTTTTACCATTCCTTTACATAAATACTTAGTACGCTCTTATTCATGTTTGTTATAGTTAAAAATGTTTTTCTCGGTAAGTGAATTATTTGTAATTCTTTTTGAGAAAATAAAGTTCTTAAACCACAACTTTTGCTACATACCATTACATGGCGGGCTTAATGCCTAAGGCATTCTCTACCAGTCAACGTAGTAGGTGCATTTAGGTGCGGTAATAAAAGTGGAAACGTACGTCCGTACGTATTTTTAAATATTTTAAACACTTATATTAAATACATTATATTTAATAAACATAAGAGTAGTAGATCAATGTTCCATATTTTAGGGTTATAACCCTTCGGGGATAATATAGTCGGGATTATATGAATGTATGTATTTACTTACAAGATCTTAAGTTTAACTCACATTGATCATTTAGTAGGGCCAGTTACGATACAAATTATCGTTGCATAATAGTTGAGGAAACGTTTTACATTTCCTTTTGGTTCTATTAAGTGGGTCATATAAACGTGTCGTAGACGTTTATACAACGCAAAATAGGCCCATATTAAACGACATTATTGTTATTTACAAGTTAAATAAACGTCAGTCAAGAACTTTTAAATGTTACATAAAAGTTTTCGACCGACTGTTATCGAACCACTGAAGTCCTATAACAATTGCATAGACATTAGAATATGACTGTAATGTCGGTTAAGTGTTTAACATCGACTTTTATTGTACACGATGGAATGAACTGAAGTTCATTCCATTTATTCGTTCCTGTGATGTTTGCTGGAAAAGTGCGTGTTATCAAACACAAAATTTAAACGGTTTATAAGTTATAATTTACTTAACTAGTTTTACATTTACTTTAACAATATTATACACGAACAGAGTGTAAGGATAAATGTGTGCAGTGCACCTAGTTCTTATGGGACGTTTAATTTTGTGGTGAAATATAGGTGTGTTGTTGTGAAACTTTTACGCCCCCTTCGAATTTCTTGAAATTAAATTATTGTAGACTATTGCTTAAAATTTGTTTACATACTAAAGTAGCAGCCATCTTGTCTAAGTTAAGAAACGACTTCTATACATCAATTATAGAATGAAAAGGTCGCATAATGCGGTTTCTTGCGACCAAGATGGTCGGCCATGATAAATTATTTTAGAGTTCCGTGAGATAATAAACATGAACAGATAACCTTTAATTTAAATAAAACCTTTATACATGGTATCATATTTTTTTTATTTATCCGACCTACAAACTGGCTTCATAATACGACGATATAATAAAGCAGTCGTAAAAACGTTCTCGTAACCTATACTCTAACACCACTATTCGACGTTGTATGAATCAGTCGTTAAAACGTCTACCTAACCTATACACAGGCACCACTATACGACGTTGTAGGAATAAGTCGTAAAAACGTCTACCTAATCTATACACAGGTACCACTATTCGACGTTGTATGAATCAGTCGTAAAAACGTCATTTAACCTATACACAGGCACCACTATACGACGTTGTATAAATCAGTCGTAAAAACGTCTACCTAACCTATACACAGGCACTACTATACGACGCTGTATGAATCAGTCGTAAAAACGTCTACCCAACCTATACACAGGCACCACTATACAACGTTGCATAATAAATAAATAATAAATAAATCTTTCCTACAATCACACCAATTATCTAGCCCAAGAGAAGCTTCGAAGAAACTCGTTAAATGGTTACTAGACAACAGATAAACATACTTAAAATACATACTTATTATACATAGAAAACACCCAGACCCGAGACAATTTAGAAAACAATAATTTCTTAATTGACCCGACCGGGGTTCGAACCCGGGACCTCAGAGATGGCGACACCATGAAAACCGGTGTACAAACCACTCGACCTAGGAGGTCGTCACTCGACCAAGGAGGTCGTCAATACAGTCGTAAAAACGATTACTTAACCTATATTTTTGTACCATTATACGACGTTGTATAAAGTAGTCGTAAAAACGTTTACTCAACTTATTTAGTGGACCATTTAGTTACGGGACTAAATCGTTGTAGGAATAACGGTTACACAACGTTGTAGTTGTCTAATAACATCAATTCAACAGTTATATAACCGAAAGTCGTATAGCACAGTTTTTATATGACCAATTTGCTAGTTGGGTAGTCAGAGACTAGGCAATAAGAACAGCAAAAGCATAGCATCCTCTACCAATAGTCGACTTTTCGCCAAATAGCGACTGCAGATGTGCTCAACGTGACAGGTAGTGAGTGAGCCCATCTCCGCTCTACGTTGTTGGATGTATGTGCTATCTTTAGCCCGTTAGTCACCTTTTACGACACCCAAGGGAAGAGAGGGCGTGGTAGTATTCTTTCACCGCTGCGCGACACGGTTAGGTTAGATTTGTGAGTAAATAGCGTAGGTAAATAGCGTAGGTAAATAGTGCAGTAACGTACTTAGTAGGTACTTAAGAGGCCTATTACATCTCGAATGTGATTTTGCGTAAAATGCCTATTTTCGCATTTTGTAGTTATTTTGCAGAGGTATTTATCGTTTTTATCAAAATAGGATAATAAATTTGTGCATAATATTACAAATCTCCATTCTGTGAGCATAAGCTGAATTCGGACGGCCTGCGCAACGCATTTTGTAGTAATTTTGCAGTTGCATTTATCGTTTTTATCGAAATAGGATAATAAATTCATTATAAACTCTTTATTCCTCATGAAGTAACAATTACTCTGGTATAAATTTTGCTCAATAATATTATCGTAGATAGGAGATATTGACAGTTAACTTATAGCGATTTTCGAAGTTTTTTTGGTTTAGAATAAGGTTTTTTTTTCTATAAAAAATCAATGATATCTAAAAATTCCGAGGCCGATACGCACTATTCGACTATATAAGAGATAACATTATAATTTTTTTATTTCACTTGTTTAGAACAGTAGTTCAATCGAAGAGCTCAAAAAAGTGCCTTCGCTCACTTTATGAAAATCTTTCTCTCCAATTTTGGGTTTAATAAAAAAGTAAAGCAAAATTTACAAAAAGCGAGGCCGCTACGCACTATTCCAATAGCTATTCTACACTATTGAATAAGTCATAATTGTTAATGTATTTTTGTTTCTGAGATCCATAAAGCCATAATTGGCCATTTTACGCAAAAATCACAGTCGAGATGTAATAAATAGGCCTCTTAAAAGAATATTTGGTCGACGAGTAAATTTTATTAATGAACAAAATAACCCTACCTACATCATTATTTACCTAAAGGAATCTCTTTAATGATCTCAAAAGGCTATTAACAAAATGACAAAAGTTACGGTAACAAAAAGGACATGAATCATGGTTTTAATAAAAATTCATTAAAAACATGACACAAACTAAAACTTTGTAAAAGTTAGAGATACCACTTAGTAAGAAATAAATACTTAATAGTGTATTTCCTTATCTATTTAGTTTAAAACCTTTTTTTTATTTCCCCTTTCTTGCACCATATTTATCTTCTTTTTTTATAATTTTTTATCACCGAAGGTAGCCTGGAAGAGATTGCTTGTTAGCAAAAAGGCCGCATCTTGTAGTCTGTCTCTGTATTTATTTTCTGTTTATATGTTCTTCTGTGCAATAAATGCATTATTACTAGCGGCCCGCGACTTCGTCCACATACAAATCCTGTATCCCGTGACAAATTTCCAAAAATTTTCTTTCACAAATAACTTGTCCTGACAATATTACAAACACAACAAAAAGAGAATCAGCCAAGTCGGTCGAGCCGTTCTAAAATGATGCGCATACAAACATTTCGGCATTTGCATTCCTTGCAGTCAGTCCATCCAGTCCTCTGCTATAGTCCACTTTTCACTAAATAGCGACTGCACATAAAAGCTCAGCGTGACAGGTGGTGGTCCATCGCCGCTTTATGCTGTTGGATGTATGTGCAGTCTTTAGTCCGTTAGTCCTTTTACGACACCCAAGGGCAGAGAGGGGCTGGTATTATTCTTTTACCGCCGCACGCGAAACGGTTAATTGATTAATTTTTTATTAGTTTAAATTATTATTTGTTGTGGCGGTGGTAGGGCTGGTTTTAAGTCCGTCTGACTAGCTAAACGCATCCTCTCCAAGTCAATGTTAAGGAGGGTACTCACCTAGCCGTGTAGCACGTAACGTATCTTATACTGTAACAAGTGAGTACGTACGCGCGAGCCTGCTGCGAGCCGATCGCGTGTAGAGCGCAGAGAGCTCGCAGCGACCCGCTGAGGGCGGTATCACTGCGAGAACAAAGGCAGGCGGCTTGCAGTATGCGTAGCTATGACTGTGGACGAGCCGTACCCACTTGATACAATATCAGATAGGCTAGGTGAGTACCCTCCTTTAGCAGGGCCCGCGTGACCGCGCGTACGTACGATAGGCCATAAGATAACTAACTCGGAGCTTGCTGTTCGTGGTCCCGAGCCATCCCCGAATGGATGGATGGAATGAATACCTAGGTTTTTAGTGGGTAGACCACCCCTCTCCCCGTCTAGCTCGTCTGGCTGGGCGGGGGAAGGGGAGGAGAGTCCCACATGACCCGAGGTCGCCCCAGGCCTTGGTGTATGTGTTAGACGGCATTTTACCTAGTCAAAAAAAGGCCATAAGATAATTAACCGCACCTCCCTAATGCCGATCTGTCGGTTTTAATACAACATCCGGGACCAACAGCCTACGTACTGAAAAGGTTGTGGGGGAGTTTTTAAATTATAAAAGCCTTTTGTTTGGGATTAATATAAATTATTTATTTAAGATTCTATTCTACAACATGATATCTATATATGAAAAAACCTCATGGTAAGTCTATCCATGTTGGCACTTGAGATCGATCTCCCTTACTATAGACAACCCCTTTGACATTCTAATTCTTTTCATGATTTCAAATTATGTATAAATTCACATATTATTGCAACGTAGAACCTGCCAGTGCACTAACATAGTATATACTCCACAGTACCTTCCAAAATATGGAGGAGTTCGAGACATTTTGAGGTCACCCATCTAAAGACGGAGGTCTGCAAAGTTGCTTAACCTGTAAGATTGACAAGACCCGCTTGCCGCTGCGCCATCGAGCTGCTGAGCTGACGTAATGACTATTATTTACTAGAATATTGCTAATGTATTGCTATAGTAATAAAATCACCAAATAATTGTGCTTAACATGCTAGTGTTTATAAGAAATTACCGTCATTATAAACACGCAGCTACACTTAGTCCTATTAAAAGATTTCAATTACCATGACTTACCGTTCCTTTCTTATAATAATTATATAATACTTCCGGCCCCGACTTTGTCCGCATGAACGTGAACCCCGTATCTTCTGAAGAATTTCAAAAATATTTTTTATTCAAACTTTGTCCCGACAATATTTACAAACACAAAAAAGAATTAGCTGAATAGATGCCGCCCGCCGTTCTTAGTGATGCGCGGACATAATAATCGTGACAATCGATTTTTAAACAAAAGATAGATAGATTTGGTTGTCAGTGTTAGTATTTTTATGCTTTAATTATTATTCTATGTACTTTTATGTAGGAACTTCTTTGACTCGAAGGTGTAGTTACTAAAAGAGAGTATCGTTAATAACTTCGACGAACTTCGTGGTCGAGTGCTGTTCTGGCGTCTCGTCGCCATCTTTGAGATCCTGCGTCTTCAATTCCCGATCAGGGCAATTTAGAAATAACTGTTTTTCTAAATTGTCTCGGTGTCTGGGTGTCTGGGTGTTTGCCCTTATATATAATATAAGTATGTCAGTATGATTATCTAATTAAACCAAAAGACAAGTTCTTAGTTAAGCTTTTTGGTTAAATAATTGGTGTGAGTCTGGGAAAGTTATTTATGAATTTATAAATATATTTGGAACTTGGTTAAATGGTCAACTAGTTAATGGATAATAGGTACATAAACATAGGAAACACCCAGGCCCGAAATCCAATCAGAAAAACAGTTTTTCCTAAATTGACCCGATGAGAATTGAAGCCGTCCTGGCTCAAAGATGGCGCGACGCAAGAAGCGGGGCCGTGCTGACCACTCGACCACGGGTTCGTCGAAGTTATTAATGAGTAAGTACCCTCTTTTAATAACTACACCTTCGAGTCAA
Source organism: Scoparia ambigualis (assembly GCA_963921215.1). Taxonomy (NCBI): domain Eukaryota; kingdom Metazoa; phylum Arthropoda; class Insecta; order Lepidoptera; family Crambidae; genus Scoparia; species Scoparia ambigualis. The sequence continues at coordinate 10,213,244 of OY992503.1, forward strand.
AGAAGTTTATTTCACTTTACCATACAAACTCAAAATGGTTTATCAAGATGGCAGACATGCCGCTTGATGAGCCATGATCTTTTTTGATTTTTATTTTACTTTACCGTACAAACTCAAAATTCATAAGCGGAACACTGGATATTGGCGAAATCTATAAGGAAACGCCACAAAACAAAGAAGAAGAATATTACTATACATGATGTCATATCAAAAAAATTCATTGAATTGTTCGTCTTTCTCTAGCACAGCTTAGCTATCGCTGGCCGGTGGACCGAATGCGAGGCATGTTTCAACACTTGCAAAAGTTAATGTTAACTTGTTTCAGCAATGCAATACAAAGCAAATACGGCGCTTAGAATGCATCGCTGTGAAGGTCAAGGTCACTTATCCACGCTTCCATGCAACGGTCACGGTCGAAAAAATCGTGTACCTATCAAAAAATTTCGAAAGTGAGTTAATAAGCCAGCCATACCTTATGATAATGAGACAAAATAAATATATCTTGTAGTACACACACGTCTTATAATGTACCTAACCCTTTTTTATACTTAGTACTTAGTTAACTTTTAAACTCTCACATCAATTATCTAGACCAAGTTTGAACTTTTGAAACTAGGTTCGGTTCCGTTATCTAAGTAATAAAAACAATCGGATAAATATCCTACTAAGGGTGGATTCGACCAAACTGGAATAAGGTCGTATACCTACCTAGATTAAACGCCGAATTTGTATAGACTAATCTCGGAGTAAGTCTTATTCCAGTTTGGTCGAATCCACCCTAAGTAGTCTATTAGACTTACTTTTTCTTATAACGATACATTGCTTTTTAATTCATAATCATCATCATCACCATCATTAGCCTATAAAAGTCCCACTGCTGGGCACAGGCCTCCCACGTAGACAATAGCACGTGGGGATATTAGGCCATAACCCACCACACTGGCCCAATGTGGGTTGGTGGGTTTTAACGACTGCCATCTTACGACAACAACCGGGACCAACGGCTTAACGTGCTTTCCGAAGCACGGAGGAGCTCAAGATGTTTTTTAAATTTGGTCACCCATCCAGCGACCCGGCATTGCGAAAGTTGCTTAGCGGGCAAGCTCGCAAGCCGAACGGGCTAGCCACTACGCCATCGAGCTCCTTTTTTTATATGGGTATCGAGTATCTGAAAATATTAGTTAATTATTTCCTTTCATGTGGTTGTGGGAAGTACTCTTTTGTAATGCAAAGTATTCTTCTATGACAGGGTATTTTCCAATTTGTTTGACGCTGTAAAAGAAAGGGAGTAAAGAAATGCCCTTGCTGACCTTCTTGCCCGCTGTTCTAAAGGTCTCCCGGCCTCGACATGGCGTGGCGTAGCGACATTCCTAAATGTTCAATTATTTGTAGCCTAAATTGAATACTTAAATTATATTTAGGTTCCTTAACGGAATCTAGAATCTCTGGTAAGATTTGTTTAAAAATTTATTAAACACTTTTACATGGAAACTGTCGATAATCAGTTTCCATGTAAAAAGTGTTTCTCTTTCTAAAGCAGCGCAGGAGAGCATGAAACACTAAAAGAAAAAAACATTTAACATTTAAAATTGTCATAGCTTTATCATCAGCCTATAAACGTCCCACTGCTGGGCACAGGCCTCCCACGTGGACAATGCATGAGGGGATATTGGGCCATAACCCACCACGCTGGCCCAATGCGGGTTGGTGGGTTTTAACGACTGTCATCTTACGACAACAACCGGGACCAACGGCTTAACGTGCCTTCCGAAGCACGGAGGAGCTCGAGATGTTTTAAATTTGGTCACCCATCCAGCGACCAGGCATTGCGAAAGTTGCTTAACGGGCAAGTTCGCAAGCCGAACGCGCTAGCCGCTGCGCCATCGAGCTCTGTCATAGCTTAAACATTTTTTTCCGTTTTTCATAAATAACATGACAACTTCGGTTACCTACTACTACAAAATTGTTGTAATTTTTAAATTGGAAAACACAACTCTTAAAAGTTTTGGTAGGCAATAAAATTAAATATTTTCTACATAAAATAGAAAAATATATAAACACAAATGATTTAAAACTATAACCACTTGACGTTTATTAAACATTTACAAAGGACAATGTTCTGCGCCCATACATTGTTAGCCTAAGAACCAACAATTATGAAATATTCTTTTCTAGGTTTGAAATTGCCAGTAAATGACTGTAAAAACAAAGATTTTTGACGGACACTCCTGAGAACCTAAATATCAGGAAAACTTGAGGTTATGTTTAATTACAGAATTTGAGAAGTGATGTTGCACTCTTTTGTTTTATTTGCCAACACTCATGCACGTTCACTAACACTTAAATAATCCATCATTATTTCACATTAATATTCGACAAAACACAAATTATAGAAAATAAAACAAACTGCAGACATGACTTCACTTTCCCGCCAAGAAGTCCAGAACTTCAACTTTTTTTTTCTTGACCATGGATACTAGTCCTTCAATCGTATTATAAGAGTTCATTGATTATGCTTAAACTGATGATAATGATGAGTGATGTGATGATAATATTATAAACGTTTAATGCTAAATTATATTCCCCCCAAACCTCTTGAGTTCCAGTAAAGATGTGGGACTTTACAGAGATCTCGCACGGACTTCTTGAGAGAATTTGAAAAGTGATGTTGCACTGTTTTGTTTTCTTTGCCAAAGAACGTCAACTGCACAACCAGTGTTGCCAGATCTTAGAGCCAGTTTTCCGTAATAACTGCCAAGTTCCGTATGAAAACATGTAAAATACAAACAAAAAATACTTTTTCATAAGGTCTATATAGGTTGAAACTCTAAGGTATGTATGTACATACTTACAACTATATATAACTATATCAATGAAAGTAATAAGATAATTAATAACGGCAAAACCACATTAAAACAGTATGGATGTCAGACAGACACAATAATGATTCTTATCAAAGAGTTTTACGTCTTGCTTGCACTTACACTAAATAACACCATTAACTCTCTGGCTCTCATTCTCATATTAGCCGACCAAGAAAATATCTCAATGGGAATCCTCAGAGCCATAGTTTTTATTATACAGTTTGCTGGTTCAGTTCTGTAAAAATCTATGAAAATTAAATAAGACTCGCTAGTTTACGCAGAATCAAATAAAATGTAATATTTCTTAGGAATAATAAAAGCTATTAGTAGGTACTACTTATTAAAATGAAATGAAATGCTCCAAGTAGGTACCTACTCCAACAGCTATTTCTAATTGCCTATAATTAATTTATATAGAGCACCACATTTAATATATATTTTTTGTAAATGTCGTTGCTTCTGTGCGCTGTGGTTTCTTGCGCCCGTTCTTTGCCACAGTTAAAAAATGATGTCCTGAATAGGTGGTAGGTTAAAAAATATTTGGACGTTTCAAAGTACTTATTGATCGAGTTTATTGAATAAATATATTTTGACTATTGACTATAAAAGTTACTACTCATTAAAAGCATTTGCCTGAAAATTCCGTATAAAAATCCGTGTGCATTCATTGTCCGGTTTGAACAATGACATTATTTTACGGACATATCCGTATATGGCAACACTGTGTACAGCAGACTACAGTAACGTCAGTCAGTGAGTGACACAGCACCGCAGATTAGTCTAATTCTCCTCATTGGTAAAGCAAAAGAATCTTAAGCCGACCAACGTTTACAGTTTGGAATAAAATGCGATGTATCGTATTCTAATGATGCTTGGAGTATTTGGCACTAAGTATTTCGAGTCAGCCATGCATGCATAATATTATTAGGTTTGTTTGTACATATTATAAATATTTTGGTCACAAATCTTTAATTCACTGGCTGAATGCACTCAACTCTCAATACCCAACCCATTATAAAAAATGATACTCAATGTTAATGTCCAAAGACTTCTTTTTATTATTGGTTACTTATCTAAAAGTATCCGCCAAAATCTAAATACTGTTATCTGTCGTAAAAAATAAGCTAAGAATTATCATGTATGTCCTGTATGTGTTGGTTCTTAGGCTAACTTCAACAATGTTCTTTCTATCACACTTGTTCACATGAGTACAATATGTATTAAATTGTATACTACACGTACATAGTATAAATTTATAATACATGCAGAATTCAGCTAATCAAAGTACAATAACACTATGGGTAAGAAATATCAGTTTTAATATGTCATTCTAATTTAATTAGACACGTGATTAGCTAATTAATGAACATCATTATATTTTAATTATTTAATTATATAAGTATCCCCGTAGGTACCTCACTAGATTCTCCTAGGCGTTCGAGTCAAATAATTCACACCCTTGTTTATTAAAAGTACAATCACTATGAAGATAGTTTCTGGTTTCTGCTCATAATTTTGCACAACTTTTGCCATGGGAGTTATGGGACCTACACTGAAATCATCAAAAAAAAACTGTTCCGTACTTTATGTTCTACCTAACTCGGTCAAAACGTATCCAACATCCGATTTTTTTCATGACTTCAGAGATATGGCTCAATCTACACATGTTTTTGCACTGACTTTCCTGACGCAGGCTGACAATATTCTACTAGCCCACTTAAATTATATTTTAACTTTTGGGAGCATTTTTGTACACTTCATACTTTGATTTAACAAAAAGAGGAAGATACGGAAACCAAAAAATAGTCCTACTCATCTACAAAGGTACCTAAGTATCTACCTCATTAACACAATTTTGTAAATAAAATTAAGCAGCTATTTAGAAAATCAACATTTAGACGAGGATTAAACTTAGTCGGAACGTCGGGTATAAAAAGGTAGCTATGCGTAGGATGGCTTTAATAAGTAAAGCGTTAATCCCCGTCTAAATGTTTATTTATCATAAAACGCGAAAGTTTAAAAGTGTATTTAAGCAGCTGTTCTTATTATGACATTATTGTCAGTCGAACGATCGAGACAGATGAATTACAACGCTAAATAAAATATTTTAACCTCACACGTCCGAACATGTTCTTTATGAGACTGAAACGTAGCAGAGCAGCTACATTGGAGTATTGGACTCAGTCAAATAAAGAAGATCGTCTAATCTAAAACTAAACGCCTCTCCAATATCTTTAGCAAAGTAGCCCTACTTTGCATGTGAACAGATGTATAGAAGCACGATTATTAGTTGACCTATTTGGCGCGGGCCAGTCAAAGTACATAGCAAAATCGCCGCAAAACATGTAAAGTAGGTATTGCCATAAATATTTCCTGTCACACATTGAAACAATTACGTTTAGTGCATGGACGGGACGTACAGTTTTAAATCAGACGATGTCTGCCGTATGTTCCTCTTTTTGATTTAACCAAAGGCTTTATAACACATTCCTAAGGTTTGGGCAGTATCTCGTCGGCGGGTATGTCTGCGACGACCTTGTTGGCGATGTCCAGGAACAGCTTGGAGACTGTGCCCTCCAGGTAAGGCTTCACTGCCACCAGGAACTCGCCCCGGTTCTGGTTGATGGCCTCGTTGGTCGCGTCACCTGCGTACATGGAAGAACGATATATAAGGTGACTGCTAGAAACCGCAAGAAACTTCAAGGGCTGGTCAGGTCAAGTGTTTTAACATCACAAAAATGGTCTCTTTACAGACTAACGTAGGTACTTATCGCCCAGCTGACGCGAACGGGTCAACAGACGGTTCGGCCGGGTGGCCGTTGCCGCGCGTTGTAAAACTTGTAAATAATCGTTATTTTTAATTGTTTTTCATTTTATTTTTCTTATGTTATTGCTTTAATATAAATTAGATACTCAGAGACTATCCAATTGAAATTCACAAAATAAATTGTTTAATTTAAAAAAACACGAATTCCTTTTTTGTCATTTTTGTCATGTTTAAAACACTTGACCTGACCAGCCCTTGAAGTTTCTTGCGGTTTCTAGCAGTCACCTTATTGACATATTAGATAGATATATGAATAGGTAAGTAATATTAGGTGGGTAATATTATCCCCAAAAGGTTTGTCCAGTTAGACTAGGTGTTCGAATTGTCGACGACGTGGTTATTTCAGGTCCATTTTCTCTTCGGAGAGACGTTGCGTCTCTCTGTATATTGTACCGCATATATCATGGGGACTCCTCATGGGGAGTGTTCTGAAGAATTGTTCGGCTTGATCCATGCTGCTGATTTCCTACACCGCAACTCGCAATCGACTGTCATTTCATCCACATCACCTTGATGGATTGCGGTCTACTACTGTGCGTTTTTCACGAAATTTCTATCCTCGAACTACAGTGTTGTGGAACCAGCTCTCGGCGGCGGTATTTCCGGACCGTTACGACTTAGGGATCTTCAAGAAACGAGCCTATTCCTTCCTTAAAGGCCGGCAACGCGTCTGCGATTCCTCTGGTTTTGCGGGTGTCAATGGGCGGCGGTGATTACTTTCCATCAGGTGACCCGCTTGCTCGTTTGCCTCCTTCTGCTATAAAAAAATAAATAAAAAAAATGTAATGAGGACCGCAGAGGCAGTCCACTGCGATAGTCCACGTTTCACCAAATTCTAACTGCGTTTACAATCTGCTCAGCGTGATACACTTGATGGGTGGTGGGCATATTGGCATAATTGGTGATTGGTAGGTACAGTATAATTAAAAAAATTGCCACAAATGTATGTTCGCGCATCACTTCAGAAAGGCTGCACCTTTCTTTGGCTAATTCTTCTTTTGTTTTTAGGTTTTTTAATTGAATTTTATTTTTTTGTAAATACGGGAATAGGAAGTCACGAGATACGGGGTATTCGTTACGGAGTCGCGGGCAAAACATGTTTGTTGTACTGACCTAAAACCTTGTCCCCATTGAATAGTCCTTCCAGCCGGATGCGATAGTCCTTGATGACGATGTTGGTCTGCAGGCTGGTGAACCTCAGGTACTCCACGCCGGCTCTCTCCTCGTACTCAGCTTTCAGGACCAACTCTGCGTCGCATTTCACTAGAACATTGACAATGTTATTAGTTTGTAATGTTTACAAAAAAACACATGTCTAATAACTTTTGTTTTTAGCTGACGACTGTACAATATCTGTCGTTTAAAGAATCTGCCATTTACAGAATCTGCTATTACCAGAATCTGCCGTTTTCAGAATCTACCATTTAACGAAAAAAGGGAATTAACAACCTCAAATAACGTACTTCGGATCTTAATAACAATAAATCATAATAATTATGTTTATTGGTCTTATCTCATATGTTTCCATTCCGTATACTTACATCAGGGTATCAACTCTCAAGTTTCTATACCGTACATGTCAGTAAAAATCTACAAGCAGTTAACAATGACATCTATATTCATTAATTTATTCATATGTTGCTATCATGAACAACAATATAAAAGATGTTACAAACTGATGTCTTAGGTAAAGTTTAGTACCTATGGATGTCAAATTTTAAAGTAACACTTGGCAATCTCACTAACAGATTTTCTAATGACTGTTATTAATTATTGTGGAAACAATTGACCATTCCTTAGATGCTTTTACGCATTTCGGTTTCCCATACATAACTACTTCCAAGTCGAAATTTTTAAAAACCAATATGCCAATTTTAGCTGAGTTATTGCGATTTTAAACTTTCTATAGTGGACTTTAAATCGCAATAACTCAGCTAAATAAACGTTTTTTAAAAATGTTTTCAACAAACTATTTAGATCCCTGTGTTTTACTTTAGCATGCAAAGTTTCATCAAAATTGGCTTATTGGTTTTAATTAAAAACCAATAAGCCAATTTTGATGAAACTTTGCTAAATAGTTTGTTGAAAACATTTTTAAAAAACGTTTACTTAGCTGAGTTATTGCGATTTAAAGTCCACTATAGAAAGTTTAAAATCGCAATAACTCAGCTAAAATTGGCATATTGGTTTTTAAAAATTTCGACTTGGAAGTATGTATGGGAAACCGAAAAGCATAAATCCTCGTAATGCTTAAATAAACAAATAATTGGTATTATAATTTACCGGCGTCCGATTTGAGCGTGCCTTTACCCTTGAGCGGCACGATGAGTATCTGCGTATCGATGGTGTAGCGGCCGTCCAGGTGCAGCTTCGGGAATCGAACCCGTGCCCGTATGGTCAGTGTATCCAGGTCCACGCTGAAAATAAACAGACTCATTTTACATGTACACACGGCGTCAGATCAACGCCCTAAACTTAAATTTTTCCAATGAATATTGATCCTTATCACCATACGATAAAGTTCAAAATTGATGGTAGAAATTTGACAGTTTTGGGTATGTTGATCTGACGCTGTGTGTACTTATGATTATAAATCAAGCAATCTGTAAGAATTACACCGGGTAAAAAAAGGTTAGGTTGGGGTGCTGTGTAGGTACAATATGCTGGGACAAGAGGCCGGGTTTGGTCACCAAAACTTCTGTGGTATAACCACTAAGCAAAGTAAAAAAAAAACAATTAGTAAACCCATTGCACACAACTAGCGGTGGGCATTTAAACGAAAAACGCTTAGGAGCCCTATTGTTAGATACAATTTAAAAAATACACTATTATTCAAACATCGAAAGCCTCAAAGTTACAATGAACTACAAGAACTTATAAATGATGTTACTTGCTGCTACGGAACCCTTCATGGGCGAGTCCGACTCGCACTTGACCGGTTTTTTGAGCTCCTAAATTGAACTACTTACTTACCTACTGTTCTAAACAAATGAAATAAAAATTTTTAGATATCATTGATTTTATATATAAAAAAAATCTTATTCTAAACCAAAAAAACTTCGAAAGTCGCTTTTGGTACCTACCTACCTAAGTAAGTTAACTGTGATGTGAATATCTCCTATCTACGATAAAAACGAGCAAATTTATACCAGAATAACTTGATGAGGAATAAAGATTTTAAAATGAATTTATTATCCTATTTCGATAAAAACGTTAAATACAACTGCAAAATTATAAATAAATACTTAAATAAGTACTACAAAATGCAATGCGCCGCCACCGGCCGTGAACTCAGCTTATTATCTGGCAGAGTGGAGATTTGTACTTAGTAATTCATTATCCTATTTCGATAAAAACGATAATGCGAAAATGGGCATTTTACGCAAAAATAACAGTCGAGATGTAACAGGCCTCTTAAATTATTATAAGCTTGTAAGTAAGCACCATAAAAAAGTAGAAGTCCCTCTATAATATTACCGTGCCATCTGTCACTGCGCGCATAAACTAATAAGTATGTACATAAAGGAGAAAAAAGCGTGTAGTACTTATTTTATTATCGAATATAAATTACGAGTCTGTTGGTAAAGCACTGCAGATGGCGCTTATAAGTAAAATTATTTTATATACATAGCTATCGGTGTACTGGTGTAACAAATACTTGTTATTAGTCAGACATACCTTCTCAATATTTCTCTTAAAAAATAAAATTTGGCTAAATATGGCCAAATCAAAATTCAACCGTTATAAGGAGATCCCTCCTTCTGACCTATCGAGCGTAGCTCTGGGAAAGAAAGCAGATAAATCTCGGTAAGAGTAATAAATATTAGAAACTTTCGCGTTTCAATAATCCTACAGAAATATTTGAACGGTGTTAGCGCAAAACTAACCCGGCTAACGCCCGGCGCTGCTCGGTACCCGGGCCGAGTAGTGTGAAATCTGCTACCGAAGCTCCCGATGACGCTAACCACCTAGACTCAGAGGGACGTATGACTACTGGTGGAAATAAGAACTCAATACCTACAAACACAACATCGTATTGGCACCTGGAACACCAGGGGATTACTGAACCCAGGCAAACTAAGCATTGTGGACAAGGAAAGAGAAGACCTAAAAATCTCTATATTGGGCATCAGTGAAACTCATCTTCGCGGACAAGGTCATTTCAGAACTACCTCGGGAAGCACTCTTTACTTCTCAGGAAACGAGAGTTCTAGCAGAAACGGAGTCGGGATCCTGCTTCCAGCTGAGATGAACAAATATGTTCTCGGCTATAATCCGATATCGGATAGAATAATAACAATGAAGCTTAACACAAAGCCATGCTTACTTAATATCGTACAGGTCTACGCTCCTACTTCGGCCGCGTCTGACGAGGACACTGACGAATTCTACGGGATCCTAGAAAAGACGCTTGATGAACTACCTGGCCGCCAAATAACGATCATCCTCGGCGACTGGAACGCCAAGATTGGCAAAGTAGAATTTAGCTCACACACAGCAGGCGTAGTGGGAAAGTATGGCCTGGGCACTAGGAATGAGCGCGGACACAGATTGGTTGAGTTCTGCCTAGGTAGGAAACTCGCTATCATGAACACCTAATACCAGCATCACCCAAGACGCCTCTACACTTGGAGATCCCCTGGGGAACGATACAGAAACCAAATTGATTACATCATGATAAATACTCGCTGGAGATCCTCCGTGAGGAATGTAAAAACGTTCCCCGGTGCCGACTGTGGCTCTGATCATGTGCTACTGGTAGCCTACTTTTCCTTACGTTTGAAGGCAAACCCTAGGACGCCACGTCCTGTTACCAGATCCCTCAAACCCGCAGAAAAACGTCGATTCCAAGACCTTACCGAAAAGAGACTGTCCGAGACCCCACTAAATGCCATCGTAGACATCAATTCGCAATGGACACAGCTCAAAGCAATCATGAACGATTCCCTGCAGCAAACTATCCCGAAAATGGATATGAACAACACCAAGAAAGCGACATGGATCTCAGAGCACACGTGGAGTCTGATCCAAAATAGAAAGGAGGTAAAAACCAAAGGCCTACAGAACAGCGCTGTATTGAAGGAATACTCAAATCTCTCCAGAGTTATAAAGAAATGCTGCCGCAGCGACAAAAACCAATTCCTCAATAATATATGTAGTGAAGTGGAATGTCATGCAAACAAACTACAGACAGCAGACCTATTCAAAAAAGTCCGCCTGTTAAGTCGCCAGTTCAGACCAAAATCGTGGGTCATTGAAGACATCGACGGCAAACCGCTGCTCGAACTCGACAAGATAGTAGATAGATGGCGATCATACTGCGAACAACTCTACAAAAAATCGGTTTCGGCAGTCGGCACACATGTAGTCTTGGAGACCCTGGAACTGGAGCCCGACATCTTACGGTCCGAAATAACAGCTGCATTGCACAAACTCAAAACCAAAAAAGCGCCGGGCCCCGACCAAATAACAGCCGAGGTGCTCCAAGCCCTGGGCGAATCGGGTATTGACACACTGCACAACATCTGCAACAAAACCTGGAAAAGCGGTTTATGGCCCGAAGAGTGGACACAGTCAACAATACTACCACTACACAAGAAAGGGTCCACCAAGAGATGTGAGAACTACCGCACCTTAGCCTTAATATCGCACGCCAGCAAGGTATTATTACACGTGATCAACAATCGGATTCGGTACCATCTCGACTGGCAAATCGCACAGGAGCAGGCTGGGTTTGTGAAGGGAAAGGGCACCAGAGAGCAAATCTTAAACGTCCGACAACTGGTGGAAAAGTGCTATGAGTTTGACACCCCAATGGTAATGTGTTTCGTGGACTACACCAAGGCTTTCGACTGTGTGGAATGGAGCTGCTTGTGGAGGGTGTTAGGCAAACTTGGTGTACCTGATCACCTCACAGCACTAATTCAAACACTGTACCATAACAGTCAGGGCATCGTAAAGATTGACCAAGCAACATCTGGTTCTTTCGGATTTGAAAAAGGGGTTCGACAAGGCTGTATTCTCTCGCCAATACTGTTCAACATATATGGTGAGTACATCGTAAGGAAGACTTGCGAGGACTGGAACGGTGGGGTTAATGTTGGCGGATGTAGACTCACTAACTTGCGCTATGCTGACGACACAACTCTGTTGGCAGCCAACGAGGCAGAAATGCACGAATTACTACGCAGAATGGAATGCGTCAGTGCCGAGTTGGGTCTCGCTATTAACAGGTCTAAAACCAAGGTCATGGTTGTGGATCGCACTGGCAGGTTAGAGCTCAACGGGACACTAAAACTAGAAGTAGTAGATAAATTCATATACCTGGGCTCTGAAATCTGCAACAGTGGTTCCTGCGAAGGAGAAATTCGTCGGAGGATTGGTATGGCAAAAGGCGCCATGTCTCAATTAGAGAAGATATGGATGAACAGATCCATCAGCATGAAGACAAAGACCAACCTCGTGCGTACCCTAGTGTTCTCCATTTTCATGTATGGCTCAGAGACATGGACATTAAAGAAAGCCGACCGAAATCGTATTGACGCTTTCGAAATGTGGTGCTGGAGGAAAATGCTGGGCATTCCTTGGACAGCACGCCGTACCAATGTGTCGATCCTACTACAATTGAATATAAAAACAAGGCTCTCCACCACCTGCCTACGTAGAATCTTGAAGTACTTCGGCCATATTGCAATAAAAGATGCCAACAACCTGGAAAGACTCGTGATCACTGAAAATCAAGGGAGCAAAATCGAGGGAAAAAGACCAAGAGGAAGGAGCCCTATGCGATGGTGTGACCAGATTCGCACCACCCTTGAAACCACCTTGCACGAGGCCCTTCACTCTGCTTCGGACAGAGGCAGATGGCGACAAATAATACGCGATAAGATACTCCATAATGATGATCACGACCCTCAGCATTGAGGAGACCGACGCGAGGAGGAGCGCAAAACTACAAGAATTGCGACCGTTGCTGTCACAGTTCACACCCGTGTTGGCCCTACAAACCACTCTAAACCTCACAATTGGACCCTCGCAGCTCGCTGTTTAAATTATCATAAAAGGTGTAAAAGGCCTACGATGAAGACTTAGTAAAGAAATCCTGTGCATATCTATACTAAGTAATATAGCGTTAAACCTATTCAAATATTTGTTAATAAGTCCTCCTTTTCCCTTCTAATAGTAGGTCTAAGTCACTCTAACGACAACTGAACGGACACACACATACATATACGCGGATTGGTTTGCGTAATAGGTAGGTAGTAGAAGGTGGAAGGGAGCACAAGACTGCCTGTCCACATCACGTCATGACATGGCATGCTGCCGAAACCATCCAAACTTACGTCAAACTCTTGATGGTGAAGTTGCCGGCACCGGTGACCTTCACATCTTTGCCGGCGGCGCTCAGCGGCATCTGACTGCCGCTCACGAGGACTACCTGCAATGCAGAAACAAACGTATAACATAGTGGTGTTAGGTAAGTAATTAGGAGTATTATTCTCGCTACTGGGCCATCCTACTAAGTGCAAAGAACAACTCTGCCCCCGTTACTGTAATTACAGTAAGTCAAAAAAAGTAATTGCAGGAAAATGAAATTTTGCTTCAATATTTTAAAATTAATGTATCTTTATTGTTATAGCAGATAACTCAGATATTCAAACGGATATCAAAAGATAAACTTGCTTAGATTAATCTTGAATATAATTTATTTGTTTAATATTATTATTATTATTATTATTAAGAGCCTATATTTTCCCACTGCTGGGCAAAGGCCTCCCTCCCCTCTTTCCACTTTTCGCGGTCTGTTGCTTGTGCTGGCCAATCCTTTGCATAGGCATCAAGCTCGTCCCTCCACCTGCGTCTAGGTCGGCCTCGTTGCCGTTTAACTCCACGTGGGATCCAGTTGGTAGTGACCTTTGCCCACAACTCGTCAGGCATGCGGCAAACATGTCCATGTTTAATATTAATAGTTTTTTTTTTAAATCTAACGTACTAAATGTACTTACAACTACCACTTCTATCAGACTAAATAGGTTACTTACTGTAAATATATTTAACGAAATGTGTTATTTACTGTAATATGTAACCCTTTATATAAATATGTGAATTCCCAAAAATTCAGTGTCTGTTTGTAACGGTACAGAATGAATGGTATCCGTCCGTTAGTAAGGAATGCATGGGAGTAGCACTAAAATAAATATTAATGCGTAGCACCATTAATAATAAGCATGAAAAGGGAATAATAAACTAGTTCAGAATAATGGTCAGTGGTCTAGCGCTTTATCTTTAGTTTGAATTTCGCGGGGACTGCTCTGTGTGCTCCTTGCGACATAGGCGCCGTCTAGCGGAAGTCATTTATTTGAGCTTCGCATAAGGTTGCTAGTTTGACTTCTTTATTTTGAATTTCGCGGGGACTGCTCTGCGCGTCCCTTGCGACATAGGCGGCGTCTAGCGGAAGTCATTTATTTGGGCTTCGCGTAAGGTTGCTAGGTTGACTAGGACCGTATTTTATTTTGAGTTTCGCGGGGACTGCTCTGGGGTCGGCAAAGTGGTTCACCTATGGGCGGACGCCATCTATGGTCGGAATACGGAACTTTTTATAATTTCACAAAATACAGGATTATTGGCTTAAGTGGATGATTATTGAGAGGGAATTGTTAATAGAAGGCTACTTTTAGATATTCAAAGATGTAATATTGGCTATCTGACGAGATTTGGTTAGATTATGGAAAAATTTTAGAATTGCGCGGCGAAAGCGGCAATGAGCGAGCGAGAGGTTGAGAAAAAGACAGAAAGAGAGGTCGGATGATAGCTCCACGTGGCGCGACGCGAAGGCGGGGGGCATCGGGGAAACGGCTAGCGATTGGTGGAAGGGAAGAAAAGTGGACTCGCGCGGGCGTATGTTAGGCGCGCGTGGCGGGAAAGTTAAGATGCTTGGGAAAATTAGCGGACATTGAGTTTTGGGACGTCAACGGAGCGGTCCAACTTAAGAGTGCGGTGCGACTCATACGGGAAAAAATAGCGTCCGAGCTTGATAGTGCGCTAAGTGATATTCGAGCTGCGATATTAATTAAGATTTGTGAAATTGAAAGTTATTAATAAAGTAAACTATTGCGATCGCAACTCGAATCCGTTAACAGAATGAAGTATTCTGGGGTACATCGGCGGAAACGAGTCACGGTGACAACAAAACCCTATGTACCTTTCAACAGACTTCGGTCTGGATGATCTTTGATTGTATTTAATAAGATCGGCGTTTTACACTATTACGCTAAACAATACACTATCTTCGACGGAGTAATGGGGGAGAGACAGTTGTCTCCCTAGTGAAAGTTGAAGATAGGTCAGACACCATTTAGCTGGAGGTAGACCCGTATGACCCAGTCCAATCTCGAGTCTATCTCCATACATACAGTGTAGTGATAGGAAAATAACACACTGAGTATACTGGCTCGACTGATAGAACATTTAGGAGTTAGTTGCTTTCAGGGGCAATGCGACTCTCACCACACACCACGAATTTAAATTAAATGAGGCTTGGCCTAGTTTGCAAGGTACACAAGAGGGACTGTTAGTTCGACAAAATATAGGCATTTTCAAGTGAGGAAAGTTGTAGGAATCTATAGGTAGGCGGATATATATATATGGTTAGTTATTAATTCAGACTAATAAGGCAGGGATAATTAAGTTACGGCGCTAAATAAAATTATGATGAAGTGATGTGGGTCCTAGCTAGGCAAGTAATCTGTTACCGCAGGCCGGTAAAATTCTAATTGTTTTCCTAAAGTTGTTACCAATTAATTATTCATTTTAAATAATTAACAGAAGTATGATAATATCGTACCATCATTACTTTGGAGTACCTAAAAGTCTAGACTGGTTTTCTATTACAAGAAAAATACTAAAAAGTTATAGCAAATAAGCTTAGTCGTACTGTGATGTTTGATTTCTAACACTGATATGACCAAACAGGCATTTGTTAGCTTTCCCTGGGATGCAATACGATCTCACATGGCTATACTCTTCAAAGTATGGAAAATTTTACATCCGATACCTTAGCAAAAATAAGCTGATACAAACTGAACAACTAAAACCAGTTTAGAACCTAGGATAAGTCGTTGAAAGAAGACATTGCAAGCTATGAGCTTCTAATAATCTGAAACATAGAAATAATTGATTGATAACAACCAGCTAATTAGCCTGACAATGGTCTACTAATACCATTTGAATAGACCTCTTAAGATATGTAAGTACTTACTTCTAATAATATGAAACATAGAAATATTTGATGGGAACAATCTAATCAATCAGACTAATACCTAGTACAGTCTAATTTATACTTATTAAAGTGAGTAAAAGATAACTTCTAAATGTAATTTATTTAATGATTAACAGTGATAATTAACTACCTACTAAAGGTATACTAACTATGATTTAGTAGTCTATCAAATTAACCACTCAGTCTGGGAGACAGAGGGTGTAAGTTAATGGAAAAATAATTAACTACATTCACTCCCTAAAAGTCAGGGATGTTGAATAAATTAGGCATCTTTCAATAAACTTGAGATGTATTTATACTTTATAAGATCTGTATAATGAACACTAAGAGTAATCCAAAGTAATTTACTTCAAATGATAGTATTCTATTTCAGTTCACTTCCTAAAGTCAAGGATATTGAATGAATTAAACATCCTTTAATAAACTTAAGATGTGATAATCTGCCAATGCAGCCAAGCCAATGTAGTTAT
This sequence comes from Scoparia ambigualis, assembly GCA_963921215.1. Lineage (NCBI taxonomy): Eukaryota > Metazoa > Arthropoda > Insecta > Lepidoptera > Crambidae > Scoparia > Scoparia ambigualis. The sequence goes on from OY992503.1 coordinate 10,229,684, forward strand.
ATTGGAGCTTTACAGGACTTGTATAATAAATACTAAGAATAAATAAAAGTAGTTTTACCTGTATTAATAGCATTCTACTTTAGCCACCGCCTGAATTGGCGTTTTATTAAATTATCCACCCTTTACGGAACTGAATATAAGTTATTGCATTGAATAATTAAGTTCTTAATGTGAAAAGGATATTTGGATGATAGCAAGCCTTGAGATAAACTCTATTGATTTATGTGGAATAATAAGAATTTAAATTGCTAACACATAGTTCATAATGTAAAATGAAATTAAATTTGAGGAGAGATGTAAATTCTCAGTTAAAGAATTAAAGGCACAAGCTAATAATTAAAGTTAAAGCCAATGTGACGGAACTGTAATTAAACCATGAGATGTACAGTACGCTATGGAGCGGTGGTGGGGCTCATAAATTGCACCAGGCTTCTTATGTATCATGCTACTGATAATAAATAATAATACCTACAAGCTAAGCTATCATCTGATTACCTTTGAGTGGTTACAAATCTTCCCCGCAGCTGCAGTGAAGGATTTAGGTCACAGTTCAGACGGAGTCATTGCTAGGCTACACATATTTATGTTAGGATTTATAGACTGGTAGGTAATTAGGTCAGGAGAAAATAATTTAACACAGGGATAAGCCAATTACTAAACTTTCACGAAAGAACTTGAGTTACTTAAATGCGGTTAACAACGGAGGGTTCACTAGACGATCTGGCCAAAATAGTAGTTATTATAATATTACATTGCTTGACTGAAATTCACTGCAAATAGAATTAAGCTATGCTAAGGTTCCATCTTCATACAAACGCTACACACTCTACAAAACTCCAGACACAACCATTAGATTGTAGATAAATTAGGTTAATTAGTTTTAAGAATTAGATAATAATTTAAGTTAAGGTAAAGCGGCGAGGATGTGTGTATGTATTATAAGCTAGCTAGGCATATAGGTGTGAAAGGCATTAGATTTAGGTTTAGATTTAGGTGTAGCAAATTAATATTGTGGGGAGGTTACAATTTGGTAAGCCATGACCAGGATCAGAAAGTTAAGTTATAAATTATCATTAATATAGTTGTATTGGATTTCAGTCAAGCGGTAATACTTTAATTTAGAAGTGGGATTTTTTCCCACAAATTGTTGTCGTGTTGCGATGCGTGAGTTTAGAATTGGCTTAATAGGGAATAATTCAATGAAGATTAATTAATTCAGAGATATTGAAGAATTATAATTTGACACTTTTCACAATAAACGTTGTTATCTTCTAAAGTTGATTCATACACTTTGTATTACGGGCTCTTGATAATGGGTGAATTATAATTTGACACTTTTCACAATAAACGTTGTTATCTTCTAAAGTTGATTCATACACTTTGTATTACGGGTTCTTGATAATAGATTAAGACCAATATTGTAGACAGTCGCAATGAGAGCTGGAGCTAAAATTTTGTTGTACGAAATCTGTAACAAAAAGATTTTCAGGTTAGGTTAAAGGTCAAAGGAGGAGATAAAGCTACAAAACAATAGCGTAATGAGTATTATTTGAAATATAATACCTTCCAGGGATGTCCGTTGTTGCGAGAGGCAATGTAAGATAATGACACATCTGTCGATTTGGCACTCGATTTTAGGGGACAATGAAATTGCTTCGGGTGTAATTTTTGTTTTGGTTGAGATTGTTACAAGAAAAATACTACGGTTGAATGTATGGTGATTGAAGATTGTAGTACTAAGACTTTGTATTCGATTTTGAGACGCTAAGTTAATTGTTGACGTTAAGAGTTATGGTAACTGTAGTTTTGTTTCTATTCCTGGTGATAGATTTCATATAGGCATAGGCAACTGGTTCATACAGCCTTGTGTTGAGTTATTTTTAGGATCGTAAAAAGTCGATAGGGTGACATAGTTCAACATTTATTGATTTAGAAAGATTTGTGGAATAGGGGGCGGTTTAATTATTATTGCTGTCGGATGGGAAGGCTAGGGGGCGAGATTGGACAGAGGTAACCAACTTAATTATTGCTGGATTCAATTTATATTATAGGACGGCGATATGCTGTACAATATTATAAAGTTATGACGCTAACAGCATAATATAAAACTAATAATAATTATATTTTGACTAATAATCGTTGAGCGATTGCGGTTTTTAGTTGATGTGCTATTCCACGTATTATAATTTATTTTGTTGGTTATGTTAGAGAAAAAAAAATTATAATAGTGTACTTGAGTCTCACATCTGAAATCCATAGAGTAGTTTAGGCTAGTCAAGGACTATAACGTTCTTTGTCTATGGTTGGACCATAGAGACAAATGATTTAGCGAGACCATAAACAATCTAGAATTAGGAATGATTATAAAACATGACGTCATAAAACCAATCGGAGAGGAAACTTCCTTATCGCGTAATCATGTGATTTTGTTATAGCAAGTGGAATCACCTGTTATTTTCCATACCTGCTATTTTTAATACCTGCGATTTTTACATTGAAAGAGATTTTCCTAATACTTATCACGTAGTAGATTAGAATGCAATGACATTGTGGTGGAATTATTATTATGTGACATGTAAATGGGGACAATTGCTCTGCACAATGGAAATGCCGCTTCATTTTGTTAGTTCGCTAAAATCCTAGGAAAAGTAACATAAAATAGTATTACGGTTCAAAATACACGCGTTGATGAGGAATCGCGATTATAAGTAATAACAAGTAGCAGGGATGTCATGTAGGGGATAGAATCATATGACTATTCATTGCTAGTAGGAATTTTGGTTTAAAAGCAACGTAGTTTGGGATGCATAATATAAACGGATAAATACGTCAAGTAGGCGATAAAAGTCGTTACCGTCTGGAAACAACTATCTAATATCTACTCTATTGTGGGGAGGTTACCTATTAGCGAGGCTAGATGGCGTTGGATTACCAATAAAAGATTTTATTTTGGATGATGGTAAAAGGGTGCGGTCTAATAATAATATGTATAATTGAAATACTCTTGCAGCGTTGTGAGTAGTCGTTACCGGTAATCGTCGCTTCTTACCGTATAGTTGAAATCGTGTTAAATAGTTAATTATGAAGGTTTATAAAGGACTATTATTAGCCTAAGATGAGGTTAATGTACGCAGAGGTAAAGCTCGCTGGGCAAAGCTTACTATACCTACTTAACTAATATTATCAGTTGTGAGTTACCTAGAAATATCTAAGTCGGGAGAGCGGTGAAAAGAAAAGACCTTACTACATGACTAATTAGTTAGGATAGGTAGAGATAGATAAATCATTAAATTCACTGGGTTGGATTAGCCTATTAAGAAGAGTATCTTGCACAATTGTCTATCTCCGTTGAACGATTAAGATGTTGAAAAAAAAAAAAATGATATTACTAGTTAAGTGTTGTGTGAGAAAGTGTAGGAAGTATACTAGTGGTAGCATAGCACAGAATAGGGAGTAGTGAGTTTATTCTACTACAAAATATTATATATATTTTATAAATCACATCCAATCAGTACTTGTTACAATACTCAATTACAGTACACAAAGCAAAACATAATCACCCATTTTACAGACAAAAACATTGAATCGGATGCTTGACCGCGTCTACATAAGCCAGCAGCTTTGCTTGTGGGTAAATCGAAAGAGGCACTTGTATAAGAGGCTGGTACTGACTAATCGGGTAGTGCCGAAGGAGAATATTCTGACGCGTATCCCAGACGCTAGCTTTGGTTAGTTGATGGTTCTTCTAGGGCAACCCTGCCGACTTACTAGGGATCATTGACTAGTCGAAGTTTGATTCTACACACACACGACACTAATCTATTATATTTATAAGTACATTAGAACCTGCACTTGGTTATATTTAATTATTGGTTTTATATAAATATATTTGGGCGGAGATACTCTTGTGGGTGAGAAAGTGTAGGAAGTATACTAGTGGTAGCATAGCACAGAATAGGGAGTAGTGAGTTTATTCTACTACAAAATATTATATATATATTTTATAAATCATATCCAATCAGTACTTGTTACAATACTCAATTACAGTACACAAAGCAAAACATAATCACCCATTTTACAGACAAAAACATTGAATCAGATGCTTGACCACGTCTACATAAGCCAGCAGCTTTGCTTGTGGGTAAATCGAAAGAGGCACTTGTACAAGAGGCTGGTACTGACTAATCGGGTAGTGCCGAAGGAGAATATTCTGACGCGTATCCCAGACGCTAGCTTTGGTTAGTTGATGGTTCTTCTAGGGCAACCATGCCGACTTACTAGGGATCATTGACTAGTCGAAGTTTGATTCTACACACACACGACACTAAAATATTATATTTATAATTATCTTAGAGCCGGCTTTAATTATATTTAATTGAGGAACGGTAGAAATTATATATGCTGAAGAGATGTTAGTAGGAATACGATAGGCGGATTAGTAGAGAAAAAAAAAAAAAGAAATGCTTCTCGAGGATACCTGAACGGATGATGGATAATTGTGGAAGGTGGATATTAATTGAGCTTGGGAGCAAAATAGGTGTCGAAAGAAAAATATAATAATAGTGGTAGAGAAAAAGAAAAAATAGTTGACTGGCTTGAAGTCGAGATTTAACTGCTAAATTAACGAGTTATAGCACTGTTACGCTATAGGGATAACAATAGCGTATGTTATCACATCAATTATAAAGGCGAGTTGCGGGCGGATGTCACGTCATAATCATTAGTTAAATCGTTTTATCATTTTAAAAGTTAACACCAGCTACTTATAAAACAGTGATCGATTATATATACCACAATTTTAAGTTGCAGGATAAATTTAAACTCATAGTCCGCAGAAACATTCAAGCCGGAAATAAAGCGATGATATTGCGAGCTGAGAATAAATTTCTTAGTGTAAAATTTATTAATAAGTAAATCCCTGATATTGCGTTATCGAGATTACAATACAAAATCAACTATCACAATTCGAATCATACAAAGTAATTATTTAGATGTTATCTCGCGTCGACAGGTACAAAATTTAATTTAGATGGGTAAAGAAATTAGAACTGAAATGGGTTTCGGATGTGTGACGTTCTTAGGATACGTACTGTTTAGTAGCATAATTTAAATTTAATAAAATCGGCCGAATTAGACATAATTCGTTTTGCGGATATATATATTTAATCGAGATTATTGTGGAGGTAGCAATAGTTCAAAGTTTACTAAACCCGACCTAGAGTCATAGCCTATCTTTATATGTCAGAAGAAAATAATAAATTTATAAGTAGTAGATTTTAAAGTCAATAGTAAATTTATTTTCCCGAGGTGCGACCTGAAACCTAGTTCGCACTAGGCCATTCAAATACTTTAACCGGTAATGTTGATTATAATAAATAAAGATGTTCGGGATTTATAATAATATTCTAATACTGCTATATTAAAATTGTTATTATGAAATTAAATAAGTTTGCTTAACAATTGGCAAATAATTATTAACTCAAGAATTTGTTTAGTACAAAGTAAATGTCTACAGGTTTAGAAATGATAGGACGAACGAAACGCGGTTTTGACTTGTGGGAAGGTCAGCGCAGACTGTCAAAGCGGTATTATCTTGTTTTGGTTATTTATTATATTAATATGAATTGCTAGAATTCTTAAATAATCTAGATTATTGGCATCTAATATGTACGTGATGAAATTGTAGATGATTAAAATTAGTGCTAAGGTAGGTTATTGTCGAAATTATGGCACAACCTTAAAATTGTTAGTTAATGTGAACTGCATGTTGCATCTAGATTGTTTTATACAAACTAATTGATTGGGAGTTTTCACATATGTAGGCCGGGACATTGAGTTGATGAAATAGTGTTATCAAAATATTATTCATCACGGAAAGATAAAGATATTTTATTTGCAAGTGTGAATACAAAAGTTTACTTCGGTTAGTATTATTCGGTTCTAGTCTAGTTTTGTGGTAGCGTTTTACCTAGGGTTGTTCTAAATTATAAGTAATTAAATATTAATTGTCTGTTGCTGTCTTCTACGTTAGAGAAGGAACGGAGAAAGATAAGGGGGACTCATTTTGTTATAGTCAGCTGTATGATAGATAATCCTCCTAGTAAATATTTCTTGTGATTGCGGTAGCAACATAGAGTGTTTATAGGATGTTTTGTTCATTAACTAATTATCTTCACCGCAGCTGTGGATAGGGATGGCTAAAGTATGTGAACAGGGGTGGAGAAGATAGGTCATTATAAATTAAAATAAATACTTGAATTGCAATATGCCTGACTAAATAGTGCGAAGAGATGGAGTAACTATGTTAGAGAAATTCTCTATTGCATAATATTCGAACTTTTGACATTTTCAATTGTAACTTTAGAATTTTGATTAGAGTATTTAACTAAGCGGGTCCAACGAAGAAGGCATGCTGAAAGCGAGGTCTTTGGTCGTCTATGCACACAATAAAATTATAGATGACACAAGGGAGCATTCTTAATTGGCACTGTTAAATTAGTAAAAGTAGCTTGTTTAGGGTGTTCGAATATTTTTAGTCGCACTGGGCACAAATAGAACTTAGTTAAGCGTGTAGGGTTTATTTTGATTTACCTGGTGAAGTAATTGAATCGAAGTTTCGGAACTGTGCTGTAGAAGTGGGAATTACTCAGCACACAATAAAATTAAGTGGTTTCCATTTAGCTTCATTTCCTAAACTAGCCTTTCTTAAAGTTGCGGAAATTCTGCTGTAAGGTGGTTCCTTTGGGGGCGTCTTGTGAAGTCTAAATCAGGACAATTATACTTGACTAACCTATAGAGAGATAATGTCTTAGGCTGCAGAAACAGAGGCCATTGATGGCATTTCATTTTGGCGTGGTCAGGGGATCTCGTGTTGCTGGGGAATTTTACCATCTGGACGGAAGGCTGAAAAGTAAAGTAGAATGCATAATGAGTAACCAATTAGAGTTACGAACATTCGGGAGATTACCATCTTAATAATGTGTCTTGTGCGAGTGTAAAATTAAAATCATCTAATAAAAAAAAATAAAAAATAAAAAGAAACTAGCACTATTGAATCACGCAGTTTGGAATTCAGTAAATACGAGAAGGAACTTACGATATTAATTACCATGAATACTAAGACGAAGTGTCACCTTTAATGACTTATTATTTACCGATTTGACCGATTATTAGTAATATAAAAGGTAGGAAGTTAAGTAGAGTTGTGGGGGCGGATAAGATAGTTACCGGTCTGTTTAATTTAAAAAGAAAATGATATTTTTCAAAGGTATAGGAAAGTAAGGGGATATTGACGTATTATATATTGGCAAATGAGACTAAATGTTGTCTTTCGTACATAGTAATAACTAGGGATGAGACATAGTTACTAGATAGGTTTTGGCATAAGTATTTGCTTATACGTATAGGCTCAGTACTTGTCAATTAGTATACAATGTCCAACACGTACCGGGGTATTAACAAGTATTTATCGATGACGCATACATTGACAGTTGGACGGATATACATAGCACACAAACTTCTAATAGATCTGAACTACGGGGTAGCTAGTTCAAAACTCAAGGACGTGTTTCGAGATGCGTGGCCCCTTAGAGTGAATGAGTTTTTCCTAAATATTTACGATCGACAACCTTATTGTAAGGCGTTGAGACCTCTATTTGTATGCACGGTGAGTGGGTGTCACTGCGTACCGGACGGAAGCGAGTCTAGTATTCTATCTCGGTTATTTGTAGGATTAGACATAGATGTATCTCATCTAAAATAAAGTTATAACTCTTGGGCGATGATGGTATGCCTACTGGGTTTGGTTGATATGGGGGTTTGGTTAAGATTTCTTATCCGCGTAGAGGAAAATAGGTTTCGGTTGAAAGAAGTAGCTAATTAGGGATTGTGGAGGACGCGGGTTCGATCCCTGCCTGAGGTAGACAATTGTTCCGACGTTTCGTTATCTTAGGTAATTATATAAGCTAAGATGAGATTGGTAGCGTTGAAGTATGAAGGAAAGTTTTAATTCAAATTATTAATTATTATTCATTAACCTAGTTGGAACTAAAAGACCATGACGGCGAAGTGGTTGATGCTTCACCCACGAAAGATCCCAGGTTCGATCCCTAGGTTGCAACATTTAGATGCGAAACAAGTTGTAAGAAGGGACGTAAGTTAAAAGAAGGCCATGATGACAGATGTACTTGAAATTATTCTAGGAAAATAATTTAAAGAATAGAATAATTGAATGGTTCGGAAGATGTTATAAACTTACGTCGGAATCGTCATAGAGTTGAAGAGTTTTCGCTAGGGGGCGTTAGTAGACAGAGCAAGAGACTGTTATATTGATTTATATTATATTATGATTTGTTGTTATGATGGTAAACAAAAGGCAAATCATTATTCGGAGGTTGTGTATGATTAGAGAAATGGTAGATGTCTAAGTTATTGGGAAATATTTACCGAGACTAAGTTTACTGGGATTTCGTTTCGAACACGAGAACTGGGTATGCGATTATGATTTTGTGTCAGTTGAATAGAATGAGGGGTGTGGGCTATTTTGCAATAAGAAAGCTTATGGAGGAAGGAGTCATTAGGGATTTGGGGAGGAACTATAAATAGTAGTAATATCTTTGAGGGCTAGGATGACAATGAGGTTGGCAAGGAAGGAGGTGCTATTTTGTACTTAATTAAGTACAGGGTTTAGATATAATTCGCCGCAGATAAGAGTGGTACTTTATCTGCTTAAATTCTATCGGGGGCGGCTGTAACGGTACAGAATGAATGGTATCCGTCCGTTAGTAAGGAATGCATGGGAGTAGCACTAAAATAAATATTAATGCGTAGCACCATTAATAATAAGCATGAAAAGGGAATAATAAACTAGTTCAGAATAATGGTCAGTGGTCTAGCGCTTTATCTTTAGTTTGAATTTCGCGGGGACTGCTCTGTGTGCTCCTTGCGACATAGGCGCCGTCTAGCGGAAGTCATTTATTTGAGCTTCGCATAAGGTTGCTAGTTTGACTTCTTTATTTTGAATTTCGCGGGGACTGCTCTGCGCGTCCCTTGCGACATAGGCGGCGTCTAGCGGAAGTCATTTATTTGGGCTTCGCGTAAGGTTGCTAGGTTGACTAGGACCGTATTTTATTTTGAGTTTCGCGGGGACTGCTCTGGGGTCGGCAAAGTGGTTCACCTATGGGCGGACGCCATCTATGGTCGGAATACGGAACTTTTTATAATTTCACAAAATACAGGATTATTGGCTTAAGTGGATGATTATTGAGAGGGAATTGTTAATAGAAGGCTACTTTTAGATATTCAAAGATGTAATATTGGCTATCTGACGAGATTTGGTTAGATTATGGAAAAATTTTAGAATTGCGCGGCGAAAGCGGCAATGAGCGAGCGAGAGGTTGAGAAAAAGACAGAAAGAGAGGTCGGATGATAGCTCCACGTGGCGCGACGCGAAGGCGGGGGGCATCGGGGAAACGGCTAGCGATTGGTGGAAGGGAAGAAAAGTGGACTCGCGCGGGCGTATGTTAGGCGCGCGTGGCGGGAAAGTTAAGATGCTTGGGAAAATTAGCGGACATTGAGTTTTGGGACGTCAACGGAGCGGTCCAACTTAAGAGTGCGGTGCGACTCATACGGGAAAAAATAGCGTCCGAGCTTGATAGTGCGCTAAGTGATATTCGAGCTGCGATATTAATTAAGATTTGTGAAATTGAAAGTTATTAATAAAGTAAACTATTGCGATCGCAACTCGAATCCGTTAACAGAATGAAGTATTCTGGGGTACATCGGCGGAAACGAGTCACGGTGACAACAAAACCCTATGTACCTTTCAACAGACTTCGGTCTGGATGATCTTTGATTGTATTTAATAAGATCGGCGTTTTACACTATTACGCTAAACAATACACTATCTTCGACGGAGTAATGGGGGAGAGACAGTTGTCTCCCTAGTGAAAGTTGAAGATAGGTCAGACACCATTTAGCTGGAGGTAGACCCGTATGACCCAGTCCAATCTCGAGTCTATCTCCATACATACAGTGTAGTGATAGGAAAATAACACACTGAGTATACTGGCTCGACTGATAGAACATTTAGGAGTTAGTTGCTTTCAGGGGCAATGCGACTCTCACCACACACCACGAATTTAAATTAAATGAGGCTTGGCCTAGTTTGCAAGGTACACAAGAGGGACTGTTAGTTCGACAAAATATAGGCATTTTCAAGTGAGGAAAGTTGTAGGAATCTATAGGTAGGCGGATATATATATATGGTTAGTTATTAATTCAGACTAATAAGGCAGGGATAATTAAGTTACGGCGCTAAATAAAATTATGATGAAGTGATGTGGGTCCTAGCTAGGCAAGTAATCTGTTACCGCAGGCCGGTAAAATTCTAATTGTTTTCCTAAAGTTGTTACCAATTAATTATTCATTTTAAATAATTAACAGAAGTATGATAATATCGTACCATCATTACTTTGGAGTACCTAAAAGTCTAGACTGGTTTTCTATTACAAGAAAAATACTAAAAAGTTATAGCAAATAAGCTTAGTCGTACTGTGATGTTTGATTTCTAACACTGATATGACCAAACAGGCATTTGTTAGCTTTCCCTGGGATGCAATACGATCTCACATGGCTATACTCTTCAAAGTATGGAAAATTTTACATCCGATACCTTAGCAAAAATAAGCTGATACAAACTGAACAACTAAAACCAGTTTAGAACCTAGGATAAGTCGTTGAAAGAAGACATTGCAAGCTATGAGCTTCTAATAATCTGAAACATAGAAATAATTGATTGATAACAACCAGCTAATTAGCCTGACAATGGTCTACTAATACCATTTGAATAGACCTCTTAAGATATGTAAGTACTTACTTCTAATAATATGAAACATAGAAATATTTGATGGGAACAATCTAATCAATCAGACTAATACCTAGTACAGTCTAATTTATACTTATTAAAGTGAGTAAAAGATAACTTCTAAATGTAATTTATTTAATGATTAACAGTGATAATTAACTACCTACTAAAGGTATACTAACTATGATTTAGTAGTCTATCAAATTAACCACTCAGTCTGGGAGACAGAGGGTGTAAGTTAATGGAAAAATAATTAACTACATTCACTCCCTAAAAGTCAGGGATGTTGAATAAATTAGGCATCTTTCAATAAACTTGAGATGTATTTATACTTTATAAGATCTGTATAATGAACACTAAGAGTAATCCAAAGTAATTTACTTCAAATGATAGTATTCTATTTCAGTTCACTTCCTAAAGTCAAGGATATTGAATGAATTAAACATCCTTTAATAAACTTAAGATGTGATAATCTGCCAATGCAGCCAAGCCAATGTAGTTATATTGGAGCTTTACAGGACTTGTATAATAAATACTAAGAATAAATAAAAGTAGTTTTACCTGTATTAATAGCATTCTACTTTAGCCACCGCCTGAATTGGCGTTTTATTAAATTATCCACCCTTTACGGAACTGAATATAAGTTATTGCATTGAATAATTAAGTTCTTAATGTGAAAAGGATATTTGGATGATAGCAAGCCTTGAGATAAACTCTATTGATTTATGTGGAATAATAAGAATTTAAATTGCTAACACATAGTTCATAATGTAAAATGAAATTAAATTTGAGGAGAGATGTAAATTCTCAGTTAAAGAATTAAAGGCACAAGCTAATAATTAAAGTTAAAGCCAATGTGACGGAACTGTAATTAAACCATGAGATGTACAGTACGCTATGGAGCGGTGGTGGGGCTCATAAATTGCACCAGGCTTCTTATGTATCATGCTACTGATAATAAATAATAATACCTACAAGCTAAGCTATCATCTGATTACCTTTGAGTGGTTACAAATCTTCCCCGCAGCTGCAGTGAAGGATTTAGGTCACAGTTCAGACGGAGTCATTGCTAGGCTACACATATTTATGTTAGGATTTATAGACTGGTAGGTAATTAGGTCAGGAGAAAATAATTTAACACAGGGATAAGCCAATTACTAAACTTTCACGAAAGAACTTGAGTTACTTAAATGCGGTTAACAACGGAGGGTTCACTAGACGATCTGGCCAAAATAGTAGTTATTATAATATTACATTGCTTGACTGAAATTCACTGCAAATAGAATTAAGCTATGCTAAGGTTCCATCTTCATACAAACGCTACACACTCTACAAAACTCCAGACACAACCATTAGATTGTAGATAAATTAGGTTAATTAGTTTTAAGAATTAGATAATAATTTAAGTTAAGGTAAAGCGGCGAGGATGTGTGTATGTATTATAAGCTAGCTAGGCATATAGGTGTGAAAGGCATTAGATTTAGGTTTAGATTTAGGTGTAGCAAATTAATATTGTGGGGAGGTTACATGTTTTCGCAATATTCACGTATTTGAGAGCTATAATATCCTGTCCTAAAATATTATTGAGCCTAATGAAATAAGAGGGTTAGCAATCTACTTCAGTGAACTCTCCTTACAAACAACGAAGCGTATTCCTCTCGTTAGTGTTTTTGACGTTCTAAGTATTTTGTTACTTATCATAATGTCCTTATTCAATAAACTTAGTTACTAAGCATTTGAATTGTCCAATACATGTCATTTCTTTAACCTACAACCCAAAAACCCTTACATTTTACCATTTGATGATTAATATAAATATGTTCATGACACATATTCGTATGATAAAGATCATAGAATGAGTGTTCAGAATAGTCTATCCTACTAAAAAAATCATATGTTGGTATTAATTTAAAGGTTTTGTATAAGTATAATAAAGAAAAATATTTATTAAGCATTCAAAATTGCACTGAATGTCATTATTATTTGTGGAAGTGGCATGCAAAATTCTCATACAAAACACAGAAAAACGACGTTTCGTAGTCCCCTGTTTCCTCCTTCAGCACTGGACCAATTTTTATAACTTTTTCAGCATTGGTTAAAGAAAGAGATTTTCTATGTCTGTATGTTTGATTTTTATTTAATAACCGGGAACCTTCAAAATTTTGCGAAATCATTCCTTTTTTGGCGTCTTCGAAAACATTAAGTGGCTTGTTTAAAAAAAATGAAACGTAGGTACATACATAGAAAATCTCTTTCTTTAACCGATGCTGAAAAAGTAATAAAAATTGGTCCAGTTCTGAAGGAGGAAACAGGGGACTAAGAAACGTTCTTTTTCTGTGTTTTGTATGAGAATTTTGCATGCCACTTCGACTTAGTGTTTCCTCTTAATTAACTTAGTCTTTATTTATTAGTTATTTAAAAAGCTCTAGAACCTGGGTTCCTAACCTGGGGGTAATTACAGCCGCGGGGTAAAACTGGTATTTCGCAAGGGTAATAATAACTATGAGCAGATTGTTGTCTCAAACGCCGTATATTCGTCTTCATTCTTCTTCACAAAAAAGGTGATATCAAGAAATTTAAAAGTACAGACAGCAGACAGACCCATCAGCTTACTGTCACTCCTATAGCTAGCGAGCAAGTTAGACTTTGACCAATCACGCGAGCAAGCCGGCTTTCGGTCAGGATTCAGCACTTAAAACCACCTTCAAACGTTAAAGACTGTCATCGAAAAGTACCATGAAACAGGAAGCCCCTCAATTAACATTTTGTTGACTATGAAAAGGCATTCGATTCTATTGAGTGATGGGCCGTAGAGGCAGCAATCGTATGATCAAGAGTGGACGAAAGATATACCATCTCAATGCTGAAACACCTACATGCTATCGCGACTGCGTGTTTTAGCCTTTACCAAAAAACCGGCATGTTTAAACTTTAACCAGGTTCGTAATATTTGATTATTTGCCTTAAAGAACGCTCAAATATAATCAAAGATAATGAAACGTTGAAAAAATGTCTACCTCAGGCGGGAATCGAACCCCGTCCTCCGCAATCCGGGCGGCTGCGTAGACCCCTCAGCCACCGAGGTGTTAGACAAGGTGACACCATCTCACCTAAGCTGTTCTCTGCAGCACTCGAGGGAGTATTTAGGAAGCTCAAATGGGAAGAAGATAAGGGCATGTTTATCGATGGAAAAAGACTTTCGAACCTTAGACTGGTTGACGACTTGTTCTGGTTGGTTCTGGTATCAGAGTGTTTTCGGAACGATGTCGGTAGATGAGATGACGGAGCAATTTTTGACTGGCCTGTTGTAAGATCATGGCGCTCCCATGGATGTCCTTTTTGGGTGATATCTTGACACACGGTGGGATGAGATCATGATCACGGCATCTCTTCAAGAAATTCAGGGATGTAACTTTTCTTGCGCGCTTAGTCTTTAGATCTTCCAACCGACGCACTTTGTTAGCTATTTCCAGTCCGTACTGGATCACTTAATGTTTTCTGAGTTTTAAGCGAGCACTACACATTGAAATGAAACACATTTTTACGGATTAACTCGCGTTTAATTTACTATTTACATAGTTTTTTATACTACCAACGCTTCAGTCTCCCTGTGACCACGGACCCTGTTAAGGGTTCGAAACGTCAGGATAGTATAAAAAACTATGTAAATAGTTTAGTAAACGCGAGTTAATCCGTAAAAAAGTGTTTCTTTTCAATGTGTAGTGCTCGCTTAAACCTCAGAAAACAATAACGTTTTTTATGTTTTTTTATATAAGAAAACGAGCAGGCGGGTCCACCTGATGGAGAGCAATCACCGCCGTCCATGGACACCCACGAGCAAAACCACCTCTGGTTTTGCGGGTGGGAGGAGTCGCAGATGCGTTGCCGACCTTTAACCCCTTGTCTTCAAGGGAAAATATCGTAAAACCAGACACAATTGAAATTCTATTGTTTCGTGACTGCCGGCGGTCGAAGGATCCTTGACCGGATAAGAAAGGAATACGGTTAAGGAAGGAATAGGAATTGTGAAGGGGGAGGGGGGAAGGGGCCTCCGAACTTTGTCGAAATGTTTTCCAAAAAGTATTTAGATCTCAGTAATTTAATTTAACATGTAAAGTAGCTTATTGACTTGTAAAATTTTTTACTTGGAAGTTTGTTTTCGAAATCGAAATGCGCCTAAACACGTAATCGCTACACTTGGGCATTGGTTGTAACATAACACTATTAATAAAAGTATAGTGTAGTGTGTTAACAATGTAATTTCTTTGCAATCACTATGTGAACTACACATTATACGAATAAGTACAGTTTAGTCCCGACAGACTAAAAGCCTAACCGACAAAGACCGCTAATCCGAAGCACGATCCACTGCAATCAGTATAGTACGCTCATTAATATTTATAATTCACTAATGATACTATTTGTTCCAGAGTCTACGAAGGAGTATACTACGTTAAAAGTAGCGTCATTTGGATACGGCTGCGGCGAACTATATACAGTCCGACGGTACTGAAGAATAATGTCATATTTTCTGCTAACTAACTAACTAACTAACGACCATCGAGTCTTGCGGAACACTAACGTATCTTGTTTAAAAACATTCTTTATCGAATTCAGCTAAGTACCTATTAACAGTAAAAAATAAATATTTCTAATTTATTTGTGAAAAATACATACCCACTAACTATTTTGACATTTTACATTATTATCAGTATATATTCTCGGATCAAGGGGCTAATTGTCTAAGGGTGGATTCGACCAAACTGTCTATACAAATTCGGCGTGAAATAATGGCACTTGGTGCTGTTGTGTTTCGTCCGACCAGTGAGGGTACCGGAGGCCCCTTCCCCCCCCCCCCTTCCTCCCAATTCCTATTCCTACCTTAAACCTATTCCTCCCTTAACGCGTCTGCGATTCCCCTGGTTTTGCGGGTGTCCATGGGCGGCGGTGATTACTCTCCATCAGGTGACCCGCCTGCTCGTTTGCTTCCCTCTTTTATAAAAAAAAAAAGATAAGGTTTAAAAAAATCGCTCAGCTAACTTTGGTACAGTGACACTTTCGGTCCGCGCGGGAGTTAGTGCGGTTCGTAAGTTTCATTTTTTTTAAATAACTTTATCTACTCACCAATTAGTTAGCCCAAGTTAAGCTTCTTGGAAACCTACTTATAATAATTAATAACATAGAAAACACCCAGGTCCAAAAAAATTTAAAAAACAGTTATTTAAGTATGCCTAAATTGACCCGACTGGGAATCGAACCCGGGACCTCAAAGATAGCGACGCCAGAACAACCGTGCTAACCACTCAAACACGGAGGTTGTCGTTAGATACGTGAACTTTAACTAAATGTAACATTACAAGACACTCAAATCTCGTAGAGTCGCTTATCAACCGCGCTGGCGACTGCAAAGCGTGACTGTAATACCAGCCCAAAACACCTTTTTTTTAAATAGGTAAAATGCCGTCTTACGCCTACACCGAGGCCAGAGGCGAACTCAGGTTATGTAGTACTCTCCTCCCCTTCCCCTGCCCAGCTATAGAAGAGCTTAACGGGGAGAGGGGTGCCATACCCATTAAAAACGGTGTACCGTTCCTTATGTGCGACCGGTATAGCTCGGGACCACGAACATCAAGCAGCTTAAAACACGAGCAGCTAGTAGTACCCCAGAGATGTAGAAGGGCTCCATGCACGGCACACCGAGCTCGGACAGCCCGCCCGACAGTCGTGGCTTCAGCGCCTCGATGGAGTGGCCCACGCAGCCGCTCACCGTGGCCGGGTCACGCTTGCACCAAGTAAGCTTAAAACACGAGCAGCTAAGTACCTTAGGGATGTAGATGGAGTCGATGCCCGGCACGTCGAGCTCGGGCAGCCCGCCCGACAGTCGTGGCTTCAGCGCCTCGATGGAGTGGCGCACGCAGTCGCTTACCGTGGCCGGGTCACGCTTGCACCGAGTAAGCTTAAAACACGAGCAGCTAGTAACTCAGGGATGTAGATGGGGTCGATGCCCGGCACGTCGAGCTTGAGAAGGCCGCCTGTCAGCCGTGGCTTCAGCGCCTCGATGGAGTGGCGCACGCAGTCGCTTACCGTGGCCGGTTCACGCTTGCACCGAGTAAGCTTAAAACACGAGCAGCTAAGTACCTTAGGGATGTAGATGGGGTCGATGCCCGGCACGCCGAGCTCGGGCAGGCCGCCCGACAGCCGCGGCTTGAGCGCCTCGATGAAGTGGCCCACGCAGCCGCTCACCGTGGCTGGGTCACGCTTGCACCGACTAAGCTTAAGACACGAGCAGCTAGTACCTCAGGAATGTAGATGGGGTCGATGCCCGGCACGTCGAGCTCGAAAAGGCCGCCCGTCAGCCGTGGCTTCAGCGCCTCGATGGAGTGGCGCACGCAGCCGCTTACCGTGGCCGGGTCATGCTTGCACCGAGTAAGCTTAAAGCACGAACAGCTAAGTACCTTAGGGATGCAGATGGGGTCGATGCCCGGCACGCCGAGCTCGGGCAGGCCGCCCGGCAGCCGTGGCTTGAGCGCCTCGATGGAGTGGCGCACGCAGCCGCTTACCGTGGCCGGGTCATGCTTGCACCGAGTAAGCTTAAAGCACGAACAGCTAAGTACCTTAGGGATGCAGATGGGGTCGATGCCCGGCACGCCGAGCTCGGGCAGGCCGCCCGGCAGCCGTGGCTTGAGCGCCTCGATGGAGTGGCGCACACAACCGCTTACCGTGGCCTGGTCACGCTTGCACCGACAAAGCTCAAAACACGAGCAGCTAGTACCTCAGGGATGTAGATGGGGTCAATGCCCGGCACGTCGAGCTCGGGCAGCCCGCCCGACAGACGTGGCCTGAGCGCCTCGATGGAGTGGCGCACGCAGTCGCTTACCGTGGCCTGGTCACGTTTGCACCGACAAAGCTTAAAACACGAGCAGCTAGTACCTCAGGGATGTAGATGGGGTCAATGCCCGGCACGTCGAGCTCGGGCAGCCCGCCCGACAGACGTGGCCTGAGCGCCTCGATGGAGTGGCGCACGCAGTCGCTTACCGTGGCCGGGTCACGCTTGCACACCGCGATGTAGCTAGCTGGAACATACCGTGAAAGTCAAAGTCAATTATTATACTGTTGCACTGGGAGAAGAGAAACCAAGGAGCTCCATGGCGCAGCGGTTAAGGAAGTTTTCGCAATGGCGGGACACTGTATGGCTGACCAAATTAAAAACATGTACCTACGTACTGTTGTGCACGTGGGAGACCTGTGGCCAGCAGTGGGACATTTATAGGCTGGTAATAATGATAAATTTATGAAGGCCTATCAAAAATAAATAAAAATATGTGTTGCTCTTTTCGTGTTTTTGTTATTCTTAAACACTTACCATGCTATTAAGCTCAGATGCAGCATGCAATTACCGCCTCCGCTCGTAAAAGTATGCACGTGCAAAAGAAGTGTAAACCGAAATCTACCCCGTGTTTCGCCCCACCACGAGGCATCCTCAGGAATTATTGTTGACTGGGCCCTTATTCTGTAACGATTCTTTGTTTCAAAACCACGTTAATTCCTTAAAAAGTTACGATATCTTCCCATAAACGTATGCGTTTGACGTTTGTGCGCGGTAAGGTTTAGGTGTGGAATTTATAGATTGCGATACAGAATCAGGGCCCAGGTCGAGAGCCGTACCTACGTCGGTCGATTCTCTAACGCTCGATCGTAAGCTTGCGCTCACTTCGATTTTCACGTTTCGATCAAAAGAAGTAGAGTCAAATTTAGAGAATAATAAATAAAATAAATAAATTTTACAAGTGTCACACCAACCATTCAGCCCCAACTAAGCATAGCGTGACAAATGTGACTGAATGACGGATAAATATACATAAATACTAATAAACCTCCATCACTCGGTCACAAAATGCTCGTGCTCACCACACAAACATGTTGCCCCTACCGGGATTCGAACCCGGGACCGTGGGTTTCGTAGTCAGAATCACTGATCGATCGACCACCCGGCCGTCAAAGAAGAATTCGACTGTTCTAATAAATCTGCTTTGAAATTTACTTTTATGTTAAGGTCATTTGGAATTAATTAATCATATTATTATCCGTCTATCCTATAACGAAGAACACCAACAGTTGTCATGCATTAGAGGCAGGAAATGATGCTCTATTCTATGCTGTTGAATGTACACATTGGACAGTGATTAAGGCACTGATGACACCTTTACGAATGCTGTTGACAACCACTCATCAACATAATGGTAGGACTCGAAAACAATGCTTACAAACGGAGACGAATTATACCATTCATACATGAGATAACGATTGTGTGTTCTAAGCGGGCATCATACAACAGTTAAGACATTTGATAGTCAATTCCTTGCTTGGAAGTCGAGGATAGCCACAGAACGAAAATAGAGTATAGAGGATAAAAGCGAATGAAGAATTTCCACTGTCCGTGGCAAGGCAAGTGACAGGAACAAATTCGACAAATTGCCGACCACGGCCTGATAAATGTCGTTAAGTTAGTGAAATGAACTATTGTCAATACTCCTACAAACTTGTAAAATTTGCGTAAATCTATATAATTGCCCCAAATATTTTTACGCGTGTCACGTCAGAACGGCTGCACCGATTTGGCTAATTATTTGTTTGATGTGTTTGTAATCGTCAGGACAAGGTTTCTATGCAAGAATTTTTTTTGGAAGTTCTTCACGGAATACATGGTGATCACGCAGACGAAATCACCAGCGGGCCGCTAGTTATAATTAAACTTAAGGGGATCCTGCACGAAATTATGAAAATTTACGTATTTTTAAGTTACTTGTTCTAAGTATGCGCTGAATTAGTTAAATACATTAAAAGAACTTACGTAAGTTAGCCTGATCATTGCACAAAGTCGTGGCCTTGTTGAAATTTGAAACAAATTCTTTAAACAATAACAAAACAATACATAAATCGAATGACTCCTAAAACATTTTTCTTCGACAACTTTCTTAATTTTACGCATGAAACAATAATTCTTACATGAAAATATTTGTATTGATATTCCGCAGGTCGCCCCATCTTAAAAAAGTAAATTTTAATTTCTAACACAAGCGCGTGACGGTTTTGTACATTTCGCAGAATAAAAACATTGCTCTAATCAAATTACTAGGTCTGAAACTTCAAAGCAGAATTGTTCTAATTTTAAATATCAATATGATTGATTTTTGGTGCTAAGGATCAATATATGTACATTGGAGAAATTTGACAGTTCAGGGTAGGTTGATCTGACGCCGTGTGTACACAGCAGTGTACGACGAATTTCTATAGACAGCGTTTATCACTCTTGTTCAAGGGGGCACTTAATATAATACGACCCTGATGTTTTTATTTGCTTTATTTCATAGAAAAGCTTAAAGTATGTATTATACTGATTACTGGTACCAGTAATCAGTATACAAATTGCCGATGGCATAAACATTAAAATATGTATCCGACAAAGGAACCTGCTTCTTTGTACTTACGTACTTCCCGAACAATTACGGTCGAGACGATGACGTCCTTAGGTATCGTATCAACTATTCAAATGTGCCATTCGACTTGAATAAGTTTCATAAAATGTTTCTTAGTCATAAGAACAATGTAGATGTTTAACACGTTGACTGCATTGATGGTTTATTGTACCTCAATAGTTGACTGCCACAAAACCAGACACAATTGAAATTTAATTATTTGTCGGTCACGGTGTGTGCCATGGCGCGTTTCAGACTTATATTTGCAATTATTATTATTATTTGACCCGCAAATGTCATGTTTAGGTAAAGTTGGCGAGAAGGTATGACATAAAGCGGTTAAAACTACCAAAGATTCTTTTTTTCTTGTTTATTTAATAAGTTTTAAAAATTTTGACCAAATATTTAAATATAATACTTTTTTACAATTCTTTTGGGTTTTAAAATAACTAGATATGTTTTGAATTGTTCAAATAAATTATTATTAATTTTTATTCTACGTACTTATTACAATAGTCTGTCTGCTGGATCATCATAACTAATAATAAAAATGCGAAAGTGAGTTAGTTTGTTACGCTTTTACATTTAAACCGTTAAAACGATGAAATGAAATTCAGTACAAAGAAAGAAGGAAAAATTTACGAAAACTAAGCCGCGGGCAAAAGCCAGTTGTTAAATAAATTAAAAATGTTTGATATCTTGTAAGCAATACCTAGATGAAAGCAGGTAAGAGCTTTTCCCCACAAAAAAAAAGAAGAAATAACTAGTGTTGTTACACTTGTAACAAATATTAATCCGTAGGGTGAATTATTTGTTTCTAACACATTTATACTGCAGGAAAAAAGTATGGTTTCAGTGGTTTCAGTCCCACAAAAAATAAGAGACATTTATAAGTTTTATATCGCCTGTTCGTCATTCTCAACAAATAACCAACAAATGTCAGTGACAAACATGAGTAACTGCAGCCTGCCCCATACCGTGGGTCATCATAAGCTAAGTACAAGTTAAACTCCCATCTATATAAACGAAAAATTGACACTAAATAATCCATGCGTAACTGATCTAATAAAAATAAAAAAAACTGCAAAAATATATTTAGATAATAACAAACTTACGTATTTGTTTCGCTATGACGCCACTCACAAAACTAAATGCGAACAATGCTAAAAACTTCTTTGCAACCATGTTTTCTTCTATATTATAATGAACACTGAATGACACACGACGCAACGCACAATGTCTTGATCACCACTGATAACTCATTTATGTGCGAATAGTTTTATACACGGAGAGATGGTCCCACTGCTTGTATCAAGGCGATTTCTGTGTAGCATCTCAAAACAAAAGGTAAGCGCTAATTGCATTCCTACTATCATTGATAATGCACCGGACAGATAGACGTCGCGATCAAGTTTTTAATGCTCGAAAATTACGTGTCGCCAGTTCGTTTAAATATCATTTTAAAACTAACAACGTATCATGTTTAATATTATTTACTTTCAAGCCAAATAACTGAGTGGTAGAGCCACACTACGTTGCTGCACGCATTAGGTCGGCCCGCCCGGGGTAATACCACCCTCTCACGATATTCGGCATGAAATAAATAAATAAGTAAAATAAATAAGTTACACTTTCCTACACTCACACCAGTTATCTAGCCCAAGAGAAGCTTCGAAGAAACTCGTTAAATGGTTACTAGTTTAACAACGGATAAACATACTTAAAATACTTAAATACATACTTATTTTACATAGAAAACACCCAGACCCGAGACAATTTAGAAAAACAATAATTTCTAAATTGACCCGACCGGGGATCGAACCCAGGACCTCAGAGATGGCGACACCATGAAAACGGGTGTACAAACCACTCGACCAGAGAGGTCGCCGTCAATAAGTGTTTATTAAATTTTTGTGATTTGTCCCACAGCAGGGCAACGGTGCCTTCTTTTCACTTTTTTGTGTCCGCCGCTAAGTGGTCTGATATTTTAAGCGTAACCGTGTCGCGCAGAGGTGAAAGAATACTTCCATCCCCTCTCTTCCCTTGGGTGTAAAAGGTGACCAACGGATTAAAGATCGTACATACATCGAACAGCATAGAGCGGCGATGAGCTCACCACCCGTCACGCTGCACATGTGCAGTCGTTATTTGGTGAAAAGTTGACCATGGTAGAGGACTGCTTTTGCTGTCCTGTCTGACTAACTCTTTGTGGATAAAAGTCGTGATTTTAAGTATGTACCTATGTATTTCATAAGTTAAATAATTATTTTTACAAATCCAGCTTGAGAAAGCAAGTACCTATCTACTTATTAAATTTACATTGATATCGCTGACATGCCGGTATTGTCAACAATCATTTGTCGTCAATAGTTATCGGCTGAGACAATGAGACACGTAATTGCCACCAGTCATCGCCATCAAACGCTCACCAGAAACAACAACACTAATAATCATGTCTGCCTGTACGACAACCTATCCAAAATGTCTAATTTCTCCAATCAAAATTGATCTTTAAACCAAAACGTTAAAGTTCATTTACTGAAGTCAAAGTCAAAGTAAAATGCAAATCAATATGAACCTTTAAAGGTACTTATTGACGTCAAAAGAAAAGTTAACTTACAATAGTTAAATAATAATCCTACCTAATCTACCACCAGATATGATTTTGGTAGAGCCTTCGACTGAGAAGAAGCTGGCACAGGCGCGGATCCAGCCCTCAAAAAAGGTTGTGGGCACAGCCACCCAAAAATCGGCCAAGTACGAGTCGGAGTACGAACTCACTCATGAAGAACAATCATTGGACTTAAGTACCTACTACGTTTTGAACAATTTTTTAATTTGGTATTTTTTTTCATCTTCAAATGATAACATTGATTACAAATTAATAAAACACTTTTTTACATGAAATATCTTTTGCACAAAGGATCCCAATAGGTCGTGCTGATGCGAGAGGAAGACCTCTGCAGGCCCTACTAAGATAAGATACATGAAATATCTTTATCAAAAACTAGCAACATGTCCCTGCTTCACACGAGTGGACATTAATTTCTTATAGCTTAAATGTTACTCACAATCAGTAAAAATGTAGTATTCTAACGGTGAAAAAAATATGGAAACGGTTCAATAGTTTTTGAGTAAACTTGTTACAAACATCCCAAAATACATATCTTTTACTCTTTATAATATTAAGTCATACGAGTAGTATGAGTACAGGGTGTTGGGGAAATTGACTGAATCCTTTGTGCCATGGTATGAAGTATATGCTCTAAGTTCATGGACTAAGAGTTTGGACCATCAATTTGAGCCACTTTCCCAAAAAACCATATACCGGAAAAAAAAAATATACTTCCTATTGAAGCTTGGAAGCTAACCTTGAATGGGAAGTATAAATTTTATGCAGCAGCAGCTTTGTATAGAATAGAAAGGCCAACATTTTTTACCATTGAAAATGGTTTTCAGATGCAAATCGCCTGAGACGTATTTTTGGCCATAGGTCCGAGGATTTTGGGAGAATCGAGATGGGAATAGTACCAAGAATTGAGGAATTTATCGAAACACGTGTGAGCTTTTGAATTTTAAAAAACGGCTGGTGACTTTTTTTGGAATTATGAAAAATGAAAAAAAAATCTGGTTTTTTGGGGGTGTTTGTTTACTAAATTGTAAATATTGCAGAAAAAAACAGACTTAAGAAATAATGAAAAACGGGCTAGCTACAAAATGGCGAAAAAATTTTGAAGATCTAAAGTGACCTGTACGTGGTCCCTTTAGATTTGGAATTGTAGAAAAACGGGTATTGCCGTATATAAAAGTGATTTTGATTAAGATTTTAATATATATAATTATAAAATATATAGCTTGAAAACTACCACAAATCGCTGAACATACATGGGGGTTCAATAGATAGGTATGGTAGTTCCCTATCACCACACATTATTCGGCTTAACACCTTACAAGAAACACCCTATATAAGTACTTCGATAAAAATAAAAATGAATCGCCAAATGTGTCGCTAAGCGCAAAACCCGAGAACGGCTTGACCGATTTGACAAATTTTTTTTGTTGTGTTTGGAATGGTCAGGACAAGGTACCTGCTATATGTAAAAAAAAACCTCTCGGACTAACCCTCCGGAGATAATAGTCCTGATTATATTTAATTTATTTATTTAAAAACACATGCTAGTTTACAGAAAGCTTTATCTATACTAATATTATAAAGCTGAAGAGTTTGTTTGCTTGAACGCGCTAATCTCAGGAATTACTGGTCCGATTTGAAAAATTCTTTCAGTGTTAGATAGCCCATTTATCGAGGAAGGCTATGGGCTATAATTTGTTTAAGTACGGGCAGTAACCCGTGCGAAGCCGGGGCGGGTCGCTAGTAATATATATATGTATGTATATTTTACAGTTTTGTATAAGTAATCGGAAGTGTTGTCGTGTGTACCATCAATCATCATCCTTTGCCATATTGGAAAATGTAGTCCGGAAATAATTCCTGGAAAACGTTTATAGCTTTCTGCCAAATGACACTCCTCTATTAAACAAGTCTTTAAAACATTTCAGTAACTGTATTTTAATCGACGTCGTCGGTGATTATTACTTGTTTGCAATTTTATTTACATTAAGAGCGCTTGTGTTTCATTATTGTGGATAAGTAGAGATCGTGTAATCTAAAACTGCGCGGCCCTGTACTAAGGCTCATCACACACTACGATAAAATTGCGCAAATTTAGGGTTTCAAAAATTTCAGTGTTTCTTATAAAACATTGAATTGTGTGAGTACCGGTCGAATGTACTTAATAGCTGGACTACTTTTGAATCTACTGCAACATTGATCACAGCTATAGATTTGTAACACACATAGTACTAATATTATAAACGCGAAAGTTTGTAAGATGGATGGATGTTTGTTACTCTTTCACGTAAAAACTACTGAATGGATTTGGATCAAATTCGGCATACAGATAGTTTATAACCTGGATTAACACATAGAATACTTTTTATCCCGATATTCCTACGGGAAAGGGAACCACGCGGGTGAAACCGCGAGCGGCCGCTAGTACATACATATAATCACGACTATTATCCCCGAATGGTTAGTCAGAGACTAAGCAATGAAGACAGCAAAAGCAGTCCTCTCCATAGTCCACGTTTTAGCAAATAGCAACTGTACATGTGCTCAGCGTGACGGTTGGTGAGCCCATCGCCGCTCTATGCTGTTGGTATGTACAGTCTTTATAGTCTGTTAGTCGCTTTTTACGACACCCAAGGGAAGATAGAGGAATAGATGGATGAGATAGGATGGATGCATTTTTAATGTAACCGTGTCGCGGAGCGGTGAAAGCATACTAACACCCCCTCTTTTGCAGTCCTCATTGCCTAGTCTCTGACCTAACCCTTCGGGGATAATAGCAGTGATTATAGGTACGTACTAGCGGCCGCTCGCGGTTTCGACCGCGTGGTTCCCGTTCCCGTGGGAAAATCGGGATAAAAAGTATCCTATGTGTTAATCCAGGTTATAAACTATCTGTATGCCGAATTTCATCCAAATCCATTCAATAGTTTTTATGTGAAAGAGTAACAAACATCCATCCATACTTAAAAACTTTCGCGTTTATAATATTAGTAGGATTAATTAAAATGGACGTACCAATATTTACTTCTTCGAAGTGTATAACAATCTTTGAAGTGTATTAGAAACACTCGTGTAACAGATCTCCGGGCTTCCATTCTCTGATATTTAAACCTTACTACGAAGTTGGGTGTAGTGGTAAGAAAGGGTGCATCCAACTATAATCCTGTGCAATTTCTTCCCACAAGCGAAAATTTTACCCATAAAAGTATCTTGTAGTGTGAGTTCGCCTTTAGCGTAGATTCGCGCAGTTTTATATAAGAAGGTCTCATAACAATTCGTGAAAAATTGTATAAGCAAGCCGACTGCATGCCTCAGTACAGAATAGACGTATTTTGAGCTGCATGCATAACGTGGTGTTAATACATAGGTACATACATATATCACAACTATTTTCTCCAAAGGGTTAGTCAGAGACTACGGCAATGAGGACAGCAAAAGCAGTCCTTTGCCAATAGTCCAGTTTTCACCAAATAGCGACTGCACATGTGCTAAGCGTGACAGGTGGAAAGCCCATCGCCGCTCTATGCTGATGGATATATGTGCAGTCTTTGAAAACGCAGAATTTCTAAAAATATGAAATCTTTGGGGACTGTAGTCACCGTAGATGTTTGAGAAACCAGATATACGTCAAATCAAATGTATACAATGTCGACGCTGCTGCCACTTTTCCGCTACGATTTTGATTTTGATTTTCCGCTAGTTTTATATGTGATCGAAGAGTTACACGCTATTAGTACTTTTCTTTCCTTTTCCTAGAAAATACTCCACTTCTACGAGTATTACTCCTACGCCTCCGTAACAGAGTGTTTTATTTTCAAAAGACTTATTATAAACAGCAAGAGTGTAATATCTGTTCCTATTCCTCTGGAAGCCAGGCGTCAGAATAAACATTACATGACATTGCAATTAATAAACCGATAGATACGATCAGACCTCTGGCAGGGCCGACCTGTTGGACGTGCCAGTACCAATTATCTCCTTTTAGCTCACTTAATTTGTCAATATGTCTATTATATTAAATGTAACAGAAGGTTCTGTCGTGTTGCTAAAGATTTCAATTATGTTTAAAGCTATATTAATATAGCTAAGCTTCCTACTCCATTCGCATTTGAACTATTTCTACTTATTTTAAATCAATTTCCATAAAAATCACCTTTTTCGGCTCTATCTAATCTTCTAAGAGTAGTTTACAGACCACTTGCTTTTAAATCATGGTCTACGTGGTACTATTATACATTTTGAGAGGTGGGTGGAACTGATTTGATCCCATATAAATTACTATCATCATCATCACCATTATTTGTCCATGTTTGGACATAGGACTGTTCCTGTTTTTTTCATTTCTGGCGGTATTGAGCCCTCATCATCTTATCGACCTCATGACAGTGACCTTTGAAAACATAGAAGTGATCAACCTCGTGCTCTGGTGTCGATATCATCATCATCGGCCTATCGACGTCCCACTGCTGGGCACAGGCTTTCCCACATGGACAACAGCATAAGGGAAAAGTGGGCTTGAGGTTGGTAGTTATTCATATAATCACGACTATTATCTCCGAAGGGTTATAAAGTAATGAGGACAGCAAAAGCAGTCCTCTACCATAGCCCACTTTTCACCAAATAGGGACTGCACATGTGCACAGCGTGACAGGTGGTGAGCCCAATGCCGCTCTATGCTGTTCGATGTATGTGCAGTCTTTAATACGAATATAATCCGAAAAAAATTAATAGAATAATAAAAACCTTGTACTTAGCACTTTCTAATCCACGGCGTAGAAGTTCCTATAGTCTAGTATATTCCTAGAACACTGCACAACAAAATTCACCAATGAAAACGCTACGAGATATTATCATCAGCCTACGACCGTCCTACTCCTGGGTACGAACCTTATTCAATGACCACAGTAATGCCCAGTGCGTGTTGGTGGGTTATTACGAGGGTATGGGAAATGAATAATCTAACCTCTAATTACTATTGAACCTCAAAGTTCCTCTATTGTTACAAAGATTACATAATAATTATGTAACGAAAGCTATTTAGTGTATTCTAGGCGTACCTTAATTCACTCAAGAAACGTTTCCTCAAAGTGTCCGCTCACTTCATTATGACAACGATACCAGCTCAAAAGTGATAAAATGTTATTTCTTTACTTACATACTTACATGTCTACAAGAGAAGAAAAGCAAATATACCTTATGCTTACTTTCCACATAAAACACTTGTTTTAAAAAAATGTCCTTCTTAATTTTAAATGTCCCTGCCAATTTTAGTTGTGAACATCATACAAATAAGAACTTAAATGTGGAAGGACAAACAATATTTTTTTCAACAACAAACAAATTCATTGGTTTATCAAAATTTTAAAAAGTATAAATAAATACTTAAAACATTGTTTTTTATCAATTGAGAAAAATATAATTCCTGAATCCAAAAGAGCAAATAAATAAGTATTTTAATCATACATTCTCACTGCGTGTTGTCTTATAGAAAAAATAGTATTTTACAACAATAATGTTTACAAAGGAGCTCCCTCAAATATTTGTGTTCATTAAAACGTAATTAACACGCATTGTGTACGTAAATACCGTTAGTGTCAGCACTCAGCCGTCAATCGTCAATTGATTGATTTAATGTGGGATTAATCGATTGTTAATTAAAAACAAAATTTCGAATTTACCATTAGATAATGGTAAATTCGAAATTTTACCAATTGATAGATATCAACATACGGTTTTTAATTTCTTTCTCCCATGACGATCTAAGAATGTTCAGAAAGCCGATATTCCAACTAATTTAGACTTAAGTTCGTGTTATTTAGTAAGCTTGACTTTATTCCAAGGGCTTTCCTATTACTAACCAACAGCTGACCGTTTTTATCACATTATTTCAAGATTGGGCTGTATTATTATTGGGAACGACTGGTTGCTGATGGAACAACCATCCTCCTCAAAATTGATAAATGTAATATTTAAAAAACGATCGGTTTTAATCCCTCAAGTTACCCATGAACTTCATTTTGGTAAATGACTCATAATAAATACACTTCACTAATCAAATCACTTATTTTAAGAATAAAACCTAGAAAAGAAGATAAAATGACAAAAAAATATGTAACTTTGTGAATTTATTCTATCGAGCCAACTTTATCAAATCGTGTTTCCATTGGGTATATTCCACAGAATAAAGCCTCTACAATATATTTTAATTTTCTCATATTTTAATTTTACTGTTTACTACTACACAAATTAATTCTAAGAACGTGTTATTTTAATTTTATCTAACACCTAGCATTAACAACTGATAGGTACAAGATAATGCTTAGTCACCTTTTCCGAGGATGATCATTGTTTTTTAAACAATCATACATAAAAGCGACGTGCTGTTATCGAGCAAATAACAGAACAGAGTATTCTGATCAAGCATCAAAACTAATCAGAAAAATAAACAAAGTAAATACGTTATGATCGATTCTCATTCAAATTTAAAATCAATTGCCTTCAGACTTCAAATTTTCAGAACGGCTGCATCTATTTGGATGAATTAGTTTTAGTTGTGTTGTGGTGTTTGCGTGTGATAAGATAACGCCTCGGTGGCCGAGTGATCAAGCGCTCCGCTCGGCTTGATATCCAGAGGTCCCAAGTTCAATTCCCAGGTCGGACAAAGTGTGTTTCGGATTATTAAATGCATACCCGGAACTGTGCATAGTTAGATTTGATTTAACCAACCCGCATATTTAACGACCTCCTTGGTCGAGTGGTATGTACACCGGTTTTCATGGTGTCGCCATCTCCGAGGTACCGGGTTCGATCCCCGGTCGGGTGAATTTAGAAATTATTGTTTTTCTAAATTGTCTCGTGTCTGGGTGTTTTCTATGTAAGTATGTATTTTAAGTATGTTTATCCGTTGTCTAGTAAACATTAAACGAGTTTCAAAATGAAGCTTCTCTTGGGCTAGATAATTGGTGTGAGTGTAGAAAAGTTTATTTATATTTTTATTTTTTATATTTTGGCAAGCGTGGTGGTAAATTTATTTTATTTATTTATTTATAGAAAAGGTACACCAACAGTATAATATATATCGTAAATTTTTAAATATTATAAGCTTACAATATAAGTTCTTATATATATATATGTATATACCAATTACAGGCATACACAACATTTGCAGAAAAGATTGTACTTCTTGCATTTGCATTATTTTAAATAAGTATATAATAAAACATCATAGACATAATACGAAGATTAAACCAATACCTACCCAACAATTCTGGCAATGACTTGATTTCAATGAAGGACGCTTTTACCCCACAGCGAGTCAGTATATTCATATTCATTTATTCCGCTTAAATTTGTATCAAAAAGTACAATAACATACAGAAATATGTTTGTGTTGAATGGTGTTATGCTAGTCACAAAGCATTGGGAAAACACGGTTAGGTAATTTAATTATTAAATTAATAAATTTTTCCAGTAAAACTTAAAATAGATGAAAAACAATAACATAATATTAAAATATTCGACAAACTCAACACATTATAATTTTTCCTCAAAATATTCTTTTATGTTGTAAATTATTTATCTTCTAATAGATTCTTTAGCTCGTTTTCAAATGTACTGTCTTGGAGGGCTAAGTTTTTGAGGTACCTATGGTTGTACACCTAAATGGCCATGTAGTACGAGTTATTTTTAAACAGGCTAAGATTGACTGCAGGCACTACTAAATCATGCTCACGGCGCCGTGACACGTCTGGACCATGCTTGTCTCCTATTTTTTAGAAATAGTGGGAATATTTCCTAACTAACCGACACTGTTCGAAAATATATACTCCAGTTACAGTGAGGACGCGAAATGTTTTAACAAGGTTCTACAAGTGTATACAGGCTGTAATTTACTTTACTTTGCTTTTACTAAAATCTATTGCCATCTTTAGGCACTTCATATTATGATTATTATTAGATACTAAACTTTATGAAATAGTAAAATTTTAAACACTGAAAAAAGACGACAACCTCAGGCGGGAATCGAACCACGCACCATCCGCATTCCGGGCGGGCAGCTGCCCTATATGCGGAAGATGCGTGTTAAGTATATTTAAGCGTTAATAAAACGCTAAAATATATAAAAATAAACATTAATTTATGAAATAGGTTTTTATTTTTAAGTAACATAAAAAAATGCAACTAACAATTATTATACTAGCGACGTCTATGCCGTGGTCGTTGTAACTACGTGTAACGATTGTTCGTAGCATCAATTAAACTACGCAGCGTAGTTTAGTACACATTGGAATTAAAAGCTATTTCGAACTATACTCGCTAGGTGGCACTACAATCGTTGGAAAAAATATTTACTTATTATTTACTTACTTGGTATTAAAACCATGCGATGTGCTTACATAAAAAATGTTTATGTCTAAACGGAAAAAAACAAAAAAGGTAAGTACGTAAAATGGGATAAAAAAAACAAACTTGCAAGTTTATTCATCAACACATCTTAATTTAAAAAAAAATGGCCATCAATGTATATATTCTCGCATCACTTCAGTTTGCACAATGCCAAAAGATAGAAAAAGAGAGTTAAAAACTTATTGTTAAACATCTATACTAATAATATAAAAAGGAAAGATTTGATTTGTTTGTTTGGATTTAATAGGCTCCGAAACTACTAGACCGATTTGAAAAATTCTTTCACCGTTGGGAAGCTACACTATCTCCGGGTGACATAGGCTATATAATATTTTCGTCACGGTGCACGGGGTCGCGGACGAAGTCACGAGCGGTCCGCTAGTAATCTATATTTTAAAATGAAACACTTTTTTTACAGATCTAATTCGCGTTTATTACTACCGTTAGATTTTGGTTTTAGTCCTGACGTTTCAATCACCTCAGTCTCCCTGTGACCACGGAATCTATAAAGTAGTAGTAATAAACGCGAATTAGATCCGTAAAAGAAAGTGTTTCATTTCAATGTGTAGTGTTCGCGTAAACTCTAGAAAACAATATAGGTAATTATCTTTAGCAATGAAAATTAATTGCCGAAATCTACTATCTCTAGTTTGTACGCGCATCACAATCATAAAGCTTCAGTAAATTTAAGCTGTTTTAAAATTAAATTTAAAAGATGGCTTATAGTTAAGGCGTTCTACAGTTTGACTGAATATATTGGTACAAAAACAGCATAGTGGCTGTTTTTATGTAACATGTACCTACATACTAAATATTGCATGCCCGACTAGGGTAAATTGTTTGCTCCCATTATTTTATGCATAACACCTGCTATGTATTTACACAATTTTATTGCAATAAAAATTTGTCTTATCTTATCTTATATCTTGTCACTTCAGATCAACTGCACCTATTTGGCTAATTCTTTTTTATTGTGTTTGTAATTAATTGTCAGGGCAAGGTTTGTATGAAAGAACATTTTTGGAAATTTTGTCACGGGGTAGGTGTGGACCCTGTGGTCCACGCGGACGTAGCCGCGGGCGGGCCGCTAGTCGATTATAATGATAGATAGATAGATAGAAAATACTTTTATTGTAACATAATAACACAAACATTTAGACATAAAAGAACAAAAATACGAAGTTACAATTTGGCGGTCTTATCGCTTAAAAGCGATTTCTGCCAGACAACAACAAATATGATGAATGTAATGATAGATGATGAATGATACCTCTTCAATTCCTTTGCGTTCCATTATAAACGCGAGAAGAGTTAAATGTCTAATGATGAAACAAATAATAACAAAACCAATATAATATCTACATCCTTTTACAATTTTTGCTTTTGGGGTAAGTAGTACCTTCTTGTTTTAAAATATAATTTTCAATATTTTTTGTAGGTATCATTTGTGAATTTAATTATTATGTATTTTAATTTTAGATTCGTACCTACCACTATATTATTGAAATATATTTTACTTATTGATTATTACAAAAAAAAAAGGCTTTACCTAACATGTCTTCATTTACATGGAATGGGTCAAATAATATTTTCATTGCCAATAGCAAGGTCAAGATTCAAGTGTATTTGATTAGAGCTTAATATTAAATAATATTTAATATTCTCAAGATGGTATGGAAATCTATCAACAATAAAACTGCATGCATCGGCCTATTCACTGATATGTCGAAAGCTTTCGACTGTGTAATACATGATTTAATCTTGACTCAACTTGAAAATCTAGGCGTACGTGGTATTGCATTAAAACTATTTGAAAGTTACCTAAAAAATAGAGAACAATATACAGTGATTGACATTTAAAATAACGCCAATAAAACTTTTGAGGAAGTGTCATCTAAATCTGGTAAAGTAATTCTCGGAGTACCTCAAGGTAGCGTTCTTCGCCTTCTTCTTTTCTTAGTGTATATTAACGAGCTTTCAGCGGTACTAAGTCATTTATGTGTTATGTTTGCAGATGATGCCACAATTTTTATTTCAGATGATAGTAAGAACACAACTGTTTTTGAAAATGAAAAACGTTAAAACATTTGGTCGACTGGCTTAAAACTTTGAATCTTAAAATAAATATGAATAAAACTAAATTTGTACAATTTCGTAATTACAAGACGAACTCATTTAAATTAAACATTAAGGATTATGAGTCTAACTCGAAAATAGAAGAAGTTAACGAAAGCAACTTTCTTGGTGTTTCGATAGACTCAAATTTAAATTGGAAATCTCATATTTATAACATAAATAGAAAGATATATCTAGTTATAGCTATGCATTATCTATTCTGGCAGAAAATTCCTCTTTTGAAATTGTGCGAACTGCTTATTTTGGTAATGTGTATCCTCTCCTAACGTATGGGATTATTTTTGGGGTAATTCTTCTTATTCTGTTAATTCACATAGTACTTTCATACTACAAAAGAAATGTATACGCATAATTTACAACATGTTTCATGATGATACCCTTAGAAATGTATTTAGAGAAAAGAAATTACTTACTCTTACTGATATCTATATTCTAGAAATTTGTGTATTCATTAAAAACAACATAGACTTGTTTAACTGTAAATGTCTCCGTAACCAACATCTTAAGTATAGATATAATTTAAATTTACCAATTGTCAATAATAATGTTTATGATAAGAGTACTTTCATACATGGTATTAAAGTGTATAATCATTTACCTACTAACTTAGAGGCATTGAATGGTCATATATTTAAATTAAAGTTAAAAACTTGGTTATTTAATAATGTTTTCTATACACTAAATGAATACTTTAGTTTAAAGATACTAACTAATTGTAAAATTCACGATGAATTTTGTAAATATTAATGTTAATAATATTTATTTGTGTACATTGCATGCCTGATCATGGGCAAACTGTTGATACTATATTTTTTTTTAAGAACTTGTTACACAGTTTAAGCAATAAAGGAATTCTATTCTGTTCTATTATTTAAATTACTCAGTACTCCAATAGTTATCTTGTAAAAAAGGAATTCTCCTGGACCACAATCCACAACTGTTATGCTTCGCAAAATTTATAATAATTAGAGATCATAACAGTAATCGTCTTTTTGGTACACTGTTGCAACTTTTCAGCAGTTAGAAGTTTCTTTACTGTTTACTTGGCTTTACTGTACAATGTGATGTATATGAAACACATTCAAAACTTGTGCAAAACAAATGTTGGAGGGGCGTGACACTTCTTCGTAGTTTATCACTACTTAGTAAAAATGGTATATTGCAACTCTAACAACAGAAATACTAATTCAAACAAATAATTAGATTGTTTGCGAATATCGTTTCAATTAGAATTGTATATTAAAATAACATAATTACAAAATTAAGTAATCACCAATTTGAAAACAAATTATCTTCCAAATGACGTTTAGTGTGCCAGATAAGCCATGACCCCTGCTTCCAGTAGGAAATGTTTCATTGACAACGCGCCACTGCTCAGTTCACCACAACGTCATGTTTCTCAAGATCCTGATCATCACACTGTGTGCCTCTAACTTAGGACGTGGTCAAGGTAATTAGAGTTAGAGTTTTACTTCTACTCCTACATACATACATATAATCACGACTATTATCCCTGAAGGGTTAGTCAGGAACTAGACAATGAGGACCGCAAAAGCAGTCCTCTGCCATAGTCCACTTTTCACCTAATAGCGACTGCACATGTGCTCAACGTGACAGGTAGTGAGCCTATCGCCGCTCTATACAGTTGGGTTGGATGTATGTGCCATGAAGTCTTTAGTCTCATAGTCGTCTTTTACGACACACAAGGGAAGAGAGGGGGTGGTAGTATTCTTTCACCGCTACCCAACACGGTTACTAAAAACTACTCCAACTTCTCCTACTTATATATCTCGGTATTATAAAAGTGAGAGCTATAACGTGGTGCGGCTCATTAACAGAATACTACCACCGCCTCTCTTCCCTTGGGTGTCGTAAAAGGCGACTAACGGACTAAAGACTCTTCATCCAACATCATACAGCGGTGATGGGCTCACCACCTGCGGTCCTCATCACCTGGTCTCTGGCTAACCCTTCGTAGATAATAGTCGTGAGTCGTGGGTATATGTATGAGTGTATGATTTACAAAAGCGACATTTCAGTGACGACTGCATAATATTTTTTTAAATATATTAAGTACTTCTTATTAATGTAAATGTAATGAGAAACGACGTTTTAAGTGTACCAGCAGAGAGCTGTATTAATCCAAGCAAAATAGTGAAATTGGAGTAATGTGCCATTTTCTTATTGTACGACGACGTGATTAGTCCATGTGTGTAGAATGTTATGGATCTAACATAATGGATTTATACACACAAAACTATTTTTTACACACTTTTAAAATTTTGCGTTCTATTATAAACTTAATATTTAGACGGTAATTAACACTAACTACTCAGTAAAGGCATCCTAATCATATCTTTTTATATCTTTCTGTGAGGAGCTTTATGTGGGTATTTTATTCTGTAAACTTATTAGAAAATTTATGAACCTTCTTTTTTCTACGTTAATAAAATCAAAATAAATCAAAATTTTTATAATTGTAATTTAATCAAATTTAATTTATATACATTATTACTATTGAATTGAATTCTTGCGCATGTTATTGATACGTACTTATGTGATTGTTTTTTTTTTGTGGAAACTTTGCTGATTTGTGTTCTATGTATATTTTAAAATTGTATGAGTTACGTAATTGTTTGTTTCCCTAATAAATAAATAAATAAATAAATAAATAAAAATACTCGACACGACATCGGACGTTTCGACCGTGTTGCACCAGTCACATGTCACGGGCTGTCTATATATTTTTTGCCAAGACTCATTTGTCACAATTTATCCTGCGCGCGCG
Organism: Scoparia ambigualis; assembly: GCA_963921215.1. Taxonomy (NCBI): domain Eukaryota; kingdom Metazoa; phylum Arthropoda; class Insecta; order Lepidoptera; family Crambidae; genus Scoparia; species Scoparia ambigualis. The sequence goes on from OY992503.1 coordinate 10,265,986, forward strand.
CATGCTTAGACAGCGACGGACGCATAGTGTTCCCGTTGATAACAAATTAACTCGAAATGACGTTTCAAATGACAGATAAACCGTGACCCCTGCTCCCATCCCAGTAGGAATCGGTTCATTGTGGACGCACCACGACGCGCACGCCATGTTTCTCAACATCCTGATCATTACGCTTTGTGTCTCTAACTTCGGACATGGCCAAGGTAATTCGTGTTTGTGCTTTAATTCTTGGTATTACAAAAAAAACCGTTCAGTGATCAAACATTGTTGTCGGTCGGTCAACAAACTTTATTGCTTTTGTCTTTACATAGATTTTGTTTTTTGGACGCTGATCCCTTTTATGTTGTTCTGTTTATAAGTGGACTTATTTAAATTGTTAATTAAACTAAACAAAGCTTTAAAAAATGTTAAATGATGCAACTTTGTATAACCTCGTGAAACATACGTAAGTTATGCATGAGTAATTAGAGCCCTTTGTTAAGGATGTATGCAAAGTAAAAAATTAAGGATATGCGATAAAAATGCTAACATAATTATAACGTCTAAGACAATTACAACGTTATAATAATAACATTGAAAACTTTCATTTGTCTGTAATTCAATTTATGAATCTATTCTTAAATCTATGGAATTCGATTATAATTTTATCATAACCTTTAATTGGGAACCTATTACAAAGATAAAATTATATTTGTGATTTAACTTTTACTAACCTATCCCATAGTAATATTAACTCAAAAATCTATTAAGTGTCGTCGTCATCATCATCATCATCATCATCATCACAATTATCAGCTCTTGCCAGTCCACTTCTAGGCCAACTCCAATGCATCTTGTCATCAGTCTATCTCGTTGATTGAAAATCAGATTCTTATAAAACTTTAATTATAATAATAATAATAATAGATACTTCAATTGGCATTCAAAGGTTTGTAATGTAAGAATGCGTAGATGTAAGATCTGTTGCATACCTTGAGTAATAAAAAAACAATAACGAAAAAGATAAAAATAGGTGCTACAATATGAAGAGGGCAAAATTATCTAAAAACTAAAAACAGTAGTGAAGAAAAATTAATAATGAAGCTCACTTTCTCCTTTGTCATTTGCAGAAATACCCGAGGAGCCCGACAACAGTGAGGAGAACCTCATCCATGGCGAGAAGAGGCTCAGTGACAACATCCTCCATGTGCTCGAGCACTTCAAGCAGCCCGACCCCATCGGCATTCCAGGCGCCGACATCCCGGAGCCCTACGGCGTTCCCGACATGAAGCAGTCCCTCACATTCGGGACCACTCTCTACTTCAAGAACACTGCTGTCTACGGCATTAGCAAGTTTCGCATCGTATACATCAATGCGGAGATTGGTGCTATGGAAGTAAGTTATAGTTAGGACTAAATGATACTTTATGTAGCTAGACGCCAGGCGCCAGTGCCCTTAAACCGTACTGCAAGACCCTGCGTATGACTTGCGTGTATTAGGTCAAACACAATCGAATTTAGTAACTGTACTTGTAGCAGTGTTATAGTGTTGGAGAGACCTTCGGAAACCACTTGCTAGAAAATCGGCAATTTCTTGCTTTAAGAATGAGACATTATAAGAATCCTAATACACTTAATTCTTTATTAAAAAGTTACATAAGTTCTCCCTTGTAACAACAGGACAAGGACTCATTATATCTGTACGAAATGAACCCTTCGCTTTACCTTGCCTAAAATAAAATGAAAACCTTGTAACTAAAGAAGGATTCAATAATGTTCAATAAAGTCCAGGTCCCATCTATGTGACACAAACCCGGTAACCTGATAATTAAATAAATGAACTTCTTCTATTTCAGGTACATGCTGTAATGGCCATCGACAAGCTACAAGCACGCGGCAACTACACCATGTCTACGTGGCTGAACCGAGCTCAAGGGCCGTTCGTCGTGGACGTCACCGGCCTTCTGATCACAGCCCGAGCCAACCTGGGTGTAGAAAGAGACGGCAAATTGAGGGCACAAAATATCAACATCGATATTTCATTCAGCACGATAGCAGTAAATTTTCATAATTTGGGATTTTTCGGCAGCATGTTTCAGGGTGTGATTAACTCAGTTGGAACTTTCGTCTTCGATACGATTAAACCCTATATACTTAAAGAGGCCTACATTAAAGTAAGGACAGAGATCAATTCAAAGCTTGACGAGGTAGCTGGCGATATGCAGTTCCCCAACTCTATATCGCCTTTAGACATGGTCATCGCGGACACGAGGAAAAAAGTTCGTGGAATGAATTATGATCCCTACAAAATTAAGGATTACAATACCACCATGAGTGTTTTCTCTATGAAACTGTCGGAAACGTGGATTATGGGATTATCGTCATTTCAGAGAGTAGGCAACATAACGCTCAAAATGGAGAAAAATATACTAATAGCTGACTTTAGTATAGGCACGCAGAAACTTGAAGGGATGACTCAATGGGAAATCATTGCTGTGAGTGGTCTGATGTCCAGAGCTGGTACCGCTTCGTTCTCAGTAGAATACGTCAACGGAAGGCTGATTCTGGCACAGCCTCTCGACACCAGGCAAAAGCCGGTATTCAAAGACTTAGATCTTGAAGTAGGTAACATACAGGTGCGCTGCGACGGCGCCGGAACATTGGATTACGTCATTGAGTTCGCTGTTAACATTTTGCCAAACTTGTTGAGATACCAAATAATGGATGCCTTAGAAAATCCGATAAAGGAGAAGATACAGCAAGAGCTAGACAAGATCGACGTTGAAGAAACGATAAAGCAGGAGTTGCCAAAGCTTGACGAAATGCAGGAGCAGGGCTTCAAGCTGTCCAACTTAAAGGAATCTGAAACCAAAGAGGAACCATATGACGAGGACGAATTCTTTAACTTTTAAGTGTTAACTTAATAAAATTATATTAGTATTATTTATATTAGCTGAAATTGGGTTCCGTTACTTACCAATAAAATAAAGGCGTAGCGTTAGTGATTAGACACATTGCCTGTGGATATTAAATGTTCTTTAGCAACGATATTTAAGCATATAGGTACTTGAAGAGTAATATTTTGTTTTATCCTTTTGTATGCAAATATTTTTTAAATTTTCTCGAAAAATATTTTATACTTAAGTACCTTGTTTATAAGACTAATTTATACACCTTATTTGACCAAAACGTATGGAACAACTGTTCTTATTTGCGATTTGGAAATAGGTACCTAAAAATTATAGGTAGTATAAAGTTGTTTTATACTCATTCGGGATATTATACTCTTGAAATGAAACACTTTTTACAGATCAAATTCGCGTTTAATTTACTACATTCCATAGCTGTTTTAATATTTCTGACGTTTCCATGTGACCACAGACCTTGTAATATAAAGGGTTCGGAACTTCAGGAAAATATAAACCATGTAAGTAATGTAGGTAGTAAATAAAACGCGAATTTGATCCGTAAAAAGTGTTTTATTTCAATGTGTCATGTTTACGTAAACCTTAAATAACAATATACTTATTTTAAACTCTTTTTCAAAACACTCCATGTTATGTAGTTATTACAATATTAATATGATAAAATACTTTTTTTTTATTTAACTTTAGTTCAAACGATTAGTTTCCAAAGAAACTATATATTCCACCACTGTCTCGGCGGAATATATATTTTAAAACTGTGGCTTCAATAGGCTTTATAATCGCTACTTTGACCTACAAATCTTATTAAAGCAACTGCACCGAAACCGGTATACGTCTAACCAACGGTAGTTAATTTAACGATGACGCTTTAAAATATGTTGTATAAATTAAAATTCATCACTATAATTAACCATATACATACATACATTTAACACGACTATTATCCCTGAAGGGCTAGTAAAAGACTACACTATGAGGACCGCAAAAACAGTCCTTTACCATAGTCCACTTTTCACTATAGCGACTGCACATGTGATCAGCGTGTCAGCTGGTGAGCCCATCGCCGCTATATGCTGTTGGATGTATGTGCAGTCTTTAGTCCGATAGTCGCCTTTTGCGACACCCAAGGGAAGAGAGGGGGTGGTAGTATTCTTTGACCGCTACGCGACCCGGTTATATAATTATCTGAACTTACTTAATGTCCTCATCAATATACCTTTACCAGCTTCTGTGGCCCGGGTTCAATTCTCAACAGGTACCATGTTATTCCAATCAAGTAGTTTTTACCTCTTGGCCGCACGGCATAAATGCATTAGTAGTATAAGATTCCGGATATAGTTATTTAATCTAATATGTACGTAGGTAATGTTTAGTAAAAGGTACCTACATAATCCAACAATCTGCAATATACCTGCATAATCTCGCAACTAGACCAATCTGAATAATTTATTGCCAAAACTGTTTACAAATTGTGCAGATTAATGCATAAAATGCATAAAAATGTTGAAAACAACAGTATACCCGTATCGGATATGCAATATAACAGAATAAATTGTAATGTAATAAACTAAAATATAAATGATAGGGTAACAATAATACTACAACTACAAAACTACAAACTTAAAATAATTTAAATTAAATGACTCAATTATACTTTATCAAACATTTTTTTGTATTAAAATATTCGGCTAGGCTATAAAAGGGGCTTTTTAACAACCAAGCTTTTAATTTAATTTTGAATGTGGGTAAGTAATTTCTTCATTCTTTCTTCTTCAATATCAGAAGGCAGGTGATTAAATAGATACCGAAACTAAAATCTGTTTGGTACATATGGTTGTAAATTCTAGGCACACACAAACTATATTTATATTTATGACGAAGATTTGTCTGATATGAAGATTTATTTTTAAAGCACTTTCTATATTGCATAGTGAATATTGAAATTTCTAAAATATATAAAAGTCAATGTAAGATAACCATTTTCTTTAAAAATATTTCGAACTGATTCTATGGAATATAAATTTTACGCAAACATCTCTTTTGTAAAATAAAAGTTGATTGTACATTTACTAAGTTTCTCCAGAGAATGATACCGTAAGTTAGCAGTGGATAAACTTGACCAAAATATGCAACCCTAACCACATCTATGGAAGTTGTTTCAGCAAGTATAGATAAAGCATAGGATATTTTTAAATTTATTTTTAAGATGTGTGACTTCCAGTGGGCATCAATATTTACTCCAAGAAAGTCTCAATTAATTTCATCAATTTTATCATTAATCTCATCAACTTCATCAATCATGGTGATTTGTTCTTTGATATTTAATTTAGACAGATTTGATTTATAATTTATAATTTAATTTGTTTTAGACAAATTGACATTTAAATTAATTTAATTTAGATACTTGGTAGTGGCATTTAAGGTTTTATTCATATTATCTTTAAAATCACTATTATTGCATTATGTGTTTGGAATGAAAACAGTTGCGTCGTTAGCAAACATAACACACAGATTGTTCGTAATATTTGGTAACTGATTGACGTACACAAGAAAGAGAAGGGGACCAAGTATGCTTCCCTGTGGTGACCCAAGCAAACTTCTTTCTTTTCTGACTGTACTTCTTCATAAAATTTACGTTATTTTGTCAAAATTATCAATAACTTACTGTGACTTGTCCTCTATTTTGCAAGTAGCTTTTAAAAAGATGTAAAAGTAGGTAAACAAACCACGTATAAACCTTGTATACACTTAAAGCCGTGTCTCTGATGTTAGGTGTTAGAAAACACAAAACAGTGTCGCAGGAGAGCCGCCTTAAGTTGTCCAACCTGGGTAATAAAGTATCATACTCAACCATAAAGTTACTATACCTAACGTTATGTGCTCAACACAGTCAAATGCAATGGACATATCAAGAAAGAGTCCAAAGCAAGGAGTTTTATGATTTAATGACTCCCACACTGCTCTAAGTATCTTATAGATAGCTAGCGTAGTACATTTCTTTTTTTGAAAACCTAATTACTTTTAAAGCTATATTTATTTAAAAATAATCTGTTATAAATAACTTTCTCAAATATTTTTGATAAGTTTGAAAACAATTCTATGGGATATAATCACTTATTTTATACTCTTACTTCCTTTTTTAAATAGTGGTTTGATTTTCGCTTTTTTTAATCATCAGGAAAGACATCTGTTTTAATCATTGAGATAAATGAACTAGAGAAGACGTTCCATACAATAAATGTGCAGTTGTGCACAGCTACAATGATACTTGTACCGTGGTGCGGGGCTTACCTAGTTGTCATAGAAATGTCTAAGCGCGCAGATGCGACACACTGTTCATACAGTTTCATTACCGAGTTGTAAAATTGTAAGATAATGTTGTTTAAAAAACTAACATGTTAGTTTTTATATTTATTGATTGTTGTTAATTGTAACATTGAAATGAGAATAAGTAAATTAATGCCAAAAAAAAGTAGGTAAATAATTTAGTTAAAACATTAATTCATAATATTAATATTAATATTTTTCAATTATTTTAGAAAAAAATTATTGAAGTAGGTACTTACTCTAAAAAATATTATTGAGTATCAAATATTCAGATGCTCAAATTTTTTCAAGCATTATTGAGATGAGATTAAAAATCGTATTATTACTAGCGTAGGGCATACAATGAGCGATTTTCCGAGATCAAAAAAAAAAAGAAATTGGTTCGTAAATGACTTCATAGACGGCGCTTAGCATAGATTAGTATGGCGCTTAGAAAAGGCGGCTTCATGAAGAGCACGTGTACGGCTGCGTAATATTTATTCTATTCCAAAATAGAAATAGGTTCTGGATGTCCTGAATATAAATAGGTAAGTAAATACTATTTTTTTATTCTTTTGGTAGACAAGTAAAAGTGTAGAATTTATTACAGCCCATAAGTAGCCCAGCTTTCATAAAACGACATCTATAGAGTGTTTTTGAACTAATTTTTACTTTTTAATTTGGGCTGTCAGAAAATCGCCCATTCTACTTGGAGTCGGTTTTGCCGCGAATCGCTTCTGTCACTGACTTTTTTTTAGCACAACCTTAACGAAAACACAACGTATTAACTTTTTTTAGACAATATTTGAAATCAATTTAGGGTTAAAATGCTATTTTTATTTATAAGCAAAAATTATATTAAATGAAGTTAAGTATAGAAAATGATTATTTTACCAATATAGCTTAATAGAAAAAGTTGCTAAAGAATATGATTATTTTGGAAAAAAATATCCTTGACCTTGACAAAAATATTCACAATTATATCGGCAACGTCATCTTTCTTGAGTGATTGAAAACCACTTTTCTGTGAAAAAGAAGGCATTTCTTTTAAATCTGAGACGTCTATGTCTAGTCACCCCAATCGCTGGGAAGTGACTAAACAAAGTGCAGCAGGTAAAGACTAAACAGGTCTTCCAAGTTTATGTTAGTAACGTCTACGAGTTTTTGTGACAGACAATAGGAGTGAAATTGTGTATTATTTGACAACATATTTCTCTTTAACCATATAAATACAGGATAGCATGCCTGAAAAGGTGGTCATAAACCAATGTTAACTCAATAGTTATAATGTACGAGTACTACGTGCTCTCCCAAGAAAAAGTCTTGTTCTATTTTTTTAAAAGTAAAAACAAAAGTGCGTTGCAGTGCTAAAACAATAATTTATCGTATTTCTGAACAATCTAAACATACAGCGCTAGACCGCTTCTAGAGTGTTGTTTTCTCGCGGCCAATAGGTCAAAAGCGCCGCCATTTGCACGGTACTAGGTAGGTACTTAAATATAAAAAATATATCACAGAAACGGTGCGTCGGAGCTAAAGAGTAAGGTTATTTTCCACGCCGTGTGAATCCTGTGATACTCCGAAGGTAAATATCTAATATATAATAATATATCTAATAATGTCGAAAAAAAAGGTCAAGTTTATTAATAAAAAAGTATTTTAGGCAACTTTATTAATTCCAACGAAATCCCCAATCAAAATGCCACCATAATCCCAACCCTAGTAATTATTTCACTTAAGCGTTATAAGTGTCACTTCTGCACAAAACAGAAATATTGTTACTCTATGCATTTTACCGAAACATGGCCGCCGCTTCACGTCTCGGCGATTTGATAAAATAATTAGTCAAATGCATGTTACATCTATAATTTAGTACGTATTTCCAGGTGAAAAGTGATTCCTTTGGTTTTATTTGAATTTCCTGAGTTGTTTAAACAGTACCTTAGCACACATAAAGGCATATTTTAATAAAATAGAACACAAAATGCGTGTATTGTTGCGTCTAGCGCCTGCCACAGACTACTACAGTTGGAGCGAGCTGGCTCTAACGCGTGTTACAAACAATCTAGTTGAGATGTCTTCTCTAGTACGTAGTACATAATAACTCAATGGTTTTAATCATTAAATTTAAGAGGGTGCCGCGCGATCATAAGTCTCCTAGTGAACTTCAAAGCAAAACCATCCTATTGATATTTCAAAATTGGAACAATTCTGCTTTGAAGTTTCAGACCTAGTAATTTGATTAGAGCAATGTTTTTATTCTGCGAAATGTACAAAACCATCACGCGCTTGTGTTAAAAATTAAAATTTACTTTTTTAAGATGGGTGTGACCTGCGGAATACCAATACAAATACTTTTATGTAAGAGTTATTGTTTCATGCGTAAAATTAAGAAAGTTGTCGAAAATAAATGTTTTTATGAGTCATTAGATTTATGTATTGTTTGTTATTGTTTAAAGAATTTGTTTCAAATTTCAACAAGGCCACGACTTTGTGCAATGATCAGGCTAAGTTACGTAAGCTCTTTTAATATATTTTACTAATTCAGCGCATAGTAAAAGTAACTTAAAAATACGTAAATTTTCACAATTTCGTGCAGGATCCCCTTAGGATAGTAATATGAACTATTATACACTCGAAAGAGTTTTAATTACTTGAATTTGTACTTCATCTAACCCACAACTTGGTTTATTTGTTTTTTAAACCCATCACGTTTTTTTAACTCTTGTTTGTCTGCTGGTGTCAAGTATATATATTAGGTGTATGTGCAGATGGAAGGAGATATTGTATATTTACTTTGTTAAAAATATTCGTTTTAATAAAATGATAATTGAACAAATTAACAATTAAGAGAAAATAACTATTTGTATGGGAGTAACTCTGAAATAGGAAAAAAAAACAACTGTTCCATCAAATGGAATGGAAATACTACTCGATTTAAATATTACGGGATTGTATTACTTCCTGAAACCAAACACCCTGTGTTAAGGCGCCCCCCGCCGACAGCATTCGAATCTAATGTAAGAATCCAAGATTTTGAGCATTACGAGCGTCTTTATAATTATTGTTACGTAGGTACACAGAAATATATCAACTATTTCTGTGATTATACTCTTAAGGGTGGATTCGACCAAACTGGAATAAGACTTACTCCGAGATTAGTCTATACAAATTCGGCGTTTAAGTATAAGACCTTATTCCAGTTTGGTCGAATCCACCCTAAGGGCACTAAGTGCCACTTGAAGTACGTATTACATGTTGTGTTCGACGTTTGTTGAATAAGTTTAATAAACGCTGTCTGGGTTTTACCTAAGTACCCAAAGAGTGTAAGACTTTGCGGTCTAAAATATACGGTGGTTTAAAATCCCATTAATTGTCAAATTATTAGTAAAAACAATATGTGATATTCCGTAATAAGATTAATTGATAAAAAATCACAGTTTCTAAGAAACTTTGACTAAATGTCACACTTTTTCCGTAAGAATTGACGTTAGTGATATAACTACTTAGTTAAATAACCCATTAATGGTTAAAGTTCAGTATAAATCGTCAATCCACATCCTCATAAGTTCGTAACAGACAATCAAAGCATTATTTTGCGAGCGCATCGTCTGATGGAAAGGAGCGCGCCACCAAAACAGTCTGTAATCATTGACTCCATTGCCTCCGCTTTGGCCGTCCACGACGGACGTGCGCATACAACTTTTAAAAAGGAACAACTTTGACATTTATAAAGAGTACGATTAAGGCGCGAATTGTAAAACAATTGAAAAAGTTTTTCTCGCGAATTTTTTATTATTATTATTGCAACAATGCAGAAAATACAAGTGTGCTTTTTATTTTTTGCGGCGGCGATCGCTTCGAGCACATCCAACACAAGTAAGTTATGTCCATCTTTAAAAGAAAGTAGACAGACGGGTGCGTCCGTGTATTTGTGTCATCTTTCTCACTGTGTCACTGGGATTTGAGATTTTTGTACAACTCCGCTTGTTTATTGTTTTTATTGTGTACATGATCTAACTTTTTATAAAGATGATTTTTATTTACTTGTACCGTGTCGCTTAGCGGTGAAAGAATACTACCACCCCCTCTCTTCCCTTGGGTGTCGTAAAAGGTGACTAACGGACTAAAGACTGCACATACGTCTAACAGCATAGAGCTACGATGGGCTCACCACCTGTCACGCTGAGCACATGTGCAGTCGATATTTGGTGAAAAGTGGACTATGGTAGAGGACTGCTTTTGCTGCCCTCATAGCCTAGTCTCTGACTAACCCTTCGGGGATAATAGTCGAGATTATATGTATGTAGGTATATGCTTGTAATCCTTTCGCTTTAAAGTGTTCGGATAGAATTTGCGAAATAGAAAATATACCTACCATCTATTATTGTTTATTACTATCATCATCTAAAAAAAATATAATAATAATATTACAGTCATCAATTCATCATCAGCTGTTATTATAATATTTTTAATTCACTATGAATGTCTTTCGGCTGATGATGGTTATTTAAGTTACAATTTACCATACTTCTTTGCAACAACGTTTTGTTTAAAAGAACTATCAACTACTTTTCTTTTTATACTATAGTTGAAGTTATTATTATGTAGATCTAGATTATAACCAATATTTTTGGTAGTTTTGATTGTGCTATAACAATTTTTTTATTTGTTTATTAGCGATCACAGTGCATGTGCCAAATTTGTTTATTTTTAACCCTCTTAAGGACACAGCCTTAGTTTTTACATTATTATAATGGTGATAAAATTAAAAATAATGTTGGTGTCCAATATGTAGACAGAGACTTTTAGAGGGCTAACGTAGTTTCCATTATAATTCTACGATGTTATAAAAATAGCAAATAACTTTTAGAATAATAATTAATGTCGTGTATTATTAAGTGACTTCCGTATTCTTATGAGATTACAATTTAAAGCCAAATCGCGATGGGCGATCTTCCAAGTATACCGATAGTAAAACATGGTTAAAAGCTTTTTTAACCGCGTCAGCGCTGATGCTAGTAACGGTACCTTCCATCGTATTGAATGATCTGAGTGCATTCGATGCGGTGTGCGTTCTGATTCGGTCCGGCGAGCTTTACTTTGATTAGGTGTAAATATTCCATTTTAACTGTAAACAGCAATAAATGCAATTCAGTCGAATTAATATTAAATTTCTTTTTAGTTTACAAAAGTGCTCGATATACAAAAAAAACTAGACATTTCACTCCATCTTCATAGGGAAAGATAGTGAGAGAGAGTGTTAAGTCTTCTAATGATTCACATTTAGTTATTTTTTATGTTGTTTCTTTGGTCAAAGAACTCGTTTGGACCATATCGGACGATTAAACAAATTTGCTTAAACTCAAACGTTTATTTGCAAACTAAAATAGGTTTGTAAATAGATCTTGTTTAAACATTTTAAGGTGTTAATAATTGATTTCCAACGAATGGACTTTAAAACTAATCAATATTAACTATAAGTATTTGTATACTATAAGTAAAAGGCGACTATTGGAAAAGTAAAAGACCATGACAATAGAAGAAGAGATGGAGGCCAAGCGCTTATACCCGTCGTAATACACAAAAAAAAGATATGAAACATAGAATTTACATATCGACTGTGATTTTTGCGTAAAATAGCCAATTTTGGCGTTATGGATCTCAGTAACAAAAATACATTAACAATTATGACTTATTGAATAGTGTAGAATAGCTATTGGAGTAGTGTGTAGCGGCCTCGCTTTTTGTAAATTTTGCTTAACTTATTAATTAAACCCAAAATTGCAGAGAAAAATTTGTGTAAAGTGCGCGCTCATCGATTGAACTACTCTGTTCTAAACAAGTGAAATAAAAAAATTATAATGTTATCTCTTATAAAGTCGAATAGTGCGTAGCGGCCTCGGAATTATTAGATATCATTGATTTTATATAGGAAAAAAATCTTATTCTAAACCGAAAAAACCTTCGAAAATCGCTATAAGTTAACTGTGAATTTCTCCTATCTACGATAATATTATTGTGCAAAATTTATACCAGAGTAATTGTTACTTCATGAGGAATAAAGAGTTTATAATGAATTTATTATCCTATTTCGATAAAAACGATAAATACAACTGCAAAATTACTACAAAATGCAAAAATGGGCATTTTACGCAAAAATCACATTCGAGATGTAATAGGCCTCTTAAGTATTTCATAAAATTATTTTTTTACAATCATTTCATTAAATGACAATAATAACAAAACACTTTGTACGTATTTATTTAGGTACTCTCTTTTTTATCAATATTTATTCTCATATTTATTTGTTGTGGTGTGGCATTTGATTTTTCAATAGCTTTTTCTGCTTTGGACTATTTAAATTAAGCATATTTATATTGTTGTTGTTCTGTTGAATATCTTACATATATATAACCGAGTCTGACTGACTGAGTGTTCGCAAATAAATAATCAAAGGAGCGCAACATGACTTTTCAAATTCTTTCAAGAGAATTCTCGAGAGTTGATTGATTGATTATTTGTCTCTTTCTTCTCTCTTGAACCAAACCTTCGAAAAAAATACGCCAAGCGCTTCCTCGTTGTGGAATAAAAAATGAATACCTACTTAAGAGGCCTATTACATCTCGAATGTGATTTTTGTGTAAAATGCCCATTTTTGCATTATGTAGTAATTTTGCAGTTGTATTTATCGTTTTTATCGAAATAGGATAATAAATTCATTATAAAATCTTTATTCCTCATGAAGTAACAATTACTCTGGTATAAATTTTGCTTAATAATATTTTCGTAGATAGGAGAAATTCACAGTTAACTTATAGCGATTTTCAAAGTTTTTTGGTTTAGATTAAGATTTTTTTCCTATATAAAATCAATGATATCTAAAAATTCCGAGGCCGCTACGCACTATTCGACTATATAAGAAATAACATTATATTTTTTTTATTTCACTATTCCAATAGTTATTCTACACTATTCAATAAGTCATAATTGTTGATGTATTTTTGTTTCTGAGATCCATCACGCTAAAATTGACCATTTTACGCAAAAATCACAGTCGAGATGTAATAGGCCTCTTAAAGCAAAACTTTCACTTGCATTGCTCGCATCCTGCGGATTACGAAATCGCCAGTGACTATAAGACCACATTCATTTTCTAATATGCACACGATGTTTTATTCACTGCAGAAGGGAGATTGGCATCCCGGTTTTGTAGAAAAATTATCAATAATAATATTAAATAAAAATAAATAACTTTCTACGCTCACATCTACCATCTAGCTTCTTTTGAAACTTGTTTAAATGTTTGACTATAGATAACGGAAACTTATACATAGAAAACACCCAGACACAAAATTAATTTCGTAAAACGGTTTTTCTAAATTGACCTGACCTGGAATTAAACAAGGGGACTTTAAAGATGGCACAACCCCAGAACCGACGCGCTAACCACTCGACCACAGTGGTCGTCAAAATGAAGTGAAGAAATAAGATGAAAAAGAGAAAAAAAAACCTTTTACCAAAACTCATTAGCACATTACCGAAAAAGTAGATATTCTCATTATCAACCTAATTACAACCTACTGCTGGTCTCATCCAGGCTTTCCCACATGAAAGAGGAGATAAAGTCATGATTACCCATAAAGCTGGTCATTGCGGTGAGCTGGGTAAAAAACGATAATTATCTCACGATAACAACAGGGACCAACTTCTCCACGTACCACGGGGGTGATGTAGATATATATCCAATGACCTGTCATTGCAAAAGTTGCCTAACTTTCAAGATAGCAACCAAAACGCGAAAGTCACTGAGCTATCAAGTTCCCCGAGATAGTTATAAATATAACTTGATAACACACAAAACCAGACTTAAAGTCTTACTGCCGTACTTAGAGACGTCAATTAAGTTTTAATGAGAATTAAAGTCTTTCCTTCTCTATCTAGCACCATACATACGAAAGTGACAGCAAGAGACTTAATTGTCATTAAAACTTAATTGTCGTCTCTAAGAACGGCGGTTAAGGTTACTTATTTGTTTACTTGAACTTGGCTGTTTCTACTTAGAGAAATTTTTCTATGCAAAAGGAATTACATAATTCTTCTGTTTCATAATTCATCTTTATGGAGCGTAATTCTCACATACGGTACGGTATGTAAGTACACCTTGAGATGTGTTTATTATATAAAGATCATTAGGCCCGGAAGAGTGAGAATAGTAATAGAAATAACGTGTCAGCGGTTATAAGAAAACCTGTCAGGGTTGCCATTCACAACTAAATTACATGGAAGTTTCAAAGTATGTAAATAATGACCTACGAAAAATTTATCATTAATTTTTAAAAGTGTTTCAAAGTAAGCTTCAAATTGAGAAAAAAAACATAACGGTTTTGAATAAAGAACCCCCCTCAATTTTCTGAACTATGTATTTTATGAATATGTTATTACAATTACTATTTTATTCCAAAAAATTTCAAATTTCTTCAATTAATTTTGAATTTTAAATAAAAATTGAGTCTTTTATTTTAAAAAAATGTAGTTGTTGATCTGCAACATTCAGTAATCATAATCATGATCACGATTAAAGATTAATAATCATCAATCTGAATAATATATTACTTTTTGATTAACTTGTATCATTAATCAATCTGTAATCAAGATTACATTTTGCCCATCTCTGCTTGTACCTATTACGAAACCTGGTGTAAGCACCAACCCTAATTGTTACATAGCTGTTCGGTGCGATTGCAGCGTAATTTTACTGTCTTGTCCTTCCGCATGTGTTCCGCATAAAAACAATGCATTGGGACATGCACTGACTGTGCGAAAATGTTGATAAACGTCCTGCCCATGACTAGCGAAAGTATTATTTTTATAGTTTTATAATTATTAAGAAATTGACTTTTAAATTCGTAATTTTTGATAATATTTGCGCTCACTCTCATAATAGGTAAGTACTAATAAAATAGTGTAATGCTGAAAGTTTTCCTTTAACGTTTCATTTTCTTTAAATATGACTTATTTAAATATCCATTGTTTAGTGTTAAGTAAACTTGACCGATATGATCCCTAGTGTTGAAGTTTCATGTTTAATTCAGTGTAAAAGTTGGCATTCACACATGTGTTTCATAATCGTTAACATTTTTAAATGTGCTCAAAAAAAGCTGACACAAATAGTATTTCACATTATATCACGCTATTATATTATTATTATTTCCTTTGCACGACTTATTCTACAGCTTTTCTCAAACACTTGACAATGTTATGTTTATCATTGTTACTAGTAGCACAAAATACTCTCTTTATTATGTTGCGCCCTCCTCGCCTTCGTCCGCGTCAACACCCCATATTCCGAGACGGATTTACATTACAAAAAATAGAATTAGCCAAATAGGTACCTATGCAGCTGTCCTGGAGTGGTGTGCGAAATTATATTTTTGGCAATTAATAGTTCAATAGTTTATTATTCCATAACAATACAATTAATTAACTGTGTCGGAAATTGAAAAAAGTGAGTATAACAAATTAAAATAATAAAAAGTTTAAATATCAAATTGAATTAAATTAGATAACATTGGCTTGATCTACAAATTCATTCAAGCTGTAGCTAATTAGCACTTCCCCAGCAAGAAGTCCCGTAACTGTTTTTGAAAGATATTGGGGTCAACAATAGACTTCAACGTAGTTGGCAGGCAGTTAAATATTTTGACAGCTTGATATAACACTGTGTTTTACAATAGGTAATCAAGCTTTGGTTCAATCCGCAGTGGTAAATTTTTTCTCCGAGTTTGCAAGCTGTTGTCTCTATTTGCAGGTGTTTCAACAATTTGTTAGCCGTAGGTCCAATACACAGTTCGTCCAAATTGTATTTCAACGCTCATTTCGTCCGACTCGTATATAGTCCAACACGCATTTCGTCCAACATCTATTCAAACTTTTCAGATTTTTTTATTAGATTCGATAAAATCACTAAACTGAAAAGACCAGAAACAGTTAGAATTTTCAATTTTTAAAATATTCTTTGCATGATTTCCATTGCGGAATACGTACTCTAGTTCTGATAGCTCTTTTTTGTAACACAAAAGCTCTATTCTATGTTATATTTATAAGAATTTCCCCTAGAACCAATACTATACCGCAGATGGGACTCAACTAGCGCGTAATATACTGTTTTAAGTTGCTCTATTGTGATGTCGTCGCGTAAACTTAAAATCTATATAGATATAGAGAATATAAACTATATTATTAACACTGCTGATCGAAATATTGGATTTTCAAATACGGGCAAACAACTAAAAACATAATACAAAACTAATCCTTTGACTTGATAAAATAAATGTTGGGAAAGTAAAGTATTTTTGGTGGCCACTGAAAGACTTCTTGTGGAGTAATTAAAATACATAGTCTCGAATAATTAAAAAGTGTAATGTACGCTTAAATTAAATTTGTTATAGAATACACGACTATTGTAGTAATATTTTGAGCCGTAGATACGTTATTTTACCATATAAAATTGTAAAGCTCTCTGGCACATGGCAACGTAATGTGTCGAATCGGCATTGCGTGACACGTAATAAATAGTTAGTTGTTCCAATGATAATGTAGAGAGGCTATGTGCACCAAAGGTTTCCAGATCATAGAAATTTTCCTGACATTTTCAGAATGTTAGCCCTCTGTCAGGGAAACAGGAATTGTTAACATAGGATGACAGAAATTTCTAAAATAGCCAGAAAAGTATAATGATTATCAATAATTCAAAAATTAATAATTTTACCGTAAAGTTAAATAAATAAACATTACCGGCCAAGCGAGCCAGTCTACTCAGACTGTCTAGTCTAGAGAGTCTGAGTCTGCAACAGAGTCTTAAAGAGTTAGGTAATTTTGCTGCCTCCGTAGGAGACCTACAATAAAATAAGATAAGAGGACAAAAAATTCAGGTAATATTGTAAATGAAATTTTAAATACTGAAAAAAGACGACAACCTCAGGCGGGAATCGAACCACGCACCTTCCGCATTCCGGGCGGCTGCCTTAACCACTTGGCTACCGAGGTCTGGCTTTCAACCGTCGAAATTTGTCAGTGCTTGATGCTTATGTTTTTAGTCAACATTGCTTCATCAAATCTTAGAAGTTTTCACCTCTGAAGACCGAAAGAATTATTTTTACAAATATTTAACATTCGGTTAAGATGAAGCTGCCTTTATAGATTAATGTTTTTTTTAGCGTTTTATTAACGCTTAAATATACTTAAGTAAAATTTTAAACACTGAAAAAAGACGACAACCTCAGGCGGGAATCAAAAAACAAAAAAAAAACATTAATATTTGTAAAGTCAGGATCTTTTCAGGAAAAGATTTTTAAACCTGGTTACCCTATGTGCACTCGTACGCACTTATTAATACCAAAAAGTAAGCGAGTACATTGCAATCAGCGCCGATTCATGGCACGCTACGATAATTCTACCTTTTAGCAAGAATTGGGGCCAAGACTTATGCTAATTACTTTGAGCTAAATCCAGTCTTACCTACCAATGTTTTTAATAACCATATAAACTAAGGCATGAGTCATTTATAAACCTTTATTGGCCCTATTTGCTAGGTACTTACATTAAAGGTAAATTGAATTGACCGGGTAAATTTGTTCACAAAGTCCTTATAAAATTAGAATAATTTATTAAAGGAAGAGTGTCGGAATCGTAGCAAATTGAAAGATGTGGTCTCCAGAAAACGTGAGGCGTGATGTATGTATGTATGTCTCTTACCTTTTTTTTCTAGTGAATCCACCCTACACCCAGAAGGGAGGCAAGGTTATATGGGGCTCCATCCGTCCCCCTTTTCAAACTGAAAGCATAAAAATCAATCAGGCATGGGAAGGAGGGAAGTTTACCCACTATAATCAATATTCAAAATATATTTATTCAATAAACTCAATTAATAAGTACTTTGAATCGTCCAAATCTTTTTTAACCTACCACCCATTCAGGACATAATTTTTTAACTGTGGCAAAGAATGGGCGCAAGAAACCACAGCGCACAGAAGCAACGACATTTACAAACAAAAAAAAAGAATAAAAAGAATATGTCGTTACCAGGTCAATGCAAAATATGAATTTAAAAAATAATAAATGATGCAATACAAAACTACAATACAATGTAGTATCAATTAAATAAAGACAATTAGAAATAGCTGTTGCAGTGCTTGGAGCATTTCAGATCCAAGCTCTTTTGTCTTCTGTGTAATCTGACACTTTATAATAAGCTTTTTTATAAAGCTTTTCTTTGATTTTAAATTTATTAAGATCTAATTTCTGAATATCATTTGGTACTTTGTTGTAAAATCTTACACACAGACCCTTAAAACAATTATTTATTTTATGGCGCCTATTATAAAGTACTGCTAATTTGTTCTTACTTCTAGTGTTTACATTGTGAATAGCACTGTTTTTTGAAAACATTTCAGTATTTTTATGAACATAAATCAAATTTTCATAAATGTATTGTGATGCAACTGTCATTATATTTATATTCTTAAATCTCTCTCTGAGAGAGTCGCCAGCCTTTAAGTTATAGATTGCTCGAATAGCCCTCTTCTGAAGCACAAAGATAGTTTGAATGACGGCAGCATTTCCCCACAGTAAAATGCCGTACGACATTACACTATGAAAGTAACTGAAATAAACTAATCTAGATGTATCAACATCAGTTAACTGACGGATCTTCATTACTGCATAAGCCGCAGAGCTAAGTCTATTCGACAATTTAGCTAAATGTGGGCCCCACTGAAGCTTGGCATCTAACGTGATGCCTAGAAACACAGTGGTGTCCACAGGATTCACATTCTTATCTTTAATTTGTACACTAGTTGTACTTGCTTAACAATAGGCAATACAAATCTTACACATTTGGTTTTTCCCTAGTTTTAACCTGACTTAAACCTACCTGATTTAAACAATAGAATTATTTTACTATGTTTCATTAGGTCAGGAAAAACACCACAGTCAATGCATTCGTTAAATATGCAAGCTAAAACTGGAGCTATTGTCATAATTACTGATTTAGCGACATCCACGGAATTACCCCACAGATCAGCAGTTTTCTTTTTATTAAGAGTGTTAAATGTTTTTAATACATCTACAACACAAATTTTTTGAAAACTGAAATTACTTTCACAATCTTTAACATTCTCCTTCAAAACAGATTCAGCTACAATATTCCATGTCATTTTTATTTTGTCATTACTATTCCTAATCTTAGAACTTAGATAGTTTACCTTGGCTAATCGGCATACTCTTTTCAATAACTTAGAATAATTTTTAACATATAATTTGAAGTCGTTGCTGGTGTTATAATTGCGTTCACCATAAAGTTCATAAAGGCGTTTCCTACTTTTGTGAATACCAATTGTAGCCCATTCATTAAAAGATACAGTACCACTAACCGAGATCTTTTTTGGAACAAAAGATTTATTAAATTCTGAACAATATACGTTAAAACAATCATTATAAAAGACATCAGGGTTGTCATTGTATTCTAAATAATTTAATTTTGTATCTAGATTGCTTTTAAAGCGTTCCAGCCGACCTGCAGTTTTTGGCACAACAGTGATATTCTGTTTCATCACTTGCTTACGCTGGTGTGGAAAACTGACTATTTGACCTCAATGATCAGAGTCCAGGTTATTAATAATTTATTTGCTTTGCCAGTGGGTTTACATTTGTATATACGTTATCAATACAGGTGGCCGAAGTGGCAGTTATTCTTGTCGGCTCCAAAAATAAATGATTCAAATTGTATGATAGAAATAAGTTTTTAATTTTAGTTGACAATGTGGAGTTTTCTACTAAACACTGGAGAACAGCAAACTCAAGTAAAGAGGAGGCCGCGGGGCCTGTCCACTAGGGAATTGAATCACGAGATGTACATATATGTATGCCTCTTATCTAATATCTAATAACTGATAATTACTTTGTTGTGTTTGATTATCCGTTATTTCTCCATAACCAAGGATAATCTATAACAACCAAAACATGGTTTTGTAATATTTGTTATTTTTGCGTTATTAACACTCAAAAATACTTTAAGATTGCGGAGGATGTGGGTTTTAGTACTTACATATTTTAAAAATACATGATTTATGAAAGAAATGCGAAAGTGTCAAGGGAGAATAAACCACAGTGCACAGGACACTTTCTATCTCGGTAAAAGGCTCAGAACAATAACTAAAGGTACGGTAGTACTATTACTTATTCTGTGCTAAAAGTACCAGCGTGACATAAATGAAAAGGGGTATATGCTTTAGTTATTGTTCTGAGGTAAAAGGTTTCTGCATATTAATAACGTAGACCGTGTACGAAGTCGCAGGCAAATAATTTTAGAGACCATGAAATTTAAAAAGTTAAAACTTAGTAATATGATTAGATGTTTTTAAAGTGATGCTTTAATTTTAGTGAAACTTTGTTGCCCCGAAAGGGATTTACTTTATAATTAACTAGCCTTTGCCCGCGACTCTGTCCGCGTGATTAATGTTAATATCGCCCGTGATACAATACTTATTTCCATAACTACGGTTCTTCATAAATATGGCTTAGAATTTAAGTTGAACTAAATGTTAATCAGTTAAAATCCTTTAAAAATCCATTCAGTAGTTTCTGCGTGATGCCATAACAAATATACAAACAGACAAAAATTCTAAAAGTTGTAGCGTTCGCTTGTGTTGCTCTAATAAATAAATATTAGTTTTTCTACAATATCTACAATGTACAGACATCGGCCTATTACAATTTTATTACTATGTATGTAGGTTCTATAGATGGCTGCCAAAAACTTTGTGATGTTTTATTAATTACATGCTGTTTTAGTTAATATCATTTATTTAATTTAGGCTACAATAATTGAGCACTTATGAAAGTCGCTATGACATCGGTTCGTAAGTCCTAACTATGAGGCGGGAGCCTTGTACTGAGAAGAACCGGCAAGAAATTCGTCGAGGGCAATTCTTTTTTCCTTTCTTTTACAGCGTCAATACAAATTAGAAAATGCCTTCCCTATCGTAGAAGGACATTTTCCATAACAACATAAAAAAACATGGAATACGATTACAAGATAACACCATCACATACAAAAGAATATCCAATAAAAAACAGGTATTGCTCAATTTAAAATGAAATGAACAACGTACATTTATCACATACATGTACAACAGTATCTTTGCAACATGAAAAACAAAGACTATTTCTACTACAAATGAAAATAAGATTGCAAGAGCAGAGCAATTAGATCACAAATTCCCCGCCCGGCACCTACTTTTACTATGGTAATAACTATTAGTATAATATTAATAATAGTAGTATGGGGAAAAATCCTACTTGCTTATCAAAATTTTAACAAAGAGGTTTGAAAATAAATTCATCAGAACTGTTCAGCTTTCTTACGTTTATGTTTTGCCTGATCGACTTTTTACTACCTATATACTTCGACTTTAATTAAGTAAAATTAAAATTACCTTAACGAGCAAATTATGATTTTAATGGGTTTTTAATATCTCTTGGGGGAATGGGGATTCACAACGGACGCGTCGGTGAATCACGGCCCGATATCCTAGGTTCAATTAATACTTACAGTTTCGGCAGATCTTAACTATATAGTTAAGAGGCCTAATTATATATTGGCTGCGATTTTTGAGTAAAATGCCCAATTTTGGCGTTCTTGATCTCAGAAACAAAAATACATTAATAATTTTGACTTATTAAATAGTGTAGAATAGCTATTGGCATAGGTAGCGGCCTAAATTTTTGTAAATTTTGCTTAACTTTTTAATTAAACCCAAAATAGCAGAGAAAGATTTCATTAGAGCAATAGAATGTTATCTCTTATCTAGTCATATAGTGCGTAGTGGCCTCGGAATTTTTAGATATCATTGATTTTATATAAAAAAAATCTTATTCTAAACCAAAAAACTTCAAAAATCGCTTTATGTTAACTGTGAATTTCTCCTATCTACGATAATATTTTTGAGTAAATTGTATACCAGAATAATCGTTACTTCATGGTGAATAAATATTTTATAATTACGAGTAATTTACTTTACTCCTTTGTCGATAAAAACGATAAACACAACTGCAAAAATACTTCAAAATGCGATGCGCCGGCCGTCCGAACTCAGCTTATCCTCGCAGAGTGGACATTTGTAAAATTAAGCATTATTTTATTATCCTATTTCGATAAAAACGATAAATACATTTACAAAATTACAACAAAATGCGAAAATGGGCATATTATGCAAAAATCACAGTCAAGATGTAATAGGCCTCTTAACTTTTTAATTAAACCTAAAAATTGCAGAGAAAGATTTTCATTAAATTCGCGAAGGCACTTTTTTAAACTCCTAGATTTAACTACTGTTCTAAGCAAATGAAATAAAAACAAATAGAATGTTTTCTCTATATCTTATCTTATATCGTATAAATACAACTGAAAAATTGCTACAAAATGCGATGCGCCGGCCGGCCGTCCGAACTCAGCTTATTCTCGCAGAGTGGAAATTTGTATAATAAGAATGAATTTATTATCATATTTCGATAAAAACGACGAATACAAACAACTGCAAAATTACTACAAAATGCGAAAATGGGCATTTTACGAAAAATCACAGTCGAGATGTACCTAATAGGCCTCTTCATGCCACATATTAATAAAACAATAAAAAAGTTTTGCTTTTTTCACTCAATGGAATGAGAATCGCTATAATCACAGAACTCTTGATAGATTCTATTCTGTGGCCACGACGATCATCATATCTTTTAGTTCAGAAGAAAGTAGCAAATAAAAATTGGTGCTTTAACTGCAACTGGCTTGGCTTCATTTTTTTCTTATCTGTGTAGCATAATGGCGCCAAATTAACTGTACCGATCACAATATTAACCGTAAAGTGTTTTTGCGAGAGATCGAGTTTCTCGGGCAAGGTCCCGCCGCGGGGTCGGCGACCGCCTCTGCACTTACGTAATCCAGCTGCACCACTTTTTGATTTATTTTTAGCCTTACGTCTTTTTATAAGTACTTGCATTTGCTTATTTTGTACTAGGTAAGTAGGTACTGTACCTTAGAACTTGCATTTGCTTATTTTGTACTAGCTAAGTAGGTACTGTACCTTAAAAAAAATTTTGCTAACTGTAACAGATTATAAGGTTTACAGGGTAAGTAATTATTAATATTTTCTTTTTTTTTTAAAGAGAAGCATATTATTAATTTGCGTTTAACACATTAATAATAGTTCTGTTAATCTAAATGACTATTTCGGAGCGGGTTCACGTCAGTAGTGTAACGGAGTATGGGGATTGAACCACGATTTCTCGCGTTCAACCCGAACATCTATCCGCTCGGCTACCGACGCAGGCGCCTTAATATCAATTTACAACATTTCAATTTGAAGTAACTTAAAAAAGCGGCCAAGTGCGAATCGGACTCGCCCATGAAGGGTTCCGTAGCAGCAAGTAACATCATATAAAAGTTCTTGTAGTTTGTTGTAACTTTGATCGATGTTTTAATAATAGTCTATTTTTTTTTTAATTCATTCATATATGACGTATTAAAAAAAAGTAGCTACTTACTAGATCTCGTTCAAACCAATTTTCGGTGGAAGTTTGCATGGTAATGTACATCATATATTTTTTTTAGTTTTATCATTCTCTTATTTTAGAAGTTACAGGAGGGGGGGGACACATTTTACCACTTTGGAAGTGTCTTTCGCGCAAACTATTCAGTTTAGAAAAAAAGTGATTTAAGAAACCACAATATCATTTTTAAAGACCTATCTATAGATACCCCACACGTATGGGTTTGAAGAAACAATATTTTTGAATTTCAGTTCTAAGTATGGGGAACCCCCAAAAATTATTGTTTTTTTTAAATTTTTGTGTGAAAATCTTAATGCGGTTCACAGAATACATCTACTTACCAAGTTTCAACAGTATAATTTTTATAGTTTCGGAAAAAGGTGTCTGTGACATACGGACGGACAGACAGACATGACGAATCCATAAGGGTTCCGTTTTTTTGCTACGGAACCCTGAAAAGGAAGAATTACCTACTTAGCAAAGAGTTTTTTACCTGAAAAGATTTTGTAGGAAGAATTCTCATCGAGTCCCTATAGTCGGGCACTCTTGGCGGAGTGGTCGTGATCTTGACTGTCGATGGACAGGGTAGCGGCTCGCCGTCACCACTCGTTCCTAAGGCAGCCGCATGTCACCCCATGTCTTTCACATTAGCCCCGCCTATTTCCATCACTGATCACAACTTTACAAAGATGTTGTACATAGCATGTGGAACATGTAGGATGTGAACAGAAAAGGATGTGAAAAGAAAAAAACAAGCATCGAATCACCACTCATGAGCATGCAAAAACAAAAGTACATTGTTTTTTATGCCTAAAAGCATTGCTATTCCCATGAATCCACACACGCGATCGTGAAAGGTGCATTCTGTTTTTGCCAACGCCAATATTCTCACAGCACAAAGGGTCGTTACCCACTAATCGATGCGCCGAAGGTCCGTCCACCGCAGGAAGCGGTTGTGGCCATTGTTTTCACTGCATGCAGTGTCAATGCCGCCGCCCGTTATAATAGAAGAAGCGACTTGCATACCGATGGCCCCCCGCGGAAGAAAGCAACGGTCCATCGACACGTCATGTCATCAGCTGACTCCATGTTTGCGCTGCCCATTTTGGAACTTATAAGTGCGAATTTTATGACGCACCCATAACTTTGTTTGTTGAGAAATGTCAACTCGAATTTGCTGCTTTGCTCGACCGTCTTCATTATTAGAGAGAATCCAGGGAAAGTGCGGGGTGTCGTCAAAGGCGACTAACAGACTAATGACTGCACATACATCCTACAGCATAGAGCGGCATTGGGCTTATCAAAATAATACTACCAACCCGTCTCTTCCCTTCGGTGTCGTAAAAGGCGACTAACGGACTAAAGACTGCGCATACATCCAACAGCATAGAGCGGCGATGGGCTCATCAAAATAATATTACCAACCCGTCTCTTCCCTTCGGTGACGTAAAAGGCGACTAACGGACTAAAGACTGCGCATACATCCAACAGCATAGAGCGGCGATGGGCTCATCAAAATAATATTACCAACCCTTCACTTTTCTTCGATGTCGTAAAAGGGGACTAACGGACTAAGGACTGCACATACATCCAACAGCATAGAGCGACGATGGGCTCATCAAAATAATACACCAAAATCTCTCTTATCTTAGGTGTCGTAAAAGGCGACTAATGGACTAAAGACTTCTTATACATCCAACAGCATAGAGCGGCGATGGGCTCATCAAAATAATACTACCAACCCCTCCCTTCCCTTGGGTCTCGTAAAAGGCGACTAATGGACTAAAGACTGCACATACATACAACAGCATAGAGCGGCGATGGGCTCATCAAAATAATACTACCAACTCCTCTCTTCCCTTGGGTGTCGTAAAAGCGACTAACGGGCTAAAGGCTCACTACCTAAGCACATGTGCAGACTGTGCAGTTTTTTCTTGCTGAAGCGTGGTCTGTGTTATCTCAAAAAAGTTGTTGGTCTAAGTAAACAGTAATAAGTCGAGTCTTTATTCATGATTATTCTACATAAGACTAAATACTTTTTCGTTTTTGTGGGCTCATTGTCATGTGACAGACAAAAATTTAAAAAAAAATACTTTTTCCCAGGCATGAAAAGCTGTTTTAGCCCCGCTCTAGAACGCTACAATGACGGTCTTTTTGAGCAAGAGGAGTGAAATAGTAGATTGTTATATAAGGGGCTAAAATTACCCATTATATATGAGGTAGTTTTACTCCCGAGCTTTAGCGAGGGAGTAAATAGAAACCGAGTTTTAATGGGTTTTTAGCGCCGAGTGTTACACTCTGCTTTTCACTACGAATGCGAGAAAATAAAACAATCCAATACAATATGAATTGGTTTATTTTATTTAAAATTAACCCGTTAGTTGCTTCATCGACACCCAAGGAAAAAGAATGGTTGGTAGTATTATTTTGATGAGCCCATCGCCGCTCTATGCTGTTGGATAGTAGATATGTGCAGTCTTTCCATCTCTTCCCTTGGGTGTCGTCAAAGGCGACTAACGGACTAAAGACTGCACATACATCCAACAGCATAGAGCGGCGATGGGCTCATCAAAATAATATTACCAACCCTTCACTTTTCTTTGATTTGGTAAAAGGGGACTAACGGACTAAAGACTGCACATACATCCAACAGCATAGAGCGGCGATGGGCTCATCAAAATAATACTACCAACCCCTCTCTTCCCTTGGGTGTCGTAAAAGCGACTAACGGGCTAAAGGCTCACTACCTAAGCACATGTGCAGACTGTGCAGTTTTTTCTTGCTGAAGCGTGGTCTGTGTTATCTCAAAAAAGTTGTTGGTCTAAGTAAACCTCAGAACAATAAGTTATTATTCTGAGAAGTAAACAGTAATAAGTCGAGTCTTTATTCATAATTATTCTACATAAGACTAAATACTTTTTCGTTTTTGTAGGCTCATTGTCATGTGACAGACAAAAATTTAAAAAAAAAATACTTTTTCCCCTAGGGCGAGAAAAGCTATTTTAGCCCCGCTCTAGAACGCTACAATGACGGTCTTTTTGAGCAAGAGGAGTGAAAACAATATTAAAAGTTTAAATATTTTCTTAGTAATGACATTATTAAAAAGAAAATTATGATAATTGACTGTTAGGAAGGAAACAATTATGAGAAAAAAGATTATGAGTTTAAGCTTGTACTTAGTAATGACAGTATTAATTAAAATATTTGATAACTGTCTGTTATGAGTTCCGATAGTAGTAATAAAAATTTATGAACAAAAAAAAGTATGAGGATAAAAATTAGGAAGAGTGATTATTATGAACACAAATCGGTAGTAAAACAAAAAATAGGAATAATAGTTTTTTGTGAGCCAATATAGACCCGGCTAAGCGATCTCAGACTCAGAGATCCCGAGTTCGATTCTTAGCGGGGGTACATCATTGTTTACTTGGTTTGGTTGGTAATAGGGCTTGTTAAGTCCGCCTGGCTAACTACTTTAATCGATAAACTCCACCAGCAATTAATTTATATGTTCGTTCGTCGCAATTCAATATACATCAATGAATTCAATGGTATAATCCTTCTACTATATCTTCGCGAATTCAAATGGATATTACTAGGAAGTAGGAAGTAAAAAATTCTATAGCAATACAGTAAATCTTGGCGAAATCAAAACACTTGTATTGTGAATTCCAGCAGAACCAATTGGGTAACAATATGCTAGTCAAAGGAAAATGACGCTGGTACGAATCGTACGTGACAACTCATAATGGACCTTTTGTAATGCTCAACGTATGGATGTTTCATTGAGTTCAATTTATCTGTTTCACATAAAGTTGAATATATTGTGAAAATGTTCGTCTGTAAGCAAGGAGGAACTTAAGATATTTTAATTTAAGTTTACCCGTTACCAGACCTGGAGTTGCGAAGGTTGCTTAACTTCCAAGATGCGCTTAGCATCAAGACGAGACCACCACGAATTGTTGTAATGTCCGTAAAACTCTAATGTCCGTGGCCATATATCGTCGGTGATTTGTAGAAAGGGCGAATCGCCATACATTTAAACAGCATATTCGCCCTTTCTACAATCGTCGGTGATTTGTAGAAAGGGCGAATACGCCATATTTTTAAATAGCATATTCGGTTGAACATGTGGAACACAAACATATTGTTTGTGTGGACAAATGACTCCGCTCCACCAGGTTAATTGGAATCGAATTTCTGACGCGAACACAGCCAGTGAATCAGACTTGTGCCGTACTAACCCTCCCCTTCCGACCCGCAAGTTGCTTCTTCACACCTTGTTAGGGGTATGATGATGAATGACGATAATTCATTATCATTATCATCAGCCCGTGTCAGTCTACTGCTGGACAAAGGTCTCTTCCAACGCAACGCCTGACGCTGAGCCCATCTTCGG
This sequence comes from Scoparia ambigualis, assembly GCA_963921215.1. Classification (NCBI taxonomy): domain Eukaryota; kingdom Metazoa; phylum Arthropoda; class Insecta; order Lepidoptera; family Crambidae; genus Scoparia; species Scoparia ambigualis. The sequence goes on from OY992503.1 coordinate 10,294,204, forward strand.
CTCTTCTAGATAAAAATAATGTGAATGATGATGATGATGAACGAAAATTTTTCATCATCCTATTCAGCCCGTGTCAGTCTACTCCCAACGCGTCGCCTGACGCTGAGCCCATCTTCGGCTCTTCTAGATGAAAACGATGATGAATGATGATGATGGTGATTGTCCGCAGACATGTTTGGGGGGCGGTGCTCGCGGCAGGACCCCAACGTGGACGCGTGCCTGGTGCGCAGCTTTAACTCGCTGCTGGAGTACCTCAAGGGCGGGGCGCCGGAGTTCGACATTGAAGAGGTAGGCCTCTCTCATTCACTACCTGAGCTGGTTGTGATCAATTTATTATAAGTTACTGCTTAAGCCGATCTTCATGTATTGTTAACTCAATGTGTTTTGTTATTAGGTTTAATATTTGTTTAAAGAATGTAAGCGATCTTACTTACATACAAATGCAGTTTGCCATCGACGTGTCGGCGTACGCCGGCAGATAGCGACCGACAGTCCACTCTTTATACTACATGAGTAATATTTAATTTTACTCTGTAATATGCTTTGTACTGCGCCTCGTACTGCGCCTCAACTAGCCTCAACAATGCTTTGTTCTTCCTAAGCAGAATAAAAAAAATATAGTACTTATACCATTTCATTATACTCCCTAAAAACTAGTTCTACTAAGATCCATTCCTTTATTATAATTCTTGAAGAACCTTAAAATAATATAGTCATTGTATTGTCTGAATAAGCCAGTTTACGTCTGCTGTTCTTTATACCTAACCCACCCTTTAGTTTACTTACAACTCTCAAGCACTTTACTCACAGAACAGATTTCTGTTCTGTGACTGTACCAAATGCTGGTCATTAACGGTACGAACGCATGTCCTTCCAGTCGGAGCCGATAGTGATAGACGAGTTGTCGATCGCGCTGGGCGGCGGGCCGGACGGCTACCGCGCCACCTTCAAGGACATCCACGCCACCGGCGCGTCCAACATGACCATCACCAACGTCAGGTAACGCAGTAGGGGGAGGAAATAATACGTACATTACGCCCGACAGGTGGTCAAAGCTTCCCATTTGCCATGATCCTGACACATCTAGGAAACAAAACACATACTCACGTCACGTCACGACATTATCCCCAAAGAGACGTCGTCGGTAGCCGGGCGGATAGACGCCGCCACCCTGTCCATCGACAGTCAAGATCACGACCACTCTGCCAAGAGTGCCCGACTATAGGGACTCGATGAGAATTCTTAATACAAAATCTTTCCAGGTAAAAAAATCTTTGCTAAGTAGGTAATTCTTCCTTTTTTAAGTTACTTCAAATTGAAATGTTGTAAATTGAAATTAAGGCGCCCTGCGTCGGTAGCCGAGCGGATAGATGCTCGGGTTGAACGCGAGAAATCGTGGTTCAATCCCCATAGCTCCGTTACACTACTGACGTGAACCCACTCCGACACAGTCATTCAGATTAGCAGGATGGGTTAATAGGACTATTAATAATGTATTAAACGCAAAAAAGTGTTAGTCAGACTAAGCAGTGAGGATCGCAAAAGTAGTGCACTATGTCAATGTCCACGATTCACCGAAGAACTGTTCTGCACGTGTGCTCAGATGGTGTGAACTCATTCCTGCTTGTTGTTGTTGGATGTATGTGCAATCTTCAGTAGCCTTCTACGACACCCAAGGAAAAGATAGGATGGCAGTAAACTATTGATAATAAGCCGCCATCACATAGCTCAAACAAATGGACAACTCCCAAAAATCTAATATCTAACGGGGTTAACGCAAACTGATCAATTAATTGTCATGATTAAAGTCTTCGTGATAAAGGCATAAGCCCATTTCAAGTAGTAAAATAAAAGTAAAGTAAAATTAGGACTGTACTTGATTGAATTAAAAATGTCGTCAACGCGTGTTGTTACAAAAACAACTCTGATGAATCTCCTAACACAATCTGGTTCACAGGACTTTTTGGTGAGAAAGTAAAGAGTCAAGCTTGTTGTTTTCTAATAATGAAATGAAATGAATAAAAAACTGTGCAACGTGTTGTCTCAGTTAAATAACAAATCTACTGAAGTGCTCAAGTGGTTGGGAGAGCAATGTCAAGAAATCATAAAAAAATAACAGTTATTTCAAAAAAATATATTAAATATAATTTCAGTAATTCTTTATAAAACGTCGAGAAAGGATGCCAGTTAATTAATTCTGCGCACGTCTCCGGTGACTGGATTCCTTTGTGCAGCTTTACTAGCAGGGTCAGGAGTGACCGGTGACCGATGAGACAACAGTCATTCACTAATCAAACACCTACCTGACTAATCAACAAAGCATGTTTGAACAAGCCATCGCGAAAATGTGGTTGAACCATACACTATTGTCCTTTGTAAAAATAATGTACTTAGATCTTTCAAGTCTACAGAGGTCCATTATGATTTTGATATATTCTGTATTTAACCGCCTCTGTGGTCTAGTGGCTAAGTTACCGGTTTCAGACCCAGAAGTCCCGGGCTCGATTCCCAGCGGGGGTACATCTTTGTGTGCACGGTTTGGATGGTGGTAGGGCTGTTAAGTCCGCCTGGCTAGCTACCACCATCTTATCTAAGTCTGTCGCCATAACAACGATGTTTATAGTATTGTTGTTTTCCGGCAGTTTGAGATGAGATAGCCAGTTCCTCAGTGGCTTCCACTTCCACCTTTGGCCTTATCATCACTTACCATCAGGTGAGATGAAGGCCAAGCGCTTACCCGTTGCCAATTTAAAAAAAAATAATTAAAAATATTTTTTACGGGAAAAATCTTCAATTAATTATGAGTTCTCCTTGTCACATTAATAGCTACACTTACTATAGAAACACCCCCCTGCACGAAATTGTGAAAATTTCATTTGTACTATGCGCTGAATTAGTTATCAACAATACCAACTAGATAACGTGTCACGTACAAAATCAAAGCTAAATTCTGTCCACGTGAATAAATGCTTTTTCTTTACTAACGAACTGAGACAAAAGTTTTAATGTAAGTTAGCTTGATCATTGCACAAGGTCATGGCCTTGTTGAAATTTAATACAAATTCTTTAAAAATCAACAATAAATACCTAAATCTAATAACATATTTTTTTGAAAACTTTCTTAATTTTGCGCATTCTTCTTTAAATTTATATTTTTGACACAAGCGCTTCATGGTTTTGCACATTTCGCAGAATAAAAACATTGCTCGTATTAAATTAATAGGTCTGAAACTTCAAAGCAGAATTGATCTTTATTATTAAAATCAATTTGATTGATTTTGCTTTGAAATTCGTCTTTTTTGCGTTCGCGCGGCACCCCCTTAACATTTTATTGTTCGTGTTTTCTCTTATATTTTGTTATGTAGTTTTGTATAAGATAAATCTATTGCTTTGGGCTTGCCTGATCGGAGTTATAAAATTAATATACTTAATTAAATTAAAATATTTTGATTTAATGTAAAAACATTTTTTTTTCTTTATGGAAGCTGCCGCCTGCTGCATGCCCGTTCCTCGAGGGGGGGGCACATACCACAGCTTTTTATTACTATTTTGCTACAATTCTGGCAGAATTCATTTGCTTCATTACATTTCACTCTGATATCATTATTCTTACACGCTCGTCGGTTTGAAATACTTACTTTCCTGACTGACTTGACTTCTCACGAGAACTTGTCTGATCCGAGCGCATCTTGACCTTGACATCTTAGAGCAGTATCACTTTAATCGTGCTATGCAAAACTCGTATGTAAATTTTCATAGTAAGGTTAAAGTAACTGCTCTAAGAGTTGATGGTAAGGGTCCTTAACCCTCGGGTCCATAACGAACTCTATCATCCCAATGGCTAGAGCGTCGGTCCTATCCTCACTACAAGCTCCGGGTACAACGAGCTAAGGTCCCAGTGCAACGACCTCTTCGAGATTCGAGCTCGCGTCGCGCTCTGATATTTCACAAGAACGTCTCCAATCCTGTGTTGTGCTGGTATCGGCTCATCAATAGAGTAATACCGCCCCATCTCTTCCCTTGCGTGTCGTAAAAGGCGACTAACGGACCAAAGACTGTACATACATCCAACAGCGTAGAGCGATGGGCTCACCACCTGTCACGCTGAGATCGCACTTATCATTTGGTATGCCGTGGACTGTGGCAATGGACGGCTGTTGCGGTCCTCATTGCCAGCAGTGCGATTCTCTAAGTCTTGTTAGCAGCGGCTGCCGCAGCGCTGAGAATTGATTCTGTCTCTTTCATATTTATAGAATTGGAAAGAGGTTGGAAGAGCAGTGTAGTGCAGAGCCTTACGGACGCGAGTGGGGGTTAAAGTTACTCGCGTCCGTAGGTTTACCTTTGAGACCCTACACGTGACCCCTGGGTGGTGCTAAATGAGTGACACTGACTGAGTGGTAGAGCCAAGCTGCGTTGCAGCACGCTTGGGCCGGCTCGCCCGGCGTAATACCACAAAATAATGGCATTTGGTGCTGTTGTGTTTCGTCCGGCAAGTGAGGGTTCCGGAGGCCCATCCCCCCTCTCCCTCTCACAATTCCTATTCCTTCCTTAACCCTATCCTTAAAGGACGGCAACACGCCTGCGATTCCTCTGGTTTTGCGGGTGTTTTTTTATACTAAGCCCGGCTAATGACCCCACTCCACCTGATGTTAAGTGGAAATGAAGTCCAGGCGCGAGGACAACTGGTGCAGCGTAAGAGACGTAGCATCAGTCACCCTCACTCTGCCGGCCCACAAAGTGCTTCTTCACGCCTCGTTTGAAGGACCCTTTGTCCATGGGCGGCGGTGATTAATCACCATCATTTGACCTGCCTACTCGTTTCTTCTTTTATTAAAAAAAAAATCTATAATTTGTGTTTGTCGAATATTAAAGTGAAATGTCGAATATTAAAAACCAGATGCGTCGCGTTGCAGCACAGCACGTTGCAGCGCAGCGAGTTGCATAGCGAGGTCACACCGGCCGCGCGGCCAGTCGCAAGTGGCCGCTACCCCGCTACCCCACTGTGCTGCAACGCTCTGCACTGCAACGCTCTGCATATCGGCCATTTTCGTTTGAGAAATGGAAGATAGTGTGAGCATTTCTGAGTAATCAGACGAAGGATAGTTGGGTAGTAGCATCTGCGTATAATGCGTATTTTAGTAGTTTTTGTCTTTCGGCACATACACTGGCCTGCAAATAAGTATCACACTTTTAAAATTGTAATAACTTTTAAAGTACACAAGATAAACAAGACACACAAGACTTAAAAATGTTACTATTGTATAATTCACTATAGTTTCAAAGAAAGCTGATAAAATTGCTATAAAAGGTTTTTTCAATTTCTAACTTCTATTAGTTTAAAAAATGAAATTTTAAATGTGTGCTACTTATTTTTGCAGACCAGTGTATAAACTTTTGTGTTATCGAACTAATTCTATTAATTTTTCTTTAATTTCCGCATCCATTTTGGTATTTAAATACAAACCACCGTTTTCCTGCTGCACGGCGCTGCACGATTACGCGCGTAGTCGTCCGCGGTGTGACGTCCATTAAAGAAAGCCATATAATACAACGTCATCATGGCACGTAGCGCGCGCTATGTTGCCAAAGCCTGCTGCGATCGCGCGCGTACGCGCGCTCGGTTTGTCCCTGCGTGGCGTGATGCGCGGGGACGCGCGTAGTTGCGCAGCGCTGTGCAGCATCGTGCGTTTGGTGTGTCATGTCTCATAATAATGCATATATTACAACGTCATGAGCTGCGCTGCGCTGTGCTGTGATGCTACGCAACGCATCTGGTTTGACCCACGCTTAGCGATGTCACACCGGCCGCGCGGCCAGTCGCAAGTGGCCGCTACGCAACGCATCACGCTGTGCTGCAACGCTCTGCACTGCAACGTTCTGGACATCGGCCATTTTCGTTTGAGAAATGGAAGATAGTGTGAGCATTTCTGAGTATTCTGACGAAGGATGGTTAGGTAGTAGCTCATCTGATGAGGAACTGCTGCTTCTCACGATCTATTAGGTCGGAAGAAATAAAAGAATATGGGTGCATGACATAAATAAAAAAAAATGTTCCATACTTTAATCAGTGAAAAATAAGTTTTTTTTTAAATAAACCATTTTACAACGTTGTGTGTGACTTACTATCAATATTCAGCTGCCTTCCAATATTTTGCCATAATAAAGTTTTATATTGCGTATTTTTGTAGTTCTTGTCTTTCGGCACATATAAACTCTTGTGTTTCCGAACTAATTCTGTTAATTTTTCCTTAACTCCCGCATCCATTTTTGTATTTAAATACAAACCACCGTTTTTCTGCTGCACGGCGCTGCACGTCTACGCGCGTAGTCGTCCGCGGTGTGACGTCCACTAAAGAAAGCCATATAATACAACGTCATCATGGCATGTAGTGCGCGCGACGTTGCCAAACCGCCTGCTGCGTTCGCGCGCGTACGCGCGCTCGGTTTGTCCCTGCGTAGCTTGAGACGCGGGGACGCGCGTAGCTGCGCAGCGCTGTGCAGCAACGTGCGTTTGGTGTGTCATGTCTCATAATAATGCATATATTACAACGTCATGAGCTGCAACGTGCTGTGCTGTGCTGCAACGCAACGCATCTGGTTTGACCCACGCTTAAGTGTTCGTGAACGTGCATGAGTGTTGGCAAATAAAACAAAACAGTGCAACATCACTTCCAATTCTCTCAAGAAGTCCGTGCGATGCGAGATCCAGTAAAGTCCCACATCTTTACTGGAACTTACGAGGTTTGGTGGGAATATCATTTAGAATTAATCCGTACTTATTATCATCATTTTAAGCATAATCAATGAACTCTAATATTACGACTGAAGGACTAGTATCCATGTTCATGAAATAAAATTGTTAAAAAAAATTGATCCCGAATAAAGCCGCAAGCGAATATCGCCGAAAAGTGGTCATCCGGAAACTTTCCTTGATTTTATGTACTTCTCCAATCCGAGCGCTACCATTAAAGAGTAATAATAATAATAATAATTTTTATTTGGAACAATATACATTGGTACACTTATCTAGTACGTTAATAACTGCTATCGTATTAAAACTGTGTCGCAGCACTAACGCCCGTCTCCGGTATTAATAACAGAAACAGCGTTCCAACAATAATTACAATCAGAAATAAACACTAACCTAAAAAGTACCTACACAATGCCTCAAAGTGTGTTATGTGATGTAAATGTGTGCAGTAAATAAAGCTATACCTACATTTTAACACTACATTCCAAATAACGGGAGAAATAATTCCGACTAAGGAAGACATGCGATTCCCGCAGTAACCAGCATTGCACTGGGGCGACCGGCCAACCGGCGACGCAGGCGCATGGCGCTTGTCGAGGTCAATGTGTGTGTGGCCTATTGTGGTTTTGGCACTGTAGACACAAAGAAGCCACTCCAGTGCAGAAGCTATAATATTTAATCTAATACTACTTAGATTTAAAGGAAAGGAAAACTTTTATTACTTGTATTATTTTATGTCCATTGAACTTTTATTACTTATTTATTTATTGTCTTTATATTTTAATTATGGTTTTTCATATTTTTAGTTTTTAAAAAGGTTCAAATAAATTAACTAGAGGGGTTTTTTTTGCACTTTATGATAGACTTACTTTTAATTATATATTTAAACGTATTATAAAAAGATATATATTTTTTAATACTTATCATATTAAGAATGCAATTAATTACTTAAAAGACCTTCTGTTTCCGCATATGAAAGTTTTTGTAACCAAAATGTGATGCGTTTCTTACATTCTTTTAGGGTAAGTGGGTATATATTCAAAATTTTGTTAATCTTATTATAGAGGCGAGGGGAGAGGTAGTAAAAGTTACGCCTTGCAAGGTCTAATCTACTGTATACATTTTGACACACCAAGTCCGATCTTCGTTTTTGTAAAATGAGTGAGTGGTGTAGAGTGGTGTATGGTAACTCCCTTAGGTCGGACCTGGAGACGCACCAGTTCCAGCTGACGATGTTCGGGCCGCACATCAGCGCGCGCGCCCGCTACCGCTCCTCGGGGGTGCTGCTGCTGGTGCGCGCCTCGGGCGGCGGCGACTACTGGGGCGAGTATGGTGAGTGCCTTTTTTATATGTTTAAACTAGGTTAAATGCCTTCTTACTCACTTGACCAGGGGCGACCTCGAGATATGTGGGACTTCTCCCATTCCTCCGCCTAGTTAGAAGAGCTCGACGGAGAGAAGGGTGGCCTACCCACTAAACCCTGGTATTTACCATCCCATCTGCGCCATGGGGATGGCTCGGGACCAGGATCAGCAAGCACCGAGTCAATATGGTAAGTCCCTGCGCAAAGTTAACTCATGATGATCGGCTATAACCACCCCACTTGCACACGAGAACATTCGGCCATAACCCCGCCACGCTGGAACAATGACGACAACCGTAACTATTGCCCAATAAAATGCCTCAGAATTGACCCCAGATTGCTCTTAGATAGTGAAGAATGGAAGATAGTAAATGCCTTTGCGCTGCATGATGCTAATGATAATCATTATCATTGCATATTATATGTGAAGTCGCCGTTTTCATGTGTCTTTAACTCCGCTTTCTTCTTCTAAACCACGCAATAGATTTTTATATGGTGACGATAACTGAGGATGGTTTTTGTTTATAATTTGTAGATATTTTGGTCAAAATGGCTGAAGTATAACGGTGTTCCTAATTTAAAGTGGATGAAGGCGCGGGCAGACAGCTATTTAATTATAAACGATAGATAGTTTAAACCAAGCTGCCTGTGCAGTAACAGTAATGATAGTAATGTGGTGGTTCTGCCGCAGACGGCGTGAAGGCGAAGGTGTACTTCCGCGGCGAGCCGTACCAGCGCTCGGGGCGCACGTACCTGCGGCTGCAGCAGCTCAAGCTGGACTTCTCTGTCAGAGACATCCAGATGGGCGTCGAGAACCTGCACAACAGCAACACGGTGCTGCGTGAGTTTGAGAACACTTTTTGTTTTCGCTGTATAACCTTGAGTAATGACACCCACCATACACCTGAGGTAGTGAACTTCTTAACTTTTCAACGTTTTAATATCCTGAGTCATCATCAGCCAGGGGACGTCCTCTGCCGGACAAAGGCGTCCCTCAAGGATCTCCATCAGAACCGGTCTTCTATTTTGAGTAATTAAATTAAATTATCCTTCCATGATCCTTACATGAAAATAAGTGGAACCGCATAAAAAAAAATTTGATTAAAATTACACATTTTTATGGCATTTCCGCGCAGATAGATATGAGAACATCTGATCTAGACCTCATAATCCTTGAAAACCCAAAATGTACAACATCTAGAAATGCTGTATCTAATAGTTGGTTCACATTTTGGCCTATCAGCTTTAAAAACATATAGGACTGCGCCATTTTTTAAACCTGTTTATGGAATAACATTGTATAAAAATAGGTAATCAAGTACACCTCGGTACCGAGTGGTTAAACGCTCGGACCGATAACCGTAAGTTCAGGGTACACTTCCCAACCTAAGTCTCGTATTCTGAAACAAAACTCAAAATCAAATCCATGCTTGAATACAGTTAGAAAGGGATGGCGATATATGCAATGAATAGCACCATCCCTTTCTAACTGTACTCAAGCAGAGATTTGAGTGTAAGTTTGGTTTTAGAATACGAGCCAGCAAAGTTTGTTTAGGAATTTTCGATGCATAGCCCGGGTTTATCAATGGACAAGAATTTAGCAAGGGCGTGGTGCTTATGCCAATACCCATCAATTGTAGCGAAGACTTGGTTTCAATGATGGAGGCCCATGGATAGGACATAGGGCATGCAGTAGGATATAGGCTATTATTTACTTTTTTTTTAAATTTTAATTTAACGTCAATCATTTTCTATCTGATTTAACAGAAGCGGCACTCAACTTGTTCATCAATAGCAACGCACAAGAGCTCCTGAAGGAGATGAAGCCCGAACTGAAGAAGGATCTGGCAGACAAGATGTCGCGGTTCCTGGAGAGGATTCTAGAGCACATACCCTACGACGAGTGGATAGTTGACTAAAAGATTAATAGTTGATCTGCGAGAACAGTTGGGGGCACTTGTACACGAAACAAGTACAGAAACTTCTTTATGGTTTCAACATTTTTCTTTTGCAACTCTGAGGCAGTCCATTGTTTCAAGTACCTAAGGTATTCTAAAATTTCGTCGTGGTTTATATGCATCATGCAAATACAATTTAATGAGTAGAAGAGCAATTATTTTATTGATGGGAACCACGGAGAAAAAAAATAGCTCCGCGATGGGAACATTTATAACATAAACTTGAGAAACAGGTAATGCAATGCAAAATGCAATTATCTTAAAAAAATTATATTTAAAAACAAAACGGATTATGCAATTTTCCAAAAGTTAATGATATAACTGCTCAAATAACATAATATTATCAAAATGATAAAACTTTAAGCGTTAAGTAATTTATTTAGGAGACAAACTTCATGTTAGTTTGGTTTATTTTATCCGTTGTTTTCGTATTAGGAGAAACGGAATAGTTATTAGTATAATTAGATTAAGAAAACAAAATGTAAAACTCAAAATAAACATGTGAATTTTAATGGTGTTTCTGTATCATCTTATTTATTATTTATTTATTATCTAAAAAAAGCTACAAAACAAATAACAACCATAAATACAAATAAAATATACAATTTACACAAGTTCAAAACTAAATTGTTACCTTAAACTATGTAGCCTTATCATGGCTTTCAGGTTTTACAATAACATGCTGGAAGTACTTATAAATAAAACAATTCAATGAATTAATAATAATGTGTTTTTCACTAAAACAATTCAAAACCAAATTAAAATAAAAAGTTATTAGGTTTACATTATTAGAATTATTTACAGCACGCTGGTAGGATACTGTCGGGAATCCAACTGGATGACAACCACCCTAGTATCAATCGCATGGCCACACACCATAACAAGGACCGTAAGCTTCAAAGGCTCTCTGTAACAACAAAAACCTTTTTGATAATCTAGAATTACACTATGACAAAGATAACACCAGTAAGTTTATCTGCAACTTACACTACTGATACAAAATAATAGAGTCATCATTCTCTTAGAAGAAAGGATGGGCACGAGAGGCTCGAGACACATTTAACCCCAAATCCGCTGCGCTATGAACTTGGTTAAATGTTTACTACAAATAAAATGTACAAAACATTATAATTTGCTAAACAAAGCTAGGGTTTAATTAGTGTATGAAGAAACTATTTATAAGCCCTCTATTTATCCATATAAACATATTCGTCTATTATCCCTGAAAATACCGCGGACCGCAAAAGGTCAAAGTCAAAGTCAAAATAAATTTATTCAATCAACTCAATTATTAAGTAGGTACTTTGAATCGTCTATTCAGGGCCCTGATTCTGTAACGCAATCTATAGATTCCACACATAAACCTTACCGCGCACAAACGTCAAACGCATGCGTTTTTGGGAAGATATCGTAACTTTTTAAGGAATTAACGTGGTTTTGAAACAAGGAATACAGAATAAGGGCCCAGGACGTCATTTTTTAACTGTGGCAAAGAACGGGCGCAAGAAACCACAGCGGACAGAAGCAACGACATTTACAAACAAAAAAAAAGAATATGTCGTTACCAGGTCATAAAATACAAAATATGAATTTAAAAAATAATAAATAATGCAATACAAAACTACAATACAATGTAAGTATCAATTAATTATAGACAATTGAAATAGCTGTTGGAGTAATTGGAGCATTTCAGATCCAAGCTGTTTTATCTTCTGTGTAATCTGACACTTTATAATAAGCTTTTTTTATAGCTTTTCTTTGATTATGATTTTAAATTTATTAAGATCTAATTTCGAATATCATTTGGTACTTTGTTGTAAAATCTTACACACAGACCCATAAAATAATTATTTATTTTATAGAGCCTAGTATAAGGTACTGCTAATTTGTTCTTACTTCTAGTGTTTACATTGTAAATATCACTGTTTTTTGAAAACATTTCAGTATTTTTATGAACATAAATCAAATTTTCATAAATGTATTGTGATGCAACTGTCATTATATTTATATCCTTAAATCTCTCCCAGAGAGAGTCACCAGCCTTTAGGTTATAGATAACTCGAATAGCCCTCTTCTGCAGCACAAAGATAGTTTGAATGTCGGCAGCATTACCCCACAGTAAAATGCCGTACGACATTACACTATAAAAGTAACTGAAATAAACTAATCTAGATTCATCGACGTCAGTTAACTGACGGGTCTTCATTACTGCATAAGCTGCAGAGCTAAGTCTATTCGATAATTTAGCTATATGTGGGCCCCACTGAAGCTTGGCATCTAACGTGACGCCTAGAAACACAGTGGTGTCCACAGGATTCACATTCTTATCTTTAATTTGTACACTAGTTGTTACTTGCTTAACATTAGGAAATACAAATCGTACACATTTAGTTTTTCCCTCGTTTAATAGCAAGTTATTTATACTAAACCAGTGAACAATCTTTGAGATCGCATTATTCACATCGTCATAATTTGGGTATCGTCGTTTCACTTTGAATAAAAGTGAAGCATCATCAGCAAACAATACTATCTCATGACTGTCTTTTACAAAATAAAGTAAGTCATTATTATAGACCAAAAACAAGAATGGACCAAGTATTGAACTCTGCGGTTCACTTTCACAGTCCACGTTTCACCAAATGATAACTGCACATGTGCTCAGCGTGACGCTGCGCAGCGCGTATGCTGTTGGATGCGTATGTGCAGTCTTTATGGTCAATTAACTCGCCTTTAACGACACAAGGGAAGTAAAGGGTAGTAGGTATTCTGTTAATGAGGCGCTATTACCAGCACAGCACCTCTATAGCATCTCTATTCACATTTTTAATATTTAATAATATTTTAGGAGGCCTTAAATTAAGATTACATCTCGACTGTGATTTTTGCGTAAAATGCCCATTTTCGCATTATGTAGTAATTTTGCAGTTGTATTTATCGTGTTTTATCGAAATAGAATAAATAATAAATTAATTATAAAATCTTTATTCCAATTACAAAATCTTTATAACAATTATTCTAGTATTTTGCTCAATAATATAGATAGCGTAGATAAAGCTATTTCAATTTTTTTGGTTTAGAATAAAAAAATATCTATATAATATAAAAAATTCCGAGGGTGCTACGAACTATACGACTATAGGAGATAACATTCTATTTTTTATTATTTGTTTAGAACAGTAGAAAGTTAAATCTAAGAGCTCAAAAAAGTGCCTTCGGGCATTTTATGATAATCTTTCTCTGCAATTAAGGGTTTAATTAAAAAGTAAGCAAAATTTACTAAAAGCGAGGCCGCTACAAACTATGCCAATAGCTATTCTACACTATTCAATAAGTCAAAATTGTTAATGTATTTTTGTTTCTGAGATCAAGAACGCCAAAATTGACCATTTTACGCAAAAATCATGGTCGACATGTAATAGGGCTACAGCACGTGGGTAATATCAACTCATCCGGAAAGCACTAGTGTTAGGAATGGGTCTATGTATTCTTATGGAGGTATAAAGGGGATTGACCCACGATTTTTCGCATTCAATTCAACCCGAGCACAAGACCCGTTCAGCTATCGAGACGCGACGCTACAAAAGTGCTTCGTCGCGCGCCACGGAACAATTTCCCCCAATTCCCAATAACCCTTATGAATTTTGCATAGCAAGATTAAAGTAAGTTACACCCGTATTCACAAACATTACTTGTCTAAGCAAAGTAGAAATGCTATGCGAAGTAAGACATTTCTCAGTGCGTTTCGTATGACAAGCCTGGGCTACCTTAGCTACGCGTAGCGCTGGTGGCCACTCAAGTACTGTTTATGAATAGGTTTTTGAGACCCTGTGCGTCCGAGCGCACTGTGAGACCTCATAGTAATGTTTGTGAATACGGGTATAATACTGCTCTATAAGAGTCGACAGTAGGGTTTCTGATCTGTCCTTCTCCCCTACCTTTTCCTTCCATTCTCTGTCAAGAAATTGCTGACGCGACCACGAATGGCAAACAACGAGTTGCGTGCAGCACGCCAGCCCTAATTCCCTTCTAGAAAACAATAGACAAATACTTTTAATTTTTCTCAAAATCACTTCAACGTATTGAGATGTGGACTGTGACGTAAAGGGGCAAGCGCCATTATGCAATGCAGCACAATCGGTGAAGTTTGCATTGCTCCATGTGCAACGTTTACATAACGCTTATAATATCGGCATTGGTGTTAGAGGTCCATCACTGTTGCGACACCGACAAGTATCTGCTTGGACAGGTCAACATGTCGAAAGTTATTGTAATCCTAATTAAGTAACGAAATCCCATTATACCACCTAAGGCTACGGTTGTAACAATAATAGGTCTACATTGGTTCGAAAGATTGATTGCTCGCCGAGTAGGCTTAACTGCATAAGCTGAAGCGTGGTCCTGGGGTCCTACTGTCACCTCTTAGAGCAGTATCACTTTACATTACTTTACTCATATAATCACGACTATTATCTATCCTAAAAGGCTTAGTCAAAGACTAGGCAATGAGGACAGCAAAAGGGACTCCTTTCCTCTAGCACAGTCCACCAAATAGCGACTGCACATGTGCTCAGCGTGACAGGTGGTGAGGCCATCGCCGCTCTATGCTGTTAGATGTATGTGCAGTCTTTAGTCCGTTTTCCGTTTTCCGTCCGTTTTACGACACCTAAGGGAAGAAGGGGGGTGGTAGTAATCTTTCACCGCTATGCGACACGGTTATTTACTTACGAGTATTTATTACTTTACTAGATCTCCAACAACTTAAGAGGGTTTACGCATTTCGGTTTCTCATACAAACTTCGAAGTCAAAATTTTTAAAAACTAATAAGCCAATTTTGATAAAACTTTGCAAGCTGAAGTAAAACACAGGGATCTAAATAGTTTGTTGAAAACATTTTAAAAAATGTTTATTTTACTGAGTTGTTGCGATTTTTAACTTTCTATAGTAGACTTTAAATCGCAATAACTCAGCTAAAAAACGTTTTTTTTTTAATGTTTTCAACAAACTATTTAGATCCCTGTGTTTTACTTTAGCATGCAAAGTTTTATCAAAATTGGTTTATTGGTTTTAAAAAATTTCGACTTGGAAGTTTGTATGGAAAACCGAAATGCCGTGAACTCTCTTATTATCATTACATACTTTTTATAAAGTTGCATTTTTCCAGTGTCTGTGGCTCCGCTTTTTCCTTCTAAATTACGCCATGGATTTTACGCGGTTTTCACTGATAAAAAGATCTATAACGGATAATAGTTTTGACATTGAAAATGTCTTTTCGTTCGGTCCAGTGTAGGCTCCGATTTCATGAAAAAGTGCGAACCCCTTATATCTCAGAGAGTTGTAAAGATATGATATCTATTCCAAAAAATCTTGAAATTACGAAAAACGCGTATTTACGAGAGCCAATATGAATTATTCGTAGAAGTCGAAAACGAAAAAGTTATGTCCGAAATAGTGAAAAAAAATATTTTTTTCCCGATTTTTTGATTTTGGTGCTCGATATTTTGGAAACGAAGAATGATATCAAATTTTGAGAAAAGCTCCTCTGGACAATTTACTAAGCTACAATTTAAGCCTAAAACAAAGACGATCCGGTTAAGGGTTTACTCGCAAGTACTTACTCGTATTTTCTTAGGTTTAAATTTTTAATTAGTAGTTAAAATCAATTACATCAAGTTATTTAATGTACTTGTTTATTTACACATATAGTATATAGTAAATCTCGCGACAACCTTTTATATCAAATAATTTGTGTAATGACGTTATAAGTTTATAGTAAAAGTTTTAAAGTAAAAGTTATTTATTTTCTTTTTATATAAAAGCTTGTTTTTTAAGAAGGTTTTTACTTTTAATTTATTTTTTACTTTTTAGTCATCCCTGGACACGTTTTTCATCTGTTCATCTCACTACATAATTATAAATATATAAGGTGACTTCTAGAAACCGCAAGAAACTTCAAGGGCTGGTCAGGTCAAGTGTTTTAGACATGACAAAAAAGGAATTTGTGTTTTTTCCGCGTTAGCTGGGCGATAGTACCTACGATGGCGAGTCAACAGACGGCCAGCCAGCCGGCTGTTACCCTCGCGTTGTTAATGATCGTTATTTTTAATTGATTTCAATATAATTTTCTTATGTTATTGCTTTAAAATAAATTAGATAGGTACTCAAAGACTATCCAATTAAAATTCACAAAATGAATTATTTAATTAAAAATGAAAAAACACCAATTTTATTTTTGTCATGTTTAAAACACTTGACCTGACCAGCCCTTGAAGTTTCTTGCGGTTTCTAGCAGTCACCTTATATATGTATACAAAATTTATTTACGTCTACCAAACTACCATCACTCACCACCCTTCAAAAGCAATCCACCCATTAAGACGAATCAAACTCGACGCGGCTGTTTAATTACTGAGTTCCTATGGCCACCTTCCAGCTCCATCATCAGACCCTGCACTGAAAGAACAAAAAGGTTGATTTTGCACGGGTTGGCGACACATTAGTTGAATTAACAAAGTGATGGGTTAAAGCAACATGAACAAATTGTTGTTTTCACAGAAAAGTTTTTGTTGGTATGAAAACAGTTGTTTTTACTTATTTGTACACGTTGGCGTAACAATTCATGCATAATTCAATAGGTAATTGTTGATTTTACTGTTCAAGTTGTTGAAATAACCATTTTAAAGTTAAATTTACAAAATAAATACGTTAAAACAACAAAAGATATTCAACCATTTGTCGATTACCAGAAACAACAAAATAAATTTGTTAATTATGCCTATTCCCTATAGTTGATTTAATGTAAATTTTAATGTTGGAACCAAGCTGATTGGCATAACCCTTTCAAATGTTTGTCTCAACCGATCCACAAACAGTTGGGATAACAATATAAGCAGGTAAAAACCACAGCAAGACATAAAGTTAAACCAACACGTTCGAATGATTAAACGTACACCCGAATGATGGTTAAAATAATGATATAAATTCTATACAAAAAAAGTAATTGACACGACCCATTAAAATGTTTGTTTTAACCGTGACACAAATAGCTAAGATAACAGTATTAAACAGGTTAAAACAACAGCAACACATAAAGCTTAATCAATATGTTCGAATGGTAAAACTAACTCAAGAGCAAGGGTTAAAATAACAACATAAACAGGTTAAGTCTTATACAAAAAAAAACGATTGACACAACCCTTTCAAGTGCTTGTTTCAACTGTCACACAAACCGTTGGGATAGCAATGTACACCGGTAAAAACAACACCAATAAAAAAAGCTAAATTAACCTGTTTGAATGTTTAAACTAGCCCTTCAGAGTGTTTGATTTAACCGTCACATAAACAGTTGGGATAACAATATAAACAGTTAAAAACAACAGCAAGATTTATAACTAATTCAACAAATTCGGATAGTTAAACTAACACACGAGCTAGGGTTAAAATAAATATATAAACAGGTTAAGTCCTGTACAAAAATTATTGATTGACACGACCCTTTGAAATGTTTGTTTTAACCGTCACACAAACAGTTGAGATAACAGTAATATAATAAAGAGACAACAGGTAAAAGCAACAGCGACACATAAAGCTTAATCAATATGTTCGATTGGTAAAATTAACTCAAGAGCAAGGGTTAAAATTCTCTTTCAAATGTTAGTTTTAACCATCACACAAACAATTGGGATAGCAACATAAACAGGTAAAAACAACACCAAACCAAAAACTAAATCAACAAGTTTGAATGGTTGAGCTAACGCTTTCGAACGTATGTTATAACCGTCACACAAACAGTTGGGATAGCAATAAAACAGGTAGAAATAACAGCAACACATTAAGCCAAATCAACATGTTTGAATGGATAAACTTACTCACGAGCTGGGGTTAAAATAATAATATAAACAAGTTAAGTCCTACACACAAAAAAAACGATTCACACAACCCTTTCAAATGTTTGTTTTAACCGTTACACAAACAGTTGGGATAGCAATATAAACAGGTAAAAACAACACCATGACAAAAAACTAAATCAACAAGTTTAAATGGTTGAGCTAATGCTTTCGAATGTATGTTAGAACCGTCATACAAACAGTTGGGATAGCAATAAAACAGGTAAAAACAACAGCAACACATGAGGCCAAATCAACATGTTTGAATGGATAAACTAACTCACGAGCTAGGGTTAAAATAATAATATAAACAAATTACGTCCTAAACAAAAAAAACGATTCACACAACCCTTGCAAGTGTTTGTTTGAACTGTCATACAAACAGTTAGGATACCTATCAATATAAACAGGTAAAAACAACACCAAGACAAAAACTAAATTAACAAGTTTGAATGGTTGAGCTAACGCTTTCGAATGTATGTTAGAACCGTCACACGAACAGTTGGGATAACAATAAAACAAGTAAAAACAACAGCAACACATGAGGCCAAATCAACATGTTTGAATGGATAAACTAACTCACGAGCTAAGGTTAAAATAATAATATAAATAAATTAAGTACTAAACAAAAAAAACGATTCACACAACCCTTGCAAGTGTTTGTTTGAACTGTCATACAAACAGTTAGGATACCTATCAATATAAACAGGTAAAAACAACAGCATGACAAAAAGCAAAATCAACGTGTTCGAATGATTGGGCTAACGTTTTCAAATGTATGTTGTTAAATTAAACGCTACATAAATGCTAAATACGAGTAATCTGAGATAAAATTACTGTGTCACATACCTACCTACAATACCAGACAAACCGACATAGCGAAACTATATCTATATTTGTATTTGCTTTCGTATGTCTGGCTGTTCAGCTTTTCCGTCTATAGTATAGGTCACTCTCTCAACCGATTCTCGGGAAAATTTGTGAGCGAGTTCGATACCTATTTATAGTTAGAGCAAAATGCTTTTGTATGTCCGGCCCTATGACTTTGTTTTGGAAGATAACAAGATGAAAAGTTGAATTAAACGCCATACTTACCTACCTTAATAGTGTAAGTAGGTCCCTACTGTTAAACGAGCTTTGATTTTTTAATGGATTGTCGAAAACGGCTGTACTTAACGATTTCGATGTTTACGCTATAATAGTGCTTTAACAGGACACAAACTTCTCAAATGTTTGTTTTAACCCTTTCACAAATAGTTGAAATAACAATTTAAATAATTTGTGCTGAAACCCCGGCAACGTCGCAAATTACTATCTGCGCGCCCTCAAGAAGCAAGGGCGTCTATTCACGAGAAGTTCGACTATGCGATTCTCTAAGCGACACAGACGCAGCGCGCATGGCGGTAATCTGCTTTCTCTTTCCAATTCTATGAATATAAAAGAGACAGAGTTAACTCTCAGCGCTGCGACAGCCGAACTTAGAGAATCGCACTGCTGTTGACAATGAGTAGACACTTAAGATGTTATGGTTACATTATCGGGATTCGGCGAATGTTTGAACTGTCGCGTCGTGTAGCTATAGCCAAACAGTTTGCTGAACCTACCGCACATTAAAGGGATATTTTCTCAAACTTGCAATGAAATGTTGACATGACTTACTTCAATTAGGTCTGGAAATACTACGTAACCGGTGCGATGAGTGAAGATGATATGTAAAGGAATTTCATACAGCCCAATACACCTACCTAGGCCCGTAAAGCAACAGTCTTTTGTTTTTAAACGGGGGGAGGGAGGGGAAGGGGAGCGCAGGCCCATTGTTTTCATTTGATCCAATGTAGTTCGCCCGAAAATTTTATATAATTATATAGGTATAATAGTTGCCGTAGAAAAAACACGAAGTTTTTATCGCGTTAATGCGACACGAATTTTTGCCCGATAATTTAGCATGATAGTGATATTGTTATGGATTGTCCTGGGTGTTAAAATAGGTTTTACTTATCCTAATAATAGTTACGAACAATATTAATTAGGCATAACTTTTGAGACACATTTTTTTAAGGATAACTTGTATTAGCATAATAATTGTTAAACATACTATTCTAAAGCCTAATACTTGCTAACGCATAATGATATTTAAGCATAATTTTGTTAGGCATAATAATTATATAGGGAAAAAGTAAGGTTTGGAAACTTTGTGTTTGCATTTGATAAAATAATTTTCGTATATAAAATAAACATGTTGGCGGCATAAGGTTGGCCTAAGGGCCACACCCACGCCGCACCGTAACCTGCTATTACACTACAGTAACCAATTTATATTAGATATACCTAATACCTACTTTTGGTTTTTCAGATTCAAATAGCTATCACTAAAATATAAAATATTGCAAAGACAAAACCTGTTAAAAAACCAATTTAAATTATAGCCGATTTTGAAACTGTAACCTCACCTTCTGTTTTATGTTATCTACCAGACTATCTTTATGCCTAATAACTATTAAACGAATAAACAATATGCCTTGTAACTTTATGGAAATCAAAATTAGAGCGAAAAACATTAGCCTAAACCATATTTATGCTTAATGAAATAGTATGCCAAAAAACAATTAGGTCAAAATATTATTATGACAAATAAAAATATGCCTAACTCGTTATGCCAAATTAAATTAGGACAAAAAAATTAGGCGCAAAAGAGGGATCCCGTTAAAATAACGGGCACTTTGATCACGTTTATGGTATTTATTATCATTATCAACTAATAACTAAATCTAGCTTAAAAATAAGTGAGCGCCAGGAGAATTTCGTCAGATGTTCAACTGGATATTCTGCCTAACCAAGCTCGTAGGTATTTCATCTAGCTCAGCCTTGTAGATTAAACCGTATACAAAAAGGGCGTGTCGTTAGTCTACAAAGAGACATTAATCGTGTCAATACTTGCAACGCACTGGATAAAATTATGTATAAGCTGGCTCTTTCAAATGTTTGTTTTAACCGTTACATAAACATTTTAAACTTTCATGGTCACTACAATTATTTTTATGAAAAAACGGGATTTTTACCATGTCTGAGTTGTTTGTTTTGAGTCCCCGATATTTCGGCGCAGTTGCATGCACCATGATCACGGAGTAACTTACTTACTTACTTGAGTTACTTACTTACTTGAGTTACTCCGTGATCATGGTGCATGCAACTGCGCCGAAATATCGTGGAATCAAAACAAACAACTCAGAAATGGTAAAAATCCCGTTTTTTCATAAAAATAGTTACATAAACAGTTGGGATAACAATATAAACAGTTAAAAACAACAGCAAGATTTATAACTAAATCAACAAATTCACATAGTTTAAACTTACTCACGAGCTAGGGTTAAAATAAAAATATAAACATGTAAAGTCCTGTACAAAAACTATCGATAGACGAAGCGACGTTGCCGTATCCCGCACGCGCGCGCGCCGCCGCCGCGCTGTGATGCCGACAGCTTAGTCGAACGAGAAAATTCAAATAAAGAGCACGCACGGTTTGCAGCATAGATTAACTTATATAGTGTGCAGTACGTATTTAAGGAAGTGAGGTGGACAGTTTAGTGTGTAATGGATTTAGGTAAGTATGCGGACATATAAATGTGTTTTGATATAAAAACGTGTATCTACTCATCTAGCACATAAGTTTTATCGTGCTTATTGTATTTTCGCCGTAAAACGCGACCGGCCTGGGTACCTAATTAAATACTTATTTTAATGTTTCGTATATTTAGCCGAATGGGGTATTACGGCGGAAACAGTCAAACGTTTTGAAGGTACCTACGTGTTTATGGTTTTCGTTGTATGATTACTAAAGCTTAGCGCCACGCTGCGTGTCGCAACGCAATCGGTTACATACTTACATTTTGCATAAACGTGGTTACATTAGCTCATAGCCGATTTACACATCCTTAGGTAAGTAAAAACTACGTGTGGACGCCGGGCGGCAAGTAAGTCTGTCTACCTATCGCATTAAGTAAGCAAGGAAGTAGTAAGTTCAACTTACTTACTTACTTACTTATGGGTGTGTAAATCGGCCTTCAGTCCCGCGTGTCGCCACGTTCAATACAAAGCTTTGTATTTTAAGAAAGGAAAACTGGTTTTAACGAAAAATAATGTGTTATTTTAACTAAAGCAAAGCTTTTGATTCAACTGATATATATCGGTTGAATCAAACAAAAATAATGTGTTACTTTAACTAAAGGAAAGCGTTTGATTCAACTGATATATATCAGTTAAAATAACACATTATTTTTCGTTAAAACCACAGTTTTCACTTCTTTATTTAAATGTTTGTGTTTACAGGGCACATCACCGGAGGCGGCCACAGCAAGTGATAATGTTTATGATATAATATCAGCGCCGTCGAGCCCGGCATTACGTAGTAAGAAACACTCGAAATCCTGAAGAATATCACGCGTAAGTGTTTGAATGAAACATTACTTGTAAATATTTTTAACCCACGACGCAAAGAGAGGAGTGTTATAAGCTTAACGTGTCTGTCTGTTTATCTATCTGTAGTATCTTAGCTACCAAACGGATGAACCGATTTTCGTTTAGTTTGTTTTTGTGTTATAGATAATTTTATCCCGAATGTTCTTAGCCATGTTTCAAGAAAATCTGTTCAGCCGTTTGAATATCATCAGCTCCTTTTTTTTAGTTGATGAGGGGATTTGATTAACTAATCTATTGTTATTTTAACTAAAGCAAAGCTTTTGATTATATTATGTCGGTTGAATCAAACAAAAATAATGTGTTACTTTAACTAAAGGAAAGCGTTTGATTCAACTGATATATATCAGTTAAAATAACACATTATTTTTCGTTAAAACCACAGTTTTCCCTTTTTTATTTAAATGTTTGTGTTTACAGGGCACATCTCCGGAGGCGGCAACAGCAAGTGATAATGTTTATGATATAATATCAGCGCCGTTGAGCCCGGCATTACGTAGTCACAAACACTCGAAATCCTGAAGAATATCACGCGTAAGTGGTAAAATTAAAAAATTAAAAAAGCCCCTTGTCACAAAAAATATGCTGTAAAAATAACAAATAATATTTTAAACATATTATAATTATTATCGTCACATATATTATATAAGTTCAAATATTTTTATTTTCCAGGCATCGTCGCGTTGGGGCACCGTCGGGCGTCTTCCGCGACACGCAATCTTTCGTAGCCGGAAGTATGCTGCGACGCGCGGCTGGGTAATATAGACTTTAAATACTGTGTACATGATTTAATATCGTTTAAAGATTGTAAAAACCGTCACCAAATTGTTTAAAAATAAACTTTTTACCGTATGAATCGTTTTTTAATGTTCTTTTTACAGTACTTGCTATGTCGAACCAACTTGTTTTCTTAGTTAGGCTAATGATATGTATAGCTATGTATTAGTTAGAAGATACTTTTGTTCAGTGTCGTGTCTACTTTCTACCTACCTTCTATCTGTGTGATTTAAATAATGTGAGGTCATTCTATTTTAGTGTCTTAGTGTTGTATTAACCTAGAATCTATAGTATTTATGACAAATCCGTTTTGTTGTGTAAACTTCTACAAATTTTGTTGGGAATACTAAAAATGTTTTGTACATATTATAAACCTAGACATAATAGTATTCTCAACAAAACAGTTTTGTTGTGTCAATATTTTTTGTTGCATTTACCTGTCCCCCGAGCACGCTCGGTTAATTGTCCGACGTAAAGCATTTGTCCTTCTCGCACACGCATATTTGCCAGAAAGGGACGAATGCTTTATGTCCGACATAAAACTTAGTGTACTAGCCTCACAAATAAAAAAACTATTAAATCAACCTCTCAATGAAAATGTTGGCTTAACACGAGGTACAATGTTGAAACAACTTGCGCTAAAATTGTTAGGACCATTTGAATTATATTGCCAAATTAACTACTTTACAATGGTATACGAGGTAAATTTCAACATAATTCAAGTTAAGGTAATCCATTAAGAGGGTTTACGCATTTTGGTTTCCCATACAATTTTTCAAGTCGAAATTTTTAAAGACCAATAAGCCAATTTTAGTGAAACTTTGCATGCTAAAGTAAAATACAGGAATCTAAATAGTTTGTCGATAACATTTTTAAAAAAGGTTTATTTGTCTGAGTTATTGCGATTTAAAGTTTACTATAGAAAGTTTAAAATCGCAATAACTCAGTTAAATAAACGTTTCTTGGAAATGTTTTCAACAAACTATTTAGTTTTCTATATTTTACCACAGCATGCCGAGTTTCATCAAAATTGGCCTACTGGTTTTTAAAAATGTTGACTTGGAAATTTAAATGGGAAACCGAAATGCGTAAACCCTCTTAAGTATATTCACCCTAAGTTGAATAATTGTTTGACAATATAATCCAAGTTTTAGTCCTAACAATTATAGCGTAAGTTGATACAACATTGTAGCTCATGTTAATCCAACCTTTACTTCGAAAGGGTTGATTCAATAGTATTTTATCAGGTAGATGCAACACAAACGCACTTATTGACACAACAAAACTGTTTTGTTGAAAATACTATTATGTCTAGGTTGATACTACAAAATATTTTGAGTGTTCTCAACTAAATTAGTAGATGTTGACACAACAAAACTGCTTTGTTAAAATTACTATTGATTATGAGTTAATACAACACCAAGACACTTATTGCCTCAACAAAACTACACAGTTAATTTTACCATTTAATTGAGGTTAATTCAACAAAACATACATTTAGATCTAACTGTTACAGCAAAAGTTGGTTCAACAGTGCAGGACTGTTAACCCTACCCATTTTTGAAAGTACATTTAACCTTTAAAGTTGGTAAGTTCAACACCTTGACATTGATCGAATCAACAAAACGATTTTGCTAAAATACTGTTGGTTATACCCAAAATATTTTGGGTTGACCCAACAATATAGTACGAGTTGATCCAATATAGTAACTCAGTTAACACAACCTTGAGTTCGAAGGTTAATCTAACATTAAAAGCAAGTAGATTTAACACACACACACACTAGTGTTTTTAACATTTCGAGTACGTTAAAGCAAACCTTGTTAGAAGGTCAATTTTACTGTCATGGTTGGTTGTTTTTACAGGTTTGCACTAGGTGCAAACCAGTAAAACTAACCATTAAAAGCAAGTCGATTCAACACAAACATACTTGTAGTTTTAACTTTTCGAGTACGTTAAAGCAAACCTTGTTAGAGAGTCAATTTTACTGTCATACTTAGTTGTTTTTACAGGTTTGCACCAAGTGCAAACTAGTAAAACTGACAAAAATCTAAAGGTAGGTAATGATTTAACATATTGCTAGACGGTTAAAATAATCATTGTGCTACTGGTAAAAACAACTAAATTCCACGGGTTGGTGCTATATTAACCCCTTGTTAGAGGGTTAATTTTACCATTTTAATGAAATGTTGAATCAACAAATATGTAATAAGTTAAAATTACCGAAACTGATCAACAATATAGTTTTTGTTCATTCAACAAAACTCAAGAGTAGGTGCTATATTAACCCTAAAATTTTGTTGAAATATGGTAAAACCAACTAATAATTTCTTTCCGTGTGGTTACCATCTAGCACCAAAGTACTCGTCAAGACGAATCAAACGACCCCATAATCGATGGGGTTATGTTGTTTAATTACTGAGTTCCTATGGCCATCTTCCAACTCCATCATCAGACCCTGATTACCATCTAGCACCAAAGTACTTGACAAGACGAATGAAACGACCGAGACTCGATGGGGTTGCTTCGTTTCTTTACTGAGTTCCTAGGACCACTTTCCAGCTCCATCATGAGATCATACCCTGGTAAATATCTAAAAACAAAGTGCTCCTTAAGACGAATGAAACGAGCCGAAACTCGATGGGTTTGCGTCGTTTCATTACAGATTTCCTATGACCACCTTCCAGCTCCATCATCAGACCCTGGTTATCATTGAAAGATAAACTACTCGTCAAGATGATTCAAACGAGCCCAAACTCGATGAGGTGATGTTGTTTCATTGCGAAGTTCCTATGGCCACCTTCCAGCTCCATCATCAGACCCTGGTTACCATCTAGCACCAAAGTACTCGTCAAGACAAATCAAACGAGCCGAGACTCGATGGGGTTGCGTCGTTTCTTTAATGAGTTCCTAGGACCACCTTACAGCTCCATCATCAGATCAGACCCTGGTAACCATCAAAAAACAAAGTACTCGTCAAGACGAATGAAACGTACCGAAACTCGATGGGGTTGCGTCGTTTCATTACAGAGTTCCTATGACCACCTTCCAGCTCCATCATCAGACCATGGTTATCATTGAAAGATAAACTACTCGTCAAGACGATTCAAACGAGCCCAAACTCGATGAGGTTGTGTTGTTTCTTTGCGAAGTTCCTATGGCCACCTTCCAGCTCCATCATCAGATCAGCACCATGTCATCATAATATTGTATTCTCACGCGATTTACACATGTATGCAAAATTTTAGCTCAATCGGTAACCGGAAAGTGGGTCAAAATTGAGTTGCAAAATTCCACCCGAACAAGACATACATACATACATACATACATACATATATACATACATACATACATTGGAAGTTAAATAAAAGCTTGTAATAATATATCTGAGATCTGAGAATCTGAATGATCCGATCTGAGAAACACCGTTAATCTGAGTTAGTCCTTCGAGTCCTTCTTACCACAGGCGATGTGTGGCGTTCACCCTCGAACCAAGTGATGCACGCGGTATCTTCAGGCTTCCGAAGGGGAGTAAGTACCTTTTGGTATGTTCTCTGACCGTGATGTGTACTTACAAGACGTTGCGATGTCTCGTCATCGTTGCTGCTCCTTTTATTACATGACGGTCCCGAAACTCATCATATCTGCGAGATAGTTGTTTGGCAGATATGACGTTATTCTTCGAGTGTATTATCTCTACTTTTAAAACACCGGATAAAGAATACTTTAATCTGTGCCTCTACCTCGAACAGCTCTGGCACACACGTAGCAGGGTAGACATTAGCCTATAAACACTTTCCACTGAAAAATAAGTGTGATTTGATTACATTGCATTAACGTCTCCAGTAACGTTGAAAGCACATTTGTGCGAAATAAATGTTTTTTTCTTAACATTATTTATTATACTCGTACTATAGAGAAATCAGACTGTCAATGGAATTACTTACGAATAGTAAGTAGTAGTACCTACTTGGAACTGCTTCTCAGCTCAATATTTCATAAGCCTAGAAATGTATCACAAGATAATTAGTTCTACATAATTACCAAAATATTACAGCATCCACTTGCAGGATCCATAGATGCTTTACTTAGCCTTGACAACCGGCGGCATACAACAACAATGCAAATTGCTGCTATTATTTTATGTGTTACATACATACAGAATATAACGTTAAGAGGACAGTTCTGGTGGTAATGACGTAACAAACGGCGAGAACAAAATGATCAGCACATTGAAAAGTAATAATGTCAACCTGCACCTATCAGAGGACACCACAGACGACAGCCTGCAGATTTTGCGTAACCTTACATAAACGAAGACAGCACTTGTACCGAGATGGCGAATGTCGAGGTACTGCCTATTCATCGTTCAAAGTTCTATCGTAAGTCGTAAGCAATCTTGGGAGGGGGCTGCACTTTCGCGGACCTTCGGCCCAGCGGAGCTAGTCCGGCGCTAGTTCCTATCGGACTCGAGTGACTCGACACCGGACGATACGAATTCGGACATTACAATTCGTCAACTAAATATTTATTAACCGACAATCGTCATAAAATACAACATAAAAGAGTAGGTAACGTGAAGAAGTGACGTATCAAACTAATGCGAAAACTTCATGGTGTATTTTAGATCTTTGTTAACATTTTAAAATGCGCCGCGTTTTGGGAATCTGTGTCGTATTATTGTGTTGTTTACAGCTGACGAAGTCCGACAATGAAGCCGCAGATATAGGTAAGCCTTTTAGTACTTGTTATTGGAATATCAATCCACAAACCCGCATTGAGCCAGCCAGTGGTAGGTTGTGGCCCAATCTTTAAATGTTCTGCTGTCCATGTGGGATAATGCATATGCCCAGTACTGGGACGTTTCTAGGCTAATTTTAATTTGAATAATCTGTTGGTTTATAAACGTATATCAGCCAAATTCTAATATTAAAACGTATGCATCGAAATGTGCCAAAATGTATGTAACATAATACATCTAACATAGTTTATTTTTACCATTATCTGTAATGTAAGTATACAGCGCGTTAGTTAAACCGAGGTTATATTAAGGGAGGACATTAGGCAGTCGATTCCCGATCCGATTAATTAAAAAAAATATTTTTAATTTTTTGCATAATTATTCTAAATTATGTTAGCGTATACATTAAGCGCTATTCAATACGCGTAAATGAGTCGAAAGCACTAGGGCACAGTATAAATATGAGCTAATATTTATACTGTGACTAGGGTGCCCAAACATTACGGAAAATTTTGTAAAATTTCACATCGATTTTCTGAATTATTTTATATGGTTCGAGTAGTATTTTAACGTATTACTTGTGTTATATTATGGCATAACCGGTTGACTGTTTGTAGAGAATGCCTTGTGGCGTTAAGTCCGCCTATTGCAGTTTTTTTTTATGTAAAGAAGATTAAATAACACCTTTATGCGGATGACTTACAGATTTATAGGCATTTCGATGAGTCCAATACTCACACTACAATCGAAACAATTAATAAGGATCTCCTCGCGGTGAAGGCTTGGGCGGGTGCTTTTGGATTGCTGGTGAACTCTACCCACAGTGGTCTGTGACCCTACCAAATCACAAGCTATTATTATTAGTAGCAATAGGCTGTACGACAGGTTAGATATAGATGGACTCCCCAAGGTTACGTATGATGGAGTAAATCTTGCTTATGCACAGAAAACAAAAAATCTTGGCCTCGTTATTGATCGCACTCTATCCTGGAGATCACAGGTAGGTGAATGAAGTGAGTAGGCGCATGCATTATTCCTATCATTCTCTCAAGCGACTCCAGTTATTCCTACCATACAACACCAAAATTATGCTCCCCGCTCAGTCCCTTCTTCTCCCTCTTCTCGACTATGCCGATGTTTGTTATTTATATGCGACTGAAGAGCTGCTTAACAAACTGGAGCGCCTGCAAAATTTGGCCATTCGGTTTGTATTCGGTTTGCGAAAATATGGTCTCTATCGGATCGCCTAATTTTTTGTACGCCTAATTTGCAATGGCACCCAAACGAAAAGCCTAAAATTTTTTCGCCTAATTTCACTCTTCAGAATCGGTTTTGCCCTAATTTCACTTCGCCTAACTTTTTATCGCCACATTGTCATTTACCAAATGCGTCATTTGGCAGAACAATTCGTAATCCCTAAAGTTTACAATTCCTAAATATTAATTCGCACAAAATTAAAAATGCAAAACATGCAGCATGCAAGCAGAAACACAGCACATGCTGCATATCTGCATGCATGCTGCACGCATGCAGCATGCGTGCAGGCATGCAGCATGTAAGCGTGAAAGCAGGCATGCAGCATGCAAGCAGGCATGCAGCATGCAAGCAGGCATGCAGCATGCATGTAGGCATGCAGCATGCATAGTTTCCGTCACGGCTTCGGCGCTGCGGGGCTCCGGCGGTCCCACGCCTACGCGGGCTTATATTGCACTCTAGGGTAGGGCAGACAAGACTACGTGGAGTCGGGTTTGCAGCGACTCGCTTCTGTCAATTTATTTTCTCAATAAAATTCTATGCTTTTATTCCAATACATTATTGGCACATTTAATTTTAGATATGCTAAAATTACAGCTTTTAAAAATTTTGCGAAATAATCGTTATGCCAAAATAAAGTTATGCCAATATAAAGTTAAGCCAATATAGTTTAGGCTATTTTACGTTAGATATTCTAAGATAAGGCCTTTCAATTCTTAGGCCAAACTATAATGGTGGCAAAACAATTTTTAGGCGAAACAATAATTGTACGTTTTAAGTTTAGGTCAAAACGGTTTGGCCAAACCATATTAGGACAAACAATTTTAGGCGAACCGAAGGGCACCCGCGAAAATATGACCATATTTCAGAGTTCCGGTCTAAGTTAAAGTGGCTGCCTATACGCCTTCGCCGAGATATGCTCATCCTATGCCTACTTTACAAAATCCTTCACTACCCCCAGCTCCCTCATTACCTACTTTCCCGCTTCACCCCCTTACCAGCTTCTTCCCGCCCCAAACGTTCTTGTGATACAAGAACTCTATCCTATCCACAATCAAATTCAAATTTTTTCCACAATTCGTTACCTGTCTATGCGGCTAGATTGTGGAACAAACTACCGGCTAGCATACGTGAGAGGTCATCGGTAGAATCGTTCAAACACCATCTCAAAGAGCACTACCTATCAAACTTAAGTGATAATCAGTAACATAGTATATGTATAAATAATTTGTTTTATGATTTGTTATATGTGTATGTGTATTTATTTATATAAATATATAAGTTTAGCGCAATAAGTCCCGCATATTTAATTTTTATCACCACAGCTAGGGTTGGCTGGAAGAGATCTCTTCTAGAGATAAGCTCACCCTTGTATATGTCCTGTATAACGTGTGTTTTTATGTAATTTATTTGTGCAATAAAGTATTAATAAATTTATAACACATTTGCTCGTAAAGGGTCTCTTATTTCACCAATTTCAATATCGTATTGTATCTCATTACGTACTTGTGCGTTATTGTAATGTAAAACGCACGAGTTTTTTTTTTAATAAGGTAAAACGCACGATTCATCAAGAAACTCCGTCTAAAAGGAACGGTACTTTTTTAAATTTTAGCAAAGAGTTTTTATGTCAGAAAAGTGGTCAACATTTTATGAATAAAATTAACTTTGGGAGATAAAATATAATAAATAAACATTTAATTCTTTAATTTAAATAATGTTGACAATAAATTACAACCATCCATCTGTAACAAAAACACAAAAATATTAATTTACTTTATTAGTAATACTGGCTGTTTGTGCCTTTGCCTTAAAAAAAAGCGCTGATGCGCGCGCATCGCTAATTTGTGAACAAGTAAAAATTATTCCGCGCGCTTTTTCTTTTCGCTGTATTGTTTTATTTGATAATGTCGTCAAGTAGTAATGAATTTATTAATTCGACACCGCCAGAAGTCTCAGAGGCAGCGAAAAAGGCTACTTTAAGCCTCCTGCCCGAAAAATCGAACGATACTCGTAGATACTTACAAGCGTATCAAAATTTCATCGTATGGTAAACAAGCAAAGATGCAAATTCATTTTCAGAAAGTGTGTTTTTAGCCTATTTCATGGAACTTTCTCAAAAATATAAGTCAAGCTCATTGTGGTGCTACTATTCAATGCTAAAAAGCACTGTGAAAACAAAACATGGCATTGATATCAAGTCATACTTCAACTTGCAAACATTTCTAAAAAGACGCTCAAGTACCCATGTGAGTAAAAAGGCGAAAGTATTTTCGGCTGACAATGTCAAGAAGTTCCTAAAAGAAGCTCCGGATTGCCGATATTTGGCAACAAAGGTCAGTTGAAACTAAATTATTGTTATTAACTTCTTTCACTTTCGTATTTCTTTACATGTAGGTGTTTTATACGCTGTTTTTATCTCTTTTCAGGTTGTATTAATATTCGGTATAAATGGTGCATGTAGACGTCAAGAGTTGGCAAACATCACAACTAATGACGTCGAGAACCATGGGCGGGTTCTTCTTGTCCAGGTCAAAAACACAAAAAATAAAATTCCAATATCGTTCACAATACAGGGGCCTTTTCACGACATAGTGAAAAAATACGAAGCGCTTCGTTCAACAAAAGCGATGTCTAACAGATTTTTTCAAAATTACCAAAATGGAAAATGCACTAGCCAATCCATTGTCATAAATAAATTTGGAGCAATGCCGAAACAAATTGCCACTTTCTTAAATTTGGATGATCCACATGAATACACAGGGCACAGTTTCAGAAGGTCCTCGGCTACATTGCTCGCCGATTCAGGTGCGGACTTATTGACACTAAAACGCCACGGAGGGTGGCGGTCGAACAGTGTAGCCGAGGGCTACATAGATGACTCGATGAGAAATAAAGAACAAATTAGCTCCCGCATTACAAGGAATATAAATTTGGAGCGAAGTGTCGCGACCATCTACAAGCACACACGCGTACATTCCACCATCGTCGCCGCCGCCGCAGCCGCCTCCGCCGCCGGCACCGACTGCAGAACTGTGTGATCTCGCTTCTCCTACGTTCACTCAAGAGAGTGAGAGAGAGACTGGTGAAATTGTAAATAATAATAATAACTTGACAACATTAAAAATGCCAACTGGCAACGTAATAATCAATTTTACAAATTGTTCAAATTTTTATAACTGCTTTAACAAGTGATTATAGATTTATTCGTTTAAGAAAGTCCGAGTTTTATTTATTTCCTCGCAAATATGTTATAAAACGTCGTATGACATACGTGCGCTTTGATAATTACAGCCTCTGCTTTCTTGTAGCCCTCGCCTACGGCTCGGGCTAGCAATATCGCCTCTGCTGTAATTTTCAACTTACCGCACTAATATCATAATGTACTAAAATAAAGCCGGTGTCGTCCATTCAAGTTCCGACCGAATAATTATGTGTCTTATTATGTTTGTTTTTTTGTTTATCACGATGTTAAATTTATATTACTTAGTAATGATCTTGAACACTTTAATATTACTACACTAACCCACATCGGGCCAGCGTATTGCAATGTGGGCCATTCCCCCCCATGTGATGCTGTCTATGTGGGAAGGCCTGTGCCCAGTAGTGGGATGTATATGGGCTGTTAATAATACCACTTCGAAACTACCCTAAGAAAGGACGAATCCTTCCTTCTCTATTTTTATGTGCTATGTCGCTAAAGGATGTGTTACTATTAAATTACTTACTAAATAATATTACCAACGGCCGCTCGCGGTTTCACTCGCGTGGTTCCCGTTCCCGTGGGAATATCGAGATAAAAAGTATCCTATGTGTTAATCCAGGTTATAAACTATCTGTATGCCGAATTTCATCTAAATCCATTAAGTAGTTTTTACGTGAAAGAGTAACAAGCATACACACTCACAAACATTCGCCTTTATAATATTAGTGTGATAGTGTGATGTGATAGTAGGATGTCAGCAAAATACCTAAGTAACTATGCCTTGGGAAATACTTCATCTCTGATATAGTTAACAACTACTTAACACATATCCGCGAATTAATACGACGACGCAGTCGTCGTTTATGTAAAATTGAATTTGTAAACGCAACTCATGATTTTACATATCGATAAGAGAAAAAAAACATCAATCCTTATACATATAGTAACCCTTCAAACTACTGAAATGAAAAAGGAATTAAAAAAAACCGAGTGACCTTTAAACCTGTAACATAAAATGCAACATCAAAACAAATATATATATAATAGGTAAGTGTGTAACTAACACATCTAAACAGAATTTAACACAATTAAACACGCAAAAAATAAACATACACAAGGATCACGCCTCCTTATCCAATAAAAAAGAGTCAGACTTTATGCTAATGCAAGCCTGCAGCTTTGCATTAGCATAATTTTACAAGACATGACAGACAGTACACAAGCTTTAAAACATTAATATATACAACCAGCAATGCAACCTCTTACATGGACCAGCGGAATCGTTTGTTTTTCTTTCGCAAATAAAGAACACATTCATTTCAGAACTAAGTATGGTAGGTACATAAACATAAACTAAAGTAAGCAAAATATTAACATTGAAAATGTTTTTTCGTGCGCTCCAGTAGGGCCCCCATTTTTGCTGAAAGTGCGACTCGCCCGTGATGCCCTGAGGTTTAAGGCCACGAGGACGTATGAGGGCTCAAAAGACAAGGAATTCTAAGGGGTTTAAAATTATGTAAAAAATTTTTTTAGAAATTGGAAAAAAGCGACTTCTTTTGACCGGTAAATCGAGTTTTCCCAGAAAATTCCCGATATCTCGAGAACGGGGCCGAATTTCAAAAATTAAAAAAGCACCTCGGTATTGAACTAAGGAACATTTTACCTTATTACACTTTTTTTGATATTAGTGACGGTTGAGTCTGTAGAGGTGCCCTTAGCCGCGAGTTTGCGCGGCGCGAGGCGCATATCAGTATATCACGCGGATGTATGAGAGCTCAAAAGACGCGGAATTCGAAGGGTTTTAAGATGATCTAAAAATATTTTAGAAAAGTTGGTTTTGAAAAAATCATTTTATTTTGGTTCTGAAAAAAAAATCGAATTATGTTTTGAATAACCTATAATAATGCAGGTACATTTTCAATGCCCTTTCAAGACGTGTAGAGCACGAGATCTGTGAATTTTTTTTATTGTTTATTTAAATCAGGCAACAAATATAATATGATAAGTAACTTAAATATCTTTAGACTAACATACACATACAGAAACACAGCAGTGTAAGGGAATTGTAAAAAGTGTTTCGTTTCATTGTGTACCGTTCGCGTTAACATTAGATAACACATACCTTGGTTATTGTTAATTTTACAGTGGAGACCGTACATAGGTACGGTAAATACGGTCGGTAAACGAACGGTACGGTCAATAACGTATAGAGATTTACATTTAAGGTTATCTGTGCTTGTAGCCGTTGTAGGTACCTCTACGGCTGAAAAGAAAAGTCTCAGCGAGAAACAAACCTAAGCAAAGTTAAATTCATTTAAAAAAATTAAGAGTAAGTCAGGCAATAGGTACCCATCCATATCAAAATTTTTGTCATAATCATAGACATAATCTTCCACTTTATTAATTAATGCGTTTTTGGAGGATTATGTAAAATGTCAAAAGGTTACTATAAAAAATGTAGATTATGAACAACAACACAATGTAATCAAAATCGAAATGTCGTAATATTTCATTTGATAAACCTTTATTTATTTTGCTAATTGGTTATGAAGGTAAATGGGTGAGTAGGTAATCCTTTTATCTTTGTAAATAAAATATATTTTGCGTAAAAAGTGCGTTGACGCAACGCGCGCGTTGGGTTGGGCAATTGCCGGTGCCGGCGAGCCATGTCGCTCGGCGGTCGTCATAGGGTTGCCAAACCTTGCTATAAAAAGTATTACGTACTAAAATACTTTCTACTATACTGAGGGAGTCCTTACTATTGAGAAGATTAATAGTAAGGAAAAATACTACATTTTCGCGAAACGCGATTAAACATGACATGTTACTTCGGAATCGCACGAATGTGTGAAAAGGAACATTATCGTTCAGCAATTTTACATCCGCAGGGTAGGATGTAAAATGGCTATTTCTAATTAATAAGCGAATTGGTCATCTTGTTTGTTTAAATAAAGCAATTTGAGACTTTATATTTTATTTACTAGGTAACTACCATTAACTTTTGATTTTTTTTATAATAAGTGTGTTGAACCGCGTAAAAACGTGAAAATCATCTTAAAACAAAAAATATGTTGGTTTTAATTTAAAAACTTTACTTACCTTAAACTAAATTTTTTTGTAACTAAATTTCAAAACAAAATCATCACGTTGTATAAGCATGCCCTAGAGTGGCAACCCTAGTCGTGATGCAAGCCCGCGGATCCCGCCCGAGGCCGCCGTGCGACAAACTGACAAATATTTGCTAATTGTTCTGCTAATTGCGGTTAACATCAGCATCATATCCCGGTGACAGTCATTAACAAAAAAATAACTGATTTCGCAGTCCCCACAAGAATCGGAGCATTGAAAATGAAGACAAAAATTTTACGAAAAATAAATTATTTTATTTTGAATATCACATTACAAGTTGAATAATAAGATTTTTTTATTGAAAAAGGATACTTTTCAACGCAAATTTTTTTTAACGCAAATAATCAAATATTACGAAACAAACACCCTCCAACAAACCCGAAATTTTTTTTTACATTTTTCAAAGTTCCAACTAAAGTTACAAGTTGATTTTCAAAATTCAAACGTTAACACGTGTCTCGATAAATTCCTCAACTCTTGGTAAGTACTATTCTCATCTAGATCCTCCTAAATTCATCGGAGCTATGGTCAAAAATACGTCTCAGACGAATTGCATCTGATAACCATTTTCAATGGTAAAATCTTAAAATCCAACACACGTAAGACTTGTGTAATGGTGTACCTAGTTGACGTAACCGACTCTTGAACTTTAAGCGACGGTAAAGAGCTTCAAAAAAAAGTTACGTTAACGTCAAAGAATCCGAATTAATTTAAATAGAGGTAAGTAGGTAACCATTTAAACATTACCAACACGATTTGTTTATTATTTTGTATCCCAAAGTTCCAACCAACAAAACATACTTACATTCTACATTAAATAAAAGTAAATATAACAATACTAAATGCTGTCCTATTTATAGGTAGCCACGAGCAACGACATGCATTTTTGCTTTTTTCAAAAAGTAAAAAAGCAAAAAAAATTACTTTCGATTTCGATAACTACTTTAACTAGTGCAATTAACCCGCATTGGGCCAGCGTGGTGGGTTATGGCCCAATATCCCCACGTGCTATTGTCCATATAGGAGGCCTGTGCCCAGCAGTGGGACGTTAATAGGCTGATGATGATGAGGTCTAATACTGCCGCATAGCTGAACAATGGGCAATAATTCCATCATATAAATTAAATTCAAGTGGTCGGTTTTGGTAAGTGATTGTGACAATTATTAATGTAAGTAAGTATATAAGTATATTGAATTTTTGACTATATCACAACTATAATTCCGTGACCACAACGCATGCTAAAATTTATGGGTTGTGTTTTGTTTGTGATACACCTACACCCAAACAATTGTGTCGAAAAACCTTAAAAATACTGCTCGTCTTGGGATTGGAACCCAGTCTCCGGTAAAATGACTAATAGTAAGCCGGCCATGGGCAGAAAATACAAAATCCCGTATGTACACACAGCGTCAGATCAACCTACCCTAAACTGTCAAATCTCTCCAATGAATAATGATCTTTAGAACCAAACAATAAAGTTCAAAATTGATTGTAGAAATTGGACAGTTTTGGGTAGGTTGATCTGACGCCGTGTGTACTTAAGTTTTGTAAATACCTACAACAGGTATGGATGTGTTCGGGGTGTCTTCCAGATCTCGAAATCAACCGGGACCAACGGCTTAACATGCCTTCTGAAGCACGGTATTAGACCTAAGACCAATTATCTCTTTGCAATCGCGGTCACTAAACCGCCAAGCAACCCGACATGCGGGTAAGTTATCAGTATGGAGACCGCAACAGGATCTCCATTATAATTGACCTTCGTCGTGGAATACTCACTAGAAGCAAGAGCAATTAGCTTTTAGACGTCATCGTCACTGATACGGGTTATGCCAATCCGCGGCACGAAATCGCGGACATCACTACGTCACAGATTAATGAAGAGTTAACTACGTGTTAGTATATTTTTGTGATCAAGTGTATGTGTCAGTCCCCGTGATTACCTAACTAAGCCATTTCAGACAACCTCACAAAATCGTTAGGTAGCATACCTACGTGTGCGGTTTTTTGGTACGTGCTTAAACTAAATAAGGTCTAGCTCTGAGAGGTTAAAATTGCAAAAGCGTTCGATGATTGTTTATATACCTACACCTCTGAAATTAGAGGCAGCATTTGTAATACCGTTCGCCCTTGGTAATACGAGTATACGGGATTGACTATTGTATTGTACTCTGGCATGTAGTTGACCAATACAAAATAAGTGGTCTTAAATATCAAGGTTATAAATAAACCTTATTATTATAATGTTTACTTATTATAAGTAATACTTAGTAGTTATAGCTTCACCAGCCTGTCCACGATTAGTCTCTAATTCTGCACTTAAATATTTAAGTAAGTATAGGTACTTAGGTACATACAGCCTACGACGCTACAGACCCTGGACTGGAGGTTTAATCTAAATAGTATGAAACTCACTAGAGTAATACGTAGATGCTTTCAATTAAAACGAGGTAGTAGAGTCACTGGTATAATATTATAATAATAAGGTACATAATCAAGTTCCCGACAACCACTTCGATCAAAATACGAGCAAGCTCTGCCTCGGCGCGATACTCTCGCGCCGGAGCCCAAACTTAAAAACAAAGTCATTATTCACATTCCATTATTACACATAGTCATTTCTACGAGTTCGCCAAAACCCTTATCGTACTCCGCACTGAACCTTATGTTGTTAATGTAAACATAAGGCCGGAATGTAACACTTCTGCGCGCCCGGCGCGCCGCCGTCTCCCTACTCGTCATGCGTTGCTTTATGTTGCCAACAATAATTTGTTTGTAATAAAGCACTGATTTTGATAAGATTATTTAACTAGTATTTTTAGGATCGCCAACAGTCGGCTATCCTGCGACAGGAATGTCCCTATTCCTGTACTTTCGGCCGTCCTTATACAGGGTATGTCTCTATACCGATGATTTATAGACGAATATAGGTAACTTATACAACAATAAAAATAAAAATAACACAAGTAATCCTCATTTAAATACAAACAATAATTTATGAAATAATGTATATATTAATGATTTTGAGTTGTAAACTTTTGAGTTATGACGACGATGACAATTTTGCTTACCTACTGATAATCTAATAACTAAAACAATAACTAATATAAACTAATAACAATGACCTTATATATAAAAACAAAAAAATATGTATATATTGCCTTATAATTTTATATAATATAAAAGTTTTACGGTCGTTAGAACTATTCATTATTACAGCATTAATCAAAATTCTTAATAGCATTAATAATCAGTTCATATTGAATTTTCCAGTATTAATTAAAGTTTTCAATCATTTAAAATTTAACTTTTTTTTTACAGTTCGTAATCAACTTTTCAGTAATAGTAACAACGTCCTTTTTTTTAACGATCATTAGAGCTATTTATTATTACAGCATTAATCAGGAAGAAATGTTTCATCTTAATGACATAAGGCTATTGTAATGATTTTGTCAATCTTCGCTCTACTCATTTCACTATAATTAGGTAGTCTACTATGGCACCATTGCAATAGCCAATGTTTAACTTTTGCATTGTTGTAGAGCTGCCGTTTGTCACCGTTGCATTACGGTCTGCTGATGTGCTCGATAAAGAAACCGTTTGCCACCATCGGGCCACGGTCTACTGATAAACTATGAAATAAAACTGTCATTTGCCACCATCGGGACACGATCTAATGAAAAATATGTTAGAAAGCTGCCGTTTGCCACCCTCGGGACACGGTCTGCTGTCACATCTGTTATGAAG
Source organism: Scoparia ambigualis (assembly GCA_963921215.1). NCBI lineage: Eukaryota > Metazoa > Arthropoda > Insecta > Lepidoptera > Crambidae > Scoparia > Scoparia ambigualis. The sequence goes on from OY992503.1 coordinate 10,333,487, forward strand.
CTGCCGTTTGCCACCATCGGGACACGGTCTGTTGATAGATTACGTTATATGGCTACCGTTTGCCACCCTCGGGACACGGCCTGCCGACAATATGAAATTCAAAACTTCTCTTTTCCTCCTTCAGAGCACTAACAGTCGAATGTTGGTACCGGGAACTATGTTACGCCACCTTCGGGCCGTCGTCGTTAGATTATTCGGTGCTATCATCAATCCCGGTCCTTCATCATGCATACCTAAGCTGTAACGTTAGGGATATTACGGATAGGGAAAAAGGTACATGTATGTATATTTGTGGTAACTTTATACCGCTTTAGTCTGGTCAGTAATTAGTTCGCTTCATTTAAATCATCGCTACTACTACTACTACTATCATCACTTGCCGGTGGAGTGACGTGAAACGTGATCCAGGGTTTCAAATGATCTGCCGGGAATATGTTTTGATATTTCTTTTGAGAATGACCTTCGATATTTGTGACTTGATACCTGTCGTGATCTAGAATAGCAGTAATTTTAAAAGGACCGCGAAATTTAGGGGCTAATTTCTTGCTCTTGCCCTTTTCTGGGTTATTATTCGGAATCATGACTAAGTCGCCTTCTTTAAAAAACTTTGTAGGAGCTCGCGCTTTGTCAAATATATCCTTCATCTTTTTTTGAGCTTCTTCGATATTATTTTCTACCGTCTTTCTTATTTCCTCTCGATTGATTTCCTCTGGTTCTAGAAATGCCTTTAAAATATTTTCCGATTGTCCATCTGTTCTTTTTCCAAATACTACTTCCGCCGGCGTTTTCCCAATTCCTTTGTTGAGCGTGTTATTCAGACTCCATTGGAGTTTTTGAACGTTCGAGTCCCAATCTTTCTCATCAAGGCCGTGGTTCATCGCAGACAACGAATTCAAGATCGTGCGATTATAACGCTCAATTTGCCCGTTTGCCCGTGGTGTTGCGACTGCATTCAACACGTGTTTTATGCCCAGAGACCCTAAGAACCCCTTGAACTCACTAGAGGTGAACCCAGTGCCTTGATCAGAAATAATTATTTTAGGACATCCGAAACTCGAGAATATCTCTTCAAGAGTTTTTATGGTCGTTTTTGATTTCGTGTTCCTGACTGCTTTAACAAAGATAAGCTTGCTGAACCCGTCGATTACTCCTAAAATGTAAGTGTTGCCCTTCTTGCTCTTTAGTGGTCTATGTGGAGCGTGTGAAAGATTGATGGAGTTTTAGGAATTGGGTGTAGGTAGCCCGTTTTCTTTCCACTCATCTCCTTATTGTAGGCGCAATTTATACAAGAGGCTACATACTTTCGGACGAAGCGTTTCATTTTGGGAAACCAATAGTCGGTGCTTATTTTCTCAAGTGTTTTCTCCAACGCAAAATGACCCGCTTCATCGTGATTCATTTGGCATATGCGCCATCGTGCTCCGAGTGGTACAACCCACTTTTGCTTTCGACCGACTTTCCTGTATAACTTATCATCACGTAAGACATAATTATTCGTAATGTCTTTAAGGTCATCTTCACTGGTGCTCAGTATAGACTTGATGTGCTTTAACTGTGGATCAGTCATCTGGACTGTATGCAACCAATCATTAGTCGTGATATGAAGGATTCCCAGCTCTTCTTGTTCTTCCATTGGCATTGGGTTACGACTTAAGGCGTCTACATGTTGCATGCTATGTCCGGGTCTATATTCAATTGAAAAATTGTATTCTTGCAACATGAGCCACCATCTCGCAACTTTTGGCAAAAGATCTCTTTTGGTAAGGGTCGTTCGCAATGCAACACAATCAGTCATTACCTTTTCTTATACGTGTACAAACATATACACACACCTTTGTCTATGCTATTACGTATATAATCTGTCGTCTCGGGTGACACAAGCCGCGGGGCGCAGGGTGGTGGGAGTACGCTCACCAACCGCCGCGGGAAAAAGACGGAATTGAGTCAGCTGCGAGCCGATATTTATATTTATATATTACAAAGACGAATACAATCTAATAGCATAGATTGTACAGTACCTACCTAGATGTTCCCCTAGGAATACCATACTTTAAACAGCAATGCATTGTAAATGTTTGTGTTATTATGTTACAATAAAAGTATTATCTATCTATCTATCAAATGAAAACCTTTAACACAATAGTTATTCAGTTAAGAATTAGTCACTAACTTCTAGAAGTAAACTGTTTTATTTTTTGTGAACAAGTTAAACCTTTGACGAAAATTATAATGAGTTTTATTATCATTAAGTATATCGCTGAGAGATTTAGAATAGAATATTGGTCATTTACATACGCTATCATTGTTTTGATTTTGATTGTCATCATTTAGTTTGTTTTGATTGCGCTTGCGATTCTTGAAGACCTCTAGATTCTCTATGGCCATTGATAGGCAACGGGAAACAACCCATACAGCCTAATAATAGTAAAAAAAAATGGTTTTATCTTATTTTATTGTTTATGATACCATAAATATGTTAACGTATATCATCACATTAGTTATGATAAGTTTATCATAATCGTAGGATAATATTAATATTATTTTATATCGACTAAAAGTACTTTTTATTTACAATTTAAGTTGAGTTACGTTTAGTTATTGGGACTGCGACTGCATTTTATTATTACATTTTGTAGATTACTATGTGTTGCATTAAAAGCTAAATCACAACATGGTGACGATTTATTTAATACTACTTTGAGTGAGTTCCCTAATCAGAACTGCTGCTTTTATTTAATGTCATTAATAACAAAAGATTTATTTTCTTTTATTCTCTTCCCTTCTTCCTTCATCAACTATAAATACCCACCAGTCTTTTTACACTAGTAACTGTCTGAGTCATGTCGGATAAATCATACACCCCTCCATTGAATGATGCTACTGCTAGTAGTATTAGAAGGGCTAGAAGCCCTACGCGCCGCGGAATGTCTGAAAAGAGGAGAAGGTCTACAACAAAAATACATACTAAGTCAAAACGTGATACATGGCGTGATCGGGCGCAGGAATTCGAACAGCAGTTCTTCCGATTGTGAAACTAATCACTATTATTCAAAACGACGATACAGAAAAGATAGTCGTCATAATCGTAACCAACGTTGTTATCCAAGACAATCAGTTTCAGCGACATCGGCAAGCTCTGATATGTCGAGTTCGAACAGTGAATCCAACAGCGATGAACACTCCCATAACTCCGACACCAGAACGAGACAATCTCGGAAGAGGTCGCAAGAAGGCACCGGTAAACGGAAAAGACCAAGAAGGACCTCTGGAACTCCACCGAATAAAAAGACGAGAGTGCAGTCAGCTATCCAACATGATACAGATATTTTCGTGAAATTTGCTGAATTGATGAAAAGCAAAAGCGGCACATTCGAGGGAGCACATAATGTCATCCCTGATTTTGATCCAGATGCGGACTCTCAAACAGCAGCTGACTGGATTCGAAAAGTAAATGACACTGCAGCGGTCTATGGATGGAGTGAGAAACAAATTATATACTATGCCATCCCCAAACTGACTGGCTATGCCAAGAAATGGTATCAAGGGCGCAATTCCGTGAATTTAAGTTGGCGGCAGTGGCAGCGCCAAATTTTAAAGACATTTCCTGATGACCGAAATTACGCAGATCGCTTGTACGAAATGCTTGATAGACGCAGCAAAAGAGATGAGTCACTGGAGGAGTACTTTCATGACAAAATACGCCTTGTCAAAATGTGTGGAATAACGGGGAGAAACGCTGTTGATTGCGTAATTAACGGAATTTATGATAACAATATCCGACTAAACGCACAAGGTTTGATTATTAAGAGACCATCACAGCTTCTAACGTATTTACGCCGCATTTCAAAGAAAACTGGCCTGATAAGAAAACCAATACAAAACGCCAGAAACAATTATGAATCAAGAGAAACAAATACTAATCGTGCAAGTGGTTTACCAAAGCATAATATTAATGCCACGCAACCAATAGGTTTAAAAATATTCGTTGTTTCAACTGCTCAGAGGTTGGTCATGCTGTACATACGTGTTCAAAGCCCATACTACGTTGCGACAAATGTAACCGCCTTGGTCATGAATCTCGACAATGTCGTCGACCCAATTTTACGAAACTAGAATCCGATGGACATAATATTAATGAAAATAATAAACTGGATACCAAACGAGTTTTACAAATAACTAAGGACAAAACACAAAATGGTAAATATTTTAAAGACATAATATTAAACGGCACGGTCAAGTTACGTAGATTTCGGGAGTCAATGCACGCTCATTAAATGTAGGATTGCTAAAGAATCTAATTTAGTTTTGGATAAGGTAGGACTTCCAATTATAACGGGGTTTGGACTTGGTAGTGTGACACCTCTAGGAAGTGTTATGGTAACTATAGAGATAGATGCCGTAAAGGCGGACGTAGATGCATACGTGGTTCCAGACGATTTACTAAACACCGACGTTCTGATAGGACAATCACTCACAGAGTTACCATCGGTTACTGTGTATAAGACCAGTACACAGTTGACTCTATATTGCGATGACACTAAACTGAACCGGTTAGAGGTACTTAACTATTCTGACATTACGGTAGAGGGCTTAAAAGATATTACAGTCCACGTTATTGATACTCACTTTACTGGGTTTTTGTTTCTACCCGGTTACGCATGTTTGAAGGACAACAGTGAATTTTGTATTTTACAAGGGGCATATGAATTTACGAATGGAAAAGGACGTATTATTTTGGTCAACTTGTCAAACAAACCCATAACTTTCTCTCAGAACAAAATTCTTGCACGTGCTACTATATTACCCCATACAGAACGTCTTCAAAATAAGTCGTTAGAAGTTTTTGTTAATCGAATATCAGAGAGCTTATCAGAGGACATAACAGGAACATGCAAAGCCGCAAAACCTCCCATCACAGCAGAGATGTTAAATGTAGGCCCGAAAGTGTCAAAAGCACAGAAAGAACAACTACTTGAACTGCTCAACCGCTACCGGAGCTGTTTCGCATTCAACATGCAAGAACTTGGTACTACAGAAGTTGCACAGATGACGATCCGCCTGAACGATGATACGCCAGTTACTTATAAACCATATAGGCTCCCTTTTAGTGAACGTGCTGTTGTAAGAGAAATGGTTGGAGAGTTGCTCTCAAATAACATCATTAGAGAATCTCATTCTGCTTATGCTAGCCCCATTGTTCTCGTTCGCAAAAAGAACAATGAATATAGGCTTTGTGTTGACTATAGAGCACTTAACAAGAAAACGATAAAAGATAGTTACCCGATGCCGGTCATTGATGACCAACTAGACAGACTTAGTGGTAAGAACCTTTTTACCAGTCTAGATTTGGCATCGGGCTATTATCAAATACCCGTTGAGGAGTCTTCACGACATCTTACTGCATTCGTAACACCAGACGGCCATTACGAATACACCAGAATGCCGTTTGGTCTTGTGAATGCTCCAGCCGTGTTCCAAAATATGATAAACAAGGCTCTTGGCAATAGACGATTCGATTTGGCGATTCCGTACTTGCTGAGTACGGGAAGTACTTATGAAGAATCTTTTAAGAAATTAGAGGATATTCTGAATTTGCTTTCCAAAGCAAATCTTACTCTCAATTTAAAGAAGTGTTTCTTCTTTCAATCGGAGTTAGAGTATTTAGGCTACGAAATTTCCGAAACTGGGCTTAGACCGGGTACAAGAAAGATAAAGGCAGTTTCTGAATTTCCGACTCCGAAAAGCGTACATCAGGTTCGCCAATTCGTAGGCCTAAGCTTCTTCCGCCGTTTTGTTCAGAATTTCGCTACGCTTGCCAAACCATTAACGAAATTGACCAAAGCTGATTCAACATGGCATTGGGGTCCTGAACAAGAGAGCGCTTTTCAAGATATCAAGTCCAAATTAATATGCAGGCCCATACTGGCATTATATAACCCCGATTATGAAACTGAGGTGCACTGTGACGCTAGTAAAATTGGAGTGGGTGGTATATTGCTACAAAAAGGTGACAACGATTGTCAATTACGCCCAGTAGCCTATTTCAGCCGACAAACAACACGGGAGGAAGCATTCTGGCATTCATATGAGTTGGAAACAATGGCAGTCGTACTTTCTTTGAAGAAATTTCGTGTCTATCTACTTGGGTTAGAATTTAAGGTAATGACTGATTGTGTTGCATTGCGAGCGACCCTTACCAAAAGAGATCTTTTGCCAAAAGTTGCGAGATGGTGGCTCATGTTGCAAGAATACAATTTTTCAATTGAATATAGACCCGGACATAGCATGCAACATGTAGACGCCTTAAGTCGTAACCCAATGCCAATGGAAGAACAAGAAGAGCTGGGAATCCTTCATATCACGACTAATGATTGGTTGCATACAGTCCAGATGACTGATCCACAGTTAAAGCACATCAAGTCTATACTGAGCACCAGTGAAGATGACCTTAAAGACATTACGAATAATTATGTCTTACGTGATGATAAGTTATACAGGAAAGTCGGTCGAAAGCAAAAGTGGGTTGTACCACTCGGAGCACGATGGCGCATATGCCAAATGAATCACGATGAAGCGGGTCATTTTGCGTTGGAGAAAACACTTGAGAAAATAAGCACCGACTATTGGTTTCCCAAAATGAAACGCTTCGTCCGAAAGTATGTAGCCTCTTGTATAAATTGCGCCTACAATAAGGAGATGAGTGGAAAGAAAACGGGCTACCTACACCCAATTCCTAAAACTCCATCAATCTTTCACACGCTCCACATAGACCACTAAAGAGCAAGAAGGGCAACACTTACATTTTAGGAGTAATCGACGGGTTCAGCAAGCTTATCTTTGTTAAAGCAGTCAGGAACACGAAATCAAAAACGACCATAAAAACTCTTGAAGAGATATTCTCGAGTTTCGGATGTCCTAAAATAATTATTTCTCCCACGAATCTAAATAGGTAAGGTAGCTATATAAATAAATCTTTAATGTTATTTACAATTTGCATCGGTATTATTATTATATTTTAAAATATTAATGTAAGTACCAATGTAACATTCATGGCACATAGCTGTACTACAACAGCACCAGTTACCTAGTTATTTTTTCCTTTTGAATTACACTGTTTTGGATAAGTAGGTACTTTTAATAATACGTATTACTCACAGTTTATCTCGTCGCCATGTACAATCTATGCTATTAGATTGTATTCGTCTTTGTAATATATAAATATAAATATCGGCTCGCAGCTGACTCAATTTCGTCTTTTTCCCGCGGGGCGGTTGGTGAGCCTACTCCCACCACCCCGCGCCCCGCGGCTTGTGTCACCCGAGACGACAGATTATATACGTAATAGCATAGACAAAGGTGTGTGTATATGTTTGTACAAGTATAAGAAAACTTCGCATACACTACAGGTACCACCTAGTTGTAAGTAAACATACGGTTCGTAAGGTAGTAACATACCTAATATTTATATGCAAAGGAATCTACTTATTTACATTACATATTTTAATGTTAAGGTTATCAAATGAGTGCATTGAATCGACGATACCAAGTCGATGTTGATACTTTGATAAATCGCTACAAGCTTACTCATTAATTTACCGTCTCAATTATCAATGCAGCTAAAAAGTAGTAGGTACGTACTGCTACCTGACTGTAAGAAAATTATTTACATACCAATGGGCGTTCTCCAACGTTCTTACCACTTCGGATATAAAACTCACTAGAGTAATACGTAGATGCTTTCAATTAAAACGAGGTAGTAGAGTCACTGGTATAATATTATAATAATAAGGTACATAATCAAGTTCCCGACAACCACTTCGATCAAAATACGAGCAAGCTCTGCCTCGGCGCGATACTCTCGCGCCGGAGCCCAAACTTAAAAACAAAGTCATTATTCACATTCCATTATTAGTTATTACACATAGTCATTTCTATGAGTTCGCCAAAACCCTTATCGTACTCCGCACTGAACCTTATGTTGTTAATGTAAACATAAGGCCGGAATGTAACACTTCTGCGCGCCCGGCGCGCCGCCGTCTCCCTACTCGTCATGCGTTGCTTTATGTTGCCAACAATAATTTGTTTGTAATAAATAAAGCACTGATTTTGATAAGATTATTTAACTAGTATTTTTAGGATCGCCAACAATAGGTATTGGTGATAGAATATATCCAAACTTACAAAACGGAGAATTGGCTCCCAGGTCATTTCATCATGCAGGAGTCGGATCATTCAAACGAACTTTTCTGATCATCCTAATATTGTCGGTCTGTCTGTTTTTCCGCGGCACACAGTCAAACTAAAATCAATTTTAGTCAGACGCGTAACAGTTTCCCCACGGATCCACTCGCAAAAGACTTTAATTGTTTTAAATGGTCAAATAAATAAGCCTTTTTCATTCCAGCGCGGATATTTTCAGCGTGCCACAAGGGCTCGTCCGACTTCGATGGCTGCATGAAGAGAGCTTTCAACAAGTTGCGACCGTACTTCAAAGTTGGTAAGGGCTGCACAACACTCCTTAATCCATCATCATCATTCATCACTTACGCCGGTTATAAACCAAACTGATTAAAAAATGAAACTGAGGAATGAATGGCAAGGCGGATTGCTCGTTTGCAATCTTGCAAGCTAAGCGATTTTCGCAATACCAGCCTATCTTAGACAAATATGGTACCCGCTGTATGTCGATTCTATTGCGTTAAACGCTAACGCCACATATCTAGGGTTGTCAGCTACCTTTAGCAGCAAGTCACCCAGTACCAGCATTAAAATGTGACTATCGACGGCTTGCAAAAATATCTGATCATTGGTGGAAGGCGTATAAATGCCTACATATATGCCTTCCACCAATGATCAGATATTTTTGCACATCACATCTTAATGCTGGTGACTGTGCCTTGAGAGTTTCACCATACGATCAACTTAACAAATCCAGGTAGCCTTGGTGGCAGAGTGGCCTAGCGCTCGAAATCCGGAGGTCCTGGGTTCACTTCGGCCGGACAAAGTGTATTTCGTAATTTTCGACGCATAGCCCGAGTTGTGATCACCAACCCGCACGTGGCAAGCATGGCGATTGAGTCAATACCCATCAATTGTAGCGAAGACTTTACAATGACAGGCAGGGCAAAGCCTGCAGTGGGACAGCAATCTGCTGATTACAGGCTGTATTTTTATCCTGTTGGCCAACGTGGTGAACTGCAATCATCATCTACACTGGCCTGCAAAAATAAGTATCAAACTTTTAAATTTTTTTTTTTTTCTAAACTATAGAAGTTAGAGATTTAAAATAAAAAAAACGTTTTATAGAAATTTTATCAGCTTTCTTTGAAACTAAGTATAGTACCTAAATTATACAATAGTAAATTTTTTAGTGTTGTGTGTCGTGTTTATCTTGTGTACTTTAAAAGTTATTACAATTTTAAAAGTGTGATAAGTACTTATTTTTGCAGGCCAGTGTATATACCGAGATTTTTCATTGGTTTTGAATCCGAAAACGTTATAATGCAAAAAAAGTGTTGTACCTATTTAAGAAATATTAACCGTATTACGAGCAAGGATAAAAAAGTTGTAAAAGGTTCTTTTTGTAGAAAACAGATAGTAACGTTCTAGTTCACATAGTAAGACGGCGCGTTTGAAGCTCCTCGGTCGTTGACTCTTTATCGTGCGGTAATAAGGGTTCTTAAAATTATTATTGATATTTTTTTAATGAATTTTTATGCTCATATTTTAGTTTTACAAGCTAAATAGCTTCTACTGATGATAAACATGAACAGGGTTTCGGCTCCAAAACCAATGAAAAATCTCGGTGTATTATCTACACATTGAAATGAAACACTTTTTACGGATTAACTCGCGGTTAATTTTACTACATTACATAGTTATTTAGTTTCCTGACGTTTCGAACCCTTTACATTACAGGATCCGTAGTCACAGGGAGACTGAGGTGTTGGTCGACCACCGAAATATAAATCCGAAAAAGTGTTTCATTTCAGCATCGGTTAAAGAAATAAATTTTCTATGTCTGTATACTTGTATTTATGTTTGATGCAAAGGGTTTACGCCATTCGGTTTCCCATACAAACTTCCAAGTCGAAATTTTTAAAACCGCTATGCTAATTTTAATGAAACTTAGCATGCTTAAGTAAAATACAGAGATCTAAATAGTTTGTTGAAAACATTTTAAAAAAATGTTTATTTAGCTGAGTTATTGCGATTTAAAGTCTAATATAGAAACTTTAAAATCACAATAACTCACTATTTAGATCCCTATGTTTTACTTAAGCATGCAAAATTTCATCAAAATTGGCTAAATGGTTTTAAAAAAAATTGAGCTGGAAGTTTGTATGGGAAACCGAAATGTGTAAACCCTCTTAAGTCATTTATTTAATAACCAAATTCCTTGCCTTCCAAATTTATCGAAATCACTACGTTTTAAGGCGTATTCAGAAACATGAAGTAGCTGTATTAAAAAAAATGAAACGTACAGACATAGAAAATCTCTTTTATTAACCGATTCTGAAAAAGTAATAAAAATTAATCTAGTTCTGAAGCAGGAAACAGAGGACTACGAAACGTCGTTTTTCTGTGTTTTGTATGAAAATTTTGCATGCCACATTGACGTAGTATTTCCTCTTCACCTTTAGCTTTTCATGGCAATATAGATGCTACCATAATTTGAACCTCATTCAGTTGTAATAGGACGGAAATCCAATACTTATAACATAATTTAATAATGTAGGTACAGTCGAGGAAGTTCCCGCTCGACCACTTTTCGGCGATATTTCGCTTGAGCTCCATTCCGACCGCGCGTACGTACTACGTAAAGATGACTGCTGGAAACCGCAAGAAACTTCAAGGGCTGGTCAGGTCAAGTGTTTTAAACATGACAAAAATGACAAAAAAGGAATTTGTGTTTTTTTCATTTTTAATTAAATAATTCATTTTATGAATTATAATTGGATAATATTTGAGTATCTAATTTATTTTAAAGCAATAAATTAATAAAAATAAAATAAAAACAATTAAAAATATGGATTATTTACAACCCTGCGAGCAACGGCCGGCCGGCCGTTGACCCCTCAACGTAGGTACCTACTGACGCGGACGGGTCAACAGACGGCCGGCCATTGACCCCTCAACGTAGGTACTGACGCGGACGGGTCAACTGCAGACGGCCGGCCATGGATCCGTCAACATAGGTACTGACGCAGACGCGCGTAACTAATCGTTATTTTTTATTGTTTTCATTTTATTTTTCTTATGATATTGCTATCGAATATGATATGACATTGAAAAAAAACACGAATTCCTTTTTGTCATTTTTGTTATGTTTAAAACACTTGACCTGACAAGCCCTTGAAGTTTCTTGCGGTTTCCCTTATATACAGTAGCGTGCGCGTAGATAGTGTGCAAACGAATATCGCCGAAAAATGGTCGACCGGGAACTTCCTCGACTCTGCCAGTTAAAAGGTTAATCAATATGTTGGTTAATGGTTAGGCATCCCCGAGATGGGCGTGGCGCCGTTCGACCCGCACTTCGCGGCGCAGGTGCGGCAGGTGCGCGCGCTGGCCGGCCTCGGCTACACGCTCACGCTGCGCGACGTCTACGAGCGCGGCTGGAGCCAGTCCACCGTCACCAAGTTCAAGTGAGTGCACTGCCCAAGATCAGAGGCCAGAGCGCTTTCACATCAGGGCCCTTATTCTGTAACGATTCCTTGTTTCAAAACCACGTTAATTCTTTAAAAAGTTACGATGTCTTCCCAAAAACGTATGCGTTTGACATTTCTGCGCGGTAAGGTTTAGGTGTGGAATCTATAGATTGCGATACAGAATCAGGGCCCAGGTGAATTAGCAGCGTCATTTATATGGAATCGCGCGACAGTCGCGCTGCTTAGTCGCCTGATGTGAAAGCGCTTTAATAAGCGCATCCGAGACATCGTCTGCCCGTAATTCGTCGTTCACGGCTGTGAGTCATGCACTCGAGTCGAATCGAAGAAATTCCGACCACTTATCGACGATATTCGCTTGCAGACTATCTACCCGCACGCTACTGTATGTACGCGCGGTCGGAATAGAACGCAAGCAAATATACGAAAAGTGGTCTCCGTCTAAGGTTTTATCATAAGTATTTTATTGAATGTGCAGTGTCTAGTTAAACCCTCACCGGGTTTTTGGACACGAACAATTGTAGAATTGTATTGTCTTTGTTATAAATAAATACCATAGTTAAAAAAAAAAAAAATACGTAGTGAAAAACCACAGGCCCTTTGGTGCGTAGCTACCGTAATAATACGTGGCCTTATACATATAAAATAAGCATCACACTTCTATAAGACAGAATAGGTGATTGCCGAAGAAATGGTGGGAAAAATGAATACCTAATTGATTTGAATTGTTTGTTGGTCCAATGCCGGCGCGCAAGCCCTACACACTTTGATACAGGACAGGACCCATCTAGGCAAGCTACGCCACTGCAAAAGATGCCCTCATGACGGCGGATGCAGTTACTTACGTAGTCGTCGTCGGCAAACTGCCGTTCATCTGCAAGTGCACTAAACATTTTCACAATCACAAGCAAAGGATCTACACACCGTTATACGTAGACAAGGTTCACACGCGCTATACGAATATCTGGGCGCTTCTCTCAGAGGCGCCATCGGGTTGTTCATCAAGAAAATATGGGATCGCTTGTGATGCCCTCCGGGTAGTTCGGTCACACACACGGCTTGAGGAATCTGTAAGTTTCTCGCCCGTACCTTACCTATAGACCAATGCTAAACCAACGCGTACCTATAAAGCCAGACTCTACCTTCTAACTAAATTATTGATCATATTTGTATTTAAGTACCTACTTACTTCTACTTTTTTATTTTTTTAGGACTGACTGGGACAACGAGAGAATTATATACTCTCAATATTTCCCAGAAAAATGGCTCAATGGAGACTACGAATTTAAGGTAGGTACAAAATCATCAATCGTCAATACACTGTAATATTAAATAATTAGATAACTGTGCAAGTAAAATAGGTACAGGTCCTCTCGGTACCAGTTCATAGTGTTCATAGCTTCAGCAAGCACTATGGTATGGCATGGTATGTCACATTCACTATACTCGTTTAAAGTCATTGCTTGCCAAGTTCTTAAAGTTAAGATAAAAAAAAGCAAATATTTGCATTGTGCTTACTGGATACATTGGAAAGTACCGTGCGAGGACATTGTTGAATTCATAGACATTAGGCGCTGCGCAAACGAAGACACTTTCCGTTTCCGCGACTTGTAGTGCGCTTAGCTGCCGCTACCGCTACCAGATACAACAACCGCGTTTTCGATTGTGTCTTGCATCGGCAACAGAAAGTGTCTACGCTTGCGCAGCGCCTTAGGGTGCGCTTACACAGGCAATGAAAATGGATCAATTACGATACGAGCAATACATTTACAGACGGCACTTCAACCTAGGCCCTCTGCAGCCATGGACGTAATATACTAAATTACGTCCATGTCTGCAGCAGAAGGATAGATAAGCATAATCCCGGAATAGCAAAAACACAGATTAGCAGAAGGACAGAAGATAATGTACTGTCGTCGTCAAAAGAGATACAAAGCCTATTAACCTTATTATCAATTGGTGACCTCTTTGACTTTATATAAGGTGACTTCCAGAAACCGCAAGAAACTTCAAGGGCTGGTCAGGTCAAGTGTTTTAAACATGACTAAAATTACAAAAAGGAATTCGTGTTTTCTTCAATATCATATCATATTCAATAGCAATATCATAAGAAAACTAAAATGAAAACTAAAATTAAAAATAACGGTTATTTACAACGCGCGGACAAGGGGTGGACCCGTCCGCGTCAGTACAGGCCTACGTTGACGGGTTAATGGCCAGCCGTTTGTTGACCCGTCCGCGTCAGTACGACATTGACGGGTCAACGGCCGGCCGGCCGTTTTCCGCGCGTTTTAATCGTTATTTTTAATTGTTTTCATTTCTTAAAACTGTTCACTTCACTTCTTATGTTATTGCTTTAAAATAAATTAGATACCTACTCATTCACAAAATGAATTATTTATTAATTAAAAATTTAAAAAAACACTAATTAATTTTTAGTTATTTTTGCCATGTTTAAAACACATGACCTGACCAGCCCTTAAAGTTTCTTGCGGTTTCTAGCAGTCATGTTGTATATCTAAAATGCCACTTTTAATTTTTAACAGTCAAGAAAATCTATTGATTTAGGTCAATGTAACTTTTCTTATAAATATAATTAAGACACATTTTCCTCTTTTAAAAATTAGAATATTGCGTTAATATGAAACAAGCTATGGAACAAGCAAACATGTATATTATTATAATCAAAGTGCCAGTAGGTGCATCGTACCTTTATAAAATTTATAAAAAGTCAAAAATGTAAAACTGTTTTACCATTGAAAATGGCGAAAATGGTTATAAGATGCAAATCGCCTGAGACGTATTTTTGGCCATAGCTCCGAGGATTTTGGGAGGATTGACATGGGAATAGTACCAAGAGTTGAGGAATTTATCGTGACACGTGTGAACGTTTGAATTTTAAAAAATGGCGGGTAATAACTTTTTTGGGAATTTTGAAAAATATTAAATAAAACGGGTTTTGGAGGGTGTTTGTTTACTAAATTGTAAATATTTCGGAAAAAAAAACAGCTACAAAATGGCGAAAAAAATCAGTTAATAATTGTGACCTGTGTGTGTTTCCTTTAGATTTGAAATTGTAGAAAAACGGGTATTTCGGTATATAAAAGTGATGTAGTTTCCGATCGTCATGGTTATGGTGTTAAAAGATGCGAATGCAGGCAAGAAGTGCATTCGAGTTGGAACTTCGAAAATCTAAGTGAATCTAATCTAAAAATGAATTCACTTAGGTTGTAAAAGAAAAGAAAATGTTATTATCTGTGTTGTGCAGTGTTATACTTACATGTAGGTATGTTGTAATTCGACTTGTAAGTAATGTATTATAGTTGTGTAATTTTAGGGACTTCATATCTCAATAAAAATTTCTTATTATTCAACTTGTAGTGTGTTATTCAAAATAAAAATATTTTTGCTTCGTAAATTTTTGAATTCATTTTCAGTGCTACGATTCTTGCGGGGACTGCGAAATTTGTGAATTTTTTACCTACATGCCGGCCACAGATATAATTTTGTGAAGAAAAATGAGTGTGGTAGCACTGTATCAATCAATGTAGTAAGTAATTACATCTTTGACTATATACATGGTAGTGTACGTCTATGCATTTAATGGCAACAATGAAATAATAAGAGAAACGAAGCATTCATGATTTTCTCGCAATACTACTGATGCAATAATAGACTTGAGGAGCTCCATGGTGCAGCGGCTAGCGCGTTCGGCTGGCGATCTTGAACGCTAAGCCACTTTCGCAATGCCGGGTCGCTGGATGGGTGACCAAATTAAAAACATCTCGAGCTCCTCCGTGTTTCGGAAGGCACGTTAAGCCGTTGGTCCCGGTTGTTGTCGTAAGATGACAGTCGTTAAAAACCCACCAACCCGCATTGGGCCAGCGTGGTGAGTTATGGCCCAATATCCCCACGTGCTATTGTCCACGTGGGAGCCCTGTGCCCAGTAGTAAGACGTTAATAGGCTGATGATGATGAACAATAGACCAGTGTTGCCAGAGGCGGCGTAAGGCTTGGGCGGTTTGGGCCACCGCCCACGGGCTCGCGGTGCAAAGGGCCTCGCGCCTCACAGCCGGAAATAAATTTGA
Organism: Scoparia ambigualis; assembly: GCA_963921215.1. NCBI lineage: Eukaryota > Metazoa > Arthropoda > Insecta > Lepidoptera > Crambidae > Scoparia > Scoparia ambigualis. Next base: position 10,349,241 of record OY992503.1, read on the forward strand.
AAATTTGATTTTTGAACCATTTTTTTGGATTTTTGAAAATCCAAAAGTACACGCCACAAGGTCTTTCTTATAATAAATACATTAGAATTAATTCTCAACTTAAAGATATTCCACTCTTCGGCGCACGAAATTAATGTGAATGAAATAATCGATATTTCTAATAAACGACTTAACATAAGTTATAAAATTAATTAATTAAAAAATCTCATCTCTGACGTTTCTGATCATTCGTTTATATTTAGTCTGGTAACATAGTTGGCGTTAAACTACTATCGCGGCGAGTCCCCGGTCGGAACTTCCCCTTATTAGAAAGCCAATCAAAGTACCTATCACATGCAGACGCAATCGCGCTTCATGTTACTTTATAAAATAATATAGTAAATATGTAACAGTGTTACATATTTTTAAAACGATTACACATGTGTAACATGTAGAAATTCGGTTTGTGTCATAAAGCAAAATAATGCATGGTAGGTACCTGTGTTTATTTGTCAAGAATAAGGTAAGATATCTACTACTATACTAACACTCTTGTTTTATAGTTTTCCTTACAAAACATTACATGACAAAAATTACGTTAATTATTTGTTTTTTATTATCTTCTATTTGTTGCGCTAGAATCCGCCTTCTTTTTTGAAGTTTTTTTTATTTTGTTAACAATACTTGTAAGTACTGCTTCCGCTTTAAGAAGATTTTCAAAAATGAAACTAATTAAAAATTATTTAAGAAATACTATGGGTCAAGAAAGACTTTCAGCTTTAGCAGTTTATCTATTGAAGCAGATATAGGTAGCATCTAAGATTAATTTCGAACCAATTTTAAGAAGTTCAGTAAAACCAAAAGTAAATAATTTCAGTTTCTTTAAAAAAAATTTAATTTTTCTTATTTTTTGTTTAATATTCCAAAGAAGTAGGTTTATGTAAAAATTTAGATTTGTTTCTAAATGAATAAAAACTGTTTAATTTTAAGTGATTGTTCATTTCCCCTTCTTCTTGCACTATCAGAGGGCCTCGCGAAATGTGCCCTATAGTGCATTTCATCCTTTCCTTCCTTTGCCGTCCTGTCGGCATTCCTGTCTTGTTCCTGCCAGTATTGTCAACTTAGTGGATTTTTCACTAGAACTGGTGTTTACGAATCATATTTTAGTGGCGAAATATTGCTTTTAATGGCTTGTGGATTTTGCAGTGGATGTATAGAATTTCATTTTCAGTAAGCTGAATCACTCAACCACTTGATGACATGAGAAAAAAATTAACTTTATTATATTATTTAAATTAGTTCTAGTGGAAAATCTACTAAGTTGGCAACACTGCAGCCTTTGCTCTCTGCATGCGTTTAGCCTCGTTAGAGCAGTGTGCATAAGGCGAAGGCTACACGTAAAGTATTTATCGTGATCTATATATCGCGATCTGGATTGACTTAACGTAGAGGATCACGGTCACACCCTACACGTTCAATATTTATCACGTCAGTATTGCGGCTTCCTTTGCGCGGTGCGGACCGTGCGAACGCTACCATGGATACAACAAGAAAAGTTAAAGCCTGTATAGCTATTATTTTAGAAATATTGATAAATAAAATAGTGAAAAGAAAGTGATGGATGAAATATTATTTTCTATAGTTGGACCGTAGACTTTTTTTTTATTATAGAAATTTTTGCATTCTGCTATAATATAGGTATAGGATAAAATGTTTACTAGAAAAAAACAACGAACCACAGGAAATCTCGAATGCGATTCAAACCCATGACCTTTAATTGTTAAATTCACGATGAATTTTGTTAATATTAATGTTAATAATATTTATTTGTGTACATTGCATGCCTGATCACGGGCAAAGTGTTGATACTATATATTTTTTTTAAGAACTTGTTACACAGTTTACGCAATAAAGGAATTCTATTATATTTAGATTGCCGGTTTACTGCTCTAACCGCTAAGCTACCGAGACCCCTTAGTTTATCCTATTAATTTTTTCTCTGACACCGTCAATAAATACGTTCTTTTATTTTTTTTATATTTGTCCAGTAACTTGCTTAGGTCTTCGTTTCTTTTTGTAATAAGTGTATGAACTATCCCACAGTTCGGGCAGTACCTATTTCTAGGTTGAGAATAAATTATTTCAGGTATTTTTGGTCATTTGCATAAGGTTCTACAAGTACGGGTGACGGCGCGCCGGCGCATCGTCGACCCCGCATGGCACTGGCACATCGTCACCCATCGCTGCCGCGGACTGCCGCGGAGCGAACTGAAGTGATAAATATTGACCGCGCGTCTACACGTTCAATATTTATCACGATCCATAGACTGACAATCCGTAATTCGGATTTCTAGAAATCCTGTGATCCATATCGCGATCCGTCAATACTTCAGTCTACACGCTCAATAAATATCACGATATGGAATAAATAGCCGTGGATCACAATATTTATTGAACGTGTAGCCTTCGCCTAAGTCGCGTTATGCCTAAACGTACATTTCAAAAAAGCGTTTGGTCTTCATCTCCCATTGCTCATTTCGCCATTGGACTATCATATCTTACATTGCCCATTTCGCTATTCGACTATAATATCACAATTGGACTGTATCTCAAATTGCCCATTTCGCTATACGACTATGTCGAATTGGTCTAATTTTTACATTGGTTTTTACTCTGATTTACATTATATTAAAAGGAGATTGACCAATTATGAAATCGCTTTATACACCTATCAAATTAATATAGAAAATTAATATATTTTTTAGTACTTACTTGATCCTTTTTAGAATTAAGTCTTAACTTCGACGAAAAAAATATATTAATAATGATGGTTGTTTTCAAATTATTATTTTTTTCCTCTTTAATTCTTGCTGCTTGAAAACTGAAGTTTTTAGTTTAGTTTAACTTTAGGCACAAACATGCCGCAAAATGCAAATCATCATCATCTATTGCCAGCGAATTCGATTCTTCTTTTATCTTTTATTAATGTGTAGTTTTCAAATACTTTTTGCATTGGTTCAAGGTTATTGCATAGGTACAAGGTATTTCATACATTCGATATTTTGATTTTCGATGTTATAAACGTAGGTATTTTAATTTAATTTTCATAATACCTACAACTAAAATACCTACGTTTAAAACATCGAAAATCAAAATAGGTACCGAATGTATGAAATACCTATGCTCGATATACCGAAGCTCAATATGTCGATTTTCAAATAACCGAAAGTTCAAAATCCCGAAAATTCAAAATACTTACCGAATTGTATAAGACCTAATTTCGAGGTTATGTTTTTTATTAGACAACAGATGTACTAGCTGCCCTACTCTTTAGGTCACGTGATAGGTTAAAAATTACGGCATTCTAGTACAAAGTGTAGGCTGTGGATAGAGTGCCACAAGCGGCATTCTAGTACGATCGGTTACGATGCCGTAATTACGGCATCCTAGTACAAAATGTATAGAGTGCTACAAGCGGCATTATATCTCAATCCGTTCGGGAAGCGTAACATATGTTTTAATTGCCATAATGTTTAGAGGACATCATATTCAAAAGATATTTTTGTATGGAGTTAGATTTTTGTTGTCTAATAAAAAAATAACCTCGAAATTCAAGACAATCGCTACGCTGCGTTTCGCTATTATCTTAAATTTCTATCACGTGACCTACAGGAGTAGGGCAGCTAGTATTTCTGTTTTCTAATAAAAACTTTACGGCAGATTAGGCGGCGTCACTATTATACCACAAAACTTACGGCTCCCGAACCGATTGAGATAAAGTGCCGCTTGTGGCACTGTATACACTTCCTATTTTTTTTATTAGACAACAGAAATACTAGCTGCCCTCCTGTAGGTCACGTGATAGGTTATAAAAAGTTACATTTTAAAAACACAGATAATCTATCTTTCGGGATTTTTAACTTCGGCATATCAACTGTAGGTATACAAATCTTCGGGATTTTGAACCTTCGGGATTTGAACTTCCGGGATTTTCGGGATTTTGAATTATTGGCATTTTAATATTTGGCCTTCCGTTCTTATGTCTTATGAAATTCAGTATTTTAAAATTCGGCATTATAATACGTACCTACCCAGTCTAACAGTGGTAGTGGATTTTCCACTAAAACTGGTTTTGTTCGACTCCCCTTTTAGTGGCAAAATATTGCTTTTAGTGGCTAGTTGTTTTTTGTGGTGGATTTGAATTTTATTTTCAGTAGAATTTCATTTTCATTAAGCGGAATCAGTCAACCACTCGATTAATTTTTTTAAATGACTTACTTACTTGTTTTTAAAGGGATATTTTTAATTGCACCTCTGTTAAAATATTATGCAAACATAACAATCTCCTCTAATAAACCTATTGCACATCAGAAACATGACTGTAAACTATCTGCTCATCAAAACATGTTCTTTAAAAAACTTAAAAATATACCAAAAACAGCTACTTATCTTTTTAAATCTATTCACAACTAAAATCTAGTTCATACAACAGACATTGTTGCCCTATTCCTGTAGGCACGTGATAGGTTAGAAATATATGACAATCGCGAAGCGCAGCGTAGCGATTGCCTTGAATTTAGGAGTTATTTTTTTATTATATAACAGAAATACTAATACCTGCCCTACTCCTGTAGGTCACCGTTGTATTTTCTTTTATAATGAGTAAAAATATTATGGAATTTATGTTTAGGGAAGATATGCATGACAGATAAAAAAAAATGGAGTGTGGCGGGGTTGGTGCAGATTCGCATTTCGTACAATTGTCAATTCGATTCAATTAGTACAATTATTTTTCCTACATTTTGGTTTTTATGTACCTCAAGGTACAAACATGGCCAAAGATGTATGGACTTAGCACATTCTGTGCTATTAATTAGTGACCTCCTTTTTTGCTTCAAGTATCAAGCTATGAACAACAAGTCCTTTTCCTTCCTTAACCCTATTCCTTTCATAAAGGTCGGCAACGCGTCTGCGATTCCTCTGGTTTTGCGCGTGTCCATGGGCGGCGGTGATTGCTCTTCATCAGGTGACCCGCTTGCTCGTTTGCCTTCTTTTATAATAAAAAAAAATATATATTATTGAATGAATGAATGAATGAATGAATAATAACTTTATTGGTATATACTTAACACATATACAAGGTTATACAAAATAAAACATAAAAAACAAAAATAAATCAAAAAGCAATGCCTGGTACAATAACAATGTATAAGTGTTGAGTCAACCAAAGGGCGCCGACTCAGTTTTTTTTGTTGCAACCAAGGCCACAACAATTTATTATTAGTGTTGTCGAAACGTTTATGAAACAGAAAATTTTTATCTGGTATAGGTATTTACTTTTCTCTATGATGCTAACTAATCTAATATTTTTCGATCAACAGGTATTGTTGATCGAAGCTAATATTATTATTTAATGAGTCAAATAAAATGAGCTACCTAGGTATACCTAATAACATCAGTAACTTTTATAAAACAGGTCCCTGGCAAATAAAGATTAATTTATGAGATAGCCACCCAGGAGTCCAACCAAAGGTCAATAGAGGTTATGCCTACTAGGCTTCAACTTGAGTGACTTGAGAGAGAGAGAATTACTGAGTTTGGCCTCCAGTAGTCACCCCACACGCCACTACATGGGTTGTTATTATCAAAGTCAAAGTCAAAGTCAAATTATTTGTTCAATGTAAACCTTTACAGGCACTTATTGACGTCAATACTAATAATAATAAAAAAACAGTTAACTAACTTATAGTTAAGACTTAATAACTAATCTAACGAGCTATTATAGTCTGTGCCAGACAAATGCGCATTGCTACCCCCAGTACCACAGCACGCCGAAACAGAATCGCGTCGAACCGAAATATAAGCCGTGGTCATAGAATTGTGTAATATGATTTCCAATTATCGTATTGATACTGTGGTAAGTAATATAAATAAATTGGAGAGTTTTTGAAGTAAAATAAAGTAGCGGCTGAAATGAGTTTTGGAAAACATTAGTACCTAACCAATAAGGTTGACATTTTTAATCATTCAAATATCTTTTTTTATAAAAACTTAAGCATAAAAAAACGTCCAAAATGAATAAGCATAAACTTGTGTGTTTTAAAATTGTTTCGTTTTTCGTCTTGGTACAAGCACAGAATAACTAATACTACTACCGTACAGAAGGTTCACCCTCCAACGACCCCCACGCGAAACTGAAACCTATCTCGTAACCCGAGCGTTCATATTCCGATAAGCACAGCCGACTCGATATCGATTTGACGTCCGTCAGGAGCGCAGGGTTTACGCGCGCGCGTAGGGATTACGAGTTAAGAGAAACACCACGCCGACGCGGCACCCAAAACTCCCACACAAAACACAGAAAAACGACGCCCCGCAGCCCCCTTCCAAAACCGGACCAACCCCCACCACCCCTTCAGCAACGGTTAAAGAAAGAGACCCTTCACGTCCGTATGCTTGATTCCTTTGCATTAAGTAATTTATTTAATAACCAGGAGCCTTCAAAATTAAGCGAAATCACTTCGTTTTAAGGCGTCTTCAGAAACATTAAGTAACTCGTTTAAAAAAAAATCAAACATACAGACGCAGAAAACCTCCTCCTCCAACCGACGCTTAAATAAAAATTGGTCCACCTCTGAAGGAGGAAACAGGGGACCACGAAACGCCGCTCCCCCGCGCCCCGCATGAGAATCCCGAACGCCACGCCGACGAGTGTTTCCTCTCAAGGCTAGATAGATCGCGCTTTAAGTTTTTTCAAACCATCTGAGACATAGAAAATAATGGTTTAAATTCTGGAAAAAAAAAACTATGTATTAGTTAAGGATCCAATCTATTCAAAGTCTCATTCAGTTACAAAATCCAATAAACATCACTCGATAAAAAAAAATAGATAGATAGATAGATAGATAAAAACTTTATTTACTGCTAAAAGACGCACACATGTTGGTACACAAAATCACAATAAAAAACATAGTACAAAAAAAAGAAGATAATAATTAAGTGTGTGTGTGCCGCAGCAGCAAAAGGGTGGCAGCTCATCGTCATATTCGCTAGCCGCGAATCGCTGGTTTTCAGCTACGACCGTGAGTGTAAACGCGAGTACGTTTACCAACGTTAAAAAAAAAATCAAAACTATAACTAATATCACTTTGTTAACCCTTAGTGACCCTTAACCACTGACGTACAAATGTGGTACGTCACGTTCATTTTGTTCTTAATTTCATTTTGTGTGGGAATTTGTAGGTGGCCGTTTCGCTACCTTCGTAGAAAGAAGCCAGTAACGTAGCCGATTCACAACCAAACTTGAATCTATACGAGAATAGGAGAAAGAACTATACCAAGAATATATTATCTATTCCACGTTTTTATTATCGATTAAAGTTATGGTAATTTTTCCATGCAATCCACAGATTAGCTTGGAATTGTTATTCTTCACTATTGAGTGAATGGCATGTGAATGGTGAATGAACATATTATCCGACCAATGGTCATTGTTCTACAAACGAACTACCTAAAGGGCAAAAGCCATGGACTTAAAATAGCAAAAGCCTACAACTCTATTTTGTCGTATAATGCAATAAATGTCACTGTCATCAAAGTCGAATGTCAAAATTGTCAAATTGTCAATGTTTTTGTTTGTGGTATTTTCGTGTGTTCTGTTTGCTCATATTATTAATATGTATAGTATTTTTATATTACAAAATGAGTGAGGACAAACGTAAGCGTAGTCCTAATTGGCTGCCAGCTGAAAAAGAACTGCTAATAAGTCTTGTGGAGTGTCACTTTAATGTGATAGAAAATAAAAAAACGGACGCAGTATCTGTAAAAAGCAAATTGGCTCAATGGCATATAATTGCCGATATATATAATCGCCATACTAGTTACTGTTCCCGTACTGGAGAAAATTTAAAAGCTCAGTGGGAAAGTATGAAAAAAGGGGCCAGAAAAGATGCAGCAAATACAAGAAAGCTGATACAAACAGGTTAGTATTAGAACGTAGTTTAGCCTATTGTACCTTTATTACATAGATTCAACTTTCTTTTTTTTTATTAAACCTCAAAATTTAACGTTTACTAATCGATCAATCAACTATTGAAATCAATTTATAAAAATTATTGTTTTTCTAAGTTGTCTCAGGTCTGGGTGTTTTCTATGTATAATAAGTATGTATTGAAGTATTTTATGTACCTATGTTTATCTGTTGTCTAGTAACCATTTAACGAGTTTCATAACGAAGCTTCTCTTGGGCTAGATGATTGGTGTGAGTATAGGAAAGTTTATTTACAACACTACACACACATTACTTGTGTAGTTCTGAAGGTTTGAGCTTAGCAATGAGAGTTTCATTTTCATTTATACAGATAAACTTGAACTGGTTAATCTACCCATAACAGTGCTGGTTGTTTCTGTAAGGTTATTTTTAGGTTTTTTGAATATTTTTGTTTTAGGTGGTGGATCCGCGTTGCCTCCTAAAAGGGAGGATCCTTGTCTTCAGCGGATTTTAAGCTTGCTAACTACAAGTGCTGGTCACAACCATTATGACAGTGACTCTGTTGTTCCTGAGGACCCCTTGTTTGAAAACCAGGCAACAATTTCTGTTATTCGAACAGAGGATTCCACTGCATCTTCATCTTTGGAATTGCTTCATAAGAAGAAAATGGAAGCAATTGATTTTAATAAAAAGCTTGCTGAGGAGGAAATGAAGCGAACAAAATTATTGCAAGAATTGAATATTAAAATTGCAAAACAAAAGTTGTTGCAAGAAAGAATTAAAAGCAAAATGTTGATTTTAAGAAGAAGAAAGCTTTTAGCTTCTACAAAAAAATTATCATAGTTTTGCCTTATTAAAAGTCTGATAGATAGCTAAGGTAGGCATTGAATGATAATAAAATAATAAAGGAAAGTAAAATTTTAAACACTGAAAAAAGACGACAACCTCAGGCGAGAATCGAACTACGCACCTTCCGCATTCCGGGCGACTGTCTTAACCACTTGGCTACCGAGGTCTGGTTTTCACCTGTCGAAATTTGTCAGTGCTTGATGCTTATGTTTTTTAGTCAACATTGCTTCATCAAATCTTAGAAGTTTTCACCTCTGAGATCCGAAAGAAATATTATTACAAATATTTGAACAGACCTCAGTAGCCAAGTGGTTAAGGCAGCCGCCCAGAATGCGGAAGGTGCGTGGTTCGATTACCGCCTGAGGTTGTCTACTTTTTCAGTGTTTAAAATTTTACTTAAGTATATTAAGCGTTAATAAAACGCTAAATAGGGCAGGAGCCCCGGTTTTGGCCACTTTAAGGAATTTTCTACTAATACAAGAATGTGTAATGTGGCGGTTGGAATAACCAAAATGAAGGGTATACATTTACCTTTTAAAGTTTCTATGCGATGTTTGATTCGAGACAATATATATTTTTTTATATGGTTTTAAATATAAAAGGTGTGATTTCACCATTTCTGGCCACTTTTCCCCCAGTTGTGGCCATTAAATTAGTAAGGGGATATTTCGGTTTTTTTAAAGAAAATAAAACAAATAATTATAAAGAAGTAAATATTTATTGTTAGGTAGGTAACAGTTAACAAATGACCAATATTTTACCATTCCAGGCACATAGAAAACCTCGCTTTGAACGCAGACACTTGGAATTGGAAGGTTTCGGCTAGCAGTAGCTACTTTCATACCACCTTGTATAGCTCTTATGAGGTTTTACGCATTTTAGATTCCCATACAAACTTCCAAGTCGAAATTTTTAGAATAAATACTTACAGGTATCTAAATAGTTTGCTGAAAACATTTTTTGAAAACGTTTATTTAACTGAGTTATTGCGATTTTAAACTTTTTGAAAATGTTTTCAACTAACTATTCAGATCCCTGTATTTTACTCTAGCATGCAAAGTTTCATTAAACATGGCTTAATGGTTTTAAAAAAGTAAAATTTTAAACACTGAAAAAAGACTACAACCTCAGGCGGGAATCGAACCACGCACCTTCCGCATTCCGGGCGGCTGCCTTAACCACTTGGCTACCGAGGTCTGTCAAATATTTGTAAAAATATTTCTTTCGGATCTCAGAGGTGAAAACTTCTAAGATTTGATGAAGCAATGTTGCCTAAAAATATAAGCATCAAGCCAGACCTCGGTAGCCAAGTGGTTAAGGCAGCCGCCCGGAATGCGGAAGGTGCGTGGTTCGATTCCCGCCTGAGGTTGTCGTCTTTTTTCAGTGTTTAAAATTTTACTTAAGTATATTTAAGCGTTAATAAAACGCTAAAATATAAAACATTAAGGTTTTAAAAAATTTCGACTTGGAAGTTTGTATGGGAAACCGAAATGCGTAAACCCCCCTAAGGCCAACGCAACTTTGGAAGGCGAATAAGCAAAAAGCTTCCTTCAAATTATCAATTTCGCATTTATTTATTTTTTTGGAGCCATTTCACCCAACCTAAGTACAAAAGAAATAAAAAGTTGTAATGCCAAACCAGCTAGTAATTGTGAAGCAGCAAACATAAACTAAAAACAAAGTGGCCAAAACTGATGTTGTATTGGAGTCAGTTGTGGCTACAAGCATGGCCACAACCCAAGCAAAGTACAAATTAGTGTATTGTGGCCACCCCCTTTTCCCAACACGGAATATAAACGAGTAACAAAATAACCTCAAAACCATGTTGCTAGACATTCTGTTAGTAAACTTCAATAAAATCCAAAACAAAAATTAAAAAGATTTCTGAGAAATTTACTGATTACTTACCTAGTGTCTCTTAAGGTTTTCCTTAAGAAAGTACCAGAAAATTTTGATAAAACTTATCAACCTCACAAAAAATTGTCTTGAAGCTTAGGACGTCACAACTGTCACTTGTCAGAACGGACCATAGATAAAGGATTTTTTACCACAGACTATGAAGCAAGTCTGATTTCTATGCCTTATTTATTGACCTCTAAAGTTGCAAATGGCCAAAACCGGGGTAGTGGCCACAACTGGGGCTCCTGCTATTAAAAACATTAATAATAAAATAAATTAAGTGTTTGTATTTTATTTAATTACATACTTATAACAAACTTTGAAAATAATTTGCAATAAGAGTATCACGTTCCCGGTGACGACATGCAGGCGTTTCTATATGAGGTATTTGGCCATAATTAAAAATACTATCTATAGTATAACCCAGCAGTAACCTGAGTGGCATACGATGTACTTATCAAAAAAGGTCAAGTCCGAGTTAAACCTGCTAATTGCCCATAAAATGTATGACTGCCCTACTCCTGTGCCATGTTTATGAGTATATTTTATCAGACAACAGAAATGTAGCTCCATACAAAAATTAGAATAATTTGTTTTTTCCTACAAATCAAAAATTCCTATAAAAACTAATGTATATGACTCCGAGTTTTGAGCTTTGGGGGAGGGGTAGGAGTATACCCCTTCACCTATAACCCACCCCCTAAATTCGGGGTATACCCCTTCACCCATAACCCCCCCCCCCCCCCTTTCGGCGTCCCCTTGGAAAGTTAAACCCTTTCTGAGAAAAAGATTATTTAAAGGCAAACTCGGACTTAACCGTTTATGATAAGCACATCGGATACCGCTCAGGTTCCTGCGGAGTCTTACAGGGGGGCCAAACGTTAGATTTTAGCTACAACGCACCGTTTTATCGGGTTATTATAAACAGTTAGGTACCACTTTTTTTAAGTGTCGGTTCGATACTAAATCCTATGAAATTTTTTAAGTCCTGCACCCCCTTAGCGACGCAACGTGGAACCAAGCCAAAAATTTTACAAGTCCAAAGTGTCGGCTCCATATAAAAATCAACTGAAAGTTTTCTATTTTTTCACAATTGAAAAAAAAATGTTTGGGAATTTTTCTATCTTTTTTTGATATCTAGCAATGTTTTTCGTCAGTTTGTGAAAAAAAATTACGAGTGTATTTTTTATGTAAGTATCCCCTTTGCGACACCCCTGCCGAGGACCATATTTCATAAACGCCTCATCTAAAATATGTAAAAAGCGTTGATGTCATCAGATGTCAGATACAGAAAACAACATAATAATATGGTAGGTATGCGGACGCATATTTATAATTTATAATACTCTCGGATTATCTCTATTATTCTCCGCTGAACGGTGGTATAGTGACTATTCCCGAATAGGCAAGCTACTTGAGAATAGTGCGTGGTAAAACCTCAGAATAAGTAATAGTAACGTAATTTCGATTTACTCTCGCATAATGGGGATTTAATCTAAGAATTAAATTTACTCTCGCTTGGTCGAATCCACCCATAAATAAAAGTTGATCAAGTTATCACGAATTTATTCAATGACAAAATTTCTGCAATAGAATGTTTGATACGTTTGGCTAAAGGTACAAACACGAATTAATTCTAATACTATGTACTTACATAACTAATACTTTCAAATAAAATTTTACGAATTGTAAAGATCATTATTTCTGTTTTCTGTGTGGGTCTGCACTTCAAGCCTTTATGCAAATCTGTCCTTTTGCTACCTAATCTGTTTTGCTATTCCGGGATTATACATTATCTATCTGTGCTTCTGCTGCAGAGGGAACCTAAGGTACTACAAAATGTCAAATGTCTTCAATACATTCTGATCTTTGTCACTAGGGTTTGAAAGGATAAATTTCGATTGGAGAAATTTGCTGACTATAATGCTGCATCCAGACTCGCGAGGCGCCTCCGTGAGGCTCTCGGCACGAGTCTTGGCGAGTGGAGGCTACAGGAGAGTGCTGTGCTAGCCATCCACACTCGATTTATTCAGTCGTCCGCTACGTCTACTAGGTACAAGATGGATGTCATTGAATTGACTGCGTTAGCTACTTTATGTTCTCAGGTGCTCTTTAAACGTTGCTATTAATGATATTTTTTTCCTCTGTTGCCCATGGTCCCTGTGATAGTCCCTGGAAGGTACCACGGAAATTATTTTACCCGTGGTCCCTGAATTTTGTATAAGCCAACTAATTTAAAATGGTATAATAACTTAACTGTATATTATTAAAGAAAACAATGAAATATAACATAAGTACCTACATATACTCTATGCGTTTGTGCTCTATTATAATACCAAAATTAACAACATAAACATACTCCTTTAGTTCCTTCCAAATGCAATCCTTCTTTTGGTTTACCGCATATAACTCCTGTATAGGTATATTTAATTCTTTGCTTATCCGCTCCCACGCGTCGTTCACTTTACTTTTATCCTTGTGATATGGATTTTTGGGTTTGCATACAGGAGTAAAAACTAAAAAAATATCATGAATGGCAACGTTAAGAGGGCACCTGAGAAAAAGGCACAAAGTTGCTAACGCAGTCAATTCAATGACATCCATCTTGTAGTAGACGTAGTGGACAACTGAATAAATCGAGTGTGGATGGCTATCACTCCTGTAGCCTCCTCTCTCGCCAAGACTCGTGCCGAGAACCTCTCGGAGGCGCCTCGCGATAGTGTGGATGCAGCTTAAGAGATAGGGAAATCTGTTCGTAGGAACCATGGCGTCGATTTTAACAGATTTCGCTATTTCATATAATTCGTACATGTAATCACGACTATTATCCCCGAAGGGTTAGTCAGAGACTAGCCAATGAGGACAGCAAAAGCAGTCCTCTGCCATAGTTCACTTTTCTCCAAATAGCGACTGCACATGTGCTTCAGCGTGTCAGGTGGTGAGCCCATCGCCGCTCTATGCTGTTGTATGTGCAGTCTTTGGTCCGTTAGTCGCCTTTTACGACACCCAAGGGAAAAGAGGGGGTGGTAGTATTCTTTCACCGCTAACGCGACACGGTTATAGTTTTTGACTTCTCCCTACTGACCCATTTGTATTGATCATTCTGTATCCATTGCAAAATGTTTGTACGCGCATCAATTCAGAACGGCTCTACCGTTTTCGCAGATTCTTTTTTTGTCGTGTTTGTAATAGTCAGGACAAGGTTTGTGGTGAAAGAAAATTTGTGGAAATTCGTCACGGGGGAACGGGGTCCACGCGGATAAAGTCGCGCGCGGGCGGGACGCTAGTCTTACTAATATTATAAACGCGGAAGTTTGTAAGTATGGATGGATGTTTGTTACTCTTTCACGTAAAAACTACTGAATGGATTTGGATGAAATTTGTAATACAGATAGTCTATAACCTGGATTAACACATAGGGTACTTTTTATGCCGATATTCCCACGGGAACGGGAACCAAACCGCGAGCGGCCGCTAGTAATAAATAATATTAGCATTGTATGGCACAGGGCGACGCTTTCGGGCTGGGCGTGATGCGCACGGGCCGCTGGAACCTGACGTTGCGCGACTACTCGCAGACCACGCGCATCAAGCGCAGCGGCGAGGGCGTGGCGGTGCACGTGGAGGTCGACCACATCGGTGACATGGAGATCCACGTCGGCAACCTGCTGCGCGGCAACGGGGTGCTCGGTATGCTAGTGTTTGGACGCAATATTATTTTGATACGAACGTGGATGGTTCCACGTCATCCGCCACATCACGCCATTTGACGACCTCCGTGGTCGAGTGGTTAGCACGCCGGGTCTGGCGTCGCGCCATCTCTGGGGTCCCGGGTTCAATTCCCGGTCAGGTAAAAAAGAAAAATTGATTTCTGGTCTGGGTGTTTTTTCTGTTTATGTATATTTTGTCCATTAGGTATCTTACCTTATTAACGAGTTTCAAAAGAATACTCATCTTGGTCTAGATAACATTGGTGTGAGCATAAACTAATTTAATATGATTTTTTTTTAATTTAAGTAATTACATTTAAATATTTTAGAGGCGGCGGAGAGTAACTTAAAAAGGGCTTTTCGAGCTATGACCGACCAAACGTTCTTCTGTCACTACCCCCGTTCTGCTTTTATACTCTTCTCATAGCAAATATAACATGTAGGTGCATAAGTAACGTAACCTACATATTATTTCAAATGTTGAAACTTTTTGCAGAGGGTATGCTGGATAGGGTGATCAACTTCACGTGGAAGCCGGGCTTCGCAATGATCCGGCCGCTGATCAACGACCTCGTCAGCACCGCCTTCACAGACATCTGGAGCCACTCGTTCAGAAACTTCCCCGTAGACAACTTTATTAGCTG
The DNA here is from genome assembly GCA_963921215.1 of Scoparia ambigualis. Lineage (NCBI taxonomy): Eukaryota > Metazoa > Arthropoda > Insecta > Lepidoptera > Crambidae > Scoparia > Scoparia ambigualis. Next base: position 10,364,312 of record OY992503.1, read on the forward strand.
ATAACTGATTTTAAGCATAGTACGTGCCATGTCAGTAACTTTTGGCATAAGTTATTAGTTGTGATAAAAAGGCTCATTCGCAAAATGTCTACCGTTCGCAAAACGTCTCTTTCTCATAATGTCTCGTTCGCAGAATGTCGCTTTCGCAAAAGGTCGCAACTATACTTTAGTATGAGAAAGAGACGTTTTGCGAACGGTAGACATTTGAATGAGCCGCTAAAAAATTGTACATTAATTATCACGTATGTTGTGTAGCCCACTTCTATTTAATTAGTTGCTGTGCCAGAGTCCATACTAACTTTTTTTAAATAGAATTAATTTGTTATTGTTTACAAGTCGAGCTAGTTTGCTAAGGGCCGATTTTTCAATCCTCTGATAAGACCTATCCATCTGATAAAATATTAGGCGACCAATCTAAAATGTCACTTGTAAAAAAAGAAAAGACATGTTAAAACAATACATTTTTAAAATGGTTGTATAATACTTTAACCACCAAATAAGTTTTATCTGTCTATTGAAAAACCGGCCTTAGGTCTTTTTATTTTGTCCAGATTTATAAATTAAACTTCAGTTTTCGAAACTTTTACATTAATTCTAGTTTGTGTTCTTATCTACAAATAGTAGTATAAGTAACCCAATATTACTATGAAAAGCAAATGTGTATGTTCATAAACTAAAGTGCCAGAACCATAATAAAATGGTGTCCATGTCTACAGCTTCCTCATTCGATATAGAGAAATTCTAAGCATGCCATATTTTTGTGCATATTATGTGCAATCAAACGTTTCAGTCCTAATTTTTGTGCCACCACAACTTCGTTACTATGAGTTGTTTTATGTGTGTAAGCTGGAGACACGTGTCACCAGCTTGCACACGCCCGTTAAGACAAACCAGTGAGGTTAGGGTTTTGGACTATAGCTAGAAATTTTGTGCATAATTTGTGCACTAGGAACAAAAAAAAACTAACCATCACACTCAAATACTGTTGAAACTACGATCATAAAACTGTGTGCGAGCTGGAGACACGGGTCTCCAGCTCGCACAGCTGTATCTTCGTAATTGTTCAAGCTACGGTTATGAATTATACCTCAAAATTTTGTGCAGAATTTGTGCATAAGGCACAAAAATTTTCAAAACTTTAACCAAAAGGTTTTTGAGCTACGAACCGATAAGTATGTGTAAGCTGGTGACACGTAACACGGGCTAACACATGGTGAATTATTGTAACTGTATAAGATAGCGCTTCGTTTTAAAGATCAATAATACGTTATAATTTGTGCACACATTTGTGTTTCAAATCTCTGGGCCTCTTACTTTATAAATTATAAGCCAAAAACTGTTTTCCCGCCAAAAAATTTTAAAATAATGGCTCGGAAGCGGATAAACGCGCGCCGACCGCGCCGTTGCCGTTCCGTGCGCTAGGCTGCGTTCCGTGGCTTCACTCGAGTGCACTCGAGCGCACTCCGGCGCGCGCTCTACCCGTTCCGTGGCTTGGTGAAATTTTACTCTGACGGCTGTCAGAGCGTAGTTTCATCCGTTCTGTGGCTCAGAGCGCAGCAACCAAACAACCATCAAATCAGATGGTTGTTTTTCACTCTGACAGCTATTTGACGTTTATATCATTGTTAAAGTGTCAAATTTTGTAATTTATGTCAAAACGTCTCGAAAAATTCGGCCTGTTTGTTTCGTATTGTTTTACTTTTTAATAATTAGGTTTAAATATTGTATAAAAGTATAAAAAATGTAGACAAAAGAAGAGTTTTCTCTCGTTTTGGACAGGAATACTTCAGAAGAGGTTATAAAAACAACTCGATCGTTCCGTGGCTCAGTTGCAACTCAAACGAGTTAAACTTTAACCAAACAACTACACCCAGAACGACGGAACGCACTACTACACTATTGCAATCGAGTTTGAACTTGAGAGCTAGCTTAATTTAGTGTCATTTTAATTTGCGCTCTCGATCGTTTCGTTTCTATACCGAGAATTTTAGACTAGGAGACTGCTGATATAGGAAATTGGTTAATTTAAAATAAAAGCAGTCTATTTTATTTATGAATGTTCATAAAATATCGCTATGCTTAGTTTTAAGTATTTACAATAACCTCATTAATATGATAAGTAGTGATAAAATTAGTCTGCCTGTATGTTTTTATTACCACGTTTTTATTAGGTAGCTTTCTCGTTTATTTGTTTATTTATTTGTCGACAAATGCAAACGATTTTATACTAGCTTCCCGATGAGCTAGACTTGCAACTTTGAACATAGGTCAGAACAGGATGACAATGCAATATTATGGTGTCATTGAGCTGATCTGATGATTCAGCCGGAAGAAGGCCACAGGATCTCTGTAAGAAAACCATGAAACCCCATTCAGGCTCATTTGATTAGTTTTGATGAGCACTCTGACGGGAGACGACTAGACGAGGTCCATGGTCTGATGATGAACCCGAAGGAAGGCCACAGGAACTCAGTATTGAACCATGCAACCCCATCAAGTTTGGGCTCGTTTGATTCATCTTGACGAATACTCTGTTAGAAAAAAGGGTCCAGGGTCTGATGATGGAGCCAGAAGAAGGCCACAGGAACTCGGTATTGAAACCATGCAACCCCTAGAGTTTGGGCTCGTTTGAATCGTCTTGACGAGTACTCTGTTAGGAAATAGTGTTTAGGGTTTGATGATGAAGCCGGAAAAAGCCCACAGGAACTCTATAATAAAACCATGCTACCCCAACGAGTTCGGGGTCGTTTGAATCGCCTTGACGAGTACTTTATCGAGAAATAGTGTTCAGGGTCTGATGATGGAGCCGGAAAAAGGACACAGGAACTTTATAATAATACCACACAACCCCATCGAGTTTGCGCTCGTTTGATTCGTCTTGACAACTACTCCCATAGGAGATGAATAATTTTTAATTATGGCACGTTAACTGAAAAACAGTCACTACGCTACGATAACAAAACCATCAACCATTCTGACAAGGGGTCGGTCAGCCATCAACACATAGAAGAATTGGTAACTTGCAAACTTTTTAACTTGTAAATAGAAAAAGTAAGAATTACTTACTACTGGTAAAATAAAAATTTGAAATAGCTTTATTAAAAATAATAAAAGTATCTTTTTTTTCGTTATCTGTGGATTGGGTTTGAAATAGGTTTATAAAATTATAAAAAATAACATCTACCTACTTACTAGCATTTGAAAATAACTTTAGGTACTTACTCATAAGATAACAAAGGTACGCCTACTATTGAATCTAGGTGATCTACTGCGGATGGACAACATCTACATAAAGAAGCCATAACTGGAGGTTAGTATAGGTAAGCAGCAGAACGATTAGATAGAACACAATTAAATTAATTTTTATTATAGTTCTTTTTCTATAGAATTTACAATAATGACGAAAAAGGCCGGCGCACAGGAAGATGCGCGTAATAAAATGCCCGCTTGCAAAGTGTTAAACTATAGCTACATAAATTTAATATCGGTGATAACAGTATCGACCATATCTACGGCCTATTAAAAATTCATGCAATATCGTGTTTTTTTCCACTGTATAGTTTCAGAACGCATCGAACGTTTATAATAATTTTATTTTATTAAACTTTTACAAGCACATTTGTTTGTTAAAAACTACAGATCAATGATAACTCAATAAATATCAGGGATACGGTACAATATTCTTGAATTCGATCACGTACAATATAGTGATCTCAACGCACACCGCATTCCTGACGCGATATAGTGTTTTCCAAAATAGGTATAGTTTCAGAACGCATCGATATCGGTTTTGACGATATTGATGCAATAAATACGTTTCAGTAACCTTATACGATTTGTATCGCCTACTCCTAATTTTATCGGAAAAAATGGAAGAGGTGATTGGGCTTTATTACATGTCGGCAAATAATTACTATTTATTGCATCTTTATTATTTTTATTAATTATTAATTCGTAATATTGTATTACTTTTAATACTTTATCGTTACTCCAATCCATAATTATCGAAACAGAATAATATCGATAGTCGTATTTGCAACACGTTCACACCTCTAGTTGTCTAGCAGTCAACTAAAGTGTGCGAAGGAAATGTGGCCGCACGAACATTATCGCGACAAAATCCTTGATGTGCGGCAATTTACCAACAGCGCGGCGCGTCAACGCCATGATACAACGCGCTAACGCGAAGTGTTTGGCCAGACGTGTCGCGAAAACGCAAATCTTCGCACTAGCGCGATAATGTGGCCCTTGCATTACATTGGGATGCCCCAGCAGACTAATCGCAAAGTCATCGATCACCATAGAGTACATTTATTTTTATTTATTTATTTACATTTAACCATGGGAAGTAATACAATCTAATATTAAAATAAATTACTTTTAATGGTTAAAATTTATTCTGTGACGGTCGATAGCGATTAGTTTGCTGGAAAGCATCCGTTCTTTATCGAATTAGACTCAAGTATTCAACCATTTTGTCGTTCTGCACTCCTCCATAATGTTTATCATTATGCCAAATCTAATTATTTAATTGTCTCAACAACAAAAAATAACTAAGACATTCGTGTGCGAGATATCTAAAATAAAAAGTAGGGTAGGTTATTAGGTACCTGCCTATAGTAAAACTAAATTAATCGCGTCGCGCATGGCTTTAACAGTTCCTAGTCTAAAAGTGGCAATAGTGTAGCGCACGGAACGGCAACGGCGCGCTTAGCCGCTTCCGAGCCATTATTTTGAATTTTTTGGCGGGAAAACAGTTTTTGGCTTATAATTTATAAAGTAAGAGGCCCAGAGATTTGAAATTTTGCCTCGTGTGTGCACAAATTATAACGTATTATTTGATCTTTAAAACGAAGCACTATCTTGTACAGTTACAATAATTCACCATGTGTTAGCCCGTGTTACGTGTCACCAGCTTACACATACTTATCGGTTCGTAGCTCAAAAATCTTTTGAGTTAAAGTTTTGAAAATTTTTGTACCTTAGGCACAAGTTCTGCACAAAATTTTGAGGTATAATTCATAACCGTAGCTTGAACAATTACAAAGATACAGCTGTGCGAGCTGGAGACCCGTGTCTCCAGCTCGCACACAGTTTTATGATCGTAGTTTCAACAGTATTTGAGTGTGATGGTTAGTTTTTTTTGTTCCTAGTGCACAAATTATGCACAAAATTTCTAGCTATAGTCCAAAACCCTAACCTCACTGGTTTGTCTTAACGGGCGTGTGCGAGCTGGTGACACGTAAAACAACTCATAGTAACGAAGTTGTGGTGGCACAAAAATTAGGACTGAAACGTTTGATTGCACATAATATGCACAAAAATATGGCATGCTTAGAATTTCTCTATGTCGAATGAGGAAGCTGTAGACATGGACACAATAAAATGTTAATATTTTGTAGGATTATTTAATTGTTCAGTAATATTGTTATATTTTATGTAAAAATGAGAATGTTTTGACACGTTTACGAATAAACTAGTCATACAAATGGTGTAGTTTTAATCGATGAGGGAAAAAAGATTGTAAATTAAAATTCAAGGGTATATTACATATCTCAATATTATATTTATTAAAAAATATAACCTAACTATATATATGACTTTATATTTAAATTCAATCAACAAATAACTCGCACATTCGTCGAAACTGGAATAATCAACCTCAGTCTTCCAACACAAATGAATACAAACCAAACAGGTCTCTCACCAACAACAACCGGCGGGCTCTCGCATCGACTCGACCCTCGCTCCATACATTCACACTATATTATAACATTGCACCTTCAATTTTCATATTTAATAAACCCAGATAAAGTATTACACAAAAACATGCCGTCAAAAAGTCTATTTTTCATGCGTAACATAAAAACGTCTGGATACAACCCGTTCGATGACACCGCTTGCGCTATATCTACATGTCATCAGCAGAAGCAACTGTGTAACTATACAACAAAAACGTAAGTACAAAGATAAGACGTAAACCGAAGTTCAACAGAAAGTGTCGCCTGTGAGACATCTCGCGGCAGGCGTCCGCGCGTGCTTTGCAATATTGTCTGCATACTACCTTCTTTAGGACCCTGTGGACCGTCCGTTGGACTAAACTCGTTATAGGTAGTCTGTTCATCACCGACACAAAAACAACACGGGATCTTTTCAAATCATCAAGTTTCCGATTTCACTTGGTCATTTCGTGGTATACGGAATAAGTTATTTTAACAATTACTAGGAAACAACCAAACCACGTTGATTCACATTACTACAATAATATCTAAGAACGATTATACCACAACAATTCGAACTTAGATTAATTCGGCAATTCATATCGAAAATGAACTTAAATACTGACAGATATGAGGTTCTTGATCGATAACACACTACAAGATCATCAACAACCTAATAAATTATAATAAGGAAGTACTTAACATTGTTCAATTCTGATTTTATGTAGCGACAGCAACATAGAAACAATGTTTTTTTTAATGTTACAATGGACTTATATTAGCTAATCTTTAACATCGTACCTACATGTCTTAGAACTTTACAAAACACTGGAAACTCTGTTCTGTCTATGTATTGCGATACAGTACGATGTTAGTCGCTTCAGTCTGCGAACTCATCTAAAATACTAACGAATAATTAAAGGAATCGTGTATTATATATCCAGATGTTTAATTTTAGTAATGTATAAAAATAGTGAAAACCCTACAACACCCTTTGATTTATAAGTTTAAAGAAAACTTTTTTTTTATGACAGTGAGTAAGTCGAGTCTCGATATATTATGTGTTTCATATTTCCTAGTGCATAGGACAAAATCCTATTTTGATAAACCTGAAGTTACAAAATGTTATAAACAAAACGCCGATCGATGTCAACAATGGAAGAAGCGTAAAATCCTTAACTAAATTACGAGAAAACTCTTGTTTAATTTGTACTTCCTTTTCTCGTATGTTTGGCCCCAGAATTTGTGTCACAAACAATTTCATTTAAAACTAAATAAAGGACTGCCGTTAGATAGGCGTACAGCGAGATACAATATGTGTACTCTTTTTACAGCTTATGACTCGATATCATTTAGAACCCTCAGTATGTTCGCAGCAGTCTTGTTGCCAACATACTCAGGATTCTATACATATGATGTACAGACGCTACACGTATGAGACGCTGCCGGTGGCACGCGTGATGCCACCACTGTCAGCGTCTATCCAACATGTTACATTTTTACAACCTAATTGCCTCAAAACAGTTTGTCTCTGACGATTCAACATCAAATAACAAAATCAGCTTTTTGAAAGGGTTACAAGATCTAAAACGAAATAATAGAAAACTATCAATTCAAAAGATTAAAAACTTATCGTTAACGATGTTGAATGGAAAATATTAGGTCTATAAATTCATTGGTTTTAGATTTAATTTCATTGTTGTTACTGATAATGTAACATGGTTCCCAATAGAGGGAATGATCTCACAGGACATGCCTAAACGAAATGCAATAAGATAATAAATAAAAATGAAATTATTAATACTACTAAGGGAGGTCTGGCGGATAGTCTCGCGACATAAGCGTGCTATGGAGGACTCCTAGACACATTATTTTCAATTTTCGTAATTTTCTGTGCGTACAATTTATACGGAATCCTCTTATTTCGTAAACATAATTACTAAATGGTTATTGCAAACGAGGGATAGCTCAATGGACACGTACGTCATTTACTACTAACTATAAAATCATTAATTAATAACATTAAATGAATGAATATGAAACTTAAACTATATGAACGATGACTCTCTGCAAATACGATTTTACCCTTAGTAGTTTATGGGTGAGGTCCACAGAGTTATCCCTTATTCTTACATCGCGCCGCAAACACCCATACACCCCCGCACGCCTCCAAATTAATACTAACATTAAAATTATTTTGATATGCACTTATCAATAAGTTTTTACAATGACATTTGTGCTGTACACTACACGATGACGGAGGGACGGAGCCGCGCGGGCGGCGACAACGCGAGCCATGGACGCGGCATCGCTTCCGCATCACAAACATATAAAAATAATTTTAAAAATAACAGGTTGATAAAGTGCTTTTTGCTTGATACTATTTTTCTTGCTTTCCAGTAAAGGTAAAGAGGTAAATCTTTAGAGTATCGACACAAATCTGTTTCGTACATCGTTGATCACACGAGCATGGTCTCATCGGAGTTTTTGCTATACGGAAACGGTGCTTCAAGAGCGTCCTAAAATGTCGTGCTCACGATCAAGTCGTTCAACATGAAGTACACAACCGACCGCCCGCCTCCGTCCGTCCGGTGTTTATTTACAAGATCAACAAAAACGAACCCACAACGAAACTTAAACATGTCAGAATTCAGGTGTCGTCTAAATATTTGGCAAATCAGTGACGAACGGAACGTGACAACGCAAAATATAGCCCTCCCACGGCGCGAACGCATGACAAAAGGTACACTAGAGCTAGCTTTACAAGTAAAATCGAAGGCCGCTAAGATATCACCGTTCATTACATCGTAATATGTACACGGGCGCGGCGGCCGCCCTTTGAGCGCCGCTATGTACACGCGGCCGCCCGCCCCCGCCGCCGCCGCGCGACGCCCATCCCACAGCATATACAAATAATCATCAAGAATTATCTGCACGTTTCGGATCCACAACCAAGGCTCTCGTAATGCAAGCATCACACGAGCTGTTTTGTCCAAAACTACGCCTATAAACACCCTTAAATTTTATTAGTTTTAATGAAATTAAGGGTGAGTTCCACCCATGAAACTGAACAACTTTCCCCAAGAAACTTGTGCAATAATGACAAAAAAATTTCAATCTCCCATACTATTGTCGTCAGCTGATCGGACAGTTTTGTATGGGAGGTCAATTTTTTTGTCATTTTTGCACAAAGGTTTCTTGGGAGAAAATGTTCAGTTTCATGGGTAGAACTCGCCCTTAATTTTATTAAAGGTGGATTCGACCAAACTGGAATAAGGTCTTATACCTAGATTAAACGCCGAATTTGTATAGACTAATCTCGGAGTAAGTCGTATTCCAGCTTGGTCGAATCCACCCTAAAACGTCTAAAAATTAAGGGTGTATCCATCGTACGAAAGGTAACGCTGTCGCCTGTGGCCGTCGCACGGCACCCGTAGCGGCCCCAACTCCTCACACACGTCCACCGAGGAACATTTATTAATCGACCGATTGCGCGACACAACTCGCTCACACATCGCGGTAAACGTAACATGAAGACGCACCTGACCGTGATCTAAGTTAATCTACATGACATCATACTTAGTATGTGCTCATTTCATTTATTCTATATATTTATATGTTTTTACCATCGTCCATCACAGTCAGTAGCCTCCTCATTACAGAAACGTTGTATTTATAAATATACAGTTCAACACAATAATTCTTTATATTATGATGGTTGTCTACATAAAATAACTTACCAAAGGTAAAATATCAGTTAAGCCAATCGCTTCAACATAGCTAAAATAAATAATCAGTCCAGTATGTGCCGGCACAAAAATTGAATTTACAAATGTAAGATACAAAACCAGGTGACGACATGAGACGCAAATAAGTGGCACATATCCGCTTTTCAAATGGACCTATTAAAACGGTTTTAGATATCGCCGATTGAGTAAGATATGTTGAGGATTTGTTGATTTTTATAAAATCGTAGTTTTGTTATTTTAAAGAAAAGTTGTCAAATGTATAGAGGTACATGGAAGGTTTTTATCTCTTGTTTTATCAGAACAACTTGCTTCTCCGTACAATTAAAATTCAATGACACAGACGTACGAGACCCGCGCGCCTGCGAATAATATAAATAAGTATCTACTTGATCACCGAACCATTGCTACGGAGGAAACGCAAGGACGCAAACGGAACTGTCGAACACGGCAGTGCGGGCGCGTTCAAAAAAACGCGCGCGCAACGTCTGCAATAAAATAAATAATATTGCGCATCATTGCAGAGGAGTGTGAACAGAAAGCGAACGGTCGCGACACGATCGATCGAATGTCAACTGCACTTACGCCTTTAAGGCGTGCGGGTTAGAACTCAAAGTCGAACAGCTCGGAGAGGCCCTCGTCGTGGTCGAGGCAGAAGCCGTAGTCCGTGGCCGACATGGGCGGCTCCAGCGCCAAGAACGGCTCCAGCTCCAGCGGCTCTGTAAGCACACGGCACTGTATGTGGCATCGCTCAGCACTAGGGGAACTTTAACATTTACAAAACTAGAAATCGATTAGAATTAGCATAGAATATAATCACAACTTAATCTCTTTTTGAGTATATACCTAGTCTTGTCATAAGTTCTGTCCCAACTATAATTTTAAAATAAATAATATGACGGTAGTACTATTATTAGATATCATTATATTAAGTAGGTTTTATACTATTCATTTAAATCTAACACATAGCTGTGTAAACATGAAGTGGGATACCACAGAGAATCGTGAGAACCAAGAAGTTGTTGCAGAGACACGCAGACAGTGGCCACCAGAAAATTCTCTTTACAGATGAAAAAAATATATTTTTGTGTTGAAGAGAAGTTTAACCGTCAAAACGATAGGGTGTATGCACACAGCTCCCAAGAAGCTACTGAGGACATACCGAAGGTCGAAAGAGGCCACCACTCAGCATCTGTGATGGTTTGGTGGGGCGTGTCCTATGAAAACATGACAAAACTCCATTTTTGTGAACAATGGGCAAAAACGAGCAACTAACTACCAAAGCGATATTTTAGAGAAAGTGGTCACGCCACTAATTAACACTGTGTTCGCTGGTAAACAATGGGTATTTCAACAAGACTCCGCACCAGCGCACAAAGCGAAATCATCCCAGCGCTGGTTAGACGTGAATTTAACAGATTTCATCGCCTCTAAAGATTGGCCCCTTGCAAGTCCTGATCTTAATCCTTTGGATTATTGTTTATCATCGAAATATCGAGTTGTTAAAAGCAGACTTGTGAAGACAGCCGCATCGATACCATTGGATGTGGTACGTGCGGTCATAGATGAATGGCCAGGACGTTTGGAGAAATGTGTAAAAGCTAAAGGTGGTAAATTTTGAATAATTTAAATATTTATGGTAATCTACACAGTTAAACGTATAAAATACATGCTTTTAAAATGTCACTTCTATTTTTTCCTTTACACTAGACATGTTTATATCAGGGACAGAATTTATGGCAAGACTAGGTAATTAGTACTAGTTATAGTATAAGTCGTGATTATATGTACATATGTAGTTATAGTATAAAAATGTGTACATTATTTGTATAAAGAAAGATTTCATGGAACTCGTAGATTCCTATTTTTGGATTGACGTTGCAAGTATCGGGATGAAATAAAAAGTGTTTATCTGGTCAACCAAACAAAAATGCATTTCACACGTGGAAATTAAAAATCAAATTGACAATGAGCTTAAAATAATGTAGTATGAAAACTTTAGCATCTATAAACTAAGTGACATTGGAACAAAAGTTACATAAAAAGTTCAGACAAAATGGTACACTTTATTTCAAGAACTTACTTATTCACAATTTTTATTAAATAAATTAATGATTACAGCAGTTTTACAAAATACAAACACCAATTTACAATCGAGTTAGATGAAAATGTAACAGGTACTAGGAACGAATCACTACCTACTGAAATTGTAGTTGAAACCCAATATAATTGACCTTACCATTAATTCACAATGACAAACACCAATGGAAGGTGGAAAAGGGAATATTAGCATGTTTACATTTCAATTATGGTACCGTCCGCAACAACAGTAGCTGAACATAATGTATTGTCAAAAAACTTGCAGCATTAAATCAATGAAAATTTAATAAATAGTTTTAGATGCGAATTAATATAAAATTATTACTATGATAACGACCACAATGTAATAGTTCAGTTACGTTTGTTAGTAATGGCCAAATTTTATTATACACGTCCAAATGGTGCCGAACACCCGCAATGAAGGATGAATTCCGAAGCGCACATGAAACTGCGGGCCCAGCGACAGCTGTGTCACGGTAACCGTTACTAAAGCGTTTGCGTATTCGAAAGCAGATGTGTATTGAAACTGCAGCTTCCCCAAATTTCTATCCATACTACATACTAGTTTTTTTATCCATACTTGGCCTTTAACCCACCAGTAAACTTACTCTTGAAACACAATTGCATTAGTCAATTTCCAATCACAAATCTAAAAAATGTCAAATGGCACTTTTGTAAGCTACAATAGCGCCACATTGGAATTAAATTGCATGGAAATTGATTGAAGAAATTATTATCGAGATGGCGTTTCGGAATTATCTTTACTTATCCCAATATCGATACATAGTAATCGCATTGGAATTGTATTAAGATTGAGTTTGCGTTCAAGAGTAACCCCCCTGATGGTAAGTGACGATAAGGCTGACGGTGGCAGTACGCTTCACCCGGCTTTCTCGACCACTGAGGAACTGGCTATGGTATCTCTAAACAGTCGAAACACAACAATGCTATAAACATGGTTGTTATGGCGACAGACTTTAAATGGTAGCTAGCTTGGCGGACTTAGCAAGCCCTTCTACCAATCAAGCTACGTACACAAAGATGTACTATCGCTGGGAATCGAACTCGGGACCTCCGAGTCTAAGGCTTGTATTCTGAAATCCAATTTAAAATCAAATCCATGCTTGAATAGAGTTAGAACGGGATTGCGATATATACGTTGACTAGCACCATCCCTTTCTAACTGTACTTAAGCAGAGATTTGGGTTTGAGTTTGGTTTTAGGATACGAGCCTTAGACCGGTGGCTGAGCGAGTAGACCACAAACGCGTAAAAGAAGCAATTAGCAAACGCTGGTGTAACGGTTATCGTAACAAGAGCTGCGCCGGGCCGTCCGGTCCGTGGTTAGTGTGTAGTTAAGATGGCCGCCGTGTTACGTGATTAGTGTGAAGTTAGCGGCGCGGGCCGTGAGCTGAATCCCATGGTGCTACACGAGGCACTGCAGCCACACGGGAACCAGCTCGCGACTCGCGCCCGTCTCCCGCGCTCCGACCCCACCTCGCCTGCCGCTTACCAACGCCTATGAAAGTCCGCTCCGTAAAACGATTTTCTTTTATTTGCTTTATTAATAACCGTAATCAGGGGTGAAAAGGTGTATTACAACATTTTTATGGAAAAAAATAAACATCTAAAACAACCTTTTTAATCACGCCATTCATAAAACGTGCCTTTGCATTTTTAAACGAACTACATTTTTTGAAAGTTGGCAATGCTTTCATTTAACAATAAAAATGTTGTAATACAACCCGCAGTTGCTTTTCACCCCAGATTACAGTACTAGTTTCGGACTATGACAGAATGCTGGGTAAAAAGTGTTAAGTATGATACAATGCATCAATGCTAACAGCATCAACTACAAAAATAAATTCAAGTCGCGATGAAAATTTTACTGTTGCATACAAGTAGGTAATTTGTGTGTACACAGTAGATCTTATTTCGCGGCTTCAAAGATACTTCTATAGTAAATGTTGCTAATATTCATGTGTCATTTAGTCCTTTTTCGACATTATTTCCACCGCCATTTAACGTTGCTTCGTAAATATCGCATTTCGGAGTGGACTTACTAGTTAAACAGTTGTGCGGTTTATTATATTAATTATTTGGTATATCAAAAGTTGTCACTGTCGTTATTTTAAATTGAAGAAACTGCACAATTGTATGAACTAGATTTAGTTTTGATTTTAAGGAAAATAACATGTTAATACTTCAGAGTGCGAGCCCGCCAAACCGAGAGTGTGTATGGGTTAGCTTTCGGTATACTAATTCATACTATTACTTTTATATAATTTAATGTACGGTCGGGGTCACCGTCGCTTTACCACTTTACAGCGATTTTCGTATGAAACGCACCGCCCGCCCGGGGACGTGCCCGTACCAAATAGACGACGCGGTGTGCAAGGGATTTTGACCTTTAGACTGGTAAAGCGACGGAGTCCGCCATATTTAATTAAAATGTAATATCAGCTGAGAAAGCGCAGTTTCAAGTGATGAGTATAGAGAAAGTGAGATAGTTACCTCAAAGCCCATCACTTAGTGAAAGTTTGCACGTTACACACTCTATGTTAACAACAAGGTAGCTGCACATAATCTAAGTATATAAAAACTTCTAAGCGGTTAATTCATCACAAACAAACAATGAAGCTGCAAGTATGACGCCACAAATGGACAAGCTGAAGTTATCAATCAATTATATGTTTTACTTGTTGCTGTCATTATTACATTTTTACAATTTTATGTGGATTAGTAATTAATTTAATACCAAACATAGCAATTCAAACAAGTAACTGAATAAAGACAAATCTTAATTATTTTTAGTAAAATCATAGTTACTTCTACTTATTTATTCAAAATCCAATATTGTTTTTAATTGCTTTGTTACAATTTGCACCATTTATTTACAGGTAAAATGGAATGATCATAGGGAATCCATGATTTAGTGAAACCACTAAAACCAGTAATGTTATGCCTCCACAAAACATGAAAAAAGATGATGAATATGGACTAAGTGAACACATCAGTATATTTAAATTTTCATCATAAGCTACTCTACAAAACCCCTCATCAGGATATAAACGGATGATATGAAGATCCTAATAATATTTCCAGAGAAGCGCGTAAAAACGCAATGTTAGGCTTTTTCTGAAAATATTTTATAGTCAGTGTGTAATAAATCCATGAACTTGACTTTTGAACATAATGAGCAGGTATAAGAAAATCTTAAGTCTGCAAAGACTTTCAAAGCATTTTCATAACAATTAGCTCATACCACTGGAATTTATTTCTACTAATAGTTAAACAAATGTCAAATTCACATAGTGGATTCGTTCATTTCACATTCCGTTACATGCTGCAGACGTCATCGGTATGTCATTTTGATATCAGTTCCCGCTAAGCAACAATGTTACGAGAGGAATTTATAAAAAAGAAACCATTAGCTACTTAGTTTTGAGAAGGAAAGCGTGATTAACCATAACCAAATTCACGTAGTAAGAAACGTGCTTCGAAAGACAATTTAAAAGTCGTCAGTAGAATAAAAAGGTACCCTGTGCCCGATAACATCACGCGAGTAGAGTATATAAGTAGAAATCATTATTTATTAACATAAACGCGCAGCATGTAAGCGGAGCATGACGCTTTACAACCTGTTAAGCACAACATTACAGGAATTAGTCACTGGTTAGTGATCGCCGCCGCCGATGCGCAGCAAAGAGATGACAAATGTATGATATTGATGGTCCAAGCGATCTTGTCTTGAGCATGCATATACAAAATCAAAGAAAGCCGCGTTCTAGTAACAACATGTTACCTAAGAAAAAGTATCCTATTATATTAGGTATATAATTCTCATGTCCAAGGCTGATGTGACAAATAATACTTTTTTTCGTAAGAAACCATTTTATAGATTTAAGTAGAAATTATTAAGGACGTATAATATTGATTTTAATTTTGTGTTGCTAAAAAATAAACAGGTTTTATAAAACATGTTACTTTATTGAGCAGTCATATATAATACATGATTTTTTTGTGTTAACAAATTGAACAAAAATATTTTTGTGCTAAAAACCGATGTTGATACCAGAACACCTCGTACAATAACACAGACAATGTGGCCTTGTTGCGAGGCAAGCTTCCATCCCGTCGACCGCCAAGCCGCGTAGCTAGAACTCTGACTGTGATGTGATGCCGACACACTCCACAGCCGGAGTGCTAGCCACGAAGCGAGGCCTCTCTTCACTAGCTGCATGACTGGACACCTTAACCTTTTATGAGCGATCTTCTATAGAAAATAACATATATTCTTTATTATTAATCTATATATATAAAAATGAATTGCTGTTCGTTTGTCTCGCAAAAACTCGAGAATGACCGAACCGTTTTGGCTAATTTTGATCTTGAAATATTTGTGAAAGTTCAGGGAAGATTTAAACGGTGAGAAAAAAATAGTAAAAATCCTTAAATAAACTACACTTAAACATAAAAAGATGTCGTGCAATATAGGTATTAAATATCAATTATTTGCTATCTTACTTCTTCTTTGCGACATTTATCTTTTTCCTGTCAGTTAAGTTGTCATTGTGATTTTGACAGGCAAACGTCTGTCAGGTCTACTAGTGTAACATAAAAAAGCCTCTAAACGTGGTTCCACAATTTCTTTTGTTTACTTTTTATTGAAATATTAGCAATGGTGCTGTTAACCAATCCAAAAACTAAGCTTGCGTTAGGAATGGGTTCACGTAAGTAGTCTAACTGGGCTGTGGGGTTTGAATTGAACCACGATTTCTCACTTTCTACCCGACCATTTATGCGTTCGGCTATAGACTACTCTTTTGACATAGTTTTAAAGCTATTCATTAGATTATAAACAGCATTTTTTAAAGAAAATCATGGTGATAATCATTCTAATTTAAGTGACTATAATAGTTTAATAAGAAACATAATTATATTAATGTAAAAAACCATTGCAAGTTATGAGTCAATGACATTGCATAAATAACCATTATTTTGACAAACCAAAAGAATACAGAGGCATGTGTCCCCACCACCACCAATGAAAGATGCTTTAAAATCAACAGGAACTTCTGTATTATGCAATCAGAAGCAGCGCAAGTCCCTTTTAGTTTTAACTGAATTGGATCTCAAATCATATTCAAATCATTTCTTTAGCTTTTACTCTTATTCCTATTAACAAATAATGAAATTTAATTCAACGACATATTTAAGGAAATAGCGCTCTGCATGTCATGAGCACCCGTGTAGCACGCCACGGAAATGGAAAATGAAGAAACTTCACGTTATTTTACTTAAAAAAAAACATTAACAAGTAACTGTGGGTCCACCCTGGATAACATCTAACTAATAGGTATCGACAATATGACGTTCATAATAAATGACCCAAAAATATAGAAAATAACTGAAAGAGAACTAAGTATTTAAAATTACATAATGCTGGACAAGCCCATAGGTTTTCTTTTATGAAACTACAACTGACATTTTACCACTGCTCTTTGCAACATTATTTTCAATGAACCTCCCACAGACATTTCACCACTGTTCATTGCAAAGTTACTAATAACTTCAATGATACTACGAATGCCATGTCACCACTGCTCACTGCAATGTCATTGTATAGCGTGGAGACATGGAGGCATGGAGTGTTTCAAGCATGGAGAGCGTGGAGTGTTACACGGATGCCGCAGCGAGTCTACCATTCCGAGTTGGGCCAGGGAATAATGGCCCAATCTCCCCATCTGCGGGTGCCCTGCGTTTATACACTAATGACCATAGATCGGAATAGTTAGTTTTTTTCATGTACTTTTGCAACGCTCGCATTAAATGATTATGACCGGACAGAGTTTGTTATTTATTTAAAATGTAAAATAATATGAAACTACTGGTTTATTGACATTAGGTACATAACAACCTTTGTTAAGGAATTGCTTTTAATAATTTCATAGTATTAATATTTAAAATCCTTTTTCAATTTCAATGGCGTGTTAACTTGTAATAAATAGCATATTATAAACGCGAAAGTTTGTAAGTATGGATGAATGTTTGTTACTCTTTCACGTAAAAACTACCGAATGGGTTTAGATGAAATTCGGCATACAGATAGTTTATAACCTGGATTAACACATAGTATACTTTTTATCCCGATATTCCCACAGGAACGGGAACCACGCGGGTGAAACCGCGAGCGGCCGCTAGTGAAATATAAATGACTAAATAGTGTTTTCTAAGACAAACCCGTAAATAACTTAGAAAAAAATAAATACGAAATATTTATAACACGTAACACGTTACGGATTTCGGAAGTTCATCCAAACATTTGATAATGTTATGACGCAAACAAGTACCAGAAAAAACTCTGCCTATTCCGATGTATGCTGATGAGTGTGATGACGCGTGTCGCCCCCCGTCGCGGTTACCTGATTCCTGGTCCTCGGTCTGCAGCTGGAAGCGGCCGCCGCCCATGATGGGCGCGAAGTCGTCGCTGTCCGCGATCAGCGCGTTCCGCAGCCGGCCGCGCGCGCTGCCGTCCGCTGCGACAAGACACACTCGTCACACACTCAATACTAACAAGAATAAACCAGTTGTAACAATAAAAGTCACATACTCGTCACACACTCAATACTAACAAGAGTAAACCAGTTGTAACAATAAAAGTCACATAATCGTCACACACTCAATACTAACAAGAATAAACCAGTTGTAACAATAAAAGTCACATACTCGTCACACACTCAATACTAACAAGAGTAAACCAGTTGTAACAATAAAAGTCACATAATCGTCACACACTCAATACTAACAAGAATAAACCAGTTGTAACAATAAAAGTCACATACTCGTCACACACTCAATACTAACAAGAGTAAACCAGTTGTAACAATAAAAGTCACATAATCGTCACACACTCAATACTAACAAGAGTAAACCAGTTGTAACAATAAAAGTCACATACTCGTCACACACTCAATACTAACAAGAGTAAATCAGTTGTAACAATAAAAGTCATATACTCGTCACACACTCAATACTAACAAGAGTAAACCAGTTGTAACAATAAAAGTCACATACTCGTCACACACTCAATACTAACAAGAGTAAACCAGTTGTAACAATAAAAGTCATATACTCGTCACACACTCAATACTAACAAGAGTAAACCAGTTGTAACAATAAAAGTCACATATTCGTCACACACTCAATTGGCTATTTGACAATTGTAACAATAATAATATGAAATATGTCGCATATGGTAGTTTATAATTTAACGATTATTATCCAATAGTTATATTTTATCAAGATAATTTCGAAATATTTTAATTTTACAAAATAAATTTGCGATTTTTTAATCTGTGAATTACAAGATCCAAAACACGGGCGGCCATGATTGAGCTTCGTGTGACGTCACATTTCACAAATTAGCAAAAACTATCTGTCAGGTTTCAAGACAAAATTTCTATATTAAGTGAAATGTGACGTCACAGGGCAAAATGTCACGTGACCAACCGTTTTCGCGCAAAATATGAAATTAATGAAGAAAAATGTGTTTTTTTTTCTATAAAATAAAGCTTTTTCGAGATAAAAAATATTAAATTTGCACGGGGTATAAAATAAGCGTTTGTAATTTTTAAAATACTTTTCCAAAAACTGTCAAGTAGCCAATTCCTCATAATAGCAATTTACGTACATACTTTATTTTGTTCACGATTACTATTCCCATAGTCAGAGACTAGGCAATGAGCGCTGCAAAAGCAGTGTAGCACCAAATTGCACCTGCACATGTGCTCAGCACAATAGGTGGTGAGCTCATCGCCGCTCTATGCTTTTGGATGTATGTGCAATCTTTAGTCTGTTGCTGGTAGCTTTTTACGACACCCAATGAAAGAGGGGTTGGTAGTATTCCTTTAATAATCAGTCATCACACAGCTCATTATATATTGGAATTAAATATTCGAGTACATGTGCAGTTATCGAGATTGCCTCGCCAACGTTTCCGCGGTCGACACGACCACGCCTCCCGTCTTCAGGCACCCAAAGCGTGAAGATCCATTTCCCTTTTACATTCCAAATCAAACAGAATGGCGTCCGTGAAGTTAGTCACAAGTCGCGTCGCAGTAGCGAATTTTAGGTGTCAGCGGAGCGTTGTAACGCGGGGAGGGCGATGCACCCCCGCCCGCTAGCAAACCGCAACCCGCGGCGGCCCTCCCGCCGCTAGGTCATGCGATGTACCTGCTCGCACCGGCACTCGCAGCTAAATTCACAACCGCCATCCTAATTAAATCAAACTGCCCCCTTACTCTTGAAACCGATCGGTATTGGATCGGATTGGTATTGTGAAATTTCGTACTTTTAAGTTACGACACAGCTAATTTGGATTCATATTGGGTGAACTAAAAGGCATTGAGTTTTGTATATTTTTCACTCAATATCCGCACAATATGAATCCATATTAGCTCTGGTGTCGTAACTTAGGAGTACAAAACTTCACAATACCAATTTCGATCGATCGGGATCGGTTTCAAGAGTAAGGCAGTTGTCCCACCAACGGCGAGTAAACGACTAACGATTGGCTATTTTCACGCTCAAGAAACGTATAATAGATATACATTTCGTGTAAACAAAAGAGATGCATATATAAATAATTGATTGCTGACTGTTTACACTGCCGGCGAGGACTCGCTCCACTAGTTCGTCGCTGAGCGACAAGAGCTATCAAAGATAATTCTCGCTTAGCGATACTCGCTCAGCGATCATGAACTCACGCCGAGAGACTAACCAGCGCGCAGCGTCAGCGGTAAGGTAATTTCCCGCCAAGAGGACTGTACGCTCGGCTCGGCCGCCGCGAGCGAGTGGCGCGAGTAATCGCCCATCTCACTCGTACACTCGCTTATAGCCCAGCGACAAAACTATCGGAACTACAAACTTGCTTTCAGCTGCTCGCCGTTTCTAGTTCTAGCTCGACTCGCTTCTCGTTCATCGTCGGCGGTGGGACAACTGCCTTATGCCCCCTCTTCACGTCGGCCGACGTGTGGAGGGGGTGATTTGCGCGTCTGTGGTAGGTATTTAACGTCTGCAGATGCATCTGCCACGCATCTGACTGTGTCGGTTTTTGTAGCACGCATCAAAGGGATTCGGCGCCAACGTCCGGCGTCTGTCCACACGTCTGCCGACGCATCAGTTTGATCGGAGTTGCGATTAAGAATACCGAGGAAACTTTTAGGTTTATTGAGCTATATCAAGCTGAAAACTGTCTGTGGAATCCTAAAAATAAATATCACAAAAATAAAAATGTTTTAAGTAGGTATATACTACCTAGGTATAAATCAATATAGTACTTAGTTAACTAAGTACTTCTAATTAATTTGTAATTTGTGTAAATCGCGTGACAATGCAATATTATGATGACATCGTGCTGATCTGATGATGGAACTGGAAGGTGGCCATAGGAACTAGAATGTGCGAGTGCGAGTGGCGTCTGCCCAGAATAAACATAAGACTGATCGACCTACAAACAGACTTGTGGACAGCTCGTGGAAAACATCGGCGGATGTATCTGCCAATGTCTGCGGACGCATCTGCTGACGTGAAGAGGGGGCTGTACCTAGCTAAAAAAAGAAAGTGTAACAAAATGTAATCCTCACGGTCAGGCGTGGAGAGCGCGGAGTGCGGCGCGCGCGCGGCCGCGGCGGGCGGCGTGCCGGGCGGCGCGTACGGCAACATGCCGGCCGGCGTGTACGGCAACGTGCCGGGCGGCGCGTACGGCAGCGTGGGGTCCGTCACGCACGGCGGCGCGTACGGAAACGTGGGGTCGGTGACGCACGGCGTGCGCATGGGCGGCGGGGAGGGGGGCGTCGAGCACGGCTCTACCGGCTCCCGTTTCACCGGCGTCCTGCGAAGGGATCACACACATGTACGGATCGAGAAACTTCTTGGTCGACCAAACAGATATACTTACCTAGATTTACATAGATAACGCAAGTATCACGGTTTATATTGAAACCAAGCGTGCCGACTTTTTAACACCTACAGTGACGTCACAGCCGATTACGTTTCCTGCCTTTGGGTGCTCCAAATTTTTGGGCTATTGCAGCTGATTATCACGCAAGGAGGCATTTTTTTGTTTAGTTTTATTTTAGTTTACCAGACGCGTGCGGACTGTAGTTAGCGTCGGGTCGGGGTCGCTTGGTCGGGGTTTTCGGACACGCGAATACATGCATTTGCGTTATCTATGTAAATCTATAATATGTCTCTGTGGTCGACCACTTTTTTTTCAGCGATGTTCGCTTGCACATAATCTACGAGCACGCTACGTAAGTACGCGCTGCCTGAATGGAGCTATGTTACACAAAAGCAATGTTACAAGGGCAAAAAATTATAAATTTTATTTTTCATGTTAAAAAGTCATTGTTAATAATTAAATTTAAAAGCAGAATTAATGAATGTTTCAAATAAGTGAATGAAGTGATGATGATGTCCTCTCAGACGTATCTGTCGACGGCGGCACCCTTAGCCAAGTCCTGTTACAGGAAGCACAATAAAGAGACTAGACAATATAAGTGAATGAAGTAAACTTACATGAACTCGGCCGTTACAGTGTTGGACGGCAGCGACTGCAGGTGTAGTTTGAGCGACTCCAGCAGCGCTTTATTGTCTTCTAATAACGGGTCCGA
Organism: Scoparia ambigualis; assembly: GCA_963921215.1. Lineage (NCBI taxonomy): Eukaryota > Metazoa > Arthropoda > Insecta > Lepidoptera > Crambidae > Scoparia > Scoparia ambigualis. Next base: position 10,386,553 of record OY992503.1, read on the forward strand.
CGGCAGCAGACCTGACGCTAAACGATTACTCAAATTAACTTAACGGCAGCGTTTTAGATTCAGTTTGGATAATATTAATAGGGTTTAAAGTAAATAAATTATACTGTTGGTCGAAAATTAATTTGGATTCCACTACCACTCATTAATAAGTAGGGGGGCGGTGGGTTTTGCAACCATCTCCCTAATATCATTTGGATTCAACATAATCATGATTCAAAGACCTATAAAAAGAAAAAAATATGTTGCTGGAGGGAGCATATCATCTACAACACAATGGTATTTTACGCATATACATACATGGAGCACAAAATTATTTAATATCCAGAATGAATTTCTTAGAGGACCAGTGGGTCTATCGGCTAAAAAATATGGATATGGACATGGGCTTCATTTGACATTTGAAGCCCATATTTTGTCCATAAATGGGCATATTAGCAGGTATATGGGTAACTGATGGCTATCATTTTCCGCCGTACTCAGAGACGTCAATTAAGTTTAATGACAATTAAATGTCTTTCCTTCTCTATTTATCACTATACATACGAAAGTGACAGCAAGAGACTTAATTGTCATTAAAACTTAATTGACGTCTCTGAGTACGGCGGTAAGTGTTTGAGAATCTTATTGTGAGACAGGGCATGTTATGTCTCTTTAGTCTTGTGTCGCAGATTGCTATACTGGAGATTGCTCTGTATTGTTGCACTTAATATTACAAGAAAATGTGATATCAACTCACAAGGTGTAGGTGAAGGCGGCCGCTCTTTAGGACAGAGGAACACTTCGATCTCACCAGACATCGACTTTAGATGGATCATGTACCCCTTCTCGTCAGGATGTGGTACCTGTAAGATATCACCGGTATAGTGAGATAATAGCATCGCGATAGCGACTCTTCTTTTCCTATCAAAGAAATTGTTAGCCGATGGTTGTCAATTAGTTTAACTCCCGTTTCGTATATATATTTTTTTATTATGACATGGACATCAGCAACATCAGAGGTGTTGCTTTTGCGTTGCCAACCTGAGAAAACCTCAGAGCCAGTGCTTTGTAAATCTATCTATAAATGTGAAGTTCATCTCTGACTAGAGGATCTGTTTTTAAAGTATCTAAACTTCTATTCGTCGGAGAGAACTCAAAGCTGTATTAGGGCAGCACGTTCTTGCAGCGATCAAGAAAGTTATATGCCGTTGGATGTATGCTATCCTCAGATAGAAATCGTCTACTTATCTACTTTAGTAGTGGGTGGTAACAGCAACTGTCATAAATTCAAGTAGCCGGACAGCCGCAACGGGGTCAAATACGGCTATATGAGTGAAGCTCGGCCAATAACTTCATTCTTAACATAAGTAACATAATTATAGAGATTTCACGGTACGACAACATTACGACGCGACGTTCAGTTACCGGAGCACCAAAAGAAAAGCTGGTCAGAACGACCTGCACGTCGCCTACATCTTTAAAATGGCTGCGTGAAGTACACACGACACGATGTATTTTGACAAGTAGAATATTTACACGAGACGCATCGAGCTTTAGGAGCTGCGCAAACGTAGACACTTTCTGTTGCCGACACGAGACATCATCATACAAAATCGCGATTTGTAGCGCGTTCTGTTGCTACCTGACTCTGCAGTCGCGTGTGTACGGTTTACTCCACACAAACACATAGCCTACATTACGAAATTATATTTTGTTTATAAAGTATGACTAACACCAACTAATACCATAAACTACTACTAAATAAAGTGAAAACCCACGGTGGTTTTCTTCTGGGCACTTTGCAACAACTCTGACACTAACTCAAAACTATTACATCAACGTTATGCGACAAATTTATGGTGAACTGAGGCAGCGTGGTCAACTAAGCGCTGCACTGTATAGCGTTTTTATATGGTGGGCACGGACCTGAAAAAAAGACGGACGTAACCGCGTCTAAATCATGAGTGAAGCATGCTTAATGGCCGCCCGTTTAAGATGTATGCGTGATTGCGCGCTGTCACGCGGGGCAAAATGGCGGCGGGTGGTCGGACCTGCGGATCTATCGGCTAAGAAATTTGGATATGGACATGGGCTTCATTTGAAGCCCACATTTGTCCTTATATGGGCATATTATGGGTTTCAAATGTCAAATGAAGCCCATGTCCATATTCATATTTTTAGCCGATACAGGGGCTGGTGTATTTGTGTGAGTGTAGGGTCACGTACAACAAACGAAATTGTAGGACCTTGCATGCTTCACATCTTTATAGTGTTGTATTACGTCCGTCTTTTTTTCAGATCCGTGGGTGGTAAGCTAACCCGTATAGGCAACCGAAAGCGCTATAAAAACGAGAAAAAGACAAAGAAGACTCACGCTGAGCCTCGTGTCGGGCGGCGCCTTGATGGGTATGACGGTCTGGTTCCTGAAGTCCCTAATGGAGCGCAGGTCGGCGTAGGTGATGTAGGCGCGCGCGCCGTGCTCCGCCGACAGGCGCGACAGCGCGCACTCGGCCACCTGCACGGCGCGCGCCACCCGCGCCTCGTGCGCCGCCAGCGCGCGCGTCTCGCGCCGCAGCCGCCGCGCGCGCCACTCGTCCGCCTCCACGCCCCCCGCCGCCGCGCCCCCGCCCACGCCTGCCCATACACACGGTTACGCACGATTCACACGGAGCCAATACTTGAGACAATCCACTAAGCCACTCCAATATTGGCATTGTGTAAATAGAGACAGTCTTCTACATTGGATTATCCTTAAACCATTTTAGCTTAGCATTTCAAGCCGTTTTTGCATAGCATTAGCATTGGCTTATTGGACTGGCATATTGGCTTGTCTCAAGTATTGGCTCCGTGTAAATCCAGCATTATGCACGATTCACACGAAGCCAATACTTGAGTCCACTAAGCCACTCCAATATTGGCATCGTGTAAATAGAGACAGTCCACTACATTGGATTGTCCTTAAACCATTTTAGCTTAGCATTAGCATTGGCTTATTGGACTGGCATATTGGCTTGTCTCAAGTATTGGCTCCGTGTAAATCCAGCATTATGCACGATTCACACGAAGCCAATACTTGAGTCCACTAAGCCACTCCAATATTGGCATCGTGTAAATAGAGACAGTCTTCTACATTGGATTATCCTTAAACCATTTTAGCTTAGCATTTCAAGCCGTTTTTGCATAGCATTAGCATTGGCTTATTGGACTGGCATATTGGCTTGTCTCAAGTATTGGCTCCGTGTAAATCCAGCATTATGCACGATTCACACGAAGCCAATACTTGAGTCCACTAAGCCACTCCAATATTGGCATCGTGTAAATAGAGACAGTCTTCTACATTGGATTATCCTTAAACCATTTTAGCTTAGCATTTCAAGCCGTTTTTGCATAGCATTAGCATTGGCTTATTGGACTGGCATATTGGCTTGTCTCAAGTATTGGCTCCGTGTAAATCCAGCATTATGCACGATTCACACGAAGCCAATACTTGAGTCCACTAAGCCACTCCAATATTGGCATCGTGTAAATAGAGACAGTCCACTACATTGGATTGTCCTTAAACCATTTTAGCTTAGCATTAGCATTGGCTTATTGGACTGGCATATTGGCTTGTCTCAAGTATTGGCTCCGTGTAAATCCAGCATTATGCACGATTCACACGAAGCCAATACTTGAGTCCACTAAGCCACTCCAATATTGGCATCGTGTAAATAGAGACAGTCTTCTACATTGGATTATCCTTAAACCATTTTAGCTTAGCATTTCAAGCCGTTTTTGCATAGCATTAGCATTGGCTTATTGGACTGGCATATTGGCTTGTCTCAAGTATTGGCTCCGTGTAAATCCAGCATTATGCACGATTCACACGAAGCCAATACTTGAGTCCACTAAGCCACTCCAATATTGGCATCGTGTAAATAGAGACAGTCTTCTACATTAGATTATCCTTAAACCATTTTAGCTTAGCATTTCAAGCCGTTTTTGCATAGCATTAGCATTGGCTTATTGGACTGGCATATTGGCTTGTCTCAAGTATTGGCTCCGTGTAAATCCAGCATTATGCACGATTCACACGAAGCCAATACTTGAGTCCACTAAGCCACTCCAATATTGGCATCGTGTAAATAGAGACAGTCCACTACATTGGATTGTCCTTAAACCATTTTAGCTTAGCATTAGCATTGGCTTATTGGACTGGCATATTGGATTGTCTCAAGTATTGGCTTCGTGTAAATCATGCATTATGCTGGATTTACACGAAGCCAATACTTAAATGAGACAATCCACTAAGCCAGTCCAATAAGCCAATGCCAATGCTAAGCAAAAATGCCTTGAGGACAATCCAATGTAGTGGACTGTCTCTTTTTCTCTCTCAAGTATTGGCTTCGTGTAAATCATGCATTATGCTGGATTTACACGAAACCAATACTTACTTGAGACAATCCACTAAGCCAGTCCAATAAGCCAATGCCAATGCTAAGCAAAAATGCCTTGAGGACAATCCAATGTAGTGGACTGTCTCTTGACTGGCTTATTGGATTGTCTCAAGTATTAGCTCCGTGTAAATACAGCATTATAGTGGCTCCATATTGGCTTAACTTATAGGGTTCACGCATTTCGGTTTCCCATACAAATTTCCAGTTGATTTTTCTAAAAACCAGAAAACCAATTATGATGAAACTCAGCATGCTAGTAAAATATAGAAATCTAAATAGTTTGTTGAAAACATTTCTAAAAACGTTTATTCAATTGAGTTATTGCGATTTTAAACTTTCTACAGTGGACTGTAAATCGCAACGAACTATATAGATAGCTGTATTTTACTTTAGCATGCAAAGTTCCATTAAAATTGGCTTATTGGTCTTCCAAAATGTCGACTTGGAAAATTGTATGGGAAACCAAAATGCGTAAACCCTCTTAAATTCTTTACCCGAAATTGTTCTATAAACCGATTTGTAATCCGAATGATCACTCTTCCTAAAATTTTACTTTATTAGTTTTTATTATACAATTTGTTGTACTACGGACGATGTTCATAACACTCATGTTTCCGTAAATTGTAATTAATAATATCACTAAATAAATTATTGTAATGTAAATATATTTAAACTCCTACTGTTGTTTTTCATAACGCTTTTATCCCTAAAAATAATTTCCATAATATGACCTACAGGAATAGGGCAGCTAGTATGTATTTCTAAAGTCTAAAAAAAATAACCTCGAAATTCAAGACAATCGCGACTGTCTTAAATTTCTAATACCTATCACGTGACCTACAGGAGTAAGGCAGCTAGTATCCTCAACCATTTGATAGTAAGTATAATAGATGTTTATTGCTACTGACATTAGGAAGTTGAATGATTCGGAATATGAACATTAGAAACAGAGTAGTTAGGAATTGCGATTATTAGGATGAACATTTTCGGAGTTCCGATTATCGGAGTTGAAAATTTAGGTGAACTTTGGCGCACCCAGTTATAGTATTGTCAAACAATCACTACCGGCGGGGTAATAAAATGTGAGAATAGGACAGCGCCTACTACTACTACTCTCTCTTTCACACTTACAGGTACGGTTGCCACCCGTACTCTAAAATAGAGTATTGTCCTCTTTTTCTTGTAGGTGTACTTTTGATATAAAGTACGACTATATAGGCGCTGTCCTGTTCTCACATTTTATTACCCCGCGGGCAATGAGTTGTTGACGCTACTATAACGCTTTGACACACGAGCGGCACGTTGACGACGGCAGTCACTGCAGTTGCCGCCACCTGTCGGATACCAGTGTTGAGGCGAAACAACTACAAGCGACGCCGGCAGCCATCTTGTCGACGGCAAGCCACTGCCTCATGCTGCGTTTCCACCAGGGACCCTAATAAGGCCACTTCTAGCAATTCAAATTATTTTCATATTATGATTCATATTAGAAATCGTAAAATAGCCAATTCACATTATGATTTCAATTCAATTCATATTTTGCAATTCATCTGTTAGACAAGTTTCTATGGAGATTCGTAAAATGGCCCACAAAGCCGAATTGAATATGTGTCAAATAGCAGAATCATAAAAAGTTACACAAATGGCAACATATTTCAATTCATTAGTGCATATTTCCGAAAATAATTAAATAATGGCAGAGTCCTCTAAGCAATGTGTATTGAGCATTCGCGAGTGTGAGATAGCTTATTATATCGCCAGCGAAGTGCATCGTTTCGAAAAATGGAGTTAGCGCTTGAAACTCAATAAAAGCTTGTGTCGTGATCTCATACAGGAGATAGAGCCTTACTTATCCTCTCGACGAGGGGGTATAAGTACTAGGTGTAAGGTAAGTGGAAGAATCCCTAATTTAAACATTCCTATGTAAATAATTCATCATCATCAGCATATAAACAGGGTAATGTAGGGTCCTTCAAACGAGGCGTGAAGAGGCACTTTGGGCCGGCAGAGTGAGGGTGACTGATGCTACGTCTCTTACGCTGCACCAGTTGTCCTCGCGCCTGGACTTCATTTCCACTTAACATCAGGTGGAGTGGGGTCATTTGCCGGGCTTAGTATAAAAAAAAGTCCCACTTCTGGGCACAGGCCTTCCTACATAGACAACATCACATGATAGCCAACCACGCTGGCCCAATGCGGGTTGGAGTCAGGCTTGCCAGGTGTCTGGTTTTTTACCGAACTGTTCGGTATTTTTGAAGCCTCGCATATTATTCGGTTTCATACAGCAATGCTTATGTGGAAAGAGTTTTCAGCCACATGAATCATTTATGGTCTGACTCTTGAAACCATGAACCTATGCGAAGAGGCGTGCGTCGAGTAGTGTAGAAGGGTACAGGCCTGTGGCAGTGTTATCGACACCGGCAAAGGTACTAGAGTCGGCCATACATAAGTGTCTATACGTGCAGTTGAGCGCACAGCTGGCTGACGAGCAGCACGGGTTCCGCGCGGCACGCAGCACCACTTCCAACCTTCTCAACTTCATGGCGGACGTGGTGCCAGAGGTGGATAGGGGGGTGCAGGTAGACGTCGTTTATTTCGATTTCCAAAAGGCTTTCGACCTAGTCGACAATGACGTGTTACTTAAAAAATTAGCGGGTATCGGTTTCACCCCGCAAATTCTGCATGTGTTTGCCAGTTACATGGGAGATAGACAGCAGTATGTTGAGTACGCTGGGTACGTATCGGAGCCGTATTTCACAAGATCTGGGGTGAGCCAGGGCAGTAATCTCGTGCCTCTGGAGTTTGTGTTGATGATTAACGATCTGCCGAGCGTGGTAAAGGAGTCTAAGTGCCTATTATTTGCGGACGACCTCAAGCTGTATCTGCCTGTCGAAAGTTCAGAGGACTGCGAGAGGTTGCAAAAGGACATAGACAGAGTGGTGGCTTGGAGTGTTTGCAACCGATTGCAGTTCAACACCTCTAAATGTGGAGTTATAACTCTGTCTCGCGCGCGTGATGTTATAAGGCATAACTAAGAGGTTGGGGGTGTAACTGCGAAAAGAGTAACAGAGGTCAGTGATCTGGGCGTACGGCTGAATACCGGACTATCATTTAGCGATCATATTAATAGTATCTGTAAGAAAGCATATCGCAATTTAGGTTTTATATTACGCAGAGCCCACGGTTTTACTAACGTCACAGCGATTATCCTTTATATAACGCATTAGTCAGGAGTCAGCTAGAGTGTAATGCCATTGTCTGGGCACCTCATGAAACGAAGTATCAGCTCATGTTGGAAAGAGTTCAGAACAAATTTGTTAGGTATCTGTACATGAAATTATATGGGGTCTATCCATTTTATCCGCTGAGATATCCTAATTTATTTGTGCTGGGGATGGTGGGGTATAGTGAGCTGAGGGTCAGAAGAGACTTTGCGCTGGTTAGTTATATCCACAAAATATTGAGGGGGCAAGTGCACAATGCGAGGTTCCTTCAGCATATTCGGTTCAGCGTGCCGAACCGGTATACGGAGCGGCGGCGCGCGCCGCGGCTGTTAGCGCTGCCGCGAGCACGCACCAACTTGCTGGCAGAGGCGCCGCTTACGCGCGCCATGCGCACTATTAACAAGATAGCGGAGCGAGTGGACATATTATCATGTTCTTTGAGTGAGTTCACAAGGAAGGCTTTGTATATAATAAGTTATAATAAGTAAGTAGGTTAGGTTATATAGGTTGATGAATGTATAGACATAGTAGTTACATTATCGTATTAGGTTAAGTTTTGCCTGTAAAGATATTGTAAGTTTTTTGGAATATAAATAAATAAATAAATAAAATAAATAAATCTATAATATAATAGGTTCATGCTCGAAACAGACTGATTGTCAGTCAATATGGTAAAAGCAGAATTATGCATTCATTGTAATTTGAAGTTTGCAACATGCAATAACTTTTGTAATAAAAGTTTGCTGTAAGCTGCGACTAGCAATAATAAATATAATTTCTAATGTAGTAGGTAATGTTGTTTCATTTTTTTGCAAATTCAGCACATTTCCAGGTACCTACCCAGCAAATTCCTTCGCCAGGCCATGTTCGGTATTTTTATAAATTTGGTCTGGCAAGCCTGGTTGGAGTGCTATAAGAACTGCCATCTTACGATAACAACCGGTACCTTCCGAAGCAATAATGATTAAACTTTTTCTCATTGAATGGTGTAATTTTCATTTTCTCATTTCAGGTGTCAACTGCATTAAGTTTCTATGCATCTGGGTCTTATTAGAGGTTTGTAGGAGCTGGTGCACACCACAAAATGCACCAAGTTTTGATTGTTTGTTGATCTAAATGACAATCAAAATGGCAATGACATCCTGACACTTGTTGCCAGCGGAAAAAAAATATTTATTTTAACAACAATGGTGGAATTACTTTTCTTATATTGATTACATATGCATGTTTTATTAGGTATTTTAGTTTTTATTATTATAAAGTTTTTAATTTATATCTTAATAAAACAATAGAACATGTAAAGAAACAAAAACCAGTTATGTTAAGTTTTTATTTTTCTCATGTGGCAATTTTACTTCGAAATATGAGTCAAAATATGAATTGAATTGAATACGATTCAAATTCATGAATGGCCATTTTATGAATATTAGAGGAATTGCTAAGGCTCTGCAAGGAATTCACAATATGAATAGTTTTTAGAAGAATTGCTTGAAGTGGCCATATTAGATCCCCAGAACTGTGCAAGGTAGCTAAGTGGTGAGCGAGGAAAAATCCACCAATAGAATGACTTCATTTTACACTGCCTCAGCGAGCTAAGTGATCCTATTGGTGGATTTTTTCCTCGCGCACCGCTTCTTGCACAGCTCTGATGGAACCCCAGCTTTATGACGGCGCCTGCAGTTACTTACGTCGACGGGAAACTATCGTGCGTGTGTAAGAGCGGTTATGCTGTTAGCTACGGATAACCATGACCTTTGTGCTTTATGGGACCGTATTCCTACACTGCACGGACTATTTAGTTGGCTCCCGCCATATGCAAACTCTTGCAACTCACTTGTTACCTCCACGCACCTTATCACAGGAGGTGCTGCTTCAATATCAAAAAAAATATCGTTTTCATTAACGTGATCTGGCTGGCTTGGTGTAGCGAGCGAGGCGAGGCTACGGTTTCGCTCTCAAATCTCACTTTAAATATATTTTATCTCACTTTATCAATATTTAAGCTGAAACTACGGCCCCTGAATGTATACCCGTGTATGAAAACAGGTAGCGAAACACAAGATTGCTTAATATCAGGGAGTACCTATAGTGAAAGTCCGTGTGGCAAACTGTTCCAAACGCGACATTCTTTATACACGTGCGGGATTTGCAACGTAACCTACCACTAATCCAATTTAAAGCTGCAGTGTCCTGCCGTACACCGTCTAAGCTGCCAGATACTTTTTAGCGCTTTGTTGTTGGTCGCACAGAGCATCTTTACTATTTAGTTTAACTGAATCTTAGGTGAAAAGTTACATGGTATGTAGGTGCTTGCTTACTATCACAAAAGTTTGCAAAAGGTAGGCTAGTAAAATGATAAATTACAAATTTATCTTGGTTGGACCAAACCTCTTTCGGGTGTGTCAAGTCGTGGACAGAGGCAACAGAAAATCGACCCAATTAAAATAGACAGCACATAAACAGTGACATTGTATCATGTCTCGAGAAAAGTCCATAATATGCTCACGTCTTTCTTATTTTCGCGTTATTGAAATGATCATAAAATTATTATTTTTTTGTTTTATGTAAAATTTTAATGATAATAATTACTATTAGAACAGTTAATTATAATTAAAAATTTGTGACTATGACTCACCATATTTCCACTGTATATTATTCTTAGATCTTTTTTCTAATATGCCTATTCCCTCTAGTACGTTAGTGATGTCGTAGATTCGACGTTTTTGGACCGATAAGTGCTCCGCCGCTATGTTCAAGTCGAGCACGCCATTGGGTGACGACTTGAGAAGAGCGACGAATTTTTTCGTAAGTAAGCCTAATGATGTGTCAAACCTGAAACAAAATACAGAGTTACTTAGAACGCTGCATTCATGTACTAAAATTGCAGAAACAGTAACACATCTGCGCGAGTACAAAACAATGCGAGTGCCGACTGCTTAGATTTTTATAACGTTAACTAGCCATCAGGCTGATAGATATTAAAGGACATTGGCGAACTCCCATAAAACTTTTGTCAATTCTTTTTTTAAGCGTCTATAAATGAAAAAAATATGTTGGGACTTATAGAGTTTGTAATCCTGAACAACATGGTCTTGGTTTTACTTCTCTAGTAAGTCTACAATTAAAAATATTCCAATTCAAAGTTTTGGAGGGTATGTCTATCATAATTGGTTAAAACAAGTACTTACCTACCTAGTTGTGTTGCCATAAACAGTACAGCACTAACTAGTAATTTACGTGTATTTTAAACTTGTTTTTTATTTCGAGACTTAGACAGGTTTTTCGTATGGTTTCAAAAATCTTACCAATTTATTTCAACCGTAGTTGTAATAGTGAAATTTATAAATGCTTAAAAACTTTTTCAGCAATGATTTCGCCATTGTCCTATAACGATTTCTTAATACTTTTAAAAGGGTATCTACTACAGACACAAACATAGCCAAAAAAAATCCTATGACATGCTGAACTGGAGAAATTTACCTGGGTACAAGAAATGTACCTGGAACGTTCGGTGTACTTTTTCATAGAACTGGACGGTCGACTGTAGGGGGTGAGCACTTTGACGCGCTTCTGCTTGGGCGTCTTGAAGTCAGCCTTCATGGGCACCACGTGCCCTTGGCTGCCCGAACTACTCTCGCTCAGGTTTAGTCTTCTTTTCACCGCCTGCGATTATACAAACAAAAACATATTGATAGTGTCATAATGCTTTACTTTCCGATCCAAACGAGGTTGCCTATTTTTGCAGCTGGAGACCGTTAGGGATTCCATGGTTGACATCTACAGGTTTTTCTGCGATCAAGAGTCAAGAGGTTTCTGAATACTTGTTTTTATTTATATTTATGTACTATAGTGTATTCTAACGCCAATATTTTATGGCCAGATGGCAGGCAGATAGATAAGGAAAAAATCTCAGTGTGCAAGAGGCCTATTACATCTCAACAAATATAATACAAATAAAAATACAAAACTCCCTCTGCGAGAATAAGCTGTGTTCGGACGGCCGGCGCATCGCATTTTGTAGTAATTTTACAGTTGTATTTATTGTTTTTATCGAAATAGGATAACAAATTCATTATAAAATCTTTATTCCTCATGAAGTAACAATTATTTTGGTATAAATTTTGCTCAATAATATTATCGTAGGTAGGAGAAATTCACAGTTAACTTAAAGCGATTTTCGAAGTTTTTTTGGCTTAGTATAAGATCTTTTTTCTATATAAAATCAATGATATCTTAAAATTCCGATGCCGCTACGCACTATACAACTATAATAGCGATAACATTTTAATTTTTTTACTTAATTTGTTTAGAACAGTAATTCAATCTAGGAGCTCAAAAAAGTGCCTTCGTACATTTTATAAAAATCTCTTTTTGCAATTTTGGGTTTAATTAAAAAGTTAAGCAAAATTTACAACAAGCTAGGCCGCTACGCACTATGCCAATAGCTATTCTACACTATTTAATAAGTAAAATATTTTTTTCTGAGATCGAGAAGGCCAAAATTGGCCATTTTTAGCAAAAATCAGTCGAGATGTAATAGGCCTCTTAACTAAGTGAGCTTCCCTGGTGTGTTTTTAGTTTACCCGACTGTGCCAGAAGGAGGGTTATGTTTTCGAAAGTATGTATGTATGTATAATTGTTTGGTACGCTCTGCGGCCTGAACGGCTCGATGGATTTTAGCTTGAAAGGTGTCGTTAAATTCGTATTTACTGTGAGAGTGACACTGGGTATATCAAATTAAAAAAAAACAAAATGATGGATTTTTGGCGCCAAATTCAAATGTTTGGCATACTCTGTAGCCTGAACAGCTCGATGGATTTTAGATTTAAATTATTTGTGTGTCATGTTGTGTATATAGGTTACTATACAAACTCATTCAATAATAAAACTATTTTTTTTTAATAAAAAACAAAAAACCCGACTGCGTTTCTGTGTAATTTGGAAATCAAAAAACCCTAAAACAAGAAAATCCTCATACCCGATTGCACTTAACTTAAGAATCGCCAAAGTTGCAAAGAAAAATTGTAGCAGTCTGGGCCCATTCTAGAAAGTCAGCCGTCTAGTCAGTAGATTGGAGTAATCTGGAATGTAATACAGGTATGTGCTCTCAATTCACTAAGCCTCCATTTGTAGAATGGGTCTCGACTGCTACAATTTTTCTTTGCAACTTTGGCGATTCTTAAGTTAAGTACAACCGGGTATGACAACTTTCTTGTTTTAGGGTTTCTTTTATTTCCAAATTACACAGAAACGCAGTCGGGTTTTATAGTTTTTTAAATTACCCTTTTGTATTAAATATGTATCGCACGAGTATACCTGCGTTAGAACTTCACGCTATTCAACAGTGTATTTTTTCAGTTTTTAAAGCTCAACTTTAGGAGGTTAAAAAAATCTCCTTGTACCATCCCATCACTTGTCATCAGGGTGGTTCCGGACCACGGAGCTATAGGCAGCCAGCTCAACCCTAATTAACCCAGAGGCAGGGGTCGGAAATTAAAGTAAGATATTGGCGGATCGAATACGGAAAGGAAGTCTTTTAAAACACGGGAAAATATATTTCTAGTACCTACTCGTGTCCTTCATATTATTATCTACTGTATGACATTTTCTTCATAATTTTAAGAGTTTATTACAAGTGACAACCAAACAGCTACCTAGCGAGTTCTGCAATCCACCAAGACGCAACCGTATTGATCCAATATTATCTACTTAAATTTAAAAAGAAGAAACCCAACCAGCTTAGTTGACAATATGACTTGCATGCCTGGTTGTATTTGTATGCAATGTGGGACTTCTCAAAGTAACTAAACAGCAAACAGCTTATACTGCTATAGTAGGAAGGATATGCAAAGATTTAATTAAGCTTTGCCTTACTTAATTCTTACTTCAGTAACGTAAAATAATCCTATTGATTTTCCAACACATTACAATAGACGTAAATGCAAGAATTAAAATTTTCACAATGTAGAGAGAGAGAAATTGTTAATCAGGAACCCGCCTCAGCTTGTATTGTAAAGCGACTTGCAGTTTGTATGATGGCATGGCATTCAACCAATCAAAATGGCCGAGAACACTTTATTAGTAACTTAAGTGGATAGGTGTAGGTAAGTATTATATTGACTAAGTTTCATGGGGAAAATTGTTCAGTATAACAAAACAGTCCAAACTTATTTTTATTTGCATCTAAATATAGAATAAGCAAAGTAACATTGTCATGTCGAACCTTGAAAACAAAAGTGGCATTATGTTTGCCCGGTTCAGGCAAGGCAGATAGTTAAACTGTAATTGAAGTTGAAATTACAGTTTAACTAGCTTTCTTTTAGCAGTTAATTTAGGCATAATGCCACTTGTGTTTTCAAAGTGCGATGTATTTACCCTCCCCAGTCCCCAGTACATGATCAGCGTAACAGCGATAAGTACGGTATTTAAGATAGTCATTGATATGTTTCAAAGACATCATAATCTTTTTAGCGTCAGGAACTAGACGATTCCTCAAGGATTTCATTAACCTTAATGACAAACAGAAAGAGGCCTAGTCCAGCAGTGAGCTAAGAAAGGCTGATAAAGATAATATAAATGATTAATGTTTTATAATTTAGCGTTTTATTAACGCTTAAATATACTTATGTAAAATTTTAAACACTGAAAAAAAGACGACAACCTCAGGCGGGAATCGAACCACGCACCTTCCGCATTCCGGGCGGCTGCCTTAACCCCTTGGCTACCGAGGTCTGGCTTTCACCCGTAGAAATTTGTCAGTGCTTGATGCTTATGTTTTTAGTCAACATTGCTTTTTTTTGCATTGCAAAAAATTTTACTTAATATAAATGATTCAAAAGTATCTTGTTATTTGCACAACATTAGTAATGATCACTATTGATCACACATATAAAACATAATTTATTTATATCTTGATAACACTGTCCTCCACAAATAAGACCTCTTTATGAAAGTTTCTTAAAAAACTGAGAACCAACTGAATATCGAAATGAAATAAAACTATAGCCTATTTGGCAAATGCAACAGGTTATGAAATAGACAAAACCTCGCAAGTTACAATATTGGAATATGGAGTTAAATTATGATTATAAACTAAAAATAATTTCGTATATTTTAGAATAAATAAAAATATGTAAGTAATTGAGTATGTAGGCAGCTAAAGCATACTAAAGTTTAGAACGCATAGTTCTATCTAATACCGATAACGCATATTTCGAGTAATACACGTAAATTATAGACTGGACCAGGTAGCTGATTCAATAGGGTGGGTTACCTGACCAGGGGTGAAACGATGTAAAATGGATACTTGTGACATCAGCAAAAAATTTAAAGAATTTGATCATTTCTATTTTAAAACCACGAGTAGTTATTACTACTTCTACGTGGGCAACAGTATACATGATTTATTAAATCATATTGTTATAGTAAGGTACATAGGTATTACTATTTTATTCACGAAATTTTTATAAGATTACTATTAGCATCATAGACCAATTAGATAATAATTATGTAGAAATAATAATAGTCATTCGAAAGTTATAAGTACTATAAAAACTATTGTAATTTAATTGTAATTAAGTAGTAAAAAACTAAATGGAATGTAGTACAATACCTTTGTTGTATCATAATTATTATGAATGCACACATAACTTACTACGAAACTACGTTAATGACACAAAGTTATTGTTAAAGAATGCACTTCTTAAAAATCAATCAACAAACAAACAAATGTTTTCAACAACTCAGGTATGGAATGAATTAAGTATATTTATCCTGTTTAACGAGCGCAGAAACGAAACACGGTTATCAACTTATCACCTGATTGGACGTAAATAGGCAACAAAAATAACACACGGAGGTGTTATTAAAAATAATTCTATCAGTAATACCCACTGCAATGGGCAATATAAATTACCACTCACTTGCAACACGAAGTTAACGTTATGCTCTTCATGATCACTTCATAATTCAACAACTAACAACATTAACAGCCACCAAACAAAATAACCACTGATCAACTGCCACAAAAAAACTCACGAATTAAATCATTTTTGGCACAGTTTGTAACAAAATCAAAGCTGGATGGAAGATGCACGAGGCATTTTCAATAAGCCGCTGCAACAAATTCAATTTGGACATCCAGTGCGGGACCAAAGTCCCTAAAGGAAGTGTGTGGGGAGGGTAGCCGGTAACAACAATGCATGACATAAATTAGAATCTACACAAAAGCCGTTCAGCTCTCGGAAGGGACCTCTGGCGAAAGAATGGCAATTTCTTATCTTAAAGTTTGTATTATTATTATTAGGGAACTTGCGCACTATTGTTAATTTGCCGGGTTGCGGGTCTCGTCTTTGTGCGCATGTGTATCCCGAAGCATCGGCTAAATCAGAGCAGATGTTCCTTTAATTTGACACGTAAACTGATAAAACGTCGCGCGTATCCCTAACGCCAACAGTCGCAGGCATTATGATGACAGGAAAGGGATAAGCGCTCCACATAATCGATTTGTTGAAGGGCTTTCACATGATTTGCATCTAGGGATCGTATAAAATGCATCGTGAAAGAGTACAATAGACTTCTCTATATCCTTGTATGATGCAGATTAAATTAACCAAAGAGTGTGTAACCGGTATTGTTCATTGAATAGGGGGGGGGAAGACTGTACCGGAGGCTTTTTAACAGTATTAGTATAGAATCAAAAAAGTTCATTGCAACCGTGTGGACAGGAAGGAAGAGAGTACCTGGCCACGTGACCCCTCGGCGTCTGAGCCACATGTCGCCAGCGGCACCCCGCGACCGGCGGCGCCGGGTGAACGCCACGCAACGCGAACTCCTAACACATGCGGCTAAGTATGTGTGCCACACTTGCTGGGTTGCTATTTTAAGTGAACATAAAACAATAAGTTTAAGATATTTAGCTGGCAGAATATTGTATAACTATCTTACCCAAGATATCTCAACTAGTCATTCATGGTAATTAATCCTATGTTAAGGGACTTGGAATTAGGGAGATTTTTGCGAAAGCTCCTAATTGCAATTAAGAAATTCCTAAGATGAACGAAAAAATATAATATGGGACAAACTGCTAAGCTACTGAATGAATCAAGTAATTTTAGGTTTACATTGCAAGGATACAAGACAAGGCAATAATTGCCTGAGCGAGCAACAACAAAAAATATAATAAAAACAGTTACTATTGATAAAGTAGACTGTTCTAGCAGTAGTGCAGAAGATGAAATACTCCTGACATCGTCTGATTGCCACACTAATCTTCAAAGGCATAAACTTTGAAACCATTCGAAAATCCAAATCTTTAGCATCACACAAGCAACATGACCATATTTTGTTTCTCTTTGCTTCGGGTATTACAGCGTACAATAATATAGAAATTTCGTTAGAAGTAGACTCATTTTTAAAGCACGTACACTTTCGACGACTGTTGCTTTGTTTCGGTATTGAGGTTTTGAAAAGCATGTTCTATCAGGGCATTCTTCAACAACGTTTCCTTTCTTGCCAGTGATGAATTAATGTAGCTTAAATTGGCACCAATCTACGCGACACTCTTTCTACTGAACGAAAAGAAGAAGACGAAGAGAAGTTTGTGCAGTCTCTCAAATAACGCTGACGGGAAAAGAAGCTCGTGAATGATGGTTTGCGTTGCTGTAGACTCGTTTCCATAATATTTCTTATGTTATTCGTCTGTTTCTACGGTTAACTTTACGACGCGCGACGGCCAGATATTTTACTTTAGAGATCTCAGTTGGTGGCCGACTTGAGTTTGTCCTATCTACATGCTTCCGCTACCTCTTTTTAACAGACATAAAAAGGAGGTTTTCAATTCATCGGGAACTTCTTTAAATTCTACAAACAAATAAAATTAGTTGCATGGGAAAATGTACTCTAGCTAGTGGCCAGTTTTAAAATTTGTAAGACTTTAACTTTTGTTAGTTTGATATTTCTGTCTGTCTCTCATCATCATCATCATCATCAGCCTATAAACGTCCCACTGCTGGGCACAGGCCTCCCACGTGGACAATAGCACGTGGTGATTTTGGGCCATAACAGACCACGCTGGCCCAATGCGGGTTGGTGGGTTTTAACGACTGTCATCTTACGACAAAAACCGGGACCAACGGCTTAACGTGCCTTCCGAAGCACGGAGGAGCTCGAGATGTTTTTTAATTTTGGTCACCATTAAACGACCCGGGGCATAGCGATAGTTGCAAGATCGCAAGCCGAACCCACAGCGCCATCGACCTCAGTCTCTCTCTATAGCATCGTTACTCTCAAACAAATAAACAGATTTCTATACGTTTTATTAATCAAGAGTTACCTGGGAGGATAATTCTTAGGTAAGTCTATGTCTGCTATGGGACACGTACGCGAACTAGTACTCGGTTTACTACTTCATACATTAGTGAATACAAAAACAATTTAAAGCTGCAATCATTCTGAACTATGTTAAAACTATCCAAAACGCTGTGAAAAACAGCTGTAAATAAAAAAGTATAAGTTTATCGTAATTAGGAGTTTTTAAAAACATCTGCTAATAAAAGTTAAAGCCGCCGCGCCGCCCTTGCTCTTGAACTTAATTTCAATTTGTCGAAATTGAATTTGTGTGTTCGGTAGCGGAGGAACTGTTAATGTAAGAATATCGAATCAAAAAAGGCTGGGATCTGAAATGATACGACTTGTAGGTGTACCTACGTAAATGTACAGACTACAGACGTTGTTAAACGTAGTAAGCGAAGCGAAAGGTGTCAAAAGCAGACACGCACACTCACTGAAGTGATTTTCACGAGAAAAGTGGATACAGAAACAAAAACAGAACAATCCTTGTATTATCGCTCAAAGTTTACGTTTACGACTTAAAGACGGCTCGTTCGAAGATGGGTGACCGTAATATAATTAAGTATCTTGCTTGTTCTCCGCCTTTTGGAAAACATCGGCCGAAACTTGTTAACCTACATTGGTCCAGCTTGGTGATATAGACGACCCAATTCTACAGCGTACCTAATTTTTAGCAGGATTGGCTGATTTAAATCATTTTAAAATGTTATATTCTCTTTAATGAAAATAACAATAAATGAGTATACTTACTAGTTACTAACAATAAAATACTGTCAAAGGGCTTACACAGAATTAGCAAAAAATAAAAAAAAAAAAAGACACATTGCATGCATACCTACTTAAAATTTGTCTTCAACTGTAGCAAAACAAATCAGAAATCAGTCTTATAAAGTTGGATACTAACAATAATTGGTCAAGATTAATCAACAAATTATAAAAATAATTATTTTATTTTAATAATTTTAAAAGTATTTGTGTCATACAGCTTATTCAATTGTCAGTAAGTACTAATAATAGTGTATTTGGTTTTGTCACATAAAATTTTTTTAAAAATCAATAAAAAAAAAACGATTTTTTCAACCCTGCTTTTTAGTGGAACATTAAGTATTGTAGGTAGTAAATAGAAATTGCAATGTGAAGATGACTTGCTTTATTTGTCGGCGAACTAGGTAGGTAGTTATACCTACTAGTTATTATGTGCCTAGGCAATAAGAAGCTAAGCTACTACAGTGGATGAGTGTCGGTACTGGGGGGTTTGTAGAGATATTCTGATATCCGCAGTTTGTACACTCTCCCTTCGATTGTCAAGCGGTGATAATTGCATCACAGTAAACCATCTTTCGTAATCATTACATATTATAAGTAAAGTCGCCGTTTTCCTGTGTGTGGCACCGCAACTCCTAAACCACGCAATGGATTTTTATGCGGTTTTCACTAAAAGAAAGAGCGTTAACTGAGGATGGTTTTTCTTTATATTATGTAGATATATTTTTTTTCATGGCTGAACTATGACGGTCTTTCTAAGTTGGCGTGGACGCGGGCGGCCGCTAGTCAGATGATGAAGTAACACTATAAAGGTAATATACTTCATCATAAGCCTATAAAGGTCCCATTGCTGGACACAGGCCTCCCACGTGGGCAATAGCACGTGGGGATATCGGGCCATAACCCACCACGCTGGCCCAATGCATGTTGGTGGGTATAACGACAGTGGTCATCTTACAACAACCGGGACAACGGCTTAACGTGCCTCCCGAAGCACGAAGGAGCTCGAGATGTTTTTAATTTGGCCACCCATCCAGCGACCTGGCATTGCGAAAGTTGCTTAGCGGGCAAGATCGCAAGCCGAACGAGCTAGCCGCTGCGCCATCGAGGTAATATACTTAACGCTTAATTGAAATTTTAATTAAACTAAAAAAATGGTCTAAAAATAACTAAATCGGATAGGATACTAATCAGATTTCATTTGTAACCATAATGAATTATATCAGTAGAGACCTGTCGAAACTGATATCGAATATAATCGATACATTTATTTTTTTATATCACTACTTTCATCAACATAGATTTTATGACTAATCTAAAACCAAACTCATACTCAAATCTCTGCTTAATGGATGGTGCTATTCATCGCATATATCGCCATCCCTTTCTAACTGTATCATAGATTTGATTTTGAGTTTAGTTTTAGAATACGAGCGTAACCAACGCGGACTCGGAGTTTTGGACTTTGTGATAAAAACCGACTAAGTGCGAATACAGAATTATTATAAAAAATATAGGTACACAATATGTTCATGTAGATACTTCAGTTTTCAGTCGGCATCGGCAGTCTAATAAACACATTTTTGACGAGAATTGCTTTTTTACGTTTTAAAAAAAAAATATGACATATTTGTATAATATTACCATTAACTTACGATTCAGTTCATAAAAAAATACTACCTATCTCGATGACCAATACACATTCCAAACACCTAGTTATTGTTCGTTTCAAACAGATTAGAAAAAACAGGCCGGAATCTGTGCTCATCAACGTTACCGTATTGATGTTTGTGCCAGTGCCATCTAGTGGACGCATTCGGCGACGAACTACACAATTTTATCGATTAGGCACATTGAAACCGGGACCCCAACTAACACGAACCACCACCCCATGCGAAACCGAAGGGGCGTGCAGACTCGCGGTAACAGGCAGGCCCTCTCGAGATCTTGTGCCGACGCAATAGGGATAAATACATTTTTTGAAGACTTACTACACTCACCTATCTTATGACATGTAACATCAGAAATATGTTATACCTATCTTTAATGACATAAATAATGGATCCTTCCCGAAGGAGTACTTGTTCAAAGAGTGTGGGCTAGAGGTACCTCCTAGGAAGTATGCCTGTAGTCAGTCAATACACATTACAAAAGCAACATGTAGTGGCTGTACCTATTAAAAAACTATTTTACTGATAAGACGTTTTCGTGTTATACTGTACTGTAATGTTGTTATAAATAATCTATATGTAAGTAATAAAGTAATATACGTAGAGTCAAACTCCGGAAATATAAATAAAATATATCAAGACACTAGTCTATTTTTCTAAACTAACTGATAGTTAAAAGTGAAAATGTGTTCTTTGCCGTTTAACCCCTTGAGGTGAGGATCGTAAAACCAGACACAATTAAAATCAATTGTTTTGCGACCGCCGGCGGTCTTATGATCCTTGAACTATTAAGGCGTAATATCTTTTTATAACAGAGATGGTTTGTAGACCTGACTTTACCTTAAACGGTTTTTAATTAATGGTCAACACCACATACCATCGGAAAAATCACAACGGAAGTCGAAACAAAACTGACACAATCAGGGGTCCAAGTCTGCTAATTTACGAATGGCATAATTGAATCGCAATTGGATCGCATTGTAATTGTTTGACACATTTGGTATTCTCCTAATCATTTAGGAATACCAAATGTGTCAAATTATGCCATTCGTAAATTAGCAGACTTGGGCCCCTGGACGGGCAAAACCGCGGACGGAAGCTAGTGTACTACTTGTGTAAACTGCAACAGGACCGCGTCTTTGCAAACACGAAATTTTGAAAATTTTATCGTCGCGTAGCGGTGAAAGAATACTACCACCCCCTCTTTTCCCTTGGGTGTCGTAAAAGGCGACTAACGGACTAAAGACTGCACATACATCCAACAGCATATAGCGGAGATGGGCTCACCACCTGTGAAAAGTTGAGTATGGCAGAGGGTTACTTTTGCGGTCCTCATTGCCTAGTCTCTGACTAACCCTTCGGGGATAATAGTCGTGATTATTATATAAGTGTCTGATGTGTCATAGAGCTTTCACTCCTAGTAGCATTTCACAAAACCGGAAACATTTTAAAAAGTATGAGTCTGCTATTGAGTAAGAATTTATTTTAAAAATAATGATGATGATGATGATATAAGGACAAAAAAATATATCTAAACCCATAAAGCAATCCCTTTTAAATGATACCCCTCATAGTCCATTATAATGACTAGGGCCCGGATTAATATGTAAATACATATTTTTAATTAAAATGGTTTTCGTACTTAATTATATTTTCTGCATAAATTATGATATTTAGATCGAGAAAATAAAATTTTTATTTTCCATATTTTTCCATATTTTACATGTAAATCCATATTTATACATAAAACATATCAAACTATATAAACAGTCGTGGTCAACTAATTAGGGACATTCAAGATAGTGAAGAGCAATAACCGGTTATGTACATATAAATATAAAACCCTATTGATTTTTCAGCACCTATTATTTGCATAATTTGGTCCGATTACTATACTATAAATGGCTGTAAATAAGAGAATAATTAAATAGAAAAAAGTATTTAATATCAAAGGTTGAACATGTATTAAATTTTAAGGTATAATTATGTAGCTGGACATTTAATTAAGGACAGTAAAGTATAATGATGAATAGAGTTAAACAAAACAAATAATCTCCAGTATTATAATATTTTTAAAAGCTCCATTTTATTACGTGTAAAATCAGTACCCAGTAGCAAAACCTTTGTTAGTAATTACCGCTTGACACCGATGTGGCATAGACATTATCAGTTTCTGACATGTTTCGATAGGAATGTTTGCCCATGCCTCACAAAAAGCTTGATTAATTTGATCTAAAGTTGTGGTACGATAAGTTGAAACTTTTTTCTTGATTTCGTGCCAAAGGTGCTCAATTGGGTTGAGGTCCGGGCTATTTGCTGGCCAATCTAGCACCGATACTGACTGACTGGTAAGAAACGACTTGACTGAACGGGCGGTATGTTTCGGGTCGTTATCATGCTGAAACGTCCATATAATAGGGAGATGCTCCTCAGCATAGGGAAGCATAGTTTCCTCCAATATTGTTTTGTATTGATGTTGGTCTAAGTTACCCTGAACTTTTCTCACAGGTCCCACTCCACGTCCAGAAAATGAACCCCAAATTTTAATGTTTCCACCGCCATGTTTCACCTGCTTTTTTGTGAATCTTGGATTCATTTCCGCTTTTACAGGACGCCGTACGTATTGCCTTCCATCTGAAGAAATTAAATTAATCTTGGTCTCGTCAGAGAATAATACATGTTGCCATTGGGCGTAGGTCCAATGTCCATATTTACGTGCAAACGCCAAACGAGCATTTCTATGTTCTTTCTTCAACAACGGTACTTTGCGAGCCACTCTTCCGAACAACCCTGCTTCTACCAGACGTCGTCGAACGGTCCTCGCTGATACACCGGCTCTTTCGTCTGCCCCAAACACTTCGTGTTTAATTAAAATAGAGCCTAGAAACGGATCTTTCTTAGCTAACCTGGTTATCATTCTATCTTCTTGCGGAGTTGTTTTTCTCGATCTTTTTGTCCTGGGCACATTTAAAGCTGTGTTATTGCGCCTGAAATGTTGCACTGCATTGCATACCATAGTTTTTGAACAATTTAAATGTTCTGCTATCCCTCGGTATGACCAACCACGCTCGACAAACTTCATGATAATTGTTCGTAGTGTTGGATCGCAACTTTTATTTTTGCCCATATTTCTTCAAAATAATTCTCAAAACTTAAAATTAAAAATCTGGATTGCCGCCAAAATTACCACAAAACAATAAAAGAAGAAATAAAAAAGTATTGAGATTCAAATTTTGAAAATAGAACGCAATATCTCAGTGTCCCTAATTAAATGGCCAGCCAGCATTCTTTGAACAAATAGCACACTGATAATCTATCAGCTATACTGTAAAGAGGTTTAATGTTTAAGAAGTTGTTATTGTTTGTATAATCGGGCACATCAATGACTAATTATACTTACGTGTAAAAGATATGGAATATTATTAAGACTCGTTGGAAAATAAAAAATAAATTCACAATTTGGCTTAACTAGAGATTGTCCCTAATTAGTTGACCACGACTGTATATATATATATTCTTTATTACACATAAACACAGTAACAAAAGTAGCAAGAGACATTGTGTGCAAAGGTGGACTTATCTCTAAAAGAGATCTCTTCCAGTCAACCCAGAGAGTGTGCGAGATAAATGTAATAGGTCTATCCATATTTTCATAATTTTACGTTAGATAGATCGTATAGAAGCACTTATAGAAAAAACAAAGGAAATCATACCCTGAAAAAAATTAACAGCATGCTGTGCGGAACATTAGAAGGCAATATAGTTAGATATGCCGTACTCACTTGTAGAACTATGCAAATTTAAATATGCTTCAATCACATCCTGTGATGTTGAAAGATCATTCAGCAAGTAAGTACAAAGCATTGTTTCGTCCAAACAGAGTTTTAATTTTGAAAATTTAAAGAAACACGTGATTCTATACTGCAATTCAAGTAATAATGAAACAGAAGCTGAGTAAAATTGTATTTTTTTATTTTTTGCAATAAATTTTACAGTAAGTATTGTTATTTTTAACACATATTTTTGCCATATTTCAGTTTTTTTGTCCATATTATATGTACATATTTTTAATATTTTAATACATAATTATCCGAGCCCTAATTAATAATGACTAACAAAATTATCATCCCTACTTATCATGTAGGGGAAGTAACCTAAACACATAAATACACCTCGATAAAATTTATTAGCATTATATCTAGGCCAGATATTATATCTTAGCACTGATATTTAGCCACATATAGGTTGTGAGGCATAATGGGTGTGGACAAACAGGACATACAGATGGACATAAAACTGGGATTACTATGGGACCTTAAAAATATATGATTTCTAAATTATACAACCCACCAAACCCACATTGAGGCACATTGGGTCACCGTGGTGGGTTATAGCCTGATATCTCCATGTGCTGGTGCCCACGTGGGGAGGCCAGCAGTGGACGCTTCTGGGCTGATGATGATATAAAAGGCAAGATGTTTTGAGAGCTTAAATGTTCATGCCTGGAAGACTAGGGCTCCATGTCTAGTCTTATAGAAATCATGTAGGGAGATAGCACTTCTTCACGTTGTTACCAAAACATTGTCTAAAAAAAATTACAGAAACTAAAGTCCATACAAATGAATTAGAGGGCACAGCTTGTTACCCCAATAAACTGTTGCAGTTCATTGACCTTTGTTGAGGTCTATAACCTCAGAGCCCATTATATGGATACCTCCATCAAAAATGTGTTTTACTTTAATCTTTTACTAGTAATTTTACTCTAATAAAGTAATAACACAACAGGAAACCATATTTTTACCTTAGTGTTTTAATGTGAAAGAAACCTTTTAATATCACATAAATAATTATTAATAAAATAATTCTTAAGCATAAGTAAAATAATAGTGTAGTTATCAATAAAAGATAATCAACATCTAGGTATCCCCCTTAAAAATAACTATGCAACAATGGCTACTTACTTCAGTAAAATCTTTTTGATTACAACATATTTATCAATCATCATCATAATCAGCCTATAAACGTCCCATTGCTGGGCACAGGCCTCTAACTTGAACTATAGCACGTGGGGATACTGGGCCATAACCCACCACGCTGGCCCAACGTGGGTTGGTGGGTTTTAACAACTGCCATCTTACGACAACAACCGGGACCAACGGCTTAACATGCCTTCCGAAGCACGGAGGTTATCAATACATACACCTAAATACTTTTCAAGCTATGTTTGTCATACAGTATGAGTTCAATAGCAATATGGTTCTTACCTTGGTAAAATAGAAAATGTAAATCTAACATTAAGTAACACCATCTTCGTAAAAGTATATTTTGTGGAAATCAATCGACAAATACCAACCACTGTTTTGACATTTTTTTATTCAAAATTATTTTATAATTTCTGATCATATCTCCCAATATTATGGATTTTGTCTTTAGTTTGTTAAAAGTTTGTAGCTATCATGGCATGATAGATATTAGTAATTTCTAAATTATTTTGCAGGTAAGTTAAATTAACACTTAGTTTTTTATGCTGAAAACATTAATAACAATAATATCCATTACCACTACCTATTATTATTATAATTTAATTAATAGCTTCACGTTTAGCATTAAGCCAGATTCAACTGGTTAATATGTTAAAGTACATTTACTATTGTACGGTAGATTTAAATTAAATGGAGTCTCCCAACATGTGTTGTTGCTAACAGAACACGGGATAAACTCCCACTACCTATTAAACAGTAAGAGCCTGAGCACCTTGAATTGCACTCTGACATCAGACATGAAGAGTTAAGTAACCAGTTTCAAAACTGAAGTTGCAGCGTTGAACATAAAAGGAATGAATACTTACCTCTCGACTATGATCAATTTAAATGTTATTGAAATAATTGATTGATAAATTTCAAATTAAAATGGTATCTGTGGTTCAATGTTTATTAGCATATTGAACAGAAATGAATAGCAGCACATTATTTATTTCTCATTGCAGTTATGACTTAACAAACGGGGAACAGAAAAGCCAAGACTATTCTTAGTTATGTTTCAAAACTACTTAAAACTTACTTCTGACGTCTTCGGCGGTGCGGATGGTGCCTCCCGTCTGATCTGGTGCTGGGGTGTGGCGCCATAGCCGTGGTCTAACAAGTGGTAGCTGATTGGCTGGCTAGGGCTATCGTCTAGTAACTTGGTTTGCGACGGAGATCCAGCACGCACCACCACCTCTGCCTCGCCCTCCACCGGCCCTCGCTTCACCCCCCTCGGCATCGCTGTTCAAATATGAGTAACATTAAGACATTTATAAAATCGTAATCTTTAATGCAAGGAGATGTAATGGCTACAATTTAATTAGTGAAGAGGTTAGGGGCGCCGCGCGCGCGGAAATTTCAGACACGAAGCCTCCGAAGCGGTATGGGTCGATAACACGTATGATAGATTTTATGCAATCCAAAGGGTCTGTAACGTAACCTGCGACAGTCCAGCTAAGCTTACGTCACTTTTTTCAACGACATTTACCCAAAAATATCGATAAGCTAGCGGTAATTCCAGGACATAACCGCTTTACAAACTAGGCAATACATAAACTGATACTGCATAAACTACTAATGATGGAATTGTAATACTTACGAAAGGTGTAAGCGAACGATATGCGAATTTATAACCATAAAACGACATTAATGTTTTCGACGCAAACGCTACATTATCGAGTACTCAAAATAAAATGTCCGCCGCTTTGTTGGTTGGTCCCGAGTGAACTCGTGGACATTGAGACGCTCGATAATTTTTAGTTTTAATTTAACAGTTTATACAACACACATGTTATTTTATTCACTGACTTCTTCACTAGTTAAACAAAATAATAAAATGGTCCTAGTACACATTTTACAGTGACTAATTAGATAAAATGCAGAGCACTGAGCATTGGAACGGCGACGGAAGCTTTTCAGAACATCTGGCTTGCAAGCGACGTAGCTGTGGCGCGAACTACGTGCGCAAGCGCGAAGCGACCCAGCTATCAACACAACCCCTAGCGGACGCCGCTCTCCAAATCCGCCCCTCGTTCAAGAAGCCATAAAAAATATAACGAATTTTTGAATTTTCGTTGAACGACCGGTTTGAGAAAGCAAGTCGGGCTCGCGTCATTGTTATAGCGTAAATTAAAGTTTGTATGAAGTTTTTGAATTTTGTTTTTTTAAAAATGGTTGTGCTGGAAAAGTGGATCGTTTCTTCTGATCTAAATGATAAGTTAGATAAGTTTTCTTGTGTTTTAAACATTGTGGTATTTTATTACCTATCTACTTTATTATTATCTTTTAACTAAGTATAAAATGAAAATCAATTGCCACATAATAGCTCAATGTTGCCACGAATGTTTATTCGCGCTTCACTTCTGGACGGCTACACCTATTTGGCTAATTCTTTTTTAGTTTGTAATAGTAAGGACAAGGATTGTATTAAAGAATTTTTTTAGATATTCGTTAAGGGGTATACGGGGCTCGCTAGTATATTGTTCTGTGTTACGGGGTCCACGCGGACGTGACGCGGACGAAGTCGCGGGCGTGTCGCTAGTTGTAAGTTGTAAAACAAAAGTTTTCTTAAGTCTGGTAAACTGGTAGAAACTTTAGTAAATTACTGTACAGTAGATAAAACTAGTTTTGCAAATATTTACTGTAATTTTAAAAGTGTGAGTGGTCAAACGTAAAGGCAAAGGGACAGGAAACTGATAGGAAAATAAAAGACATTTTCGAGTAAATTGAATTCAGACATTGGAGAAATTCTTTTGGAGTATGTACCTATTCATAGTCTTCTTTCAAATTTGTGTATTTTAATTGTGAAAATATAACCCTGTTGAAATGATGACGATAAGTATACTTGATAAAAACAGCGAGCGGCGCTACTGACATAACAGGCCTATGTTCCAAGCAAATAAGCTTCTTGCCCAAGGTTTTGGAAACTTAACGTGCGTTGTAGCCGCGGCGCCCATTACCAATTATGAATTTTTAGAGTATTACAACGCCTCTACTTCCAATGCGCCTCAAGGAACTAAATGGGCAAGTATTATCGTTTTTATTAGGCCTTATATTACATCACAATATTGTCAGCAGTCGCAGTGGGTCCACTTCAGTCGGGGTAGGCCAGAGTCTATCCCGACTACTCCAGAAGACCCGACTGACCGCGTAAATGCAAGAATGCAGATGGCGAATATGCACCCTCTTACCTACTACACTATTTTACATATAATTTTTCAGTGGAGGTCACTTAACTGCAAAAAGTCTGTAATGCAGGCCCAACTAAAAAACAGACAACATCAAGAGGTACCCCCCAGACGGCATTTTTGTGTACTGTGGAAACTCCATCACAGTAGTATACCTACTGAGAAGCAAATCAAATTATCAGAGTTGTTAAAATCTGATATTTTAGGAATCGTGCTGCCCTTATCCCGGTCATTACAAGCCATTGAAATTGATATACTTTCTGCAGTTCAGCTTATTAATACGATCACAGCAAGTCTGCAGAGGCAACGTGAAACTAGCACGGTCACATTCAAAAAACTTTTCAAGTAGGCTAAGACAATCGCAAATGAAATTGGTGCAGACATCACGGTTCGCAGAATCACCGGCCGTCAACAAATCGGCCGAACATTCAGACTCAGTCAGTTGAAGAATATTACCGATTTTCTGTATATATTTCTTTTCTAGATTATAGGTATGTTATGTGAAATGTCATCCAGGTTCCCTATCGCACCCATGCAAAGAATCGGACAGTTGCAAAAGTTGCTGTCCCATAACTTCAGTGACGAAGATGTCGAGGATATTTTGCAAGGCACAAGTATATAAAGAAGACCTTCCTTGTTTGTAAGCTTTGAAGGGCGAGCTAAAAATTTGGCAACAGATGAGAGAAAAATCTCCGTATCTCCAGCAGATGCCTACAAAAGAGAAACTGTGCTGCCAAATATTAGAACTCATTGTCAATTTGCTGTGTACGTTTCGCACTGCCGAACTATCTTTCTCCACCTTACGCCAAAAGTCATATCTTCTCAACAGGATGACAGAGAGCGTTTGAATGGATTGGCTTTAATGCATGCATATCCATCAAGACGTTGCGGCAAAATATACGCTAATGAAGTGCTGGACATCTCAAGCAGGAAACAAAAGAAAACTGTCTTTATTAAACATTGAATTTTTTTCTTGTTTTGACACTTTCATAAACCTTCATATTACATACTTACTTGAACTTGTACAAATAAACTTGAAGTATGATACTTCAAGTTTATTTCTAACAGTTATTGTTGATGTTTTTGCCCGACAGCCTCTTGTGCCCCTCCCCGAAAAAATCCTGGATCCGCCCTTAGACAACATTGTTTTCTATTGCTAACCAAAACCAAGGATCTTTGAAACGTTACTAGTTCGTCTGAAACTTAACTCTGTTTTAAATACGGTAACGATGATGATGAATAATAGAAGTAAGTAAGTAATATTTCTTTGATTTACACATTACACACTTCTAAAAAAGACAAATAATCAGGTAATATTGAAAAAAATTACTTAACTTTGTATCTAAGGAGTAATTCCTGGTATTATGCTAGAATGTATTTTAATAATATAAATGCAGTAGGATATTCTCTTTCTTGGACAGGAAATCCTAGGTGTTAGCCAATTTTAGCAAAAAAATATAGTAAAGTACCAGTTTAGTCTGTTAGGCCAGAATAGTACAGACTAAACTGGTACGGGCAGGGCAACTTGCGGGCAACAACAAGTTTATGGTGACCAATCAATCTACGGAGGTTTTCTAGAGACACGCATACATCTCGCATCCATACTTTACAGGGTGTTTGGGGTAAATAAGCCTGCAAAAGGGTCATCCTAAAGGGGGGTTAGAGCAAAATTCCTTATTAAGTGAAAACGACAAAATTGACTGCTGTTCTCTATTAGCCGTTATTTAAAAAAAATAAGATTTTCCGCACTGAAATTTTTAATAGGTACGTATTATAAGAACGTATGTGTGATGGGAGGACTACCTCCAAAAACGACTGGAATTTTTTTTCTCGATAATTAAAAATCCTGAAATTAGCTCTTATAAAATTTCATATAAATGCACATTACGACCGTGTTTACAATGATAATATTTCCTATAAAATCACAAAACGGGAATTTTCGAACTATGGCTTGAAAAGTGTAAAAAATGTTTATGTCAGGTATACGAACTTAATTCGAACACTTCTAGGTATGGGCGTTATTTAACGTAACCAGTTTCAGTAACAGGTTAAGCAGCCTGTAACGGAATCACTAGTTTCGGCTTGAACAATGAACCGGTGATTTTTCGTAACCAGTTTCATAGAGCAACGACGTTATGCACAAAGCGCGAGTAACGCCGACCGGTGACAAATGTGACTGACACAAAAAAACGTAATGAAACAAAGAACAAAAAAACGTTATTAATGTAAAAATGTGTAAAAGGCTAGAAAGAACTATGAAAATTTGTTAATAATTAAAAGGTGTAAAAAGACAGAAACGATTCTTTATATAACTTTTAAAACCTTTAAGTGAAAATGTTTAAATACTCGAAACTGTATATTATTGTATTAATTTCAAATCATTGTATAGAATGAACTTTTAAATACAATTTATCTTTCCTACATAGTTAATGCAGTTAGTCCTAAGCCTGGATAAAATATGAAGGAAAGTTCATTAGATCAATGCTTACTTACTTCTACAATAATTATATTGATAGATAGATATAACGCTTTATTTGTACACACAAAAATATATAAAACTTGTTTACATTGTCACTAAGTTCCGATAATAACTAAATAACGGTAACAAGCTACAGCATACTCATGCATGTGGTGTCACTAGTCAGGCTGTTATTAGGTTAATCATTGTCAAATCACTTGTAAAAATCACTGGTTACGAAAAATCACTCGTTTCGAAACAGGTGACGACATCGGAATAACTGGTTACGTTTCGTTTCTTTAGAATCGCGTAACGACTCATATCTACTTCAAACTATACGTCTCGTGACCAGACGCATAAAAATAATTCGGCGCGAGCAACGTCAACATTTACTATAATTATCCAAAACGGGACATTTTTCAAAATTTCTGATCAAAATGCTTCGATCAACAATACCTGTTGATCGAAGTCATAATGGGATTTATTTCAAATTGTTTTCTTTAAAGCACATTAAAAATGCACTTAAACCTACATATATTTTATATGCTGTTATATAGGATGTATTTTAAACTATTTATTACATAAGATACGAATTCACACATGTTTGTATATTTAGGTATCAGTTTTTCTTAATTCCTGAAAATTTGTGTTAAAGGTACCTAATTGTCCCATTTTGAACAGCCACTCCTCTAACTATTTGTATGGGAGAGCAACTTTGAAATTGCGAAAAAGAAATCAGCTGTTCCATACAAAACAGTGTTTACCAAACGTCCTGTATCTTTGCGAACATACGTTAATTCAAGTCAGATACTGTGATTGGAAATCCGGAAAGCCTTTAGTGGTCGTGGGGTGGGGGAACACTGTAAGTATTCATATCTTATTCCATGTCTTTAATAATTATTATTCACTATTATTTTACTAAACAAACTTTTAACAGCGCATATATAGGGTACCTACGGACGCTGTTATCTGAAATAGCAACGAATGGCACATGCTGTTGACATCCAACTATAATTATTTTCTTTATAAAGACTGTATTACTAACTTATTAATATTCAAAAAAACTATTTTCTGAACTAATTTGAAACTGATAGAATAATGTCATGTTGAAGGTGCCTACGTGGTGCCTACCTATTTTATTAGTGCGAGGCGAGAGTAAACCCTGGCGAATCTAGGTCTACTTTGTTGAAACACCTAACGAGTTTTAATTGATTTCGGTAAAAAATTGTGGTGTTTTATGTCTTTTTGCAAACAGTTCTCAAGTAAGTAACATGCATGTTCCCTGGATGTACTTAATAATTTGGTGTCTGTGTATGTTGGTGTTGCATATCTGTCATTAAACCTACTTATAGTTTATAATTTAGGTCACATTTATCAACAACTGTTTTATCTAGGTAATAGATCAATGAGTAATTATTTTAATAAAATAATTTAATTTAACATCGGTTTCCTTACCCTGTTTGTATACTCCTCGCAGTGAATAAGACGGAAAAGTAGTGCATGTAGTAAAAGCAGGGCACTAAAGAAATAATTTACCACTTTGAACTTAAATTATAAAATAAATAACCATGGACGTTACATAAATGTTTAGTTTTACTTACGCAGTCTTCGAAATATTTTTTAAATTACTTTTAAGACACGTTTTTAGAGGGGTTTTGTTTACCCAATAACGTTTATAATGTTTTCAATTGTATGTAAGTACCTAATATAATTTAAGGGCAAAAACGTACAAGGCAGTTTGATAATATTTTTCATAAATAAAACTATTTGGTCAAACAGGAAACGGAAGTATTAGAAACCGCGAAAACTGCGGACGTCTTAAGTTCATAGACAATGGTATCGCTCTACTTCGGGCCGTAGACAATATTGTTTATGATTCTTATCGATTTGAACTTACGACTTCCGCTTTCCCCCTCAGCACAGACTAAAAATCAGAAACCATACAGCATACCTCAGAACAATATTAGTTATTGTTCTTTGCAGAATACAGCCGCGTCCATAGAAAAAATTAGCTGGCCGCGTAGACTGAGGATCTCAGAATAATAACTAAAATTCTATGCTGAGGATCCACTGGCCGCGTCCCCAGTGAATGTTTATGCCTGTAACTCTAAAGCACAGACATATAATAAGAAGCACTAAAGCCATAAACATTCACTGAGGACGCGGCTTTCTCTCTCTCTTTACTCTAAACTCTAATACTACAGTTCCACAGGCGTGCTCGCTACCCGCTTCGCCATTCTACGATATGTTCGACGAAACATTCGCCTTCCTTAAACTGAGACGAGTTGGAGCTTGGCCTAGGGCTTGGAGCTTAGAGTAATGACATAATATTGATACTCAGCCTTATAGTTTATGCCTATCCATTACCCACTACCCAGTCACATTTCTTACGAGCGACGACGTTACGATGACACGGCAATATATATATAGAAAAACAACTGTAATTTATACCACTGTAGTTTTACCAACTACAGCATATTGTATAGTGTATGTTTGTGTGTGTGTGTGTGTGTGTGTGTGTGTGTGTGTGTGTAAATACTGTGTAAATGACATATAATTATGTCCTGTCTGTCTGTTGCTTAATCAACCAAACAGTAGGAGTACGTCCGTACTTCTCGCTACTTTGCTTGCTAACTAAATTCAAAATAATCAAACAGCGAAGCAATGTACTTTTATTATAGATATATTGCCTTATGTATACCTACACTCTACTACTGGTATTGAATGCTTTACATAGCGGGAGCGGACCGTTCCACTATCAGCAGACCGTGTTCTGCAACCCTTTAGTAAATGTTTTCTATGTCTGTAACTCAAGTCTATCGCACGCAGCCTCCCCAGCAGACAGTTTGTCCAACGGTTTGCCCCATTGGACAAAGACGTTTGGCATAATATGGCAAAAGGGTACAATCCGCACAACCAATATGGCACTTAACGAAAGCTGAACCTCGTAGTTATTTGATTGGCAACACTTTGTCTCTATGTGTGTCTATCTGAGGTGTCATGTCATATGTCAAATTGAAAATTTCTGAGAAAATTGCAGCTCTGTGAGTGACCCTGTGTTACCCGGTAATGATTTTTTTGAATTTGCCGCGTTCAGCTTTCGTTAGCCAGACTCTATTAATTATGTGACAGACAGACATGTTTACGAGAAGTAATTGAATGGTTTGTCATTTTTTATTAAGTTGAGGAACAAAAACAGTAGCGGTGAAAAATTATTACTTGGTTAGCATTAATTTCACAGTTGAACAGCACAAATAAGTGTCACAAAGGGGGTCCGGTCCATAAGTGCTAATATAAAATCCTGAATCTGAAATCTTTGATTAGATTAGCGACCAAAACATAGCGGGAGCCGAGCGAAAGGTACCACAGGAGCGGCCGGTAACGCGGTAGAATTTATTTAAGTAGTAGGTGTTTTTAGAACCTCTTTTGGGGCACTCCGACCGAATGGCGTTTACTTATTCTACTACTCGTATATTGAAAAATCGGTTTTAAGTTTCTGCTTATATCAACAGAATAAAGACTCGCTCAATGCAGTCAACATATTTATTTAACTTTTAATTGACTATTTACATTGATTTAGAAATGTTTATTGACCAAATAGTTGCCATTTTGGCTGACCAAAAAAGTTCAAATTTTAATATTTGTTAACCGTTTAAATAATTTTTAAGGACGTCGCCTTACTTACACTCTTACCGGTGAACCGGAACGCGTCGCAGTTCCGTTTCCCTGTTTGAACTTGAGTGCGTTCGAATTGATATAATAAGGTTCCCGCTCATATTTAGAATACGTAAACGGAAAATCCTATTCTGTCTTCGTTAGAACTTAGAATCTAATAGAATAATGGGTAGAGTAATTAATTAAGTAGCTACTTAAGTAAGTAAGTTTTTGTTTCTATAACCATATAAATTACACAATAATGGGACACTTACTTACCGAAATATCGAAAAGAATATCAACGTTTTTATTACTTACATCCTATTTGTAACTAATACGAGTAAAAGGCGAAAGTGAGTTCGTTTGTTTATTAGTTACGCTTTCACGCTAGCTGCTATAACGATTTTGATGAATTTTAGTATGGAGAGAACCCTGGAGACGGGTATAGGTTAATCTTGTCGCAAAAAATAAATTAAAAGGGGGTGATATGGGTGAAAGGAGGGGTGAACTTATTATGAAACTTTTTATAGCGTCTTCCGATTTGCTTCTAAAGGCGGGTCTCCTGCGACACTGTTTTGTGTTTTCTAACACCTAATATCAAACATCTAACAAATTTGAGCGTGGCCTACGTACATATTTTGACATATTTTGTTAGATGTTTGATGTAAGGTGTTAGAACACACAAAACAGTGTCGCAGGAGACCCGCCTTAACTGTGCAGAAATATTGTTGACCTACAACAATTTATCAAAGG
This sequence comes from Scoparia ambigualis, assembly GCA_963921215.1. Lineage (NCBI taxonomy): Eukaryota > Metazoa > Arthropoda > Insecta > Lepidoptera > Crambidae > Scoparia > Scoparia ambigualis. Next base: position 10,422,051 of record OY992503.1, read on the forward strand.
CGGGTCGCCTTAACTGTGCAGAAATATTGTTGACCTACAACAATTTATCAAAGTCTGCATACTGTATCCACTATACTTCCCGCGAGCGAAGCAGCGGACAAAAGCTAGTGAATAATAGTCTTCTGGCTGGCTGAACCCATCCAGAAAACCAACATGCTCGTTAGGAATAGGTTCTAGTCAGTAGTCTAAAGAAGCTAGCCAAGGTAGGTATACTAGATCCAGTAAAAGTACAGGACATTATTTAGTGTCATAAACTGAGAACTGAAGCTTCAATTAAGAAGCTTAGAGTATAGATTCTAAGATCGTAGGCGTCCAAATGCTGCTTTAAATGAGACAGACCAAGGCACTATATACAGGAAAGCCATTGGTATTAATCACACCTGCTCACCTAGACAAGTGGCTAAAGTTCACCCCGTGTCTATTCGTAATTTGTTGTAAACTGTTGTGTATTGTTGCAAAATTATGCTATTGCTAGTGAAAAATACAGCAGCGCGCGCATTGTACGACGCATTACGAATAGACTGAAGGTGAGCGTTTACCACTTCTTGTCTAGGGTGACTGATGGGAACATATATTTCACCTGAAAGGAGGCACAGACATATAATAGAAGCAGACCAAACATTATTTCACAACTACATAGATGAGAATAAAACAATATTTCTACTTCTTTCTCTCTAACCACAAAATAATGAGACTATCTCGTTTCTTTTTAATGTCGCAACACTTCCACACACATAGACAAACTGGACCGTGAGACAAAACGCCATCTTGACAAGCTACAAATAAGCTACAAACACTTTATCTATGGCTACAAATGTCTTCCTAGACTTGTCAACAAAGGACATATAGGAGATTGTTTTCGCTTATTTTTTGTGATCTAATAAAGTTTATGAGCCAAAAGTACTAAAATAAAATGGTGAAGTGTAGTGCGCCCTTGTGCGGCAACTCTTCATTTAGAAAAACACCTGAAATTACGTTCCATTGGTAAGTTTTGTTGTGCCATCTAATCTCATAATGTTTTTTTCAGTCATTGTGTGATTATTATTAATCTTTCGGCATTGTAGAAGTAGTGAATAATTGTCATAAGTGCAAATCTCGTAAAATCTTAACGTAAAGTAGTTTCTGAAAGATTCTTGTGGTAACAATAATCAATTATATAGTAACTCTGATCTCGTTTGACGTTTCATGTACTTGTACAATTTTAAGGGGCCGTATTTAGGCTCCAGTTTTGTTTATTAGGTATATTTTTGAAGGTTGATTAGATTTAAGTATGCAATATATTTTTTCATTAGGGATAAATTAAATATGAGTAAATTATTTTTATAATATTGTTAACTAAAACCCTATCCTACCCCTTTAACCCTATGGTAGTCGTAGGGATGTATTTTTGTATGAAAATATGCATAAAATAATAACTTTTTACATTTGTTTTTCAGAATTCATCTAAATCTTTACTAAAAGGTCCGGTAAGAAGCAATGCCAGTAGAGATCATGTTTTGAGAAATTTGCAAAAAATACAGCCGAGTACCTCAAGTGCTGTATTAACTACATTAAGTGAGTTAACTTAAGTATTATATTGTTGTACAGTATTCTAGGCTATAACATGAATAAGATGAGTCTGCGCAGTCTCTCAACTCTGTTACTTTGAAATATACAGAAAATGATAAATTTATTTGTTTTCAGAAACCTTCATCATTACTTCCTGAACAGACTCAAAAGTATCCCGGATATCATTTTTACGGGACTTGCAAAATATACAGTAACCCTCAGTCAGGGTCGCTGACTACTCGACCACCCGGCGGTCTTATCACTAGTTTAAAAAATTTGGGACATTATTTATTGTAATTTTTATTTTTATTAAAAAAATACCAGCAGAGTATGTATGTATGTATGTTGTTTTTAATTACTTATTTCATTTTTCTTATTTTACCTAACGGTTCTACTACGAGTATTTCATGCATTTTATTAAGAGATCTATTACATCTTAAATGTGATTTTTGCGTAAAATGCGCATTTTTGCATTTTGTAGTAACTTGTTTAGTTGTATTTATCGTTATTATCAAAATAGGATAATAAAATTATGCTTAATATTACAAATCTCTTCTCTGCGAGAATAAGCTGAGTTCGGACGGTCGGCGCATCGTATTTTGTAGTAATTTTGCAGTTATATTTATCGTTTTTATCGAAATAGGATAATAAATTCATTATACAATCTTTATTTCTCAAGAAATAACAATTATTTTGGTATAAATTTTGCTCAATAATATCGTAGGTAGAAGACATTCACAGTTAACTTAAAGCGATTTTCGAAGTTTTTTTGTTTGTAATAAGATTTTTTTCTATATAAAATCAATAATATCTAAAAATTCCGAGACCGCTACGCACTATACGACTATATAATAACATTCTAATTTTTTTTTCATTTCTTTAGAACAGTAGTTCAATCTAGGAGCTCAAAAAAGTGCCTTAGCGCATTTTATGAAAACCTTCATCAATTTTGGGTTTCATAAAAAAGTTAAGCAAAATTTACATAAAGCGAGGCCGCTATGAACTATGCCAATAGCTATTCTAAATTATTCAATAAGTCAAAACTGGTGATGTATTTTTTTTCTTGGATCAAGAACGCCAAAATTGGCCTTTTTACGCAAAAATCACAGTCGAGATGTAATAGGCCTATTAAGTTAGTGAGGTGGCGTCGCAGCCAGATACAGATACAGACAGCCTGCCTGGCACTCAATGATAGATAACATAGCATTCTACTGGTGTTTTTTTTAATTTAATGAGTATCTTCAAATGTCTAAGTATAAAATATAAAATTATCCTCTTTACGTATAACATTACTATAGATGTAGGTACTTGAGGTCCCTTGCGTGCCTGAGTTCAGCCCCTTTTATTGTAAATGTGTGCATGAAATTTGTCTGTAGGCGTAATGGGCACGCTTTTTTGTTGTAATGTTTGGTCTGCTTCTATTATATGTCTGTGAAAGGAGGTCACTAAAATCTGGCCAGTTACTGTACCGAGGTACACTTTCCGGAAACAATTACTCTATAAAACGCTGAATAATATAGCAGGCTTACATTTTTTGTTAGTTATTTGAAAAAGACAAAAAAATAATAATTTCGGTTTGAAAAAATACGCTAGTTTAGACCCTGTCTATGTTAAATAATCTGTGACACGATTATGAATGTAATCCGAGATGTAATCTGTTTTCGGGATCAGAGTGTCAACAGGAAGCAAATCACAAGGAAAAACGGAATACCACAGAGAATAGCCGAGATTATATATAAATACGAATCGCAAACGAAAATAACTAAGCACCCCGAAACGAAACAAACGCCGAAACGAAACAAACGGAATGACATTTATGACATTTTGTTGTATTTTGACATTTTGTAGCGTTTTGTTACTTGCAGATAGACAATTATTTGCTGATTTTAATATTATATTTCCTATTTTTTATTGTTTTACGCCCATTAAATTATCTTTAGATAAAAAAAGACGACAAGTAGATGCATTAGCAATAATTAACAGCAAATAAAATATTTTTTTAACACTACAGGTTTTGGAGAAGTCTGATACTAAACGCAATTGAACATCCAATGTTACCACACGATAAAAATGTGTTACAAGTAATTCACAACTCTATTAATTTATTATCTAGTTTTATCTAAATATATAAGCAAAATGATACGTTTTTCGGAAATCTAGAATTTTTCTCTACATTTTGGTATCTATGTATCTCAAGGTACAAACATGGCCAAAGTTGTATGGACTATTAGTGACTTCTTTTTCAACTACCGAAGAACTAGCCATCTTATCTATAACTATTGGAATACAACAACACTACCTATTTATATTATTGTTGTGGTAGGAAACATTCTAGGCATTTGTATCTAGCCAGGCAAACTTAACAGTTAAAACTAAGCTCTAAAGTGCTCTTTAAAATGTGCCTACAGCCTTGTACACAGAGAACGTTGCGTAGTTACGAGCCTCAGAACAATAACTAAAGCAGTACGAGCGTACTATGCTAATTTTTATTTACCAATTGGCTTGGTGCTGTTTGCACATTCAACCAGCGTCAAGTTAGAGAATAATAGCAAATATATTCTTTGTATAAAGTTTAGTATAATATGATAGTTTGTTTGTGATAATATTAACCTTGAGTTTCAGTAAGAATTTGGGATTTTACTGAGATCTCACACGGACTTCTTGACAGAATTTGAAAAGTGATATTGCACTGTTTTGTTTTATTTGCCAACACTCGTGCATATTCTAGAACTGTTAACGGTTAATAATCCACCATTTTACACATTAATATTCGACAAAACACAAAATAATAGAAAATAAAATAAAACTACAGACATGACGCTTCACTTTCCCGCCAAGAAGTCCCTTTACAAATAAAACTAATTTTATAATATTGGGCGATTTTCCGAGATGAAAAAAAAAAAGAAATTGGTTCGTAAATGACTTCATAGATGGCGTTTAGCATAGATTAGTATGGCGCATGGTAAAAGGCGGGTTCATGAAGAGCACGTGTATGGCTGCGTAATATTTATTCTATTCCAAAATAGAAATAGGTTCTGGATGTCCTGAATATAAATAGGTAAGGACTTACTATTCTTTTATTCTTGTGGTAGACAAGTAAAAGTGTAGAATTTATTACAGCCCTTAGGTAGGACCGGCTGGTAGCCGGCTTTTATAAAACGACATCTATCGGGTGTTTTTGAACTAATTTTTACTTTTTAATTTGGGCTGTCAGAAAATCGCCCATTAAACTAGCAAAGCAATGTATGTTTGTCATAAAATAATAAAAATTATTCTATTACTACATTTCCACATGCGTACTCGCTACTCGCTTCGCCATTCGGCGATTGAACCAACCAGTATACCATTTGACTCGGTAGGCATAACCATGGGTAAAACTGGACCCATAGCCAAGTGTTGTCTCAACAGCGATGAGCCCATCATGCTGCAAGACCCGTCGATCCGACAACAAAAACCTACCCAGGACGTCTACTCCTAGCAGCACGTCAACCGTACCTGGGGTGTCGAAATGGGGATCCGCTAGTTTAAGATCTGATGTCAAGGATCGAACATATGTTCGACGAAACATCGCGCACCACTCGCGCACGCACCTCGCTACGCCATTCGACTCGCGATTCGCGCGAATGTGGAACTGCGGCATAGATAAAGGTAATACTGTAACTGCGGCTGACTGTACTACTCATAAGTTATTATAACTAACGTAGGTATATAGCTATAGTAACTTTATGGTACTACTACCACAGTATAAATATGAGCTAAAGCAGTAAGGAAGCTACGTACAAACGCTCGAATCGACGCACGCCCACAGACGCACATCTTTACAGGGCCCCTAAGCGGACATCGCAGTGCTCTCAGTAGCGCGTGTGGCGTCGAACCGAGTGTTCACTGTTGCATTTTGCGGGCGCTGTGCTCGCGATTTTTAAAAATGCCGCGAGTGTATTGCTTAGTATACGGCTGCTTCAAAACCGGAGCTTTCGTTTTTTAAATTTCCTGCTTATGTTGAAAGAAGAATGATTTATTATTAATAAATAAATAGCTTTTTCTTTTAAATAAATCGTTTGGCTGTTTAGGTGATATTTGGAGTACTTACGTATATTTTTTGAGCGCGCGTTATTTTAATGGTTAAAAATAATAAGAATTGATACTACGAAACTTCATCGTTAATAAACTTTGCTTTAAAAATCGATATCTGAGGATCTGTGTGGTTTCTGACAATGAATCCGTTATTAGAATGAGAAAAAGTAGCCGCCATATTAAACTTTTTAGTTATTTAACCGATTGCTTTGAAAATCGATATCTGTGGATCTGTGTGGTTTTTGACAACGACTCCGTTATTAGTATGAGACAAAATAGCCTCCATCTTGAACTTTTTAGTTATTCGACCGATTGATGATTTCGTTGAATATATCGAGAAAATGGACGAAAGTTTTCGCTGTTGTTTTCAAAGAGAACACATTAATTGTAAAGTAGCTGTATTAATTTATAAAGAAGTAGACAAAATCAGTTTTATAGTGCCGTGTCCATGTTTACCGATAATTTATTTAAAAAAGCATTCATTAGAATGCAAATTTTTTACACTATAAAATTTAATAATAAAGATTTTCGAACGTTTCGTCGCAGGCGAAAGTATTTTTCAGTGAGTAATTTATAATAACTAACGAAAAATAAAGACTTCTTAAAATATTAAAGATTTTTTAAATACACAATTTTGTTTGTAAACTAGTCAATTCATTCGATTATTTGATCATTTATAGAACCCAAACAAACGTTTTGAAAATAATAGAAAAATTACCTTTTAATTTTATAAAAATTAAAAGTGACAACCCATAAGCTTTGCTAGTTATCTCAAAAAAAGCGCTAACTAGCTGAGATACATCGCTAACTAAACAAAAACTTTATCAATTTTACAAAAATAAGAGGACAACCCTAACGCTCAATTGGCGCGTAGGTATATAAAACAAGAAACAGGCCCAGCTTCCGTACTGCTTTAGCTCATATTTATACTGTGCTACTACTCTACGATCTCTTCCCATCCGATCCGATAGAGTTATAGATGTCTATTGAAAGTTATGCCTAGTTCGCACTAGGTATATTTAGTGTAGTATCTTAGTGGAGTATCAAGCACTTACAGCATTCAACTCTAAGATCGAGCACATTAATGGGCAATTTTCTGACAGCCCAAATTAAAAAGTAATTTTTTTTTCAAAAACCTCTAAATAGATGGCCTTTTATGAAAGCGGAGCCGTACAAAGAGCTGAACTACACTTTTGCTTGTCTACCAAAACAATATAAAAATAGTACCTACTTACCTATTTTCATTCAAGATATCCAAGAGGACCTATTTCTATTTTAGATTGGAATAAATATATCGCAGCAATACACGTGCTCTTCATGGACTCGGGTTTTACTAAACGCCATACTAATCTATGCTAAGCGCCATCTATGAAGTCATTACGAACCAATTTCTTTTTTTTTATCTCGGGAAATCGCCCATTGTTTCGTTATTTTGCTTAGAGCATTAAACCATTATTTTGCCAAAGAAAGTATAGACTTTGCAGAGTATATTTTTTTTACTTCTTGGCGGGAAAGTGAAGCGTCGTGTGCGGTTTTGTTTTATTTTCTATAATTTGTGTTGTGTCGGATATTAATGTGAAATAATGGTGGATTATTTACTGTTAAGTGTTCGTGAACGTGCATGAGTGTTGGCAAATTAGTCAAAACAGTGCAACATCACTTTTCAAATTCTCTCAATAAGTTTGTGTAAGATCTTAATAAAGTCCCACAACAGCTTTATTGAGTCTCGAGGGGTTTGGGGGAAAATCATTTATCATTAAACGTTCATTATATCTCTCATTATCATCCACATAATGTAAAGAAAATAATAATTACTATTAAAATCTTGACACTGGCTAAATGTGCTGATCGCACGAAGAAAAAAAAACTAGAGAAGAATAAAAAAGAAAGAAAGAAGAAAGAAGACTTCTTATCGGGAAAGTGAAGCGTCATGTCTGCAGTTTTGTAATATTTTCTATAATTTGTGTTTTGTCGAATATTAATGTGAAATAAAGGTCGATTATTTATTGATAAGTGTTCGTGAACGTGTTCGTACATGAGTGTTAGCAAATAAAACAAAACAGTGCAACATCACCTTTCAAATTATCTCAAGAAGTCTGTGCGAGACCTCAATCAATTCCCACAGCTTTATTGAGTCTCGAAGGGTTTGGGGGAAAATCATTTACCATTAAACGTTCATTATCACTCATTATCATCCATATAATGTAAAGAAAATAATAATTACTATTAAAAACTTGACACTGGCTAAATGTGCTGATCGCACGAAGCCATTATTTAAGAGAAAAAAAAGAAGAAAGAAGCACCACAACACCACACGCTTGGCAAACCTCGTGTGGCCTCTCGTCTGTGTAGTGGCTCAATTGAGCCACAATTTTTCTATCGCGCGTCTGTGTACTGGCTCAATTGAGCCATCATAAAAATTAAAAAAATGGGTGTCATATTTCGGCTCTATGCTCCTTTGTTTGGTATTTGTTAGTGACATGCTGTACATATTTGGAATCACCATGAACTAAGCTCCATGTTTCAAGTGTTCCTTTGTAGCGTCCCGAGGGATAAAAATAAAATATTATCGTTTGAAACGTAGGGTTGTTTTAGCGCGTATATTGAAATCGGATTTTACGATTTATTATCGTGTTGATAGTATTATGAGCTGATTTCTGTTATAACATGTTTTTTGATGCTTATGTTATGCTTTATTACAATAAAATATGTGTTTTCCCAATATATTATTTTTATTTTACTAGGAAAAAAAAAGATTTTTTTTATAAAAATTTATATCTTTATTCTTACAATATTTTAGGTATTGGGAATGGTTTTATTAGATTAAGGAACTAATGCAGAGTTACTAGTTATCATATTAAGGCTTAATTATGAATAGAACGGACGGTAGCAACGTTTTCAGGGGTCGGTAGCTAAAAAGACCCCTGTCTGTGTAGGTGGCGGCAAGACCGGCTCTAACACACACAAGTAGCGATGCGCGATTATGAATGATACTAACTGAATCATTCGATTATTACATTCATTCGAATAATTCGAATGACTGTTATAATGTATTACTAATTACTAAGCAGAACTAATCGGGTGCTAATCTGTCAGTAGGTAGTAAGAATCAACTACTAACGAATACAGAATGGTCATTCATTGATAATTAATGATAACGTGAGTAACTAATTCAGTAAAAAAGACCCGCGGATTATTACGGAACTAAATAAGTTAAGGCTCATGCGAAGCCATTTTCAAAAATTTTATTCATTTTACCTACAGAGCAGGGCTTTTACTGGGGTGGTGTAAAAGCAAGTAACTGACTTTTTCTAATTACTCATTTGATTCCCTCTCGCTAATTGTAGTGTATTAACACTGGTCGCCATTTTCGATTATAGCCGGCCTCTCTTGATAACCGCTATGAGCCTTATGCTGTGGTGTTAAAGTACATTTTAGCTTTCTTTCTTTCAATATCAATAATCATTTGATTTTATTACTAATTAGTAATAAATATTCGATTATTGAAATTAGTATATTACTAATCTGGTATTCGATTTTTGAGATTAGTATTAGTAGTTAATTCGATTAATGAAATTAGTCCTAATCGCGCATCGCTACACACAAGAGGAGCGTTTGGCTTGGTTTGCAAGACAAATCACAAATCCAAGCCGCGTCCGCACGCTTGGCACTTGCCGCAAACTCCAAACCTCTACAAACGTTTGGATTGATAAACCTTACAACTTAGCCATTGGAATACAATTTTGCCCAAAACTTGTAGAAATGGTGTTTTTGAAGCTAGCAATACTTTATAATCTTTGGGCAAATCTTAAGTGTATACCTCAGAACACTAACAAGCAGCTTTAGTTATTGTTCTGAGGTATATACGTACAATATGGCAATACCAATCATTGGTTATGTTCGTAACTTCATTCAGTTGCCATACAGCAGCTATCAAAGTAGGGGTAGTCGCCGGTGGTGCCAATTCCGTGTCACAATTTATTCTTCGGTACTCCCAAAATACTGACTGCAGGTGAGTTTCATTTAATGTGTTATCAACGATTTACTGGCGGTCAGTTAATTTCTAGTTTTACAGCTGTAGCTGTTTGTATTATAAAGAAAATTGAGCGGGCAATGTTGTGAGACAATGCGCAGCAACGAGTTTGAAACATTGCCCCGCGCAAAAACTATTTTAGGGTTGGCATTCTTAGATAATGAAAAACGTTACTTACTAAGAAGTGATTGGATAAACACCTGTAGGTACATATTATGTGGAATAAATGTAGTTGTTGGTAGGTGTGTATTAAAATTAATTCAATATTTTAGGTAACTGTTATTTATGTCAATATTTAAGTCATTACGATGAGAGAATTTTATAAATACTTATTAAAATTTTATTTTTACATAGCCTACTTGTTAAATGTTTGCTAAATGTTTTCAAGGGAAGCAGAACGTTAATTTTGTATACCAAGGCGAAGTTAAAAGATATTTTGTTACCTACCTACTTATTTACGAATTGAAACTGTTTTTTTTCAATAATTCTAATAAAACTACAAAATATAGAATGATTTTAATTTTGTAGCAGCCCTATCATCTCAAGTATGAGAGTAAATCTGACGGGTGGTACAACATTGCCCACCACAAAAAACTAACGACTCTAGTTGCTTATTTTCATTACGTCTTTTTACCATGCCCCACTACGAAAGTCAAGTCAAGTCAAGTCAAAATATATTTATTCAATAAACTCAATTAATAAGTACTTTGAATCGTCCAAATCTTTTTTAACCTACCACCCATTCAGGACATAATTTTTTAACTGTGGCAAAGAATGGGCGCAAGAAACCTCAGAACAATAATTAAAGCATAGAAACCACGCTAAAAGACGTGCTAGACAACAGCTGTCTTACTCATATGACTTCATTTAATTCTGTCACGAGAGTGAATAAAACCCATAATCTACATTCGTTTCTATTTTTTCTAGGTTGTCACAAGGTAAATGTCAAATGGATGTAATTGGATGTCTTTATAACACCATCAGATTAAATGTGTCGTTATTTTCTTTTTGTTGCTGTGTAAATAAGTGGCAACCTAACTTGGTTACATTATAATGACGGATTATTTTCACGCTAAGTTGTAGCTCCTCTCAGATAAATTTAATTATTTGCAAGGTATTCTTCCGAAGAAACTTATAAACTAGCCATAGCATTGTTAGTGATATATATGCGTTACGTGTGACAAAATGTCTTGTGTGATAGAGGGTTGTAAATCCCTTAAAATAAGAAAAGAAAATAATCAAGAGACAATAACCTTTTATCGGTGAGCTCAGACTGTTTTCGTTTTACCTAAACATAAATAATGGCATTAAAGGGCTACCACACTGTTGTAAACCGACGTTTACAACAGCCGTTTACAACAGTGTGGTAGGTTGTTTTCAACGATATTTCGGTCAACCTTTCCACGACCTTTGTTTGAGGGCGCGCGTTGAAAACCCTGTGTTGCCACTGCCTTAAACACCATTACACACAAACCGCTATCTTCAACCTACAACCTACATACAACGTGGTTACTGGAAAAAGCCAAGTTCGTATATTAATATATATGTACAGCGCGGTATTTTTTACATCTTTAAAAGCTCATATTTAGCTAATAATAATATAAATTTAATCACGTTTTTCTCCAGTGAATTAATCTTTTTTTTTTTAATTTTCTCACTACTTAGGTATATCAAGGAAGGGATGCCAATAGCGCTATTTAAATTCGCAAATAAAACAAAATATTTCAAATATGCTAAATTTTACGATAATGGATAACATCCTGCTGTAGCCTAAATTTTACTTTTAATAATACTAATAAAGCGGGATCCTGCTAAAAATGGCAACACTGTGGACTGTGGCAAACCAAGTGGAAGCTCGTTCACAACAAGTTGTAAACGAGCCTCCCGCCAAGGTGACCTGGTGGGAAAGGCTTGTTTACAACTGTGTGGTAGCCCCTATAATCTATTAAAACACACCATAGTTTGTTTATATAGTCATCGTGTCTAGTTCTGTGCTGTTATAGGTAAGGCATTTATCAATGAAATTTTGTTCAGATGTTGAAGGTTATGTTTTTTCGGCAGGTGACGTGCATTTCTATATCGATAAATCAGCATTTTGTGTAAGTGGTTTACACATTTATCTTTAAATTATGATATATGTATACGTCTCATTTACAACTTGTTTTACTTTTAACATGATATTAATAATTTATAACTTTAAAAGTTACCTATTGATAATTAAAAAAATATACATAATGGGCGATTTTCTGACAGCCCAAATTAAAAAGTAAAAATTAGTTCAAAAACACCCGATAGATGTTGTTTTATAAAAGCCGGCCACCAGCCGTACCTACCTAAGGGCTGTAATAAATTCTACACTTTTACTTGTCTACCAAAAGAATAAAAAATAGTAAGTCCTTACCTATTTATATTCAGGACATCCAGAACCTATTTCTGTTTTGGAATAGAATAAATATTACGCAGCCATACACGTGCTCTTCATGAACCCGCCTTTTACCATGCGCCATACTAATCTATGCTAAGCGCCATCTATGAAGTCATTTACGAACCAATTTCTTTTTTTTTTGATCTCGTAAAATCGCCCATTAAATGGTCTTCTTGATTACTACTACTACCATTTATCTGCATTCTCACTCATTTTAAAAATTCTACATTTTGGTTACAGGTTTCCAATAAATGATGATATAAATAAAGAATGGCTACGGCCGGCGTGTAAGAAGACGAAATTGGATAATGGAATAAACGCAGTCATATGTTCCAAACATTTTACGATCAATCAATCATGAACAATGTCTGCGACACATTTGTACCAACATGCATTTTGAGCAATCTTGTTAATCATTCTCTAAAACAAAGTTTCGATGACAATCACAGGATCCTATTGATAAAAGCCGTACCTAAGTTATATTTGACAATACGAATACGAAACTGGAATTACAGGAATGTGCGCCTCGTGACAAATTATGAAGCTTTTTAACCAAAACCTTCTTATTTAAGAGGCAGTGATTTAATAAAAATGTTTTAAATGTTTATTTATAAGTTTTTTATTTCCTTAGTAATTCTTCACATGTATATTTTCCTCGTATCAATTTTCAGATTTACTTTCAAAGCTTAAAGTTCAATATCCATCTAGTTAATTTGACAGATAAGAGTAGGCCGATGTAACACTGACTGTACACTGCTTCTCGTTATTAACTCGCAAAACTTGCTGAAGGCAAGAGTGACCACTTTTACCGTTAACAATTTTTTGGCCTAACAAAAGAACGTAAAGTAGTGTGTGTACACACGGCCACTGATCGACCTACCCAAATCTGTCAAAATATTCCAATTGATATTGAACTCTACACGATTGACATTAGGATGAAATTTGGTTGCGAGAATTTTACATTTTATAAGGATAGATAGATGTGACGCTGACTGTACAGGCAGCATCATATCGCCCTACCCTACCTACTCTGCGACCTACTAATATGTGAAATACCTGCAACCGAATCTCAACCTAATGTTGAAGTCATAGAGTGCAATATCGATTGGGATATTTTTACAGATTTGGGTAGGTCGATCTGACGCTGCTGTACCTGGCCTACAGTGATTCAATATAATATTGTAGGTGTTTTTCTTGTGCACCATAACGTAGTTTTTTGAAAATTTATCCGATTTAGTTTATATCGTTTCCAAGGCAAGAGAAAAAGCCGACAATGACCGAATTATTATGTTAGCGTCGAGAAGACAGGACAAATCTCGCTCTCTATACACTTCTGTCATTCTGTATCATTTTCTCGTGGAAGTGCATTTTGTGAGTAATGTAGTGCGTGTAGTGAAACGCAACGAAATATACAGAATGACAATAGTGTATGGAAAGCAATACAAATTCTGTCTTCTCGATGCTAACATAATACTTCGGTCATTGACGGCGCGCTTATACTTCGCCTTCACATTTATTAACATGTTCAATATTTAGTTTTATTTTTGTCGATATAAAATGCCGAGAAATGACGTCCCTAGTGTGGAATAAACTAGTGACCACCTACACAAATTAGGAGAAAGCTGCTAAAGAGTTAAAAAGAGATGGAGAATGTTTGACTTGCAAACATTCTCCATCTCTTTTTAACTCTTTAGCATGACTCGTAAGGAGAAGTAGGATAAATATAAATCTTTGCTTGCTATTTTAGCGTGTTTTCTATGCTTGTTATTGTTCTGAGCAAGAAACCACAGCGCACAAAAGCAACGACATTTACCTCGGACCAAATATCACAATGGGCGATTTTCTGACAGCCCAAATTAAAAAGTAAAAATTAGTTCAAAAACACTCGATAGATGTCGTTTTATAAAAGCTGGGCTACTTATGGGCTGCAATAAATTCTACACTTTTACTTGTCTACCAAAAGAATAAAAAAATAGTATTTACTTACCTATTTATATTCAGGACATCCAGAACCTATTTCTATTTTGGAATAGAATAAATATTACGCAGCCATACACGTGCTCCTCATGAACCCGCCTTTTACTAAGCGCCATACTAATCTATGCTAAGCGCCATCTATGAAGTCATTTACGAACCAATTTCTTTTTTTTTTTTGATCTCGGAAAATCGCCCATTGGTCCGAGGACCAAATGGTCCGAGACATTTACCCACAGACGTATAATAGAAGCAGACGTAACATAAGAACAAAAAAGCGTGCCAATTACGCCTACAGACAAATTTCACGCACACATTTACAATAAAAGGGGCCGGACTCAGGCACGCAAGGGACCTCAAGTACCTAAATCTACAGCCATATAAAGAGGATAATAATAGAAAGAGATTTGAAGATTCTCATACGTTAATTAAGTTATCTATCATTGAGTGTCAGGCTATCTCTGTATCTATATCTGCCTGCGACGCCACATCATTAACTTAAGGGGCCAGGCGGTGAAAACGAAAAAAATTGGCTGTTTTCTATTAGCCGATAATCAAAATAGTTTTGATATTTCGCACTGAAATTTTCAATGTGTATTACAGAACGTATGTGTGAGGGGATGAACGAAGCCAAAACACGATTGAAAACATTTTGCTCGATTACAATAGAAAAAAATCCTGAAGTTACCTCTAAAATAAAATATAAATGCACATTACGACCGTGTTTTACAATAATAATTATTATGAAATCATAAACACATAGGTATTTATTTACCTTTTCGATTTCTTGACCGAGTTGGATTTTCAAAAAACTAATCATTTTTATTAACTTTTTGATAAAAATGTGAATGGCCCTTACAAATTACCGCGGACCCCGCACCGCGCAACACCCGCAAGGTCCCGCGCAACATTGAAATTTTTGCTGACCGCCTGACCCCCTTAAATAAAATTAATGAAATAGTAGAACAGTTAGGTAAACTAAAAAGAAATGACAAATAAAAAACAACTGTGGTGGTAAATTTTTAATAAAAATAATAATTAAGTACAATAAATTTTAATGTCACAATTTTTGAAGTTGTGATATGACCGCCCGCGCCAGATGGTCGAGTAATAGAGTGTGTGTGAGAGAGAGACTTGACAGTGATAGAGCAGATAAAATCTGAAAACAAAAAGAAAACAATTGCAATTTATTTACAAATAAATAGTAAAAAACCTTATTAAAACAACCTTATATTTAAATGCGCTATAAAGAAAAGAATAAACTTCTACTATCAACTTATAACAACATTACACAATATATATGGTATAAAAGTTTGTCGCGAGATTTAAGCACTTGTATTTACTTAAGATTTAAAATTTTAATAGTTTAAATCAATCACATCAATTTATTTTATTTACACAAGTAAATCTCTCGACCGTGTCACGTAGCGGTAAAAGAATACTAAACCCCTCTCTTCCCTTGGGTGTCGTAAAAGGCGACTAACGGACTAAAGACTGCACATACATCTAACAGCATATAGCGCCGATTGGCTCACCACCTGTCACGCTGAGCACATACATGTGCAGTCGCAATTTAGTGAATAGCGAAATGGCAGAGGACTGCTTTTGCGGTCGTCGTTATTATAGTTGTAGTCGTGACTATATGTATGTATGTAAATCTCGCGACAACCTTTTATATCATATAATTTAAATAAAAGCTTTGTTTTAAAAGGTTTTTACTGTTTTAGTTTTCCCTGGACGTCCACCATATCAGATTTAGAGTAACCTCACTTTATTTTTGAGTTATCCTCAGCAAGCCCTTTCATTTGATACCCATATTGTAAGAATGCATTAAAAAAAATCCGCCATCTTGAATTCAGAATGACGTCACACAATTAACTATGCACTGTCATCCAAACTTACAAAATTGCAGCTCCATCGGTTGAAGGTATCGGCATCAAAATTGAGTTGCAAGATTCCACCCGAACAAACATACATTGCAAGTTAAATAGAAGCTTGTAATAAAAAGCAACTGTAGGCTGTGGCGCCACCAGACAAACACTTTTTCATACACGAGATGGTCCTCCTTGTCTTTACACGAGATGGTCCTCCTTGTCTTTACACGAGATGGTCCTCCTTGTCTTTACACTCCATAAATACCATACAACAGTATAATACTCACATTTTGTGGGGTTACACTTGAAGAACTGGGTTGTATATTTTACAAGTCCCGCAAAACATGATATCCAGGCATACTTTTTATGGAGTCTGGTTCAGAAAGAGATGATGAAGGTTCCTTAAAATAAATAAATTTATCATTTTTAGTATATTTCAAAGTACCTAATGCAGTTGAGGGACTGCTCAGACCCATCTTCTTCATGTTATACTATATAATACTGTACAACAATCTAATACTTATATTAACTTACATAATGAAGTACACTTGTACTCGGCTGTAAATTTTCTAAGTTCCTCAAAAGATGATCTCCACTTGCATTTCTTTTTACCGGACCTTTTAGTAAAGGTTTTGATAATTCTGAAAAACCAATGTACAAAGTTATTTTTTTTTGCACATTTTCATACAAGAATAATTCCCACAACTAGCATAGGGTTTAAGTTAACAATATAATTAAAATAATTTATCTATACCTACTATTACAAACCTTAATTACAATACATATTAAAGTAAAATTTTAAATTCAATTTCAATAACAGTTAATATTTCATTTAACTGAAGTTGGTTTAGGTAGATAGGTATGTAAAAAAGATGTGGACACTTACTTCTTCTTGGTACAATAAATCGAAAATTGTTGGAATCGCACTAGGAGCAAGAACTGTACGGAAGCCACTGTGATCCAGTAACTGAGCTTCAAAATGCTTTGAGCACAGCACACTAGATGGTTTGGGCTGCCAATGTTCTCTTTTCATGTTACTCAACCAGGCATTTTTTAAATAATCATCCTTTGGAAACCTAAAAATTATTTCATTATTAAAATTTATCCTTAAAGAATTAATATATTGCATATTTTAATCTAATCAATCTTGAAAACAAAACTGGAGCCTAAATACGACCCCGTAAAATTGTACAAGTATATAAAACGTCAAACGAGATCGAATCTAGTGAATAATTGGTTATTGTTACCACAAGAATCCTTTACAAACTACTTGACGTTAAGTTTTTAAGAGATTTACACTTATAACTATTATTCACTGCTTCTACAATGCTTAAAGATTCGTAGTAATCACATAATGACTAAAAACCCACTAGGAGATTATATGGCACAACAAAACTTACCAATGGAATGTAATTTCAGGTGTTTTCTTAAAAGAGGAGTTGCCGCACAAAGGCGCACTACACTTCACCATTTTATTTTAATATTTTCGGCTCTTAAACTTTATTAGATTACAAAAAATAAGCGAAAACAATCTCCTGTATGCCCTTTGTTGACAAGTCTAGGAAGACATTTGTTTGTAGCTTAATTGTAGCTTGTCAAGATGGCGTTTTGCCTCACGTTCCAATTTGTCTATGTGTGTGGAAGTGTTGCAACAGTAAAAAGAAAAGAGATGGTCTTATCAATTTGTGGTTGGAGAGAAAGAAGTAGAAATATTATTTTATAGTCATCTATGTAGTTGTGAAATAATGCTTGGTCTGCTTCTATTACATGTCTGTGCATTTACCAACAAAAAAAAAGAATATGTCGTTTTACCAAGTCAATACAAAATATGAATTTAAAAAAAAAAATGAATAAATGATGCAACATACAAAATTACAATACAATGTAGTATCAATTAAATAAAGACAATTATAAATAGCTGTTGGAATACTTGGAGCATTTCAGATCCAAGCTGTTTTGTCTTCTGTGTAATCTGACACTATAAATAAGCTTGTTTATAAAGCTTATCTTTGATTTTGATTTTAAATTTATTAAGATCTAATTTCTGAATATATATCATTTGGTACTTTGTTGTAAAATCTTATACACAGACCCTTAAAAGAATTATTTATTTTATGGAGCCTAGTATAAGGTACCGCTAATTTGTTCTTACTTCTAGTGTTTACATTGTGAATATCACTGTTTTTTGAAAACATTTCATTATTTACATAAATCAACATAAATCAAATTTTCATAAATGTATTGTGATGCAACTGTCATTATATTTATATTCTTAAATCTCTCTCTGAGAGAGTCGCCAGCCTTTAGGTTATAGATTGCTCGAATAGCCTTCTTCTGAAGCAGAAAGATAGTTTAAATGTCGGTAGCATTTCCCCAAAGTAAAATACCGTACGACATTACACTATGAAAATAACTGAAATAAACTAATCTACATGTATCAACGTCAGTTAACTGACGGATCTTCATTACTGCATAAGCCGCAGAGCTAAGTCTATTCGACAATTTAGCTATATGTGGGCCCCACTGAGCTTGGCATCTAACGTGATGCCAAGAAACACAGTGGTGTCCTCGGGATTCACATTTGTACGCTAGTTGTTACTTGCTTAATATTAGGCAATACAAATCTTACACATTTGGTTTTTCCCTCGTTTAATAGCAAGTTATTTACACTAAACCAGTGAACAATCTTTGAGATCGCATTATTCACATCGTCATAATTTGGGTGTCGTCGTTTCACTTTGAATAAAAGTGAAGTATCATCAGCAAACAATACTATCTCATGACTGTCTTTTACAAAATAAGGTAAGTCATTAATATAAACCAAAAACAAGAATGGACCTAGTATTGAACCCTGCGGAACTCCCATTGTAACCACTGATCTCGGAGATCTTTTACCGTTAATGTTGACCTTCTGAATCCTGTTACTCAAGTATGAGATTAGAAGGCTCAAAGAAACATCCCTAATTCCATAGTGATTAAGCTTCCTGACCAAAGTTTCATGTAAAACACAATCGAAAGCCCTGGATAAATCACAAAATACCTCTAGGGCATCCTGTGATTCCTTCCAGGTATCATATATTTGGATTAAAAGCTCAACACTGGCATCAGTTGTTGAGCGACCCTTAGTAAAACCATACTGTTTATAATGTGAAAGTTTATTTCTATGAAAATGAATTTGAATTTGGTCTAGCATCAACTTTTCAAAAATTTTACTAAATGTGGGTAGCACAGAAATAGGTCTAAAATTAGAGGGGTCAGAAGTGCTACCTGATTTAAACAATGGAATTATTTTACTATGTTTCATTAGGTCAAGAAAAACACCACAGTCAATGCATTCGTTAAATATGCAAGCTAAAACTGAAGCTATTGTCATAATTACTGATTTAGCGACATCCACGGAATTACCCTACAGATCAGCAGTTTTCTTTTTATTGAGTGTTAAATGCTTTTAATATATCTATATCACAATTTTTTTGAAAACTGAAATTACTTTCGCAATCTTTAACATTCTTCTTCAAAACAGAATCAGCTACAGTGGGGGAGGAAATCAAGGCTTTTGTAGTTGAAACTGGAATGTCAGTAAAAAACCTCTCAAATGCTGCAGCAACATCAGCATCAGAAGTCAAGGTTTTATTATCACAATTTAAATTGTACTCATTATTACGACTTTTGACCTTTCCTGTTTCACTATTTATAATATTCCATGTCATTTTTATTTTGTCATTACTATTCTTAATCTTAGAACTCAGATAGTTTGCCTTGGCTAATCGGCATACTCTTTTAAATAACTTAGAATAATTTTTAACATATAATTTGAAGTCGTGGTGTTATAGTTGCGTTCACCATAAAGTTCATAAAGGCGTTTCCTACTTTTGTGAATACCAATTGTAGCCCATTCATTAAAAGGGGTCTGATACTCTAGTTCGAATGACGTTACCTCGATCGTCATTACCTCGATGTCTCTACCTCAACGGAATACTTCACCGACGGCTCGTTATCTCGAAAGGTCAATACCTCGCAGGATCGCTTCCTCGACGGGTCTTTTCTTCGTACATTTGATCGATGGGTTGTTACCTCGAAAAAATTATCAAAAGTACAGTAAATGTAAAGTATTTGTGTGTGTAACTGAAAGGTGTAAAAATACTAGTGAATTGAAATGAATATCGATATAATCATAGAGGCAACATTTATTATCATTCTACATATAAATTTACAATTTCTATGGTTCATAAGACACTTTTGTCTTATTTTTTTTAGCAAAATGTTACTAAAAATCTACAATAAAAATAATGGAGACTTCTAAAAGTCATGGGAATTATAACTGTACTTTTAGTAGTCGTGTAAGCGATGCGGATCGGTGCAGACGCATCAAATTAAAATAAATAATATTACGCGCTGCGCGGCGCATGCCGCTGCTCGACTAACGTCATAGTGACAAACTCGTGGCAAATGAACTCCTGGCGTTCCTGCAACAAAAGCTGGACGAGGTGAGCGCAGTGCAAATTTGCAAGTCCAGCTTCAGTGAAGATGAGGTGGCTGGTGCGAAGAAGCTGCTCTACGAGTCTGTCGGCAAGAGCGACCAGATGGTGTCCCGGAGACGAGACGGGACGCAGAAGAGTCTGCAGGAGATCATAACACTGATCAAGGCAACTGATCCAGATGACATGCCGACGTTTGTGGCGAGAGACCTCAACAAGTTGCCTCCAGTCACCTTCGACCATGTAGACGTCACCTGCTTTCTGAAGGACATCGTGTCCCTAAAGGCGAGTTTGGCTGAAGTGATGCTGAAATTTCAGACATCCGAAAATACCGTGAGTGAGTTGCGCAAGGAAGTTGATTTTCTACGCGAATCGCTCGCGGTAAGTAGGTCATCGATCGCGGGCGTCAACACTCGACGAGGGGCCTGCCTCGATACGTCGATGTCGAGCTGCAAGTCAGCAGTTTCGGACCCGTCTCCGATACGACCCGAGCCGAGCCGAACGCCACCGGCGAAGCTGTCAGCCGCGAGCGCAGTCTTTACGCCCCGCGCGCCTGCCGCCGCCGCCGCCGCCTCGCTGCACGCAGCGCCGGCCGTGACGACGCATGCGCCTATCAAGTGTGCGCCCGTCAACTGCCGACGCCGTGATTTCGCCGCTGTTGTTGCCGCTAAGGCAAAAACACGGTCGCAGCGACCTGTCGCCGAGACAAAGGTCGCTCCACGAAACGTCGCGCTCCCGGATCAAGACGAGGATGGCTTCGTCGAGGTTCGAAGCAAGAAGCGACGTCGTCAGCGAGCGAGCCAGAACCGCTGCGGTACTGCACCGACAGGGCCCGCCTTCCTGCTGCGTGCCGCGACACCGACCACGGCCGTGTACCTGTCCCGCCTGCACTACACCACCACATCGCAGAAGGTAGCAGAGTACATTCGCATGAAGTCTAACTTCAATTTGAGGATTGGACAGCTGGAGTCGCGCCATAACACGAGTTTCAAGGCGTTTGTGGTGCGAATCCCGACATCAAAGCTGGACATCTTTTTGAAGGAGGACTTCTGGCCTAAGGGTGTAGTCTACAGGCGTTTCCGAAAGAAGCTGCCTGTTGCTACCGAGTTGGTACCGCAGGTGCCAATTAAATAATACTAACATTAGTTATTAAGTTATTTACTAACAAAACATTGTATTTTATTTGTATGTATATTAGTCAGTAAGGTATATATTATATGGGCCTATGTAATTTACCATCTGTACATTTTGTTGCCTGAATTAAATGATTACTATTATTATTATTATTAAAGTAGCTGGTAGTAACCCTAAGTGTCTGTGAGTAGCTGCTAAGGAACTACAATAATACAGCTAGCACTAACTTTAGTTTAAAACTCATTTGTTGTTACCTAATTACTAATTACTTCTAGGCCCTGGGTTCCTAACCTGGGAGTACCTAATTACCCCGCGGGGGTAAAACTGGTATTTCGCGGGGGTAATAATAATAATGAGCGGATAATCTCAAACGCCGAATAGGTATCCGTCTTCATTCTACTTCACAAAAAAGGTGATATCAAGAAATTGAAAAGTACAGACCCATCAGCTTACTCTCACTTCTATATAAACTCTTCACCCGAGTAATAGCCAACAGGCTAGCCAGCAAGTTAGACTTTGACCAACCACGCGGGCAAGCCGGCTTATCCGGTCAGGATTTAGCACTAATGACCACCTTCAAACGTTAAAGACTGTCATCGAAAAGTACCATAAAACAGGAAGCCCCTCAAAGACAAATTTTGTTGACTATGAAAAGGTATTCGATTCTATTGAGTGGTGGACCGTATAGGCAGCAATCGTAGGACCAAGATTGGACTAAAGATATATCTCAATGTTGAAGTACCTACATGCAAACGCGACTGCGTGTGCTAGCTTCCACCTTCACAAAAAACCGGCAAAGGAGGTTCGTAATATTTGATTATTTGTGTCTACATCAGGCGGGAGCGGAAATCGAACCCCGTCCTCCGTAATCCGGGCGGCTGCGTAGACCACTCCGCCACCGAGATGTTAGTCAAGGCTACACCATCTCACTTAAGCTGTTCTTCGCAGCACTCGAGGGAGTATTTAGGAAGCTCAAATGGGAGGAAGACACGGGCATGCTTATAGATGGAAAAAGACTTTCGAACCTTAGATTTGCTGGCGACTTGTTCTGGTTTGGTTCTGGTATCAGAGTGTATTGAGGAGATGGTGGTCAAGGTCGGTCTAAAAATGAAACTTTTTGTGCCAACAGAAATATTTAGCGTAATAAACTACCGTTACATTTGAAGGTTCGTGTATTCGGAGAGTGGGTTCTGCTTGTGTTCGCATACGGAGCGGAGACCATGTCACTCACAAAAAAGACGACTGAGAATTTCAGAGTTGCGCAAAGGGCAATGGAAAGAAAAATGCTCGGAATAAACCTGTGCGACCGAAAGACAAATAAATGAATGGATCCGGCAGAAGACAAGGGTAGAGGTCGTGGTCGGCATTATCGCAAGAAAGGAGTGGATATGGGCAGGCCATATTGCTAGAATGGATGGTAGCCGTTGGGCCCGAAAAACCCTAGCGTGGAGCACCTGGAGGCCCAGATCAAATACCTGAAGAGGAAGAACAAACTTGTCCATAAATTTCAAAATGACCACTCTGAACACAGCGTGTCTAGCGCGCGAAGTGTTTACCAACGAACGGTAGTAGGTATAAATACCTACCACACCACACACACATTGTTTGAGTTGAGTTCATCGTCGGGAGTTCGAGTCATCGAAACTCGAGTTTCGAAATAGGTCAAAATCCATATTTCCTCATATCAATGTGGTTATTAATTTAAAGATAATATTGTATTGCCTAGCAGGTCCGTTACCCTTATGACCTAACTAGGGTCTCTTATTTTATCCCTCCTCCCAACGATGAACTCAACTCAAACAATATGTGTGTGGTAGGTATTTTTACCGTTCGTTGGTAAACACTTAGCGCGCTAGACTAGACACGCTGTGTTCCATTGAGCTTTATAACTATATATAGAGAGCATAACTTTGCTATCTCTTTCTGCCTTAATCCATTACTATTTTGGTTCCGTTTGGGCACATTATGTTTACCTTAAGTAAAACAAAGACAAAACATAGGATGAAAGGACCGTGTCGGTGAAACTATGCAACGTTTTACATGGAGCCAGCGACACTTGGCTCGCTGTTTTCTAATTCCCACATTTTCGTCAACTCTCTGGATAAGTTTAGTGTTGTAAAAGAGTAGTTTTTAATCATATTTTAGGCTTCGATTCATTCATGACTAGGCGGTAAGCGGCGATGGGCTCACCACCTGTCACACCTGAGTGTATGTACACACGGCGTCAGATCAACCTACCCTAAACTGTCTTTCTCCAATGAATATTAATCCTTAGCAACAAACATTAAAGTTCAAAATTAATTGTAGAAATTTGACAGTTTTGGGTAGGTTGATCTGACGCCGTGTGTATGTAAAAGTAGGAGATTCACTCAAATTAAAAGTTACCCGACCTAGTTATTGAACGCGCGGCCACATCGCGCGGCCTGCGCGGATATCCAGCTGTCGTACATTGTAGTCGTAAGCGTAATTTATTGAGACTTTAATGTGACTTGCTTGTCCCACCAACCCGCATTAGACCAGCCAGCGTGGTGAGTTATGGTTCAACTTTCTCATGTGGGCCTGTGCCTAGCAGTGTGTAACTTCTCGACCTAACCTAATTCTCTAACCTAGTTCTACCTTATAATACATACACACATCATCGCCGCCTCCACCTTAACTTAACTTATTATCTAATTCTTAAAACTATTTAACCTAATTTATCTACAATCTAATGGTTGTGTCTGGAGTTTTTGTGGAGTGTGTAGTGTTTGTATGATGATGAAACCTTAGCATAGCTTAATTCTATTTGCGGTGAATTTCAGTCAAGCAATGTAATATTATAATAAATACTATTTTGGCCAGATCGTCTAGTGAACCCTCCGTTGTTAACCGCATTTAAGTAACTCAAGTTCTTTTCGTGAAAGTTTAGTAATTGGCTTATCCCTGTGTTAAATTATTTTCTCCTGACCTAATTACCTACCAGTCTATAAATAATATCATAGATAATGTGTAGCCTAGCAATGACTCCGTCTGAACTGTGACCTAAATCCTTCACTGCAGCTGCGGGGAAGATTTGTAACCACTCAAAGATAATCAGATGATAGCTTAGCTTGCAGGTATTATTATTTATTAACAATAGCATGATACATAAGAAGTCTTGTGCAATTTATGAGCCCCACCACCGCTCCATAGCGTACTATACATCTCATGGTTTAATTATAGTTCCGTCACATTGGCTTTAACATTAATTATTAGCTTGTGCCTTTAATTCTTTAAAACTGAGAATTTACATCCCTCCTCAAAATTTAATTTCATCTTACATTATGAACTATGTGTTAGCAATTTAAATTCTTATTATTCCACATAAATCAATAGAGTTTACTTCACTTACACTTCAGGCGGTGGCTAAAATAGAATGCTATTAATACAGGTAAAATTACTTTTATTTACCCTTAGTATATATTATACGGGTCTTATAAAGTTCCAATATAACTACATTGGATTGGCTGCATTGGCAGATTATCACATCTTAAGTTTATCAAAGGATGTTTGATTTATTCAATATCCTACTCATTTAGGAAGTGAACCTAAATAGAATACTATCATTTTAAGTAAAATTACTTTGGTTCACTCTTAGTGTTTATTATACAGATCTTATAAACTACATTGTATGGGCTGCATTGGCAGATTATCACACCTTAAGTTTATTAAAAGATGTTTAATTTATTCAATATCCTTAACTTTTAGGAAGTGAACTTAAGTTAATTATTTTTCCATTAACTTCCACCCCTGTCTCTCAGACTGAGTGGTTAATTTGATAGACTACTAAATCATAGTTAGTATATTTTTAGTAGGTAGTAAATCAGGTAATTATCCCTGTTAATCATTGAATCAATTATATTTAGAAGTTATCCTTTACTCACTTTAATAGGTATAAAGCAGACTGTACTAGATATTAGTCTGGTTGATTTAGATTGTTCCCATCAAATATTTCAATGTTTCAAATTATTAGAGGTAAGTACTTACATAACTTAGGAGGTCTTTGACCATTAAGGTGAATTCAAATAGTATAAGTAGACTGTATTATCAGGCTAATTAGCAGGTTGTTATCAATCAATTATTTCTATGTTTCATATTATTAGAAGCTCATAGCTTGTAATGTCTTTCCCATTATGGTGGATTCGCAGCTTCAACGAATTAACCTAGGTTCTAAACTGGTTTTAGTTGTTTAGTTTCAGCTTATATTTTACCAATAGGTATCGGATGTATATTTTTTAATACTTTGAAGAGTGTAGCTATTTTAAGGCCGTATTGTACACCAGGGAAAGCTAAAAATGCCTGTTTGGTCATTTCAGTATTAGAAATCACACATCACAGTACAGCTATGCTTATTTGCTATAACTTTTAGTATTTATCTTGTAATAGGAAACCAGTCTAGACTTTTAGGTATTCCAAAGTAATGATGGTACGATATTACCACACTTCTGCTAATTATTTAAAATGAATAATTAATTGGTAACAACTTTAGGAAAACAATTAGGATTTTATCAGCCTACGGTAACAGATTACATGCCTAGATAGGACCCACATCACTTCATCGTAATTTTTATTTAGCACCGTAACTTAATTATCCCTACCTTATTAGTCTGAATTAATCCAGCCTGGCCCCGCGGCCCACGTACCTAGTTTATGCACGCACAGCGTGCAAACACCTTGCCGTCCTCCCCTTACTAACAATATATGAGACGTCTACCTACCCTACAGTGCGTTTTCGACCAGCGTCCGTCCCCTCGTCAGTCTAGACAAATTCCACTCTCAAAGACAACCACCACTCGGTCTTAGATCGGCTTTCGCCTTATCTTTTCCAAGCACATCCAGTTAGATCTGGCTTTACTTTCAACAAAGTATGGAGGTTGACCCAAGACGGAAACTGCCCTCCTATGACGAGGTTTCAAGCACTACCAGAAAACCCCTTACATTTTGTCGAACTAACAGTCCCTACTTGTGTACCTTGCAATCTAGGCCCAAGCCACATTTAACTTAATTTCGTGGTGAGTTGTGTGAGTCGCATTGCCCCTGAAAGCAACTGACCCCTAAGCTGACTATCCGTCGGGCCAGGATACCCAGTGTGTCAACCTAACACTACCCTGTGTGTAAGGAGGCGGGACGGTTTTGGACGGGGTTGTACGTTCCCACCTCCAGCTAATTGGTGTCTGACCTATCTTCAATTTTCACTAGGGAGACAACTGTCTCTCCCCCGTTACTCTCTCGAAGATAGTGTATTATTTAGCGTTTTAACAGGTAACGCCGGCATTATTAAATACAGTCAAATGCCTCCAGACCGAAGTCCGTTGAAATCATATTAGTTTTGTTGCCACCGTTATTCGTGTCTGCTAATATGATCCAGAATACTTCATTCTGTTAACAATTATTCGAGTCGCGATAACAAGAATTTTACTTTAATATTCACTTCTATTTCACAACCAATGTTAGTTAAAATCGCAACTCGAATATCACTTAGCGCGCTAAAATGGCTCGGACGCTTGTTTTCACGTATGAGTTCGTACCGCACTCGTCAATCGGACCGCGCCTCCGACGTCTAATAATTGAATGCCCCGCTAATTTCCCTCTCTTCCCCAAGCCTCGTGACTTTCGCGCCACGCGCGCCTAACATCCCTCCCCATCATTCCGCTTTTCTTCCCTTCAACCAATCGCTAGCTGTTTTCCCGATGCGCCTCGCCTTCGCGTCGCTTATTATTTGTTATACGCGACTTCGCGTTGCGCCACGTGAAGATAACATCCTCCTTCTCTTTATATCTTTTTCTCAACCTCTCGCTCGCTCATTGCCGCCGTCCGCCGCGCAATTCTAAAGTTTTTCGCAAGGGGCACACGGAGCAGTCCCCGCGAAATTCAAACTAAAGATAAGGCTCTAGTCCATTGACCATTATTTTGAACTAGTTTATTTTTCCCTTTTCATGCTTATTAGATTAGGAGTAGCACTAAAATTAATATTGGTGCTACGCATTAATATTAATTTTAGTGCTACTCCCATACATTCCTTACTAACGGACGGATACCATTCATTCTGTACCGTTACAAGTGGGAAGTTTATAGGCTGATGATGATGATGAATATGACTAGAACTATTAAATAAAATAAGTAAGTGCTGTACAGGTTTTTAAACTACTGGTCCAATTTGAAAAATTATTTCAGTGTTAGATAGCCCATTTATCGAGAAAGGCTTTTTCGGACACTTCAAGGAAATCTTCACGCTAAGACCAATAGAATCGGAGCGCCAATAAAGAATGTTTCAAGGGTTTCTTTTTCCTTTTGAGAGCTTCCGCTGCGTGCGCTGCGTAAACGGTTAGAGTTTCGCAAAAATCATGTATGACGAAATTGTTCCTCTTTAAAAGTTCTAAAAAAAATTCCGCAACAGAGTTAAGTTACGGCTGGCGAGAATTCTAACAAAAAATATTTATTTTAAAAGAATTACAAGTTTATTGCTACAATGTTCAAACAAGACTAATTAAATAAAGCATATATTTCTATAGGTAACTTATTGCTAATTAAACACTAATCTATTGACGCACGAAGTTCAGCGGATGCGAAGTCAGCAATCGATACAGTTTTGGACTACGGTCGATTGCTTATGTGGCTTAACTCCTCCCTCCTTAAGGGAAGGTATTTCGAGCGCTTCTTTCTCGCTCTCTCGACGGTACGACGTAAGGGACGGGAATAACAGCGAAGCGGCGCGAATAATCGCGTTTTATATTATAAAAAATTGATAGATGTAATCAAAAAAAAACGATCGGTTATAATCCCTCAAGTTATTTATGAACTTCATATTGGTAAATGACTCATAATATCAAATCACTTATTTTAAGAATAAAACCTAGAAAAGAAGATAAAAGGACACAAAAATATGTAACTTTGTGCATTTATTCTATCGAGCCAACTTTATCAAATCTTGTTTCCATCGGGTCCATTCCACAGAATAAAGCCTCAACAATATCATTATTTTCGCAGATTTTAATTTTACTGTTTACTACTACTTCAAAAATTAATTCTAAGAACGTGTTATTTTAATTGTTCACTAACACTTAGCCTTAAGTTGGAAGCGCGTCCCGCAGCTTCCCGCAGCGTCCTCGCTGCGATGTCCATCCTGGGTTCGCCTTAGTAGTGTAATATTGGGCATTCTAGATCACTTTTCACTCCATTGATCTCACTGACGTTCGATCAATGTCGTTAAAAGTGATCTAGAATGTCCCAATATTACTTTTGAAAATCACTGCCACTCGCTCAGTCAACGTCAAAAAGTGATTTAGAATGTCCAATCGACTTCTCGTGTTTTAGAATGTCTAATCGACTTCTCGTGATCTAGAATCCCATACAACGACTGCGATCTACTTTACACATTTTCAAGGTCTTTCGTTCATAGGATGCAGGAGCTTTTGTCAATATGGAATTACAGCACAACTATAAATGAATGTGACTTAGTGAACTCTCAGTACGGAATAAGTGTTGTTTAGACGTAAGCGCCTACACGATTAAAATAGCAATATACCATTAACAGCTACGCTCCTCAGTCTTTCCGAAGGCGCTTGGTCAATTTATTCTATATTGTTTATAATGCCATTTTGTAATATAGTTTCGATTCATCATTGAGATCACATTATTAAACTTAAGTATCCGTCATATACGGTTTTTATTTGCCACCACGCTCCAAGGTGTATCATATAGTTGCATTTGTCAAATTTTATTCCTGACCCATAAGAAAACACTTGTGTATTTTAATCGAATTCATATTTCAATTTCTGTATACAACGACTTCGATCTACTAAACACATTTTCAAGGATTTCGTCTACTGAATGCGAAGGTTTTTGACAATATGGAATAACAGCACAACTTAAACTGGATGGGGCTTCCTGGTCTCCCAGGACTGGATCCCCGAATAAGTTAGTGCTATGAATAACATTTATCAAAGTAGTACCTCGACCCATAGGAAAACACTTGTGTATTTTGATCAGAATCCAGTATGTAATAGTTTAATTTCTGTATACAACGACTTCGATCTACTTAACACATTTTCAAGGATTTCGTCTAATGAATGCGAAGGTTTTTAACAATATGGAATTACAGCACAACTTAAGCTGGATGGGGCTTCCTGGTCTCCCAGGACTGGATCCCCGAATAAGTTGAACTATGAATAACATTTGCTAAAGTTGAACCTCGACCCATAGGAAAACACTTGTGTTTTTAAACCAAACTTCATTTCAGTATACGGTGACTCCGATCTACTCTACACATTTTCAAGGTTTTCAACAATTGGAAGAAAAGGTTTTATGCCGAAACACCTCAACCTCGATCCAAGGAAAACACTTGTGTATTTTGATTAGAATCAGTTGCCAATTGTCATTGTCGACTCTGATCTACTCAACACATTTTCAAGGTTCTCATAAAAAAAACACTTGTATTTTTTGATCTAAGTCAATGCAGACAACTGTGCAGGGAATTGTTAGTTACCTTATTTATATCAATCCCGCAAACAACAACGTATGCAATCACTACACACACACACAAACACACAAACATACATTAACTACGAGTTCGACTTTGAAACTTCCCGTTTCAATGCTAACGAAAACAATTTTAATACGGGTTATTCCCAAGCGCCATCAAAAATTTGTTTGGAAAATATAAGAAATCCATACATCAATTCCTATACTCCTCCAAAGACCAAATATTATAAAAGATATTATCGAATCAGAAATGAGGAGATCCGTAGACGAACTAAGGCAGCCGATATAGCCCGAAGAATTGCTAAACATAAGTGGCAGTGGGCAGGGCATATCGCTCGAAGAACCGACGGCCGTTGGGGCAGATCGGAGTGGCAACCGCGCACCGGAAGACGCAGTGTGGGCAGGCCTCCAACAAGGTGGTCCGACGATCTGGTGAAGATTGCAGGTAGCAGCTGGATGCGTGCGGCGCAGGACCGGACGTGGTGGGGATCCTTGGGGGAGGTCTTTGTCCAGCAGTGAACGTCTTTTGGATGATGATGATGATGATGACCATTTTTTATCACGGAGGAGCATGAAAATTAATATATTTGTATTATTTCTGGGGAGGACTTTGGGCCATTTTGTTGTGGGAGAATGGGAATAACCTTTAACATAAACACAATTAGAAAGATAAAGCTAAGTCTATACTGTTTTAATTGACAAACGCATTAAACATACATTTTCATAATACATACAAACACAAACATCACGGCGTATTCCCACAAGTGGGATAGACAGAGCAACAAGTAACAATTAATTACGTCATGCTGAAGTCACGTTTAGCAACAAGTGATCAGATAGGATTTTCATAACAGTACCTTTCAAATTATGGTTTAACTTATAAAGCAAATGTCGATTTGAATACGTACCCACTAAATATGGTTAGATTTAATTATTGTGGGAATAATATGAGTACATAAACACCGAAGTTATAAAAATAGACTGCCTCACGGTAATCGAACCCGCGTCTCTCGATATCCGAGCGGCTAACTTGTAACATACCGAGACATTTGTTTAATTTAGTACGTACATCAAAATGTTTAACTTTTACCGTCTCATTAATAAAAATGGCCAAATGTTACACCTCGGTTTAAAGTGACGCTGTCTCGTTTTTGTTAAAGAAGACAGATAGAGACAGCGTCAATTTAATCCTAAGTGTAACTTTAATCAACGTTTATTAATGACAGGGTTAGAGTGTGAGGAACTCGATGAGGTACCTAGTGGTGAACTCGATCTGTGATTGTGGTGGTTATGAAACTCTCGTTAAGACGATCATGAGATGAAATGTAATAGTAAATTTCATGCTTAGTGAAAACAGTCCTAATGTTGCACATCCGGACAATCGTCGTCAGCGCTTTATCGAAAGGTTAGCAATTACACAGGAAATGTAAAATACTTTCGCTGCAAGTTTTCGCACTAATCGATAAACTAAATATTTTGCTTAAAATTTAAAAAAACAGAGGTTACAAACATTGCTTCAATTTTGTAATTACTTCCTTTCTTGCTACTAATAACACATATTTATTTATAACATTGTAATACTTATTTAATTACTTTTGCTTAAACGTACACTCGTTAAAATATAACAGCTAATGTAGTGGTTAGGTAGGTACTTGACTATAACGCGAAAAAGGCTCAGGCTAATGGTTTGATGAATGCAAGCATTTATGTGTACATCGTATAGGTAACGGTTTGTAGTACAGAAGGTTACGCTACCGATTAAGCTTGCTTTACTTAGATAATGTATGTGTTTATAATAAGCCCAATATGTACCTATTTGGTTTGTAATAAAAGCAATAATAATAAAAAAAAAATTTGGAATTAACAGTTTTTACATACGGTGTTATTCTTGAAAGTAAAAACTAGCACTAATAGTTTAATTGTATACAAGCAAAAAAAAAAAAAAGTTGATCACTCCTGCTTAGTAAAATTGCTGTTAAACACTTTTCTCCAATAAATACCCGAAAAATGGTAGTTGTCGTATCAGTGCTTCCTAAGTCAGATCGACCACTAGTACGCCTAAGCTACGCCTAAGTTTTTAATATTTAGTGCTTCGGTACTCTGACATCGCTACGAGAATCATCCAGAAGATATACACCGAAACAATGTTCGTAAGTTTTAAATATTTTTATTTTTCTATTAGCAATGTTGTGTTTGCTCGACTTCGTATATGTTTTGTAAGGTATGTCAACGGTTGATCCCTTCTGCATCTGCAACCGTTAGCACCGCCAAACCGCAGTGGGTGTGCGTGGTGGGCTATGGTCCGTTCTCTCTATGTCATCATCATCATCATCATCAGCCTATAAACGTCCCACTGCTGGGCAGAGACCTCCCACGTGAATAATAGCACGGGGATATTAAGCCATAACCCACCACGCTGGTCCAATGCGGGTCGGTGGGTTTTAACGACTGTCATCTTACGACAACATCCGGGACCAACGGCTTAACATGCCTTCCGAAGCACGGATCTCTCTCTATGTGTAAAGAAGTTATTAAAGAAGGTCTGTAGAGGAGCAGTGACCTAGACCAGCAAATGTTATTATTTAATCGTACTAGTATTTACTGTCATATGTTAAATGTTAATGTCACTAATATTTATTGTTATTTTAGGTCTGAAAGCAAGCAAGTTAAACGCTCTGCCAAGAAAAGCTGTGTGTTAGCCAATTCATTTGACTCGGACAACGAAAGCATAAGGTAATTTGCGTTGATTACTTTTAAAACCTGTTAATATATTTTATGTTATTTCGTATATCGTCAATATTAATAATTAGTTTTTAATTACATTTCTTATCTTTCTAGCTCTAAGAAGAAATGCCTGTACTCGTCGTCGGTGCCTAAGACTTCAACAACGATTGTGAAAAAACAAGAAGGGTCTAGCTCCGCTTTAGACTGGTTAAATGATTCAGAGTCAGATAACGAAGTTTCGCCGCCTCCACGCAAGACAGACCAGACCTTCGACAGTGTACTAACGCGACGAGTACCAGGCGGGGTAACGCGTCGGACTGCGAAGCTCGACGGTGAACTGGTGGCGGAGCTGCGTCTCTACGACGCTGAGGAGGTGCGTAGCCTCACCGGTCTTGAAAGGTGTGAAAAGGCAATAATTTGGGTTCGACTACAAGGCGAAGCTGAGTCTCCTGAATTGTTGACTATAAAAAAATTCATAAAATTAGCCAAATCAAAATTTACTGAAGAGGGGGTATTCTTTAGTGATAAAAAGAAAAAATAGTCACAGTCAGCTAGGTACTACATATTAACTAGTTACACTCTCTTCGGTAAATTTTGACTTAACTAGTTTTACTTATATATTATATGTGTGTTAGGTTTTATACATTTTACTTAAAAACTACTTTAACCTCTTGTAATTTTTTAACACAGTGAAAACAAAATCATAATGGTTAAGACTATATTCTGTTCAACTTGCAACTTATCCGTTAAAAATAATGCTTTCTCTGCTCATTTAAAAAGTATTTTACACAAAAATAATAGTTCTGTAATTGAGAGCGAGGGTATCGAACAAGTGCATAGCGCTCTTCGCGGTCGCATAGCGTCGTACCGTGTTCAATGCGAGGACGTTGAAGAACGTATGCATGTGTTTGCTCCTGCAGATTTTTTATCGCAATTGCGCCTCCGCGTGAAACTTTTACTCTCAGCCCGAATTGAGGCTTATACAAACCTTAAAGTAAATTTCGAATTGTTTTCTGAATTTTTTCTGCATAAGGATGACTCGATTTCAACGAAATCTTTTGCTACTGAAAACATTATCTTACATAAAAGTTATAATTTTGATGCTATGTATACAAACATTAGCCATAAAATTTGTAAAAAAGTTGAAGAATTTGAGGAAAGAGATAGTGGTTGGGCTTACTTACGAAGCTTGTATCTAGAAGTAAATATAAACAAATATAACCCGTTGAGAGCCTCAGGTTACTTAGATTTACCTAACGCTATAAAAAACAAACGTGCATGTATCAACATTAAAAATTCGGATGATTACTGCTTTTTATGGTGTGTCATGGCATCACTTTTTCCTGCAAAAAATAACGCAAATCGAACCACCGCATATCCGCATTTTGAAAGTGTACTTAAAGTTAAAAATATGACATTTCCAGTAGGGTTCACAGATATAAGAATTTTTGAAAAGAATAATCCCAACATAAGTATTAATGTTTATGGCCTTAAAAATAGCAGTAAGGTTGTTGGACCTCTGTACAAATGCGAATTACGTAAAAGACATCACGTCAACATGCTTTTTCTCGAAAATGGAAAACGTACGCATTACTGTCTAATTAAAGATTTAGCTAAATTACTTCGCAAGCAGTTAACTAAACATCATTCCAAAATATTTTTATGTGAGGATTGTATGATATTTTTTGATAACAATCTTAAACTCGAAGCCCACGTTTGCAGTGGTGTAGCAACAATTTTACCTAATCAAGGAACTCGAATACAATTTGAACATTATGAACGCATGCAAGACATGCCTTTCGTTTTATACGCAGACTTTGAATCTTTGTTAGAGCCAGTTGAACCAAATTCTGAAACAAGTTGCACAACGATTACGCAAAAGCATGTACCAGCTGCATTTGCTTACTACGTTGTATGCTCCTACGACAGCTCCCTTAATAAATATGTGTCTTATCGAGGACCTGACTGTGTGAATAAATTTTTTGATAACCTTCTATCTGATATAACTGTAATTTATAATATTTTGCATTCATCGATCCCTATGTTCTTAACAGATAAAGATAGAACCAATTTTGCTCAAGCTAAAAACTGTTATCTTTGTAACAAAATATTATTTGACGACAAAGTAAAAGATCACTGTCATCTTACTGGACGATATCGTGGTGCAGCTCATTCTTATTGTAATATAAAATATTGTTTGCCTAAGTTCGTTCCCATATTTTTTCATAATTTAGCTGGTTACGACAGTCATCTTTTCATACGACAGTTAGGAGAATTATCAGGTAGGATACAAGTGATTGCAAAAAATAAAGAAAATTACATATCGTTTACCAAATTTTTTCAAATTAGTAACGAAGCTATCATACCAGTTCGTTTTGTCGATTCTTTTAAATTTTTAGGCACAAGCCTAGAGAAGCTAGTTGCAAATTTAAATACAAATGATTTTAAACATCTATCTTTTTTTTTTCCTTCTCAGGAACATTTTAATTTACTTAGACGTAAAGGGGTTTATCCTTACGAATACGTCACTACTTGGAGTTCTTATGATGAAGAAGAAATACCTCCTTATAAATGCTTTTTTAGTAAATTGCACAATTGCAACGTATCAATAGTAGATTATGAACACGCAAAAAGAGTATGGCAAACCTTTGAATTACGGAGCCTTGGAGAATACACTGATTTATATCTTAAGTCAGATGTACTCTTACTAGCGGACGTCTTCGAAAGTTTTCGAAAAACGTGTAAGACGAATTATAAACTGGATCCTTCTTTTTACTTAACAGCACCTAGCCTAAGTTTTGACGCTATGCTATTAAAAACAGATGTTAAATTAGAATTAATAAATGATTTGGAAATAATAAGAATGATACAAAAAGGCATACGCGGTGGTATATGTTTATGTTCTACAAGATATTCGAAAGCCAATAACAAGTACTTACAAACTTATGACCCCGCAAAAAGTGATAACTTCCTTGTTTATATTGATTGTAATAATCTTTATGGTTATGCTATGTGCGCTTATTTACCTCATTCAAATTTTAAGTTATTAAGTGAACTAGAAATTTCAAAAATTGATTTTCATAATATACCCATTGACGGGGACATTGGCTATATACTCGAAGTAGACTTAGAATACCCTTTCCATTTGCATAATTATCATAACGATTTTCCATTCTGTGCTCAAAAATTTGCTCCTCCAGGATCTAAAACTTCGAAATTGATACCAAACTTATACGATAAGTTTTTTTATGTCATTCATTTTTCCCATCTGAAAACATGTCTAAAACATGGTTTATTGCTAAAAAAAATACATAGAGTAATTCAATTCAATCAGAGTCCATACTTAAAACAGTACATTGATATGAACACTGAGTTACGAAAAAAGGCCAAATCTATATTTGAACAAGATTTCTTCAAACTTTTAAATAATAGTATATTTGGTAAAACACTAGAAGACACCGAGAAAAGGGTCAGCGTGAAGTTGGTTAATAAGTGGAATGATGAAAAGAATATAACAAAGAAAAGTTTCGGTGCTGAGCAACTAATAGCTCGACCAAATTTCCATAGTGCTACTATTTTTACAGAAAATTTTATAGCTGTTCAAATGAAACCCGAGACAATTACTTTAGACAAACCCATATATATTGGCTTTTCTGTATTAGAAATATCCAAAAGTCATATGTTTGATTTTCATTACTCTATTATGAAACCTTTTTATCGGGAAAAATTAAAGCTTTGTTATACGGATACTGACAGTTTTCTTTATTCAATAGAAAGCAAAGATTTTTATACAGATTTAAAGTTGAATTTCCTTAGATATTTTGATACTAGTAATTATCCATTAAATAACTGTTACGGTATACCTGGTCTTAACAAAAAAGTACCAGGTCTTTTCAAAGATG
Organism: Scoparia ambigualis; assembly: GCA_963921215.1. Lineage (NCBI taxonomy): Eukaryota > Metazoa > Arthropoda > Insecta > Lepidoptera > Crambidae > Scoparia > Scoparia ambigualis. The sequence goes on from OY992503.1 coordinate 10,458,716, forward strand.
AACTAGGTGGAAATTTAATTTCTGAATTTGTTGGTTTACGATCAAAATTATACTGTATAAAAACAGTACAAGAGGAGTTAAAAAGGGCTAAAGGTATACAGAAACAGGTTTTGAAAAACGTACATTTCGAAGATTACAATAACGTATTAAACAAAAATACTTTTTTAAGAAAGAAAAACATAATTTTTAAATCCTTAAAGCATGAAATATTTACCCAAGAACAGAACAAGATAGCTTTGTCAGGTAATGATGACAAACGCGTAATATTAAAAAATAAAATATCTACTATGTCTTGGGGCCACTGGGATTATATATTTTAGCAATTATTTTTTTCACTGTGTTTTTAAATTCTATTATTTAGATATATGACTATGATTTAGATATATTATATTAGAGTTATATTATACTTAAGGCTTGAGAAATAAAAAAATGTATTATTATTTATTACCATTACTAAGATTCATTGGTTGAATTTAAAATAATATTAACTTTTTATAAACTATTGTAACCAGTTTTTCAATATACTTAAGTAGGTACATATAATGAATATTTTGATTTATAAAAATTGTTAAAAAATATGTAAGTTGTTGCTTTTGCTCAGATTCATTTATTGTTTGAATAGGAAATCTAACTTAGATTATGAAATGTAATGTAAAATTTACTCTACCCAGCTGTATTAATATACCTAATAAAATATAAAAGTAACCGACTAACTTGCATTTTTATTTAATTTATTATATATCTTTGTATAATAAATCATTGACGGTAAATAAGTAAGAAAATTCTAACGCAAACAAGTTTGAACAAGTCAAATTCAGAGTAGGTTGTACTCTTCTGATTATAAGGTAATATGAAACCTAATTAATACAAATCAGGTCACGTTATTGGCAAGTTAATCATTCTTTAATAATATCAATTCTTTCTTTTTATTTTGCTGAAATGTCCATTAATTACATGTTTTACTACCTATATTGTCTTGCTGTGTCATCATGTACATTAATATAAATGGGTTTCAAATTAGTTTCAATTTCAATTATTAAAGTGAAGGCGTCAGTAGTCCAGCTAGATAATATCAACATGGTAAGTTTAAATAATTTTGTATGATTATAAATTAATTTTATTTGTGTTGTAATTGTGTCGTTATTTGGTGAAAAGTGGGTTATGGTAAAGGACTGCTTTTGCTGTCCTCCTTGCGTAGTCGCTGACTAACCCTTCGGGGATAATAGTCGTGGTTTTATGTATGTAATAAACTATTTTATTTTATGTTTTAGAATACTCAAGAGAACCTGGTGTCGCTCAGCATCAACAAGGAGTTCGTACAACCGTCATCTCCCACTTTTGAACAGAACGCTCAAGATATGCTCGAGGGATTTACAGAGGAGTATCCGAATTGGAGAGCAGATGAACGGCGAGGCGATTCCCCGCTGTATAACAAGGTGGTGAATAATATCACCAAGAAGAGACTTCGAAAAAGAAGAAGTTATCTGAAGCATTCTCATTCTTACGTGATGAAAAGTACGCCGATTCAAGGTCGTCGATTAATTAAGATTGAAGTGGTGGACTTCGAAACAAATCATACTGATCCATTATTATCTGCGCAGTATGTGGTAACAGAGCATATTGACCCCATAATGGATCAAACAGAGGCTATCATTAGCAATATATCAAAAAAAGTTTGTGGATATAGTTATAGTTTTTAAGAAATTCTAAAATAAATATTATTGAATTGAATACTAAGATCGTTTCATTCACCCTTTTTACTTTTAGTAATTAAACAAAAAGATATTTATACACATTTGATTTATTGAGGAAAATACTTTATTACATTAATAACTCAATTAACATTTAAAGTGTACCACTTTTTTAGACACAGAACATTTTTTAAAGCACACATTTTTTTATGGTACTCACAATTAAATTTATTTACATCTACATGGTAATCACTATATAATTTTAAAAAGTTAGGACAACCTATTTCTTCCAACTCCATTATTTCACAATCTTGACATAGCTCGCGAACCCATATTCCTTTTTCCAATCCCTTTACTAATACCTTCTTACTGCTTAAATACGGAACTATTATTCGTCTAAATTCACGGTAATCAATGAATCCCTGACTCCATTTGAGCCCGCGATTCCTTTCTAACCACCGGATTTGCTTCTTTTCTTCATCTGTTAGGTTTTTAAAAGCATATGGTGGCTTAATTAAGAACGTCTGCGTATGGTTTTTAGTTGCTATTGATAACTCTTTTACAATAAAATTATTTTTCAAATCCTTAAATCCTTGCACATCCACTATAATAGTATCGTTATTCATGATAGCTTTTTCACAATGTTACTCAGTGGTTTATATTCAAATATGCAATCGTTCAGTATAAGGCAGTATGCAGCGGTCTGATCAGGTATCTCTTGATCTGTTTCGATTTCTACTCTTACGTCGATTGATCCCTTCAGCATTTCTTGTTGGCGAGAACAGTCAACAACGAATAAAGGAGCAATATCTTTAAACTCTTTTAAACTCGACAACGGTTCTGATCGACGTCCGTGATAATACTGCTGAAACCTTGCATACTGTTCGTATATTAATAAAAACTTGTTGTCAGAGAAATTTATGTTAAGTCCTTCGTAGGGGTAATATGATGAATTTAAAAACACTCTTACGTCACGAACATTGCAATGGTCGAACTCAGCCATTGACATTTGAGCATTATGTTTTCGGTTTGTTTGTAAGGCAATAATAACAAATCGAGGTTTCTCTGTTTGCGATGAAGTTTTAATAGCCCAAGTATGCTTACGTGTCTTGGGTAGTAACGGATATTCATACAAGTCCCAGTTACGAAACGCTAGTGTAATGGCTCGATCTTTTTCTAAATGCTTTAATAAATTAATTCTCTCTCGATCTGACACTTTAATATGTGGAACACGCCAAACGATTTTATTTATTGTTATATTTTCCACTATTTGCTCTTTACTCAATTTTATTGCATTGACATTTGTGTTGCTCCTCAACAGTACTAACTCATGTTTACAGTTAATTAAAACTTTTTCATAATCTTCTGCAAATCCTAATATTTTATTTAATGGTATGGAGACAGAGAAAACTCCGTTTGTAACATTGGTTATTCCTGCAGGAGACCAACCCCAAACTTTTGCACTTTTGGATTCATTTTCATTCAAAGACAAATAAGACTTCATTGTCGTTGTGATACCTGCATTTTTTATTTTATCTATTTCTATTCCATTTAACTCATATCGAATATCTTGGAATAGAAATAACGCAGGATTGTTTACAAAATGCACACTTGTTACCTTTTCTTTAGTGGTACTGTTATATACATCAGCTTTACCTTCAATATACAAAGTGCTGCGTGACGGCAACACATACAAATCTTGCTGATTGATTGGTATTCTTATTTCATCATTATTGTTGAAACTTGTTACATACGGCTTATACGAATGATATTCAAAACTCTCGATACTGTTATCGTATGACGTTGGCTGAGATATATTTAATATGTTCATTTTAACAAGCCTACTAGCTTTAGAAATTCTTTATTATTTTTAGTAACCTTCTTTTTTAAGTCAAACGGTGTTCTTTTACTTATTGCTCTTTTGGAACTGACTTGAACACCTGATGAGGTAGGGTTTTTATTAAAATTAATCATTTTTTTCTAAAATGTAAATAAAGTTGTACGTCTTCTCCACGTAAATTAATCTGTCTATTATCAGCGTCTAACAACCTAATATTAATTGCACTAATTGAACTTTGATTGACTGGAAAATAGATTAAGTTTTTAGGAATTTCAATAATTCTATAACCGGGTGGTACATTAGGCACAAACTCATAAATAATATGGCTTGCTTTCCCATTCACGAATGATCCGCTAACTACGTCACATTCGATGCGTACGATGGTTGTTGCTAAAATACTGACTGGGTACTGAGACTCACAACTTATATTTGCCTTAATTGTGTCGTTAGCAAAACCTAAAATTCTACCAATGGAATTATTTTTCTCGAAATGAACATCTTCTGAACAAAATATTTTGGTTTTGAGAGTATTATTATTACAAGTCAATTTTAATGCAGTGTTCTTAATGTTGCTTTTTAAAAATTCGCAAATATCTTGAAGTTCATATGATCCTTCAGGAATTTCGATGAACTCATTGATACCGTAATAAAACTTATTGTTCCTTTCGTCTATATTAGGAATAGAATTAAAAGTAGAAAAGTATATAAGTCCGCACTCATATTGCCCACGTAATTCTAAAGTTGGTGAATAGTTAGTTATTAATGAGGCTCCTTGCCCAGTTATGGATACAGTGAAAGACATTTTTATACTGTCAAGTTATTTTAATTGTAACCTATATAAATGATTTTTCCAATACTTTCTTAAAAATAATAAACAAAGATGACCACAGTTTACAGTACCGAAAGATTGATACTGTTTGTAATTATAATTTATGTGCCTATCTTTCAAATATTTTATTAATTCTAATGGAGGTTTTAAGTTACCAAAACTGTTAAAATATTCACAGTAATTATTTTCTTTTACATAGGCTACCCAATGAGTTCCAGGATTTGAAGAACTATCTAAATTAAGAATAGCACACTCAATTTTTCTTGGTTTTGAGGGTAACGTATCTCTCATAAAAACGCCACGAAAATATGGAATATCAACTGAGTGCTTTAATATATCTAAATTAGTAAGTGCTCGTTTGGGTAACCGTTTAATTAGTTTTTTGGAGGTTGCAAGTACAAGCCCGCTCCTTTTTTGTGAGACTTCAAATACAACCCTTTTCCAAGTGCAACAGCTTCCATCATCTTGTTATGTCGTTCTGATTCTTGAAGATTTTTTTGAGCGACCTTGTAATCGTTAACAGCCTTTGTTATACCTGCAGCACCCCCAGCGAGTGAACCAAGAGCTGATAAACCAGCAAAGATTGGTATGAGGGGTAACAACCCACCAGTTTTCGGAACAGGAATGCAGCGTGGGAAGCGTATTCCTTTTATATTAGAAAACACTTTTTTTGCAGCTGCATGCGCATATTTTATAGCCGTGCGGTTATCATTACATTTTATTTTTTTCATTTGCTTTTGAATTTTTTTAACACCTTTCATGAATGACCGCACTCCTGCTCCGGCTTTAAGTTTTGCTTTCATTGCATTTTTTACTATCCATGATGCAATCTTTTCTCCTTTCCCAGCATCTTTCGATTTCAATCTTTTCTTTGCCATATTTAAAAGTTCTAAATCGGCGTTTTGTCTAACGTTCCAATCTTTATTATTGTAAGCAATATCGTGATACAAGCAAGCTTCATCCAATTTATTTATTCCTCGTTCACCTCTTAGTAAGCGTTTTTTAAGTTTTGTTCCTGGACCACAAAACTGATATCCAGGTAAGTGTAACTCGAACGGAATGTTATCTATTAAATTGTTGACAATGCCGCTTCCTTCCTTCATTGATGTTCGTAAAGTGACTGTACAACATAATCAGGCGATATTTATATTAAGTCATTAATAATTTTCTGTCAACCCAACTGTTTTCACCATCACTGAGACCCAACCATTTGACAAAGAGTTTGTTTCCTTTTTTCTTTAAAACTTTTTCAATAAGATATATATCGGGAAATTGGGTTCTTTGCAGTTCGTATCCGTAAAAAGATCCTAAAATGATTTGCTTATGTTTGTCTTCTAAGTGGTATGTGACAGGATTTGTATGGTTAACTTTCACAACGTTGAAGATTTCTGTTGACCAGTTGGGAGTATAACCTTTGTAGAATTCACCTTTGTATTTACTAATCCGAACATGATCACCAACACGGTACTTATTTTTTTTCGTTATGTTATTATTTTGTGATTTGATGATGTTGTACTTTACAGTTGTCTGATTTCTTTTGTCAACATCAATAGGTTTAAATTTTGTTATACGATGAACAGTGTTATTATAGCTTTGTACCACGTTTTTCAAATTTTTATTTATCCACTGGTATTGACCGCATAAGCTAAATAGCTTATAAAGGTGACCTTTTAGCGTTCTAATTACTCTTTCAACAATTGCTGCTTTTTTCACAGAATAAGTGGAATAATGGTTAATGTCATATTTTTTCATCAACTCTTTAAAGTTTTCATTATAAAACTCTTTACCTAAATCTGTTTGCAAATTTTTTGGTTTCCGAGACGAATTCAATAATATATTTTCCATTGCGTTGGTGACATTAATTTTATCTTTACTCTTCAAAGGATTTGTCCAAACGTATTTCGATAAAGTGTCAATAACTACTAAAACATATTTATATCCTTTATTAAATTGTGAATACTTTTGAAAATCCATAAGGTCAGCTTGCCATGAATCATCTACTCCTTTTATAATTGTACATCGGCGAGGAAAATTTCTTCTCGCCGCTCTGTGAATTTCTTCTACTATATCTCTTTTACTCATTTTTGTTTGACTTTGCTTGAATCATACGGTCTATTTCTGTTTTTGAGTAAAACATAGTAGACAAGCGATTGGAAGTAGCTGATTCTAAGTTCTGGATGTAAATTTTTACACGACTATTAACTTTATTTATTTCATTCCTTAGATCTTGTACAGTTTTATCCAAATATGCCTTATTTACAGCTTCATCGTCCTTGTCTGGAGATGATAAACCTTTAAGTTTTGATGATTTTAAGTCGTATTCGCCCGTTTCGCACTTTTTTAACGTATCGTTTATGGTATCGATGTATTCAGATAACCTCAAACGTTTATGAATGTGATGACCGAATTTATCTATATTCATTATAATCTCGAAGCTTTGCTTACTGCGAGTATACTGCTTAATTTTCCCCGTGCTATTTGTTTATATTCCATATTTATGATGCCCGCTTCGCGCAGTTCTTCAATTATTGCAACGATTTCATTATCCAAACCCGTGTTACCAGCAGCTTTTGACGCAAGCAGTAATTTCAATCGTTCTATTAATTCATTTGGATCATCCCAATAAACTAAATCTGTATTTGTTTTAACTTTTTTTAAAAGATTGATACCTTTTCCCTGTGGAGGACTCTCAGTACTAGTAGGTTGTTTAGAGAATTTAAATAATGGTTTTATAATACTCATGTATTTAAACCCTTTATTGCTGTTTATTGGTTTGGCAGGATCAAAGTTACGTCTGTGTGCATTAGTATTGATAAGTAGTAGCTTGTAGTTTTCAAGGTCGTCATCTGTAATAACATCTAGATTTGGTACCTTTTTATATAATAGTTCTTTTAAGCCAAGAGTCTTTTCAAAAGTAATGTTTCCAACTTTAAGAATTCTACCGTCATCATGAACGCGAGTGTTTCCAAGCTCAAGTTTCCCTCGCTCATTTCTAATTCCAAAAGGTATGGCATTAAATACTTCAGATGACGTAGACCATGAGGAAGACTCATCTTGATTTATAATGTTTGGTGATGATTGGAGGGACTTAAAAGAACCTTTACTTACATCATGGTTCTTAAAAGGTGACGTAGTTAGGATTTTGTCTGATTTTTGTGGTGTGTCTTGATATTCCTCTTCATCTACACTATTAGAATCAATATATTCTTCACAAGAAGAATACGACTTCTCGCTTTCATTTTTCCTGTTTTTTTTTTGATATGGGATCATAAAGCTTTACTTCCTGTAAGTTCTTTTCATCATTTCTATTCGCTAAAATGTTAAGAGGGTCAACAATAGGTTTAAATATTGTTTCCAGGGTAACATTGTTAGAATTTTTAGCATCCTTTATTAAGTCTACCTTCCTTTTAACAGCTGATGCTGATTTTACAATTTGTTCTTTTAAATCTCTTTCCATTTCAATAAATAGGTTTCCTTTCAGCTTTAAGTCACAAATGAAAGTGATTTTATGGCATAATTACAACTGCTTTTGTACATTAATCTAATTCTATAAACGTATCAAATGTCTTCCTATAACATCCTTTGTTTCGTTCACAATCCTTATTTATTACAAGATAATTGAATGGTTTCTTCCAAACAGTTGAGCACATTTCTCGAAATTGTGACCAAGTCATGTCCGACCCTACGTGTTCATCATATACGTGTTTCAAATTTACATCGTCCTGCTTAAATAATATAATTAGGTTAGAATTGTCCCTAATAAGTTGTTTTGGTACTTTTGTATAAGTTTGATTAATATAAAAACAATCGATATTTTTATGACGTCCCATAGCAAAATAATCTCGGATGTGGTTTTGGTTTTCACAAGCAACATCATCAAATATAATAATCGAGTCAGACAAAGCATCATGTGGACTCAAAACTTCGGTGTTGTCATTATATTTATGATACGATGTACCTGCAACCATATTTAATACTTTTTCTAAAAATATGTATTTAGGTTGATACAAAGATTTTGAATAAACATAAAGGTTGCGGAACCGTGGACCATCTGTATGTAGTAATAAACTAATTACTAAGTTTGTCTTTCCACAATTCGAAGGGCCGCAAACAATACAACGGATACTGTTCGGCAATAAGTTGCCATGACGTTTTAACTCATTTGATGATGGTGGGCAAATGCATTTTAATTTTAATGACTGTTTTTGTTTAACAAATCTCATAGCAGCTGTTTTCTTATTGACCACAGTGTTTCGGGAGTTTCAATAAAATGACTTTGAAGCATAGCGCTTAAACATATATACGAGCGAATGGCAGTGATTTTCAAAAGTAATATTGGGACATTCTAGATCACTTTTTAACGACATTGATCGAACGTCAGTGAGATCAATGGAGTGAAAAGTGATCTAGAATGCCCAATATTACACTACTCGCCTTCGTTGCTTCCACTGGTAGAACTTCCAGATGCCAAACGTTGCGAGTCCGAGGTAGAGTTCCAGTGTGGACCAGCTCGGTGTCGCCATGATTATTTGCCAATCTACATCGTTGCTGTCTTGGATGTCTTTGGCTCGATCTACTAGCTCATGGATGCTGTCCAACGGGATATCTTATAACTGCAGATTATATCGCACGCTGCCTGTAGGTGGTGCTGCCTTAGTCGGTAACAGGATGATATCGTCGACTGATATGATATTGCTGTGGCTTCTCAAAGTTTTGTTAAGTAATATGACAGTCGCTGGTGATGCTGGCGATGTGAATACCAGTTATCCTCTTGTACTCTGATTTGGGTCCGCAGTGTGTCCTGATGGTGACTTCATCACGGAGAATAATATGCCACTTGTTATTATGGAGTTTCTGGATCTTTCCTTCCTTAAGGTTCATTCTTGCTTTAGTACAGTTGGGCTCCTGATGTTTGATGAGAGATACCACGCAGTCTTCGGTCTTATCCATAAGTTGTGTGTTCAATGATGGGCAGAGCTGTGTATCTTGTGTGATCTTCTTGCAGTCTTCCTCCAGGTACGCGTACTCATCGTTCCCAGTATAAGGTACTTGGATTTAGGAATTATAGTGAGGCTTTGTTTATTGGGTATGAAGTACATGTGGATGTGGTCATAGAGGTTATTATGTATGGATTGGATCTCTAAAATAAATGTTAGCGTGTGTTCTGTGCTGTACGCCTAATTCTATCAGAATCAAAGATTATCGATTGCTCTATCTTGCTTATGTATCAACGGGTGTTAACGTGTGTGATTTTTGCATAATTTGCAATTCTTTTATCAAACTATGAGGAGTTAAGATACTAGGTGCATCACGCCTATTTGAGCAAATGTCATTGCATTGCAGCTTTTAAGATGGCTAACTTGTCTAAAACTATTTGTAAGCTAAGATTAATCTGTTTAAATAAGTCTAAAAAGTTCATTTGTTTTAATACTAAATTATTATTATCTGTGGCATTTGCTAACATCCCGACTAATTTGTTCTGATTATTACTTAAAATTTTCATCTGATTTCTAAATTCTTTTATTGTACTCTGTGCTAGAAATATAGTTCTCTTTTGTGAAATTTTAACGCTATTAACTGAAGATCTCAAGTTTACTATTTCTTATTCTATTTTTATTGCATCTTCGTTATTAGTTTCCAGTAATAGTTTTTATAATAGAGCCTAAACCGACATAATATCGACGTGCGACCATAAACAGAGTAGACGTGTTATCGGTTTAAATAGAAATTCATAAAAAAACATACATACAACAGTGCTCCTTAAATCTAAAAGTTATAAAGTGTAAATTAGCATACCTTGTCTAATGCGTTGTGACATTGTGTAGTCAACCTAGCGGCAGTGATCCTCGCCGTGACGGCTCTTCACCCCCGCTAGGAATAAGACGGGCTCTAATATTTTGTCTTTCTCCTACAAGTTAATACATACGTCACCTCTAGCTTGCTCACGCGCCACGGATCAACATGATTCCAATACGCTCACCTACTAGAAGTGGCATGGGTACGGGACTCAGTGGCTCACAACCCAACTTGTCATCCGCTGAGTCAAAGGCTGACGTTTCTCCAGCTACGCAAATTACGTTCCGAAGCAAACGAAAGCATACTGATGGTGAAGATATTAAAGAAGAATTGAGTGAAATACGAAAAGGTATGGCCGAAATGATGCAAATGCTAACATCGATCAGCAATAACCAAACAGAAACTTTAAACAAATTATCAGAAGAAGTTATCACACTGAAAGAGCATGTACTGGAAATTAAAAATGTAACAGATAACCTTGAACTTGAACAAGACAGGCTAAAATCGAATCTGGAAAACTTGAGCCTTAAGTGCGATGAAAACAACAAGAAAATCGTAAAAATAGAATCAAAATTACAAACACTTCATGCTACAACACCAACATCTTCTTCAAATAAAATGGCTTATGATAATTTTACCGAAGAAAACATGATAGCAGAACTATCCGAACGACTGGCTAGGAGTAAAAATATAATAATTATGGGCATAATAGAACCAAGTTCAACAAATAGCACGGAAAGGCGTGAGGCTGATAAAAGGGAGGTACTAAATGTATTGCAGAAGATTTCCAAGGATTGTACAGAGCCAAAAAGTATCGTCCGCCTTGGAAAATACATGCCAGACAAGCATCGCCCACTCAAAGTATGCTTCTCGACTCAGGATGAAGCTATTTTAGTGCTGCGTTCTAAAGATAATGAAAAGTTGGGCCCCATCAAAATCTTCTCTGATAAAACACCCCAGCAACAAGCATATTTCAATAAGCTAAAGGAGGAATTAAAGCGTCGGAATAATAATGGAGAGTTAAATCTGACCATTAAATACAACAAAGGAATTCCTACTATAGTCAACACTGTGACAAAAAACTAACGACTACCAACAGCAATCAGATCTCGAGGTCTGATAATGTATCTTTCCAACTAGCCACCCGATATGAGAACATAATAACCACTAAAGATTCCTTGAGATGCCTTTATATAAATGCACGCAGTATTATTAAGCCGGGAAAACTGGATGAACTAAAATGTATTATTACATCTTTTAAAATAACTATACATCTAGTTTTGTTAACGGAAACATGGATTAAATCTGAAGATGAAGCCAAACGAATCCAAATTAATGGCTATACACATTATTATAACTTTAGATCCAACAGCAGAGGCGGTGGAGTGTCTATATTTGCACACAACAACATGAAACATAGCCTGAGTGAAGCTGAGTGCTTTGAAAATAATCACTTTTTATGTATTCATGTCGACATGTATTCATTGGATATAGGTGTTGTCTATAGAAAACCTGGAAGCACTAACATCAATAAGTTTATGGAAACCTACTCAGCGAAACTAGAAACTCGCAAAAGATCGGTGGTTTTTGGTGACTTCAACATGGATTTATTGTCCTCAGAGCGCACAACCTTACTATATACAGAAATGGTAAAACAATGCGGCTATAAATTGATCAATAAAATTGACGATGAATACTCCACTCGTGTAACTTCTTCTTCTAAAACTATTATTGATCACATCAGCACAAATCTCAAAGAACACCAATTTCATTATGCCGTCATTGATTCGGCTATGTCTGACCACAAGCAGCTCTATTTTGAGATTAAAGAATATAAGCATAAAACTATTTTAAGAAGTGAATATGAAGCTGTTGACCATACTAAATTACACAAAATAATGACTTCGGACAATGGTAATGAAGACTACACAAATTTTGAAGAAAGATTAATATCTTGTATAGATAAAAGTAAAGTAACTAAAATTAAAATCTTAAATCCACCAAGAAGAGACTGGATCAATAAAGACATAATTAATAAAATAAACGAAAGAAATGAACTATGGCTTAACTATAAAACTAATGCAGATAACGAAAATATAAGGAACACTTTTATCAAGAAAAGAACTGAAGTAAATAACATTATACAAAAAGCTAAGAGTGAATATTATTGTAAAGCATTCGAAGCATGTAAATACAAATCGGCAAAGATGTGGAAACTCATCAATGATTTATCCAACAATAGGATAAAAGGAACCACTGCTCCGAGTAAATTGCTGACAAAAGAAGGAATAATCGCAACAGAAAATGGGGCAATTTGTGAATGTTTCAATGACTTTTTCTCTAGTGTAGGTTTGTTGCTAGCAAATCATATACCTAAAGTACACTGGCAAGTGGCCACGGCATCGATTAACCGAACTGGAAGTGGTGATGTTTCTTATTGGTTACCTGTGACCGCTTATGAGATAGGTAAGATTATAGATAGTTTAAACCTAAATACCAGCGCTGGATTGGATGGGATTAATACGAAATGTATAAGGTGCATCAAGGATACAATTGTCAATGAGCACAAACTGTGTTAATTGCTGTCTCCGGTTAGGAGTGTTTCCAGATAGTCTGAAAGTGGCGAAGGTCACTCCAATATATAAAACGGGTACTAAATCAGATCCTGGTAATTATAGGCCAATTTCAGTCCTGTCAGTTTTATCCAAAGTTTTTGAGCGTGTTTTACACAGTCGTTTATCAGACTATCTGGATAAGCAAAACTTCTTATTTGAGAAACAGTATGGCTTTAGACCTAAATCAAATACACTTGCGGCAACAATTGATTTGGTCACAAAGGTAAAAGTCGGCATAGATAAAAAACAATTAGCACTTGGGATCTTTATAGACCTGAAAAAAGCGTTTGATACGGTCAGTCATGAATTGCTTTTAAAAACATTAAAAAACATTGGTATTGTGGGATCTGCTTGGGATATTTTTGCCTCTTATTTATCAAATCGATACCAAGTCGTCAAAATTGGCTCTGATCATAGTGAACCTAAACGTGTTAGCTTCGGAGTGCCCCAGGGTTCTATCTTGGGACCACTGCTTTTTCTCGTTTATATTAACAGCATTAAAGATATAGGATTACAGGGTAATATAATCCTCTATGCGGATGACACAAGTCTCTTTTACTACGGCCATTCAATCGACGCGATTATTAGTGAGGCTCAAGAGGATTTAAATATATTAAACTCATGGTTTCAATCAAATCTTTTAACTATTAATGTACCTAAAACCCACTACATAATCTTCACAGCGAAAAATAAAAAAATTGATAATTATGCACCTCCAAAATTAAATAACGAACTAATTTCAAAAGTAGACCACGAAAAGTATCTTGGCCTATTGTTGGATCGATTTTTATCATTTAAACCTCACTTAAATAAAATTAAATCTAAACTCGTTTCTCTCACTGGGGCACTGCGAGGCATAGTAAAATGTCTTCCGAGTAAAGTCCGTTATACAATCTATAACTCGTTAGTGAAACCACACATTGATTATCTGATAGAAGTTTGGGGTACATCTGCAAAAACCAATTTAGAAGTGATACAGGTGGCACAGAATAAACTGATTAAGTTACTCTTTAATTATGACTTTCTGACTCCAACTGTTAAAGTATATAAGGAAACCAGAATAATGAACATTGCACAAACATATATTTATTTTACATGCATCTTTATTCGGAAAGTACTAAATAAAAAGATACATACGGAATTAAGCTTCTCTAAGGCCAAACAATTAACAAAGCTAAGACCAAGACTAGGAAAAGAATTACAATTACGCCCAGCACGCACTAATTATGGAGAAAAATGTATTTTAAATGAAGGCGTCGCAATTTATAACAAACTACCAAATGACATTAGAGATGCAAAGTCAACTACCACTTTTAAAAGGCTCCTAAAATCATATTTATTTAACAACCTATAGCTATAATTTCAGTCTGTAAATGAATACTTAGTGCCTATATAAAATATATATATATATATTAACTAAATAATAAATTGGGCGTAATAATATATAAAACCAACTTAATTAAAAACATAATGATAAAACAGGTATAATTTAAAACTTTTGGAAAACTTATGTAAACATTGCGGAATGATCCTATTATTGTATTATTATATGAATAACTTAATAATAATATTAACGTTGAATATCACAAAGTACGCTCATGCCACTTCCAGTGTCGTTAGTTCAACGTATATTTGTTGTCGGGGCTACTCGCCGGGGTGAGGTACTGTACGGACCGCTCCTAGCGAACCGAACCAGAGTTTTAATAAAACTACCTACGTGTTTTGTTGTAACTACCTACGTGTTTTGTTGTTTTTTGTTGATCGCTTTGTTTTTGTGTCGTTCAATGTGTTTTAAAATAATTTTGTATCTCTCATGTAAGTGAATTGTAAATTCTTTATGAGAAATAAATATCTTAACCCATAAACCATTAATAATACCACGTCTTATTATATAGTGCGGAGATACAAAAATAATTTTCTTACCTATTAAATCTAAACTATGTTCTATTTGATCTTTTCTATGCACGTCTGTGTTTCTATGTAAGTTTACGTAATTTTCTGCAGCCTTTGTACTTACGTAAAGTGCTATGAGCTTTAAGGTTACCTCGTGAATGTAGGTGACATTATACACGCAAGCCAGACTAAAAGTGTCCACCTGCCTCAGGACTTGCCCCTGTTTTAGCAGCAGAATTCCGTTAACATTATCAACAGGAGTTAGTGTCAGGTTGGCGGTGGCTCCTGCGAAGAGTGTCCTGGAACAAGTTGTGGTCTTCGTAAGAATTTATAATGCGTTTCACATTTTGCGTCACCCTAACTTTGCGTTAGGGTGATTACGTATAATTTAAGCCACGTTATTTGGGCGAAGATGGGTTATTTTGTATGTTCCATAGAAAACAGGCTTAGTCTTATCGTTCCTTGCAGTTTTGGCGACCTGTTTGTAGACTGTTTCACCTACCTTGAATATAATCTCCTAGGCTGTCTGGTTACGTTTCGTTATTACCTGCTCTTTGTTTTATGCCATGTGTGCTGCTACACACTCCTGTACAGCTTCTGCGTTCAGGTGATGTTTAATGACATAGTCCTGGTAGAACTCCCTAGGACTACTCCCTACAACTCCAGCGGATTTCTAGATGCTGTATGCCCAAACAGAAGCTCGCGTGGCGTATAACCTGTGGTGGATTGGATCGAATTGTTTTATGCGATTATGGCATATTTCATCAAAAGCTGTATGGGATCGTCTTTATTAGTCATCCTCTGTATCCTCACTATCTCCCCAATAGTTGAGTGGAAACGTTCTACGGGAGAATTAGAGTTAGGGTTATAAGGTGTTGTAAAGTGTATGTTAATGTCGTGTAACGAGCATATATCCTTTATTACGTCGTTGTCGAATTTACTGTCAGAGTCAGTTGTTATTTTTAATGGCAGTCCTAATATAGAAAATACTTGAAGTAAAGCTTCTGCTACTACTTGACGCTGTTAACGATATGGCTTGAGCCAGTTTTGAAAAGTTATCTATCACGGTTAGGAATGTTGCTCCTCCTCTAGAATAGAGGTCCATAAATAAATGTTGAAATGGTTTTGTTGGACTCTCGGTCAAAGATAATGGAGGTCTCAATGGATTTCTCTCATACTTAGTCTTGAGGCATTTATCACATTGATTAATATATCTTTGGTTGGTTAATAACATGCTAGGCCAGTGATAGTTCCTATGTAATTACTTGTATGTCTCTTGGATACCGCGGTGCAGTGTTTTGCATTCGTGGTATCTCTTTATTAGTTCTTGTTGCTCGGTTTAAATTTTAACAAGTGTTATACGTGAGGTGCCCTTGATAAGTTTAGGCCCTCTGTCATTGAAAATAACTATTTTCAATGACAGAGGGCATTATACAACTGTATAAACTCTAGAGAAAGCGAGGTACAAGCTTTCTTCGTAAAAGTAACAATGAAAAATACGATCTGCTATGGTATGTTCCTTGAGGAACTTTATTATTTCAGCCACAGTGTTATTTATAGGTATATATAATGATGATGTTTGATGACTGTTTGCGCTTTTTATAGTTATGAAGCTCTTAAGAAGAAATGAGAATTGGTGATCCGTGCAATAGTTTAATGATTTGCGAACAGTTACAAGTCGTTGCGATACAAAAAGTGTTTGTGATGATATGCAGATTTCAAATTATGTATAAAAAAATGGGAAACGGATATAATGC
Organism: Scoparia ambigualis; assembly: GCA_963921215.1. Taxonomy (NCBI): domain Eukaryota; kingdom Metazoa; phylum Arthropoda; class Insecta; order Lepidoptera; family Crambidae; genus Scoparia; species Scoparia ambigualis. Next base: position 10,475,137 of record OY992503.1, read on the forward strand.
AATAGACGACGAACAAAGTGTTGTCGCAGTTAAAAATACAATTAAATTATGTGGCGCTCTCTATGTAGTGTGCGTAAAATTCTCCTCCTCCATACCACTCCATGAAGGCTTGAACATGCCCCCGGCCTTAAAAGCACCAGCTTTCAAAAGAAGTAGACTCCCCTCAACTGGAACTAGTGGTCGAGTAGGGGACAAATCTTGCTATATGCGCGTCTCACAACTCCAGACGCAGTCCGGATGTCAGCCACTCTGGCCACTCCATCCATTCCTGGAATTACTCTGTCGATTCTTCCAAGCCGCCACTTCAAGGGTGGGAGATTGTCATCCTTGATGACAACGAGCATGTCCGGTGTCAGTGGAGTGGCATCCCTCAGCTTCTTTGTCCGCGTTTGGAGCTCGGACACGTATTACTTCGCCCATCGAGACCAGAAGTGCTGGCGGATCTACTCCACTCGTTGGTAGCGTGTGAGCCGAGTTGCAGGAACCTCAGTGATTTCATCGCTGGCAGGCGCAGTGAGTGGTCGGCCAACCAGAAAGTGAGCTGGACTTAAAGGAGTGAAGTCGTTGGGGTCTGTGGACATAGGGCTTAGAGGACGGGAGTTCAGAACGGCTTCAATTTGTGTTAACACCGTGCTGAATTCCTCGAAGGTTAAATGTGCGTTACCTACAACACGTTTTAAATGATATTTGCAGGATTTTACACCTGCCTCCCATAAACCACCAAAATGAGGAGCGTACGGTGGAATAAAAGTAAATTTGATATCTTGACTAATAGCATAATCTAAAATTTCAGGTGAACAGCTATTTATAAACCTTTTGAAATTGTTCATCAAACCCACAAAATTGCGGCCATTATCAGAAAAGATTTTAGTAGGTTTGCTTCGCCGTGATATGAAACGCTTGAGTGCCAATAAATAAGCATCTGTGGATAAGTCGCTGACGAGTTCCAAGGGTATTGCGCGAGTAGTGAAACAAATAAAAATGCATACGTAACATTTTGTTGTTCTAGCACCTTTGCCCTTGCGATTCAGAATGAGCATTGGTCCACCGTAGTCCACACCGGTACACATAAAAGGGAAAGCTGGAGTCAGTCGTTCTTTCGGCAAATTACCCATTATAGGTGAGGGAGTTTTGCCTCTCAACCGTTTACACACAACGCAGTCCTGTACTACCCTCCTCGCAAGGTTTCTACCGCCGATAGTCCACCATGTTTCTCGCAGATTGTACAGGAGTGCCTGTGGAGCTGCGTGTAACAAACTCTTGTGCTCGTGTTGGAAAATCAACAAAGACTTATGATGTTTAGAGGTAAGGAGAATCGGGTGCTTTTTATCTAAGGAGAAGTCAGGCGAATTGGTAATGCGACCACCGACGCAGATTATTTTATTTTCATCTAAGAATAAATTTAATTTAGATAAATTGTGCTTATTTGGTAATGAACCATTTTTTTTAAGTGACTGATACTCCTCTGGAAACGATTCCAATTGGGCAAGTCTAGCCAGCGTTGTGTCAGCTTCCCCCAACTCATCCACAGTGAGAACACCTGTTCGCTCACTATTTTTATTGCGCGTGTAATAAATAAAGCGATGTACATATGCGACAGCGTGCCTCATGCGATTGAATTGAGAGAATCTGTTAAACGGAAAAATTGACTTGCGAAGTCTTTCTGTAACGAAAGAATGGGGTCACCCTATGTTTCAACTCGGGCAAGTCATCCAGCATGTCAGGTGATGGCAAAGGAACGTCGCTCGCTACAGCTGAAATCCGACTGGCGGAGGAAAGACGGGCCCTCCCACCATAAGTTAGTAGTTGAAAGATCCTCCAGCCGAACTCCGCTTGAAACTAAATCGGCTGGATTTTCCTTGCCGCTCACATGACGCCATAGAAGTTCTCCCGTCAATTCATGTATTTCGGCAGTTCTATTTTGTACAAATGTTTTTTTGTAAATTTGGTGGCATGTGTAACCAGCCTAAAACGATTGTTGAGTCAGTCCAAAACATAACACAGTCGAAGCGTCGCTGAAGTGCCTTGTGTACTTTGTCATATAACTGTGCCCCGAGTAAAGCACCACATAACTCTAGCCGTGGAATACTTACAGGCTTCAAAGGGGCGACCCTACTTTTCGAACACGACAATCTTACCGTGGCCGTGTCATTATCACTTACTGTGCGCACGTAAATACAAGCGCCGTACGCTGTCTGCGAGGCATCGGTAAAAATGTGCAATTCTAATCGTATAGCGTTGGTACCTATAACATGACGCGGGATGCGCAGGGTGCTTAGCGCTGCCAACCCATCCACAAACCGCGTCCACACACGCAACACGTCTCGCGGCACCTCATCATCCCAGTCTATTTTTAATAACCAAAGCTTTTGTAGTAAAACTTTCGCTAAAACAATAGTTGGACTGAGCAACCCCAGCGGATCAAAAATTTGTGAAACGTGTGACAGAATTGCACGTTTCGTAACCTTTGAATAAGTATCATCTATAAATTGTGTGTTAAAATGAAACTCATCAGACGCGTTGTACCAACCCAAGCCTAACGTTTTACACTGACCGTTCTCTCCTAACGATAACTCCTTCGATTCGTTGAATGGAGTTAACGATTGATTGCCTTTAAAGTTGAACGTCCACTTTCTCAAAGGAAAACAGGCAGATTGCAGAACCTGGGAAGTTTTATTACACAATTCTAGTAGTTCGTGTTTGTCATCTAACGACGTCAGCAGGTCATCCACGTAGAAATCGTTGTCGATTATTTTTTGCACCTTAGAAATCGTTATTCTAAGTGTTAGTAGGTGTAGTGAGTCGGTGTTAGTGTTTTTTTTTTCTATTTCCCCCTTCGTTGGGCAAGAAGGGGACTTTGTTATTACTTTATTTATTCTTTTAAACTTCTTTTACTTTAGATGGACTGAAGGTCCATCTCTAAAATAATTGCGGGGCACAAAGAGAGGGAAAGTAAGGAGAAAAGAAGAGGAAGAGTTACAGTTTACATGAGAAAGAAGGAATTTCGGGAACAGTATTGTGTTTTCGGGTTTTTTAGGGAGAGAGGATTTAAAGGGGATATGGGATTGGTTCGACTACTTTTAAGATTTTCAATGAATTTTAGGAAAAAAAAATTCTATGAATTTACTATTATTATTATATTTCGTTTTAGTTTGTTTAGATTTGTGTTCTTATTTAACATTTTTAGTTTGTTTAATATATTTGTTTTAATTGGTTTTATTTAAGAGTTTTGTTTCTTTTTATTTATAGGCTAATTTAACAGTTTTAAGTGTTTTCTTTTAAGAGTTACTTACGTTTTTATTTAGTTTTACTTTTATTTATTTGACTTTGTTTGAATTTTAATGAGATTTTACGTTAGTATATTAATTTAAGTATAATTTGATTTGCAATGGTTTATTTTATATCTATTCAACTGTAAGTTAGGTTAGGTTAGAGTTATTTTTCATTTTGGTTGTGAAGGTAATTTATTTTTCACTCCTCTTGCTCAAAAAGACCGTCATTGTAGCGTTCTACAGCGGGGTTAAAATATCCCCTAGGGGAAAAAGTTTTTTTTTTTTTAATTTTTGTCTGTCACATGACAATGAGCCTACAAAAACGAAAAAGTATTTAGTCTTATGTAGAATAATCATGAATAAAGACTCGACTTATACTTACATCAACAACTTTTTTGAGATAGTTATTATTAAAGTTTACGGTAAAATTAGTAATCATTTGAATCTATGGACAACACAGACCACGCTTCAGCAAGAAAAAAATGCACAGTCTGCACATGTGCTTAGATGGCGAGCCTTTAGCCCGTTAGTCGCTTTTATGACACCCAAGGGAAGAGAGGGGTTGGTAGTATTATTTTGATGAGCCCATTGCCGCTCTATGCTGTTGGATGTATGAGCAGTCTTTAGTCCATTAGTCGCCTTTTACGACACCGAAGAGAAGAGAGAGGTTAGTAGTATTATTTTGATGAGCGCATCGTCGCTCTATGCTGTTGGATGTATGTGCAGTCTTTAGTCCGTTAGTCCCCTTTTACGACATCGAAGAAAAGTGAAGGGTTGGTGATATTATTTTGATGAGCCCATCGCCGCTCTATGCTGTTGGATGTATGTGCAGTCTTTAGTCCGTTAGTCGCCTTTTACGACATCCAAGAGAAGAAAGGCGTTGGTAGTATTATTTTGATGAGCCCAACGCCGCTCTATGCTGTTGGATGTATAAGCAGCCTTTAGTCCGTTAGTCGCCTTTTACGACACCGAAGGAAAGAGACGGGTTGGTAGTATTATTTTCATGAGCCCATCGCCGCTCTATGCTGTAGGATATATGTGCAGTCATTAGTCCGTTAGTCGCCTTAGACGACACCCAAGGGAAGAGATGGAAAGACTGCACATACCTACTATCCAACAGCATAGAGCGGCGATGGGCTCATCAAAATAATACTACCATCCATTCTTTTCCCTTGGGTGAGAAGAAACAAACGGATTAATTTTTAATAAAATAAACCAATTCATATTGTATTGGAATGTTTTATTTTCTCTCATTCGTAGTGAAAATCAGAGTGTAACACACGGCGCTAAAAACCCATTAGAACTCGGTTTCTATTTACTCCCTCGCTAAAGCTCGGGAGTAAAACTACCTCGTATATAATGGGTCATTTTAGCCCCTTGTATAACAATCTACTATTATATTACGTTTGAATTAAAACTATTTAATTTTTATGTTTTAGTGGTTTTAATTTTGTTTTGTAATGTGGTTTTTAAGTTTAGTGATGTTTATTTTGATTTAAGTAAGTTTAAGTTAGAATTATTGTTTGGATTAAGTTAGGTTAGGTTAAAGTTATTTGGGGTGCAAATTTGGGAACCTCCTCGTGGTGCACCCTGGGGTAAGGCCTCTCGGCCCACGTTCAGCGTGGGACAAGGGGCCTTATGCTAATCCCTGGCGTCCCTTCTGGGCGTCGAATAAAGTAGGCAGTGCCCCTTCTGGGCCTGCACCTCCATGTGCGTGCCCACTCTGGGCCGCACGCTCGCCGCTCATTCTTCCGAGCGGCTTTGAGGGGAGTTTCGACGGCGCCCCTTCTGGGCGTCGTTACACGGGGAGGGTTTTCGGGGTAGTTCGGCGCCCTTTCTGGGCGTCGTTTCATTGCAAAGGTGCCGTCGTTGCGGGGCGCGGCGACGGGCGCCCGTCTTCGGATGGGTTGGTGGGCGGCATACAGCCCACCCCCTAGCGACCACCACTCTATTACAGGAGTCTAAACTGTTACCCCCCCCCCCCTTTTTCGGTTTGAGTACACCAAATGAGAAAGGTTTGTCATGTTCTGCGGCTGACGCCCGCCGCTTGGAGATATCCGGGTCTTCAAGTGCGAAATTGATTACCGAAGACTGCCCTGAGGTTCCCGACCAGGCCTCAGGTGCCAGTTATATTACTGGGAGGTCGTCATGCGACGCGGCTGACGCCCGCCGCCATTCGGTTTCCGGGCCGATTGGTGCTAAGTTTGTTACCGGGGGGTCCGAGATGGACGGTGATCATGCCGGAGACGCGACCGGCGAAACGCCCGCTCGGGCTAATGGCCTGAGCGGTGCGGAGCTGGCGGTGTCCGGAGCGAGGGACGTGCCCGAGATGGGCGATGTTGCTGCGGGGTCCGATAAGGACGGAGTACATGCCGGGGACGCGTCCGGCGAAGCGTCCGCTCGGGCTAATGGCCTGAGCGGCGTGGAGCCGGCGGTGCCCGGTCTTGGGGATGGAGGACACTCCGACACGTCGTCGTACGTATGGAGTAGAGATGGCTCCGGGAGAATCACCAGGGCGTCATCACTGACGCGGGGTGGTCCCCGGGCGGGGGGAGTTGAGCGGGGGAGACAAACGGGGGCGGAATTCGCCGCGGAGGCAGATGAGCGCGCCAGGGTGGCACATGAGCGCGCCAGGGAGGCAAAACGGGAGAGAGAGGCATACCAGAAGAAGGCCCTCGAGAAGGCCCAAAGGGATGCAGCCAGGGGAGCTGAGAGGATTGGGAGAACCAGGGAAAGGTCGAGGTCCCCCACCCTCATTTCTGGAGGCCTCAAGCTCGTTCTCGAGCACTCCAATGACCTGAGTGCTCGCGCGCCGGCGGCGCTCAAGATCAGGCCCAGCAGTACTGCTGTCTCTGAGTCAGGGGGGGACAACTTCCAGTCCGCTGACGACATGGAGATCAAAGAGGCCAGCCGTAAGCGGCGGCGAGAGGCGGGCAAGGATTCCTCGGAGTCGGACGGGGTGGAGACGTCCTCGACAAAGACCAGGGCCTCGACGGCGAAGCGGGACGCGGGCAATGCTGGAGCGCGAAAGACTGGCGCGGCCGTTGGCTCGACCGTCGGGGTGTCGGGGGCGAAGAAGGCCCTCAAACACACAAACGACGAGCGGGACTATGTCGAGGCGGTGGAGCTGGGCGCGGAGAGCTTCCGTAAGACGGACGATATGCCTCCCCCCAGGGCCACGAGGTCTCAGAAGAAGAAGGGGAAGGCGCAGGGAACACCGAGCGCCTCGCCGAAGGTCTCGGAGTCTGAGGTCCAAAACGAGGAGGCTCCAGTCGTGGAGACGAGCTACACGCAGGTGACCGAGGCCCTCAACGGCATTAAGAGCGTCGTTGAAAAAAGCGGCAATATGAAGGGCGGGTGCAAAAAAGAGGTGTACGATAACATCAAGCGGGCCATCAAGGCGGTGGAAGTCATGGCGACGGCGAATGAGGAAACGCGACGCCTCCGCGCCGAGAATGTCAGGCTCATCGAAATGGTCCAGCACCTGGAGGGGGAGATGGCGGCGATCAAGCTCCATCTCGCGGAGTGGCGCGCTCCCCGGGCGAAATCCCCGATCCTGGGCTATTCGCCGACACAGGAAAGAGTCGCCGACCCGCTCGAGGTACTCCACACTCGCTTAGTCGCCACGTTCGGCGAGATGATGAACGACCGCTTTGAAGCGGTGGAGAGCAGGCTGCTGCCCCTGCGCCCGCCGCTTGCGGCCGATAAGCGGAGGAGGGAGGCTCTGTCCCCCCCGCCGGTCCCGTTGGCCCCGCCGGCCTTGCCGCCTGCCAAGAAGCCGGCGAAAGGGGCCGGACCAACTCCACGCTCGAACAAGAGGGCCCCGCCCCGGGCGGGCCCGCCGCCTGTGCACGCTTGGGAGGAGGGGAGGGGACCCGACTCTTATAACCCCTTTGCCAACCCCCAGCCGGGACCCAGTCATGCACCGGACCCACAGTCAAACGTATGGACGACGGTGGGGAAGAACCCCAAGAAAAAGGCTCCGCCCACTCGCCCAACTGCGGGGACGGCCAAAGCGGCGACCCGGCCGGCCAAAAGAGGCCCCCCTCGTCTGTCGACTCCAAAATCGGCTGCAGTGACGGTGACGCTGCTCCCCGAGGCGGCGAACCGAGGCACGACATACGCCCACGTCATCACGGCGGCCAAGGCGAGCATCAGGCTGCCCGAGCTGGGCATCGAGGGGGGAGTCCGCATTAAGGCGGCGGCGACCGGCGCTCGCATGTTCGAGGTGTCGGGAACGGAGAGCGCCGAAAAGGCGGACAAGCTCGCCGAAAAGCTGCGAGCAGCGCTGGGGGACATCGCCAAGGTGGCGCGGCCATGTAAGATGGCGAGCCTCCGAGTGACCGGCCTGGACGACTCCGTCCAGACGCCGGAAGTGGCGGCGGCACTGGCCGAGGCGGGGGACTGCCAGATTGACGATGTGCGCGCGGGGACGGTCGCCTTCAGGCCGGGCGGGAATGGCTCCTGCCTGGTCAGGGTACCGGTGAGGGCAGCCAATAAGATCGTGGCCGCGGGAAGGTTATTGGTGGGGTGGAGCTCTGCCAGGGTGGTGGCTCTTGAACCAGTGCCCATGCGTTGCTTCCGATGCATGTGCCTTGGGCACACGAGGCAGCGCTGCCCGATTCCTGAGGACCGCACCGACGCCTGTTACAGGTGCGGGCAGGAAGGGCACAGGGCGGCGACATGCTCGTCAAAGGAGCTGAAGTGCTCAGTGTGCACGAGGGCTGGGTGGACGGCCGACCACTACATGGGGGGCAGCAGCTGCAATCCCCCTATTTTCAATCCCCTCGCAGGGGGCATGGAGGTAGAAACCATTGCCCCCAATGATTAGTACACCCCTTCGTGTCCTTCAGGGGAATTTAAACCACTCCGCAGCTGCACAGGACATGCTTGTGCAGCACATTGCGGAGTGGGGGGTCGGGGCCGCTGTAATAGCGGAACCATACGCGGTGCCCCCGTCGCCGAATTGGGCCGGGGATTGGGACGGGTCCGTCGCCGTCGTCGTCTCCTCGGGTGCTGCGCACATTCCCCCCCTCACCATCCGCGAGAGGGGCTCGGGTTATGTGGCGGTTGGCTGGGGGGAGGTCGTGCTAGTGGGGGTTTACTTCTCCCCCAACAGAGGACGCGCAGCACTCGAGGCGTGGCTAGAGTTGCTCGGCGGGGTGGTGAGGCGGATGGCGCCTTCGCAGGTGATCGTGGCCGGGGATTTTAACGCGAAATCCACGATGTGGGGCTCCCCGGCCACGAACGCGAAGGGAACGGAGGTTGAGCTTTGGGCCGTGTCAACCGGGCTCGCGCTGCTCAACACGGGTAACACCTGGACGTGTGTGCGGCATAACGGGGGGTCCATAGTGGACCTCACGTTCGCTACCCCCGCTATTGCCGCACGCGTCCAAGGGTGGGAGGTGCTGGAGGTGCCAGAAACGCTGAGCGACCACCGGTATATCAAGTTTGTAATTTCCCCCTCGGGGAGGGGAGTAGATACCGGTGGTCCAGACGAGCGACGGGGTCGCCAGTTCGCGTTCCCGAGGTGGGCCTTGTCCCGGCTGAATGCGGACCGTCTGGAGGAGGCAGTGCTCACGGCTGAATGGAGTGCCACGCCCGAGGAGGACCTGGACGTTGAGGAGAGAGCTCGACGCCTCCGCCAGGTCCTGATAGGGCTGTGCAACTTCAGCATGCCCAGGGTTGGAGCCGCCGGATCCAGAAGGAGGGTGTACTGGTGGTCGGAGGAACTCGCCACCACTCCGCGCCAGGTGCATCGCAGCACGCCGGGCCTACCAGAGGTGCCGCCGCAGGTGGCACGAGGAAGAGGAGGAGGCGGCCCTGTTAGTTGCCTACCATGGGGCCAGGGGCAACCTGAAGGTGGCCATCTTCCGGGCCAAGGAGGCGGCACGAGCCGAGTTCTTAATGGATCTGGACAGGGACCCGTGGGGCAGACCCTACCGGATGGTCAGGGGGAGGATGACCGGTCAGGCGCCCCCCCTAGAGTCATTCGACCCGGGTCTCCTGGACCCGATCGTCGAGGGCCTGTTTCCGCGCGGTCGACGTATCGTCCCGCCGCGGATGATCCGGCCATCAGAGGAGGACGTGGAGGATGTGGTGCGCCCGGAAGGCATCCCGGTCACGGAGGGTGAGCTCGACGCAGCGGTCGACAGGCTGACCCGTAAGAAAGCGCCAGGGCCCGACGGAGTCCCGGGAAAGGTCCTGCGGCTGGCAGCGGGCCGGCTCGGCGAGCGCCTGAGGGGCATCTTTTCCGCCAGCCTGCGGGAAGGGAGGCTTCCCACCATATGGAAGGAGGGGCGCCTGGTGCTCCTGGCCAAAAAAGATCGCCCCAGGGACAGCCAGGCGGGATACAGGCCGATCGTCCTACTGGACGAAGCAGCCAAGCTGCTCGAGAGGGTTGTGGCGGACCGTATAGCCCGGCACCTAGAGGAGGTGGGTCCGGACGTGTCAGAGAGACAGTTCGGCTTCCGTCGGGGACGCTCAACCATCGATGCCGTACAGAGGCTCAAGCGTTTCTCCGACGAGGCGACGGGACGCGGGGAATGGGTGCTGGCGGTGTCCTTGTCATCGCCAATGCCTTCGGCACCCTTCCCTTCGTGACGATAGAGAGGGCCCTGGAATACCATAGGGTCCCGCTCTACCTCCGGCGCTGGGTCGCGGACTATCTCCGAGGCCGGAGAGTGGTGTTCGTCCGAAAGGATGGGAGTAGGGGGGAAAGGCCGGTTCATGCCGGTGTTCCACAGGGGTCCGTTTTGGGGCCCCTCCTGTGAAACATCGGCTTTGACTGGATGTTGCGGTTGTCGTGGCTGCCCCGGACGGAGCTGATCTGCTACGCAGACGACACGCTCGTAGCGGTCCGGGACAGCGATTTCCGGGATGCGTGTCAGCGGGCGTCAGCGATGTCTTCCCTGGTGGTGGACCGTATTCGCCTCCTGGGGCTTGAGGTCGCTCTGGCCAAAACGGAGGCCGTAGTTTTTCACGGGCCTAGGCGCCGTCCTCCAGCGGGTGCTTCGGTGGCTGTCTCCGGCGAGCGGGTGAGGGTAGGGTCAGCAATGACCTACCTGGGGCTCACCCTGGACAGCCGCTGGAGTTTTGAGGCGCATTTTGAGAGGCTATCGCCTCGCCTTGTGGGTATGGCCATGGCGCTGGGTCGTCTTCTCCCCAATTTGGGGGGGCCCAGCTACCTTTGTAGGAGACTCTACATGCGGGCGGTAGGGTCCATGGCACTCTACGGTTGCCCCGTGTGGGAGGGGGCACTAAGGCGGAACGGGAAGATCCGGGCCCTCCTACGCCAACCCCAGCGGGTCATGGCGCAAAGGGCGATCCGGGCTTACCGGACTGCCTCGTTTGCCGCGGCCTGCGCGCTCGCTGGCACCCCCCCGTGGGAGTTGGAGGCGGGGGTGTTAGCGGAGGCGTATGAGCGCCGGGCCGCGGCGAACGAACAGGGGAGGCGCTTAACAGCGGATGAGGTGCGGGGTATCCGGCGGGAGCTGGACAGCGAGCTGACGGAGCGGTGGAGGGCCAGTCTGGCCGACACGCAATGGGGGAGGCGCACGGTGGGGGCGATTCGCCCAGTACTGGACCACTGGGCGAATCGGACACACGGTGCTCTAACCTTCCATCTTGTGCAGGTGCTGACCGGGCACGGATGCTTCGGTCAGTACCTGCACAGGATGGCTAGGAGGGAGGTGACGGAGGCGTGTCACGAGTGTGGGGCTGCGGAGGACACGGCGCAGCACACCCTCGAGGCGTGCGGCGCGTGGGCTGCGCAGCGTCACACTCTGACAGACGCGATCGGGCAGGACCTGTCCCTGCCCGCGGTGGTGCGGGCCATGCTCGGGAGCGAGGTGGCTTGGCGGGCGGTGGCTTCCTTCTGTGAGACTGTGGTCTCACACAAGGAAGCGGCGGAAAGGGAACGCGAAGACGACGTCCTCGCGGACCCGATCCGGCGTAGGCAGAGAGGGGGTAGAGGGCGGCGTTACAACGCCGCCATCCTCCCCCCTTAGGGAGGGCCGCGGCCTAGTGTTGAGGAGCACTAGGCTGCATTGCACGGCCCCCCCTCCCGTCTGGGAGCAGTCTGTATCTGCCAGACTGCTCCTCGTGGTGCGGGGGACCCAGGTCTGACTGGGTCCGCAGCGGGCGGCGTTTCGCGGGGCGTGTAATACGGTACCGCAGCGCCGCGTCGCGCTCCTGACGGCAGGTGTCGGTTCTTTTACCGGGTCGGGCCCGTATGTCCTTACTCACCCGTTTCCCCCACGGGGGGGCGGGTGGGGACATACGAGTTCCAGCCCCGGACAGTGCATGGGGTTCTCACCATCCTCAGGAGGCCTCATGCCAGTGCAGAGAAGCATTTTCTCCGACTAAAACAAAGAAAAAGGTTAAAGTTATTTACTATTTTAGTTATAAAGGTAATTTGTTTTATATGTAATGATTATATTTTAATTATCTATTACTTATGTTTTAATGGTTTTATTTAGTTTTGTATTATGGTTTTAAGTTTAGTATTGATTTTTTAGTTTATATTTAAGTTAGAGTTTTATGTATATTAAATGATTTTTTAAAATATTGTTTAAACAAGGTCTAATTGCCGTAATCGGTCTGGCTCTGCAAGCGCAAGACCATAGCCCGAATACGGGGGCATTCGCTGGCATTTGTGGCGTTATGGCCGGTTTCAACCTTTGTGCCCATGCGCAGGTTATGGGCCGAGCAATTATAGCACTTTGCTCCCTGGTTCTTATTTGGGCATTGTGCTATCTGGTGGCTCGGGCTGGCGCAATGGGCACAGGGCTTTCTGTCGGCCTTACATTTCGCCTTTGTATGGCCGTACTGAAGGCACTCCCGACACTGCAAAAAGCGGCCGAAGTCCTCAACGTGGACCCTACTATGGTCCACGTTGAGCCGCCCGAGAGCTTAGCCGAGGTATTTCGCATCTCGGGCGTAACCTCGACGACCGCATTGTAAGGTGCCGGGTTGCGGTTCGAGGTCAGGAAGCAGATGCGGGTCACCTCCACGTCATTTTGAGCAACTAGGACCTCCGCTAACTCCTCGCGGGCAACATCCTTTTTTTCTTTGTTTTCGTCGGAGAAAATGCTTCTCTGCACTGGCATGGGGCCTCGAGAGGAAAGTGAGACACCCCATGCACTGTCCGGGGCTGGAACCCATGTGTCCCCACCCGCCCCCCCTCCCCGTGGGGGGAACGGGTGAGTAAGGACACACGGGCCCGACCCGGTAAAAGAACCAACACCTTCCTTCCTAGCGCGGCGCGGCGCCACGGTACCGTGCGGATACGCCCCGCGAGCGCCGCAACGCTACGGACCCAGCTTTACCTGGGTCCCCTGCCCCAGAGGAGCAGCCTGGTAGGTTCAGGCTGCTCCCAAACGGGAGGAGGGCTGGTGCAATGCAGCCTAGTGCTCCTCAACACTAGGCCGCGGCCCTCCTAGGGGGGGAGGAGGTTTCCCTCGTCCCCCCCCCTCCGCTTCTTCCCTGTGTGGGACCGCGACTACCTAACGTGAGGCCGCGGTCCCACACAGGGAACACCACCAACCTGCTGCAGCCCACGTCGAGGCGCAGGAGCGCAAGTCGGCCCCGATCTTGCGGGAGGAGGGCGGCGTTATACCGCCGCCCTCGACCCTCCCTCCGCCGGTTGCCCGGCCCTCGCCCTCACCGGCGACTCTACCCTCTCCGCCGGTTGCCCGGCCTCGCCCGGCCTTGCCGGCGACTTCGCCACCTCCATGGGCGCAGCGGCGCCCTCCTTAGCCGCAGGTGGAGCCCGCGGCCAAGGGGCCCTCTTGGCCCTCGTCTCTGGGGGACGGCATTTCCAACCTCCCATATGGTGGTCGTGTGGGAGCCCAGCCTCCTAACACACGCCACAGACCGCCCGTTCCACCGTACAATCGGCCACCTTGTGTCCCGGTGCGCCGCACCGGAAGCATAGCGTGCTACGGCTGGCCTTCGAGTCACATGAGTAACTCATGTGGCCCACACCGTAGCACACATAACAGCGCAAGGGGCGCCTCTCCGCCTGCCCAATTCCCTCCCCCCGATCCTCCATGTCCGGGTTGAGGCCCACCAACTTGATCTCGGCCATCCGGCACGGCCTGGCCACCACCACATCCTCTGTCACGGTCTTACGTAACCGCTCCGCCAGTGCATCCGCCAAAGGGCCGCCGGAAACGCCAGGAAACTCCAGCTTGCGTCCCCCTGCAGCGGTGCACCGCACCCGGACGCTGTCCGACTCCGTCCCTTCACCCTCCAAGCCCACTTGCCTCATGGCCGCCCCCATTACCGAGGCGTACGTCACTCCCCTGGCCACAGCCTCCGGCTTTATCGTCACGGTGACGACGGACGACCGTGGCAGCTCTAGCTTGGGAGGGGGCCTCAGCGCCTTCGTCCTCCTCAGCTCTTTCCCTCCTGCAGGCGGGGCCTGATCAGCCGCGGCCTTAGCCCTCCTTGCCCTACGCAACGACGCCCTCGAGGCGACGGGTCTCCATTGCGCTGACTGTGCAGCCGGCTCCTTCGGGGGGGGGAGCGTCGGGGGGGGAGCGCCGGGGGCGCCATGGGGTCCGGCGGCCGCCCTCGCGTAACTCGACCCAGCCCCTCCCGCATCCCGCGCCAGCGGTGGCCTTCTGGGGGGGTCAACTGGGAGGCGCCTCTCAATATTGGCCAGCCGCCCTCCCAGTGACTCGAGCACCTCCTTCTTGAGGGCCTCTAACATACCCTCCACGTCAGTCGGAGGGGGGGGAGGAGGGGGCACCCGTACTTCCTTCAGCGCCGCGACCTCCCGCCTCAGCGCCGCAACCTGCTGCCTGAGGCCGTCGGCGACCATGCTCTTCTCTATGCGCTCCACCGCGTCTACCCGCGTGAGTCGCTCCACAGCGGCCATCATGAGCCGCAACTTATCACGGGCCTGCTTCCGGTCGGCTCCGCAGAGGCCACCCAGCGCGCTATATACCTCCTTGTTGCTCGCTTTCACTATCTCGATAAGCTGCAGCGCCGACCGCCCTTCAATTTCCGCACTGCAGGCTTGCAGTTGAGGGCTAGATGGCAACATCTGGATAGTCCGCTTTGGAGCGGGGGAACCGCCCTCAGAGCTACCGCTAGAGCCGACTCTAGGGTCCTTCAGCGAGCGCTTCCGCGGCTCATCCGTCGACTCCGTCAACTCCTTCACCTTACTCAGGCCTTCCAAGGCTCGGACCCGCTCCTTCTCCACCTCGGCCGCCCAGTCATATTGACTGGCGCCACTACCTCCGGGCACCGCCGGATCCACGCCGCCCGAGCCATTAGCCCGAGCGGACGCTTCTCCGGACGCGTCCCCGGCCTCCACGTCCATCACGGACCCGACACCAACACCGCCCCCCTTGGGCAAACTCCCCCCACTCCTTCCAGAAACATCACTGACCCCTGAGGCCTGGTTGCCTACCTCAGGGCAGTCTTCAGTGACTAATTTCACACGTGGAGGCCCGGATACCTCCACGCGCCGGGCGCTAGCCGGATCGTATCGCAGAACCACTTTCTTTGATGTCGACATTTTCATTGAAAGGCAAAGCAATTCTAGGGTTGCGATCCCCTGGTCGCTAGGGGGTGGGCTGTAAGCCGCCCACCAACCCGTCCAGAGACGGGCGCCCGTCGCCGCGCCCCGCAACGACGGCACCTTTGCATGAAGCGGCGCCGAACTACCCCGATCCCACCCCGTGTAACGACGCCCAGAAGGGGCGCCGTCAAAACTCCCCTCAAAGCCGCTCGAGAGTGAGCGGCGAGCATGCGACCCAGAGTGGGCCGCACGTGGAGATCCCCCCCGCAGGTCCGAGTGACCCGCTGTGCGGTCCAGAAGGGACGCGCTTTGAAGGGGGTGCGATGCCCAGAAGGGGCATCGCCTACTTTATTCGACGCCCAGAAGGGGCGCCAGGGATTTGCATAAGGCCCCTTGTCCCACGCTGAACGTGGGCCGAGAGGCCTTACCCCAGGGTGCACCACGAGGAGGTTCCCAAATTTGCACCCCCGGGCAACATCCTTGGATATGCCCTTTAGGATGATTAGCGGTGGTCGTAGCTTCGCCTGTTCGGCGGCGAATTTAGTGCTATTGGAATGATGGGATATAGTTTCCGCGCACTGCTTCACGTCCTCGAACTCTACCCTCAGTTTGGCCTTGGGTAGCGACTGAATTTTGATGGGGGCATATTTATGCCTCCGGAAGGACATCTCCTGTTTCCAGAGAGACACCACCTCCGGAGGCTTCAAAGTGCAGTCATACGACGACACTATGACTGCGAGGTAAGTTTTAGGCTTAGGTGGTAAAGCCTTTGCGGCTACGCTAGCGTAGGTGGGAGGAACTGGGACAAATTGAAGGGGAGGTTCGGTCAACGAGCTGTGGGCCAAGGGCAATTGGTGCTGCTCTTTAAGCGCGGCAGTGAGCATATTGCCCGATAGGCGTACCAAGTCCTCGAGCCTATCGCCCTGTCTTAGCAGCTCATCGACCTTCTCCGTAATTTCCCGTCGGACCTCCCCCGCCATCTCATTTTGGACAGTGATCAGGGCCTCTGTGCTGTTATCAAGCTTCTGGCCCAGTTCTCGGACACTGTCCTCAGAGGTATGGGGGGGTTGGTACTCCTCCAGCAATTGCGGCACCAGTAGCAAGCAGCTCCAGATTTTACTTTTTGCATCGTGGATATCGTTTTTGTTTTGTCTGGTCACTGACTTGCTCTGGGTGAGTGCAAACCCTATGCGGTCGAGCTGGTAATTGACCGAACTATGAAACGTCTCAAAGTCAGTGACGTCCTTCGACGAAATGGTTTTCCCTAGGGGCGACACAGGTAACGTGCTCTCATTAGAGGTACTTGCCATTTCGCTGGTGGAAAAAGAAAAATTTAGTTAGGTTAGGTTAGAGTTAGGTTAGGTTAGACGAATTTTCAAAGTTAATTTTAAAGAGAATTTTATTAGGAAAATTTTTGAATAAAGTTTGTTTTTATGTATTTTTGAGTCCAAATAATGTGTATATATTAAGTTTTAGAAAGTTTTAAAATTTTGAATTTTGGGCCGAAATTTTTTTGAGTCTTTTTGACTTTTTTAGTTTTTAAGCGAATTTCACATTTTTTTCCGGAATTGAGTCCGATAATTTTAAAAACCCTTAATTTTTGAGTTTGGTGGTTTTAGGTTATTTCCAAGTAGGAAATTTAAGAGTTTCGGTGTTAGTGTTAGGTTCCGTACAGTCGAGCGCAAGCTGTTTTAAACACCTAACACTAAGAAACGGGGCGGAAGAGGTGCCATACGTGACCGTGTTTAGCCGATAAACACCTAAGGGCTCAGAGGGGTCGTCGCGCCAGACAATCAGCTGAAGGTCACGCTGTGATTCGTTTATAAGGCATTGTCTGTACATTTTTTTGATGTCAGCACAAGCAGTAAACCTATGTTGCCTGAAGCGAAGCAAAATATCAACTAGGTCACTCTGTAGCGGTGGTCCTACCTGTAGAATATCATTTAACGATAAACCACTACTAGTGCCTGCACTTGCGTCGAAAACTACACGTAGTTTGGTAGTAGTGCTGTGCTCACGAAACACACCATGGTGTGGTAAGAAATAATGTGGGGTTCCGTATGAGTTCACCTTAGTCATATGGCCTAAGTTGATATACTCGTGTATGAAGTCACTGTACAGTTTTTTGTAGTCAGGGTTCCGAACTAACCGCTTCTCCAGTGCTATAAAGCGACACTCGGCTTGAGAAAACGATTCACCTAACTTGGCTGGTGACTCCTTCAGCGGCAAGCAAACGCAGAACCTTCCGTCGTCTTTGCGCGTTGTAGTACGAACGAAATACTCCCCGCAAGCACGCTCCTCGTCCGTGTGCGTGTGTCCAACCTGAGGCAGTTCCTCTAACTCCCAAAACTGACGTAGCTGTGTGTCTATTGAATTTGTAAAATAACATAAAGAGCGATTATTGTTGCGCGTGTTAGAATCTATAGGCCCAGAAACAATCCAGCCTAATTTAGTATTTTGTAAGAAATGCCCGTTTGGTAACCTTATTTTACCTTCACACAAAAGATCCCAGAACATATCTGCTCCGATTAGCATGTCAACATCCCGGGACTCGTAATAAAATGGATCGGCCAGCTGTATATTGCTGGGGATGACTAATTGTGCGCCTTGTTTATATGCAGCTGCCGGTAAAGTAGATGTTATGCAAGGTAACACAAAACATCTCATTTGCGTTGAGTACGTTCCAATGCGTGATTTTACCTCTATATCACAGATTTGCGTGGACTGTGTTACTGAGTTATCTACCCCTCGAATCTCGTAAGTGGACTGTATACAATTAGCGCTTAATAACGTACTTAAAGCTTCCGAAATAAAACAATGTTGACTGCCACAATCTAGAAGCGCGCGTGCGAGGTGATATTTACGTTCCTTATCGGCTATCTCGACTATTGCAGTGGATAGTAATACGGGGCGCAAACGCACAGATTGATGCGAAGTGTGTGCGTTAGCGGTGTGTGTACTGTTTACATGCGACAAAGGAATTTGCATAGCGGTGGGGTTAGCAGGCGCCAGCGGCGGAGGGGGCGCGGGTGCTGCGGGGGACCCGCGGGCCGCATACGTGTCATCGCCGCAGACTGCGTGGAGCGTCACCGCATGCATATTACTAGGCGGGTCCTTGTGAATTAGTGTATTATGTTTTTTGTTGCATTTCCTACATGGCCCGCACCTACACGTATCTAATGAATGTCCGGGTCGTAAACAGTTTATACAAAGCTTAATTAATCCTTTATTACACATAGAAAACACACATTGAAAACACATTAAATAAGACATATACAAAGGTGAGCTTATCTCTAGAAGAGATCTCTTCCAGCCAACCCCAGCTGTGGTTCGGAGAGAAAGTCTGCGGGACTAATAAAGACGAAATACAATATTATATCTATCTATACCTACATCAAATATATATACACTTCTGGACACATCTATTGGCCCACCTTAGAGTTTAGGTTTCTATGGCCCCTACTTAAATATGATTGCTAGATTGAACAAAAACTATTGATGCAGTTTTAAACCTGATACATTTTACCATCTTTTTCGATCGTATTGTTTTAAATTTGAATTCAGAATACCACACGACATGGAATTACGTCTTACAAGTCGGGTATGCGCCTTGATGAAGGCAGTTGATTTTTAAATAAAAACATGTTTTATCAAATAAAGGTTTAATTTAATAACGCGTGTTGCCTCCATGGGCATCTACGACAGCTCTCATACGATGAGGCATAGAGTTTATCAACTGCTCTATGAAATTTTGAGGGATCATCTCCCATTCCTCTTCTATGGCAGTTTTCAACTCCTGCATCGTCTGGGCAACTGGCTGACGAGCCCTAAAACGTCTTTTTAGCTCGTTCCACATGTGCTCAATCGGGTTCATGTCTGGGCTTCTGGCTGGCCAGTCCATAACTGTGATGTTCACATCCCGAAGATATTCCCTGACGATGCGGCCGTATGGGTTCTTGCATTATCATGCATAAAAAGGAAATTTGGGCCAACATGGTCCATGTATGGCATCACGTGAGGTTCTAAGCACTCACGAATGTACCTTTCAGCATTTAATGTTGGCAGCCGTGATCCCGTAATAACCTCAAGTTGAGTTTTTCCGCTCGCGGATATACCGCCCCAGGCAGTCCTTGCGCCACCGCCATAAGCAACCCTCTCTTCAAAGCAGCACTGTGCAAAACGCTCTCCCTTACGTCGGTGGACCTTCTTCCTTCCATCATTGCCATGTAACGCAATTTTAGACTCATCAGAAAAGAGTACACGGCTCCAACGCTGCTGAGTCCAATTTAAATGAGTGCGCGCGAAATGAAGACGCGCTGTTCGGTGGGCTCGCGTTAGTTTGGGGCCATTAGCTGGCTTGTGTGGTACCATATCGCGTTCTTTTAACCTTCTCCGAACAGTTCGAGCGCTCACAGATAATCCGTGGAAGTCGCGAAGTTGGTTTTGTATCTCAATGGAGGTAAAGTGACGATTTCTCAAGCTGATGGTCGTCACGATGAATCGATCCTTCGTTTCAGTTGTGACCCGAGATCGTGGCCTTCCTTGGCGACGAATAAAGCCGCCAGTCTCAAGGTACCTCCGATAAACATTTCGGACCGCAGATCGACTTAAATTAAGTTGAGCACTCACATTTCTTTGGCTGTGTCCGGCCTGGATAAGTGCCACAGCTTGGGCGGCGACTTCAGGCGAAGTATCCATAGATTATTGATAGAACCTCACCTTAATGTTAAGAATAAGTAATGTTTGTTGCAAAACCAAAGAGAAAAATCACACTTTCAAGAATTAAATCCAAGTAAACCCATAAAATCAAGTTTTCTTAGTCTTCGATTGTTTGATATCAACGAACAGGCTCCAAATTGTCTTTTGTTTCTTTAAATTCTGTGTTCAAAATTTAAAAAAAGACTATTGTCTAAAATTATGAATGTGCCTGGTTCAAAACTGTATAAAAACTTTTTGCTCGACCTAATATAAATTTTTAGCTAGGACTAAACGAAACTGAAAATGCAAGGTGGGCGAATAGATGTGTCCAGAAGTGTATTATATCATACATATAATACATATTTTCTCTAATTATATTGTATATACATATACATACTTTACATATAATAATTTATAATATGAACGAATAATTGGTTAAAATATTTCTAATTGTTGTTGTTGGATAGGTAGTGCTCTTTTAGCCTAAGTTTGAATGATGCCACCTGATGATGGTCTCTCACGCACGTCAGCAGGCAGCTTATTCCACAATCTGGTTGCATGGACGGTAAATGAGCTATGGAAGTATTTGGAGTTGGATTGAGGAAATACAAGGGTTCTTGTGTCACATGAGCGCTTAGGGCGGGAAGTGACTGTTAAGAGAGTAAAACGGGAACGAAGGTAATGAGAGAGTTGAGGGTAGTGAAGGATTTTGTAAAGGAGACAAAGGATGTGCATATCTCGGCGACGTCGGATTGGGAGCCATTTTAATTTAGCCCGAAACTCAGAAATATGGTCATATTTGCGAAGACTAAATATGAACCGAATAGCTAGATTTTGCAGGCGCTCTAGTTTGTTCAACAGCTCTTCAGTAGCATCCAAGTAACACACATCGGCATAGTCGAGAAGAGGGAGTAGAAGCGACTGAGCAAGCATAATTTTGGTATTGTACGGTAAGAAGAACTGAAGTCGCTTGAGAGAATGATAAGAGTAGTGCATGCACCGACTCACTTCGTTGACCGTGACGTCCAAGACAAAGTACGGTCAATAATAAGGCCAAGATTTTTTGTCTTCTCCGCATATGCAAGATGCACTCCATCATAAGTAACTTTGGGGAGGGCATTTAGATCCAGTTTATCGCATAGTCTGCCGCTACCAAAGATCATTGCTTGTGATTTAGCTGGATTCACAAGTAATCCAAACGCCTTTGCCCACTCCTTTACAGCACAGAGATCTTCATTAAGAGCTTCGATAGCTAAGTGAATATTGTCTGCATCTGAATGTTTGTAAAGCAGTAAGTCGTCAGCGTATAAGTGGTATGGACAAGATATTACTTTACCGAGCTCATTAATGAATAATGTAAAGAGGAGATGTGAAAGCACCCCACCCTGTGGCACACCTGCAGTAAGGGGGCCCAATCAGAAAATAAATCATCACTCCTGATTTTCTGGTGACGATTGCGAAGGTAATCTTAACACCAAGCAATCACTGCAGGGGTAAGGTTAAGCGAGTGAAGGATGGCAAGGAGGATGTCATAATCAACGGAATTGAAAGCGCTGCTGAAGTCCAGTAGAACAAGAACCGTGAACATCCGGTTATCCATGGCGTGGCGAATATCGTCAGTGACGTTTAATAGGGCAGTTACGGTGCTGTGGCCAGGACGAAAACCGGATTGAACGGACTTATTAAATTGTGATGGGAGACAAAAGAGAACAATTGTTTGTGAACAACGCTTTCCAGGACCTTAGACAGGAATGGTAGGATAGAAATAGGACGGTATTGAAATAAAGCGGTAGGGGAAGCGGACTTTGGGATAGGAATGACATGGGCTAATTTCCAGTCGGTAGGGAAGACGTTGGTTGCCAAAGAGTGGTTTAGAATGTGTGTGATAATAGGCACAATGTCATCCAGGATAGGCATCAGCATGTCACGGCAAATGCCATCTTCGCCCACAGCCTTGGAAGTAATGGATTGGATACTCTTCCTAACCTCCCCCACAGTGATTTCACAAAATGAGAACGGCTCGCAGTCAGGACGGACCACTGTGTCTAAATAAGTAAGCGTGGCTGCCTTGGTGGTATCAGTAACAGTAACCGGTGAGATGGTAAAATGCTTATTAAGGTGATTAAGGTCAGGTAATTCACCAGTACCGCCGCTATCTTTACCCACGCCAAGCGATCGCAAAAACTTCCAGATTTTACCTGGAGGTAAGCCCTCTACCGCAGAATGAATATATCGACGTTTGGCATCCCGGCAAAGTCGATTGCAGCAATTGCGCAGCCGCTTGTAGGAGCTTAGATTTTCGTCAGTCGGAAATCTTTTTAGTAATGATTTGGCCTTATCTCTACGTTGCATAGCTTTCCTAATCACAGGTGTGAGCCAAGGCGCAGGCAAATGTTTAACGCGCACTGGTCTGAGAGAGGCATGAGAATCAAAGAGTTGTTTAAGCTGTGTGTTAAGATTTGTAACCTTCTCATTTACTGTGTCAGCCGCGAACAAGGCAGACCAATCCACCATAGAAAAGTCATCTCTCAAGCGATCCACACAAATACTACCAAAACTACGCTGAAAAATGACTTTGGTTTTAGATTTGGGGGTGCGTACACGATAGGATAAATATAAGAGGTCATGATACGAGAAAGGAGCGGTAGTTTGTCCATGTAATAGCACTGAATCTGGTTTAGAGACTATCTGTACGTCTAAGAGAGAGGGCTGGGTATTAGGAGAATGATGGGTGGCTGTGAGTGGGAGCAATTCAAAGTTGACAGATGTTACAATAGAATTTAGACGTGAGGACCGAGAGTTATTCTTCAGAAGACAAGTATTAAGATCACCCATCAAAATTACATGATCGTAAGAAGAGCTAAGGGATTCCAGGGTGGTCTCAAATGAATCAAAATAGTTTACGTTGATACTTGGACTGTAGGCAGCTCCCACTAAAATACTGGAGTGGCGAATGTTAAGGCTTAAGAATATATACTCCAAGGATCCAGTATAAGTACTAGGAGATTGACAAACGACAGAGCACGGGATGTGGTCCTTGATGTAGATGCATACACCACCACCACCAGCTCCAACTCTGTCGTTTCGAAACAGTTTGTACCTATTTAGAGTAAAAAGAGGGGACGGAAGGGACGGTTATTGCTATTGGCTTATTTGCGGATATAAATTTAAGTTTAGTGTCTAAATCGGAATCCAAAAAACGTTGGCATGAATATAGTGCGTGATCAGCTTTACACATAATGCACGATTGCTTAGCTTGAGTGATTCGTACCTGCGCCTGCGGCTAATTGGTGGAAACATTGCAGTGCACCTTGTGTGACGTAATGTGCGTGGATGAATTGTGCCTTTTAAAATCAGGATTACTGACCTTGTTGTGCGATACCTGCAATGTTTCCAACATATCGGCGCGGTCTCTGAGAAACTTAAGCAGATTATCTACCTTTAAACATGATGAGAATCGCTGTGACGTGTAGTGCATTTGAATTGTTCCCACTCCCATTCAGAAGTGTCGTCTAGCTTAGAGGTGACAATAAAAATTATGAGGGTCCCACTGCTCAGTGGGCTCGCCCAATATTTTCAAAGCACGTAAATTTTTAAGCACAGTATCTATGAGACGTCTAATCAAGTGCGGTGATTCTTTAGAAAGTTTTTGAATCGCAAAAAGAGCCTATACGTGGTTGTGTACCAATAGACTGCTATTGTTGTATCGGTTGACAAGCAATTCCCACGCCACAGTATAGTTACCAGCTGAGAACTCTAAGGAATCTATGATGACAACCAAAAATGATATCTGACATCAACGTGTTTTGTGCGTTGGTGACGCACTGGATTGTTGGCAATAGCAATAGCTGACTGGCTGTCCGAAAAAACAGGCTTCTCTACATCTTGTATCGTCTTTAACTAAAATTATTGAGTCTAATACACGCACTCTTTTGTTAACCCGCCGTTATAAAATCATGAAACCATGGATAACTCCCGGACTTTTACGTTGCATTAAGCATCGTGATAAACTTCACAGAACTCTAAATAAAAACCCTGACAGTGAAATTAATAAAATAACCTATTACAGATACCGGAATTTTAGTAATAATTTGTTAAAAAAAATAAAGCGACAGTATGAAAGGAATCAAATTTAAAATGCGGGTCACGACAAGAAGAAATTATGGAAAGTCATTAAAAACATTACTTACACAACTAAAACCAAACCGCCTGCCCATAAACTCATTACAAATTCCGCTACGCCTGCACATTCACTAAACAGAGTACCTAAACAATTTCTTTGTCAACATGGGGAAAAACCTAGCTGCAAAGGCGAAAGTCAGTCACATGCAGCCATTTTCCTCGATTACACCCCCTTCCAAATTACCAGTTTTAAACTCTTTTGCTTTATTCGACACTGACGAAACCGAAATTGAACAAATTATTATGACTTTGAGAAATGACTGTGCTACTGGAATTGATAAAATATCTTGTGCATTCTTAAAAAAAATTAAAGATAAACTAGGGGGGGCCCTTACATATCTTTTTAATTTATGCTTTGCGAAAGGAATCTTTCCTAAAGTATTGAAGAAGGCCCTCATTCGCCCTATTTATAAAAATGGAGATAATAGTTGCATGAATAACTATCGTCCCATAGCCATACTGCCATCAATATCCAAGATACTAGAAAGACTCATTTATAAAAGACTTGTAAAATACTTAGAAAATAACAAACTCTTAGCAGCTACTCAATACGGTTTTAGAGCAGACAGATCGACTGACGATGCAGTACATCAGCTCACTGACTATATTGTAAGGCGACTAGACTCACAATTAAAAAGTGCTTAGTCATATTCCTTGATCTGGCAAAAGCATTTGACACGATTTTGGTACCTATACTTCTCGAGAAGTTACATGAACTTGGTATAAGGGGTGTCCCACATAACCTTATCAAAGATTATCTCTCTAATCGGACACAACGTGTTATGATAGATGACAGTATGAGTGATGAACTGACTGTTGAATATGGTATTCCTCAAGGGAGCATAATAGGAGCCTTGCTATTTCTCGTTTACATTAAATGCCTTCTTCCCCTTTCCAAAAGCGGAAAAATAATATCTTACGCCGACGACACAGCACTGCTCTTTAGCGCGGACACTTGAAGTGAGGCGTACGAACTAGCACAAT
This sequence comes from Scoparia ambigualis, assembly GCA_963921215.1. Lineage (NCBI taxonomy): Eukaryota > Metazoa > Arthropoda > Insecta > Lepidoptera > Crambidae > Scoparia > Scoparia ambigualis. The sequence goes on from OY992503.1 coordinate 10,499,806, forward strand.
CTGGATTTAATACTCAGTGGCTTAGAAGTAACTTACTGACACTCAACATAGATAAAACAAAATATATGACTTTTTCTTATAATTGACTATCCCAACCTATCCCAAATTCACATTCAATAACAGCACATCTGTGCAAGGACACGCCTGACACTTGCTCTTGCCCTAAGCTCAGTAGCACTGACAATATTAAATACCTGGAGATAAAAATTTATAAGTATTTGAAATTTAAATCACATATTGAAGCCCTTACATCTAGAGTTAGAAAGTTAATCTACGTCTTTAAAAATCTTCGACACGTTGCATGCGGTAGTCTACTAAAATCAATATATCTGACACTTTGTCAGTCATTATTTGTATATTGTATAACATCATGGGGCGGTGCACACAAAACTATTATGATAAACTTAGAAAGAGCACAGAGAGCAGTTCTAAAAGTCAGCACATTCCGACCAATACGCTTCCCGACGGCAGAGCTCCTTACTAAATGCGATGTCCTATCTGTACGCCAGCTGTTCATATTACTAACAATCATTAAAAATCACTTATTAATGCCCTTTAACCCTGCGCTCGAAACCAGTCGAAGACGTGCAGATGGTGTCGGTTCTACTGAACGATTCAGAAGAACAAACACGCACAGATTCTTTTGTCATCTGAGTAGTTTTCTGTACAACAGAATAAACTTTTGTCTGTGTATTTACCCCTTGAACAAATTACAATGTAAAAAAACTGTACAAGATTAGCTAAAAGGGAAAACATATGATGAGACAGAGAACATATTATTAGTAATAACATAATTTTTAAGACCATGTAGAAAATAATGCTAATTAAGTAGAAATAAATAATATTATTCGAATACTTTCTAGTTCCGCATTTGAAATAGTTAGTCATTATTATTGTGTAAATGTTTTATTGTAGAATAAGCACTAACGTTCTGTTATCTTCTTCTTCTTAGTCGTACACTCGTGGCGGAGTGGTCGTGGTCATGAGTTGTCTTGAATTTTCGTTGCGGCTTTTGCGATACTTCTCCATCTCTCTCTCTACTTGTGGCACTGCGGCAACATACAGTAAGGGAACACTTTGTAGCGGATTTAATGCTGTCTGTCCATCTTGTGGGTGATCGGCCACGAGAACGTTGACCTTCTACTCTCCCTTGCACCACCAAACGTTCCAATGAGCTTTCGTTGCGGATGATATGTCCAAACATCTTTAGGATTCGTTCTTGCACAATCGACGAAAGTCTTTGTTTGATACAGAGCTCTTTCAAGATGGAAACGTTTGTCCGGTGAGCGGTCCACTTTATCCTCAGTAAGCGCCTCCAGCACCACATTTCAAGGGCGTCAATCTTTCTACGATGTTTTTGGTGGATCGTCCATGTTTCAGCTCCTTAAAGGAAGATAGGAAATATTAAGCATCTCATTAAGCGAACTTTGGTGTTTTTAGTTATGCGGCGATCTTTCCATATCTTCGTGAGCTTTTCTACGGCTGATCGTGTTATAGATAATACCTAATACACAGGCAATATTGTTTGCTTAGCTTAGGTATTACGTAATACATATTATTAAATACACTAACCTCAATTACTTAACATAAGTCTTTTGTATCTAGGCTAAGTTTATACAGTAATAAAAATTATCTTATCTTATCGTATCTTATCTTCACCAATCATCTCTGCTATAAACCTCCTTAAAAAATACAGCTTCTTTGGTTGCCTCAGACAGTGAAACATATTCTGCCTCAGCAGTGCTAAGAGCTACTGTTCTCTGTTTAGTGCTTTGCCACGAAACAGCTCCTCCTTGAATAAGGAACACTGAGCCAGAATACGAACGACGATCACTATCTCCTGCGTAGTCGGCATCAGCGAAACCTTCCATTACTTCTCGCTTCTTTTCTCTTGTGTATCTCAAGCCAAAACTCTTTGTTGCTTTGAGATACCGTAGTACACGCTTGGCGGCGATCCAATGTTGTTCTTCGTAACACTCATTGAATTGACTTAAATAATTGACGACATGAGCTATATCCGGTCTTGTACATACCGCCAGGTACATCAACGCTCGATAAGGGATCTTATCGTCTGGTTTCTTGCCATGTACAGGCTTCTCTAACCTTTGGTCTGGTACTGCAGGTATAACTACTGGTTTGCAGTCTTCCATATGGTATGCTCTCAAAACCTTATCTACATACTTCTCCTGATGTAGTTTAATTCCATTAGCATCTTGTACAATTTGGATTCTAAGCCATCTCACTCAGCTTTGGCAAGATCTATCATGTCAAAGCTAGATTTCAGTTCGCTCTTGACTTTGATCATTTCTTGTTTGTTATTCCAGAAAATCAAAATATCATCTACATATACAGCAATAATAATTATTTTGCCATCCTGTGACCGCATATAAATAAACGCATGGCTCATTTTCTGATCGCTCAAAATTTAGTTTCATTAGCTCAGAATGAAGCTTCGCGTTCCTTGCTCTCGGAGCTTGCCTCAGATTGTATAACGATTTCCGTAAATAACAAACGTAATCCTCTTTACCTTTTACCTCAAACCCCTCTGGTTGCTTCATGTAAACGACTTCATTTAAAACTTCATTTAAAAATGCCGTCTTCAGATCCATTTGATCGACTTCTAATGCAAGCCTAGCTGCTAAAGCTATCAACACTCTCAATGAACTGTGTCTCACCACAAGTGAAAATGTGTCGAAGTAATCGAAACCTCTACATTGACTAAAGCCTCTTGCAACGAGTCGTGCCTCATAACGAGTCATTCCCCCCGCCTCTTCTTTGATTCTAAATATCCATTTAGAATCAACGATGTTGCTCGATCTCGGTGGCTTCACAAGTGTCCACGTTTAGTTTTTCTTAGGAGCTTCTAGCTCCTCCTCAATTGCCACTTTCCACTTTGCTCCATCCTCTCTGGACATTGCATCCTTGACAGTCGAGGGATCTTCGGACACAGTGCCAGCTTGATATGAAATAAAATCTGGAAACCTTTTCGTTATCCTTTCCCGTAGCGGGTATCTTCTGCTCGTCTGCTCATTATTGTGATCTGATGTGACGCCTTTACCTTCTGACTCCTCTCTTTCATCAGATGTTACCCACTCATCATCATCAATTTCACTAACCACATTTTTAGGCACAGTCTCTCTAGACTCAGATTCTCTCTGATCCGCTTCTGGCAGGTGCCTCATGTGTATTAGTTGACTTGGTTCCTTTTTAATAGTTTCAGGAGCTCCATCCAGTTCACTGACCGTTTCTATCATTGGAACAGCTTGGTCTATAAGTGCTTCATCCTTGCATCCATACATTTGGCTCTCGAAGAATACAACATCTCTACCTTTACACAGCACGCCTGTTGCTGGATCAACTAAGCGATAGCCCTTTGTTTCTTCGCAGTATCCAACATGAACCAAAACCTGGCTCTTTCAATCCCATTTCTTGCGTTTTTGGTTAGAAATATACCTACGTAAGCCTTGCACCCAAAAACTCTGAGGAAGCTCAGGTCTACATTTCTTCCAGTCCATGCCTCCTCTGAAACCATATTTTTTAGAGCAACTGTGGGCGCTCGGTTTTTCAAATATACTGCAGTATTAACTGCCTCTGCCCACAATTTTCTACCTAAGCCTGCTTCTTCCAGTATAGTTCTAGCTTTCTCCATTCTATTGGCACGTTCTGCAACACCATTTTGCTCGGGTGTATATTCTACAGTCAGCTGATGACGGATTCCCCTTACTTTGTAGAACTCATCCATCGGCTTGTTAACAAATTATTTTTCATTGTCTGACCTGATAATTTTCAACTTTTTACCAGTTTGACGCTCCGTCAGTCTGACAAATTCCGTAAATTTGTTAAATACTTCCCCTTTTTCTCGCAGAAAGTAAACAAAAGTTTTCCTGGTAAGATCATCAATAAAGATGCGAAAATATCTATACCCTCCGTATGAATTTTCATTTATAGGACCACAAACATCTGTGTGAACTAATCTTTAAATCTCCTTTGACCTAGTACCTGTCTTCTTAAATGGCTGTTTTGTTTGTTTCCCCATAATGCACGCTTCACATTCTAGTTTAGATAAGAATTCTGAGAAACTTACCCCAGTCGCCATCTTATTTCTCAATAATTTAAGATTCCGTACCCCTAGGTGTCCAGTTCTCCTATGCCAGAGTATCATGCTGTCAGTCGCCTTTAAAGCTAAGGCCACCTCTTGTGAATAGTATTGAACCTTATACACACCATTCTCTACAGATCCTGAATGAGAAACTTCTACCTATCTAACACCTTAAAGTCCGTTAACCAATCTCTTCTATTCGTCATATGGTTAGATGCTCCAGAGTCAAGAATCCACTCTCCAGATCCTTGTTTTCCTGCAGTTGCCATCGCTAACGACGTAAAAGCATCTTTCTTGGTCTTCAGGTTCTTCGGACACTCCCTCGCTTTATGAGGTCCATCACAGATAAAGCCTTTTATTGGACGATTTTTGTTTGTATCTCTGTTTTACTTTGCGATAGTCCTTTTTAGCTTGCAGTGCATTGTTTACGGTACTAGGACCTGCTTGATATGAGTCCTCCATTTGAAATAGTTTAGTTTTAATGTAATCCGTGGTTAAAACTATATTTGTGTTCTCTATTGCTAGTCTCATCGGTTGAAACTTCTCTGTTAACCCCTGCAGCATCAGAGTAGCAAGAAGTTCATCATCTACTTCTTTGCCTAAATCATACAGTTGCTGTGCTACCGTCATCATAGCTGTTACATAATCTCTTACTGTTGGAAATTGTTCCAATTTTATGTTCACTGACTGTGAAAGTAGCCTGCATCTATTATTTAGACCCTTATCTTCAAAGGCACTCTTAAGGGCATCCCATGCCTCTTTCGCCGTTTTTGCATGGCGCACATGAACCAAACAATGTAATTTTACCATCGAGCAAATTTTAGCTCGTGCTTTTTGGTCCTTTTTCCAACCTGACGCATCGCCAGCAGCCGTTGTATTTGTTGTGTAATTCCACAAATCTTCGTGGATTAAATAAAGCTCCATCATAAACTTCCACGTATTGTAATTAGCATTACCATCTAGCTTCTCTATCGCTGGTAGTACTGAACTCATGTTACCTCCATGGGACGCATGTGATCTCTCACTCGAGCTTACTGTGCTTACAGAATTCCCGTTCCCAGTGTTAGCCATAATAGTGTCTTCTTTAGTGCTATGCCCATAACCTGATGAGGTTTGGAGCGCGTGGCTCAAGCAAAGAAACACATATTTAGCTTCATAACAATGTAGGTACTATAATAAAGTTACAGAACACAACAATAAACAATAATATAGAAAAATATAAACTCTATCATATTTTTCTTCCCAGTTGACTTTTCATTCTCTGTCAAGTCAGTAATTGAATTTGATTTCTTTTCATCCGAAAATCATCTGATATACCAATAGCAATAGCATGCAATGAGATTACAATGCATATAAACAAAAACCTCTTTGCTTTAACAATTACGTCGTCATCGTCATTGTCTTCAAAGTTTACGGCTAAGAAATCTATGCTCTTGTGATAAATCTTAACTCGAGATAAAGCGTCGGCGTTCGTGTTTTGCTGGCCCTTTTTATATATTACTTTATAATCGTATTCGGCTAGTTTTAATTTCCATCTCGTTAGTTTAGAATTCGGATCCTTGAGAGACATAAGCCACATCAAGGATCTGTGGTCAGTATAATTAGTGAACTTGCGGCCGTAAAGGTATGGCCTAAAGTACTTAATCACCCAAACTATGGCATGCAATTCTTTTTCTATTGTCGAATAACGCGTTTCAGTGTCTGAAAGGGTTCTGGATGCAATTGCGACTGGTTTGTCGGAACCAACGTTTCCTTGGGATAGCACGGCACCCAGAGCTACGTCAGATGCATCTGTAGTCAGAATGAACGGTTCGTCAAAGTCAGGGTATTGCAGTGTCGGAGCGTTTGTCAATATTTTCTTACACTTTTGAACTGCGTCTAGGAAGTCTGTCGTATGAATGACTCTAGCGTTATTTTAAGGCACGATGTTAACGGCTTTGTAAGTTTAGCAAAATCCCTGATAAACTTCCTGTAATAAGCTACTAAGCCTAGGAAGGATTTTATGTCTTTCTGAGTCTGTGGGATAGGAAAATTAAGGACGGCCTTAATTTTGTCTGATCGGTTTCAGTCCTTGGTCAGTCAGTTCATTGTCTTAAGAAAGTCACGTGTTTCTGCAAGAACTCAGACTTATCAAGTTGTATATTAAGATTATGAAGTTTAAATTTGTTAAATACTTGTTTAAGTCTTTCTATGCTCCTGCAGTGACGTAGAGACGTAAATACGTTATCTAAGCCCCTAAGGATATGATCCATCAAACGTTGAAAGGTACTCGGTGCGTTTTTAAGACCAAAGGGCATTCTTACGAATTCGTAATGTCTTCTTTCGGTGGTGAACGCGGTTTTCTCGATATCATTCGGGTGCATTTCTAATTGATGATAGCCACTTGCTAAATCAAGGGTTGTGAAGTACTGTGCGCGTCCTAGTCTGTCAAGTATGTCATGTATATTTGGTAGGGGATATTTGTCCTCTACGATCCTATCATTGAGTTTCTTATAGTCGATGAACAGTCTCCATTTAATCTTCCCAGAAGCGTTTGCTTTCTTGGGAACAATGTGAGTACATACTTTTGAAAATAATACGAGTTTATCGACATTATGACAACATTATCAATCAGCTGATTGGAGTAATGAACTCTGTCCGGTATTACTGCCTTAAGTTCACTTCCTTTGCCTCTACTGTGAACCTAGTATTTTTGTGCCTATTGTGCTGACTCCGCCCGCTTTCAACTATTTATTTTTGATAAAGTTTTAAGGGTTCCGTGTTGTTATTTTTTTCACTAAGAACATAAGTTACGACTACCTACTTTTATTAATTAGAAAAGAAAATTGAGACGTTAATTAAGTCAATTATTCTCTGTTCCTGACCAGTCAGGTCAGGAATGTGTTATCTATCAGGTAAGTACTTTTGACAGTTAATTAGTATGGAGGTACGAATCCAAATCATTTATGATTTTGAGAAAATTAAATGTAAATGTAAAGAGTTGTCTGAGTATTGTTCATGAATTGAAAGGCTTGTCATGCGAAACACGCTGAGAAATGTCTCCGCATAGCATTTCTACTTTGCTTAGACCGCGATTCTCTAAGCGCCACATAGACGCTGCTGCGCGCATGGCTGTGATGTCTGGCTGCTGTTTCTTTCTATGAATATGAAATAGACAGAGTAAATTCTCAGCGATGCGGAAGCCGCTACTACGCAAACCTACTGTTAAGGCTTTAACTTAGAGAATCGCACTGCTGAACAATAACTAAAGCATTATTGTTCTGAGGCTTAGACAAGTAAATGTTTGTGAATACGGGTTTCAGCACTGTACTAAACTCACCCATTTACACGCAGTAAAAATAACAAAACAGAAAAATCTGTCACCATGTGAGTTCTAAAACCACTGCAAGTTACTGAATTGCACTAAAAATATTTGAACACCTCGGACGGGAATCGAACCACGCCAACCAACAAACAACCATCAACACCAGCCTCCACAGTCCAATCCAGAGTCCAGACTCATTTGTCAAGTGGTTAAAATTCAGCCGCCCGGATTGCAAAAGTTGCATAGTTCGATTACCGCCTGAGTTGAACTGAACCTGAACTTCGTAATGTTTGTGAAAACGGGTAATAAGAACTGTACTAAACTTACCCGTTTACACGCAGTAAAAATAACAAAACAGAAAATGTGACACCATGTGAGTTTTATAACTTTTATTTCGGCTTTAGGCAAACAGAAAATAATATTGTTAATAATTTGAACAGTGATAAAAAATGACTTATTTAATTTAAAAATATTGCTAGTTTTTTTCGATCCCTAAAAAGTACTAGGGGTATGGGCAGTATTAACGCCGCCCCAGTGTTACTATTAACAGTGTGGGGCGGCGTTAGTAGTAACGCCCAACTTGGTGGGTTTGTTTGCCTACAAAAATCGTAGGTGTATAATCGCAGTCGTTTGTGAAAGCTTTTAGAGTGCATACCTACTTTTCGTTTTTTTTGCTGTTTGGTTTCGATTCGACTACTTACCTATTAAGTTAATATGGCATTTCTAAGTAATCAAGAGTATTTCGAAATGATTCTTTGTGTCGGGGCAGTTAATGTCAGTCTACGTGGTGCTCGTGAACTTTTCGTTTTTTTTTTGCTGTTTGGTTTCGATTCGACTACTTACCTATTAAGTTAATATGGCATTTCTAAGTAATCAAGAGTATTACGAAATGATTCTTTGTGTCGGGGCAGTTAATGTCAGTCTACGTGGTGCTCGTGAACTGTACCACGGAGAGATTCATCGACGGCAGACCAGAACCTGAGCAGCGAAGCTTGCCATCGGCGGATTGCTTTCGACGAATGGTTTTGCGTCTCCAGCAGACTGGATCCTTTCGTGGGACGAGTCCGGAGTTTCAGCCAAATATGCGGAACCCGGGTTTTGAGGAGGCTGTGTTGGAGCACTTTCAAGAAAAGCCAAGGACCCAGTACACGTCGAGCTGCAGCTGTTTTCAACGTGGCTCACATGAAGGTTTAGCGTGTGCTCAGAGATGACGGCCAGCATCCGTATCATTCCGGCGAACCCAAGAACGCACGCCTGCGGACTTCGAACCGCGTCGTGGATTTTGCCAGTGGTTGCCCCAAGCGGCAAGAAGTGAATCATTCGCTGTGTTTGTTTGCTGTTTTTATCGGATTTATCTAATGTAAGTATACTGTTTTTTATTAGAAAATAATTATTCTGACTAATGATACTATGTAGGTAATAGTTGTAAGAAATACATCGAAATACGAGTAAAATAATACGTGGTGTAATGGTGGTGTGATGTAAATGTAATGCATGTTTCCAATTTCCGAGTGAATTGTAACAATGTTTGTTTTGTTTACTCTTACATGATAACTTTGTTATTTTTAAACGGTTTTTAGCTTCTTTAGTTAGGTATTTCAAAAATAAGTCATTTTAATCTAAGACTTACATAGGTACCTACCTACTCGTAGGTAAGCGTACCTATCTACTTTAGAGTCGTGGCACATTGTGGCTGTAAAATGAAAATCTTTTTATTACTTTGATGATAATTACTTAAATACCTACTTAATACAAATTATTAAATAACGAAAGTAAAATAGCTGCCTACTTATCTGTCTTTGTTTTATTATTATAACAAATCCAACAAAAAATGCCGCCAAGCGACTGCCGACAAACAGCCCCGACCCAGACGGGTCGTTTGTGTCAAAATTAAGTGTGCCGCCCTATTTTCCGTATTTTCGCCGCCCGCGCCGACCGACAGTAGCCGGTAACTGTTTGAGCGGGAGCGGGCGAACTACAGTACACCTCCTGTGCGCCTGGTACTCCTACCAGGCGCACAGGAGGTTTACTGTAGTTCGCCGTAGGCAGCCAAAACCACCCAAAACTAGGGCACGCAGTTTTACAAACAGGAGGTGCAGTATAGGCAGTGTATCATACAGAGTTCATGACCCTGCTAGTGATGGGTTTAGCTTGTTCTGATTTTAAATTAACGACAGATTAACTTTGTTAGTATATGCAAAAACAAATTAAATTGAGCTTATCTTACTAGGGTATTTATCGAAAGGGTCTATACCAGGGATAATTTGAAACCCTGGATTATGGCTGGCCCTTCTTGATACACCCTGAATATATACATAAATAATGTACTAAATACATGTCTTTAAGATAATATATTATGTAAGATACATTAGGTACATATAAATAATAGACGTAAGGAGAATAGAGAGTTAAATGATATAAATGATGAAAAATATAACTCTTTAACTTTAAGTTACGACAATTGGCACATTACCGTTAGATTGAATTTTTTAATATTTATGTAAGCAACAAATAAATATTTTTAAAATAAAACTAAGTTTTTTCTGTCCAAAGAGGAATTCAGTTTTCTTCAGAAAAAAACATCCTATTATTTATTCTGACGAATGTGTCCTACCTACATCGGTAGGACGCCCTCCAGACAAGGTGTAGTGTAGCGACGATCTTCGATCGCACGGTGGCTGGCAAGAGCTGGATGAGAGTAGTCGCGGATCGTGCTCAATGGCGTGCTTTTGGAGAGGCCTATGTCCAGCAGTGGATAAGTATAGGCTGATGATGATGAACCTAAATTATTTAAGCTAAAAGTTTTAAGTTTTTTTCTAAATAGTAATGATGGATATATCATTATTGCGGGCTGTAGTGTAGCCCGCCCCGGCTGCCGCGCCGGCGCATGTTTTCTGTGGCCATAAAGTCGGCGGGGATAGTTCGCGTTGTTCTGATTTTTGTGCTTTCCTTTTATCAAAATAATAAATTTCAAACTGTCAACATTTTATTTATTAAATTTTTTTATAATAAATTAAGGTAATTCTTCTTATATTACATAAAATTGATCTCACAGATATTAAGAAAAAACTTAACTACTTATGTAACAATTTTTTTATATATCAATTATAACAAAAACTTCAAAGTTATTATCCTTAGGTTCATCTATGATTTGCATTGCGGAATATGTGATTGCCTTCACTTCAGTCCCTTGAGGATGTTGGCCAATCTTAAACTCTTCACCATAGCACTTACACACTATTCGAAACTCTTCTGTGTTAAACTCTGTTATTTCTAACTTTCTGCAAATTAAAAATGGCTCTACACAGAATAGAAAAAGTAACTCATCAAGAAAGTGATACAAGAGTCCCATCATGTCATCAGCATTGGCTTCGATTGAATGAACTTCTCTAATCTGTACATAATCCAACTCGGTCATGTAGCCATGCATTGCCATGCCACATTGTTCAAATGCTTCCTTTAGACTGTCACCCCAAGCATGTAACCTGAAAAAAAATGCTTTAATTTTTCTAAAGCTAAAATCAAGATTTAAGAGTTTTACTACTTATTAAAATTTCGATGATAAAAATTATATATGTAAACAAACAAATCTAAGTTCTCAAAAAGTGAAATCAGGAGAGTCAAGTTCCAAGCTTCAAGAGACTTGACATAAGTTTTCTTTGACTTGGGACTTGTGTTGAGTCTTTATAATAGAGCACTTATTACAATGGGAATTCTGTGGAAATGGCAAAATTCACCAATTCACCAATCTTAAGAAGCTCAAATGGGATTCGAACCCATGACCTTTGGATTGCCGGTCCATTGTTTTTTTTTCTACTAAACAATTTATCCTATATCTATACATATAGAATAATGAATGCAAAATTTCAATAATAAAGATAAATAATGAACAATAATTGACAATTTACCAATTATTGGTATAGACAAGTTTCTTGGCAAATGCTCACTCTATTTGATTGCTACCACTATACTTAGGTATATTTAAACAAATAAAGAATGATGTTACTTATATTATACCTCATATATGATATTACCTCTTTGAATTTTTAAATATTTATCTTCTTTGTTCTTAACCATGTAGCGTAGCGGTGAAAGAATACTACCACCCCCTCTCTTTCCTTGGGTTTGTATGTATGTTGGTTTCGTATAAGGCGACTAACAGACTAAATACTGACCTACAGACGGGCTCACCACACGCTGAGCACATGTGCAGTAGCTATTTGGTGAAAAGTGGACTATGGTAGAGGACTGCTTTTGTTGTCCTCCTTGTCTAGTCTCTGACTAATAATAGTCTTGATTAAATGAATGTATGAATTTTTGTAACATAAGGTATATTCTTATTTAGTATGTAACAATTTCCCTTGAAAACAATCTAAAAATTTATTTAAATAAATTCTTAAGTAGGCACTTAGTTTTTATAACTTTGATTGTCACGACTTATGTTGTTATGGATAGTCTTATTTGGATTTTAACTTGTAAGCATATTATAATGTAAACTAAACAATGCAATATGGTGAGCTGTGTATTGTCACTTTTAAATAACACAATAAAAAAACATTACCAATAATTTATTCCCCAGATTACATAAATATCATAGACAAAAGTCAAGTCCCATATTATTCAACGTTCTATTCTCCAAATCTCCAAGGCCCTCTGTTTGCAACGACTACAAGTCTTCGAGACAGGCAAGGGGTTATGGATATATCAATATCATAACCTAATATAGGACACTTAAAAAATTCACTCTATACAAATATTGTGTCTGTCCTACCAAAATTCATAAATAAAATAAAAAACACAAATTTTAACTTGTTTTTGTTTCATGTTAAGAGTCTACTTACTGAACATCTGCCGTATGATCGAGATCTGAAAAGACATTGGTTTTTGGATAATTACTTGCTTTTATCACGATTACAATTAATTATTACAAACCTATTTCCAAACTGCACCAACATAGACAGACAACTTACATTCATATTTTACGGGTGGAAGAGTCAACTCTTCAATTGTGAATCCTCCTATTTCTGCATCCATAGTTATATTTTTATTTCATAAATTTATATGAGTCATCTAGATAAAATTCCTTCTGATTTTACTTTGGTAATTCGTAATTTGGTTCACAATTACAAGTCACAACAACAAATTAAATGATATTGACACTTGACTTGACTGACATGAAAGACTGCCTGACAGTGACAGTTAACATTTTAGGCTGGCCTCACACAGCCGGAATCGCTTTCAGATTCTGAATTCAGAAAGGCCGGAATACCATACAATATCAGTATGCTCCACACACATGCTGATTTTTTCAGAATCTGAATTTCTCAGATCGATCTGGAAGAATGAGCTGACGAACGTAAATATAGCAGTTTTGGTGCATTTTTATAAATAACGCTTAGCAGTTTTAGCACTATTTACCATAAATTTATATTTTTATATTTTATTCTTATAAAATTTGATAGCCATATAAGTTTCAATTGAAACTTGTTAATATAGTTGAACTAGATAATGGATAAATATACATAAACATAGAAAAACACCCAGACCCGAAATCAATTAAGAAAATCAGTTTTCCCTAAATTGACTCGCCGACCGGGAATTGAACCCGGGACCTCAAAGATGGCGCGATGCCAGACCCGGCGCGCTAACCACTTGACCACGGCGGACGTCAATGGGCGATTTTCCGAGATCAAAAAAAAAAAGAAATTGGTTCGTAAATGACTTCATAGATGGCGCTTAGCATAGATTAGTATGGCGCTTAGTAAAAGGCGGGTTCACGAAGAGCACGTGTATGGCTGCGTAATATTTATTCTATTCCAAAATAGAAATAGGTTCTGGATGTCCTGAATATAAATAGGTAAGTAAATACTATTTTTTTATTCTTTTGGTAGACAAGTAAAAGTGTCGAATTTATTACAGCCCATAAGTAACCCAGCTTTCATAAAACGACATCTATCGAGTGTTTTTGAACTAATTTTTACTTTTTAATTTGGGCTGTCAGAAAATCGCCCATTGGTAGGAACAGCGAAAAAAATAAATGGCAACCCTGGTTGAAACAGCAAGCGGAGACGTTTGCATATGCCGGGAGTCTCACAAGACTACTGATCAATCAGAATTTTTAAGAACGTGTGAGTCAAGGTGCCGGAATTCAGAATCTTAAATTCAGATTCTTAATTCAGCAAGCCATTCCGGCTGTGTGAGGCCAGCCTTAGGGTACGCCTCACTCTGTGATAATTGGTCCGAGCCTCACTCAGTTAAAGTACGCTTACACCATAGAGAAGGAATGGTTTACACGCTTGCCGAGGCTTGGCAAGCGTCTTACTGCCGTACTCAGAGACGCCAATTTAGTTTTAATGACAATTAAATGTCTTTCCTTCTCTATTTAGTACTATACATAAGAAAGTGACAGCAAGAGACTTAATTGTCATTAAAACTTAATTGACGTCTCTGAGTACGGCAGTTAGAGCATTCAACCAATGCTCTAAGGCAAGCGTCCACAAACACGTACACGTTGGCGCCTGTTTGGTTGGTGTCGCTCACAAGCTCGAGCTTTACGGATTTTTAATATTCACCATCTGTTCTTTTCGGCCGAACTTTTTACTTCAATTTTTTTTGATAATATTTTAAATAAAAATAATAATATGTCGAACCAAATGCAAGCGCCGAAACACATTCGATGTCTGTTACCATAGAAAACATTTTCTGTTACATCCGCGTCTGCCACACAGACATGCTTGCCTGCCTGAAAGTCTTCTGAAAGTTGAAACACACTAACGCACTCACAAACGTGTAAATGACACGCAAGCGTTTGTTTAACTTTGGAGCTTGTGGACACTTGCCAAGCCTTGGCAAGCGTGTCAACGTATCATTAGAGAATCAGAGAAAGAGACGTGATGTGCCCAGTAGGTAGGCGGTAGGCTGCTGGCTGACTTTGGGCCTCAATCACACTAAGCACTAACGAACGATATTACCATAACAAAACCTTCACGGTTCAGCGGAGTTCAGCGGACTCGCGTGGGCGTGTGTGTGTCAAACGCGATAGCACTATAAAAGACGTCTAACTACTGTGTTTCAGTTATGGTTTGGTTGAGATCATTGATATTAGATGGTTGAGATTATTTAGCGTGATAGCCCCCTTGAATACCTACCCACATGTAGAATTCTGATAACTATACATTATAAAATAAACGAATACATTACCTACTGGAAAATCGTACTATCGTGAATTAAACTCGAGGAATAAATCGGCTGACTACTTCGCTGGCTGACAGCACCGAAATTCTCGTCGATTTACTCTCAGAACAATAATTATTATTGTTCTGAGGATTTACTGCTCGACTCAATGCTCGAACAGTCAAAATAAAGCTCAGAATAATATATTATTCTATGTAATAAAGTGACCGCTCGATGAGGTGGACGCATGTCATGTCAGTCATACAAAAATTCCAAAAGGTATCGATAAATTAGTGACTAAAGTTGACCTGTGCTTAAGTACTAGTAGTTTAGTCAAGTAAAAATTAATGCTTCGCTACTTTCCTTACATAGATACATGTATTCACGACTGTTATCTCCGACGGGTTAGCCAGAGACCAGGCAATGAGGATCACAAAAGCAGGGGAGCAATCGCGCTAAATAATCTCAACAAAACCACAACTGGGCCCTTATTCTGTAACGATTCCTTGTTTCACAACCACGTTAATTCCTTAAAAAGTTACGATATCTTCCCAAAAACGTATGCGTTTGACGTTTGTGCGCGGTAAGGTTTAGGTGTGGAATCTATAGATTGCGATATAGAATCAGGGCCCTGAACCGCAGCCGTTCCACCGACTTCGTAATCTTCGTATAGCACTATATAACGACTGCGGTTCAGTTGTGGTTTGGTTGAGATTATTTAGCGCGATCGCCCCCCATTCCACTACCACTGCACATTTATAATGTTGGATGTATGTGCAGAGGGCCTAGTCAACTGGCAAACGCTCGACCGGTGACAGCTTCAAAATCGCTCATCAAATTCGCTAGGCTACATCGATATCGATAAGCTAAGGGATATAGAACATACAGGCTTGTCTTAGTATTTTTTTGTTTGATGATAATGTAACGCTTATGTAAGATTAATAAATAGGTAGTAACCACACCGATCCTTTTGAGTTTTAGTGAATTGAATGTCACTTTACTAAGAAATTCGGGTAGACTCCTTGAGACAATTTGAAAAATGAATCAATCGCTTTTTTCGCCGGTAGTTCGCCAGGCAAGCACGTTTGTAAATAAGTAGGTACTTATAATGATGACGAGTGACTTACCTACCATAATATGATATTGATATGAGACCAAACCCATTTTTCAGCTTATAATATAAATAAATTAAGACTGAAGACTACAAGCAAACGCTTGCTGCCAAGAATTTCTCAAATATTAACAACTTGACGTCCGTCTGTAATGAAATAAGTGATAACACTAAATGTTACAAACCGCGCGAACATTTAAACAGTTTGATCTTAGATGCGAGTACCCACTAGGTAGTGATTAAAACGTTTGCATCTTGTATGAGTACATCGCCTAAAGTAACTCTATGGCGTAGCGGCTAAGGCTTTCGGGTTTAGTTGTCTAACTACAACACCTATCACATTACTTTTCTAATTGATTATTGTCCTAAATAAAATAAAATAAAAAACATTCCAAGTACATGGTTTTGCTAGTTAAATTAAAACTAATTTTAAAATATGCAAACTAGCGAAGCAATGTACTTACTGTTACTTGAAAGGTAATGCTAGAGGTTCAACTAATGCAATAAGTCCCCGCCTGCGCCGCCCCGGTTTGTGATCTTGCCAGTTAGTTACGCAACTTTCACATTACCGAGCTAAAAGATGGGTAACCAACTAAAAAGCGTCTCGAGCTCCTCCGTGCTTCGGAAGGCACGTAAAGCACACTGCGGTTGTATTGGCTCAGGGCTTAAGCCTGTTATAGCCCAGTCTGCCTTAGTGCTGTCGTTCATGTGGGAACGTTCAGGACGTTCATTGGATGACGATGAAGACAACATCGCCTTAATATAGGATTGCTTCATTGTTACTTATTTATAGTGGTAGGTACCGAAAATAATTGAAATTAAAAGTCAAATCATTTATTAAATATACGCCTTCACAGACACAATGACATGATCGTGGTCTCTACGCGACAAGTTAAAATATTTATTTATTTTACATTATTTACTTCACTGCCATTCATTATGAGTTGGTTGATAATGTTTCGAAATAAAACATAGGATTATTTATATGTTTACCAAAAATAATTTTAAAACAATTAATTTTATATAATTACCCTAGTATGTTGATAATGAATCAAGTACAACTTTAAGCCATGTTTAATGCAGTTTCATTGTTGGATACGACATGTGGTACACATCCCTTCTTTATTGTGAGCCTGATGCAGCATTAAATATTGGTGTTATTATGATTAACCATGCTTTTTGAAGGTATCCAGAATCTCCTAAGAAATTGGAACAATATACTTACTTATAGAAAATTGTCATACTTACATAAAAAGTTAGTAGGTAGGTAGTATATATTTACCAAAAATAATTTAAAAACAATTAATTTTATTTATTTATTTTATATTCACAAGTGAATCGACAGTTCTATAAAAAGTATAACACTGAAAATGTGAAACAGCAAACCATTTACAGATTCACACAAATAAAAATGTGATAGTAACATTACAAACTCAAGCAACAATTACAATCGATTACTTCACAATCGCCAAATTGATAATAACTAAACTATTACAGAGTATGCTAGATATGGAACTTAATTTGTATTATATGTATAACAAGCCACCTTATGTTAAGCCACCTATTTAAAGAAAAAACAATATTATAACAAACACAATAGAACCCACCAGATTTAATAATCGGATGATAATAATAATGCAAGTTTATACATATAATTACCTTTGTATGTTGATAATGAATCAAGTACAACTTCAATAGCTTAATGTTATGACTAGTAGAAATTGATATAAGTAGGTACTTAAACATTTTCTATAGGTACCTACTGCAAGTAAAATTAAATATCAAGTAAAAAATAACATTAATGTTGTATTTCTTAATATATTCTTATTTCCTTACCTAACTCTCTCAAAGTCAAAGTTTATTAAATATGAGGCTTCACTTTCTCTTATTGACATTAAAACTATATGTGTATAAAAATAAATGCCAATTGTGTGTTTATGAAGGTACTGTTTTTTAGTAGTACCTACCTAAGTAAATCTTTTTAGTAAAGTACAATAAACTTAGAACTAAATTAACTTTATACTTAATTTTTCCCCATCATATAAACCAAATCACTGTTTTATGGGTTAAATATATTTATGGCACACTGTTCCTTTTCTTAAAATAAAAATGTTGTCAACAAAGGTATTGTTTTTTTGTACATAAGTAAATCTTTTTAAATAAAGCACAATAAACTTAGAACTAAATTAACTATATTTATGGCACAGACTGCTCCTTTTTGTAGAATAAAAACGTTGAAATGAAACACTTTTTACGGATTAACTCGCGTTTAATTTTACTATTTACATAGTTTTTATATTATCCTGACGTTTCGAACCCTTTACTTTACAGGGTCCGTGGTCACAGGGAGACTGAGGTGTTGGTCGTCTCATTGTCAGAAGTTATTTGCCTACCGTCAATAATTTTTATATTTTACCGGGTGCGTTCAAGTTTACACAATACGAGCTAACAATATTTTTAGGTCTGGCAATGTGTTGCTGTTGGGGCTGGGATTTGATGACCTGTATGATGGGGTCCCAGGCAGGTGGTAAATTCCAACCATCCTCTCTATTGAAATTACGATGTTTTTTAATTTCAATAGCCTCGCGTATCATCCTAGGGATGAATCGTTGTTCCTTGGCGAGTATTTGAGGTTTGTCAAATCTGATGTAATGGTTGGGTCCCTCGAGAGCATGTTCACACACTGCAGACTTATTTTCGCGCCTATGCTTGACGTCGGCTATATGTTCTTTTACGCGGGTTCCTACACTTCTCTTTGTTTGCCCGATGTACGAGAGCCCACAGTCGCAGTCCAGTTTGTACACGCCTGCATCTTGAAGGGGTATATTGCACTTGACAGGTCGTAAGAACTGGTTGATCTTCTTTGGCGGCTTAAAGTAAGTATTGATTGAAGCTCGCTTCAAGATGTGACCAATCTTGTCAGTGACGCCTTTCATATATGGAAGTACTGCAGGTTGGCGCTCGACTGTGGTTGGTTTTTTGCGTTTTTTGTGACGAAGCCGCGGTACTTGCAGTTTGTTATCCTGTAGTACATGCTTGACATGCTGAAGTTCAGCAGCCAGGTGTTGGGTGTCACAGATGCCGCGTGCTCTCTGAAACAAAGATTTCCCTACAGTAGCCAACTGTCTAGGATGGTGGTGAGAATCACCATTGAGGTACCTATCTGTATGGGTTACTTTACGAAACACCGTGTGGCTCAAACTATGGTCAGGATTCCTGATGATTAAAGTGTCCAAGAAAGCTAACTTGTTGTCTGCCTCTAACTCCATTGTGAACTGTATTTTAGGGTGTATGGAGTTAAGATGACTTAGAAAAGCAGATACTTTATCAGTTGGTAAGATAGTGAAAGTGTCATCTACGTACCGCTTATAGAACCTTGGGGTTACGGGTGATGTGCTTAGGGCCCGCTCCTCGAAGTCTTCCATGAAAATATCGGCGACAACGGGTGATACAGTTATGGATACGTCAGATTATAACGAAAAAATAATTCAACTTTTATCAGATGACAAGACCTACAAACGCGTTAAATGCGATCAAACTAACAAAATATTAAAGAAAACCAGTGATCTTGTCAAACAACACTCGGAAACGTTAAATCTAGACACTAATTATTTAATACCTTCCTGCCCCAAACCACCTAAACTGTATGGGTTACCAAAAATCCACAAACCTGAGGCTCCGCTACGTCCGATTGTAAGCCAGATCGACTCACCAACTTACCGTTTGGCCCGGCATGTAGCAAAAATACTTTCCCCACTAAGAGGTAATACAACAGCTTATGTGAAGGATTCTTACCAGTTTGTCAGTGATATTAAAGACCTACATCTTGCTGACAATGAAACCATGGTTAGTTTTGATGTCCAGTCCCTATTTACATGTCTACCAGTACAGGACTGCATTGAAATTACCAAGAAAAGACTAGTTGAACAAAATATGCCCAACGAATATGCAGTACTATTAGAGCATTGTCTAACATCTG
This sequence comes from Scoparia ambigualis, assembly GCA_963921215.1. Lineage (NCBI taxonomy): Eukaryota > Metazoa > Arthropoda > Insecta > Lepidoptera > Crambidae > Scoparia > Scoparia ambigualis. The sequence goes on from OY992503.1 coordinate 10,519,472, forward strand.
GCTACCTTTTGTGGAATGAAGTTTACTACTTGCAAATAGAGGGTGTTGCTATGGGGTCCCCTGTATCACCCGTTGTCGCCGATATTTTCATGGAAGACTTCGAGGAGCGGGCCCTAAGCACATCACCCGTAACCCCAAGGTTCTATAAGCGGTACGTAGATGACACTTTCACTATCTTACCAACTGATAAAGTATCTGCTTTTCTAAGTCATCTTAACTCCATACACCCTAAAATACAGTTCACAATGGAGTTAGAGGCAGACAACAAGTTAGCTTTCTTGGACACTTTAATCATCAGGAATCCTGACCATAGTTTGAGCCACACGGTGTTTCGTAAAGTAACCCATACAGATAGGTACCTCAATGGTGATTCTCACCACCATCCTAGACAGTTGGCTACTGTAGGGAAATCTTTGTTTCAGAGAGCACGCGGCATCTGTGACACCCAACACCTGGCTGCTGAACTTCAGCATGTCAAGCATGTACTACAGGATAACAAACTGCAAGTACCGCGGCTTCGTCACAAAAAACGCAAAAAACCAACCACAGTCGAGCGCCAACCTGCAGTACTTCCATATATGAAAGGCGTCACTGACAAGATTGGTCACATCTTGAAGCGAGCTTCAATCAATACTTACTTTAAGCCGCCAAAGAAGATCAACCAGTTCTTACGACCTGTCAAGTGCAATATACCCCTTCAAGATGCAGGCGTGTACAAACTGGACTGCGACTGTGGGCTCTCGTACATCGGGCAAACAAAGAGAAGTGTAGGAACCCGCGTAAAAGAACATATAGCCGACGTCAAGCATAGGCGCGAAAATAAGTCTGCAGTGTGTGAACATGCTCTCGAGGGACCCAACCATTACATCAGATTTGACAAACCTCAAATACTCGCCAAGGAACAACGATTCATCCCTAGGATGATACGCGAGGCTATTGAAATTAAAAAACATCGTAATTTCAATAGAGAGGATGGTTGGAATTTACCACCTGCCTGGGACCCCATCATACAGGTCATCAAATCCCAGCCCCAACAGCAACACATTGCCAGACCTAAAAATATTGTTAGCTCGTATTGTGTAAACTTGAACGCACCCGGTAAAATATAAAAATTATTGACGGTAGGCAAATAACTTCTGACAATGAGACGACCAACACCTCAGTCTCCCTGTGACCACGGACCCTGTAAAGGGTTCGAAACGTCAGGATAATATAAAAACTATGTAAATAGTAAAATTAAACGCGAGTTAATCCGTAAAAAGTGTTTCATTTCAATGTGTAGTGCTCGCTTAAACCTCAGAAAACAATAAATAAAAACGTTGACAACATTAGAGCTCCACAAAAAAAAATCATATAAATAACTAAATTCAACGATGCCAAAGCCATGTTCAATGCAGTTTCATTGTTGGATATGACATGTGGTACACACCCCTCCTTTCTTGTGAGTCTGATGCAGCATTAAATATTGTTGTTATTATCATTAACCATGCTTTTTGAAGGTATCCAGAATCTCCTAAGAAATTAGAACAATATACTTACTTACTTATAGAAAATTGTCATAGGTAAAAAGTTAGTAGGTAAGTACCAATGTATTATACAAAATTGCTTGATATTGTTTTTTACCAAATAACCATGTTTGTTCACCATTCTGAGGAAGTCCATCCTCCAAATTATGAGGTAACATTTAAGATTTTTGAATCATCGTCTCAAATCTGCAAAACCACATAAAATAGTTTTATCTTTATGTCAATACTCTTTATTCTAGCAATTTTAACAAAACTGACATTTCCTGGTAAATCCCAATATAATAATAGGCATAATACTTACCTTTATTATGTAAGTAATAATTTATTTATTAAAACTTACCGTTTGAACGTAAGGACTGATATCTTTTCCTATTAAGAAAGATGCTTGTCTGTATAAGATGTATAGGGTATAGTCAATAGGTACACCTTACTACACTTAGAGCCTTGGTTTAATACTCTAAGCTACCTGGCAAATTAAATCTTCATTGGAACCTGTAAAACAAATAGGCAATCTAAGTTATAAATTGATAAATTGACATTATGGATAGGTTACATTTAATATTTATACAAAAAGTCCCTTACTGTTGTCTTATTCTTGACCTTTCTTGTCATGATTAAAGGTACTTAGGTGGATTTATTTGGCCCAAATGTTTGTATGGTTTGAGAGCCCCTACAAATTGTTATGCAGCGACTTGCTCTTCGTTGCGGAAAATGTTGCATGACACACATTTATTTGGTCACTCACATCGCAACAACTATATCAGCACGCAATTCCCGGCAGACCTTAGCTAAATATTTGAAAGTTCGTAAACGAGAACTCCGAGAACTATTCACAAGTACAACCAACTCGATTTCGTTAATTTGCTCCAAGTAACGTAGGGAAACATTTCTTCCTTAGCGCCTGAGCACTCGATTATCGCAGTCCACAATAGCCCTAAAAAGAGCATTTTAAACAAAACTTTCAACACAACACAACTATTCCTTCATCAGCTGATCAAACAATCGCCATTTTGTGTGAATTTTTATCTTCAATGTTTGAGTGATCGCTAGATTAGCGATTCTTGGCTTGTCAAACTGTCAATTAGGTCTATTTTAGCGTAAATTTTAGGTCGTAGGTAACTTTTGCTAATGTCAATCCCATACATTCGGTTTATCGTAGCGAAGATTTCGTAGCGTTTAATTTGTTTGCCAATTGACTAGGCCCTCTGAGGGCCTAGTCTAAAGTTAAAGTTACCTACGACGTAAAATTTACGCTAAAATAGACCTAATTGACAGTTTGACAAGCCAAGAATCGCTAATCTAGCGATCACTCAAACATTGAAGATAAAAATTCACACAAAATGGCGATTGTTTGATCAGCTGATGAAGGAATAGTTGTGTTGTGTTGAAAGTTTTGTTTAAAATGCTCTTTTTAGGGCTATTGTAGACTGCGATAATCAAGTGCTCAGGCGCTAAGGAAGAAATGTTTCCCTACGTTACTTGGAGCAAATTAACGAAATCGAGTTTGTTGTACTTGTGAATAGTTCTCGGAGTTCTCGTTTACGAACTTTCAAATATCTAACTAAGGTCAGCCGGGAATTGCGTGCTGATATAGTTGTTGCGATGTGAATGTGAGTGACCAAATAAATGTGTGTCATGCAACATTTTCCGCAACGAAGAGCAAGTCGCTGCATAACAATTTGTAGGGGCTCTCAAACCATACAAACATTTGGGCCAAATAAATCCACCTAAGTACCTTTAATCATGACAAGAAAGGTCAAGAATAAGACAACAGTAAGGGACTTTTTGTATAAATATTAAATGTAACCTATCCATAATGTCCATATATCAATTTATAACTTAGATTGCCTATTTGTTTTACAGGTTCCAATGAAGATTTAATTTGCCAGGTAGCTTAGAGTATTAAACCAAGGCTCTAAGTGTAGTAAGGTGTACCTATTGACTATACTCTATAAATCTTATACAGACAAGCATCTTTCTTAATAGGAAAAGATATCAGTCCTTACGTTCAAACAGTAAGTTTTAATAAATAAATTATTACTTACATAATAAAGGTAAGTATTATGCCTATTATTATATTGGGATTTACCGGGAAATGTCAGTTTTGTTAAAATTGCTAGAATAAAGAGTATTGACATAAAGATAAAACTATTTTATGTGGTTTTGCAGATTTGAGACGACGATTCAAAAATCTTAAATGTTACCTCATAATTTGGAGGATGGACTTCCTCAGAATGGTGAACAAACATGGTTATTTGGTAAAAAACAATATCAAGCAATTTTGTATAATACATAGGTACTTACCTACTAACTTTTTATCTATGACAATTTTCTATAAGTAAGTATATTGTTCTAATTTCTTAGGAGATTCTGGATACCTTCAAAAAGCATGGTTAATGATAATAACAACAATATTTAATGCTGCATCAGACTCACAAGAAAGGAGGGGTGTGTACCACATGTCATATCCAACAATGAAACTGCATTGAACATGGCTTTGGCATCGTTGAATTTAGTTATTTATATGATTTTTTTTTGTGGAGCTCTAAAGTTGACAACGTTTTTATTCTACAAAAAGGAGCAGTCTGTGCCATAAATCTATTTATCCATAAAATAGTAATTTGGTTTATTTGATGAGGAAAAATTAAGTATAAAGTTAATTTAGTTCTAAGTTTATTGTGCTTTATTTAAAAAGATTTACTTATGTACAAAAAAACAGTACCTTCGTTGACAACATTTATATTTTAAGAAAAGGAACAGTGTGCCATAAATATATTTAACCCATAAAATAGTGATTTGGTTTATATGATGGGGAAAAATTAAGAATAAAGTTAATTTAGTTCTAAGTTTATTGTACTTTATTAAAAAGATTAACTTAGGTAGGTACTAAAAAACAGTACCTTCTTATACACACAATTGGCATTTATTTTTATACACATATAGTTTTAATGTCAATAAGAGAAAGTGAAGCCTCATATTTAATAAACTTTGACTTTGAGAGAGTTAGGTAAGGAAATAAGAATATATTAAGAAATACAACATTAATGTTATTTTTTACTTGATATTTAATTTTACTTGCAGTAGGCACCTATAGAAAATGTTTAAGTACCTACTTATATCAATTTCTACTAGTCATAACATTAAGCTATTGAAGTTGTACTTGATTCATATCAACATACAAAGGTAATTATATGTATAAACTTGCATTATTATTATCCGATTATTAAATCTGGTGGGTTCTATTGTGTTTGTTATATTGTTTTTTCTTTAAATAGGTGGCTTAACATAAGGTGGCTTGTTATACATATAATACAAATTAAGTTCCATATCTAGCATACTCTGTAATAGTTTAGTTATTATCAATTTGGCGATTGTGAAGTAATCGATTGTAATTGTTGCTTGAGTTTGTAATGTTACTATCACATTTTTATTTGTGTGAATCTGTAAATGGTTTGCTGTTTCACATTTTCAGTGTTATACTTTTTATAGAACTGTCGATTCACCTGTGAATATAAAATAAATAAATAAAATTAATTGTTTTTAAATTATTTTTGGTAAATATATACTACCTACTAACTTTTTATGTATGACAATTTTCTATAAGTAAGTATATTGTTCCAATTTCTTAGGAGATTCTGGATACCTTCAAAAAGCATGGTTAATCATAATAACACCAATATTTAATGCTGCATCAGGCTCACAATAAAGAAGGGATGTGTACCACATGTCGTATCCAACAATGAAACTGCATTAAACATGGCTTAAAGTTGTACTTGATTCATTATCAACATACTAGGGTAATTATATAAAATTAATTGTTTTAAAATTATTTTTGGTAAACATATAAATAATCCTATGTTTTATTTCGATACATTATCAACCAACTCATAATGAATGGCAGTGAAATAAATAATGTAAAATAAATAAATATTTTAACTTGTCGCGTAGAGACCACGATCATGTCATTGTGTCTATGAAGGCGTAGGTATATTTAATAAATGATTTGACTTTTAATTTCAATTATTTTCGGTACCTACCGCTATAAATAAGTAACAATGAAACAATCCTATATTAAGGCGATGTTGTCTTCATCGTCATCCTATGAACGTCCTGAACATTCCCACATGAACGACAGCACTAAGGCAGACTGGGCTATAACAGGCTTAAGCCCTGAGCCAATACAACCGCAGTTTGCTTTACGTGCCTTCCAAAGCACGGAGGAGCTCGAGACGCTTTTTATTTGGTTACCCATCCTTTAGCTCGGTAATGTGAAAGTTGCGTAACTAACTGGCAAGATCACAAACCGGTGCGGCGCGGGCGGGGACTTTTTGCATTAGTTGAACCTCTAGCATTACCTTTCAAGTAACAGTAAGTACATTGCTTCGCTAGTTTGCATATTTTAAAATTAGTTTTAATTTAACTAGCAAAACCATGTACTTGGAATGTTTTTTATTTTATTTTATTTAGGACAATAATCAATTAGAAAAGTAATGTGATAGGTGTTGTAGTTAGACAACTAAACCCGAAAGCCTTAGCCGCTACGCCATAGAGTTACTTTAGGCGATGTACTCATACAAGATGCAAACGTTTTAATCACTACCTAGTGGGTACTCGCATCTAAGATCAAACTGTTTAAATGTTCGCGCGGTTTGTAACATTTAGTGTTATCACATATTTCATTACAGACGGACGTCAAGTTGTTAATATTTGAGAAATTCTTGGCAGCAAGCGTTTGCTTGTGGTCTTCAGTCTTAATTTATTTATATTATAAGCTGAAAAATGGGTTTGGTCTCATATCAATATCATATTATGGTAGGTAAGTCACTCGTCATCATTATAAGTACTTATTTACAAACGTGCTTGTCTGGCGAACTTCCGGCGAAAAAAGCGATTGATTCATTTTTCAAATTGTCTCAAGGAGTCTACCCGAATTTCTTAGGAAAGTGACATTCAATTCACTAAAACTCAAAAGGATCGGTGTGGTTACTACCTATTTATTAATCTTACTTAAGCGTTACATTATCATCAAACAAAAAAATACTAAGACAAGCCTGTATGTTCTATATCCCTTAGCTTATCGATATCGATGTAGCCTAGCGAATTTGATGAGCGATTTTGACGCTGTCACCGGTCGAGCGTTTGCCAGTTGACTAGGCCCTCTGAGGGCCTAGTCAATTGGCAAACAAATGAAACGCTACGAAATCTTCGCTACGATAAACCGAATGTATGGGATTGACATAAGCAAAAGTTACCTACGACGTAAAATTTACGCTAAAATAGACCTAATTGACAGTTTGACAAGCCAAGAATCGCTAATCTAGCGATCACTCAAACATTGAAGATAAAAATTCACACAAAATGGCGATTGTTTGATCAGCTGATGAAGGAATAGTTGTGTTGTGTTGAAAGTTTTGTTTAAAATGCTCTTTTTAGGGCTATTGTGGACTGCGATAATCAAGTGCTCAGGCGCTAAGGAAGAAATGTTTCCCTACGTTACTTGGAGCAAAGTAACGAAATCGAGTTTGTTGTACTTGTGAATAGTTCTCAGAGTTCTCGTTTACGAACTTTCAAATATTTAGCTAAGGTCTGCCGGGAATTGCGTGCTGATATAGTTGTTGCGATGTGAGTGACCAAATAAATGTGTGTCATGCAACATTTTCCGCAACGAAGAGCAAGTCGCTGCATAACAATTTGTAGGGGCTCTCAAACCATACAAACATTTGGGCCAAATAAATCCACCTAAGTACCTTTAATCATGACAAGAAAGGTCAAGATTAAGACAACAGTAAGGGACTTTTTGTATAAATATTAAATGTAACCTATCCATAATGTCCATTTATCAATTTATAACTTAGATTGCCTATTTGTTTTACAGGTTCCAATGAAGATTTAATTTGCCAGGTAGCTTAGAGTATTAAACCAAGGCTCTAAGTGTAGTAAGGTGTACCTATTGACTATACCCTATAAATCTTATACAGACAAGCATCTTTCTTAATAGGAAAAGATATCAGTCCTTACGTTCAAACGGTAAGTTTTAATAAATAAATTATTACTTACATAATAAAGGTAAGTATTATGCCTATTATTATATTGGGATTTACCAGGAAATGTCAGTTTTGTTAAAATTGCTAGAATAAAGAGTATTGACATAAAGATAAAACTATTTTATGTGGTTTTGCAGATTTGAGACGACGATTCAAAAATCTTAAATGTTACCTCATAATTTGGAGGATGGACTTCCTCAGAATGGTGAACAAACATGGTTATTTGGTAAAAAACAATATCAAGCAATTTTGTATAATACATAGGTACTTACCTACTAACTTTTTATCTATGACAATTTTCTATAAGTAAGTATATTGTTCTAATTTCTTAGGAGATTCTGGATACCTTCAAAAAGCATGGTTAATGATAATAACAACAATATTTAATGCTGCATCAGACTCACAAGAAAGGAGGGGTGTGTACCACATGTCATATCCAACAATGAAACTGCATTGAACATGGCTTTGGCATCGTTGAATTTAGTTATTTATATGATTTTTTTTGTGAAGCTCTAATGTTGTCAACGTTTTTATTCTACAAAAGGAGCAGTCTGTGCCATAAATATAGTTAATTTAGTTCTAAGTTTATTGTGCTTTATTTAAAAAGATTTACTTATGTACAAAAAAACAATACCTTCGTTGACAACATTTTTATTTTAAGAAAAGGAACAGTGTGCCATAAATATATTTAACCCATAAAATAGTGATTTGGTTTATATGATGGGGAAAAATTAAGTATAAAGTTAATTTAGTTCTAAGTTTATTGTACTTTATTAAAAAGATTTACTTAGGTAGGTACTACTAAAAAACAGTACCTTCATAAACACACAATTGGCATTTATTTTTATACACATATAGTTTTAATGTCAATAAGAGAAAGTGAAGCCTCATATTTAATAAACTTTGACTTTGAGAAAGTTAGGTAAGGAAATAAGAATATATTAAGAAATACAACATTAATGTTATTTTTTACTTGATATTTAATTTTACTTGCAGTAGGTACCTATAGAAAATGTTTAAGTACCTACTTATATCAATTTCTACTAGTCATAACATTAAGCTATTGAAGTTGTACTTGATTCATTATCAACATACAAAGGTAATTATATGTATAAACTTGCATTATTATTATCCGATTATTAAATCTGGTGGGTTCTATTGTGTTTGTTATAATATTGTTTTTTCTTTAATTAGGTGGCTTAACATAAGGTGGCTTGTTATACATATAATACAAATTAAGTTCCATATCTAGCATACTCTGTAATAGTTTAGTTATTATCAATTTGGCGATTGTGAAGTAATCGATTGTAATTGTTGCTTGAGTTTGTAATGTTACTATCACATTTTTATTTGTGTGAATCTGTAAATGGTTTGCTGTTTCACATTTTCAGTGTTATACTTTTTATAGAACTGTCGATTCACTTGTGAATATAAAATAAATAAATAAAATTAATTGCTTTTAAATTATTTTTGGTAAATATATACTACCTACCTACTAACTTTTTATGTAAGTATGACAATTTTCTATAAGTAAGTATATTGTTCCAATTTCTTAGGAGTATATTGTTCCAGTTTCTTAGGGTAATTTAATTATATAAAATTAATTGTTTTAAAATTATTTTTGGTAAACATATAAATAATCCTATGTTTTATTTCGAAACATTATCAACCAACTCATAATGAATGGCAGTGAAATAAATAATGTAAAATAAATAAATATTTTAACTTGTCGCGTAGAGACCACGATCATGTCATTGTGTCTGTGAAGGCGTATATTTAATAAATGATTTGACTTTTAATTTCAATTATTTTCGGTACCTACCGCTATAAATAAGTAACAATGAAACAATCCTATATTAAGGCGATGTTGTCTTCATCGTCATCCTATGAACGTCCTGAACGTTCCCACATGAACGACAGCACTAAGGCAGACTGGGCTATAACAGGCTTAAGCCCTGAGCCAATACAACCGCAGTGTGCTTTACGTGCCTTCCGAAGCACGGAGGAGCTCGAGACGCTTTTTATTTGGTTACCCATCCTTTAGCTCGGTAATGTGAAAGTTGCGTAACTAACTGGCAAGATCACAAACCGGTGCGGCGCGGGCGGGGACTTTTTGCATTAGTTAAACCTCTAGCATTACCTTTCAAGTAACAGTAAGTACATTGCTTCGCTAGTTTGCATATTTTAAAATTAGTTTTAATTTAACTAGCAAAACCATGTACTTGGAATGTTTTTTATTTTATTTTATTTAGGACAATAATCAATTAGAAAAGTAATGTGATAGGTGTTGTAGTTAGACAACTAAACCCGAAAGCCTTAGCCGCTACGCCATAGAGTTACTTTAGGCGATATACTCATACAAGATGCAAACGTTTTAATCACTACCTAGTGGGTACTCGCATCTAAGATCAAACTGTTTAAATGTTCGCGTGGTTTGTAACATTTAGTGTTATCACTTATTTCATTACAGACGGACGTCAAGTTGTTAATATTTGAGAAATTCTTGGCAGCAAGCGTTTGCTTGTGGTCTTCAGTCTTAATTTATTTATATTATAAGCTGAAAAATGGGTTTGGTCTCATATCAATATCATATTATGGTGGGTAAGTCACTCGTCATCATTATAAGTACTTATTTACAAACGTGCTTGCCTGGCGAACTTCCGGCGAAAAAAGCGATTGATTCATTTTTCAAATTGTCTCAAGGAGTCTACCCGAATTTCTTAGTAAAGTGACATTCAATTCACTAAAACTCAAAAGGATCGGTGTGGTTACTACCTATTTATTAATCTTACATAAGCGTTACATTATCATCAAACAAAAAAATACTAAGACAAGCCTGTATGTTCTATATCCCTTAGCTTATCGATATCGATGTAGCCTAGCGAATTTGATGAGCGATTTTGACGCTGTCACCGGTCGAGCGTTTGCCAGTTGACTAGGCCCTCTGGCGAACTTCCGGCGAAAAAAGCGATTTATTCATTTTTCAAATTGTCTCAAGGAGTCTACCCGAATTTCTTAGTAAAGTGACATTCAATTCACTAAAACTCAAAAGGATCGGTGTGGTTACTACCTATTTATTAATCTTACATAAGCGTTACATTATCATCAAACAAAAAATACTAAGACAAGCCTGTATGTTCTATATCCCCTAGCTTATCGATATCGATGTAGCCTAGCGAATTTGATGAGCGATTTTGACGCTGTCACCGGTCGAGCGTTTGCCAGTTGACTAGGCCCAATGGAAATCAAATTTCTAGTGAAAAGTAGGTACAGCAGCACGCGCGCTCTGTACAGTTATTTAAAAATAGTCAAGAGCCCAAATTAAAAAAAATCTTTTCTTGTATTTTGACATTGAATTGAATTGAATTAAATTGAATCGACATCGAAAAATTTTAATCGATAGTGACAGCGTCTATAGACGTTTACATAAATATGACATTAGACTTGTGCACGGACAGGTAATCTCTGTGTGTGAACATAATAGTGTGCGTCTATTTTATGCACAGACATATAATAGAAGTATATGTCTGTGATTTTATGCTAGTGTTCAACAATGTTGTCGTTTGCGTGCGTAGCGACGTCATTTAAAAATGCATTAGTGTGTTAACAATTTCTATGTGTGTTTCCTTCCCCCCGCAGGAAATGACAGACTTTTTTGCATAGAAATTAGTGCGCGTGTCGTCTCCTGTTGGTTGAATGCTCTAGCTCTAAGGTGGCAACCTAACTTGGTTACATTATAATGACGGATTATTTTCACGCTAAGTTGTAGCTCCTCTCAGATAAATTTAATTATTTGCAAGGTATTCTTCCGAAGAAACCTATAAACTAGCCATAGCATTGTTAGTGATATATATGCGTTACGTGTGACAAAATGTCTTGTGTGATTGAGGGTTGTAAATCCCTTATAATAAGAAAAGAAAATAATCAAGACACAATAACCTTTTATCGGTAAGCTCAGACTGTTTTCGTTTTACCTAAACATAATTAATGGCATAAATCTATTAAAACACTCTAATAGTTTGTCTAAATAGTCATCGTGTTCAGTTCTGTGCTGATATAAGGCATTTATCAATGAAATTTTGTTCAAATGTTGAAGGTTATGTTTTTTCGCCTAGTGACGTGCATTTCTATATCGATTAATCAGTATTTTGTGTAAGTGGTTGGCACTTCTATCTTTAAATTATGATATACATTCGTGGTCAACTAATTAGGGACATTCAAGATAGTGAAGAGTTATAACCGGTTATGTACATATAAATATAAAACCCTATTGATTTTTCAGCACCTATTATTTGCATAATTTGGTCCGATTACTATACTATAAATGGCTGTAAATAAGAGAATAATTAAATAGAAAAAAGTATTTAATATCAAAGGTTGAACATGTATTAAATTTTAAGGTATAATTATGTAGCTGGACATTTAATTAAGGACAGTAAAGTATAATGATGAATAGAGTTAAACAAAACGAATAATCTCCAGTATTATAATATTTTTAAAAGCTCCATTTTATTACGTGTAAAATCAGTACCCAGTAGCAAAACCTTTGTTAGTAATTACCGCTTGACACCGATGTGGCATAGACATTATCAGTTTCTGACATGTTTCGATAGGAATGTTTGCCCATGCCTCACAAAAAGCTTGATTAAGTTGATCTAAAGTTGTGGTACGATAAGTTGAAACTTTTTTCTTGATTTCGTGCCAAAGGTGCTCAATTGGGTTGAGGTCCGGGCTATTTGCTGGCCAATCTAGCACCGATACTGACTGACTGGTATTAAACGACTTGACTGAACGGGCGGTATGTTTCGGGTCGTTATCATGCTGAAACGTCCATATAATAGGGAGATGCTCCTCAGCATAGGGAAGCATAGTTTCCTCCAATATTGTTTTGTATTGATGTTGGTCTAAGTTACCCTGAACTTTTCTCACAGGTCCCACTCCACGTCCAGAAAATGAACCCCAAATTTTAATGTTTCCACCGCCATGTTTCACCTGCTTTTTTGTGAATCTTGGATTCATTTCCGCTTTTACAGGACGCCGTACGTATTGCCTTCCATCTGAAGAAATTAAATTAATCTTGGTCTCGTCAGAGAATAATACATGTTGCCATTGGGCGTAGGTCCAATGTCCATATTTACGTGCAAACGCCAAACGAGCATTTCTATGTTCTTTCTTCAACAACAGTAGTTTGCGAGCCACTCTTCCGAACAACCCTGCTTCTACCAGACGTCGTCGAACGGTCCTCGCTGATACACCGGCTCTTTCGTCTGCCCCAAACACTTCGTGTTTAATTAAAATAGAGCCTAGAAACGGATCTTTCTTAGCTAACCTGGTTATCATTCTATCTTCTTGCGGAGTTGTTTTTCTCGATCTTTTTGTCCTGGGCACATTTAAAGCTGTGTTATTGCGCCTGAAATGTTGCACTGCATTGCATACCATAGTTTTTGAACAATTTAAATGTTCTGCTATCCCTCGGTATGACCAACCACGCTCGACAAACTTCATGATAATTGTTCGTAGTGTTGGATCGCAACTTTTATTTTTGCCCATATTTCTTCAAAATAATTCTAAAACTTAAAATTAAAAATCTGGATTGCCGCCAAAACTACCACAAAACAATAAAAGAAGAAATAAAAAAGTATTGAGATTCAAATTTTGAAAATAGAACGCAATATCTCAGTGTCCCTAATTAAATGGCCAGCCAGCATTCTTTGAACAAATAGCACACTGATAATCTATCAGCTATACTGTAAAGAGGTTTAATGTTTAAGAAGTTGTTATTGTTTGTATAATCGGGCACATCAATGACTAATTATACTTACGTGTAAAAGATATGGAATATTGTTAAGACTCGTTGGAAAATAAAAAATAAATTCACAATTTGGCTTAACTAGAGATTGTCCCTAATTAGTTGACCACGACTGTATGTATATGCCTCATTTATAACTTGTTTTACTCTTAACATGATATTAAAAATTTATAACTTTAAAAGTTACCTATTAATAATTTAAAAAATGTACATAATTGAATGGTCTTCTTGATTACTACTATTACCATTTATCTGCATTTTCACTAATTTTAAAAATTCTACATTTTGGTTACAGGTTTCCAAAAAATGATGATATAAATATAGAATGGCTACGGCCGGCGTGTAAGAAGACTAAATTGGATATGGAATAAACGCAGTCAAATATGTTCTAAACATTTTACGATCAATCAATCATGAACAATGTCTGCGACACATTTGTACCAACAAGCATTTTGAGCAATCTTGTTAATCATTCTCTAAAACAAAGTTTCGATGACAATTACAGAATCCTATTGATAAAAGCCGTACCTAAGTTATATTTGACAATAGACGCGTTTTACCTGAAATAAAACGCATATTAAATACTTACCTCATTAGAAGCTTATAATATTGAGATAGGCATATCCGTTTCCCGTCGTATTTTCCTTCTCTTTCTTCCGGTATATCGCTGTCTCTCTCGCTCATCCCACTCAGTGGCGTCACCAGGTGGCGCGGTGGGGGAACCAGGAGATTTCACCCCCGTGCCCATTTGTTCATCATTGCGTCGAAATATGCAATAAGCGCCAGGCGGAAATAAAAACTAAGCTTCTAATGAGGTAAGTATTTAATATGCGTTTTATTTCAGGTAAAACGCGTCTATTAAACACTTGACCGTCATTAGAAGCTTATAATATTGAGACCTGTTTGTTATCGCCTGGTGAAAACGCCAATGTGAGAAATAAATTAAACAATAAGTGCGAGAGAGTTAATCATATGATTATGGTTTAAACAAAAAGTTATAAATTAAGTACTAATTATTTACAATTTAAGTCATGTAAGAAAATAATTGGCCAGTCATTGATGAAAAATCAAATAATTTAGCTTGTAAACCATGTAAACGAACATTATTATTAGGAAATAAATATTGTTTACTATTTGATTTCAATCACTTTAGAGGGTAAAAATAAAAAATGAAAAACTTCGTGACGCCTGAATCAATATTTCACGACAATAAACCTTGTGAAAAGTATTAAGTAACTAATCTCCAATTACCAATAGTTAGTATATCCTCAATGGGTAAATCATATCAATCTAGTTTGTAGATGCTACAGCGGAGCAAAACACAACCAGGTGTGGCTGTAATATCCATCTAGCTACCACAGTGCTTGAAACAGGTGACGGGTGAACCACACGAAGTTTTAAATAAATTAGTTTAGCCATTTTGTACAATATTTATTGATCCTTTTAACCAGTAGCAATTTCTAGCTTGTTTGTCTGTAGTCCCTACAGTCAGTTTTTGACCCAAACTGTCGCCATAATATTACTGCATTGTCCTGAACAAAATAATGTTTGGTGTCCACAGCAAGGTAACAAAGGAGCAATGCGACAATAATATTGCAGTGTTACGAACTAGTTGATTCTAGGTTTGAAATACATTACAAAGGTCTACAGACTAATATTACTAAAACCTGGAAAAAGGAGGTTTTGTTGTTTTTAAATGTTTAATTGAGATTGATTTTAAAACATGTTTAACTATTACCTCGTCACTAAGATTTCCATACAATTGTGCGCTGCATAAAGTAGAAACGACAATTTATGGTAGTGTATAGTATTGTAAGAAAGATTTAAAATATTAAGTGTAAATCTGCCAAAAACTGGACTGACTGGACCCATTTGGTACGCGTTCCGCGTGTGGATGGCGCCGCTGCTGCTGCTAACGCCCTTTCTGTACTACTGGACCAAGCACAAGTGCTCATATGGTTTTATAATAACCGGACGCTTGAGTAGAGAAATTTGCTTGTGGTTCCATAACGATATATCATTTAAGCACACCAAATTTCAACGTCATGTCTTGAACCTTGGGGGTTGGCAGTTCTGTGGTTATGTCTACCAGGCGTCTACGTTTCGAATTCCATACTGTGAATGAGGCAGCAAGGGGTACCACAATCAGATAAATTCCTGTTGAGGTGTGCTAGCACCCGGGGGATGAGGGAAGGTGGTGCGAATTTCCAAGCCAGAGGGAAGCGTTCTACTTCAGGCTGAAAGCATTGTGAAACATCGATTCGTAATCATTGAGATAAATCTGCATAGTTTACCCACTACTCGAGCGTTCTTGGATACAACCAGGTGAATTACTGGCCAGGCCCACTTCGCGAATATCGTTTGTGTGAATTCTGGCAGTAGATGCCACTCTAGAGCTTGGCTTTGGCGAGACAGTTCATCTGCATGGCTGTTCAATTTCCCTGGAATGTAATGAATTTTGACCACAATTTGGTTGGTGGTCATTTGTTGGTTGGTTGGCAATTTGGAGGATTAAAATAAAATTGTCGCAGGCTTCGTGTTCGATGCTTGTAATTCTAAGACTTAGAACAGCCCGCTTTTCTTTTTGATTGCAGTGCAGCTTTTGTTCGGATGCACTCCACCTTCCCGATAGGGCAGAATTGTTGAGTTGTGACCCCCCAATCCTGAAGCAACGGTTGTCAAAAAGAATGTTGGTGGAGGTATATGTATTGGTGTTTCTGATAATTTTTAGCTACCAATACATTTAACTACATCGTAAGGTAGGTCTATTTTACCGCCCAATTTCTTCTCTTAGGTATCGTAAAAGGCGACTAACGGACCATAGATTGCACATACATCCAACAGTATAGAGCGGCGATAGGCTCATCACTTATCACGTACATGTGCAGTTATTATTTGGTGAAACGTAGACTATGGCAGAGGACTGTTTTTGCGGTCCTCATTGCCTGGTCTCGGACTAACCCTTCGGGGATAACAGTCGTGAGTATATGTAGGTATGTATGGACGTTTGTGATTCCTCCATGTATCCTAGTATGTCCTTGCGGAAGACATTGACTTTGGTAAGCGCCCTGCGAGGGCGGTCAAACAGACTTTTTGAAGTTTATGTGGACACCAAAATAAGTAAGTGTTTCTATTACAATGTTGGCATGTCTAGACAGAACCATCTGGTCTTTATGTCTATAAGATAAAAGTCTAAGAAAACATTGCCGTGCTCATCTCAAATGGAAGGCATATAATTTTTAGTAATTCGCCTTTGTAGAAAAGACGAAGAAACCATTGTGGGATTTGGCTATAGTCAGATGGTAGTACCTAGGTTTGAGAAAAGTAATTTGTACATCTCGTCTCTTGGCCGTACACAGTCCGGAATTCATATAATAATTTAACGACTTCAGGTTAAAAATTTGGACGGAGTGACCTTTCTTGAGTGCTCGTTGGTACTAAGAACTGGGTTAAAACGAAGTTTGGAAAATAAAACTTACTGTTTCTAGAAACCTGTTCCTTCATCTGTGTCAGCATTGCAGACATTTTGTCCGATACAAGCGTGTAACAACTGTCGATTGTAACGTTTGGAACCTTGAGCGATGGCTTCAGATAAAACGGTATTCGATACTGTGTTATGATAGAAAACTTGGAGCACCTATTTAGTCCCAACGGTGTCGATAAAGTGCAAATTGACCGGCTCGAAATTTACCTCTGTTAGCAGAGAAGATGGACGTTTTTGTCCTGATTGATAGAGCTGCCAAGCCTATGATCCTGGGGATCGAAAGTAAGAACAGCCTCCGTTGTTTATATTATAGCTACGATGTGGTTCGTGGCTGGCATAAGTATGTCCTTGCGGAGGACATTGTTTTTGTTAAGCGCCCTGCGAGGGCGGTTCATAGCCACGATGTGGTTTGTGGCTGGCATAAGCATGTCCTTACGGAGGACATTGATTTTGGTAAGCGCCCTGCGAGGGCGGTTCATAGCCACGATGTGGTTTGTGGCTGGCATAAGCATGTCCTTGCGGAATACATTGTTTTTGGTAAGCGCCCTGCGAGGGCGGTCCATAGCCACAATGTGGTTCGTGGCTGGCATAAGCATGTCCTTACGGAGGACATTGTTTTTGGTAAGCGCCCTGCGAGAGCGGTTCATAGCCACAATGTGGTTCGTGGCTGGCATAAGCCTGTCCTTGCGGAGGACATTTATTATTTAATTTAATTAAAAACGGTTACATAACCATTTACAACAATTAAACGTATTATTCAAATTCAAATAAAATAAGGGACATTTAGCATAACTTTAACATACTTACATGCATCTTCTCGCAAAAACCGCAAACACTCAAGTAATATTACCATTGATTTTGGTAAGCGCCCTGCGAGGGCGGTTTATAGATACGATATGGTTCGTGCTGGCATAACCGCATAAGCATGCCCTTGCGGAGGACATTTATTTATTAAATTTTATTAAAACGGTTAAATACCAATTACAATAATTAAAAATATTATTCAAAATCAAATTAAATTAAATAAGGTACATTTAGCATTATATTAACATATATGCATCTTCTCGCAAAACCGCGAACACTCATGTAATAACCATTGATTTTGGTAAGCGCCCTGCGAGGGCGGGCAGATTATTACCACGATATGGTTCGTGGCTGCCATGTCCTTGCGAAGGACATTGATTTTGGTAAGCGCCCTGCGAGGGCGGGCAGATTATAGCCACGATATGGTTCGTGGCTGCCATAAGTATGTCCTTGCGGAGGACATTAATTTTGGTAAGCGCCCTGCGAGGGCGGTTCACAGCATGCTGTGCGTGTGTCTGTCCCATGAACCAGAAGAACAACGCGATGGTACACTATAAGAAGTTTGCCCTTGCGAAAGGTAACCGTTTGTTGTTAGTACAGGTTTTGCTTGCGAGGCATTCCCAGTACTAGTATTTAATAACTGGCCAAAAAGTTTTCTAACAAAACAATTTTTTTTTTTTTAATGCAACTGTAATCTGTTCAGAATTAAACAAATGTGTGTTTGAAGGTAAAATCTTATTCAAAGTAGCAAGCATTAGAGGGTCTTTTACATTTTTATGAGTACCTATCCTCTTTTCGTATATTTATAGTTTCAGTCTACAACCTAATCACCACTGAAAATAAGACCTTTATGAGAGGCATCAGATGTCTGCGACCAACTAGTAAACTGCGCAGACAATTATTAAAAATATCTTTTTAGTTTTAAAATACCAAAAGTTATTGGTTGTGCACCAATTTATCAGAATATTGGTGCTTAAGGCCTAGCTGGCTCTTTTAGTTTACTTTTAAAATCAAAAATCAAATCTAGATCACTACACGGAATATTTAAATTGTTAACTGTTTTAGTCAGTATTGGTAACACCTGCGAGGTGCAACAATCGTTGTAAGATTTCCTCTTACGTCCGATAAAGCAGACACATTGTCGTTATCGTCATGAAAGGCGGGTAGGTACGATGACCATGCTTCTTTGAACGATGACGACTAACTCGAACTCAACCTTCGCCGATGCGATCGGGATTGTTAGAAGGACTAGCTATAGCCGCTTAGCTACAATTCATTTTTCTCATTATCTAATGTAAGCACTAATTATCGGTTTCTTATCTAAAATAAAAAGAAAAAGTGCCTGGAGGGTAGATACCACGTATTAAACACAAAAAACACTTTTAAAAATACTATCTTTATCTTAAAAGAAAAGGTGTATCTACATCTCTGGCGGGTAAAATAAAAAGTTTGATATAGAAGATAAGTTTAAATTATAAATTCAGCGAACGGTAACACCGTTAAGTTAAGAAACTATTCTAAGTACTCACGTGTATTGTAGAAACTCACGAGAACTGTGTTGCAGTTTAAATAAAAATAATTATATTTCTTTGTCACTTGATCACTATGTAGTGCACAAGTTACGCCGACGGGAAATTTCACGCCAATGATGAACAAATGGGCACGGGGGTGAAATCTCCTGGTTCCCCCACCGCGCCACCTGGTGACGCCACTGAGTGGGATGAGCGAGAGAGACAGCGATATACCGGAAGAAAGAGAAGGAAAATACGACGGGAAACGGATATGCCTATCTCAATATTATAAGCTTCTAATGACGGTCAAGTGTTTAATACGAATACCAAACTGGTATTACAGGAATGTGCGCCTCGTGACAAATTATGAAGCTTTTTAACCAAAACCTTCTTATTTAAGAGGCAGTGATTTAATAAAAATGTTTTCAATGTTTATTTATAAGTTTTTTAGCAATCCTTCATATTTATATTATCCTCGTATCAATTTTCAGATTTACTTTCAAAGCATAAAGTTCAATATCCATCTAGTTAATTTGACAGATAAGGGTAGGCCGATGTGACTCTGACTGTACACTGCTTCTCGTTATTAACTTGCAAAACTTGCTGAAGGCAAAAGTGACCACTTTTACCGTTAACAATTTTTTGGCCTAACAATAGAACGTAAAGTAGTGTGTGTACACACGACCACTGATCGACCTACCCAAATCTGTCAAAATATTCCAATTGATATTGAACTCTACATGATTGACATTAGGATGAAATTTGGTTGCGAGAATTTTACACATACAGGGTCAATTTTGGGCCGCCCGCCAAATTTTTTCGCGTGATCATATAACAGCAGTACAGCCAAATAATCAAATAAAAAACATATTTTTTTGTCACATTTTTGTCTCAATTCTTTATTACGAAAATTAAAATCATTGTCACCTAGCGCGCGGCCGCCTCGTTTTCAAAGCGCATGCACGTGACCGCTATTTATTCACCCCTTCCACCAATGACGGCGCGCCGTTCGCTTTGACCGCGAGGGTGAGCACACGCACCTAGAGATATAGGATTTAAAAAGCAGCCAATAAATTATATTTAAAAACAGAAAATATTTATTATTTTTACGTCAAATATTATATTATTACTTTTTATACCCCATATTTACTTTTGGCGGGGGGTCCAAAATTGACCCTGTATAAGGATAGATAGATGTAACGCTGACTGTACAGGCAGCGTCATATCGCCCTACCTTACCTACTCTGCGACCTACTAATCTGTGAAATACCTGCAACCGAATCTCATCCTAATGTTGAAATCGTAGAGTTTGGAATTGGGATATTTTTACAGATTTGAGTAGGTCGATCTGACGCTGCTGTACCCTACAGTGATTCAATATAATATTTGAGGTGTTTTTCTTGTGCACCATAATGTAGGTTTTGAAAATTTGTCCGATTTAGTTTATATCGTTTCCAAGGCAAGCGAAAAAGCCGACAATGACTGAATTATTATGTTAGCGTCGAGAAGACAGGATTTGTATCACTCTCCATACACTTCTGTCATTCTGTATCATTTTCTCGTGGAAGTGCATTTTGTGAGTAATGTAGTGCGTGTAGTGAAACGCAACGAAATATACAGAATGACAATAGTGCATGGAAAGCAAATACAAATTCTGTCTCCTCGATGCTAACATAATACTTCGGTCATTGACGGCGCGCTTATCCTTCGCCTTCATATTTATTTACATGTTCAATATTTAGTTTTATTTTTGTCGATATAAAATGCCGAGAAATGACGTCCCTAGTGTGACCTACACAAATTAGGACAAGTCAATCATTCTCCATCTCTTTCTAACTCATTAGCATGACTCGTAAGAAGAAGAAGGATAAATACATGTTTTTGCTTGCTATTTTAGCGTGGTTTCTATGCTTGTTATTGTTCTGAGGGGGTGTTTATCAAAACAGTGAGAGGATATCCCATTAAATGTAGGTATATGATTTGAAAAACAAAGACTACAAAAATTTACGAATAAAGATAAAATATGGGATTCGATCGGTCCGGAATTTCAAATGGATGGTAAGTAAATAATAGTACTTAAGTAATAAAAGGTCTTACTCAGAGTCAGATTCCGATGTTAAGTACGAGGATGTCATCACCACAACAATTAAGTAGATATACCAGATAAGAGATAAAGACGCGCAGCTTTAGTGACTGTTCACTAGCAAATGAAGTTCGCGGTTCGCGCCGGAGTCGCGCAGGTGTGCACGTTCTCCCGCATCGCGTCCCGCTTCCCGCGTTACTGACGCGCGCAGGTTTGGTCGAACCTTTAATGGGGCCCATAACTCAACTGAACTGACAGTTAATAAAAGTTGTGAAAAGCCAAAAAAATTTGTCATACACTGCATGTAGGTACTGTGCCAATTATTATTCAATTGCTAGGGAAAAATACAAAGTGCGCACGCGATGTACGGCGACTTGCCTTGAGTGTTCATCATTTTAAATGTTAGTTGAGTTAGGAAATGGGCCTGCAGATGTTAGGTGGAAATGGAGTCCAATTTCTAGGATTTTAAAGTAAAAACTTAGAGGATAAAATGTTTAATAAAAAAATCAACCAGTCTCAGGAAGCTCGAATGGGATTCAAACCCATGATCTTTGGATTGCTGGTCCACTGCTCTAACAGCTAAGCTACCGAGACCCCAGAAGACTCGTTGAATTCTTTCTAGTAGTTGATGATTTACGATGCAAGCCAGCAACATTACGCCACTGTGAAGGTTTACCTACCCTCAGTCGAAAGAAATACTATTACAAGTTTTTAACAATCAATAAAGAAGTAGTTGCTTAAAAATATCTTTATTATTGAAATTTTGCATTCACAATGCTAATAGTTAAAGGATAAAATGTTTACTAGAAAAAATCAACCAGTCTCGGGAAGCTCGATCGAATGGGATTCAAACCCATGACCTTTGGATTCCTGGTCCTCTGCTGTAATTTTAAAGTACCTACATCGTAAAAATGGGATAATGTTTTTAAAGTAGATACTAGAACTTAATAGACTTAATAGGATACCAATTAAGATTTTCAAGTGAAGTGGTCCTAATCCACTTTAATCTTCATTTAAAATTTTTTTATAACCAAATAAGTAAATAAAAAAAAAGAAAAGAAGATTAATG
This sequence comes from Scoparia ambigualis, assembly GCA_963921215.1. Taxonomy (NCBI): domain Eukaryota; kingdom Metazoa; phylum Arthropoda; class Insecta; order Lepidoptera; family Crambidae; genus Scoparia; species Scoparia ambigualis. Next base: position 10,541,802 of record OY992503.1, read on the forward strand.
AAATTTTATTTTATTTTACTCTTACAATAGGGTACTTATATAGGCTTAATTTTGAAATGTAGTCCAATAAGAGAAAATACCAAACATTTCAGATCCTGGACAAGGTAGTAAAAACAACGAAGACCCTCTGGATCACGAGATTGATTTACGTCTACCAGTGACCCAGTTTTAGAGGTAGTAAATGAAATATGTTCTTCACCAATTACTATTTCCAGTTCCTGGAATGAAAGAGAGAAAGTTATGTTTAATATTTACTAAAAAATTACTTTTACATACTATGTTAAGGGGGTCAAAATCTAGTGTTAAAATATTCTAATTCACAGAATACACCCAAGATTTTTAGAGCAGGCCAGAGTGCAAGTGTGTATTTCATAATTTTAATTATTTATTTTCACAAGGCTGGTTTTTAAGTATTTATCACTAGTTGCAAAATCATTAGAAAGGCAATTTTCCTCTAATTGTTGATGTAAAAGGCAAGATCATCCTTCACTGTTCCTTGACAAAATAGAAGCAGAAAATTTTATTACCTTGGTGGTCATTAAGTGTTATTTTGATCAGTGTCGTCTTATTTAATAAATAAATAAACTTCCCTACATTCACACCAATTATCTAGCCCAAGAGAAGCTTCGTTCTGAAACTCGTTAAATGGTTACTAGACAATGGATAAACATACTTAAAATACATACTTATACATAGAAAACACCCAGACCCGAAACAATTTAGAAAAACAATCATTTCTAAATTGACCCGACCGGGGATCGAACCCGGGACCTCAGAGATGGCGACACTATGAAAACCGATGTGCAAACCACTCGACCAAGGAGGTCGTCATTTGCATATTATGTAAACTTAAAAAGTGAAAAGCAGAGAGCTACGGATCAAAAACAGGTATGATAGAACTTGCTTGTCTTCCAACTCGGTCAGGCTGCGGCCATAGGCGATCATCTTCATGCATAATTTCAGAGTCCAAAATAACTCGTTTCAGCTCCTCCATCACACAAGGGTGTGCGTATGCTTCTTTGCGTATCATGGTGTCATTCTTGTAGTTAGAATTATTTGCATAACGTAGCTTACCGTCGGGTCGAAATTCAAATTCTAAAAATTCATGACCAAACTTTCCCTTGTGCCCGACGTAGTATCGTATATAAAAATCTGTAGACATTGTAACTTTCACTGCATAAAACTTTTACTCAACTTACAATAAATTGTGTCTCTCTAAATTTGATGAAGTGGATTTAGGAAATAATCCATTAAACATAACCTCTCAGCCTGATATCGCAATCAAAGCCGCCGCAAGCAACGCAACGCAACAACAAGACCATAGATAAAGGTAATACCAAGACTTTCCGTTTAAAAAAAAGTACCTACTTTGTGAACATTGGGATCTATAACTATAGAGAGAGCATAAGTTTGCTATCTCTTTCTGCCTTAATCCATTACTACTTTTGTTCCGTTTCGGCACATCATGTTTACCCTATGTAAAAGAAAGACAAAACATAGGATGAAAGGACCGTGTCGGTGAAACTGTGCAACGTTTTACATGGATCCAGCGACACTTGGCCCCAAACAAATCGCTGTCATTATTTTACCTACCAAATAATTATTTGTTTTTTTAGTTGAATAAGTGAATATTATAAGTGTACATATTATTCCGTTGGGCTTAATTGAACAACAAGTTGTTCAGTCAAACATTGCAGTAATAGAAGTGAGTGGCAAATGCCTGGAATATCGTTTCTTACGTAAGTTTTGTTAATCTGGTTTCGTGATGATTATTAGCAATTTACCATGCAATATTTGATTTGTTTCTATTGAAAATGCTAATAAATGATTGTAAATCTCTAATTCTAGTCTTAAATATGTGTGCTTTTGGTTTAATACGGAAGTTTCATAAAATTATTTCAACATAACCTGTAATCAGTATTGTCAGGTACTTGGCAAAGTTTACCCCAAAAATACTTAGGTTTTAGTATGGAACGAATAGCATAAAATAATCTAATTAAAATATATCTACCTTTACTTTTTACCTTTCCTATCACCGTGGTAGAAAATAATAAATTTAGTTTTAAGGTTTTAGCGGCCTCACGAGAATCAAGCAAGCCTAGTGTAAATTATCGTTTATTTTCTATTTATTTTAGATTTCCAAAGGACGAAACACTCAAAAAAATGATAATGGAGACATAAAAATAAAGAAGAATGAAATCTTAGCGAAATCGCAGCCACTTATCAAAACTTGGTAACATGAATACTATTGAGGACTTGAATACTGACAATAAAAATAATCTAGAAGTAAATATCACAAATCATAAAGTGTGTCGCTTCTGAGATTTTGGTGTCAAAACTTGCATTTTTTTATTATTTTATATATTTTTCCCATAACATCAAAATTTTTGTTTGTTTTCAACTTCTCTATTGGTTTATCAGTGACCGCGATTTCGCAAAATTCTCCTTTATTTTAGTATGAATTTTCGGTATTCCACAAAATTAAGATGAAGTATTTATGTTACAGGTTGTTTAATCGTGCAGTAGTTGCAGTACTGAAGAAACATTAGAACCAAAGCAGCAATGCATCTTTTTCACTTAAATAATCTTGACTTTGTCAGATTATTTATAAAACAGCGATTAAAAGTTAAACTTACGTTGAAATTAATGTTAGAAAGAAACAATTTAGGCCACGGATTGTTTCATAAAGAGTTACCTATTATAATTTGGCTTCACGTGTTATTTTATTTTATATTGTAAAAAAATTCTCAAAGATTGATTGATATTTCATCCACAATACATTGTTGTTGATTTTATGTTTTCGTTTCTTTTATTTCCACCATTCTACATCCGACACCAAAATGAGAGGTGTTATGTCGAGAGGTCGAGACTTAGTTTTTGTTCTTAACATTGTATAAAAGGAGATGTTTAATTTTATGCCAAGACCATGTACACCTACTCAAAAAATAGTATAAAATACATGTATTTAGTTGGTAAAAGTAATATTCCGATATGCTTTACCATTTTCGTGTAGTAAAATAAAAATGAAAACATAATTTTCAATAACCTGGCAACTCGATATGCCTTCCTGAGTTAAAATGAAGTGTCCAAAGCTGTAAAGAAGGTAATAAAAAGTGTAAAGCCGGGTCCGCTGCGCCAGATTTTGAACAGAACATTGTTCGAAAACATAAATTACTCAATGGGCCACATTATTACTCAATGGGCCACGCCCCTTATTTATGTTTTCGAACAATGTTCTGTTCATAAATCTGGCGCAGCGGACCCGACTTAACTGTCACCATGATTTAAAAAAATAGACTGGCGTTTTTTTTTTCATTCCGGTTTTTTCTCAGAAAAATCTAATCTAGGGGTTTTTTGGTGGTGGATTCTGAGTACGTAGTTGTGGTGTGTATGGACTTCTTGGCGGGAAAGTGAAGCGTCATGTCTGCAGTTTTGTTTTATTTTCTAAAATTTGTGTTTTTTCGAATATTAATGTGAAATAATAGTGGATTATTAACCGTTAAGTGTTTGTTAACGTGCATGAGTGTTGGCAAATGAAACAAAACAGTGCAACATCACTTTTCAAATTCTCTCAAGTAGTCCGCGTGAGACCTCAGTAAAGTCCCACATCTTTACTGAGGACTCAAGGGGTTTGGGGAACATCATTTATCATTCATCTTAATCATCACTCATTATCATCAAGGGAAAAAACAAATAAAAAACTAATGACTAGGCAGTATGGCTCAGACCTTAGCCTGTTCCTTCATGGAACAAATATAAAAAATAAAAAAAAGTAGTTGTGGTGTGGTTTTGTGCTGTGCTGTTTTTCTATGCTGATTTCATTGATGTATTTCTGATTTGGAGCGATTACCTGATAACCTGATAGATAACCGTTTACTGCCTCACTTCTTGACTTCTGCCTGCTATCCTGGACTTTCGTTTGCTGCCTCACTTGTTGACTTCGGCCTGCTATCCCGGACTTGGATTTGCATTTGATTGACCTGTTAAATTGTTGATACCATTGTTGCTACTACCTACATTCGTTGTTTTCAGGTGAGTTTTTCGTATTTTAATTAGGCATTTACGAGAGAATTAATAAAATACTTACTATCACTTCTTTACAAGGAAATAGATTCCGAACACTGCTCTATTGAAATAACAGTAACTATAATCAAAGTGAAATACAATAAACTAAATATAATATCTATTTCAGGCAGCAAACAATGTCTTCTTTGTGTGTGATGGACAGATAGATGTGTTCGGTAGACCATTATCTGGCATCTGGGGATAGAATTACTAGGTACCTACTAATCTTGGAACAACATGTTGGACATGAGGTTAGTAGTGCATGTAGATAGATAGATAGATAATACTTTTATTGTAACAGTTTACATTAAACATGTAGTATTTAAGAAAAACTATTTTTATTGCATTTTTATTTTCCTATTATTTAGAACCTAACACATTCTTCACAAGACAAAATAAATAGTAGTTTATTAACAAACTTCTGAATTTTAGGTTGACACTGATGGAATAGTTTGTCATCCATGGGTTAGGGTGTCGCAAAGGGGGTGCAGGACTTAGAAAATTTTCGAGCAAAAATACACTCATAACTTTTTTTCCCTCAGGACGACTTCGTCATTTTCTTAAACTTGACACTTTCCTAACTTGTCTCATTTTTAACTCGGCTCTTTCTTTGTTGGTCTCTTTTGCAAAGTTGACACTTTTCCAACTCGTCTCCCCTCCGGACGACTTTGTCTTTATCTTAAACTTGACACTTTCCTAACTGGTCTCATTTTTAACTCGGCTCTTTCTTAGTTGGTATCTTTCTTAACTTGACACTTTCCTAAATCTTAATTTTTTCATAAACTCTATGAAAGTGGTTACGGGACACCTGTATTCATATTTTTTTCAAGATTAACTGGACTGGATGCGTACAGTCCAGTTCATAAATATGTGTACACTTTAGTACCATGTCACTTTAATCGCTTTGACAATTCATGTATGGCAGTTTAAACAGACATTAAATAGACAAGCCAAGGAACTAAAGTGTATACATATTTATGAACTCGACTGTACCTACAATAATAAATGAGTTTACATACATCTTAAAGCGTTCCGACGTAAGGGCCAATGGGTTACCACAGCGTTGTTTCTTATGAAAACTTAAAACAGCTGTTAATCTAAAATTATTCATTTTTTAGGAAAAGTTCTTGGACAAAAGTTATTTAATATCATGTATACTTTACCCTTCCCCCTTTCCGACTGCCGTTGTGCATAAATTTAGTCACGCATGTCATTAATGAGGGAACACAAAGTGGCAATGCTGCAATGCAAAAAACCTGGCACCTACTGGCTACCCCTCCCCTGTTCCGAAGAATAAACGAAACTTGGGAGCCTTATTATCATACTTGACAAAGAAAAAGAAAAAGCCGTGTTAAAAATAAAACGAATTACGAAAGGGTCAACTTTGCAAAAGAGACCAACTAAGAAAAAGCCGAGTTAAAAATGAGACGAGTTATGAAAGTGTCAACTTTGCAAAAGAGACCAACTAAGAAAGAGCCGAGTTAAAAATGAGACGAGTTATGAAAGTGTCAACTTTGCAAAAGAGACCAACTAAGAAAGAGCCGAGTTAAAAATGAGACAAGTTAGGAAAGTGTCAAGTTTAAGAAAATGACGAAGTCGTCCTGAGGGCTTTTTTTCACAAACTGATGAAAAACATAGACCATCAAAAAGAGACAAAAAATCCAATTAAAAAAAAAAACTTGAAAAAAAACTTAGAAAATTTTCAGTTGATTTTTATATGGAGCCGACACTTAGAAAAATTTGCGATATTTTTGTATGCAGTTTGGACTTGTAAAATTTTTCGCTTGGTTCCACGTTGTGTCGCAAAGGGGGTGCAGGACTTAGAAAATTTTCGAGGAAAAATTTAATTTTTCACAAACTGACGAAAAACAGCTATAAATAAGAGATAGAAGAAAATCCAAAAAAAGTGCAAAAAAATTGTGAAAAAAAACTTAGAAAATTCTTCAAAGCCCCCCGCCATAAGAAAAAATCTAAAGAGTTAATTAGGTTAGGTTAGGTTAGTATGTTGACCAAAAACGCGCGAGCCGAGCGAGCGAAGCGAGCGTGCCGCGGCAGCGGCCGGCGAAGCGCCAGAAACGACGTTTTTGTACGTGCGACGTTTTTTTTTACATACTTTCAAACACTACTCTTTTATACAAACTCCAAATAAACTTTTTTTATTTCTTTTTTTTGGTTTTTTTTCTCTTTTTGTTAGCTATGTCACGGCTCCATATAAAAATCAACTGAAAATTTTCTAAGTTTTTTTTCACAATTTTTTTTGCACTTTTTTTGGATTTTTTTCTATCTCTTATTGATAGAGCTGTTTTTCGTCAGTTTGTGAAAAATTAAATTTTTCCTCGAAAATTTTCTAAGTCCTGCACCCCCTTTGCGACACAACGTGGAACCAAGCGAAAAATTTTACAAGTCCAAACTGCATACAAAAATATCGCAAATTTTTCTAAGTGTCGGCTCCATATAAAAATCAACTGAAAATTTTCTAAGTTTTTTTTCGCAATTTTTTTGCCTTTTTTTGGAATTTTTTCTATCTCTTTTTGATAGCTATGTTTTTCGTCAGTTTGTGAAAAAAAAGTTAGAGTGTATTTTTCCTGCACCCCCTTTGCGACACCCGGACCCATCCATGTTTCTCAAGACTAGGCGTAGGAACGTCATTAACTGAAAATGAAGCTTCTAGCCATCAAGAATATGTTTGCTTTTGGTGCAGATCATTGTTTCAAAGACGAACACATTCTATCTCAGAAGGACCTTAGAGAGAACTGATTGCTGCTAGAATTTATTCTAGACAGGTATTGATTAACTTTTTTAATACATAATATAAATTCATGTTCAAATAATAATAATTGAAGTACTTACCTAGATCTTTTTATGAATTACTGATTTAAATTATGGTCTTTTTTGTAGATTCCTGAAGGAGGATTAGTACGTTATTCATGCTGGGTCTACTTTAGGGGCTCATTAGTCAAAATCCCAGGCCTCCTAGAACTTTGGCATCACAGGACTCAAATGTCTGTGTATGGTGCAGAAGATCACATGCATTGTTAGAAGGCCCCGAAAGAAATAAACTCGCAGGAAGAATTAGTCCAAGACAGGTATCTTTCCATAGCTTTATTTTCAAGAGACGCAAGTGAGTGATCTAATGAAAAAAAATTACTTTACATTCCTCACATTTTATGATTTCTTTGTTTACAGATACCTAATAGTGGACGTGTTTGCTATGCTTGTTGGGTGGCTGCTCAGTAAAATATTCGCAGACAAGCTGCAAACAATGCTGTGAGGCAAATAGAGAACGTAATTGTTGATAGGAACGAGGATTAAGCAATCACGTATGATAGAAAGGTTTGCATGGGGTGCAGATCCTCTTTGCTCCACAGACGGACACATATGTAGGGAGATGGTCCTGAGAGAAATATAATCTCAGAAATAATGTTTTCAAGAGAAGTAAGTAGTCTTATTTATCAAAAATCTTTTATATAATTGTCCTGAAACACTATGCCCTATATCTTCGTACTACTGTAAGGGGGGATGACAAAAATTGTTTTGAGCTCACAATTCACTAAATAGTCGATCTCATTTAGTTTTTTATAAATATCTTCAGTGTTTTATAATAGTATAGATAGATGTGGTAACAATTTTGTGTTTTCAGCTTCCAGCGGATGCATTAGTATGTATGGGATGCTGGAGAATGGTCCAGGAGTTACGAGAGAACCCCAATATTATCGCAGTACCAGAAACAAGTTTACAAATAAAATAAACATTAATTATGCTTCATAAATTGTAAAAATGTTTTATTTCATTACTACGTTACCTACTCTACCTAATTAGGTGTGTTACTTTAACTAGGTATTATTCACTGCAGATTAGTACATACTCTAGGACTAGTACCATGTACTCATATGGTTGTGTTCTTTAATGTATGTTAGATTTGATTTGATGTAAGGGTCGAGGTGCTGCTCTTCTGTTATGTGTAGGTGCAGCAGTAGGTAATAAAACGCTGAAATCTAGCAGTCAATTACAATTAACAGCTTAAGTACAACTCTACCTGCATGTTATGAAACTAATAGAAGATATAATTGTTATTATTATTATTAGCCGCAATTGTCCCACTGCAGGGCAAAGGCCACCCTTCCCTTCTTCCGTTCCTCCCTACTAGCAGCGATCTGAGACCAATACTTTTAGGAAAAGGAAAATTATGTTAAGTACCTATAAAAACAGGCTCATCTAGGTAATCTCCTAGTGCCCAGTTATAGGCAGTCAAATAAAGATAAACAATGTTCCTCATAATGTTTGTTGTACTCGTTCGTTTGTTACCCTAGGCACTACTAGTAGTGTCATATGCCTACTCCAATAAGAAAACAATAGGTCTACCTTAGATTAAAACAAAAAGGGAAGATACGGCATGCGCCTACTTGTAGTCAATCAAAATATAGTCCTACTCAATTACTCAACTGACGCGCCTTGCCGTCTATAATCTCTCTCGTACGTACACGACCGATTCCGACTGAAGTGAAATTGTGTCTTTAAGTCTCTCTCTAAGCCTAATTCTAGCGGCTCACTTACTAGACGTAACATTATCAATGTTAGTATTGGAATATAGAGCTGATATTAGGACCAAAATCACAGAAAACAATTAAGACCAAAATGCTGTACATAGGTAGGTAGGTACTACGCTACTACGAAAAAGAAAAGTACTTTTGTTTTGACAGCTACTTGACATGTCACATGACGTTGACAGATTACCGCCTGCGATCACGAAAGTTGCTTTAATTTGTTATTTAAAATAAATTCTAAAATACATGAAATACATGAAAACTATTCATTTATTTGAAGAAAATCATTTCGAATAAGCTTATTCCATTAATTAGCTACATTTTGGTATTGTGTACATGGTGTTGGCATTTTCTCCATACAAAATTAAACATCTCCTTTACCCATATTTAGGGAGTGACAACTGTGTGCTGGCAACATTTTAGTAACGCACACATAGGCCCCTTTTTTGTGTCCATGTCTACAGCTTCCTCATTCGATATAGAGAAATTCTAAGCATGCCATATTTTTGTGCATATTATGTGCAATCAAACGTTTCAGTCCTAATTTTTGTGCCACCACAACTTCGTTACTATGAGTTGTTTTATGAGTGTAAGCTGGAGACACGTGTCACCAGCTCGCACACGCCCGTAAAGACAAACCAGTGAGGTTAGGGTTTTGGACTATAGCTAGAAATTTTGTGCATAATTTGTGCACTAGGAACAAAAAAAACTAACCATCACACTCAAATACTGTTGAAACTACGATCATAAAACTGTGTGCGAACTGGAGACGGGTCTCCAGCTCGCACAGCTGTATCTTCGTAATTGTTCAAGCTACGGTTATGAATTATACCTCAAAATTTTGTGCAGAATTTGTGCATAAGGCACAAAAATTTTCAAAACGTAGCTCAAAAGGTTTTTGAGCTACGAACCGATAAGTATGTGTAAGCTGGTGACACGTAACACGGGCTAACACATGGTGAATTATTGTAACTGTATAAGATAGCGCTTCGTTTTAAAGATCAAATAATACGTTATAATTTGTGCACACACGAGGCAAAATTTCAAATCTCTGGGCCTCTTACTTTATAAATTATAAGCCAAAAACTGTTTTCCCGCCAAAAAATTCAAAATAATGGCTCGGAAGCGGCTAAACGCGCGCCGACCGCGCCGTTGCCGTTCCGTGCGCTACACTATTGCAATCGAGTTTGAACTTGAGAGCTAGCTTAATTTAGTGTCATTTTTATTTGCGCTCTCGATCGTTTCGTTTCTATACCGAGAATTTTAGACTAGGAGACTGCTGATATAGGAAATTGGGTAATTTAAAATAAAAGCAGTCTATTTTATTTATGAATGTTCATAAAATATCGCTATGCTTAGTTTTAAGTATTTACAATAACCTCATTAATATGATAAGTAGTGATAAAATTAGTCTGCCTGTATGTTTTTATTACCACGTTTTTATTAGGTAGCTTTCTCGTTTATTAATTTATTTATTTGTCGACAAATGCAAACGATTTTATACTAGCTTCCCGATGAGCTAGACAATGCAATATTATGGTGTCATTGAGCTGATCTGATGATTCAGCCGGAAGAAGGCCACAGGATCTCTGTAAGAAAACCATGAAACCCCATTCAGGCTCATTTGATTAGTTTTGATGAGCACTCTGACGGGACACGACTAGACGAGGTCCATGGTCTGATGATGAACCCGAAGGAAGGCCACAGGAACTCAGTATTGAAACCATGCAACCCCATCAAGTTTGGGCTCGTTTGATTCATCTTGACGAATACTCTGTTAGAAAAAAGGGTCCAGGGTCTGATGATGGAGCCAGAAGAAGGCCACAGGAACTCGGTATTGAAACCATGCAACCCCATCGAGTTTGGGCTCGTTTGAATCGTCTTGACGAGTACTCTGTTGGGAAATAGTGTTTAGGGTTTGATGATGAAGCCGGAAAAAGCCCACAGGAACTCTATAATAAAACCATGCTACCCCAACGAGTTCGGGGTCGTTTAAGAATAAGAATAAGAATAAGAAAATATTTATTGACACACACACTTATCACACAATACAGCACATTTAACAGTAAATATAAATTACCAAAAAAATATATTATAAATAAAAGATAACAAAATAAAAATGATACAATAAAAAACAAAATTATAAAAATTTAATAAAAACAGGTACCTAGCTAGTAGTGTGTGAGGCCAACAAGGACCCCGTCTCAGCAATATGCTGCCACGTCCCTCAAAGTTGGGCAGAGTGACAAAGCAGCCTTTATCGTTTGAATCGCCTTGACGAGTACTAGGAGATGAAGAATTTTTAGTTATGGCACGTTAACTAAAAAACAGTTACTACGCTACGATAACTAAACCATCAACCATTCTGACAAGGGGTCGGTAAGCCATCAACACATAGAAGAATTGGTAACTTGCAAACTTTTTAACTTGTAAATAGAAAAAGTAAGAATTACTTATTACTGGTAAAATAAAAATTTGAAATAGCTTTATTAAAAATAACAAAAGTATCTTTTTTTTCGTTATCTGTGGATTGGGTTTGAAATAGGTACATATAAAATTTAACATCTACCTACTTACTAGCATTTGAAAATAACTTTAGGTACTTACTCATAAGATAACAAAGGTACGCCTACTATTGAATCTAGGTGATCTACTGCGGATGGACAACATCTACATAAAGAAGCCATAACTGGAGGTTAGTATAGGTAAGCAGCAGAACGATTAGATAGAACACAATTAAATTATTTTTTATTATAGTTCTTTTTCTATAGAATTTACAATAATGACGAAAAAGGCCGGCGCACAGGAAGATGCGCGTAATAAAATGCCCGCTTGCAAAGTGTTAAACTATAGCTACATAAATTTAATAACGGTGATAACAGTATCGACCATATCTACGGACTATTAAAAATTCATTCAATATCGTGTTTTTTTCCACTATATAGTTTCAGAACGCATCGAACGTCAATAATTTTATTTTATTAAACTTTTACAAGCACATTTGTTTGTAAAAACTACAGATTAATGATAACTCAATAAATATCAGGGATACGGTACAATATTCTTGAATTCGATCACGTACAATATAGTGATCTCAACGCACACCGCATTCCTGACGCGATATAGTGTTTTCCAAAATAGGTATAGTTTCAGAACGCATCGATATCGGATTTGACGATAATGATGCAATAAATACGTTTCAGTAACCTTATACGATTTGTATCGCCTACTCCTAATTTTATCGGAAAAAAATGGAAGAGGTGATTGGGCTTTATTACATGTCGGCAAATAATTACTATTTATTGCATCTTTATTATTTTTATTAATTATTAATTCGTAATATTGTATTACTTTTAATACTTTATCGTTACTCCAATCCATAATTATCGAAACAGAATAATATCGATAGTCGTATTTGCAACACGTTCACACCTCTAGTTGTCTAGCAGTCAACTAAATTGTGCGAAGGAAATGTGGCCGCACGAACATTATCGCGACAAAATCCTTGATGTGCGGCAATTTACCAACAGCGCGGCGCGTCAACGCCATGATACAACGCGTTAAGGCGAAGTGTTTGGCCAGACGTGTCGCGAAAACGCAAATCTTCGCGCTAGCGCGATAATGTGGCCCTAGCATTACATTGGGATGCCCCAGCAGACTAATCGCAAAGTCATCGATCACCATAGAGTACATTTATTTTTATTTATTTATTTACATTTAACCATGGGAAGTAATACAATCTAATATTAAAATAAATTACTTTCAATGGTTAAAATTTATTCTGTGACGGTCGATAGCGATTAGCTCCTCCATAATGTTTATCATTATGCCAAATCTAATTATTTAATTGTCTCAACAACAAAAAATAACTAAGACATTCGTGTGTGAGATATCCAAAATAAAAAGTAGGGTAGGTTATTAGGTACCTGCCTATAGTAAAACTAAATTAGTCGCGTCGCGCATCGCTTTAACAGACGGCTCCTAGTCTAAAAGTGGCAATAGTGTAGCGCACGGAATGGCAACGGCGCGCTTAGCCGCTTCCGAGCCATTATTTTGAATTTTTTGGCGGGAAAACAGTTTTTGGCTTATAATTTATAGAGGCCCAGAGATTTGAAATTTTGCCTCGTGTGTGCACAAATTATAACGTAATATTTGATCTTTAAAACGAAGCGCTATCTTATACAGTTACAATAATTCACCATGTGTTAGCCCGTGTTACGTGTCACCAGCTTACACATACTTATCGGTTCGTAGCTCAAAAATCTTTTGAGTTAGTTTTACAAATTTTTGTGCCTTATGCACAAAATTTTGAGGTATAATTCATAACCGTAGCTTGAACAATTACGAAGATACAGCTGTGCGAGCTGGAGACCCGTGTCTCCAGCTCGCACAGTTTTATGATCGTAGTTTCAACAGTATTTGAGTGTGATGGTTAGTTTTTTTTGTTCCTAGTGCACAAAATTTCTAGCTATAGTCCAAAACCCTAACCTCACTAGTTTGTCTTAACGGGCGTGTGCTAGCTGGTGACACGTGTCTCCAGCTTACACACATAAAACAACTCATAGTAACGAAGTTGTGGTGGCACAAAAATTAGGACTGAAACGTTTGATTGCACATAATATGCACAAAAATACGGCATGCTTAGAATTTCTCTATGTCGAATGAGGAAGCTGTAGACATGGACACCATTATGAGATCAGAACAAAGACATTAAACTATTGATCAGAACAATATAGGAATCGGTCATAACAAACCAGAAGCTTTTGTAACACCTTGAATACTCCAGTCATTCTGATAATAGGAACATATATATAATATATTCTATCAATATCAATATAACTTTCTCTCACATCATAGTCCAACAATGAATAAAAATATAAATTTGTTTTTAGGTTTATTTTATAAGTTTTCATTTTTACTTAGCCCTCTTGGACTTGATCTTTCTTAGATAGAACTCCAACTCTTTGCCTTCTAGAACATAGCCGTCAGCGCGACCGCACTGACCGGGCCGGCTCGCCACACAAGCTGTTGACAAAAAATAAAGTCAATTAATTTTAAGAAATGTTTGATTGAATCAGCTAGATAAACAAAACAAAAATCAGAGTAACTATGACAGTAGGGCTCATACAACTGCTAAACTGGTGCCAAAACGGTTCCAATCATTGATGCAGCTTCAAAACTTCTCGATTTCATCACAATGTTAGTTAATAAATTAAATATTTCAATAATTTTACTTGTAACAATCAAAGTTAACATTAATTATAATTTGCTTTACTTACCTAACAGACGTCCAGTATGGAATTGCTCTTCAAGACCAGCTTCTACCTTGGATAGACGCTGTCTTGTTATGTATTTCTTAGCAGTCTTCTTGCTACGCTTCTTGTTGATTATAGCTTCTTCAGCCTCAGTCTATAAACATAAACAAATTAATATAGCAATTACATTTATCACCAAGTTGAATATAAATTATGAGATTCAGATATTTACAGTAAAGTAATCAGAACCATTTATTAAAGGATTCATATGACACGCAAAGGTGTTCATCATAAGAAAAGACAATGACCATTATATGTATGGGGGTGGCTTGCCTTTATTTTTTTCTCGCAGCCAGTAATAAGTTGCTGAATTTCGATTTGGATTTATTATATCTTGTAAAAATTGTAATGCACACATTGTTCTAAACTCAGTCTGTACCGAGATACAGAGGCCTAAACTTTTAAAAATTGCAATGTGTTTAGGACTTTTGTACTTGCTCTAATACTACTTGTTGGTCATATAAATTCACTAATATTATTTCATTTTTTTTACTGATACTAGACATACTATAAGTATTATAATTACGCAGGCAGATTATACAGGACGTCCCACGGATATGCCACATGGTGGGAAAGTACCTTGAATATTATAGATGGAACATTTTACTTAAAGACTTTATTTGAATTTAAAAAACAATTTAAATTGCATTCATAGATATTTAAATAATTACATGGTTGAACCAAGAATCGAACCCGTTACATGAGAAAAATAATCACCTATAGCTTTATCACACCCATCGAAAGGCTTTATCATAAGGATTATTTTTTGCTAAATAACATAGTGTCACAAATAAAAGGAAAACCATGAATTTTAACATTTTTAATACAAAATTAATCAATTTATGTATGTATTTATTTCAATGTCAGTTGTATGTCCTTACGGCAATGTCAGCTTTTCATTTTTCTGAACAAAATTTCACATCAATTGTTAAAATTCATGGTATTCCTTTTATTTGTGACACTATGTTATTTAACAAAAAATAATCCTTATGATGAAGCCTTTCGATCGGTATGATAAAGGATGATTATTTTTCTCATGTAACGGGTTCGATTCCCGGTTCAACCATGTAATTATTTAAATATCTATGAATGCAGTATGAATGCAGTTTAAAATGTTTTCTAAATTCAAATAATGTCTTTTTTCAGTAAAATGTTCCAATATATTATATATATATTCAAGGTACTTTCCCTCCATGTGGCATATCCGTGGGACGCCCTGTATAATCCGCCATATTACATTCCGGCTAGCCGTTTTACAAAACGGTTTTGTATTACAACGCCGGCGGCGGCTCAACGTTCAGCTGGATTGCTTAGTGGCTAAATGAAATCCGCCGCATTGTAAATGTTGCTATTAAATGTTTAATATAATTATTTTTTTACTTATTTAAATAATTCTTTTTTGTATAAACACACTCTTATTATTAGTAATAAATATACTAACTAACTTACAACAAACATACATGTTTAGGCTTCTTATCTCAGTTCAGACTGAGTTTAGGGCAAAGTACCCTTAACAAGCTTTATTCAATTAATTATATCCTAATCAAAATTCTATGTTTGATAAGTGGAACACACTCTTATTATTAGTAATAAATATACACATAACTAACTTACAACAAACATACATGTTAAGGCTTCTTATCTCAGTTCAGACTGAGTTTAGGGCAAAGTACCCTTAACAAGCTTTATTCAATTAATTATAATTATTCTAATCAAAATTCTGTTTGATAAGTGACCGCGAATAAAATATATCTTACCAACTTGGCACCCTTCTTCCTGCCCAGAGGCAGCAGATAATGCGACTCATACCACTGCCTGAAAGGTGTGGCGTCAACCACAACAATGGCATTCTTCACTAAGGTCTTGGTGCGCACCAACTCATTGTTGGAGGCATTGTACACAACATCGATGATACGGGACCTGCGGGTGGCGCCTGAAATAAGACAGCGAGTTTAAGGTTTTAAACATGTGTCAAGAAATCATGTGAACAATCTTTAAGTAGGTACTATATATTATATTATAAAGCTGAAGAGTTTGTTTGCTTGAACGTGCTAATCTCAGGAACTACTGGTCCGATTTGATTAATTCTTTCAGTGTTAGATAACCCATTTATCGAGGAATGCTATAGGCTATAATTTGTTTAGGTACGGGTACAGGTAGTAACCCGTGCGAAGCCGGGGCAGGTCGCTAATAAAATATAAAACTAGGATAAAATAAATTATTTTATGCTACGGTTTAAAAGCTTTACAGGCCAGGTCAAGGGTGACAGAAATAGGTAAAAAACATTTTAAAAAAGATAGCTAACATACATTCAGAACCCCATGAGAAGTTTCCTGTGTCAAGACGCAGGGCACGGTACTTGGTGTTGCCACCACGAGAGCGCACCAAATGGATACGCTGTGGTCCAAGCTGAAATCAAAAAGAAACAATCAACGACGTCGACAATAGAACATAACCTCCTTAAACACCGCATGCAATGGTTAAGAGAGAATTAATTTTAAATGTATATCTAGGTACTTACATACATTTATTTTATCGTTTTTATCTTATAAGCTAAAACTATTGTTTATAATTAAATCTAATTTACGTAAATAGTAGACACTTACTTTTGTATTTGCGGCAGGACGACCTAACTCGTACTTCCTCTTCTTACGGATGGGCGCGCGTTTACCGCCTGTAGCCCTCCGCTTATGCCAATGGTCACGGCTTATACCTAAACACAAACAAGGGTTTGATTTGAAAAACCACTTTTGCTAACACGATCTTCACAACTTTCGAACTCAAATACAAAGTGTAACACTGTCACTATCTCAAAAATAATGTAAATTTCATAAATAAACTTATTAACACTTTTACATCATTATTGTCATATATTAAGGCACAATATCATTACATTGATAATTTTGGATTTATGAAAATCACTCACCCATCTTGTCTGGGTCGAGAAAGAAAAGATTTTTTTGACAGACGTAAGTACTATAGCTTCAATACAAAAGTCTGTGTTGTCTATGGTTCGTAATATTCAAGTAGCTTTCAAACCGGCTTTTTACTAAAGTCCGATATTTCACACAAATGTTGAAAATTATATTTTCTTCGAAAGTTTTTGTAGTATATTGCAACCAATATGTAGTCTTTCGAAGACATTAATTTTTTCTGTACGAACGCAAAACTAACGCCCTTAAACAGAGAGCGCCCTTTTTGTATATTTATTACTTAATTCTGAATTTGCTTAGCTTATAATAAGTAAATCATAATTAAGCTTAGAACAAACTATGGAATTTTCACTTATGCAAAATCTGAACAGAATTTGTAAAAATTACAACAATCACAAGACTGCATACAGCAAGGAAAAACAGAGAAACTGAATTCTAAAACAAAAGAAGATTGTTTTTCAAGATAAATTGGTACCTATGACATTAGACAAAAAAAGTTAGCAAACCGTGGTATGAATTAATTAAGAGAAAGGAAAAAGTATTTGTTATGTTGACTAGCACCGTGTGAGCACCATAAGTGAGCACCGTGCTAGCAAGGTGCCTTATGCCGCGCCCGCGTCCGCTGCGCCATGTTTTGAATAAAATATCGTTCATAAACATTTTTGTTCAAAACATTTCCCATCCGCTGCGACTCTAGCAATACAGTACACAAAGTTTTTGACGTGACAACGTCTTAAATTAGGTTGCGGCTGGGAGTCACTTATGAAAAAGTGTAACGCTGGGTAACGTTACGATGAGTCACCGAACGAGAGAGAGGCCCGCCGAATGCCTTGCGTCTCTCTCCCACTCAACTATGATAAATTTGTGCAATTCTTATTTTCATTCAATTCCTTGTTCCTATTGTGCAATTTAATTATATTCATATCAATAAATATTCTACCGAGAAAAAGACGTTGTCACGTAAAATCTTCGCCCGTAAAACCGACTTTACAGGCAAACAATTTTTTTTAACAAAACTTCACTCCGCCCGCAGACGAACGCGAGGGATGTTTCCCACAAACTCCGGCAAACGTTCAAGTCATTGAGCTTTATAACTATAAGGTTGGGCGCGCCAAATGGCACGCCGTGGGAACGCTCGGATAGAGAAAGCATATGTTTGCTATCTCTTTCTGCCTTTAACCATTACTATTTTGGTTCCGTTTCGGCACATCATGTTTACCCTAAGCAAAACAAAGACAAAACATAGGATAAAAGGGTCGTGTGGTCGTGTCGGTGAAACTGTGCAACTTTTTACATGGGGCCAGCCGCACTTGGACCCAAACACATCGCTGTCATTATCAATTTTTTAGTTGAATAAGTTTATTTTTTGGTAAACTTAGTATTTCGGTGGGTTTAATTTAATAATGAGTTGTTCAGTTAAACAATTTGTAGTAATAGAAGTGAGTGGAAAGTGTCTCGAATATCGTTTTCAAGGTAAGTTTTGTAACGCACACATTAGCGACTTTTTGTGAAAATTTTGCACATCAAAGTTACCTCTATAGATATCTCAATGGCTCAAGTGTATTTGTTTGACAAAACATTTAGGCCACGCTTCCGATAGGCGTGTCGGTCATGATGATACTTACGTCATATACTACGTCACGTCCGCTGTCGCCTGTGGCGCCCTCTATTTTGCACCTTGCACCAGGCAGGCGGCCAGCATGGCGGCTTAGCTTATTGAGTCTCAAATAATTTAGTAGTCTAAAATGAGGGTACGAGCCTGTATAAAAAAAATCTATAGTGATTATGTAAAAAAAGGAACTAAAATTTTAAAAATTACTGAAAATGGAATAAGTACGTGAATATGTCGTACCCGAAAACTAAGCAACCAGGCAGAAGTGAACTTGTAGGCTTCAAATAAGGTAACTCGCTTAATAAGCGTTTTATTTGTAGGTAAAACGCTGATATTAAGCTTATGTACCGTTATTAGAAGCCTACAATATTTACGTTGCAATCAGCGACGTATTAGGTAAAGAAATTAAAAGATGATTCAAGCCACGGTTAGAGACAGTTATTTCTTTGAAATCAGAAAGCTCTTACGTAAAAAGGTGACGTAATAAAAAACATTTAAAAACGAACTGCAAAAACCGTAATTACTATTAAAATATTTAATCAATTATGCACTACAATGATAAAATAAGGCTTAATAATCCATAAAGTGTACTTACCAATAAATCCTGCGGGGATTTTTGGTGCGACCGAACGCTTTGGAAAACGAAACGCCAATGATAGAGGGCGCCACAGGCGACAGCGGACGTGACGTAGTATATGACGTAAGTATCATGACCGACGTTGGTTGAACGCTCTAAGCATAAAAGCGTCAAAAAATTTTTTTTACCCATACAAAATGCGCAATCAATGATTGAATCAAGTATCCAAAAGCTTTTTTTTTCATTTTGACCTATGTTCCTGAAATGTAAACTTTTCGTGTATATAATATTTGCGAAAAACATAATCTGGGGGATGAAGGATACGTGAACATTAAAATCATTTTTGGATTTTTTGTCTGTCTGTTTGTTTGACGCGCATCACACAAAAACCGCTGGACGGATTTTAATGAAACTGAGAACAGGTAATAATAAGGGTTAAAGCTCGGACCAGAGGTATAAATACACAGAATACCAAACCACAGAACAGAATAAATAAATTAATTAATAGTGTACCGGCACCACCACAGACATATTGTCTGTGGGCACCACAGACATCTAATAAGAAGTTTAAGTCTGTGACCGGCACAGTGAAAAATATGTCTGTGACCGGCACAGTGAAAAATATTCATTCATACATTGTCTATGAATTTTGTCAAAACGAATACGTCCGTGATTTGCCGGTGGCGGCACTGACACTGAGAGCAATAACACTGACAAGTGGGGATGCGTTCATAGAGAATGTATGAAAAACACTGTGCCGGTACTGTGTCGGAACTGTGGCTTCACTTATATGTGTGAAGCAACCTATAACCTCTGATTATATACATGTCTAGATAGAGCCTGGCCGTAAAAAAACGTAGAAAAATTTATAGGCCAAAATTGGTCTATCGCACAATCCTGGCGGTCAGTGTCATTGTGCCGTCAAGCAGTGTTTACCTCTCGCGTTTCGGTGAAATTGTTCGCAAAATGACCGTTTGCTCAGTGAAATTCTGTCGAAACTACAAAAGATATTTTTTTTTCGAAAAGGAAAGTCACGTTTCATCCGTAAGTATCGATAAATTTTAATGAAATTTAAAGTTTAACAATAATAACGGCCATGTATGCGTAGTGTTGCTGGTATCAAAATGTAGAATTCCCATTATTGGTAGCAGAATATAAAAGGAGGTCTAAATATAATAAGTATGATATAAAATACTCAGTCTTGTAAGTTAGTATTTATACATGGTCTTGTTGTAAATAAAGTAAATACATTAAATATAATTATTATTGGAACGCTTTCAAAGTTTTTTTTTTAAATTGCTGTCTGATTTATAAGAGCGTGAATAAATGTCACGGTTCCTATTCGATGCCGAATGTTTGTAAACATATTACTATCATTTGTGCAAATGTCTAGTTTCACTAGGATTTTTACTGTTTTTTGAAAGAAAGACACAATAGTTAACTGTTTTCTTATGAATGTCTCTCAAGAAAAAGTAAAATCCTGCTGCAACTAGGTATAACAGTAATCTGTTTACAAACATTCGTCATCGTTGACTCATGGTCCTGATTGACAATTGTCTTTTTTTTTGCATATTTGTTTTTATTTATATTTTTTTATGTTAGTCAATAAATGTCTCTCTCTCTCTCTCTCTCTCTCATCGAATTTGGCTGGATTATAGGTTCCGTTCTAAAACAAGAAAAAATATAATACCTACTGTAATATACCTATGGTATCGTATCGATATTCGAAACGAATAAAAAATTATTATGTTAGAAATGGAATGTACGCAAGTATTTATGTAAGAAGTGTGTGTTTAAGTATATGTATGTAGGGGATGTTCGGCTTGCGATCTTGCCCGCTAAGCAACTTTCGCAATGCCGGGTCACTGGATGGGTGACCAAATTTAGAACATCTCGAGCTCCTCCGTGCTTCGAAAGGCATGTTAAGCCTTTGGTCCCGTTTGTTGTCGTAAGATGACAGTCGTTAAAACCCACCAACACGCATTGGGCCAGCGTGGTGGGTTATGGCCCAATATTCCCACGTGCTATCTCTACGTGGGAAGCCTGCGCCCAGCAGTGGGACGTTTATAGGCTGATGATGATGATGATGACGATGTATGAGAAAGTGCGGGTGTATGTTTGTGCCCATAAAAGGTCTCAATATTTCTCGTCTCATGTAGGTAAACTATTGGACACGGATATTTATGAGCAGTCATCACATTATGTAACCTTTACAACTGTTCGACCACATAGCAAACATTTTAATTTTCAGATTTCCAACATGATCCGGTAGAAAGAAGTCGTTGTCGAAATATTTAACTACAAGGTTTCAACATAATAAGAAATTAGAGAACATGAAAAATGATGTAACATCCAAACGAAAGTTATTTAAGAAACAAATACAAAGAGAACGCCATTAATTGTTTTGATTTTGATTTAAAATATTTAAATTTCTAAGCAAAAAATCAATTTTGATTAAGTATTAAATGTAAATCATCCTGCCTGTTGCTTTTATTTGGTCCCTATTACAAACATATCACACGCACGCAGGCTTCCATTAGCGCATTATTTTATTGTACTCACCCTCGCCTTCAATCATCCATTTTTTCTAAACACACCAGCTTCTTTTATGCGTTATACCTACATATACGATAGACATACCTAATTTAGAAAGTTATGTTATGTTATGAATCATTTTAAAATTATATTGTGCATAAATATTTTTCCCTACTTTATCGGAAATTAGGCATTCGCTGGCAAGCATTCGCGCTAGTGTCAGATACGCGGCTGTCACGCACACTTCAAATTCAATACAAAAACCGGGCGGATTTTGAGAAGCGTTTGTATCGCGATGCTCCGTCTAGACATGTATATAGTCAAAGCCTTTAACCATAGATGAATGATTGGCTTCGCTGCGCTCGTCTAGATACCGCGCTACCTATAAACCACAGCTCCGTAAATGCGGCAACTCATTATTGTAGTGTGTTTATGACATATATGACATATATATTTTCATTTATGACATATATATTTCTATCCGTGCGGTGACGGAGAAAGAATACCAATCGCCGCCCCTCTCTCCGTCCGGTGGGTGTCGTAAGAAGCGACTAACGGACTCTTTCGAGCGATGATCTGCTCCACTGGTGGTAGGGCTTGACCCGTCTGGTTGGTGACCACCGTACGCATGGTGTAAAACCCGTCAAGTGACTGCGTGTCGGTCGCGTTTCGGGATCAGCCAGCGTATAACCAGAGCTCGAGAGGATGATGCTGCGATGTATTTGGTCTGTGGAGGCTTCCGTCAAACCAGTGCCAGGAGGACTTCGTTAACCTGCCGACCAGGGAGACCCGTAGAAACGGTTGTCCCACTGACCGCCCGTGGCACAGTACAGGGGCCCAAGCGAGCCTAACCAGCTCGTGAGGCTGCCTCACCATGCCACGCATAATCTCGGGGTGGTCCGTCGTGCCGGTTGGTGACCGGAAGGTGGGGTCCCGGCGGCCATTCCCGGGGGGGTTCGGGGGCCCTTCCGTTCAGCAGGTTAATAATACTCGTCTGTGGGCAAATTCCTGGGGAAACAGGCCACCACACTTTGACCATTCGCATCGCGGCATCATTTTCTCGATTCACGCCTCTCTCTTTCCACTCCTAAAATGACAGCGCCTAACAACAAAACTGGTACTACAGCGGTGCACACCCCCACCAAAACCTTACCGTTTGAGGTGGAGTTCGCTAACATCCGCGGACTCCATGCAAACCTCAATGCCGTCCACCACCATCTTGAGACGGCACGGCCAGCAATGTTGTTCCTGAAGGAGACGCAAATAATCCGCCCAGCTGACACCACCTACCTGAACTATCCCGGCTTTGTGCTTGAAGAATCCTTCAAAGCCAAAGCCGGAGTTTGCTTATTCGTTCGGGCGGATGTTTGCTGTCGCCGTCTGCGCTGTCTGGAGGACCCTTCCTTCTCCCTCCTAGTGGTACACGTCGACTTAGGCTCTCATTGCCGTGTCTACGTCTGCGTCTACCGATCCCATAACGGCGACATGGAGACAACTCGACTAATTGAACATCTTAGTCGGGTAGCAGATGATGCGCAGGAGCGGTTTCCATCGGCAGAACTGGTGTTTTTGGGGGACTTCGACGCCCACCATGAGTTGTGGTTAGGTTCCTCCAAAACAGACCATGCTGGTAGAACTGCCCACGCATTCGCTCTCACGCATGACCTGACGCAACTGGTGAACCAGCCCACCAGGATCCCAGACATAGTTGGCCATGCGCCCTCCTTACTCGACCTTCTGCTGACGAGTCGCCCAGCTGGATACCGGGTGGAGATTCGAGCTTCTATAGGTTCCTCGGATCACTGCTTGATATCCAGCACAGTGCCCTTGGCATCGCGCCCGCCAACAGCGGTTTCGAAACGCCAGACTTGGCACTACGCGTCGGCAGACTGGGACGGGATGCGGGAGTATTTTGCATCCGTCCCTTGGAGGCAGCGCTGCTTTAGTGGGAAGGACCCGACCGCTAGCGCCACTGCCGTTGCTGATGAGATAGTATTAGGAATGGAATACTATATTCCACACTCCTATGTCATCAGCAAAGGCAGACGCAACCGCTGGTTCAATCGCGAGTGTGCCAGCGCTGTTGAGAGCAAACAGACGGCATACCGCGCTTGGATCAGAGGTAAAGCTCATGAGGCTCCCGAAACTCGCTCGCTAAAAGCAGCCTATAATAATGCCACCAAGTCGTGTAAGAGGGCCTACATTAGAGCGGATGCCCAGCGCGTTGCACGAGTAGGCCAACAACTCCTGACGCATCCTACGGGCAGCCGTAGCTACTGGCGTCTGGCCAAAGCCGTGAAATCCAACTTCTGCCAACCGTCGCTGCCAACACTGAGATGTCTTGACGGAACTTTAGCTCACAAGCCGCAGGAAAAGGTCGATCTCCTGGCCAAACTCTTTGCGGCTAACTCCCGGATCGATGACTGTGATGCACAGCCACCCTCAATTCCTCACTGTGGCCACACAATGTCTGATATTAAAATCAGGCAGTGTGATGTCCGTGCGGAAATGCAGTCAATCGATGTCCGGAAAGCTAACGGTCCTGATGGCATCCCAGCAATAGTTTTGAAAATGTGTGCAGCGGAGTTGTCCCCTGTGTTAACGCGTCTGTACCGTCTCTCGCTCTCTTCGGGTTGTGTGCCGGAATCTTGGAGAGAAGCTAATGTGCAACCGATCCCTAAAAAAGGAGATCGGTCAGATCCGACTAATTACCGCCCTATAGCCGTAACTTCAGTGTTGTGTAAGATCCTAGAACGAATATTGAACAAACAGCTTATTCGATACCTATAAGATCACTCCCTAATTCACGATCGTCAATATGGGTTTCGGCCAAAACGGTCAACGGGTGATCTTCTAGCGTACGTCACACATCTCTGGGGTGAGGCTATTGACAAGCGTGGCGAGTCACTGGCAGTTAGTCTTGACATAGCCAAGGCTTTTGATCGGGTCTGGCACAAAGCTCTTCTCTCCAAGCTCCCGGCATACGGTTTGCCCGCTCAGTTCTGTACCTGGATTGCCAGCTTCCTGCATGAGCGTAGAATCCGTGTCCTTTCGGATGGATGCGCTTCGCGGTTCATGTCAGTGAACGCTGGTGTTCCTCAAGGCTCCGTTCTATCCCCTACGCTGTTCCTTCTGCATATCAATGACATGCTTCCTCTTGGAAACATTCATTGCTATGCAGATGATAGCACAGTGCATGGGGGATATAACGGGCACCCAACGGCTGGGCGGGTAGACACCGAAATGAAGCAAGCAAATCTTGTCAGTGAGCTCGATCGGGTGTTGGACCTCATTTCTAAATGGGGCTCCGATAATCTGGTGGAGTTCAATGCCAAGAAAACACAGGTGTGCGCGTTCACAGCGAAAAAGTCGCCATTCCTTCCCCTTCCCTCTCTTCAGGGTACATCTCTAGGCCTGCAGAGCAGTATTATCATGCTCGGTATGGATATCCGCTGCGATCTGAACCAAAAGGACTACATCGAAACCGTAATTAAAAATGCCTCACGTAAACTCGGTGTCCTGAACAAGGTGCGGCGATTCTTCACGCCTGATCAGTTGTGTCTATTATACAAGACACAGGTGCGGTCTTGCGTGAAGTATTGCTCTCACCTTTGGGACGGCTCCGCAAAGTACCTTCTCGATGCCTTGGACAGATTGCAGCGCCGCGCTGTGCGCATTATCGGCAATGCAGAGGTCACTAAAACTCTCGAGCCTTTGCAATTGCGTAGAGATATTGCGTCACTCAGCGTCTTTTACCGTTTATACCATGGCGAGTGCTCTGAAGAACTCTTTGACCTCATCCCTCCTTCTCCCTTCCTCCATAGGAGTACGCGTGCTGCTCTCCGGAGTCACCAATTTACAGTCTCTAACATTCCATCACGCACAAAGAAATTTGGTGAATCGTTTCTTTGTCGCACTTCCAAAAGATGGAATAGTCTACCAGCACACGTATTCCCTCCTACCTATGACATAGGGTCCTTCAAACGAGGCGTGAAGAAGCACTTTGTGGGCCGGCAGAGTGAGGGTGACTGATGCTATGTCTCTTACGCTGCACCAGTTGTCCTCGCGCCTGGACCTCATTTCCACTTAACATCAGGTGGAGTGGAGTCATTTGCCGGGCTTAGTATAAAAAAAAAACAAAAAAAAACGACAGTATGCAAGGATGCTAGTGTGCGTGAAAAATTTGTTGCCAGCTGCTCAACTGTTACCCGAGTTAATGGGTAAAATATTTTTGCTGTGATGTATTAGTTAAGTTGCTGGTTATAAATGTAGCTCAGAAAATATTGAAAAATTAACAATTAAAAGCTTATTTATTATGTATCAATTTAATTGTATATATTATTATGTAGGTTAGACGTAGGTTTCTTCTGTAGAAAAATGGTATGTATGTAAGTATAGCAATGATTAGACCTCATTTTTTTAATAGTTTTTTTTTATTACTACCAACCCCTTTCTTCCCTTCGGTGTCGTAAAAGGCGACTAACAGACTAAAGACTGCACATACATCCAACAGCCTAGAGCTACTATGGGCTCATCAAAATAATACTACCAACCCCTCTCTTCTCTTCGGTGTCGTAAAAGGCGACTAATGGACTAAAGACTGCACATAAATCCAACAGCATAGAGCGGCGATGGGCTCATCAAAATAATACTACCAACCCCTCCCTTCCATTGAGTCTCGTAAAAGGTGACTAATGGACTAAAGACTGCACATACATACAACAGCATAATGCGGCGATGGGCTCATCAAAATAATACTACCAACCCCTCTCTTCCCTTTGGTGTAGTAAAAGCGACTAACGGGCTAAAGGCTCACCACCTAAGCACATGTGCAGACTGTGCAGTTGTTTCTTGCTGAAGCGTGGACTGTGTGGGCGTGGTCTGTGTTGTCCATAGATTCAAATGATTACTAATTTTACCATAAACTTTAATAATAACTATCACAAAAAAGTTGTTGATCTAAGTAAACAGTAATAAGTCGAGTCTTTATTCATGATTATTCTACATATTATGACTAAATACTTTTTCGTTTTTGTAGGCTCATTGTCATGCAGCAGACAAAAATTTAAAAAAAAATACTTTTTCCCCTAGGGTAAGAAAAGTTATTTTAGCCTCACTTTACAACGCTACAATGACGGTCTTTTTGAGCAAGAGGAGTGAAAATAATTTTTCAAACATTGTCTACGAATTTTTTCAAAACGAATATGTCCGTGATTTGCCGGTGGCGGCACTGACACAGAGCATTATCACTGACAAGTGGGGATGCGTTCATAGATAATGTATGAGAAACACTGTGCCGGTACTGTGTCGGAACTGTGGCTTCACTGATATGTGTGAAGCAACCTTTAACCTATATTTTTTATTTTTTTTTATTTTTTTTTTATTACCCGAATCATAAGCAATACACCTGTTCTCAGTTTCATTAAAATCCGTCCAGCGGTTTTTGTGTGATGCGCGTCAAACAAACAGACAGACAAAAATTCTAAAATTGATTCTAATGTTCACGTATCCTTCATCCCCTAGATTATGTTTTTCGCAAATATTTTCAATGTAAGTACAGACCATAAAGTTACTATACCTAGCGGTAGGTATAGTAACTTTATGGTACAGACACGAAAAGTTTACATTTCAGGAACATAGGTCAAAATGAAAAAAAATAGCTTTTCCTTACTAGAGTCAATCAGCTGATTGCGCATTTCGTATAGGGAAAAATAATAAATTTTCGACCCATGTGAATGGAAAGTTGTTCAGTTTCATCGGTAGAACCCCCTTGATATAGTGTCAGCTAACATTTTTACACCTAAATACATCACAAATATAAGTAAACATGAAATAACATAGAACTAGGTTAATTATATAGTAACTTTGTAAGACAAATGAAATAGTTTACCTATTTAATAAAAGACAATAACAATAAATTCACAAATTAAAAATCTCAACCACGGGGACTTTATTCTTGTATAAGCGGTAACACTGAATGGCGTTTATTGTTCATATTATTTTATGCTGAAATTTCGAAATTATACGATACTTACTGATGGTATGTGATCCCAGTTATATGTTGTCTTTAGTATTGTGTTGTCTGGATATTTGTTACTTTGAGCGTGCAGTTTGTCACGATTTCTAATACACCGCAATAGGCCGGGAGTGACCCATGACTTAATTATTCTTTTCCTATTCGGGATATTTTTTATTGTGGTGTGTTTATTTATAATGCTTGTAATTTTCGTAACCAACCGTTCGGCAGCAGTATTTGTATCATTAACTTCTAGAATGGGGTTGAAATCTGTCTGTTGTAGGCTTGAAACTATAGCGTCGTAATCCATGGTTTTATATGTGGACGCTGGTTTAGGGGTTTGATTTGAGTTAATTACACTAAATATACACACATCAAAAGTGTCTAGGGATCAAGCATTTTTATGCGGATTTCTTGAGATTGAGATGTGGCTTTGTAATAAATTTATGATTTTATAAATTTATATGGATCCTTTTTGGTGCATTTCATAATTTGAAACAGGAACTTTCAATCAATTTCTAGTAAAAGATGAAAATCAGCTGTCAATATTTTCCCTATAAAAACATACAACGCATTGAAGACATTATTAGTGCTACTGTTTCCCTACTACTGATTAAAACCAACGTTATTATGGAGCGGCGACGTCATTTAAGCAGGAAAGAAATGCTCAGAGCCGTGGGAATGATAGAAGCTGGTTCCCGGCAACGTACTGTGGCTTTAGCTCTGAATACAAGTCAGAGTGTTATCAGTCGACTTTGGACACGTTACCGAAGCACTGGTACCGTGGCTGAGCGCCATGGAGGACGTTATCGCTGCACCACACGGAGACAAGACCGATACATTCAAATCACAACTCGAAGAGCTCCAACAATAACCGCCATGATGTTAGCCGTGAGGCTTCATCACTCTTCAGGGAACTTAATTAGCAACCAAACAGTCAGAAACCGCTTGCATGAAGTGAACCTTAATTCCCGAAGACCGCTAAGGGTACCACCTATAGCAATGCACAATCGTAGGATTCGATATCAATGGGCTCTTGAACACAGAAAATGGGCAGAAGAACAATGGCGTTTCGTGTGCTTTTCTGATGAGTCTCGTTTTGGTATGAGACCGGATACAAGACGTATACGACACTGGAGAACCCCTGGACGCCAACAGCGATTAAAATCCTGCCAGGAAGTCCATCCTTATAGTGGTGGAACCATCATGGTATGGGCGGGTATTTGGATCGGCGGAAGAACTGAGTTGATTTGGATCAGAGGCAACCTCAACGCTCAAATTTATGCTGAGACGATTGTATCAGACGTCATCGTTCCTCTACAAGTGCAAATCGGTCCCTTATTTCAGTTAATGCATGATAATGCACGACCGCACACCGCAAGAGTTGTAAGACAGACTCTCGCCGCAACTAACATCAATGTCATGCCCTGGCCTGCTCAGTCGCCAGACTTGAACCCGATTGAGCATGCATGGGATATGCTACAGAGAAGAGCTCTGCCGAATATGGAGGGTATCCAGTCGCAAGAAGACCTTTTTTTGTTGTTGCAACGAACATGGGCGG
This sequence comes from Scoparia ambigualis, assembly GCA_963921215.1. Taxonomy (NCBI): domain Eukaryota; kingdom Metazoa; phylum Arthropoda; class Insecta; order Lepidoptera; family Crambidae; genus Scoparia; species Scoparia ambigualis. The sequence continues at coordinate 10,570,960 of OY992503.1, forward strand.
CCATTCCACAGCGTGATTTGGATGAACTCATTTTGAGTATGCCAAACCGATGTTCTTGTGTTGTTAGTGTTCGCGGTAGAAACACGGATTATTAATTGTTTAAGTTACCCAATAAAATTTTAAAGAAAACTGTTATTTCAGTCTTTTTTTCGAACTTTAATGTTAGTGGTTCAAATGTCAAAAATCCCTTTATTAGGAAAATGGCAAATTTCTTTATTAATGCAAAGGTGACTTGGTTTATCGTTACTGTAGACAAACGAAAACACTTTATTTGATGAATCCTTAAAGAAAATTTTAATTAATATCAATCAGGAGAAAAGTTATTGCAAAAATATATGTTGATCCCTAGACACTTTTGATGTGTGTAGTTGAAAAGTGATCTGTTATAGTAGTCCGAATAACTGCAGTTGATGTTTGAAGGTTTGATTTTACAATGATGTGGTCGAGGCAGTTTTTGTTTTTGGCAGATAGTGATTGTACGTTTGGCAGCGACGCACTGTCGGTGTGAGACGTGTCATTTCATGACCGACTACTTGGTCAAAACATTGCCGGATTGTGCGAAATAATATTGAAATATTAAGAGATCTTAGTGGTTGTGTTATTTGTGTAATATACAATTGACATAATGTCTTGTTCAGCGGTTTATTGTTCGTCAAGAACAACAAAAGGAGGTGTGAAAGACCAGGAATTATCATTTCATACGTTAGTGATTTCTATTAATATGTATGCTTTACTATGAGTTTTTTAATAATAAAAACGGCAAAGCATTAATTTTTGCTAATTCTTAATCATACTATATGGTACACTATTCATGAGAATCAGGTTTTAAACCTTAATGAAATGTAATATAAAGGCTTTGTTTTTGGCTTATTGATTAGTGATGTACGTATTTGTGTATCGAAGCTTTATCGATATTACTAATTTTCTTTTTATTATTCTTTAATTAGGTTCCCAAAATGCCCGGAAATAAGACGTGAATAGGTTAAAGCTATTAGACGTGATAACTGGGAGCGTACAAAATATTCAAGGCTCTGTTCAAAACATTTTGAAAAATCCTGCTTTGTTGACGGTTTATTAATAAAAAAACTTAACACTGATGCAGTGCCGACCATTTTTGAAGGTTATCCATCTTACTATCAATCGGTAAGATTAGTTGATGTCACTACTACTACACTGTTGCCCGTAAATGTTTACTAATGGAAATAGGCCTTCTTCCGAATGGGCACTTAGTTATGATGTTGTATTGATTCTGAAGTTTTAAAGACTGTACATTTTAGATTGTTATTGCCATTTTATCAATTTTTTCAAAAAATGGTTTAGGTACCTAAAAAGAGAAAATTACAACAGCGACAAGATGAAATTCAAATGATAAGTCCTAGAAAACTGAAGAAGATGCAAGAGAATGGTGTCAATACAGAAGAAATTCCGACTACACCCAGGCGAGCAGTTAAAGTTTTAACCACTCTTTTAAAAACTCGAATGGTATCAGCAAGGAGACTTAAGGTGGTAAAAAAAATAAGGGAAAAAGGACGCAGACTTGCAAAAAAGAATGCAACTTTATTAAATGTGATAAATAATTTAAAATCAAAAAACTTTATGGATTCAGAGTCATTAGATTTGTGGTCTAACATAGCGGACAAAAACAAAGATTTACTGGTAAGGTTACTACGAAAAAGTAATAATAGAACACTTCCAAAAAAATATTCACCTGTACTTCGAAAATTTGCACTCACTTTACACTTTCTTTCACCTAAAGCTTAGAAATATGTCCGTAGTCATTTTGATTCCTGTTTGCCGCACCCAAAAACAATCAGCAAGTGGTACCAGACAGTCGACTGTGAACCTGGGTTCACCAAAGAGTCTTTTGAAGCACTCGAAATAAGATCACAAAAGCATCCTATTATTGGTGCTTTATGTATAGATGAAATGGCTATTAGAAAGTGTGTGGAGTGGGATGGACAGCGTTCTCATGGTTATGTTAATGTTGGAAACAATGTTGACGATGATTCCGTTTCTCTGGCCACTGAAGCACTTACGTTTATGATGACTGCAGTTAATGGGTCATTTAAAATACCTGTGGGTTATTTTTTAATTAACGGTATAACAGGTTTGCAGAAAGCTGAACTTATACGTACTTGTTTAGATTTGTTGGCCGAGTCTGGTGTTACTATAGTGACGTTAACTTTTGATGGCGCGCCGAACAACCTTGCCATGGCAAAGCATCTTGGTTGCAGTATTGACAAAAACAATTTGAATACACAATTTGAACATAATGGCTTAAAAATTTCTATACTCCTTGATCCATGCCATTGCCTGAAACTAGAAACCAACACCCGATCGAGCTCAATGACAAGATTTGCTCGCTTCATTTCGGTGTCTACCCGCCCAGCCGTTGGGTGCCCGTTATATCCCCCATGCACTGTGCTATCATCTGCATAGCAATGAATGTTTCCAAGAGGAAGCATGTCATTGATATGCAGAAGGAACAGCGTAGGGGATAGAACGGACCCTTGAGGAACATCAGCGTTCACTGACATGAACCGCAAAGCGCATCCATCCGAAAGGACACGGATTCTACGCTCATGCAGGAAGCTGGCAATCCAGGTACAGAACTAAGCGGGCAAACCGTATGCCGGGAGCTTGGAGAGAAGAGCTTTGTGCCAGACCCGATCAAAAGCCTTGGCTATGTCAAGACTAACTGCCAGTGACTCGCCACGCTTGTCAATAGCCTCACCCCAGAGATGTGTGACGTACGCTAGAAGATCACCCGTTGACCGTTTTGGCCGAAACCCATATTGACGATCGTGAATTAGGGAGTGATCTTATAGGTATCGAATAAGCTGTTTGTTCAATATTCGTTCTAGGATCTTACACAACACTGAAGTTACGGCTATAGGGCGGTAATTAGTCGGATCTGACCGATCTCCTTTTTTAGGGATCGGTTGCACATTAGCTTCTCTCCAAGATTCCGGCACACAACCCGAAGAGAGCGAGAGACGGTACAGACGCGTTAACAAAGGGGACAACTCCGCTGCACACATTTTCAAAACTATTGCTGGGATGCCAGTCTGTTTTGGAGGAACCTAACCACAACTCATGGTGGGCGTCGAAGTCCCCCAAAAACACCAGTTCTGCCGATGGAAACCGCTCCTGCGCATCATCTGCTACCCGACTAAGATGTTCAATTAGTCGAGTTGTCTCCATGTCGCCGTTATGGGATCGGTAGACGCAGACGTAGACACGGCAATGAGAGCCTAAGTCGACGTGTACCACTAGGAGGGAGAAGGAAGGGTCCTCCAGACAGCGCAGACGGCGACAGCAAACATCCGCCCGAACGAATAAGCAAACTCCGGCTTTGGCTTTGAAGGATTCTTCAAGCACAAAGCCGGGATAGTTCAGGTAGGTGGTGTCAGCTGGGCGGATTATTTGCGTCTCCTTCAGGAACAACATTGCTGGCCGTGCCGTCTCAAGATGCTGGTGGACGGCATTGAGGTTTGCATGGAGTCCGCGGATGTTAGCGAACTCCACCTCAAACGGTAAGGTTTTGGTGGGGGTGTGCACCGCTGTAGTACCAGTTTTGTTGTTAGGCGCTGTCATTTTAGGAGTGGAAAGAGAGAGGCGTGAATCGAGAAAATGATGCCGCGATGCGAATGGTCAAAGTGTGGTGGCCTGTTTCCCCAGGAATTTGCCCACAGACGAGTATTATTAACCTGCTGAACGGAAGGGCCCCCGAACCCCCCCGGGAATGGCCGCCGGGACCCCACCTTCCGGTCACCAACCGGCACGACGGACCACCCCGAGATTATGCGTGGCATGGTGAGGCAGCCTCACGAGCTGGTTAGGCTCGCTTGGGCCCCTGTACTGTGCCACGGGCGGTCAGTGGGACAACCGTTTCTACGGGTCTCCCTGGTCGGCAGGTTAACGAAGTCCTCCTGGCACTGGTTTGACGGAAGCCTCCACAGACCAAATACATCGCAGCATCATCCTCTCGAGCTCTGGTTATACGCTGGCTGATCCCGAAACGCGACCGACACGCAGTCACTTGACGGGTTTTACACCATGCGTACGGTGGTCACCAACCAGACGGGTCAAGCCCTACCACCAGTGGAGCAGATCATCGCTCGAAAGAGTCCGTTAGTCGCTTCTTACGACACCCACCGGACGGAGAGAGGGGCGGCGATTGGTATTCTTTCTCCGTCACCGCACGGATAGAAATATATATGTCATAAATGAAAATATATATGTCATATATGTCATAAACACACTACAATAATGAGTTGCCGCATTTACGGAGCTGTGGTTTATAGGTAGCGCGGTATCTAGACGAGCGCAGCGAGGCCAATCATTCATCTATGGTTAAAGGCTTTGACTATATACATGTCTAGACGGAGCATCGCGATACAAACGCTTCTCAAAATCCGCCCGGTTTTTGTATTGAATTTGAAGTGTGCGTGACAGCCGCGTATGTGACACTAGCGCGAATGCTTGCCAGCGAATGCCTAATTTCTGATAAAGTAGGGAAAAAATATTTATGCACAATATAATTTTAAAATGATTCATAACATAACATAACTTTCTAAATTAGGTATGTCTATCGTATATGTAGGTATAACGCATAAAAGAAGCTGGTGTGTTACCGGTTAAATTTATTAACCGGTTTCGGTCGTTGACCCTATATCGGAATGGTATAAGGTTAAGAATTCGGTTACCGGTTATTAACCGGTTAATTATATAAACCGGTTTTTTATTAATTTCGATTCTGTTAACCGAAATTAACCGGTTAATTTGAATTCCAAACAATTTGTAAGCAACGCTATCTGTTGTGTTTTGTTTAAACTAATTGAAACTAATGTAATGAGGCTTCCGCATCATTTCTATGAATACGCAACTACTAGGAGATAGTTTTCGACTGTGTTGCTTGCGAGCTGGGCTTAAGCAATATTTTGCGTGTAAAAATATAAAACGCCGAAGTTTCTTCTGAAACATATAAAACATGAATCCTAATGGGCGATTTTCTGACAGCCCAAATTAAAAAGTAAAAATTAGTTCAAAAACACTCGATAGATGTCGTTTTATGAAAGCTGGGCTACTTATAAGCTGTAATAAATTCTACACTTTTACTAGTCTACCAAAAGTTTAAAAAAATAGTATTTACTTACCTATGTATATTCAGGACATCCAGAACCTATTTCTATTTTGGAATAGAATAAATATTACGCAGCCATACACGTGCTCTTCATGAACCCGCCTTTTACTAAGCGCCATACTAATCTATGCTAAGCGCCATCTATGAAGTAATTTACGAACCAATTTCTTTTTTTTTTTGTCCTCGGAAAATCGCCCATTACCGGGCAGGAGTGTTGCCAGATAGTAAAGTATATAATTATTTTCTCTGAAATTAAAAAGAAGTCGTATTTTAATGCAGAGTACGGTAAGTAAAACACAAAGCAAAGTAGTTAAATAAAACAATGATAATATTTTTGTGTGATCTGTAATCAATATATGTAGTTATTATGTGTTTTGGATTACGAATACTCTCATTCACTGATATCATGAAATTAAAATAAGCGTTACAATATAGTAGGATCACGAGAAGACTATATTGATTATAATACTGAAAGTAAAGTTTTACCTCAACGAGACCTACGGAAAAGTCAACCATTATTTTTAACCGCCTCCGTGGTCTAGTGGCTAAGCCACTGGTTTCAGACCCAGAGGTCCCGGGTTCGATTCCCAGCGGAGGGTACGTCTTTGAGTGCTCGGTTTGGTTGGTGGTAGGGCTGTTGAGTGCGCCTGGCTAGCCAACACCATCTTATCTAAGTCTGTCACCATAACAATGATGTTTATAGCATAGATGTGTTCCGACAGTTAGAGATAAGATACCCAGTGCCTCAATGGTTGAGGATTCCGGGTGAAGCGCGCTTCCATCTTCGGCCTTATCGTCACTTACCACTAGGTGAGATAAAGGCCAAGCGCTTACCCGCTAGCCGTAAAAAAAATTAATGAATATGACAAGGATACTATTTCAGATTCAGAAAAAGGTAAGCAAAATAAATATACTAATAGTGTGCCTTCAGTCGTCATAGTAGGAGAGAGTGGGTACAGTGGATCCATTTTTTCAAATAGCTGTAACTTCAATTTTTCTACCTCAATTTTGTGAAGTTCTTCGAGTATGAGGTTAGGGTTTGGGTCTAGAGGCCCCCTCAGTGCCGCTACTAGGGGTTGGTGGCACGCAAGTTACGGGTTTGACGGGGCAAACCCAAGTCACCTTCTCAACGGTACATTCCTCTATTTTGAGGATTTCGGTAATAGTCACGGTGATGGATACCATTGTGGGCTGGCAGCCCTCTACCGATCTGCCCTCAGGTATAAGGTCATGTACAACGGGTTTAGTCTGTCCGACACACTTTTTTATCATTCGACCCCGATAGACCTTCTATTGGGCTCGGATGTACTCGGATGGATCCTAATAGGCACCCAGAAGGCTCTGGGTCCCTTTTCATTGGTGGCAGTGTCAACTCTTTTTGGTTTTTCGATTATGGGACCAGTCTTTGACGACTCGATTCCGGATGAGTCTAGGGTCATTATGTCGTCTCTTGCCAAAACGATGCAAAGGTTTCGGGAAATTGAGGAACCTCCCATGGTCCCTAGGGAGGCCTCAGACCATGAGGAATGTGAGGCCTTTTGTCAGGCCAGTACGTCACGGTTGACGTCCGGTAAGTTCGTTACTAGGTTCCATTTTATCGCTTCCTCTCCTGTTCTAGGGCAGTCCAGGACATTGGCGAAGAAACGGCTGCTGGCCATGAAACGGCGCATGCGGCGTGATCCTGTAATTCGCGATAAATACATAAGAGTTTATGCGCGAGTAAGAGGCATTGGGTTACATGTCTCCGGCTCGAGTTGATTAAAGCTCAACTGAGCACTATTTCCTGCCTCACCATGCCGTTGTATAGGCTTCTTCGGTTAAGCTGAGAACCGTGTTTGACAGATCAGCTCCCACGTTGACAGGGGTGTCATTGAACCAGTGTTTACATTTTGGTCCCAAGTTGCACCGGGAGTCCGGGATGTCATTGACATTATCCTGAACTTGAGACATGGACAGGTGGTGTTTGAAGCTGACATCCGGATGTTCAGACAGACGGTCATCCATCCGGATGACAGGCGTTACTAGCTGTTACTCTAGCGTGAGCACCCAGATGACCCCGTGACCGTCTACGAGCTCAACACCAATACATATGGGTTAAAGTCCAGCCCATATATTGCAATCCGATCTTTGTTGGAGCTGCCTGAGCGGGACAGTGCCCGCTTTCCCAGTGCGGCCGCCACATGCTGATACGTGACCTGTACGAGGACGATGTGTGCACCGGGGCCGAAAGAATTGAGGAGGCTCTTACACTGCCGGATGATCTGATTGCACTTCTTGCAGCCGGGGGCTACGAGTTGCGGAAGTGGTTATCTAACGAGCCTGGCTAGTTAAAAGGTATACCGGAAGATCACCAACAAAACCCTAACTTGTTTGCGGAGTCGGAAGACCCCAAAATGATAGCAGTGTTAGGTTTGAATTACCAACCTCAATGACATCTTCACAGGCGGACCTGGAACTCCAGAGGGTCTGAAGTAAGAGGACGGCGCTGTCCACCATTGCCCGCGTGTTTGATCCGAACGGGTGGATCAGTCCAGTGGTCTTCTGCAGCAGCTGTGGATGCTGGGCGTCACGTGGGACAAGCCGCTCATTGGGCCTTCATTGGACACCTGGCTCTAGCAATTTTCCACCATGGAGGAAATCAACAAGGTTGCCTTACCTCGTCAAATTTTGCCGACGGGCAAATCTCAGATACGGGGGTTCGCTGCGGCAGTATATCTACGAATGATTGATTCCGAAGGCCGGGTCAACATCGTATTACTCTTGGCCAAGAGCAAGGTTGCTCTAATTAGAACTCGTCCGACCATCCCTAAATTGGAGTTGAGCGGGGCTCATCTATTAGCCAGGTTAAGTCATGTTCGTCGTGAATTTGCCGCCACTGTCCAAGATGTCTTTGCATGGTCAGACAGTCAGGTCGCGCTGGCATGGTTGCGCGCGGTGCCACATAGTTTGTAGATCTTCGTGGGAAACCGGGTTTCCCAAATATAAAAAATTGGAATTCCTATCATCTGGAGATACATCCCAGGTGATATTAACCTAGCGGACAGTGCTTTCCGGGGCTACACTGCTCCGGAATTGGCGGCTCACCATCTCTAGTGGGGACCAGCGTAGCTGGTGTCGCCCGAAACTTCTTGGCCTGTCCAGCGGCTGGATAGGACGGTCCAATTTCACCTGGGATACGTGTGCATGCCCTGGCCGTGGAGACGGCCCTGGACCCCGACTGGCTGCCTGGGCGGTACAGCTGTCTGGACAAGTTGCTGGTGGTGCCACAACTGTCGACATCCGTGGAATAGATGTTTGTCCCCAGTTGTGACTGCAGAGGAGCGTTGAAGGGCGCTGCTGGGTGCTAGGTCCACTGAGTCCGGGTACTGCAGGCGGTCGAGCTTTGGGTTCTGTGTGAGGGTCACGCAAAGCTGAAGGGAGGTCGTTCGGTTGAATCCTTTTACAGATGCGGAGGGGCTTCTGCGTGTTGGAGGCAGATTTCGGAAAGCTGATCTGCCTTACGGAAGTCGCCACCCCTTACTTTTACCGAAGGATGGATCTTTGGTTAAGCTCTTGATGTACGAATAACACATTCGTAATGCGCACGCAGGGTGTGGCGCGTTACTTGACTTACATGATGAGGGCGTCACTCATGCAGCCGCAGATGGGGGATCTGCCTTTGGACCGAGTCACTCAGTCTTGTCCATTTTCGGGGGTCGCAACGGATTTTGCTGGACCTTTCTCGGTAAAAACTACCACCATTCGCAACGCTCGAGTTGTGAAGGTAAGGAATTTGTATGCCTGGCCACCAAGGCCGTCCACTTGAAAGTGGTTTCGGCGTTGTCCACGGAGGCTTTCGTCGCCGCGTTGAATCGTTTCGTGTCGCGTAGGGGTCTGCCTTGGCTTATTCGCTCTGACAATGGCACAAATTACAAAGGTAGATTTACCCGGTTCACCTGCTGGTTTGTCTCAGATAACTATCTATCGGAACGTAGGCACGCGACCAGTTCAAAGTGTCGCCTGTTTTAGTACGAATACTTGATTATAAACTCATTTTTCATTGTGACAGCGTAACAAGAAAATTATCAGTGTTTTAAAAACGGGCCCTAAAACATATCGATTTTTATCCATTAAAGACAATGGTGAAATCATTGCTGAATGAATTCTTTAGAGTCTATAAATTTCACTTAGAGTCTATAAGTCTCGAAGTAAAAACAAGTTTATTTTCTTTGCATAAAGTTAATTTAAATTTAATGGTAAATGATATTCCCCCAAACCCCTTGAAACTCAAAAAAGCCATGGGACTTTATTGAGATCTCACACAGATTTCTTGAGAGAATTTGAAAAGTTATGTTGCACTGTTTTGTTTTATTTGCCAACACCATGCACGTTCACGAATACTTAACAGTAAATAATCCACCATTATTTAACATTAATATCCGACAAAACACAAATTAGAGAAAATAAAACAAAACTGCAGACATGTCGCTTTACTTTCCCGCCAAGAAGTTCAGCTCATTAAAGAATGAAATTGAATGAAATTTCTTTATTAAACTTAAAAAAAATTACATTATTCCACGTTCTTAATTTTTATTTTAGCAAGACGTATTTTTTTATGATTTGTTCCTTGAAAGAACAGTCTAATGTCAGAGACCATACTGCCTTATCAACAGTTAGTTAAAATCATTTTATTATTATTATAACCCTATATTTTCCCACTGCTGGGAAAAGCCCTCCTTCCCCTCCATACTTTTTTCGTTGTCTGTTGCTTGTGCTGGCCAATCCTTGAAAGGATAACACAACTAGATAGTTAAGTACTTGTTTCATCCAATTATGTTAGACATAACCTTCAAAACTTTTCATTAGAATATCTTTAATTGTAGACTTACTAGAGAACTAGAACCAAGACCATGTTGCTCAGGATTACAAACTATATACCAACATATTTTTTTCATTTAATGACGCTTATAAAAGAGTCGACAAAAGTTTGTATGGGAGTTCGCCAAAGTTCTTTCGATAGCCGTGAGGTATGTACAATTTTAACGAATGTCCAACGTAATTAATTATGAAGAACATTGTTGAGACTCAAAAATATAATTAAATAGAATTTTAAAGTCTAACTTACATGGTGCTTTTAATACTAAAGCCAAATTTGAAGAATGTGTATAAACAATTTACTTATTTGAAGTTCTTTATCAAAGACATTAAACTATTTTAATCTCTTTGTTCTTTATGTTAACTATCTAAAAGATTTTTATAAATTTTTAGAAAATAATGTAGATAGTTTTAACCAAATCCTCGCCCGAAAGGGGTAACTTGGCGGTTCAGTCCCCCAAATTGCCCCCACTGGGGAGGCTTTTGTTTGTTGATCGTAATCGAACACAGAATAAATTTTATTCTCCGTCTTTTGTCCCATGATTTTACGCGATTTACACTTACACGGTGATTTTTAAATAAATTCTAATAATACGAGCGATACACATTACATAACAACTCGACGCAAGAGAATCAATTGGTCTTTGCGAAAACGAACCAACTTGTTACGTACGACGCGTTTCTCACAACTGGGCGTACATGTGAGACAGAGAGCGCATGACACGAAAAAATACGACGGAAGGCGGCGGACGGCACGTTGGCGGCGGCCGGCGCGCCGGCATCGGCGGCGCGGCGGGCGGATCGGCTGCGTTTGGCTGAGTCGAGTGCATATGACATTAACCGGTTAAATCAGTGCCAAGTATTGGTTTATCCGAGCTTTAAAATTCCGTTCTCTGTATTAACCGGTAACCAAAATTTTTTCGGTTTTGTTGGATCAGTTTATTTTATTAACCGGTTAATCAATGAACTGAATCATACCAGTTAAAAGAACAATATTAACCGCTATTTATTAACCGGTTCAGAGCCCTGGTTTACAAACATTCGGCATCGAATAGGAACCGTGACATTTATTCACGCTCTTATAAATCAGACATCAATTTAAAAAAAAAACTTTGAAAGCGTTCCAATAATAATTATATTTAATGTATTTACTTTATTTACAACAAGACCACGTATAAATACTAACTTACAAGACTGAGTATTTTTTATCATACTTATTATATTTAGACCTCCTTTTATATTCTGCTACCAATAATGGGAATTCTACATTTTGATACCAGCAACACTACGCATACATGGCCGTTATTATTGTTAAACTTTAAATTTCATTAAAATTTATCGATACTTACGGATGAAACGTGACTTTCCTTTTCGAAAAAAAAATATCTTTTGTAGTTTCGACAGAATTTCACTGAGCAAACGGTCATTTTGCGAACAATTTCACCGAAACGCGAGAGGTAAACACTGCTTGACGGCACAATGACACTGACCGCCAGGATTGTGCGATAGACCAATTTTGGCCTATAAATTTTTCTACGTTTTTTTACGGCCAGGCTCTATCTAGACATGTATATAATCAGAGGTTATAGGTTGCTTCACACATATAAGTGAAGCCACAGTTCCGACACAGTACCGGCACAGTGTTTTTCATACATTCTCTATGAACGCATCCCCACTTGTCAGTGTTATTGCTCTCAGTGTCAGTGCCGCCACCGGCAAATCACGGACGTATTCGTTTTGACAAAATTCATAGACAATGTATGAATGAATATTTTTCACTGTGCCGGTCACAGACATATTTTTCACTGTGCCGGTCACAGACTTAAACATCTTATTAGATGTCTGTGGTGCCGGTACACTATTAATTTATTTATTTATTCTGTTCCGTGGTTTGGTATTCTGTGTATTTATACCTCGGACTAATATTTGGTCCGAGATTTATACTGTGTCGGAACCTCAGAACAATAACGTCGGAACCACAGAACAATAAATTGTTCTGAGGTCGGAACTGTGACTTCACTGATATGGGATCCTGCACGAAATTAGTTAAATACATTAAAAGAACTTACGTAAGTTAGCCTGATTATTGCACAAGGTCGTGGCCTCGGACCAATGGTCCGAGGTCGTGGCCTTGTTGAAATTTGAAAAAAAATTGTTTAAACACTAACAAACAGTACATAAATCGAATGACTCCTAAAAACATTTTTCTTCGACAACTTTCTTAATTTTACGCATGAAACAATAATTCTTACATGAAAATATTTGTATTAATATTCCGCAGGTCGCCCCCATCTTAATTTTTAACACAAGCGCGTGATGGTTTTGTACATTTCGCAGAATAAAAACATTTCTCTAATCAAATTACTAGGTCTGAAATTCAAAGCAGAATTGTTCTATTTTTAAATATTAATATGATTGATTTTGCTTTGAAGTTCATTAGGAGACTTGGTCAGTTTTTGCGATCGCGCGGCTCCGCGCGGCTCCGCGCGGCTCCGCGAGGTGCCCTTTTAATTAAGTGTGAAGCTCAGAATAAAAGCCATTGAGATAAACCACAGACGTATAATAAGAATACGTCTGTGAGATAAATTAAGAGGCCTATTACATCTCGACTGTTATTTTTGCGTAAAATGGCCAAATTTGGCGTTATGGATCTCAGAAACAAAAATACATTAACAATTATGACTTATTGAATAGTGTAGAATAGCTATTGGAATAGTGCGTAGTGGCCTCGCTTTTTGTAAATTTTGCTTAACTTTTTTATTAAACCCAAAATTGCAGAGAAAGATTTTCATAAAGTGCGCGAAGGCACTTTTTTGAGCTCATCGATTGAACTACTGTTCTAAACAAGTGAAATAAAAAAATTATAATGTTATCTCTTATATAGTCGAATAGTGCGTAGTGGCCTCGGAATTTTTAGATATCATTGATTTTATATAGAAAAAAAATCTTATTCTAAACCAAAAAACTTCGAAATCGCTTCAAGTTAACTGTGAATTTCTCCTATCTACGATAATATTATTGAGCAAAATTTTATACCAGAATAATTGTTACTTCATGAGGAATAAAGATTTTATAATTTTTAAGCATGAATTTATTATCCTTTTTCGATAAAAACGATAAATACAACTGCAAAATTACTACAAAATGCGATACGCCGGCCGTATACACTCAGTACCAAAGAGTAGAATAATATAGCTCAGAGGGCCTAGTCAACTGGCAAACGCTCGACCCGTGACAGCTTCAAAATCGCTAATCAAATTCGCTAGGCTACATCGATATCGATAAGCTAAGGGATATAGAACATACAGGCTTGTCTTAGTATTTTTTTGTTTGATGATAATGTAACGCTTATGTAAGATTAATAAATAGGTAGTAACCACACCGATCCTTTTGAGTTTTAGTGAATTGAATGTCACTTTACTAAGAAATTCGGGTAGACTCCTTGAGACAATTTGAAAAATGAATCAATAGCTTTTTTCGCCGGAAGTTTGCCAGGCAAGCACGTTTGTAAATAAGTACTTAAAATGATGACGAGTGACTTACCCACCATAATATGATATTGATATGAGACCAAACCCATTTTTCAGCTTATAATATAAATAAATTAAGACTGAAGACCACAAGCAAACGCTTGCTGCCAAGAATTTCTCAAATATTAACAACTTGACGTCCGTCTGTAATGAAATAAGTGATAACACTAAATGTTACAAACCGCGCGAACATTTAAACAGTTTGATCTTAGATGCGAGTACCCACTAGGTAGTGATTAAAACGTTTGCATCTTGTATGAGTACATCGCCTAAAGTAACTCTATGGCGTAGCGGCTAAGGCTTTCGGGTTTAGTTGTCTAACTACAACACCTATCACATTACTTTTCTAATTGATTATTGTCCTAAATAAAATAAAATAAAAAACATTCCAAGTACATGGTTTTGCTAGTTAAATTAAAACTAATTTTAAAATATGCAAACTAGCGAAGCAATGTACTTACTGTTACTTGAAAGGTAATGCTAGAGGTTTAACTAATGCAAAAAGGCCCCGCCCGCGCCGCACCGGTTTGTGATCTTGCCAGTTAGTTACGCAACTTTCACATTACCGAGCTAAAGGATGGGTAACCAAATAAAAAGCGTCTCGAGCTCCTCCGTGCTTCGGAAGGCACGTAAAGCACACTGCGGTTGTATTGGCTCAGGGCTTAAGCCTGTTATAGCCCAGTCTTTCTAGTGCTGTCGTTCATGTGGGAACGTTCAGGACGTTCATAGGATGACGATGAAGACAACATCGCCTTAATATAGGATTGTTTCATTGTTACTTATTTATAGCGGTAGGTACCGAAAATAATTGAAATTAAAAGTCAAATCATTTATTAAATATACGCCTTCACAGACACAATGACATGATCGTGGTCTCTACGCGACAAGTTAAAATATTTATTTATTTTACATTATTTATTTCACTGCCATTCATTATGAGTTGGTTGATAATGTTTCGAAATAAAACATAGGATTATTTATATGTTTACCAAAAATAATTTTAAAACAATTAATTTTATATAATTACCCTAGTATGTTGATAATGAATCAAGTACAACTTTAAGCCATGTTTAATGCAGTTTCATTGTTGGATATGACATGTGGTACACATCCCTTCTTTATTGTGAGCCTGATGCAGCATTAAATATTGGTGTTATTATGATTAACCATGCTTTTTGAAGGTATCCTAAGAAATTGGAACAATATACTTACTTATAGAAAATTGTCATACTTACATAAAAAGTTAGTAGGTAGGTAGTATATATTTACCAAAAATAATTTAAAAACAATTAATTTTATTTATTTATTTTATATTCACAAGTGAATCGACAGTTCTATAAAAAGTATAACACTGAAAATGTTAAACAGCAAACCATTTACAGATTCACACAAATAAAAATGTGATAGTAACATTACAAACTCAAGCAACAATTACAATCGATTACTTCACAATCGCCAAATTGATAATAACTAAACTATTACAGAGTATGCTAGATATGGAACTTAATTTGTATTATATGTATAACAAGCCACCTTATGTTAAGCCACCTATTTAAAGAAAAAACAATATTATAACAAACACAATAGAACCCACCAGATTTAATAATCGGATAATAATAATGCAAGTTTATACATATAATTACCTTTGTATGTTGATAATGAATCAAGTACAACTTCAATAGCTTAATGTTATGACTAGTAGAAATTGATATAAGGAGGTACTTAAACATTTTCTATAGGTACCTACTGCAAGTAAAATTAAATATCAAGTAAAAAATAACATTAATGTTGTATTTCTTAATATATTCTTATTTCCTTACCTAACTTTCTCAAAGTCAAAGTTTATTAAATATGAGGCTTCACTTTCTCTTATTGACATTAAAACTATATGTGTATAAAAATAAATGCCAATTGTGTGTTTATGAAGGTACTGTTTTTTAGTAGTACCTACCTAAGTAAATCTTTTTAATAAAGTACAATAAACTTAGAACTAAATTAACTTTATACTTAATTTTTCCCCATCATATAAACCAAATCACTATTTTATGGGTTAAATATACTTATGGCACACTGTTCCTTTTCTTAAAATAAAAATGTTGTCAACGAAGGTACTGTTTTTTTGTACATAAGTAAATCTTTTTAAATAAAGCACAATAAACTTAGAACTAAATTAACTATATTTATGGCACAGACTGCTCCTTTTTGTAGAATAAAAACGTTGACAACATTAGAGCTCCACAAAAAAATCATATAAATAACTAAATTCAACGATGCCAAAGCCATGTTCAATGCAGTTTCATTGTTGGATATGACATGTGGTCCACACCCCTCCTTTCTTGTGAGTCTGATGCAGCATTAAATATTGTTGTTATTATCATTAACCATGCTTTTTGAAGGTATCCAGAATCTCCTAAGAAATTAGAACAATATACTTACTTATAGAAAATTGTCATAGATAAAAAGTTAGTAGGTAAGTACCTATGTATTATACAAAATTGCTTGATATTGTTTTTTACCAAATAACCATGTTTGTTCACCATTCTGAGGAAGTCGATCCTCCAAATTATGAGGTAACATTTAAGATTTTTGAATCGTCGTCTCAAATCTGCAAAACCACATAAAATAGTTTTATCTTTATGTCAATACTCTTTATTCTAGCAATTTTAACAAAACTGACATTTCCTGGTAAATCCCAATATAATAATAGGCATAATACTTACCTTTATTATGTAAGTAATAATTTATTTATTAAAACTTACCGTTTGAACGTAAGGACTGATATCTTTTCCTATTAAGAAAGATGCTTGTCTGTATAAGATTTATAGGGTATAGTCAATAGGTACACCTTACTACACTTAGAGCCTTGGTTTAATACTCTAAGCTACCTGGCAAATTAAATCTTCATTGGAACCTGTAAAACAAATAGGCAATCTAAGTTATAAATTGATAAATGGACATTATGGATAGGTTACATTTAATATTTATACAAAAAATCCCTTACTGTTGTCTTAATCTTGACCTTTCTTGTCATGATTAAAGGTACTTAGGTGGATTTATTTGGCCCAAATGTTTGTATGGTTTGAGAGCCCCTACAAATTGTTATGCAGCGACTTGCTCTTCGTTGCGGAAAATGTTGCATGACACACATTTATTTGGTCACTCACATCGCAACAACTATATCAGCACGCAATTCCCGGCAGACCTTAGCTAAATATTTGAAAGTTCGTAAACGAGAACTCTGAGAACTATTCACAAGTACAACAAACTCGATTTCGTTACTTTGCTCCAAGTAACGTAGGGAAACATTTCTTCCTTAGCGCCTGAGCACTTGATTATCGCAGTCCACAATAGCCCTAAAAAGAGCATTTTAAACAAAACTTTCAACACAACACAACTATTCCTTCATCAGCTGATCAAACAATCGCCATTTTGTGTGAATTTTTATCTTCAATGTTTGAGTGATCGCTAGATTAGCGATTCTTGGCTTGTCAAACTGTCAATTAGGTCTATTTTAGCGTAAATTTTACGTCGTAGGTAACTTTTGCTTATGTCAATCCCATACATTCGGTTTATCGTAGCGAAGATTTCGTAGCGTTTAATTTGTTTGCCAATTGACTAGGCCCTCGTACTGCGCGAGCGCTCCTCAGCGTTGGACCTGTGTCGAATTTCTTGGCGCCAATATCGATCGAGCGAGCGTCAGTGTATGTATAGTGCGACTAATAATTTTGATCACGTAAGTATAATTTTACAAGTTTTTATTTTTTTTTTAGTTTCACCTGTCCGTTTGTCATCAAATCTTGCAAATTAAATTTGATCCACTTTCCGGTTACCGATTGAGCTGAAATTTAGCATACATGTGTAAATCGCGTGACTATGCAATATTATAATGACATGGTGCTAATCTGATGATGGAGCTGGAAGGTGGCTATAGGAACTTCACAATGAAACGACACAACCTCATCGAGTTTGGGCTCGTTTGAATCGTCATGACGAGTAGTTTCTCTTTCAATGGTAACCAGGGTCTGATAATGGAGCTGGAAGTTGGTCATAGGAACTCTGTTATGAAACGACGCAACTCCATCGAGTTTCGGCTCATTTCATTCGTCTTGACGAGTACTTTGTTTTTAGATGGTTACCAGGGTCTGATCTGATGATGGAGCTGGAAGGTGGTCCTAGGAACTCAGTAAAGAATCGACGCGACCCCATCGAGTCTCGGCTCGTTTGATTCGTCTTGACGAGTACTTTAGTGCTGGATGGTAACCAGGGTCTGATGATGAGGTGGAAGATGGCCATAGGAACTCAGTAATTAAACGACATAACTTCATCGAGTATGGGCTTGTATGATTCATCTTGACGAGTACTTTGGTGCTAGATGGTAACCAGGGTTTGATGATGGAGCTGGAAGGTGGTCATAGGAACTCTGTTATGAAACGACGCATTTCCATCGAGTTTCGGCTCTTTTCATTCGTCTTGACGAGTACTTTGTTTTTAGATGGTTACCAGGGTCTGATCTGATGATGGAACTGGAAGGTGGTCATAGGAACTCAGTAAAGAAACGACGCAACCCCATCGAGTCTCGGCTCGTTTGATTCGTCTTGACGAGTACTTTAGTGCTAGATGGTAACCAGGGTCTGATGATGAGTTGGAAAATGGCCATAGAAACTCAGTAATTAAACGACATAACCCCATCGAGTATGGGCTCGTTTGATTCGTCTTGACGAGTACTTTGGTGCTAGATGGTAACCAGGGTTTGATGATGGAGCTGGAAGGTGGTCATAGGAACTCAGTAGTTAAGCGACACAACCGCGTCGAGTTCGATTTGTCTTTATGGGTGGACCGTTTGTAATTGATATGTAAAGCACAATATAGTAACCATTTTCGTCTACGTCACAATAATCCCATATCGTAAGTAGGTACATAAAACTTTACACCTTGTATTAAATCTTTGTTTTTTTATCATATGCCCATTTTTTATAAATAAAAGCGTGTTACATTGTGATGGAACATTATAAAAATATCTAATACTTAGGTATGTACCTACTTACGATATAGGATTATTGTGACGTAGACGAATATAGTTAATTATCGTTACACGTTGCAATGTAGGTACCTATATACATTATATTATAATGATATTTTTCTTATCAGGTTTAAAATGTTATTTTTAAATTTTTAATTATTTTTTTAACAAGAACATAATAAATGCTTGTTTTTAAAAAGTATTTTTTAAAACAAGCTACGTTTTTTAAAATAAGCTAGAATCTACAAAGCTTATATTGTTGTTGAATTGTTCTAAGTATTCATTTCGTTATTTTCAGCATGGATCGAAAAAGGTATCAATGTGTAAAAAAGTTTAGATATACATCTAGATTAAGAAATGCAAATAAAGCAAGGTATTTCTTTCCTCGATACACCTATTCAATATAATTCTCATTTATTATGATTCAGCACTAATAATATGGGACTGTTTCAGAATGAATAACTACTCTGCCAAGAAAACATTATTATGTCCGATAGATAAAGAAAATATTCCGACATCATCGACTGAGAATGAGGTACGAAATTTTTTTTATTGAATTCTTTTATGATATTGTACTAACTGTTCAATTCATAAGTCGATGGTTAATTGTTATGTTCAGTTTTACTTATTTTTGTTTTGGATAATATCTACCGGTCACGACGTCCTTTTTCCTTCGTTATCTGCGAAAAACTCAATTATTATAGACGAACCGCCAATAGCAGCATTTGAGGAGATAGATACTTGGACGATAGGAACAGAATCTAAGAATGTAAGTATGAACCCAATAATGTAGAAGCTGTTATATTATTTTCTTATTTTATTAATAATAATAATTGTTTCAGGTAACAGATTACGTAGTTCAGAGACGAAGAATAATTGATTTTCATTATTTTTTTAAACAGTTGTTTTACATTGACAATCATGGTAAAGCATTTGGATGCAAATTAAGTAATTTGAAAATAACAAATGAAAAACAAAATGGACTTATGTCAACATTTTATTTTAACTGTCGTATGTGTGGTTCTACATTTAAAGTAAAAACGAGCAATGATGATGAGCCAAAATTTGATGTTAATGCTGGAGCGGTATCGGGATCCATTGTAACAGGAATCGGATTATCAAATCTTAACGAACTCAATGCTTCCATGGATTTACCTTCAATGCCGTTTCGTTTATATCGCACTACACATGATGATGTCGCAGAAATATGGCGAATTACTGCTGAAAAATCAATGCAAGATGCCGCTAAAGAAGAACGTGAGGATGCAATTTCTCGCGGTGACGTCAATAGTGCTGGAATAGCAATGATACCAATAGTAGCTGATGCATGTTGGAGCAAACGCTCAAAAAATAATTATTCAGCTTTATCTGGTTGTGCAGCCATTATTGGAGAACATACAGGAAAAGTGTTGCATATTGGAGTCCGTAACAAATATTGCGTTATTTGCGCTCGCGCCCATTCTAAAAGACTGACACCAAAAACTCATGACTGCACAAAAAACCATTTTGGGTCATCCACCAGCATGGAGCAAGCAATACTGGTCGAAGGTTTTAAGAGTTCAATAGAGGAAAGAAATGTCATATATAATGTGTTAATAGCTGATGGAGACTCAAGCACTTACAAGAGCATTCTCGAAAGTAGGCCGTATCCAGACATACCTATACAAAAAATAGAGTGTACCAACCATTTGTTACGGAACTACAATGGTAAAAATATGCAATTGCAAAAAGATACTACGATTCCCCTTAATGAACGTAAACTTTTAACCGTAGATCGTCTTACTAGATTGCGTACTGCCATCCGCTCTGCAAGTAAATTTAAAAACCAACAAAATGTTTCTACGGAAACAAAAATCCTGAATTTGCAAAAAGACATATTGAATACGTCATGTTTTTGGAGACCACACGGAATGTGAAGAATATTACTGCACATCCGAAAGAAAAGCAGAACAAAACCTTGTTCCGATAGTACCAACTTTAATGTTGAAGTTACGAAATAATGCATCAAAGCTAGCATTTCATTCCAGGAGCCTTTTTCAAAATTTCACTAACAATCGTGCCGAACAATTTAATAGTGTCGTAGCCAAAGTTGTGGGTGGAAAAAGAACAAATTATTCTTTAAAAGGCTCATACCAAGCACGCTGCTACGCTGCAGTAGTCGCTTTCAATAGCGGTAAGCCGCAATACACTTTATACAAGACATTTTGGGGCAGGAGTTCAGTAAAGTCAATTAACGACCTAGAACGCAAACGACATGCCCAAAATACATACTACAAAACCCATGCGAAGCGCCCAAAAACCAAACTAAACTTTGGCAAAACAGATAAAAATTACGGCAAAGAATGCCAACGACCAGATATGGACAAAAACGATTTTGAAAATGCAAAGATGCTGTTTTTAAATAGTATTAAGCAACAGGCATCAGACCGTTTTGAAATCGAGCGTAACACTGTTCTACAAGCAGAAAGCGCATTGTGGGTAGAACTTCGGAGATGCATTTTGACGACATCAAAGTTTTCAAAAATTTGTAAGAGGCGCTCAAACCAAAATTCTGCCCCACTGGTGAAATCTATTTTATATAGCTATGATTTAAGTCATGTGCCTTCCCTTAAACACGGAATAGAAAATGAAACTAAGGCCTTGGAGCAGCTAAGTATGCAGGAAAATATTGAAATCCATAAATGTGGGCTATTCATAGACGAGGATCATTGCTGTTTGGGAGCTTCTCCCGACGGAATTTGCGAAGAAGGCCTAGTTGAAATAAAATGCCCCTCTTCCGCATACAACATGGACCCAGATGACGCTATATCAAAAAAAAAAAATTAAATGTTTCAAAAGGAATCGTTCTGGTGAATTAGTCATGAATGAAAAACACGATTGGTTTTACCAAGTCCAGGGCCAGCTTCATATTGCAAAAAGGAATATCTGCCTTTTTGCAGTTTGGACTGGTCCGGACTATATAATTTCACGTAAAATCCGAAAAATTCACAAAACCCAAATTCTTAGCATGCTGATGAGTGCTGACAAACAGTAGCCAAAAACAGTTCTGTTACGTCGCATCACGCATCTCTTTTTATCCCACAGTGTTGTTGCTAGTGACATCCTGCTCCATCAGCCCTTTGTTGTTCTATTCCACTAGGTATGGTAACTGCATGCTTATAACTCAAGAACGGCTGTACCGATTTTAATGATCTTTGACGAATAACGATTAAAAAGTCATAAAATATTTAATTTGATATAAACCGTCTCCACGTAGTCTTATCTGTCCTACCACTACCAGCGTGTAATTTAAGCCCTCGTAGGCGCGGAGGTACGAGGTGGCCCGTGAAGTGAGAAGCAGGTGGCGGGAGAAGCCGGCTGGCAAGCCGAAGCTGCGGTGGTGAGCGAAAACCATCTTCGACGATAAGCTCACGTGGGACCACCGGAGCCCGCAGTGCCCGCAGTGTTATTGTACATGTGCTTGCTGGCATGCAAACACGGTGATGTTTTTTGTATTGCCAGTTGGTACGAGAAATAGCAGTATCCATTTATTCCGCATGTTATCATCCGTGGAGAAACTGCAGAAAAACACACTTTACTATGAAAACAACATAACATCTTTAGACCCAAAACCTCGCGCACGGTGACCGAGTGCCTGATCACTTTAGCACCGTGCTAGTTTACTAAAGAAAACAGCCAATTTGTGCAAAACTGTAAACTACCTACTACCATCTATGTATGACCTAAGTTATTGACAATGCAGCACAAGTAATATACATCACAACACTATTGAACATGATGAAACAAATTGGTAAAAATCAAGAATACTTATAAATTACTGAATGAAAATATGACTACAGCATAATAAAGTTTAATTACTAGATATTATTGCACTTCTGTACAGAGTTTTAGCAAATTATTGGTTTGTTGTCTACTCACCGATGGAAGCCGATGGTTTTAGCTTTATTTTTCATTCGGGAAGAATGTGATTTAGATCTCACAATAATGCAGAGCATTCTTTGTACGCTGGGCTTGGATTTACTAGCACAAGCACTTCATTATTAATTAGTAAAATTATTAATTTTTACAAAATAATGCAATATTATGTGACATATTGTGACATGCACACACAAAAATTTAACTTATTTAAATTATATGGGCGCGTTGCCCCTCAGAACAATAATTGCCCCCTGCCAATGTCAAATATTACCCCTAAAATATTTGACATCGAATCACATGACTGTAGATCTCAGAACAATAACTATTATTGTTCTGAGGTGTAGATCGCTTTTGAATTCCGCACGGCGCGTAGAATGCGCGCGCCGAGGTATCAGAAACGGCCACCAGGGTGACCCATTTTTTTATTTTAACTTTACATTTGGCATTTTCGGCAACTTATTTAGTCTTTTTCCTTTCAACGTTTATGGCCGATTTAAAAAAATAGGTCAACTATACGAGTCTTTTTTGGACTCCTTCTATGCTTTAGTTATTTGCTTTAGTTATTATTCTGAGGTATGAGTTGAAGCAACCATAATAATTTAAGGCTGTGGATAGAGTGCCACAAGCGGCATTCTAGTACGATCGGTTACGAGGCATCCTAGTACAAAGAGTAGGCAGTGAATAGAGTGCCACAAGCGGCATTGTATCTCAATCGGTTCGGGAACCGTTATATATTTTTTATTTGTCATAATGTTCAGACGACATAATATTCAAAAGATCTTTTTGTATGGAGTTGGATTTCTGTTGTCTAATAAAAAAAATAACCTCGAAATTTATGACAATCGCTACGCTGCGCTTCGCGATTGTCTTAAATTTCTAACCTAATCACGTGACCTACAGGTGTAGGGCAGCTAGTATTTCTGTTGTCTAACAAAAACTTTACGGCAATTTAGGCGGCGTCACTATTATACCGCAAAACTTACGGTTCCCTAACCGATGGAGATACAGTGCTGCTTGTGGCACTCTATACACTTCCAAAAGAATATCACTGTTGTACTAAAAACTGCAGGTCGGCTGGAACGCTTTAAAAGCAATCTAGATACAAAATTAAATTATTAAGAATACAATGACAACCTTAATGTCTTTTATTATGATTTCTTTAACACATATTGTTCAGAATTTAATAAATCTTTTGTTCCAAAAAAGATCTCGGCTAGTGGTAGGTACTGTAACTTTTAATAAATGGGCTATTATTGGTATTCACAAAAGTAGGAAACGCCTTTATGAACTATATGATGAATGCAACTATAACACCAGTGACGATTTCAAATTATATGTTGAAAATTCTTCAAAGTTATTCAAAAGAGTATGTCGATTAGCCAAGGCAAACTATATGAGTCCTAAGATTAAGAATACTAATAACAAAATAAAAATGACATGGAATATTATACATGGTGAAACAGGAAAGATCAAAAGTCGTAATAATGAGTACAATTTAAATTATGATAATAAAACATTGACTTCTGATGCTGATGTTCCTGCAGCATTTGAGAGGTTTTTTACTGACATTCCAGTTTCAACCACAAAAGCCTTGATTTCGTCCCCAACTGTAGCTGAATCTGTTTTGAAGGAGAATGTGAAAAATTGTGAAAGTAATTTCAGTTTAAAAAAAAATTGTGTTAGAGATATAATAAAAAAAATTTAACTCTCAATCAAAAGAAAACTGCTGATCTGTGGGGTAATTCCGTGGACGTCGCTAAATCAGTAATTATGACAATAGCTCCAGTTTTAGTTGCATATTTAACGAATGCATTGACTGTGGTGTTTTTCTGACCTAATGAAACATAGTAAAATAATTCCATTATTTAAATCAGGTAGCACTTCTGACCCCTCTAATTTTAGATCTATTTCTGTGCTACCCACATTTAGTAAAATTTTTGAAAAGTTGATGCTAGACTAAATTCAAATTCATTTTCATAGAAATAAACTTTTACATTGTAAGCAGTATGGTTTTACTAGGGGTCGCTCAACAACTATCGCCAGTGTTGAGCTTTTAATCCAAATATTAGATACCTGGGAGGAATCACAGAATGCCCTAGGTGTATTTTGTTATTTATCCAAGGCTTTGGATTGTGTTTTACATGAAACTTTGGTCAGGAAGCTTAACCACTATGGGATTAGGGATGCTTCTTTGAGCCTTCTAATCTCATACTTGAGTAACAGGATTCAGAAGGTCGACATTAACGGTAAAAGATCTCCGGGATCAGTGGTTACAATGGGAGTTCCGCAAGGTTCAATACTTGGTCCATTCTTGTTTTTGGTTTATATTAATGACTTACCTTATTCTGTAAAAGACAGTCATGAGATAGTGTTATTTGCTGATGATACTTCACTTTTATTCAAAGTGAAACGACGACTCACAAATTATGACGATGTGAATGCGATATCAAAGATTGTTCACTGGTTTAGTGTAAATAACTTGCTATTAAACGAGAGAAAAACCAAATGTGTAAGATTTGTATTGCCTAATGTTAAGCAAGTAACAACTAGTGTACAAATTAAAGATAGGAATGTGAATCCTGTGGACAACACTGTGTTTCTAGGCGTCACGTTAGATGCCAAGCTTCAGTGGGGCCCACATATAGCTAAATTATCGAATAGACTTAGCTCTGCGGCTTATGCAGTAATGAAGATCCGTCAGTTAACTGACGTTGATACATCTAGATTAGTTTATTTCAGTTACTTTCATATATAATGTCGTACGGCATTTTACTGTGGGGAAATGCTGCCGACATTCAAACTATCTTTGTGCTGCAGAAGAGGGCTATTCGAGCAATCTATAACTAAAGGCTGGTGACTCTCTCAGAGAGAGATTCAAGGATATAAAAATAATGACTGTTGCATCACAATACATATATGAAAATTTGATTTATGTTCATTTTAAATAAATAAATAAAAATATTGAAATATTTTCAAAAAACAGTGATATTCACAATGTAAACACTAGAAGTAAGAACAAATTAGCAGTACCTTATACTAGGCTCCATAAAATAAATAATTCTTTTAAGGGTCTGTGTGTAAGATTTTACAACAAAGTACCAAATGATATTCAGAAATTAGATCTTAATAAATTCAAAATCAAAATCAAAGAAAAGCTTTATAAAAAAGCATATTATAAAGTGTCAGATTACACAGAAGACAAAACAGCTTGGATCTGAAATGCTCCAATTACTCCAACAGCTATTTCTAATTGTCTATAATTAATTGATACTTACATTGTATTGTAGTTTTGTATTGCTTAATTATTATTTTTTTAAAGGAAGTGTATAGAGTGCCCCAAGCGGCACTTTATCTCCATCGGTCTTGTTGTTTTGAATTTCGAAGTTATTTTTTTTATTAGACAACAGAAATCTAACTCTATACAAAAATATCTTTTGAATATTAGTCGTCTGAACATTATGACAAATAAAAAATATGTTACGGTTCCCGAACCGATTGAGATAGAATGCCGCTTGTGGCACTCTATACGCTTCGTATTATGATGCCGTCAAATTACGGCATCGTAACCGATCGTACTATGTTGCCGCTTGTGGCACTCTATTCACTGCCTACACTTTGTACTAGGATGCCGTAATGACGGCATCGTAACCGTCGTACTAGAATGCCGCTTGTGGCACTCCATCCACAGCCTTTTTAAAATTCATATTTTGTATTTTATGACCTGGTAAAGACATATTCTTTTTTTTTTGTAAATGTCGTTGCTTCTATGCGCTGTGGTTTCTTGCGCCCGTTCTTTGCCACAGTTAAAAAATGACGTCCTGAATGGGTGGTAGCTCGGACCCAATATTACTATTGGTCCGAGGGTGGTATTCACAGACTTAGTAGAGATGCGTGGTAGGTTAAAAAGATTTGGACGATTCAAAGTACTTATTAATTGAGTTTATTGAATAAATATATTTTGAATTTGAATTTGACATCGGACCAGTCGGTAAGTACCTAGGTTAAGTTAGGGATTAGTTTATAAGTCTTAAACGCTGCGTATTGTAGCTATGTAGCTTCAGGCAACCCATGATCGGTGACCTGGTGGTCCATAGTTTGTCTGAAACACAAATCACTATGCTGTCTCCCACGGACCAAGCTCTCAAGGTCAACCTTACGAGAGATAATTCTACGGAAACTTATGCCAAGCAATTTGTAATTTTAGTGACTCGAATTAAAAGTCTCGGATAGTGGTGGACGAGCGAGTGTCGCGAACGACCGAGAGATGGCGTGATTTTGTTTACGTGCGGTGAGCCGGTGATACGAGAATGGTCCGCGAAAAGGTTTATTCGTTTGTGTTGAAATTGGTAAGCAGTGAGTACATTTGCATCAGAAGTGAAAGTGTTTAAATCGTTTAATAACAATCTTCATTTTTATAGGTACGCAGCTTATTTTCTATTATGGTATTTACAAAAAAGATATACCTAGGTACCTAATGTGAGGTAGATATTTTCTCAGTCATTCAAAACCATTGACCTAGAAGTATAGACAAGAACGTTCATACAAACCATTTGTTCAAATTCTGGAATGAGAGACCTAAAGTTCGCTGCAGCTGCTGCAGCGCTTAAACATTTAAATGTCGTATAGTCAACAGAAAGACATCGCAGCGCTGATCGGTCACAGACAACGTAGTGTGTATCAAGATGGCGTCCCAAATATTGTCAATAACAATAATTGAAAAAATATCTTTTCTTTTCTAATAATACGATATAACTACATAATATTGACTTGAATAACAATTAATTTCCCTTACTTGACAACTGAATTGTAGTAAAAGTCTAGGAGTACACTTTGAAAAGAAATAAAGAATTATTTTCGCCGCTCCGCACGCGCGAATGTCAAAGCCACACTAAAGCAAGGTGCCGAATCGACTCTGCAGATGAGTGGAACATAAGTGCGTGTTCGGAAGGGCCTATCTTGTGTAAAGTATATTTCGCTGTTCAAAACTTTTCACATTTACTACACGACCAACATAATTAACCGCATTAAAGCTAGACGTTTATCATAATTGTTCAATGATTAACGAACTATATATATTGCACTTCAGTTAGTTTGCACATGCTGAGTGGTCAGATTTTAAAATGGAATATCGAAGAAGATACGTTTAGTTTGCAACTTATTGAACAACTGTGATAATCGTCTAGCTGACATGCGCCTAATTACGTTGGTCGACTAATACGTATTACTTCATAGTAGAGTCATTCTTTCGTAAAGTTAACTTGGGTCAAGTATATTCCTAGTGTATTAAATGTTATGACTAATAAACAAAGAATAAGCTACGATACTATACGCTTCCGTGTTTTGTTCCTGTCATTTAAAAGTAATTTTTAATTAGAGTAAAAGAGACAAAACACGGAATAACTATTCGTAGCTCATTCTTTGTTTATTAGTCATAAAAGACTAGGCAGGTAACATTAATATTTAATGCACTAGGAATATACTTTACCCTAGTTAACTTTACGAAAGATTAGCTAGGTAAGTACCTACATATAAAGTTATACGTATTACTCGACCAACACAATTAGGCGCATGTCAGCTAGACGTTTATCACAGTTTTTCAATAATTTACAAACTAAACGTATCTTCTTCGATATTCCATTTTAAAATCTGACCACTCAGCATGTGCAAACTAATTTAAGTGCAATATATATTAGTTTGTTAATCATTGAACAATTATGATAAACGTCTAGCTTTAATACGATTAATTATGTTGGTCGAGTAGTAAATATGAAAAATTTTGAATGACCGAGAAAATATATCTATCTCACATTAGGTACAATGGCGGACTCCGTCGCTTTACCAGTCTAAAGGTCAAAATCCCTTGCACACCGCGTCGTCTATTTGGTACGGGCACGTAGGTGCCCGGGCAGTCGGTGCGCTTCACACGAAAATCGCTGCAAAGTAGTAAAGCGACGGTGACCCCGACTGTACCTAGGTATATCTTTTTTGTAAATACCATAATAGAAATAAGCTGCGTACTTATAAAAATGAAGATTGTTATTAAACGATTTAAACACTTTCACTTCTGATGCAAATGTACTCACTGCTTACCAATTTCAACACAAACAAATAAAACTTTTCGCGCACCATTCTCGTATCACCGGCTCACCGCACGTAAACAAAATCACGCCATCTTTCGGTCGTTCGCGACACTCGCTCGTCCACCACTATCCGAGACTTTTAATTCGAGTCACTAAAATTACAAATTGCTTGGCATAAGTTTCCGTAGAAATAACGTGAATCTGTCATTACAACGGTAGATTTAAGTGTAACTTTATGACTTGAATTAAAAATAATTAGACTCTATGTCAGTATCTTAAGTCAATACATTAAATTGTGCACGATTGTACTTAAAATCGAATGTATGGTAGAAGTTTACATTAGATTTTTGGAAAATAGCAAAGAAGAATTCTTTTTTTATTGATATTGAATTCACAATTTCACACACAATTTTTTCATGTATTTATTTGTTTAAAACTTCAACCCGTTTCTCTGGAATCGCCATCGCAAGAATCGTCAAGTTGGCAGCCCACTTAGAAACCGTAATATCTCGGTTCGTATTGAAGTACAATTGTTGAAATTTTGCGTATACGATTCACTATTTATGCACAGTTTTTTGACATATAAATAACATTGATACGAACTGTATTTCTTAAGGTGGCTGCTATCTTGACGTCAAGTTAGCAGGCACACCAAGATACTCAAATATCTTTTGAACCATAGTATCACTATTTATATGCTATACGTCACTATTTATCACTATTTATACACAATTTTTTGACATAGTCAAAACCGTCTAATTCCGTGGTGTGCCTGCCAACTTGACGCTCACATAAATATTACTTAGGATATATTTTTTACAATATTTTATAAATATATTTACAATATAAAATATTATAAAAAACTTACCTAGTCTGCCACGGGCAGCGGGGATAGACCCAAGCTATCGATAGTTAGGGCTGCAGAGTGAGGAACCTCCTGACAATATGTGCCGTGTCAAGGAGTACTGCCTTCTATATCTGACCCTTGGCCCAACCTTTTAGCAAGAGCCTCTCTAGATGTTGATCGAAGCTCTTAGCTGTAAGACCGTCTGCCGAAACGACTATCGGTACAATAATGGTTGAATCCACATCCAACATGCTCGTGAGCCAAGTCAAGGTACTTACTGAGCTTGTCCTTCTCGGCTTATCAACGGATATCAACCAATATTGCCCGGCGCTGAGATCGGTCGACCACCAAGATATCAGGCTTTTATGCGACAATAGTCCAATCCGTAATGATAGAGCAATCCCAGGAGAGCGTTGCATGACCATTTTCGAGAACCGGCGGCGCAGGTGCGTACTTAACTACGGCACCTCTGACACAGTGTAAATATATATTTATACTGTTCCTCTGATTTAACATTATTATTATAAATAAAACTACCAAGTTACTATAATATCCGTGTATTGAGGGGGTCCACCATCTTGCCCGCCATCAGGGCCACGTGGATGCTGGCGTCCATCACGAAGTACAGGAACGGGTACGTCGCCGTAAACGTCACGGGCTGCCGGTTCGTCACGTACCCTGAAAAGTAATGATAAATATTATTATGATGATGATTATATTTTTAAATAGCACACAGCAGCAAGTTTTACTTTCGGTTTCAGACTTTTAAAATAGCTGACAGCGCAGGTTCTAGAACAAACATGCGCTTATGACCTCCCAGAACAAACGCTTTCTGAGTTTAAATGAGACATCTTTATCTGTGAGTGAGACTGAAGGACTCGCAGTATGAAAGACAATGTCCGTTTAACTAATAAAGAGGAAACATTTGATTGTTTGTTTGCATTGAATAGGCTCCGAAACTTCTTGACCGATTTTAAAAATTCTTTCACCGTTGGGAAGCTACACTATCTCTGGGTGACATAGTCTACATTATATTTTCAAAAAAAAATTAGGGATCCTTACTCAGCGATTCCTTACAAAAACCACAGAATAACTAATAGTACTACGTCTAAAACTCAAATAAATTCTTACATCGCGTGCGCTAATAAGAAAACTATTAATGATAGAATAAAATATAATGTACTATGGCTTTGCAAAACAAATCATTATCTACAAAAAGGGTTGTGATGGTAGCGATGCGCGATTATGAATGATACTAACTGAATCATTCGATTATTACATTCATTTGAATAATTCGAATGACTTCTAAAATGTATTATTTACTAATTACTAATCAGTACTAATCGGGTGCTAATCAGTCAGTAGTGTAGTAGGAATCAACCACTAACGAATACAGAATTTTGCAACTGACTGAATGGTCATTCATTGATAATGAATGATACTGTAAGTAACTAATTTAGTAAAGAAGACCCGCGGATTATTACGAAACTAAATTCATTGGCTCTGAGACGCTATTTTCAAAAATTTCATTTATTTTACCTACAGCTAGTAATATTATTATGTTTCTACAGAACAGTTGCTGGGGTGGTGTAAAAGCAAGTAACTAACTTCTTTTTCTAATTAGGTACTCATTTTGATCCCCTCTCGCTGTGTGTAATACACTGGTCGCCATTTTCGATTATAGCAGACCTCTCTTAGTAACCGCTATAAGCCTTATGCTGTGGCGTTAAAGTACTCGTATATTTTAGCTTTCTTTCTTTCAATATCAATAATCGTTCGATTTTATTACTAATTAGTAATACTTATTCGATTATTGAAATTAGTATATTACTAATCTGGTATTCGATTTTTGAGATTAGTATTAGTAGTCAATTCGATTAATGAAATTAGTCATAATCGCGCATCGCTATGTGATAGCATATGTCTAACTATTATAGAATTACGTAACAATAAGTGTTCTTGGGAGGGGTCATTTTGAAAATTTGTCACAAGGTACGTGGCCCACGCTAGGGTTGATGAGGATTCCTCGTCTGCTTCCACATGTTGCGGAAGTTCCGCAATTATTACAGTTCACCTACCGCTTTCGCTTCCCCATAAATTAAAGTTAAAAATTCCTCTTCCGCTATCGCTTGCTCATAAATTAAGAGGAATTAAGGAGAAATTGAAATTGCGCGCGAAATCTCCGGCCCGCAGCAAATACATTACAAATAAATAAAATACCACGTACGTAGGCGTAGGTACTTTGTTTTCATTAATAACTAAAAGAAAAACGGAGAGTGTGATGAAATACACTTATTAAATTGCCTGTTTCATCACACTTTCTTTTTCTTCCTCTTCCTCATACCAACATCCTCAACAACCCTAGTCCACGCGAGCGAAGTCGTGTCGGCGCGGCGACAATATTTGGTCGTATAGTTTTCGGGACCACGTTTTCGTCACAACTTAAGGTCAGACTGTTTTGGTTATATAGCTGTCGTATTAACGTATATATGACGCGAAATAGGCGGAAATAATAAAACTTTATTCGTATAGCGATCGTGTCAAGGTCGTATTAGTGGCTACCAGGAAGGCAACAGTCATATTAATATCAGATATACGATAAATATTCGTATAGCAGTCTTGAAAGTGATTAATATTATAACCATCTTGCCGTGTAGTGATCCAATAGACGTCGTATAACTTAATAAACATTGGGAAGTAGTCATTAGCATAGCCTTTACCCGGATGCTTGTTATTACAGCGCAGTTCAGTGGGAGTGAGACAACAAAAAACAAACGAAAGACAAAATAACTGTTTACAAATTGTCACCATCTTATGTCTGCCATATTTATTACTGAATGTTATTGACTATATTGTAGTTGGTGTTAGTAGGTAACAATATCTACTTTTCGAAGGGAAATTAAATTTCATGACGATTGTATATACAATTTTTCACAAATTTTTAATGCCCCCTTCGAATTATTGCAAAATAATAATAATTCATCCCATTTTATTTAAGATTTGTAGTACTTTTACAATTATACGACTTAAGGTAGTGATACCTATTATATGATATCTTAGGACTATAAGTCATATACTACGATTGCTCCAAACAGACCATGGACCACCGGGTCAGCGATCAGGGCCAGCTTGGAATTAGCTGCGATTCGCAGCGTTAATGTTTTACTAACTTAATACTAAACTTAAATACTATGTACTCACCGAATGATGAAGGTTGACCCGCCTTGCAACCTGAGGAGAGGACAGAGGTGAGGAAGGAAATGAGATAGTTGCAGATCAGCTGCTGTGATGGTTCCTGGCCTCTGGCGGCGTTGTCACGCCGGCCGACTCCTAGAGGCTGTCCAGATCGCACCGTCCAACTCGCCGAGCAGGGGCCTCCTCCACGATATCGCCGGGAACCGGTTCCCACTAGCTAACCACGCGAGGCTAACCGTGCCTACTAAACACGAGGTAATGTTCGCAATATACGCTCTGCCGTCGCGGTTGTTCGTCCGATTAAGTAAACATCGCAGCCTCCGATGGCTGTCTACATTAAGATCGACAAGATTTAATCCGATTAACTGTTAATTCACAACAAATGCACGTGCGCATGTACCGACACAAACCGAAACTGAATCACAACAACGCGACGCAAATTCTGCCGTCAGAAATATAAGCGCGTACAACAAGCGGTTGGTTTTACACCATTTAATAAAGTCTGGGCTGTCCCAGCCATGGGAAATCAAACAGCAAACCGTAGGCGGACCGTTCCGCCATTCCGTCTTCCGAACAGATACCGAAGTGAACTGACATACGAATGTCAATGTCAACTGACAGGTTTGTTTTTATATATTTTCTCTGTCTTTGTGGCAGGCAGAGTACCACATCCATACTGCCTTTGGTTTTATTCAACGATTTTAATTCTTCTGTCGTCCGCCATTTTTAGGGTACCTTATAGAGTTGAAAACCCTTGGGATAAACATTTTAATGAAATCACAAATAGTGATAATTGCTGATGTTGTAAAATTCTCATTTTCATTACTGTTTTCATCATCATCGTCTTGGCTGTCAAACGAATGTTGATCATTTTCATCATCATTTTGCAAATCTGCGATGATTATTTGTGGATTACTTCTTGAACTTACTAAATTTGAAGAGAAAAAAAAGATATAATAATTGACAGGTGTTAGATATTATTACAATAAGCTAGCTATTTAATATTAAGTTCATTTTGTATATGTACATATGCATCCTTTTTCACAAATACTATTTCTTACTACGGAACCTTCTTTTGATTCTTTGACACTATCATAGCTATCATATAAAAAGCTTGTATAGTCAAAGTCACAACAACGGAAATTATAAAAGTTCAGTTCGTAAAAGAGTTTTATAAGACATATAAATCTGAATATTGGGCTTTTAAACATTATATAAGTCGTGTGAAGATAGTCAAAAAATCCTATAAGAGACGTGTATACAGCTGTACGTTTTATAAGAGTTAAATTTATGGACTTTGTATGATTGTCATGTAGAAATCTTATTACTGACAAAAAGCAGTGTTATGGTCGTCATTATAACCAGATTCTGATTGTCATATAAATTACTTTTATACTACATCAAGAAGGCGTAAAGTGGTCGTAAACGAGACTAATAAACGAGTAAATGTATTTTAAAGGTCACAGGTACGACCTTTATAAGATGGTCATGTAATTTGGTTGTGTAAACGTTTACAGGACTCAATTAAATGACTAAAATATTATACGACTAATCGTTCGTATTGTATATTGTAACACGATTAATGGGAATTTGAGTTACAACTATATGACTTCTTTATGACCAAATGTTACTTAGGCTTCATATTATATGACAACTTTGTTAGTTGGGGGTCTGCTAGTGTATCTATCTTATGTCCCATAAAAAGACAGTACTACAAAATACCATGTTAAAATAATATCAATTTCGATTTAACTAGCATAATACAGAAGTAACAATTATATTTACTTATTGTAAACTCGCGGCCCACCCGCGACTTTGTCTGCGTAGACACGCTGAATCCCGTGACGAATTTCTTAAAAAAAATGTTTCACACAAACCTAGTCCTGACAATTACAAACATAACAAAAAAAGAATCAGCCGGATATGTGCAGCCGTTTCAAAGTGATGCGCGTACAAACATTTCGGTAAGTAATTGATCCGTAGTACCTTCGTAACTTATGTAATGTTGAATAACTTTATTAGGTACTATGAGAACTGTCACGTTGTCGATTGTTTCAAGCGGCACACATTCATTGGGGGTTCGGTTCCATTAAATACGTCCTTGCAATTTGAATGTGGCTGATGTTTATCGACATCATTGAAACAAAATGAGCATTTTGCAACAGGAAATAATCATGCAGCAATTTTTCTAGTTATAGGTATAATTATGTAATTGGAATCTATGTACTATCTGCAAATCATCATTTTCATCTCGTCTAGTGATTAAGCATTCAGGTCGCCAATGCAGATTTGGCACAGATATTTGTTAGCTATCGTTCTGATCTTATCGTGATAAACATAAAAGTCAATATTGTGTGTAATGGCAGGTGTACCAGTGCAGTGCGGTGTGTTGTGGTCGGGAGCGAGAGAGTAGAGCGCGGCGCATCAATGGACGCAAATGCGCGTGTCGCCGTGTTGCTGGTGACTGGTGTTGCGCCAGCGCAGCCGCCATAAACAATGCCTGCCGCGAACGCACTCGGTTCGGCTACTCGACTTAGCACTCTTTTGGCAACAATTATTATCACAGTGCCTACATCGCAGAGCAAAGACGACAACATAACAGCGCCGCATAATTTCTTAGTTATTTTGTGTAGCTCGATGTTTTGTGAAACGTATGCCGATCACGATTACTTAAAAATGTCACTGAGCTACTAAAATTGCTTTAAAACTCTTTACTTACTTTCAATTCAATTACTGTTCATCACTTATAGTAGAGGATCCGAGTATACAACGACCTTCACCGAGCGGTTAATGGATGAAAAGTATTTTATATTAAATTTAATCAGTTAAAAAATATATTGCGAGTGGGTTGGCTGAAAAATTTCAGTCCAGTATATGATTAAATAAATATTTAAAAATATATTTTTTTAAATATTGCACTTGTTTCGATAATAGATAAATTACGTACCAATCGAAAGTATGAAGCCTATAGAATATGCAAACGTTCGGTTGACTATTTTTTTCCTGTCATAACATTGGGTAGGCAGGTGTAAACAGGCAAGTCAATATTAGTAATTTGCAACCGTCTGGTTAAATAAATAAAATTTATGTTTATATAAAGCTAAGCTCATTACAAACAGACACACACCAAACCAGTGCAATGTAAAAAAAAATATTTTTTTAAATATTAAATTAATCATTAATGGTACTGGACTGACATTTTTCAGCCAACCCACTCGCGATATATTATTTAACATTATTAAATTTGATATAAAATACTTTTCATCCATTAACCTTCTCGGTGAAGGTCGTTCTGTGCTCGGATCTTAGACTATTAAGTATGTTTTAAATTGAAAGGCGTTGTCGCGTCTCTCTACCAGCAATGTATTCTCTACGTGTTCCGATTATTTAAGTGTGGTAAAACTTAAACAAAACTTCCGCAATTCTTACCTACTCACTACTAGTTACCTATAAATAATTTGTTTTAAGAGGGTTTACGCATTTCGGTTTTCCATACAAACTTTCAAAGTAGAAATTTTTAAAAACCAATGAGACAATTTTGATGAAACTGCATGCTGAAGTAAAACACAGGGATCCAAATAGTTTGTTGAAAACATTTTTAAAAAACATTTTTCTAGCTGAGTTATTGCGATTTAAAGTCCACCATAGAAAGTAAAAAAACGCAATAACTCAGTTAAATTAACATTTTTTTAAAATGTATTCAACAAACAATTTAGATCCCTGTGTTTTACTTAGGCATGCAAAGTTCCATCAAATTTGGCTCATTGGTTTCAATAAATTTTGACTTGGAAGTTTGTATGGGAAACCGAAATGCGTAAACCCTCTTAATGATCATTTGTTGTAAGTAGCAATCATCGTCGCATCATAATTTGGTAGAGCATATAGCTAAAGCGGAGGCGTAGGCCGCCAGAAGATTTAGAAGAGCATGAACGAACGCTCACCCCCTAATCGTAATGCCGTTTGCCGTTTGCCACTTGTCTAGGGGGGCAGGGCGGACGAAAGAAGAATAACTATACAAATATTAATAGCTTCGTGAATTCCACTAGCTGGATCGCCAGCCGCCACACTCGTTACGTATTATGCCTAAGGCATTGTCCTAATACAACGCGATAACGCGATCGCGAGATTAAACGATGCGACCATCGTAGAGTCGACGATCAAACATAGTGATCTAGAAATAGGTGTCCTAATAGGCGATCGCGCGATGCATTTGCGCGAGGGTGGATTCGACCAAACTGGGGCCCAAGTCTGCTAATTTACGAATGGCATAATTGAATCGCAATTGTATTGCATTGTAATTGTTTGACACATTTGGTATTCTTATATGAGTAAGAGAATACCAAATGTGTCAAACAATTACAATACGATCCAATTGCGATTCAATTATGCCATTCGTAAATTAGCAGACTTGGGCCCCTGGAATGACTTACTCCAAGATTAGTCTATACCAATTCGGCGTTTAATCTTGGTATAAGACCTTATTCCAGTTTGGTCGAATCCACCCTAAAATGTTTAAAAATCTATTCGCGCGAACTTAGTTCGTGAACTTTAATCGCGCGATGATCGCGTTATCTCGTTGTATTAGGACAATGCCTAACGCCTAAGCATATGGTTAATTTTATCAACGCACGTGGTTCAAGGTGACCCTTCACGCTGTCAGTTTAATTAATTGTGCCAAATCAATTTGGCTTATATTTGGGAGCGCATCAATGCCGCCGAAGGACCCTCGGCGCGCGTCGGGCCGTGACGGTGACGCGGTGACGCGGCCGCGGCTGCGCCGTGCGACCCGCCGG
This sequence comes from Scoparia ambigualis, assembly GCA_963921215.1. NCBI lineage: Eukaryota > Metazoa > Arthropoda > Insecta > Lepidoptera > Crambidae > Scoparia > Scoparia ambigualis. The sequence goes on from OY992503.1 coordinate 10,608,343, forward strand.
CCCGCGCGGCGCCGGTAGGGTTGTCGCATGACGCATAAAATAATGTTATACAATTATGATTTCGTTAACGTTTTATGTGGTAATGGTTGAGACTGGGTTTGTAAGTACGTGTTCTTTTTTGAGGAAAACTGCTTTGAAGAGAGCAGTTAGTATAAAGTGCCTAGTCAATGATCGACAGATTAAACTGCAGTACGCAGAATAAATCAAAATTATAATTACCTACCTTAGAATAATAACGCTATAGAAAGATAGTCTTCATACAAGCGCTCTGTCAAAAATGAAGCACTAAACCGATTCACACACGCGTGACGTGCGCGCATGGCCGTGATCTGCTGTCTCTTTCCAATTCTATGAATATGAAAGAGACAGCACTGCGGCAGCCGCTGCTACCGAGGCTTTAACTTAGAGAATCACACTGCAGTACGTTTATATTTTGACCTAATTAACTACAAGATACTATGAAATACTGAAAGCTTACCTGTGGAAAGTGATGTTATTACACTTCTTTTGTTTTTCAGATGTGTTGTGACACAATTTAACTGCACAAACCGTCATTTTTTTTTTGTTTTCGCGAGACACGTTCGGCGCGCTGTGACATTGAACACTACGGAGCGGTCCGGCGTTTGGTGCCATTTCTGGCTCCAATTAATGTGCTTCAAAATAGGCGCGCGAACTTGGTTTCTATAGCGTTATTATTCTAAGTTACCTACCTACATAAAGAGTTTTATTAATTTATGAAGAGTCATAAACATAATGCCATTTTAACAAAATAGGTCGCACAGTCGCACTACTAACTGAGATCATAAAGTAGCCGTGGTGCGCACAGCGACCCTGGGGCTGCCCCACCGGCCACTTACCCGTGGAAGTAATTAACTGGATCGCACCGGAACCATAATGTATGGTGGCCGCTGGTGAGCGATTCGAGTCGAGAATCACGAACGCAGACACCGGCACACTACCATAAGTTAGATGTTATTGCCTATTATGCATAATCATCACTCACATACAGACCTATCTACTTTTGTCGCCCGGCGGCACTCGTTTGTTTTATCTGTTTGCCATTTGATACCGGATTCATCATCAGCCTATAAACGTCCCACTGCTGGGCACAGGCCTCCCACGTGAACAATAGCACGTGGGGATATTGGGCCATAGCCCACCACGCTGGCCCAATGCGGGTTGGTGGGCTTTAACGTCTGCCATCTCACGACAACAACCGGAACCAACGGCTAAACGTGCCTTTCGAAGCACGCACGAGATGTTTTTTTTAATTGGTCACCCATCATGCGACCCGTCATTGCGAAACTTGCTTAGCGGGCAAGATAGCAAGCCGAAGGCGCTAGCCATCGAACTCCTAAACCGGATACCGGATTATCTATATTATATCCTATAATATCGCCTTTTCAAAATTATAATTAGGTAAATTAAATAACCGTGTCGAGTAGCGGTGAAAGAATACTACCTCACCCTCTCTTCCCTTGCGTGTCGTAAAAGGCGACTAACGGACTAAATTGCACATACATCCAACAGCATAGAGCGGCGATGGGCTCACCACCTGTCACGCTGAACACATGTGCAGTTGCTAATTGGTGAAATGGTCATTGCCTAGTCTCTGACTAATCCTTCGGGGATAATAGTAGTGATTATACACGGTTAATTTTGGACCCCCCGCCAAAACAAAATATGGGGTAAAAAAGTAGTAATAAAATAATTGACGTAAAAATAAGAATGTTTTCTAATTCTAATTAATTTAAATTTTCTTAAGGAAAAGTAGAGACAAAAATTTTAAAAGAAATATGTTTTTTTATTAAATTATTTGGTTGTAATGCTGCTTTATAAACACGTAAATAAATTTGGCGGAGTGTCCAAAATTAACCCTGTTTGTATGTAAATTATAATGTTATTCTTAAGTTATTTAACAAAAATCATTCCAAAAATACAATTCGTTCAAAGTTCCAAAACCTAAGACATTTTAATTTGAGTGTCGACTTTTCAAACCTTTGTACTTAAATGTGATGTGAGTTATTTTCTAAATTAGGTAATAATCAGTGGAAAAGTTTGGAATCAAACTAATAAAAGTTTTTTTCCTAAAGTAAATAAGTAGGTAACTACTTCATTTAATTCTCGGAAATAAGTCAACATCTTGAGCAAAACTTTTAAATAGGTAGGTTGCTCGCTAGTTCGCTACATTTAACGTGGTACATTACTGTGAAACAATGGATTTGTTAAATTATCATTATTTGGCGATCCTTGAGGGCACACCGCGTGGTCGGCGCTGGTCTTTGTTATAATGTAAATGATGTAATAGCCCACTTAGTGGATCTAAAGTAAACTGTTTGTTCAGCTAAAGTAAAAAACTACAACGAAACTATGAACCAAATATTTTCCTAGAACAGGGAAGGTACTGTAGGTATTTAAAGTAGTTAAATAATCCTATGTAACTAAGTAAGTAGTATAAATCTTTATATTAATAAAAATTAGTTGCCGCGAATGTGTGTTCACGCATCACTTCAGAACGGCTGCACTTATTTGGCTATTTTTTTTCTTTTGTTGTTGTAATTGTCAGGACAAGGTTTGTAATTTGTATATTATTTTTTTTATTAAAGTACACGCAGGCGAATAGCGACCAGGCCCCTATTCCTTTTTAATATGCAACTATTTAATTGGTTGATATATTTACATGAAAAAAGCCAAACGTTTAACTTTTCCGCTTCTTCGATTTGTGTAAAAATTAATCCATATGTGTAAAAATATCACTTCGATCCAAAGTTTGCTAGAAAAACAACAGTGTAAAGAAAGCGTGCAACGTGCAACTTCTAGAAAAGCAACAATGGAAGGAAGCGTGCAACGTGAACTCTAACGGCCGAAATTAATAACCGATCCTGAGATAGAGATATGCCTATTTTGGATTTGTTACTAGGCAACTGTTGTTATTTCCCGTCATATAACAAAAATATCTAGGCTACAAATCTAAAGTAGGCCTATAATATCTCTATCTCGGGATCGGTTATTAATTTCGTCCGTTAGAAGCAACAGTGGAAGGACGCGTGCAACTTGCAACTCCTAGAGAAGCGACAGTGGAAGGATGTGTTCAACTCACTGTTTTTCTTGAGGTCGTCCGGCCTGTACTTCCTGATGGCGACGGAGACGGCCTGCTCCACGCTGCGCACGTACACGCCCGGCTGGCGGGTCATCGGCGCGAAGTCCTGCTGCCGCGGCTCGAACACGTCGCGCATGCCCAGCTGCGGCCCACACATTTACATTCATACATACATTTACGATTATAATGTACTGCGTGCGCCCTGTGTAATGTCCACCCGGGTGGAACGAGCGTGTAGGTGAATAAGTCGACCGAATTACGGAATGTCACCCCCCTGCTATAATCCCCAAAGGGTTAGTCAGAGACCAGGCAATGAGGACCGCAGAAGCAGTCCACTGCCGTATTAGTCCACATTTCACCAAATTACAACTGCACATGTGCTCACCGTGATAGGTGGTGAGCCCATCGCCGCCCTATTCTGTTGGATATAAATGTGCATTCTTTATAGTCCGTTTGTCGCCTTTTCTTCCCTCTTCGCCCTCTCTTCCCAAGGGAAGAGAAGGAAGAAAGAGACACACATTTGAACAATAACTCACTGCCTCTGTGCTTAGTGGTAAGACAACGGTACTCTGTGCCACCGGTCTCAGATCCATAGGTCCTGCGGGGCAGACACACTTCAACAATAGCTCACTGCCTCTGTGGTCTGTAGACTATCGGTCTCAGATCCATAGGTCCTGTGAGGCAGACACACTTGCGAACAATAGCTCACCGTCTCTGTGGTCCATGGTTAGACTACATCGGTCTCAGATCCATAGGTCCTGTGAGGCAGACACACTTGCGAACAATAGCTCACCGTCTCTGTGGTCCATGGTTAGACTACATCGGTCTCAGATCCATAGGTCCTGCGGGGCAGACACAATTGAAGAATGTAGTACCCCTCTGTGGTCTGTGGTTAGACTGCACCGATCTCAGATGTTCCGGGAGGGTTTGATTCCCCGCGGGGACACTATTGTTTGTATGCGGTTTAGTAGGTGAATAGGGTTTGTGTTAAGTCCACCTGTCATCATCATCGTATGTAATAATGTCGCCATAATATCAATGTTACTAGCATTCTGTGTGCCGACAGTTAGAGATAATAGCCAGCTCCTCAGTAAATGAGGAATTCAAGTGAAGTGCACGGCCACCATCGGCCTTATCATCATCTAACATCAGGTGAGTTAAAGGTCAAGTACTTATCCGTAGTGGAACAAAATAAACTAATTAAAGGTACCTGTGGTAGTCTGTCAGCTTGTGTTGCTGATATTCTGTGCTTCGGAAAGCATGTTAAGCCGTTAGCCTCGGTCCCGCTTAAAATGGCAGTCGTTAAAACTCGTGAACTTTTAACAACGGCCCTAACTTCTTTTTTTTTTATTTTTTTTTTATTTATTTGAGTCAAAAACCAGTGTACACAATAATGTTTACAAATTTTTTTACTTGCCATTGAGAGGCACGAAAACTCGTCTTTATTTTGTGTCGAAGAGTTCCGACTCACTCGCCATTCGCGACAGCAGTCAGCCCAGCACCACCAGCAAGTAGTAGGTACCTGTCTCTGTCGAGCGTGGCAGAGTTCACAGCTTTCCATATGCTACGATCCTGGCACGGAGGGGCTGTGTAACATAGCCCTCTCATCCTTTAAGTATTCAAATTGTTACTGCTAAAGCTACATACCTTCTGTAAATCTGTTGTCAACGTGACGTGACCCTTGCCGGTAAAGCTGGGCACTACCTCCGACGTGACAGACCGCGAGACAGACCTCTCGGATGTGGATCTGAGAGGTCTGATTCGCGCCCTGGTTGCACCACCAGCAAGTAGTATCGCTTGCTGTGGTCATAGCCCATAGCTTTCCATATGCCAAGATTATGACAGACATCCTTCTCATCCATGCCGCAAATGCTACATGACTTCTGCAAATCCGTTATCAACGTGACGTGGCCCTTGACCGTAAAACTCGGCACCACCGCCCTGGCAGCACCACCAGCAAGCTTGCTGTCGACCGGGGAGAGACCACAGTTTTCCATATGCTACGATTCTGACACACATCCCATACCATCAGCAAAGGATGATTCCTTTGCTCCAAGCTACATACCTTCTGCAAATCCGTTGTCAACGTGACGTGCCCCTTAACCGTGAAGCTGGGCACCACCGCCCTGACGCGGCGCGGGCGCAGCGCAGCATACACATCCGAGAGGTCTGACTCGCGCGCCATCCGCGACAGAAGCCGGCCCAATTCTGCCGCACCCGCGCGCGTGGGCAACACCACCAGCAGGTAGTAGCGGTCGCTGTCGAGCGGCAGCCGCAGCGCCGCGGCCTCCAGGTGCGGCAAGTATGCGTGCTCCAACACGGTGTCGTAATGCATGTAGGTCACCTGTGGACGAAATGTAATAATAATATACAAGTTCTTTGGTTATAGATGATCCCGAAACTAGGTCATCCTACGAAGTGGAAACAACGAAAAACAAAAACAAAGAATGAGCTGTTCCATACAACATAACAATACCTATTCGACATTTTAAGAAACAGCTGATTTTTATGACAATTCTAGAGTTGCTTCCATATTTAAATACTTACATAAGTACTTAGTTGTAGTTTTCACATAAAAGGATAACTGAGTTGCGGGATTACTACCTAGATAATTACCAAACACTCTATTTCCGTAACGTGATATTATAATAAACTTATTATAAACTTTCCACTGCATCTCATCAGGGCTCAGGATTTCCCACATGAAGAAGAACATAATAGGGCATAAAACGGCATAACGTGCCTTCCGAAGCATGACGAATATTTCACATTTTTTGTCGAAACTAATAGCATTTAAAGAACGACCAGGCTCATATAATAATGGGACTCTTGAACCTACACTGTAGCTTTGGAATTGGAAGAACTGTTACCCGAATTGCGAAAAGTTGTGAGTTTAAGTCCCCATTCCCCCAGTAGCATTTAGTGCCATTTTTAGTTTAGTTAGGCAGCATTTTTTTGCGCTTTTTAAGTTTGTCCTCTAATGAAAGTTTCACGTAACCTACGAGTATAGTATATTATTATTAGTGTGTTGTTTTAATTCAACCCCATTCGGTACGTAAGTACCACCTCTTTCCGAGAAACCTGTATAGATTCACTATTTAGCTAGATCCGTCATCAAAATGTTAGAGCCCAAAGGGACTGTTATTCAGAACAGGTACAACTATTGAGGGGACACCTGTCTGATGCGGCAAAGCGTTAAACGTGCTGTGTAATTAACATACTCTATTGTTGTAGATAAGTGACCTGATTTCGCCGACTTTAATAACATTCTTCTGTTTATTAACATAACAGCCACACAGTACGCTGTTGTCATCTAATTTCCTAATATCTGAGTTGGTTAATGTGGCTTTACAACCTGTTATTTACTGTCTGTTTCCTTTTATACCTACCTACTCATTGTTTTTTTTTAAACTTTTGAATTAGAATTACCCAAACAGATGATTTTTGTAGGTATATTGTCATAATATTTATATTATACGAGTACTAGCGGCCTGCCCGCGACTTCGTCCGCGTAAACGTCCCGCAGCCCGTAACAAACGGTTTTGTTTCTGTTGGCGTTACGCCCAGCCCCCATAGTAAAATGCCCATCATCCTTTACAAAAAAATCTGCATATGAACCTAGTTTTTCTAGTTTTTCGGGTCTTTGGTTGCAGGCACTACCCACATTGGTGGTGGGTAGTGCCTGCAACCAAAACACAAAAACTGGTGGAAGCCACCCGAGACCCCAGAGCCAGCAGCTATCTGGGTCAACGCCTAAGCCTCGCCATTCAGCGCGGCAATGCGGCTAGTATTCTGGGTACTCTGCCTGATGGGGATGATCTGGGTGAATTCCTTTTTTATAGTTTTCTATTTATCTTTTTAAGTTGTAAATATTTTAATTTTAATATTAGATGTTACTTTTGATATTTTTTATAATAATATCTTAATATACTTAGTGTATATTGGTATATAGATTATATCTTACCTAATAATAATAATAAATTTATAAAGTTTTTCTATTCGAAAGAATTAGCCAAATAGGTGCAGCCGTTCTCAAGTGATGCGCGAACAGATAGTAGATAATAACGTAATCCTTTGAAAATCGGACGATCTCAAGGTCAAGAAAAGTGTTAAATAGATACTTATAGGTTTTTAAGAGCTTAACTCTATACATTTTGCAGGGACTAGACTTTGGCAAACAGAAAATTTGTAAGTTGTGCTGAAAAACTACTACGAGTACCTAGCTGATTAAGGGTGAATTCGACCAAACTGGAATAAGGTCTTATACCTAAATTCGACGCCGAATTTGTATAGACTAATCTCAGAGTAAGTCTTATTCCAGTTTGGTCGAATCCACCCTAAGTTAGGCAGTGGCACAGGCACACCGTACTAGCGCTTTTATTAAATAATGACACTCACCTGAACACTTTTAAGTCCGTTTGCCAGGAACATTTTATTATCAAAATTTGGCAGTGGCAGGTCCAACCCTACGTCGTAGGACCTGTATATCAAATAATCATCCATGTAAGGTGGATTAGTAAAAATAAAGTCCACTATTGATTTCTTGCGACGCTCCAGCGTTTCTAAAGAAGATCCGTTCCCTGCTGTAGTAGTTTCAGTATTTGACACTGTGGTAGTAGCTTCAGTGGAGGATGGTAATGATTCAGTTGAAGTTTCTGATAAAGGAATGGTCGTAACAGAATCAGTTGTATCAACCAATTCTGTTGTTACAGTTGACGTGGTAACACTTGTACTTTCCGGAGATGAAATTACTTCGTTGTTATTTGTAGGTACGACAGGTAACAATGTTGTTGATGAAGGAGGTGAATCGGTTTCATTACTAATATCAGGTAGGGTGGATGAAGAATCTGTGGATCCGGAAGTGACCGAGGTTGTTTCGGTGTCCGGTTTCGGTTCCGTTAACGATGTCTGAACTGTAGTAGGGCTTGTCTCCATTGGCAGCTGTGTGAAAGTTGATTGACTAGTCGTAGTCAAAGGAGCTTGAATTGTGGTACTGGGAGGAACGTCAGTTGCCTCAGATTGCGTACTTTCAGCGTTTGCAGCTAAAGCCGTACTCATAGTTGTAGTGGGAGGACCACGAACGTCTATATCGTTAATAGTTTCCGCATTTGGATTCAGGGTGGTTTCTTCTCTCATGGGTGTTGTTACGGTCGGGTCATCCCCTCCCGCCTTACTTTCTGTTACCATCCTGTCTGTCGTAGTTTCACCAGCTTTATCTGGATTCACTGTTGAATTAGCTGTTGCTGTCCCGTTTTCCGGGGTAAGAGTAGGCAGTTGTTCATTTTCCAAATCGAAACCGTAAAATCGTAAAACTTTTTTATAATTGTCGTTGAATGTGACATTTTCGTTGTTTAATGCTAATCCTGCCAGAAATCCTTCTTCGGGGACAAAGTATGTCTGAAAATAAAGAATTTAAACTTTAATACACGTCTGTATGTGTACCTATACATACCTAATTAAAATCAAACTTTTCGGTTGCAATGTGTAGGTAATGGGATAAGACACCTAAATAATATATAGTACTCTATGGATAAGACCTAGAACCATATTAACAGTATAAATACAGGGTGTTTGTTTATATGGTATATAATCACAAAGCAACTTGCAATGGGTGATTTTCTGACAGCCCAAATTAAAAAATAAAAATTAGTTCAAAAATACTCGATAGATGGCGTCTTAGAAAAGCCGAACCCGTACACAATAAAATTGTGCACTTTTGCTTGTCAACCAAAAAAATAATAAAATAGGTACTTAGTATTTTCATTTTAAGGACATAATTCTACGTTCCATAATTTCGTTCACAGTTTGACAGTTGCACAATATTGATATTTTCTAATACCATTACGCAGCCATACCACATGAGTAAAGAAACGCTTTACTCATGTGGCCATACACTGCTCTAAATGGACTCGCATTTTAGTAAGCGCCATCTATGAAGTCATTTAGGAACAAATTATTTTTTTATTGATCTCGGAAAATTGCTTATTGCGAAAAATAAATCTGCTGTTCCAGAGTATAGGCCTCCTTCATTTTACACTATTGAAATACTCATCGACCTAAACGTATGTCCCAGCCAGCACAGCTGATTGATTTGTAATTTCAGAGTTGCTTTCTTACAAATACATTTATTTTTCTATGCACTTAATAGAATGGCCCAGTTGCGGAATTACATGCCTAATATCAAGCACCCTGTAGGTAAAAGCTGTAAGCAGTAAATAAACTTCATACAAACTATTCACTCCCTGCCGGCCTAGCATGCGCAACACGAGAACTCTTCTCGACCCGTTTTCTCGTGTTTTAATTATTTATCTCTAATGTCTATCGACACTAAAGACACATGGATGCGCTTAAAACTCTACATAATATGTCAAAAATAGACTTAACACGTTAAACGCCCAAGCCAAAATACTTAATTATCACATGGGCCATGGCAGACACCGTATGCCCGACAGTGGGCTGGGCCCACCGGGCCGCGGCAGACACGGTTTGACTGCCAGTACGACTTGCGCTAAAAGGTCTTTACTAGGCTGGCGTATACATCAATATCAGTGTAAACGCTATTCGTAGTGACCCGCGGGGCTCTGTAGAACAAGCTTCACACCTTAGCGCAGAGAAAAACTTAGAAGTTTTGAAAATATTCGTGACCTGACAGGGACCCGACACATTTCTTCTTTGACATGTTGTTACTAGTGCTGTTAAAAATCATATTTTTGAATTTATTTGTGCAATTCTATAGGGTTTATTTGTCATTTCTTAAATTATATTGTATGAAATAGTATATTCTCATCATTTGGTATAAATTAAACCATTCCAAATATTAAAAAATACACTCTATTATAAAAAAAATACAATTATTGTTGAGATAAGAGAACGAATTTAAAAAAAATGGATTGATTGACTCAACTCTGTACTGTAGTCTGTGGTAAATAGGTATTCAATGCTTGCTTGGATTGGACATATTATTCTTTGTAATTTGTGCTTTGATAAGACTCGCCTGAAATTCGTCGCCTGTCGATGAAGTTGATGACTTTTGGGGACACCATCAAAATATGTTAGCGAATTCGAGAAGACCTCGCACTAGCATTACCACCGAACATAACAGAGACGAGATGAGTTTATATCTCGCGAATCCAGTGTTTCCGTTGAAATCAAACCCATTCCAGCAGATATGAAATGGAAGAAATGGGAAGATATGAAAACGTTGTTCCGAGGGCTTTTTATACTTGCTTATCGTTTTTTAATAATGTCAGGGACGTCAGTTCCGGCGGAACGTCTATTTTCAAAAGCTAGAGCCCTGATTACAGAGACTACGAAATTCCTAGTCTCTGTAATCTCTCCCGTTGGGCTCAAGGGTTAAAAAATTACTAGATATTTTTGTCTGATTGCACGGGAGATGACTTTTGATTGAGAAAATAAAGAAATATTTTAATAAACAGCTTTTAAGTACTATTTTACGTCTTTTTATTTACACTGAATGAAAAACAAAATGTACTCGAGACCCTAATAACTCGATACTTTTGATGCGAGTACGATACTGGTATCGATTTTGTACCTTTGTTGCGATACTACTCATGAGTATAGTATCGATACTTTTGTATCGATACCATATCTCTACACTGAGCTGTGTCGAGCCAGAGCAAGCGTAGCGCTAGCGCAGAGGTGCGGGGGTGGTTGCCAAGATGACCCGCGGGGCCCCCTCAACCAAGATAACGAAAAGTGCTTCGGCTGGGCCATGGCTGATCAAGGTGTCTGCCAGGCAATTTCTCTCTATTTTTACCATTTTCCGCCATTCTACTTAATTGACATTATAATAAATCCCCTTTTAAAACAAATAAGCCAATAAAACATGTAGACAGATAATGACCATTTTTTTATTTTTCACGAAGCCCACTGGGAATATATGGTGGCAGACATATGGTGTCTGCCATGGCGTTTAATGTGTTAATAGTAGTTTTTGTATAAACTGTGGTGTTTTTGTCTACAAACCACCTCTCGTCTGTGGAGAGCCGGTATTGCCGCGGCCCCTAGTCTGTGTGGCTCAATTGAGCCATCTCCACAGACAGGGGTTTTTTTAGCTACCTACCGCTAAAAACGTTGCTACCGTCCGTTCTATTCATAATTAAGCTTTAATATGATAACTAGTAACTCTGCATTAGTTCCTTAATCTATTAAAACCATTCCTAATACCTAAAATATTGTAAGAATAAAGATATGATTTTTTTAAAAATAATCTTTTTTTTTTCATATTAAAATAAAAATAAAATATAAGGAAAACCCGTATTTTATTGAAATAAAGCATAACATAAGCATCAAAAAACATGTTATAACATAAATCAGCTCCTAATACTATCAACTCGATAATAAATCGATTATTTCGATTTCAATATACGCGCTAAAACAACCCTACGTTCCCAACGACGATATTTTATTTTTATCCCTCGGGACGCGACAAAGGAACTTTTGAATCATGGAGCCTAGTTCATGGTGATTCCAAATATGTACGGCATGTCACTAACAAATAAAAAACAAAGGAACACAGAGCCGAAATATGACACCCATTTTCGCCGTCTGTGGCGTGGCTCAATTGAGCCAGCCCACAGACAGGCGCTAGAAAATAGTGGCTCAATTGAGCCATCCCACAGACGAGAGGCATGACAACTTAAAAGGATTTGTCGTCTCTCGTCCGCGACATATCTCGTGTTGCGCATGCTAGGCCTACTGTGGTCATACGACCTCCTTGGTCGAATCAATGTTAGGTACAGTTTATAATATCATTGGGTCGAATAGTTTGTACACCGGTTTTCATGGTGTCGCCATCTCTGAGGTCCCGGGTTCGATCCCCGGTCGGGTCAATTTAGAAACTATTGTTTTTCTAAATTGTGTCGGGTCTGGGTGTTTTCTATGTATAATAAGTATGTAGGTATTTCCGTTGTCTAGTACCTAACCATTTAAAGAGTTTTATAACGAAGCTTCTCTTGGGCTAGATAATTGGTGTGAGTGTAGGAAAGTTTATTTTTTATTTAGTTATCAAATTGATAGAATTTGGATTCAGTCATTCAGACGCGATACAATGTAAAACTCGGAGCTTACGAGCAGGCAGTTCATCGAAAGTGAAGTGACTCATCGTTTTTTGCGATTTTGTAAAGTCACGTGTGTCCACCTACTTAATAAGCTGTAAAGACTTGTACGCGGTACCTACCTACTAATAAAAGGTTTTTTGGTACCTACTGCCTGCATCGATTGCGAGTATTGCGAGTTGCGTTGCGACACGATGAATTCGTATCGTAATAAAATCTGTTTCAAAAATTTCATACATTTTCATGTACCTACTCACAGAAAATGACCTCTTTCTTCTGTTCTGTACTTACCTATACTTACTTGATTTGAAACTTGCAGGTACAGAACAGGGACAGGGTATTTTCAGCGTAATGAAACCTCTAAGTGTTACCAAGGACGAAATATAATATTTTATTATTTGTCTATGGCGTTGCTAATTAGACGATTCAAAATGCTTATTTTAATAAAGAAATTTTGATTTTGATTTTGAAATAGATAAGTAACGCGAACTTTAATGTTTATACTTTAACTCCAGCTCTTAAAACTAACATTACATTGCGGACACGTTATATTGTTTTCAGACAATAGTTTCACTTGATTCTTCAAGAAAAGAAGAAACAACTCGGCACAATACCAATGCTCAATATCGACGACGCATCGCAAGAAATTTCTTATCAATTAACAGATCAGCCCCCTTACTCTCGAAAGTGATCTCTATTGAATCGGATTGGTATGTGAATTTTCGTATTTTTAAGTTACGACACCAGCCCTAATTTCGATTCATATATTGGGTGAACTAAATGGCATTGAGTTTTGTACTTTTTTCACCCAATATCCACGCAATATGAATCCATATTAGCTCTGGTGTCGTAACTTAGGAGTACGAAAATTCACAATACCAATCCGATCCAATAGCGATAGGTTTCAAGAGTAAGGTCACTGAACATTAACCGAATATTAACAGTAATTTATTGTGAGTACTTTAAGATAAACGGAGAAAAAATGTACTTTGTCTATAATATTATTTCCGATGTACCTACTACCTACTCAGCTCAGCCCACCTTCATCAAACCGTGTCGCGTAGCGGTGAAAGAATACTACCACCCCCTCTCTTCCCTTGGGTGTCGTAAAAGGCGACTAACGGACTAAAGACTGCACATACATCCAACAGCATAGAGCGGCGATGGGCACACCACCTGTCACGCTGACTGAGCACACGTGCAGTCGCTATTTGATGAAAAGTGGACTGTGGTAGAGGGCTGCTTTTGCTGTCCTCATTGCCTTCTCTGACTATCCCTTCGGGGATAATAGTCGTGACTATATGTATGTATGATTTTTTATACTCACCTTAGTTTTTTTTCATTATTGGGTCATTATGACAATGAATGAACTCTTGGGGAAGAAGAAATGCTGTTGACCGCAATTTTTTTTTCATATAATACCACTTGAAAAGCATCAAGGTTACTCTATCGAAATAATGTGGTAAAATTGATATGTTTACCTACACCTAGCGGGATCACCTGCCTGGGAGACTTATAAGTGAGGCAGGAAATTAGATCTGGATTTATTCTACTGAATTATGCTGAAGACAGAATTTGTTCCGAATAAACAACGGAAATATAAGCTTTTCTAACCGACCGACCTCCAGCCAGCGGGATATTTACCAATTAACTTTTAGATCTGTAATTGTTCTGTTCACCAAAACAAAAACATTCTTCTAACGTCCTTACTTCAGCCACAATCAAGCTGCAAAGAAACTTCGAGTCAGCGGACTTTTTCTCTTAGGGCATTATTTTTGTAACTTTTACACTAAATTAATAAAATTTTATCTATTTACTACTTAACATACATACATTATGTATGTAATATAAATCCTCACAAACATTCGCATTTATAATACTAGATATAGTTTGCCTTCAGTTTTTATCTTCTTGCCAGTTCTTCTCAGTCGAAGGCTTTCCCTAAATCCCAACTGTATATTCAATAGGTAGTTAGGTATATAAGATTTAACATTAACTGTTATTTTATTAGTTTTCGACGTCAACAAGTGCCTGTAGAAGCTTTATTGAATATAAACTATTTGATTTGGTTTTGATAAAAAAATGAGTTTCTAGATAACTTGATACTCGTAGTTTAACTCATTAATTAAACTATTTATCGGCTATGCTAGCGATGTTTTAATTTCAAGCCTTTTAGTTACAGTTCAACGCAATGACGTTGTGTCATTGTTCTCAACTAGAAAGCGGTGACGTCGGGCTGTGCACTCTGCAACTGAACCCTTAGCAAATTCCTAAATTAAAACAATTAGGTCTTAAAATATATATAAAAAACAACTTATTAGGCATTTTTAAAATATCTGATTCCTATTGAATCCCTACACAAAAGTAATGTGAAACATCAAAAAAACAATGCATAGTCTCGTAACTTAGAAACTGCATTAAAATTTTGTAAGTATTATGAGAATATTTTAAGCACGCGTTTTTTCCCTTATTATGTAAACTTGTGAAATGTTAATTAAGTAATTAATTAAAAGATTATTTATAAAATGGGGTCTTTTAATAGGGTTCCGTACTTCAAAAGGATAGAACGGAACCCTTACAGGATCACTTTGTTGGCCTTCCGTCTGTCTGTCTGTCAACAAGACCCTTTATCTCGGGAACGCGTGGAGGTATCAAGCTGAAATTAAAATGATATAGGTATTCTACAGTCTTTTGAAGCTGTGAAAAAATCAAACTCCTAAGTTGACGTAAAAAAAGATACGGCAGTTTATGACGCAAAAAACGTATATTTCGACACTCATAACCCAAGTAACACAGACGTGCTGAATAAAGATTGATTAAGAGCACTCATCAAGAGCATAAGCTGAAAACTAAGCTGAATAACGCCTGAGTACCGTCTATTCAGCTGTTATTCAAGCAAAAAGGGCCCCAATTTTGAATGCTTAACGCTGAATAACATCTGAGTAACAATTGAGTAGGAGCTTAATAATGTTTCAATTAGCTTAATAACTTTTGAATAACTGCACACATTGCTTTTATAAAGCTTTTACAACTCAGTTATCCAGCTACGTCGAATTGGTTAGAGTATTCAGAATTTATTAAGCATTTAATTTATTGTTGACATTTATGCAAGCAATATTCATAGAAATTGGGAAAAGAAGAAATAAATTGGGTTCAATAATTTAATGTCGATACCTTTATTTGACACTAGCTGACCCGAATGACGTTGTCCTGTCTTAAATTGAAAAAAAAAGTGTTTATTTTAATTTTTTTTCTTACCTAAGAACCTTCTCCTGACAATAACAAACACAACAAAAAGAGAATTAGCGAAACCGGTCCAGCCGTTCACGCGTGATGTCGTGACCAAGGGAAATAGGGATTCATTTTTATATATTAGGATGACGTGAACTTTAAGTTGTTCAGTAAGTAAATTTTAATTTACAAGTTAGCGGTCTGCTTCATTTTAATTATTAGTGCGCAAGTAATTTTGTCGTGAATAGTACGTGTTTTGTTTTCATTTTTATGACGCGCCTTGCTAATAATCAATATAATTAGTTGTAAATAGTGTTTTCATACATACATACTAGGTCTGACAAAAGTGCTTGTGATGAATTATCTAATTCTAGCAATTTTATCCAACAAAATAACATGATTTGAGTTGGAAATGTTGTAGTTGTAAGATTAATAAGCATTTTGGTGATCTCGTAAATTCCTTGTAAGAATTAATTACAAAGATTTCAATGGCGATCGATGTTTTGTTTTATAATGCTGAATAAAAGTGCACACATGTTTTGTTACTAAACTATAACTTGAAAAAGAGTAGTCTCTTTACACTTACCTATGAATAACATTTATATAGTTGACCACATTTCTATATTAGTTACTCACATTTTTAGGGTTCTCTAATCGAACGAACAAAAACCTTTTATAATGTGTAACTTTCCCATCAGGCTTTCACTAAATTGATTACTTACATTTAAAATCACAGCATCTTTGTTATTTTTTTTTTCGTGAAACAGACTATTATATTAATAGTATCTATTATGTTTAAAAAAATTGCAGGTTTCGTGTGTGTGGTGTGCACTGGGCCCTAGTTAATTTAATCTTTATTGCACAACAATAGGACGTACAAATGGCGGACTTATTATTATATTATTAATTATAATTTATATTTCGTTTCAGAAAAATGACGTTTAAAATAATTTCAACACGTTGTAAGGGTTATTCAGTTTTGTGTACTGTGCCGACCCAATGGGAGAACAAAGAACAACTTCGATGGCCAAGATATAATGCGGATTTATTAATTAAGTAAAGACAGCAGTGTCCAACCTCGCGCAGATTGGCTTACGATGAAACAAACAAACAACGCAAATAAAACATTTTATCGCAACGTTAATTTTATTTTCTTGTATTCTGCTAATAAAATAACCTTTTCAGAAATGAAATTTTCTGTATACTTAAATTTTTAGATCTTTCGGTTTTCCAATCCCAAAATCTGTTACATTTTTTTTTTGGGGGGCGGAACCCTTCTCATTAAAGGGAAAACACGCTTGCTGATTGGGATCGGGTTCAGTTTTGTTTAAACTATTTTCACAAATCCGGTCATGATCATTACTGCTGATGACACTTGGACAGTTACTACTGCTGATATTTAAATATTCTTTTAACAATTTTCTTTCGATATGACCGGTTCTTTACGCTTTTACCATGACATCGATCCATGATTCAAACAACGCATAAAATAAATACGTACAATAATATTATAATTGCTGGTATTAAGCTATGGGCGCTATATCAATACAAATGCAATTAAAGACCACATGTGGTCTTTAATTTGAATAAGTTAGTTGAAACTTATTATTATACTGAAATAAGCTTTCAGCAGCTGAATAATTAGTGAAACATAGAATCTTATAAAGTTTAAAGATAAAGTAAAAACAATTATTCAGTATCAAGCTGTATACCAGAATTATGTAAACAATATTATTCAGAAGGTATACTTTATTCGGCAATTAGCTGTTTCAAACGCTACAAGCTTAGTACTGCTTTAATAAAAGCAGTATAGATTATTGTTAATTAGATAAATGCTGCCGAAGGCACTGTTTTTCAGATTTAAGCCACCTGGAATGCGTAATGCTTAGTAACGTCTGTCTAATAATCATACGGAGATTGGTTATTAAGTGTAAAGAAGGAAAGGACAGAAATACAGAATTTATTAAGCGTTAAGTATTTTAAGGGTCCGTACTCAACCTTATTCAGTATATGGCTATTCCCAAAGCTCTTACACAAACCATATTCATCTTTGAACTGTTAAAAGTTCTAAGTGTGTAGGTACTGTTATCTTGCTTATGTGTTACTTGGGAAGGGAATCAAAAATAGGATATTTTCCGTTGACCTACTATTGACAAGTATTACCGTCTTACTTTTATACATCATTGTCTTATACTACAAGCATAGTGAAAAATCTGAAAAATATACATTAATTTAAAAACAAGGGTCTTTATGCCAAGAACGGCGCGGCGGCCGGCGGTGGTCCATAACCGTGTGATGTGGGGTAGGTTACTTTTATTTAATAGTAGTTACTTTTATCGTATGAACGGGCTTCATTGGCACAAGCCTTAGAGCATTAAACCAATTAATGCTCTAAGGCACAAGCTTAAACATACTTATTTCTAATTATTTTTATGATGTATAGTTTTCGATTTATGACGAAGAATGAAAAAAAAACCTGGATTAAATTTGATATGTAATGTAAGTAGCTAACTTTAATTTTTTTTATAATATGCACCTACAAATTTGTACGGAACCCTCGGTGTTGTCCGGTTTTTCTTAATATAAATAATAAAAATAAGTCATCATTTGAAGATAAGTATTGAAAGGTTTTTTATGTAGGTACCTACTTACATAAATAAAATCATGAAAACTACGTAATGCTTCTGCATTCGAGTTATTTATGTTATTTGGTTAATATTCTTAAATATGGTATTTAGGTAGTAGATGATGTCTATATAGACAGCAGACATCGTGTCGGCATGATCAAAGATAGCTAAGAAAGAGGAGACACCGTGAGGCTTTGCAAGCTCAGCTTTAGTAAGTAATCTATATTTTTTATTTTTTATGTCTGACCCTTCTTGGTTGTTGTAAATCTTACGACCATAATGAAACAACGCTAGGATTAACTTTCAACCATTGATTATTATTTTTTTACGCTTTTGTAATAAGAAGGTTAATTTGGATACACAAACAAATATTAGTAAGTAGAGATAAATAGGTAGGTACTCACTTTCAAAGTGCGGTGTATGTCTCTAAAGCCGACTCTCATGACGTTCCTGTTCCACGGCAGGTGCATCCCCCGCTGTATCTGGTACGAGGACTCGCCGTCCACCCCCTCGTACAGCGCCACCAATATGCCCATCAGCCCGTACGGGGAGAACGCTATGTTGTTGTCGTTCAAAAAGTTATGTTCCGCGAGTACTTTCAAACCGAACTCGTTCGTTATGTCCACCATTTGGGATAGCGGCGTCCGACCCGCGTCCCACAGTTTTATTTCTATAGGAGTCCCGTAGTCGGTAGCGGCTGTGAGCGCGACGCCGACGTAGGCGTATATTAAACTCAAACGGGGAAGAGCGCTTCGGGCCAGCGAGCGGCAACGTGCGCTTGGGCCCATCGTGCCCGCGATTGTGAGTATGAATGAATGACCACACTAGCTAGGCTGCCTACTTGTGACCGCGCTCCGCTGACCACTCGCCGGCTTAAGAATCGCTTCAGGCTAAATCCTCATGTATAATTAGCATTAAGACCGGGGTTTTCGGTGAATGCCCTCAACGGAAAGATTCGGTATCAGCGTGCTACGTGTAAATAACTTATGGGGTTTTGTAACCCCACCATTAATTCATGCATGATTTGTAATTTATGTGTCTTTATATCGATACATTTTATTATTTAGTGATAAGATAGCTTTTTGTTTTGTGGGATTGGCATAGTTAAGTACCTAGTTCCCTAAAAACAGCAAAAGTATCATTCATTATTTTATTGGGAGTTAGAAATACTCGTCCGTAGACAATTTTTTTTTGCAGAATTGCAACATTTTGTAACTTCATCTTTTTGAACATCTTGATTTAAAATAGTCTGGGGGCTAATTGTCTAATCTCAACACCTAGCGCAATACCTTTCAAGGGTCGTTATCGCGTTTCGTTCAAATTCCCATTCCAGGGCCCTACCTAACTCGTACGTCCCTAACGTTCACTTAGAAACTGTGTAGATGGAAAACTTACAGCCTAATCCAGCTTTAATGCCACCAAGCATGTGTTTTAATACAGACACAGCAGTAGGTACTACAGTGCAGGTACCCTAGGGGCCTGGGGCATATTGTTGCAGAACATTTGAAAGATGACATGGATTTGGAGAGAGAACAAAGGGCGGTGGCGGTAAAAGGTATACCTACTTATGTATTGACCTGGGTTTACTCGTTGCTCGTAAGACACAAGGTCACACTAATTAAAGCATACTGTCAGTAATGTTATCGTTTATATAATTTTAACGCAAATTTTGTTGCGAACAAATTACAAATTGAAAAAGAGTGTCGAAAAAAATTTCCACGAGCAGGATTTGAACTCGCACCCTTCTGGCAATCCGGGCCAGCCGGCCTAGCATTCTCGTGTTTAATTCATTTATTTCTAATGTGTACACTACACACTAGAGACTTTGACTATATACATGTCTAGACGGAGCATCGCGGTACAAACGCTTCTCAAAATCCGCCCAGTTTTTGTATTGAATTTGAAGTGTGCGTGACAGCCGCGTATGACTGACACTAGCGCGAATGGTTGCCAGCGAATGCCTAATTTCCGATAAAGTAGGGAAAAAATATTTATGCACAATACAATTTTAAAATGATTCTTAACATAACATACCTTTTCAAATTAGGTATGTCTATCGTATAATGTAGGTATAACGCATAAATGAAGCTGGAGTGTTTAGAAGAAATGAATGATTAAAGGCGAGGGCGAGTACAATAAAATAATGCGCTAATGGAAGCCTGCGTGCGTGTGATATGTTTGTAATAGGGACGAAATAGAAGCAACAGGCAGGATGATTTACATTTAATACTTAATCAAAATTGATTTTTTACTTAGAAATTTAAATATTTTAAATCAAAATCAAAACAATTAATGGCGTTCTCTTTGTATTTGTTTCTTAAATAACTTTCGTTTGGATGTTACATCATTTTTCATGTTCTCTGATTTCTTATTATGTTGAAACCTTATAGTTAAATATTTCGACAACGACTACTTTCTACCGGACCAGTTGGAAATCTGAAAACTAAAATGTTTGCTATGTGGTCGAACAGTTGTAAAGGTTACATAATGCGATGACGGCTCATCAATATCCGTGTCCAGTAGTTTACATGAGACGAAAAATATTGAACTTTTTGGGGCACAACCATACACCCGCACTTTCTCAAACATCGTCATCATCATCATCAGCCTATAAACGTCCCACTGCTGGGCACAGGCTTCCCACGTGGACGTAGCACGTAGGGACATTAGGCCATAACCCACCATGCTGCCTCAATGTGTGTTGGTGGGTTTTAACGACTGTCATCTTACGACAACAAACGGGACCAACGGCTTAACGTGCCTTCCGAAGCACGGAGGAGCTCGAGATGTTTTAAATTTGGTCACCCATCTAGCGACCCGGCATTGCGAAAGTTGCTTAGCGGGCAAGATCGCAAGCCGAACGTGCTAGCCGATGCGCCATCGAGCTCTAAAGCATACATAGGGATGGTAGTCAATCCCCCACCTACATATACTTAAACACACACTTCTTACATAAACTTACAAACATTCCATTCAAACATAATTATTATTTTATTTATTTCGAATATCGATACCATACCACAATAACAATTTATAATAATAATAGTACTTATTATAAAATATTACAGTAGGTATTTTTTTTTTCTTGTTTCAGAACGGAACCTATACTTCAGCTAAATTCGATGACGTATGTTTGTAAACAGATAACTGTTATACATACCTAGTTGCGCTAGGATTTTACTTTTTCTTGTGAGACATTCACAAGAAAGCAGTTAACTATTGTGTCTTTCTTAAAAAAAACAGTAAAAATCCTAGTGAAACTAAACATTTGCACAAATGACAGTAATATGTTTACAAACATTCGGCATCGAATAGGAACCGTGACATTTATTCACGCTCTTAAAAATCAGACATCAATTTTAAAAAAAAAGAAAAACTTTGAAAGCGTTTCAATAATAATTATATTTAATGTATTTACTTTATTTACAACAAGACCATGTATAATATAATACTAACTTACAAGGCTGAGCATTTTTTATCATACATACATATTATACTTAAACTTACTTTTATATTCTGCCATCAATAAGGGGAATTCTACATTTTGATACCAGCAACACTACGCATACATGGCCGTTATTATTGTTAAACTTTAAATTTTCATTAAAATTTATCGATACTTACAGATGGAACGTGACTTTCCTTTTCGAAAAGATTTTTCCTTTGTAGTTTCGAAGAATTTCACAGAGGAAATGGTCATTTTGCGAACAATTTCACCGAAACGCGAGAGGTAAACACTGCTCGACGGCACAATGACACTGACCGCCAGGAAGAGCGCGATAGGCCAATACTGGCCCATAAATTTTTCTACGTTTTTTTACGGCCAGGGTCTATCTAGACCTTAGGCATTTGAATGCTCTAAACATGTATATAATCAAGATCTAGGCATGTATATAATCAAAGACTAGAGACACATGGATGCGCTTAGAACTCTACATAATATGTCAAAAATAAGGTACCATACATACGAAGGCCCGGCGCCATTGCCTAATACATTCGAAATTTCGCGGCCACGTTCATCATATTAAATGTGCAATTTAGCGCCAAATCACTTCCGCACCGCCATTTTGTTACAACTCGTTCAATCATTTCTCTCTGGACGCCGTCGATGTCGCGTGTTTGTAATTGTTTTTGCCAAATTTTCCACAAATAGCGAGCCTAACCAGCTCGTGAGGCTGCCTCAACATGCCACGCATAATCTCGGGGTGGTCCGTCGTGCCGGTTGGTGACCGGAAGGTGGGGTCCCGGTGGCCATTCCCGGGGGGGTTCGGGGGCCCTTCCGTTCGGCGGGTTAATAATACTCGTCTGTGGGCAGATTTCTGGGGAAACAGGCCACCACACTTTGACCATTCGCATCGCGGCATCATTTTCTCGATTCACGCCTCTCTCTTTGCACTCCTAAAATGACAGCGCCTAACAACAAAACTGGAAGTACAGCGGAGCACACCCCCACCACAACCTTACCGTTTGAGGTGGAGTTCGCTAACATCCGCGGACTCCATGGAAACCTCAATGCCGTCCACCACCATCTTGAGACGGCACGGCCAGCAATGTTGTTCCTGACGAAGACGCAAATAATCCGCCCAGCTGACACCACCTACCTGAACTTATTTATTTTCTGTTGAAAAGAAAAACCACATTTAAAATGAGTGATTAAACTTTTCATAATTATATACCCAGCTAGCAAAATACCCTTAGAAACGAAAGCTTTTAAGAGCTATGTCCTTAAATAAATTTTATATACGTTCTGATTAAGATAGATACTCTAATAATGGCATATCATAAGTCTATTTAAGCTATAAGAGCATATATACTTGTAAAAAATACTTTTAGAAGTATATCAGAAAACGAGAAATGACATCAATAAGACCAGTAGTGTTATAAACGCACTCTGTAAGCCTAATTCTTAATTAACACTTATACATGCACTATGTAAGTACATTTAATCTTAAAAGTGACTTTCCTAAGTATTTTATTAGATATCGGCTGTTACACTTATAACTTATTCTTACAGAGGTATATAAGCAAATTTTATATAATATTATTTAGAACAATAGTATAATACACGCACCTTATAAGCCTAATTGCCCTTGAGTCTTAATTAACACTTATACATGCACTTTGTAAGACTACTTGATCTTAGAAGTGACTTTACTAAGTGTTTTATTAGATATCCTCTGTTACTTATCATTATAACTTATTCTTAAAGATGTATATAAGCTTACTTTACATAACATTTGTAAGAACAGTAGTATTATATGCGCACTTTATAAGCCTAATTACCCTTGATTCTTAATAAACTCTTATGAATGCATTTTGTAAGATCACTCGATCTTAGAAGTGACTATTGTAAAAGATAGTAAAGAGTACGAGCACGTCAAATGACTTAGAAACTTAGATAAATTGCAATTAGAATTCAAAAAAGTCAAAAGGTGATCGGCCAGGAACTTCCCTGTTTGCCTTTTAGCCTACTTTTACTTTAATAAGGAACCCTATAGGTTATGAGCAATGGCCGCGTGGATTTAAAAATGTGGTTGAATTTGATTTTAGAAGTGCGGTGTAAACCTTAAACAATGGTAATGCACTTATATTGGTTCTGTTGAAACCACTATAAGGCATGATTGGTGATAATGGCGACGTTTCCATATTTTTCATTTTTAATATAATATTTTTTATTATTAAAGATGCATTGTTGAAATGGCCCGTAAAAATATTGTGATTGTTATTTCAAAATACTCGATAAAATCGACTTCGCAGTTAAATAACAGTTAGTAATGCGTAATAAACATGAAATTATACTAACACGTTTTGTAGGAAAGTGAATTAAACAGGACAATAGATAATACTTACGTTTTTAATACTCATCTTATTATTTAAAAAAAGTTTCACGAGCACTTGGCAATCCTTTCGGCGGACTGTGATTACATGTGATTACATGTCTTACTAAAAGCTCGCAAAGAGCACTACAAGTAATATCACCCTTAGAACAGCATTAGTAAGTGCATTAAAAGAGTAAATGCCCATAAAGAATGCCTTTGTAAATCATTTGTAAGTCTGTTTGGTATTATTAAAGCATCAACGAGAATTATGTAAGATTGGAAATACACTTCTCGAGACCATTTTAAGATATATTTAAGGGTAAATAGACTTATTAAGTGCGCCCAAATCCACACTTATAGCAGTCTATCGGAGTTATATAAGACTGGTAAAATTATACTCTTGGGATGTGTGTAAGAGGAAATTTTGCTAGTTGGGTATCCAGTCTATATCATTTAACATCTTCCTTTTATGTTTTCATCACATTAGCATCAGTTTACCTTACCACTACCACAACCAGGCGATACCTAACGGATCTCTCATATGTTTATTAGGCTTCGAATAACGGTACAGTACTGTTTAATAGAAACGTTTTACATGAAAATAAAACGATTTTTAAACATACTTACCTTATTCGAAGCCTAATAATCTAATACTTTAAATTCTGCCTGGTGGCATACAATCGAGATGTAATGATAATGATGAATCAACAAATTGTGATCCTACACACCCTGCCTGGTAAAGTGGTAGGGACAAGGAGGACCGGAAGTGAGCGCTGATTGGTGGAAGTTGACCAATGGACGGAGTTGTTGTACACGACGTTAGGCCGGAAGTCAAGTGTGCTACTCTCATATGTTTATTATTAGGCTTCGAATAAGGTAAGTATGTAGATGTAATGATAATGATGAATCAACAAATTGTGATCCTACACACCCTGCCTGGTAAAGTGGTAGGGACAAGGAGGACCGGAAGTGAGCGCTGATTGGTGGAAGCTGACCAATGGACGGAGTTGTTGTACACGACGTTAGGCCGGAAGTCAAGTGTGCTACTCTCATATGTTTATTAATAGGCTTCGAATAAGGTAAGTATGTTTAATAATCGTTTTATTTTCAGGTAAACCGTTTCTATTAGCTACATCATGATAAGTACTGGTGATTTCAATTCTTACGAACTCACTATAAATATAAGTTACGCAGGTAGGTTAGGCTAAGTTAACCTTCTCTGATTTTTAGGACTAAAGTGACAGCTGCAGGCGCACTTAATTTTTTTTTAATGTTTCCATATTTTTTTTTTTAATATTTGTTCCGTGAAGGAACAGGCTAAGATCAAAGACCATACTGCCTAGTCATTAGTATTTTTATTTCTTTTTTTCCCCCTTGATGATAATGAGTGGTGATTAAGATGATGAATGATATTCCCGAAACCCCTTGAGCCCTCAGTAAAGATGTGGGACTTTACTGAGGTCTCACACGGACTTCTTGAGAGAATTTGAAAAGTGATGTTGCACTGTTTTGTTACATTTGCCAACACTCATGCACGTTCACAAACACATGACGGTTAATAATCCACTATTATTTCACATTAATGTTCGAAAAAACACAAATTTTAGAAAATAAAACAAAACTGCAGGCATGACACTTCACTTTCCCGCCAAGAAGTCCATAATGTTTCCAACTGAAGAGCGAAGTGTTGTAACGCGAGTTATTTTACCGATTAAATTGAATATTGATTCATCGACATGGCTGTAAATAAGTATTCAACAAAATATTATTAAAATGTACAGGTAATTCGCAAGTTTACGTGATATGTAGACCAATGACCTTTTATAAAATATCATTGATGTAGACGCTTTCAATGAATTTGCGTACAAAGAAAGAAACCACAGAATACCAATACGAGTGACGCGCACTTCGACCCTTGTCGATGACCAAGTGTAGTACACGTCATTTGTCCCCATTTCATCACGCGATTGGTTGTACATATTTCTTGCGCGTGCGCTTATGGTTGGTTGTTTTAGTTGTTTTGTTATATTTTTCCCTGTACATTGATTTTTATTAGGTTTCATACCAAACTGACAACTGTAACCTTTTTGACAATTGAAGTATGGTGACTCTCTCAAAAACGCTATTTTTTAGATAACTTTATACTGACATTTACCGCCGTACTCAGAGACGTCAATAAAATTTTAATGACAATTAAGTCTCTTGCTGTCACTTTCGTATGTATAGTGATAAATAGAGAAGGAAAAACATTTAATTGTCATTAAACTTAATTGACGTCTCTGAGTACGGCGGTTAGTAAGTTACTAAGGCTGGCCTCATACAGTCGGAATGGCTTTCTGAATTCAGAATCTGAATTTAAGATTCTGAATTCCGGCACCTTGACTCACACATTCTTAAAAATTCAGATTGATCAGTAGTCTTGTGACTCCCGGCTTATGCAAACGTCTCCGAGACGTTAACCGCTTGCTGTTTCAACCAGGGTTGCTATTTTTTTTTCGCTGTTCCTACCAATTGACGTCCTCCGTGGTCAAGTGGTTAGCGCGCCGGGTCTGGCGTCGCGCCATCTCTGAGGTCCCGGGTTCAATTCCCGGTCAGCGAGTCAATTTAGAGAAAACTGTTTTTCTTAATTGATTTCGGGTCTGGGTGTTTTTCTATGTTTATGTATATATATCCATTATCTAGTTTAACCATATTAACTAGTTTCAATAGAAGCTTATATTGCTGTCAAATTTTATAAAAATAAAATATAAAAATAAAAAAGCGATTCCGGCTGTGTTCGGCCAGCCTTAGTTTGAATGTTATCTTATTGATACCTTGCTTTAATAGTGTTTAATTTTCGATGTACTTCAATTCTTATAAATTATAAAGGTAAATATAGCAGTTTTGGTGCATTTTTATAAACAACGCTTAGCAGTTTTAGCAGGATTTACCATAAATTTTTATTTTTATTTTTTATTTTTATAAAATTTCTATTGAAACTCGTTATATGGTTAAACTAGATATAGGATAAATATACATAAACATAGAAAAACTCCCACACCCGAAATCAATTTTAAGAAAAACAGTTTACTCTAAATTGACTCACCGACCGGGAATTGAACCCGGGACCTCATAGATGGCGCGACGCCAGACCCGGCGCGCTAACCACTTGACCACGGAGGACGTCAATTGGTAGGAACAGCGAAAAAAAAATGGCAACCCTGGTTGAAAAAGCAAGCGGTTAACGTCTCGGAGACGTTTGCATATGCCGGGAGTCACAAGACTACTGATCAATCTGAATTTTTAAGAATGTGTTAGTCAAGGTGCCGGAATTTAGAATCTTAAATTCAGATTCTGAATTCAGAAAGCCATTCCTATCTAAAATTTACTTTTAAAAATGCTAAAAAATCAGGATCCTACTAAAAATGGCAACACTGAAATAATTCAGAATCTGAGTTCCAGCATGTGTGTGCCGCTCTATATAAAATGTATGGGAATACGCGCGTTCTGAATTCAGAATCTTAAGGCTGGCCTCACACAGCCGGAATCGCTTTCTGAATTAAGAATCTGAATTTAAGATTCTGAATTCCGTCACCTTGACTCACACATTCTTAAAAATTCAGATTGATCAGTAATCTTGTGACTCCCTGCATATGCAAACGTCTCCGAGACGTTAACCGCTTGCTGTTTCAACCAGAGTTGCCATTTTTTTTGCTGTTCCTACCAATTGACGTCCTCCGTGGTCAAGTGGTTAGCGCGCCGGGTCTGGCGTCGCGCCATCTATGAGGTCCCGGGTTCAATTCCCGGTCGGTGAGTCAATTTAGAGAAAACTGTTTTTCTTAAAATTGATTTCTGGTGTGGGAGTTTTTCTATGTTTATGTATATTTATTCATTATCTAGTTAACGATTTTAACGAGTCTCAATAGAAATTTTATAAAAATAAAAAATAAAAATTTATGGTAAATCCTGCTAAAACTGCTAAGCGTTGTTTATAAAAATGCACCAAAACTGCTATATTTACCTTTATAATTTATAAGAATTAAAGTACATCGAAAATTAAACACTATTAAAGCAAGGTATCAATAAGATAACATACAAACTAAATATCTAAAATTTAGTTTTAAAAGTGCTAAAAAAGCAGGATCCTACTAAAAATGGCAACACTGAAATAATTCAGAATCTGAATTCCAGCATGTGTGTGCCGCTCTATATAAAATGTATGGGAATGCGCGCGTTCTGAATTCAGAATCTTAAATATTCAGACACGGAATTCCGGACGCTCGTCAGCTCATTCTTCCAGATCGATCTGAGAAATTCTGATTCTGAAAAAATCAGCATGTGTGTGGAGCATACTGATATTGTATAGTATTCCGTCCTTTCTGAATTAAGAATCTGAATTTAAGATACTGAATTCCGGCACCTTGACTCACACATTCTTAAAAATTCAGATTGATCAGTAGTCTTGTGACTCCCGGCATATGCAAACGTCTCCGAGGCGTTAACCGCTTGCTGTTTCAACCAGGGTTGCTATTTTTTTTTCACTGTTCCTACCAATTGACGTCCTCCGTGGTCAAGTGGTTAGCGCGCCGGGTCTGGCGTCGCGCCATCTCTGAGGTCCCGGGTTCAATTCCCGGTCGGCGAGTCAATTTAGGGAAAACTGATTTTCTTAATTGATTTCGGGTCTGGGTGTTTTTCTATGTTTATGTATATTTATCCATTATCTAGTTCAACTATATTAACAAGTTTCAATAGAAGCTTATATGGCTATCAAATTTTATAAGAATAAAATATAAAAATATAAATTTATGGTAAATCGTGCTAAAACTGCTAAGCGTTATTTATAAAAATGCACCAAAACTGCTATATTTACCTTTATAATTTTTAAGAACTGAAGTACATCGAAAATTAAACACTATTAAAGCAAGGTATCAATAAGATAACATACAAACTAAATATCTAAAATTTACTTTTAAAAATGCTAAAAAAGTAGGATACTACTAAAAATGGCAACACTGAAATAATTCAGAATCTGAATTCCAGCATGTGTGTGCCGCTCTATATAAAATGTATGGGAATACGCGCGTTCTGAATTCAGAATCTTAAATATTCAGACACGGAATTCCGGACGCTCGTCAGCTCATTCTTCCAGATCGATCTGAGAAATTCAGATTCTGAAAAAATCAGCATGTGTGTGGAGCATACTGATATTGTATGGTATTCCGGCCTTTCTGAATTCAGAATCTGAATTCAGATTCTTAATTCAGAAAGCGATTCCGGCTGTGTGAGGCCAGCCTAACTGTAATCTTTTTGACATTTGAAGTAAGGTGACAGTCAAAACACGAATGTAAACTACTTTTAGCGAATAAGGACCACAACATAAGGTACAATTCCAAATTGTACAGTTTGAATTTCTAACCTAGGGTTCGGTATAATTCCACACAGGGAAGAAGCAGATGGGGGGGGGACGAGGGAAACCTCCTCCCCCCCTAGGAAGGCCGCGGCCTAGTGTTGAGGAGCACTAGGCTGCATTGCACCAGCCCTCCTCCCGTTTGGGAGCAGCCTAAACCTACCAGGCTGCTCCTCTGGGGCAGGGGACCCAGGTAAAGCTGGGTCCGTAGCGTTGCGGCGTCCGCGGGGCGTGGTTATACGGTACCGTGGCGCCGCGCTGCGCTAGGAAGGAAGGTATCGGTTCTTTTACCAAGTCGGGCCCGTATGTCCTTACTCACCCGGGGCGGGTGGGGACATATGGGTTCCAGCCCTGGACAGTGCATGGGGTGTCTCACTTTCCTCTCGAGGCCCCATGCCAGTGCAGAGAAGCATTTTCTCCGACTAAAACAAAGAAAAGGGTTCGGTATAATGGGTAATATGCAAAATTACCTTTTTTCGAAAGTTTTTAGATTAAATGAGTAGGTATGTAAATGGAAAAATAAATATAAGTCAAACTTCTTAATCACTTCATAAATAGTGATTAATTTCTGAATAATCACTGTTGCTTTCGCTGATGTCCGAATCTGTTACATTTATTATAAATCTATCCGTTACATCATCAATAAGGTGGTCGAGTTGCATCATTTTACTCTCTTCTTTTATGACATGATCGATACAGCTCGACCACTTTTTGCGGTGTCATCAACTGTAACCCGTCATTAAACACTTGACCGTCATTAGAAGCTTATAATATTGAGATAGGCATATCCGTTTCCCGTCGTATTTTCCTTCTCTTTCTTCCGGTATATCGCTGTCTCTCTCGCTCATCCCACTCAGTGGCGTCACCAGGTGGCGCGGTGCATTTGTTCATCATTGGCGTGAAATTTCCCGTCGGCGTAACTTGTGCACTACATAGTGATCAAGTGACAAAGAAATAGAATTATTTTAATTTAAACTGCAACACAGTTCTCGTGAGTTTCTACAATACACGTGAGTACTTCGAATAGTTTCTTAACTTAACGGTGTTACCGTTCGCTGAATTTATAATTTAAACTTATCTGGTATATCAAACTTTTTATTTTACCCGCCAGAGATGTAGATACACCTTTTCTTTTAAGATAAGAAAGCATTCGAGTAAAGATAGTATTTTTAAAAGTGTTTTTTGTGTTTAACACGTGGTATCTACCCTCCAGGCACTTTTTCTTTTTATTTTAGATAAGAAACCGATAATTAGTGCTTACATTAGATAATAAGAAAAATGAATTGTAGCTAAGCGGCTATAGCTAGTCCTTCTAACAATCCCGATCGCATCGGCGAAGGTTGAGTTCGAGTTAGTCGTCATCGTTCAAAGAAGCATGGTCATCGTACCTACCCGCCTTTCATGACGATAACGACAATGTGTCTGCTTTATCGGACATTAGAGGAAATCTTACAACGATTGTTGCACCTCGCAGGTGTTACCAATACTGACTAAAACAGTAAAACAATTTAAATATTCCGTGTAGTGATCTAGATTTGATTTTAAAAGTAAACTAAAAGAGCCAGCTAGGCCTTAAGCACCAATATTCTGATAAATTGGTGCACTACCAATAACTTTAGGTATTTTAAAACTAAAAAGATATTTTTAATAATTGTCTGCGCAGTTTACTAGTTGGTCGCAAACATCTGATGCCCCTCATAAAGGTCTTATTTTCAGTGGTGATTAGGTTGTAGACTGAAACTATAAATATATGAAAAGAGGATAGGTGCTCATAAAAATGTAAAATACCCTCTAATGCTTGCTACTTTGAATAAGATTCTACCTTCAAACACACATTTGTTTAATTCTAAACAGATTAAAGTTGCATTAAAAAAAAAAAAATGTCCTGTTAGAAAACTTTTTGGCCAGTTATTAAATACTAGTACTGGGAATGCCTCGCAAGCAAAACCTGTACTAACAACAAACGGTTACCTTTCGCAAGGGCAAACTTCTTATAGTGTACCATTGCGTTGTTCTTCTGGTTCATGGGACAGACACACGCACAGCATGCTGTGAACCGCCCTCGCAGGGCGCTTACCAAAATTAATGTCCTCCGCAAGGACATACTTATGGCAGCCACGAACCATATCGTGGCTATAATCTGCCCGCCCTCGCAGGTCGCTTACCAAAATCAATGTCCTTCGCAAGGACATACTTATGGCAGCCACGAACCATATCGTGGCAATAATCTGCCCGCCCTCGCAGGGCGCTTACCAAAATCAATGGTTATTACATGAGTGTTCGCGGTTTTGCGAGAAGATGCATATATGTTAATATAATGCTAAATGTACCTTATTTAATTTAATTTGATTTTGAATAATATGTTTAATTATTGTAATTGGTATTTAACCGTTTTAATAAAATTTAATAAATAAATGTCCTCCGCAAGGGCATGCTTATGCGGTTATGCCAGCACGAACCATATCGTAGCTATAAACCGCCCTCGCAGGGCGCTTACCAAAATCAATGGTAATATTGCTTGAGTGTTTGCGGTTTTTGCGAGAAGATGCATGTATGTTAATGTTATGCTAAATGTCCCTTATTTTATTTGGACTTGAATAATACGTTTAATTGTTGTAAATGGTTATGTAACCGTTTTTAATTAAATTAAATAATAAATGTCCTCCGCAAGGACAGGCTTATGCCAGCCACAAACCACATTGTGGCTATGAACCGCTCTCGCAGGGCGCTTACCAAAAACAATGTCCTCCGTAAGGACATGCTTATGCCAGCCACGAACCACATTGTGGCTATGGACCGCCCTCGCAGGGCGCTTACCAAAAACAATGTATTCCGCAAGGACATGCTTATGCCAGCCACAAACCACATCGTGGCTATGAACCGCCCTCGCAGGGCGCTTACCAAAATCAATGTCCTCCGTAAGGACATGCTTATGCCAGCCACGAACCACATCATGGCTATGAACCGCCCTCGCAGGGCGCTTAACAAAAACAATGTCCTCCGCAAGGACATACTTATGCCAGCCACGAACCACATCGTAGCTATAATATAAATAACGGAGGCTGTTCTTACTTTCGATCCCCAGGATCATAGGCTTGGCAGCTGTATCAATCAAGACAAAAACGTCCATCTTCTCTGCTAACAGAGGTAACAAAAGACGTAGACAATGACGCTCCGAAATTTCGAGCCGGTCAATTTGCATTTTATCGACACCGTTGGGACTAAATAGGTGCTCCAAGTTTTCTATCATAACACAAAGGTATCGAATACCGTTTTATCTGAAGCCATCGCTCAAGGTTCCAAACGTTACAATCGACAGTTGTTACACACTTGTATCGGACAAAATGTCTGCAATGCTGACACAGATGAAGGAACAGGTTTCTAGAAACAGTAAGTTTTTTTTTCCAAACTTCGTTTTAACCCAGTTCTTAGTACCAAAGAGCACTCAAGAAAGGTCACTCCGTCCAAATTTTTAACCTGAAGTCGTTAAATTATTATATGAATTCTGGACTGTGTATGGCCAAGAGACGAGATGTACAAATTACTTTTCTCAGACCTAGGTACTACCATCTGACTATAGCCAAATCCCACAATGGTTTCTTCGTCTGTTCTACAAAGGCGAATTACTAAAAATTATATGCCTTCCATTTGAGATGAGCACGGCAATGTTTTCTTAGACTATTATCTTATAGACATAAAGACCAGATGGTTCTGTCCAGACATGCCAACATTGTAATAGAAACACTTACTTATTTTGGTGTCCACATAAACTTCAAAAAGTCTGTTTGACCGCCCTCGCAGGGCGCTTACCAAAATCAAGGTCTTCCGCAAGGACATACTAGGATACATGGAGGAATCACAAGCGTCCATACATACCTACATATACTCACGACTGTTATCCCCGAAGGGTTAGTCAGAGACCAAGCAATGAGGACCGCAAAAGCAGTCCTCTGCCATAGTCTACGTTTCACCAAATGATAACTGCACATGTACGTGACAAGTGATTAGCCTATCGCCGCTCTATACTGTTGGATGTATGTGCAATCTATGGTCCGTTAGTCGCCTTTTACGATACCTAAGAGAAGAAATTGGGCGGTAAAATAGACTCTACCTTACGATGTAGTTAAATGTATTGGTAGCTAAAAATTATCAGAAACACCAATACATATACCTCCACCAACATTCTTTTTGACAACCGTTGCTTCAGGATTGGGGGGTCACAACTCAACAATTCTGCCCTATCGGGAAGGTGGAGTGCATCCGAACAAAAGCTGCACTGCAATCAAAAAGAAAAGCGGGCTGTTCTAAGTCTTAGAATTACAAGCATCGAACACGAAGCCTGCGACAATTTTATTTTAATCCTCCAAATTGCCAACCAACAAATGACCACCAACCAAATTGTGGTCAAAATTCATTACATTCCAGGGAAATTGAACAGCCATGCAGATGAACTGTCTCGACATAGCCAAGCTCTAGAGTGGCATCTACTGCCAGAATTCACACAAACGATATTCGCGAAGTGGGCCTGGCCAGTAATTCACCTGTTTGTATCCAAGAACGCTCGAGTAGTGGGTAAACTATGCAGATTTATCTCAATGATTACGAATCGATGTTTCACAATGCTTTCAGCCTGAAGTAGAACGCTTTCCTCTGGCTTGGAAATTTGCACCACCTTCCCTCATCCCCCGGGTGCTAGCACACCTCAACAGGAATTTATCTGATTGTGGTACCCCTTGCTGCCTCATTCACAGTATGGAATTCGAAACGTAGACGCCTGGTAGACATAACCACAGGCCTGCCAACCCCCAAGGTTCAAGACATGACGTTGAAATTGGGTGTGCTTAAATGATATATCGTTATGAAACCACAAGCAAATTTCCCTACTCAAGCGTCCGGTTATTATAAAACCATATGAGCACTTGTGCTTGGTCCAGTAGTGCAGGAAGGGCGTTAGCAGCAGCAGCGGCGCCATCCACACGCGGAACGCGTACCAAATGGGTCCAGTCAGTCCAGTTTTTGGCAGATTTACACTTAGTATTTTAAATCTTTCTTACAATACTATACACTACCATAAATTGTCGTGTCTACTTTATGCAACGCACAATTGTATGGGAATCTTAGTGACGAGGTAATAGTTAAATATGTTTTAAAATCAATCTCAATTAAACATTTAAAAACAACAAAACCTCCTTTTTCCAGGTTTTAGTAATATTAGTCTGTAGACCTTTGTAATGTATTTCAAACCTAGGATCAACTAGATTTCAAACAGTTCGTAACACTGCAATATTATTGTCCCATTGCTCCTTTGTTACCTTGCTGTGGACACCAAACATTATTTTGTTCAGGACAATGCAGTAATATTAAGGCGACAGTTTGGGTCAAAGACTTACTGTAGGGACTACAGACAAACACGCTGGAAATTGCTACTGGTTAAAAGGATCAATAAATATTGTACAAAATGGCTAAACTAATTTATTTAAAACTTCGAGTGGTTCACCTACACCTGTTTCAAGCACTGTGGTAGCTATAGATGGATATTACAGCCACACCTGGTTGTGTTTTGCTCCGCTGTAGCATCTACAAACTAGATTGATATGATTTACCCATTGAGGATATACTAACTATTGCTAATTGGAGATTAGTTAATACTTTTCACAAGGTTTATTGTCGTGAAATATTAATTCAGGCGTCACGAAGTTTTTCATTTTTTATTTTTACCCTCTAAAGTTATTGAAATCAAATAGTAAACAATATTTATTTCCTAATAATAATAATGTTTACATGGTTTACAAGCTAAATTATTTGATTTTTCATCAAAGACTGGCCAATTATTTTCTTACATGACTTAAATTGTAAATAATGAGTACTTAATTAAATCTCTTATTATAACTTTTTGTTTAAACCATAATCATATGATAAACTCTCTCGCACTTATAGTTTAATTTATTTCTCACATTGGCGTTTTCACTAGGCGATAACAAACAGGTCTCAATATTATAAGCTTCTAATGACGGTCAAGTGTTTAATAGACGCGTTTTACCTGAAATAAAACGCATATTAAATACTTACCTCATTAGAAGCTTAATTTTTATTTCCGCCTGGTGCTTAATGTATATTTCGACGCAATGATGAACAAATGGGCACGGGGGTGAAATCTCCTGGTTCCCCCACCGCGCCACCTGGTGACGCCACTGAGTGGGATGAGCGAGAGAGACAGCGATATACCGGAAGAAAGAGAAGGAAAATACGACGGGAAACGGATATGCCTATCTCAATATTATAAGCTTCTAATGAGGTAAGTATTTAATATGCGTTTTATTTCAGGTAAAACGCGTCTACTAAACAATTCTTAAATTTCGGCTATTTTAAAACTTTTAAGGTGGCCACTGACGATCAGTTTTTCCCATCAGTTGGACTGACGTCAGTCCAAAATTTGATCGTGAATGTCGAATCGTCACTCCAGAGTTTTAACTGACGGCGCGACACGGAATAGCAGGCGTGTCGCGCCAAACTGACCGTGAGCACAGTATAAATATGAGCTAAAGCAGTAAGGAAGCTACGTACAAACGCACGAAACGACGCACGCCCACAGAAGCACGTCTTTACAGGGCCCCTAAGCGGATATCGCAGTGCTCTCAGTAGCGCGTATCGCGTCGAGATAATATCATTGGTCGAGACGAGATGTATTGCGTGCGCTGTGCACGCGATTTTTAAAAATGCCGTGAGTGTATTGCGTGGCGTAGTATACGGCTGCTTGAACTCGGCTTCTTCAAAACCGGAGCTTCGTTTTTTAAACTTCCTGCTGATGTTGAAAGGTAAGAATGATTTATTATTACTAAATAAAAAGCTTTTTCTTTTAAATAAATCGTTTGGTTGTTTAGGTGATATTCGCCGTACTTACTTAAGTATATTTTTTGAGCGCGCGTTATTTTAATGGTCAAAAATAATAAGAATTGATACTACGAAACTTCATCGTTAGTAAACTTTGCTATGAAAATCGATATCTGAGGATCTGTGTGGTTTCTGACAATGAATCCGTTATTAGAATGAGAAAAAGTAGCATCCATATTGAACATTTTAGTTATTTAACCGATTGCTTTGAAAATCGATATCTGTGGATCTGTGTGGTTTCTGTAAACGACTCCGTTATTAGTATGAAACAAAATAGCCTCCATTTTGAACTTTTTAGTTATTTAACCGATTGCTTTAAAAATCGATTTCAGGGGATCAGTGTGGTTTCCGACAATGAATCCGATAATAGAATGAGGAAAGTAGCCGCCATCTTTAACTTATTAATTTTTAATTTTTTTTAAATTATCAGTGACAACCCTTTGCTAGTTATCTCAAAAAAGCGCTAACTAGCTGAGATACAGCGCTAACTAAACAAAAACTTTTTCAATTTTACAAAAATAAGAGGACAACCCTTACGCTCAATTGGCGCGTAGGTATATAAAACAAGAAAAAGGCCGAGCTTCCGTACTGCTTTAGCTTATATTTATACTGTGCCGTGAGTGTGTGATCGTCTCTCCAATCGCGTCAGTTCGAATTTTTCTAATGAATATTGATCCTTAGAACCAAACAATAAAGTTCAAAATTTATTGTTTCGCGTCAGTTCGAACTTCTCCAATGAATATTGATCGTTCGAGCCAAACGCTAAAGTTCAAAATTGATTGTACCGGCCGGTCGAGAACTGACGAGCCGGCGTGACGCCAGTGAGTGTGAAAATCTGTTTGGCGTAAAACCATTTGGAGTGACCCACAGTTTTACGCCTGGACTGACGCGCAAAACTGATCGTCAGTGGCTAGCTTTAATATGCCCTGCGACATGCCCCTTTGCCTGTGCCCTGTGTACCTGTGACTAATTAATTTGCAGTGGTAAGGGGGCAGTCTCAAGAAGGTGACACCGTACTCGGCAGCGAGCTCATCAACTAAATTTTTGTGATAATTTGTTTCTACTTTATTAACGATTTCCAGTAATCCTACTTTAATAATTGTCTCTTTGAACATAAATTCTTTGAAATCAGCCACTCTTAGATTTGCCTTTTACGCCACCTAGTAGTGAGGTTTTTTTTCTGCCTTACGGGAGTGGTAAGGGGCATTATCTAACACCAAAACCTTAAAAATAAAAGAAAGCCTTTTATAATTTTGGCAAAATTCCCCTTAACCACTCTTTAAAATGTTCAGCATTCATTTCATTATGGTAGTCACTATAGAATCTCTTTGATACGGATCCAGGGGCCCAAGTCTGCTAATTTACGAATGGCATAATTGAATCGTAATTGTATCGCAATTGTATCGCATTGTAATTGTTTGACACATTTGGTATTCATAAATGAGTAAGAGAATACCAAATGTGTCAAACAATTACAATACGAGCTTTTTTTTTTTTCGGTTGGCAACACTTGTCCCTATTAGTTGTCAAAACTTAGCTTCGACTATAAAAATTAATTTTAATAAATATTCATTGCTAAATAACTATAAAATTGTGTTTAAAGTATAGCGATTTATATAAAATATAAGTACGAGTGTTTGCATCAGTGTCTATGCAATAATATTTGAATTTCGTTATATTGAAATTTTCGACTATACCGGCTGTCAACGGCCGGCAAAACTATTTATCTTATTTGAAGAAAAGTATAATTTAAGAAGAGCTGCAGAGCTGAAGATCTGCATCTAAAACCCGGGGAGTATTGTTTTCATAATTTTTCCATTAGTACATAGTTTAACTAATAAAATCATTGACCTAAATAACCTAACACTACCTAAGTACCTTCAAATAAGTTATCAATGTGAAAGTTAATTCCACTACATATTGATTGGTGTTATTCTTATTTTATGTTTCCTTTATTTGTAACTACATGTTCCTCACACTAATACATCTAACAACTTTACAAATCTCACATAATAGTGAGTATCGTCACTCCTCAATTACGATTTGGCTTGGTTAACCTCTCTTGACTTGACTATATAGTGGAAGTGAAGTTGATGGTGACATTGTCTTGCTACAGACCTTCACACACTACAACACTTTACAATCAGAACTTGACTGCACATTTAAAAGTTGTTGTTTTCTTATTAAGTAAATATTTTTATAGAAGTGACCTACCCACATCATAACAGCAAATCTTTCTTTAAGATTGTTGTATCTTTTATTTTAGTTTTTATATAGTTACAGCTGTTTAATGTTTTAAAATACTAAAAGTCTCCTTGTTACAAGTATGAATAGGTATTACAAATTCGATTTCAATGTGTTAATTTATTATTATTAGTTTCTGAATTTAATTTTGGATAGGATACATTTTAAACAAATATCATTGCTTAGCTTAAATGATCTAGAATACAAGTCTTTTTTTTCCTATATAAAGTTTGATAAGTACAACGAAGAGAAAAAAATTGTAAAGTGTTTTTAACGTTTCATGTATGTTTAACGTTTTTAGATTAGTTAACTGAGTTAACTCTAAACTAGCTACATAGATTCTTTGTTCAACAAAGTTGTATTAGGCAATAAATTAATTAATCTGTTTTCAATTAAACTTATTGTCTCGTTTACCGTAGGTAAGAAATAAACAAAATAACAATAACAGTATTCTTATATTTGCTCCTAATATTTCAGGTGTAAACAAAAAACTCAATATGATGACCCGCAAGACGGTAGCACAAAACACAGAGGCGAAACTTCGGCAAGTTCTCCATGAACTTAAACTATCCCAGGATACCTGCAACCAGCTACTCCGGGAAAGAGATGAAAGTGAGGAAGAAATAAAAATCATCATAGGGAAGAACACACAATTGAAAACCGAGCTTGCTACACTGCACAATGAACACTCCGAGGTGCTTCATCAACAAGACCAGCTGCAACGCACTATTGAAGCATTT
The DNA here is from genome assembly GCA_963921215.1 of Scoparia ambigualis. Classification (NCBI taxonomy): domain Eukaryota; kingdom Metazoa; phylum Arthropoda; class Insecta; order Lepidoptera; family Crambidae; genus Scoparia; species Scoparia ambigualis. Next base: position 10,647,458 of record OY992503.1, read on the forward strand.
GATGATTGCAACACCACCTATGAGAGGGCCCTGAATCGCATCACTGAGCTGGAGCAAGATTTGGCAAGGGCATACAAACGCATATCTCAGCAGGATGAACAAACCCAATATAATCAAGCGGAAGTCACCCTGAACCTTTTTGACGAACTGATGGCATCACCTGGCGGATTTTCGGCTGTTTCTGCAGAGCATCAACAGCTCCCAAACACCAGTTTATCATATGTTTCACCAAAGCAACGAGTAGTACCTACCAATGATAGTAAAGTAAAATGTAATTACTTGGGTACTAACAAAATTAAGAAATATGTAAAAATTAATAGGTATATTAGGAAAACAGAAAAGCTTATTAAAAAGAATAATTGTTTTTATAAAAATATTGCGCTTAGGAAAGAACGCATGAGTTTGATGGACTCTCTAGACATTTACGATTCTAAACTAAAAGAAAGTAGACAGGTGTATGATCGAGATACCAAACAACTACAATCTGACATACAGAGATTACATGAATCTCTTGATACTTTAAATAAAAAATACTTGTTGTCGCAAAAAGAAATTGAAGAACACATTAAGTCTGCCACAGAGTTAGTAGATCTGTGCAAGTACAATGCAGAACGATATGACTCTCTTTTGAACAATCAAGTAGATTTGTTGCCATCCGTAACACCCATAAAGAGTGTCATAAATGGTATCCCAGTGGTACCCTGTGCTACATTTGCTAATAATAATAATATATCGAGTGATAGAAAGTTAATAAAACGCAACCTACCTTTAGACAAAGATTCTTCTGTTGAAGGAATGTCTAGAAAAACTCTTATCTTTTCTGACAAGATAGGTCAGGGCCTGGGTCCGCAGCTTAAATCTAAACTCAGCCACGAGCTTATAAACTTTTGCAATCCAGGCCAAACATTCACTAATTTAGTAAGTACATTAAGCAAGCAGGAGTTGAATCATTCAACAAATGCTCTAATACTGTGTGGTGATAGTCTCACAATAAAAAAGCGTGACCTTTTAAAAAGCATAGAGAGTTTAATTGATATACAATCTAAAACTCATTGTAAAATAATAGTTTGTGCCTTTCCCTATGCCTGTAACTTATCGTGGAAACAAAACAAACAGATCTTTGATTTGAACTTACTTTTGTATAACTCCACTTATCGTCACAGTGACAGTATTGTATTTTTTGATACAAATAAATTTATATCTAGTTTTAAGTTGACTACTGATTCTATGTATTTAATATACAAAGACAGGCTACAGATAGCATCATTGCTAGCATATAATTTAAAAGACACAGTTATAAGTAGTATAACAATGTCGACCCAAAATTATCGCACTGTTAGTATTTCTACTAATGTAAATTTAGTTGATAAGTCTTGCACAACCTCTAGTTTAAACTAAGAGGTCTTACCTCCTCCTCAAAAGCCAGCCCTATCCAAATTAAAATAGTTCATCAAAACATGCAGGGCCTGGCCGGCAAAGAGTTAGAAATTGAACTTTTTTTATTACATGAAGATATAAACATTTTATGTATAACTGAGCACTGGCTTAAAGATTATCAGTTAATTTTTAATATTAAAAACTTTCAGCTTTCCAGTGCTTTTACTAGAACAAATGCAATTCGCGGCGGATCCTTAATATTTGTTAATTACAGTAAACATAAGATTACGGAACGAAAGGATGTAGTTTCCCTTTCTATTGAACGCGTTATTGAGCTGTCATGTGTCGAGTTAGAGAAATTTATAATTGTTTGTGTATATCGACCTCCTTCTGGTAATTTTAGTGTCTTTGAAGCCACTATGGAAGATGTAATTAAGAAGATTTGTAAATCTAAAAAGAAAATAGTAATTTGTGGGGATTTCAATGTAAATTTATTAGACAGTCATTCAACTAGTGTAAGATTAATCTCGTTGTTTAAATCATTTGATTTGGATTACCAATTTAGAGAACCGACTAGAATTACAGCAACCACTGCAACCTGCTTAGACAATTTTTTTTGTAACTTTGCTCCTGAGTCTAAGTTCATACTAACTAATTTATCTTCAGATCACTGTGGGCAAAAAATAGCTTTTACTGAATATGGACACCCTAACTCAGAAGAAATATCTTGTAGGCCAGTGACAGAGAAACGGGTTAAAATTTTCAAGCATAACATAACTGCTAAACTTGCATGTTTACCATTTATACAGGAAAATCCAGATGCTCTTTACAAGCATTTTTTTGATCTTATAAACGGTGAATTTAATAAAACTTTCTCTATTAAAAAGTTTAAAACTAATATTTCAATGAAATTTAGGGATTGGGCTACAGCTGGTTTGCATAAAAGTAGGACTAAGTTGTATGACTTATATGAGCAGAAAAAATATAATAATAGTCCAAGTTTTCTAGAGTATATCAAAAAGTATTCGAAAACTTTTAGGAAGGCTTGTGCATGTGCCAAGTCATTATTTATTAGTGAAAAAATTAAAAAGTCTGATAACAAAATAAAGGCAACATGGAACTGCATAAACCGCGAAACTGGTAAAATAAAGCCACGTGATACTGAGTTTTCTTTAAGAATAGGCAATAGCTTTTTAAGTGAAGACAATAAAGTTGCTGATGCTTTTGAACAGTTTTTTACAAATATACCAATTGCCACAACTATGTTACTCAACTCTTCACCAAGTAATGCAGAAATTCTGCTAAAAAAGTATGTACCCATGTGTAATCAAGTGTTCAAATTTAAACACGTAAACTGTAAAGACGTACTTAAATCCTTTAAATCTTTAAAAATAAAAAACACTTGTGATTTGTGGGATATTTCAACAAAAATTATTAATAATATTATCGAGTCCATTGCGCCTTTTCTTGTAGTCATATTCAATAGCTGTGTTGACGAAGGAGTTTTCCCAGATCTCATGAAGCATAGCAAAGTTCTGCCACTTTTCAAATCGGGTTGTAAAGATGACCCGAGCAATTTCAGGCCTATTTCGATTTTACCTACTCTTAGTAAAGTTTTTGAAAAACTTATTTTAGATCAACTCGGCTCCCACTTCGCTATAAACCACCTTTTTCACAGTGAACAGTATGGTTTTACCAAGGGAAGGTCTACTACTGATGCTGGTGTAGCTCTGCTAAAACACATATTTGAGGCTTGGGAGGGATCGCAGAATGCTTTTGGAGTGTTTTGTGATCTCTCCAAGGCTTTTGATTGCGTTGAATACAACACCCTTTTAATAAAGCTAAAACACTATGGAGTGCACTCTGATGCCTTGAAATTGATTCAATCATATCTTAGCGGCAGAATCCAAAAAGTTAGCGTGAACGGATCCATATCATCCGGATCTTCTGTGCTAATGGGGGTCCCACAAGGGTCAATACTAGGTCCATTTTTATTCTTAATCTATATTAATGATTTACCATTTTATGCGGAAAACTTTTGCAATATTGTTTTGTTTGCTGACGATACATCTTTGATATTTAAGACTGATCGAAATAAAAATAGTTTTGATGACATCAACAGTGCCCTAACAGATGTGTTGAATTGGTTTACTACTAATAATCTTCAATTAAACGCGAAGAAAACCAAATGTATAAATTTTACTCTACCTAACGTAAAGAATATTATAGGAAATAAAATTAAACTGAATGGTGAACTGTTGGACCTTGTTGATTCAACAGTTTTCTTAGGTATTACCTTAGATTCAAAAATACAGTGGTACCCTCATATTAGCACCCTTGCGGGGAGACTTAGTTCAGCTGCTTATGCTGTTAGGAAAATTAGGCATTTTACAGACGTGGAAACTGCTCGATTAGTCTATTTTAGTTACTTTCACAGTGTTATGTCCTATGGTATACTACTTTGGGGTAAAGCAGCAGATATAGAAACCATTTTCATTTTACAGAAAAGAGCAATAAGGTCCATATATAACCTAGGATCACGTGACTCCCTTAAGGAGCTGTTTAAAGAAATAAATATTCTTACAGTTGCATCACAATTTATTTATAACTGTATTGTTTACGTGCGTCAAAACATTACTCATTTCAAAAAAAATTGCGATATACACAAACTAAATACTAGAAATAAGAATAAACTTGTAATTCCTAAATTTCGACTTCAGAAAGTTTATGGATCATTTATGGGACAAAGTGTCATAATTTACAATAAAATCCCGAACGATGTTATAATTTTGCCCTTTGACAAATTTAAGACACATGTTAAGGACAGACTTTTAGAAAAGGGCTATTACACTGTAAGCGATTACATCAATGACAAAAATGCATGGAATTAACATTCCTCTAGTTTCGCATACATTGTTCTAATGCGTTCATAGTGCCCGAGTAAAACTTGTAGATTCACTTTTGTTTTTATCTTTTATTTTATATAATTGTTTTATGACTATTGACTGTATAATTTGGTAACGACATATTGTTTTGTAAATGTCGTTACCTCTATATTATTATAAAGCTGTGGAGTTTGTTGTGCCCGTTCTTCTTCACAGCTAAAAGACTTCCTGAATGGGTGGGGTGGGTGGGTGGGTTCCTGTGCCTATCCATCCATCCATATAAAAAAAAAAAATTGACGATTCAAAACGCTTAATTAAGCTTACTGAATAAAGTTATTTTGATTTTGATTTTTTGATTTTGATCCAATTGCGATTCAATTATGCCATTCGTAAATTAGCAAACTTGGGTCCCAGATCGTTGCAGTGGAGTATTGGGATTTCTATGTTATAAGAAAACAAACTATTTATATTTAGGTCAACCACATTTATTAAACACCATTAAACTTTTCACATAGCAATCAGTTCAGCCATCTTTTCCTAGTGAACCCCGACCACATGGTCTAGTGATGTACTACCACTACAGGGCTAGTGATGTACATATTCCAACACCCTCTCTCAATTTCAAATCTGTTGAACAATACTACTTACTTCTTAAGATTACTTTAAATTTTGAAATTGTCTCTAACTTTAAAAAAGTACAATACGACATTATTAAAACAAAAATAGTTTTAGCTTTACATAGGTAACACAGTAATTATACAATCTACTTAGGCAATATATTTAGTTACTTAGTACTACACAGTATTAATTCAAAAGATTTAACTATGCTATAAAGGAGTTTTGAATTTTTAATGAATTTAAGTTATTTTATTATTTTACATACATTTTAAATGTAAGATATGCATGCTGATTGGTTGCTAAAGCCTTTGTGAAGATATCAGCAATATTTTTATTACTCTCTACATATGCTAATGACATAATTTTCTTAGACATGATGTCTTTTATATAATGAGCCTTAATATCTATGAGTTTAGAGCGTTTACTATTCTCATAACTCTCTATAAGTCTTAATGTTGATTGATTATCTATCAATAGTTTACAAGAAATGTTTGCTGAGTTGAGATCAGACAGGATTCCCTTCAAATTTACTAATTGACATACAGCTTGTGCCCCTGCAAGATATTCAGCCTCAGCTGTAGATAAAGCTGCGGAAGCTTGTATCTTAGAGTACCATGAAATGGGTTTCCCACTGTAGAATACTGCACAACCGCTGGTACTTTTCCTGTCAGACTTATCAGAAGCCCAGTCTGAATCTGAAAATATTGACAAATCTTTGTTCTTTCCTTTTATGTATTCTATCCCTTTCTCCTTGGTGCCTTTTAGATAACGTAAAACTCTTTTTCCTGCTTTCCAAACACTTTCTGTCGGTTTATCTAAATAACGACTTAAATAAGAAACTGCAAATGTAATGTCCGGTCTACTGTTCGATGATATAAACAATAGTGAGCCAATAAGTTCTTTGTAAGGTACATTTATTATCTCTTCACTTTGATCAGCATTAAATCCTGCCTCCATAAGAGTAGACGCTCCTCTGCAATCTGTCATTTTAAATTTCTCTAGTATTTTCTCTATTTGTTTTGTCTGTTTGATTTAATTCCATTTTCTGTCTTCTTAATTTCCATTCCGAAAAATGTATTTATCTCTCCTAGATCTTTTGTATTGAATTCCTTGTTAAGTATCTTTTTAACTCTTCTTATTTCCTCTTCTTTTCCCATCAATAAAATGTCATTGACATATACTAAAAGCTTCACGTCTTCATTAAAGTATAAGCAGAAGTCATGATATGATCTTTTCAATCCCGCTTCAAGCATTACTTTGTTAAATTGTACATTCCAGCACTTTGGACTTTCTTTTAATCCATAAAGACTCCTTTTCAGTTTCAGTATCTTGTTTCCTTTTACATAAATTCCTTGATGTATCTTTATATATATATACATATATATCAGTCTCCAATATTAAATTTAGGAATGCTGTTGGTACGTCAAGTTGGTAAACTGGTACCTCTACTTCTACTGACTGTGCTAAGAATGTTCTCACCGTTGACATTCTTGCAACTGGTGCATAATTTGTTTCAAAATATTTATCCGGTATCTGAAATCCTCTTACTACCAACCTTGCTTTTTAATGCCATTTTCTTTAATAGTAAAGATCCATCTTGTGTCAATCGCTTTTATAATTCCTTATTTTCCATAACTGTCCAGGTTTCTAATTTCTCCAATGATTCTATTTCTTTATTTATCGCTTTTCTCCATTCTTTGTCTTTAATTGCTTCTTCATATGTCTTTGGTATTTCTTCTTGAGTGTTATTTGTCATCAAACAATATGCTGTATACAACTCGTAGTCCTTTAAATTTTGTGGTTTTTCTATTTTCCTTCCAGATCTAGTTCTTTTGCTATTGTCTTCTATTTGTTCTGACATTAACTCTTCATTATTTCCATCTTCTGTAATTTCTTCTTCTTCATCTGTTTCTTTTGTTTGTCTTTGCTTTTCGTTACTCTTTTGCCTATCTTTCACTTCTTCTTCATAATCAATACTTTGCCCTTTTTCATTTATTACTTTCTCTTGTTCTTCATTGTAGTACCCAGTTTTACTTTCATTGAAAATCCACGTCCGTTGATATAACAATTTTGTTATTTTCAGGATCCCACAACCGGTATCCTGCTACTGTATAACCCACCATTATCATTGGTTTTGCTCTGGCATCCAATTTACTCGGTTTTGGTATAGTAACACTCCATGCTTTAGACCCAAAAACCTTCAATCTATTTATTTTGTTAGTACCAAACTATCGCTTAGCTGGTGTAGCATATTGCAAAACTCTACTAGGGCATCTATTCAACTCATAAGCTGATCAACAAACTGCTTCTCCCCATAAATGTCTTGGCAATTTAGAGTCCTTGCTCTGTCTATTAATGTCCGGTTCATTCTTTCACTTGTTTTGCATCGGTGTATACGGTGTTGTATACTGTAACTCAATTCCCTTCTGTCGACAGTAATCTTTAAAATAGTTTGATGTGAACTCACCGCCATTGTCTAGTCTTAACTTCTTCGTTTTGTATCCCAGCTGTGTTTTTACTTGTTTAATATAGTCAATTAAATTTTGGTTTGCTTCATTTTTCTGCTTTAATAATCTCACTGTAACAAAATGCGAATAGTCATTTACTATAACCTGAAAATATTTGGCTCCATTAATGTCTGCTGGTGTTATCGGACCACAAATGTCCGAATGTATCAAATCCCCAATTTGTCTCGAACACTTTCCTGTTTCATGAAATGCTCTTCTTATGCTTTTACCTTCTGTGCAACTTTCACAATTTTCATTTGATGCTGGTAACCCCAAAATATTTAAACCCTTTCGATTTAAATGACCAAGCCGCCTATGCCATAAAGAAAAGTCCCTGTCCGTATTTCCACTCAACATACACTTGCTTATATCTATATTAAAATTAATTACATATAGACGTGCTTGCAGTTGTCCCTCTATTACATTTTTTCCCTTGCAAATTGATACAACATTGTTGTGAAATTTAACTTCCAAACCCTTAGCCAAAAGCTGTCTTACAGACAGTAAATTGTACGAGATATTTTCTACAATTAAACATTCAATCGTTATTTGTTCATTTTGCCATGTTACGGAAATTTTACCTTTTTCTCTACTTGATAAGTAATGACCGTTTGCAACATAAATTTTTATTTCCTCAATTTGTGTAATATCCAACATATAACTTTTGTAACAATCTTTTATGAGATGTTCGGTCGCACCTGAGTCAATAATAAATTTTATACTACCTGAACCTGTATCTTCCTTTACTGATTGCTATATGAAAAGTTTAATGGTGTTTAATAAATGTGGTTGATCTAAATATAAATAGTTTGTTCTCTCACAACATAGAAATCCCAATAGCACGCTTCCACTGCGCCAGCATTAGAAAAATATTGAAGAAGAAAAATGGAGAAATTAACGTTGCCTATACTGCGGGAAGGCGACTCATTTTCCAATTGGAAGTTCCGACTGAAAATGCTCCTACAAAAAAAGAAGTGGATTACACAATAGACACGGACTGTAAACAATCAGAAAACAAAGATTTTACCAAAGACGACAACAAAGCGAAGTACATAATTGTTCAATGTTTAAGTGACAAATACTTGGAGATTGTCAATAGTAGCAGCACGGCGTTAGAGATGATGACTGCCCTAGAACAATTAGGTATTTGAAAGGAATAGTGTATTTAACAAGTTGAATCTCAGAAGAAAAATTATAACCTTAAAATGTTCCTCCGGTACAAAATTACAAGATTTTTTCATGACATTTGACAGACTTTTGGGAGAACTGAGTGCAATAGGAAGTAAAATTTAAGAAGTAGACCAGATATGCTATTAACTGACAGCAATGCCACCAGAATATGAAGCAGTAATCACATCAATTGAAACTATGTCCACCGATAAGAATGTAAACTTTGAGTTCATCAAGGCAAGATTATTGGACGCAGAGATTAAGCTCAGAAATAAGGAAAATGCAACAGAACAGTCTTTCTCGTGTTACACATGTGGAAAAATGGGACACAAGTCGTACCAATGCAAAGGTAATGTACAAGGAAATAAAGAAAATGGACATGCATCATATGGACAAGGACAAACAGCATCTCATGGACGAGGACAGACTTCTAGAGGAAGAGGTAGGCCATGGAACCGAAGACCGATGATGAGAAGACCAGGACGGAGTGCATCGAGTACAGCAAATTGTGCTTTGAATGAAGAGGAAACAAAAGACCAGTGGGTATTTACAGCATTTGGTTCAGAAGCAGAGTTGCGCAATGGAAGCGTGCTATTGGGATTTCTATGTTATGTTATGAGAGAACAAACTATTTACAAACAACATTTATTGTACACCATTAAACTTTTTACATAGCAATCAGTTCAGCCATCTTTTCCTAGTGAACCCCGACCACATGGTCTAGTGATGTACTACCACTACAGGGCTAGTAATGTACATATTCCAACATGGAGTTGGTGAAACATTTTTCTTTAAATCTCTAAGAACATTAAAAATAGTGGTTACACTCCCAAGATGTTTGTTGTTGTTTGGATCGTCATGAATCGTAGGCGTCTAAATCGATTCTTGGATCGAATCAGGTACGTATTAAAATTCCAAAAATTCATAATACCTAACTACGTTTAAAACATCGAAAATCAAAATATCGAATGTATAAAATACCTATGCCCGAAATACCGAAGTTCAATATGTCGATTTTCAAATATTATTATATCCTATAATACACATAAACACAGTAACAAAAGTAACAAGAGACATTGTGTGCAAAGGTGGACTTATCTTTAAAAGATATCTCTTCCAGTCAACCCAGAGAGTGTGCGAGATAAATGTAATAGGGGTGGGTGACACAAAGTGCAACAAAAAAAAAGACGATTACCTAGACCTAAAACTAATACAAATACTTAAGTATATAAACAATCATACAAATAAAATAACAATAAAATAAATATACTTAAAAAAAATATATATATATTTATCTATACTTATATTATAATACTTATATAATCATGTTATACTGGTAGTCTAAGAAAGTGCTCTTTGAGCTTTAATTTGAACGAAATTATGGAAGGACAATTTTCCCCGTGTGGTGCCGGGTCAGAATTGCACCACCCCCTCTCCTGTATCTTAGCGGGTGTCGTAAGAGGCGACTAAAGGGATTTTGCTAGTGGGAGAGCTTGCTCGTCCGGCGCTACCACCATGCGGACTCGTAAAACCCGCCAAGTGTTCGGTGCTCGACACAGGACGCGTTCCAGGTTCAGAGCCGTAATACCGGAGCTTGGGGATGTGCGGTGGCGGCAGGGTCAAGGTCCGGTGGGAGTCTTTGTGGACGCATTATTCGGTTGACTTGGGTCGATTCGCCGGCCAGGGAAACCCGTCCCGACCCCACTCCGGAGACCACGAGACAACTCGGTTATTCGACTACCTGAGCCAAGCAGTTGACGACATACAGGAGCGGTTTCCGTCTGCCGATGTGGTACTTTTGAGAGATTTTAATGCCCACCATGAGACCTGGTTGGGCTCTTCCAAAACAGATCACGCAGGCCGAACTGCCCACGCATTCGCTCTCACGCATGATCTGACTCAACTGGTTCTCCAGCCCACCAGGATTCCAGATATATCGGGTCAAGCGCCTTCCCTGCTAGACTTACTGGTGACGAGTCGACCAGCCGGGTACAGAGTGTCGATAAGTGCTCCGTTGGGCACTTCTGACCATTGCCTGGTTGGTGCCACCGTACTGCGCCGTAAAAGCTCTCCCTCAGTGGAGTCTAAACGGCGTTTATGGCACTACTCGTCGGCAGATTGGGATGGTATGCGCGACTTTTTTGCGTCCATCCCGTGGGGCCAGCGCTGCTTTGTGGGTAGAGACCCATCGGAGAGTGCCTCTGCTGTCGCTGACGAGATCATGTTGGGGATGGAATATTACATTCCCTACACTGATGTCGTCAGCGGGAGTAAGGCGCGCCCTTGGTTCAATCGCGAATGCGCCAAAGCTGTTGAACTTAAACAGGCGGCGTATCGCGCTTGGACCAAGGCTCGCATGCTCAACGATCGTAACATCTCTTCCCTCAAGGTAGTCTTCAACAAGGCTACCAAAGTCTGCAAGAGAGCTCTCGAGAGCGAATGCCCAGCGCGTTGCTCGCGTTGGCCAAGAGCTGTTGTCGCACCCAACGGGTAGCCGAAGTTATTGGCGACTGGCCAAAGCAGTGCAAGCCAACTTTTGCGGGCCTTCTCTGCCCCCACTGCGGTACCCTGATGGCTCGTTGGCCCATCGCCCGCTAGACAAGGCTAACCTCTTAGCGAAGCTCTTTGCGGCGAATTCGCGTGTCGATGACTGCGGCGCGGAACTACCTACCATCCCTCACTGTGGTTCCTCAATGCCTGACGTCCAAATCAGACAACGTGACGTCCGTGCCGTGCTGCAGTCACTTGATGTGCGGAAGGCTAGCGGTCCTGACGGTATACCGGCAGTCGTCCTTAAAAAATGTGCTCCCGAGTTGTCTCCAGTACTGACACACCTATACCACCTCTCGTACTCTACTGGAATTGTGCCGGAGGCTTGGAGCGAACGTCCAGCCAGTCCCCAAAAAAGGGGATAGGTCTGACCCAGCCAACTATCGACCTATTGCTGTCACCTCTGTCCTTTGCAAGGTTTTTGAGCGAATCATAAACAGGCAACTCATTCGCTACCTAGAAGATCACTCCCTGATTCATGATCGACAATACAGGTTCAGACCGAAATGATCAACGGGTGATCTCCTGGCGTTCATAACACACCTGTGGGGTGAAGCAATGGACAAGCACGGAGAAGCACTGGCTGTTAGCCTGGACATCTCCAAGGCTTTCGATCGAGTTTGGCATCGTTCGCTTCTCTCCAAGCTTTCATCATACAGCTTGCCACCTCGCCTATGCGATTGGGTCGCCGGGTTCCTGCATGAGCGCAGCATTCGCGTACTCTGCGAAAGCAGTGCCTCACAGTTTCTGCAGGTGAACGCCGGAGTGCCGCAGGGTTCTATAATATCGCCCACGCCGTTCCTTCTGCATATCAATGATATGTTATCCTTGGGTAATATTCATTGCTATGCAGACGACAGTACAGTACATCGGCGTTATTTGGGTCACCCTGCGGCAAAGCAGGCCGATGTAGTGGAGTCGAGACGGAAGATTGTCATTGAGCTGGACGAGGAGTTAGACCGCATTTATAAATAGGGCTCTGATAACCTGGTCCAGTTCAATGCCAAAAAAACACAGGTCTGCGCTGTCACTGCTAAAAAGTCCGCATTTCTCCCCCAACCCTCCTTCCAGAGCAACCTATTACCCATCCAGACTGGTCTCAGTCTCTTAGGTATGGACATACACAGCGACCTCAACCCGAAGAGCTATATTGAGAGCATTATAACCACAGCCTCACGTAAACTCGGAATCCTGAACAAGGTGAAGCGGTTCTTCACGCCGGAGCAACGTTGTCTTTTGTTTAAGACTCAGGTGCGCTCCTGCGTGGAGTATTGCTCTCATCTTTGGGACGGATCCGCCAAGTACTTGCTCGAAGCTCTTGACAGGTTGCAAAGACGTGCTGTCCGTATTATCGGTAACGATGACGTTACGACCAGTCTGGAGCCGTTACAGCTACGTAGGGACATTGCTTCCCTTAGTGCTTTCTACCACCTTTACCACGGTGAATGCTCTGAGGAGCTCTTTGACCTCATCCCTCCCTCTCCTTTCCTTTCCAGATCGACGAGTGCAGGACTTAGAAGCCACCCTCATACCGTGCTGACCATCAAGGCACGTACCAAAAAGTTTGGACAATCGTTCTTTTGCCGAACTGCCCGTATGTGGAATGCGCTTCCCGCACACGTGTTTCCTTCCTCTTTCTCTCCCGGGTTATTTAAGCAGGGCGTGAAAAAGCATTTATGCAGGCCGCCAAAGTGAGAGCGTTCGGCATAGCGTGGTAGCGCTGTGATGAACGCTTTCACTTCTTGGGCTTCACTGGCTGCTTTTCATCAGGCAGAGTGAAGCCATTATGGCGTGCCACAATAAAATAAAATAAAAAACAATCTTGAACAGATTTGAGGAGTCTATTCCATAGCTGTGCGGCTTTTACTGTGAATGAATGGAGGAAAAAGTTGGTTTTGCTGGTCGGCAGTTCGAGCACTTTAGTGATGCACGACCGCCGCCCGCGGGAAGGAATGGGGAGATAGCGGAACCGGGAGCGAAGATAGGGAGGAGAGTTAGGGTCATTGAGAATTTTAAATAAGGTGCAAAGAATGTGCATATCACGGCGAAGAAGAATTGGGAGCCACTTTAACTGTGCGTGAAAGTGTGACACGTGATCATACTTACGCAGGCCGTAGATGAAGCGAATGGCCAGGTTTTGCAGACGCTCGAGTTTATTGAGCTGTTCTTCAGTTACATCTAAGTAGCAGATGTCGGCGTAGTCGAGAAGAGGGAGCAGAAGAGATTGCGCAAGCATAATTTTAGTTTTGAAAGTGAGAAAGTATTGAAGTCGTTTGAGGGAGTGAAAAGAGTAATGCATTTTCTTGCTTACATTCGCAATATGTGACGACCAAGCCATATTGCAGTCCATTATTAACCCTAAATTTTTAACTAATAACCAAAAGTTCAAAATCCCGAATTTTATAAGACCATATTTCGAGGTTTTGTTTTTTATTAGACAACAGAAATACTAGCTGCCCTATTCCTGTAGGTCACGTGACAGGTCACAAATTTAAGTTACATTGTAAAAACACGCTTAATCTATCTTTCTGGATTTTCAACTTCGGCATATCGACTGTAGGTATATAAATCTTCGGGATTTGGAACATTCTGGATTTGAACTTTCAAAAATTTGAATACGTCCATCGCAAGTGGTTCGCCAGGCAGTAGGAGTGGGCGATACAAATCGTATATAGTTACTGAAACGTATATTGCATCAATATCGTTTATGATATCGAATGCGTTCTGAAACTAGGTATATATTTTGGAAAACAATATATCGCGTCAGGAATGCTGTGTGCGTAGTTACTGTAACGTATATTGCATCAATATCGTGAAATCCGAAATATCGACATATCGATGCGTATTGCATTCTGAAACTATATAATAATATTTTGGAAAACACTATATCGCGTCAGGAATGCGGTGTGTATTGAGATCACATAAAATATATTGTACATGATCCGATTCAAGAATATTGTACCGCATCGCTGATATTTATTTAATTATCATTGATCGGTACTTTTTAACAAACAAATGTGCTTGTGAAAGTTTCTTAAAATAAAAATCATTATTATTTGTTACTAGTATCAGGTAAGTAGAGTTTTACGAATCCTTTATTGATATACTATCATCATCATCATCATCATCAGCCTATTAACGTCCCACTACTGGGCACAGGCTTCCCACGTGGACAATAGCACGTGGGGATATTGGGCCATAACCCACCACGCTGGCCCAATGCGGGTTGGTGGGTTTTAACGACTGTCATCTTACGACAACAACCGGGACCAACGGATTAACGTGCCTTCCGAAGCACGGAGGTGCTCGAGATGTTTTTAATTTGGTCACCCATCCAGCGACCCGGCACTGTGAAAGTGGCATAGCGAGCAAGATCTCCTCATATTGATTAACATTGATATACTATACAGTGATAATCGATACATATATATACAGTGAATATCGATATATATATATTTGGTCATCCATCCAGCGACCCGACAAATATCGATACCGATATCGGTAATATTGGTATCGACCATATCTATCACTGTATAGTATATCAATATGAGGAGCTCGTTGGCGCAGCGGCTAGCGCGTTCGGCTTGCGATCTTGCTCGCTAAGCCACTTTCGCAATGCCAGGTCGCTGGATGGGTGACCAAATTAAAAACATCTTGAGCACCTCCGTGCTTCGGAAGGCACGTTAAGCCGTTGGTCCCGGTTGTTGTCGTAAGTTGACAGTCGTTAAAACCCACCAACCCGCATTGGACCAGCGTGGTGGGTTATGGCCTAATATCCCCACGTGCTAATAGTCCACGTGAGAGGCTTGTGCCCAGTAGTGGGACATTAATAGGCTGATGATGATGATGATAGTATATCAATAAAGGATTCGTAAAACTTTACTTACCTGATACTAGTAACAAATAATAATGATTTTTATTTCATGAAACTTTCACAAGCACATTTGTTTGTTAAAAAGTACCGATCAATGATAATTAATTAAATATCAGCGATACGGTACAATATTCTTGAATCGGATCATGTACAATATATTATTATAGTGATCTCAACACACATCGCATTCCTGACGCGATATAGTGTTTTCCAAAATATATAGTTTCAGAATGCAATACGCATCTATTGATGCAATATACGTTACAGCATTCCTGACGCAATATATTGTTTCCCAAAATATATAAGTACCTAGTTTCAGTACGCATCGATATCATAATTTACGATATTGATGCAATATAGGTTTCAGTAAATATGTACGATTTGTATCGCCCACTCCTACTGCATGGCAAACCACTTGCGATGGACGTATTCAAATTTTTAAAAGTTCAAATCCCGAATGTTCCAAATCCCGAGGATTTAAATACCTACAGTCGATATGCCGAAGTTGAAAATCCAGAAAGATAGATTAACCGTGTTTTTACAATGATAATTAAATTTGTAACCTGTCACGTGACCTACAGGAATAGGGCAGCTAGTATTTCTGTTGTCTCACCACTACCAGGTAGCAATGAGCAGTGGGCCACAGTGCTTCCACAATGAGGGGAACTTCCCCTTTTGAGGGGAAATTAGGGTCCAGATGGGAAGAAAAAGGGGAAAGAGATGAATAGGGGAAATCGAGGGGAAATCATGTTTGCGGAAAGGAGACTCGGAGTTTTATGCTTAAGTTGTAAGTTTAGTTTAATTTTAATTTTTTACACATTTGACGTACCTTTTTAGCCTCAAATGTGTCATGTGTAACGGTGACCAGCTGACGCACCTTTTGATCTCACCTAAAATCATTAGTATTTTTTATTTTAACTGCCGCCAAAAAAGATAATTATGAACACTGCATTTTACAGAACGTAACACAATCATGCAGTATATTTTAAGGGGGCCTTACGCGGTAAAAACGGAAAAATTTGATGTTTTCTATTAGCTGTTATTCAAAATATATTAGATATTTCGCACTGAAACTTTCAATGTGTATTACAGAGCGTATGTGTGAGTGGATAAACAAAGTCAAAACGCAATTGGAAACATTTGGCTTGATAGAAAAAAATCCTGAAGTTACCTCTAAAAGGAGAATCGGCACTTTCCATAGAAAAAATGCTTAACTTGTATACAATAGAATTTCATAATAAAGTAAAGCTTATATTAATTTCTACCTAAACCAAGTTTTGTCTTATTTTTATCGAATCGCGGATAAGATTTATTTAATTATTAATATTTTTTAATATAGAAACACTGAGTCTTCAAAAACAGACATGTTACTTTAAAAATGTCTAACGTTGCTGCATAAACCATAATTTTATGCTTTGAAAACAAGAGAAATGTCAACAATGCCGTCACGTCATGTTTGATTTGACAGCTAGCGGCTGTAAAACTGTCATTTGTTGACAGGTATTGCGAAATAGATATTGAATTACAGATTAAAAATTTAAAAAGTATATAACCCAAGCATAAAACGCCGGGTCACCTTTCTTATAAATTCACATTACGACCGTGTTTTACAATAATAATTCCTATAAAATCATAAATACCTAGTAATTTTTCGATTTCTTGACTGATTTGGAATGTTAAACGTTTTTATTTACTTTTTGATAAAAATATGAATGGCGCTTACGAATTGAGGCTTGGAATTTACAAATGAGCTAAGTGCCAAAACAGAATTATTAAGAAATAAATAAAAATGAATTTGTTTTTTAGTCATCATTTTATAGCCGCATTCTATTACCAAAAACTAAATTAAACAGGTACTGTTTATACTATACTTATTAATCACATTACTTTTGAACATATTTTTATAAAAAAACCTTATTTTTAAAATTAATTAGGAAATGGTTCAAAATGCAAGATATTTACCTTTCATTGGGGCTAAGTTTCATAACAAATGTCATTGGAGCAAAGTGCATTTTTTTTTTAATATTTATTATTATTTTAGTTAGTGCTTAGCCCAATGATAAATATCATTGGCTTAGCCAATGATATTTTATGTTTAGATACGTTGCCTGGCCTCCGTAGTGGCAAGGACAAATCAAGCTAATTGACTGGACTTCACTCAGTCATACGTCAGTCAGTGTCACGTCATTACGTTGGTACCTTTTTAAAGTTTTTTATGTTGTTTGTTAGATAAAATGCCTTCCTGTGTATACAGAAATTGCAAAAAGTATACTGCAACAGTAAGAGACAAGAAAAGTGTTTAATTTCATTTTTAAGTATTGTAAATACGAATTTAAAATAGAAAATTTTCATTTAGTTATGACATTTGCGCTGTTGCCAATTCGATAAGCGAGCGAGAAGCGTGTACTATGTTTTCTGTAAGAGTGAAAGAGAGAAAACAATGGCGGCCGAGATAGTCGTGCAAAGGGGAATGCGCTGTTGCCAATTGGTCGACTACCATAAATAGTTTTTATCTCTTTTTAACAATAGGCTTGACATGATTGTATTTATTTTCATTCCCTTTCGACGTGTATTACGTCATAGAAACAATTTCGCCATTTTTTAAATGCAATTCGTTCACGTATGACTAGTCTATTTATAAAAGGTCATTGGGCTTAGCCCCTATGTTGCATTTTGACAAATTTGTGTAACTAGTAAGTAATTAAACTAGTTTAATTATTACACAAATTCCTATAGAATTCTTGATATTCTGGTGGTAATAGTAAGTAAGCAATCATACTTTCCACTAGAAAAATTTCCTTTTCTAAATTTTTACTTCTTTTTACTTTTTTTTTATTTTTTTCTCTTTTTTTTATTTTTTTATTTTTTTTCACCGGTTCTTACATTTGCATATTTTCTGTATTAAAAATATTTGCCTAACGCAGTTGTAAAATTAAATGAAACAATATTTAAATAAATAAACAATAACAATGTAGGTACTGACCAGCATAGAAGGTGGCCTTTTTGCCGGAATAACTTTTCTTTTCCTGTTAACATAACTCTTTCCTCGTACCTACCTTCAAAGATTTTCATAGGTAATTTTTTTATAGTTTTATTCCTCGAATTACTCATTTTCATAGTAATTTCTAATCTGAGCATTTGAAATGACAGCTTAAACGACGACAGCTAATCATTTAGAATCTGATTCAGATGAACGACACTGACATTTACTACGATCGGATACACCTCGGACCAAGGTTACACTCACCATTTGTAAAGAAATAAGTTAGTTTGGCACTTACACCTAGCGATGCGCAGAATAACTCACTGTTAAGAAAAGAGTGATTACGTCTTTTATATCCAAAGAGTTACATCACTCTTTTATATCTTTAACTCTTTAACTCCCTGGCTCAGATATGAACGAAATGAGCTAGGGAGTTAAAGATTAACTTAGTTGAATATGCGTACGACAAGAAAGAGAATTAGAACAACCATATATATTTTCCACACCTCTGCTTCTCAACTTAAGAAGCAAGTGAGTATATTAATTTTATTTGTAATAGTTTAGATTCTTTTCTTTTGTTCATGCTAGTTGTTACGTCTGTACTTACTCTCTTTGTTCGATAATTTATTTAGCTGGTAATTAATTATTACTATTGGTGGAAAGTTAACTGATGTATGTGTAAAATGTATTTTTGTTATTCTTTAAACAAACCGAATTTTCAAATTCCTTACCAGCAAAATTATGCCTTATTGCGTGAAAGATTTATTTACCTTAACAAAACTACCGTATAATATGGATGCGCGGGCGAAATATTCTATCTCTTCTTTACTCACAACCTAGACACATCTCTGTTTCTTTCTATTCTACGCAATGAGTTTTGACCAAAATACATCTTAGCTACATGGATATAAAGATATAATTGGAGTTAAAGGGATATACGGAGTTAATCACTCCTTGCCTGGGATACTATATCTTTTGCGTTTGTCACTCCTGAGTTACACATCGCTACTTACACCCAATGCCACCTATGAAAAAATCTCAAAATTATAATAAATTTTTGTAGGCGCTTTGCACTTTTGATATAGTCAAGTCAATCAAAATATATTTATTCAATAAACTCAATTAATAAGTACTTTGAATCGTCCAAATCTTTTTTAGCCTACCACCCATTCAGGACATAATTTTTTAACTGTGGCAAAGAATGGGCCCAAGAAACCACAGCGAACAAAAGCAACGACATTTACAAACAAAAAAAAGAGTATGTCGTTACCAGGTCAATACAAAATATGAATTTAAAAAATAAAAAAAATGATGCAATACAAAATTACAATACAATGTAGTATCAATTAAATAAAGACAATTAGAAATAGCTGTTGGAGTGCTTGGAGCATTTCAGATCCAAGCTGTTTTGTCTTCTGTGTAAACTGACACTTTATAATAAGCTTTTTTATAAAGCTTTTCTTTGATTTTGATTTTAAATTTATTAAGATCTAATTTCTGAATATCATTTGGTACTTTGTTGTAAAATCTTACACACAGACCCTTAAAAGAATTATTTATTTTATGGAGCCTAGTATAAGGTACTGCTAATTTGTTCTTACTTCTAGTGTTTACATTGTGAATATCACTGTTTTTTGAAAACATTCCAGTAATTTATGAACATAAATCAAATTTTCATAAATGTATTGTGATGCAACTGTCATTATATTTATATTCTTAAATCTCTCTCTGAGAGAGTCGCCAGCCTTTAGGTTATAGATTGCTCGAATAGCCCTCTTCTGAAGCACAAAGATAGTTTGAATGTCGGCAGCATTTCCCCACAGTAAAACGCCGTACGACATTACACTATGAAAGTAACTGAAATAAACTAATCTGGATGTATCAACGTCAGTTAACTGACGGATCTTCATTACTGCATAAGCCGCAGAGCTAAGTCTATTCGACAATTTAGCTATATGTGGGCCCCACTGAAGCTTGGCATCTAACGTGATGCCTAGAAACACAGTGGTGTCCACAGGATTCACATTCTTATCTTTAATTTGTACACTAGTTGTTACTTGCTTAGCATTAGGCAATACAAATCTTACACATTTGGTTTTTCCCTCGTTTAATAGCAAATTATTTATACTAAACCAGTGAACAATCTTTGAGATCGCATTATTCACATCGTCATAATTTGGGTGTCGTCGTTTCACTTTGAATAAAAGTGAAGTAACATCAGCAAACAATACTATCTCATGACTGTCTTTTACAAAATAAGGTAAGTCATTAATATAAACCAAAAACAAGAATGGACCTAGTATTGAACCCTGCGGAACTCCCATTGTAACCACTGATCCCGGAGATCTTTTACCGTTAATGTCGACCTTCTGAATCCTGTTACTCAAGTATGAGATTAGAAGGCTCAAAGAAGCATCCCTAATTCCATAGTGGTTAAGCTTCCTGACCAAAGTTTCATGTAAAACACAATCGAAAGCCTTGGATAAATCACAAAATACACCTAGGGCATCCTGTGATTCCTCCCAGGTATCAAATATTTGGATTAAAAGCTCAACACCGGCGTCAGTTGTTGAGCGACCCCTAGTAAAACCATACTGTTTACAATGTAAAAGTTTATTTCTATGAAAATGAATTTGAATTTGGTCTAGCATCAACTTTTCAAAAATTTTACTAAATGTGGGTAGCACAGAAATAGGTCTAAAATTAGAGGGGTCAAAAGTGCTACCGGATTTAAACGATGGAATTAATTTACTATGTTTCATTAGGTCAGGAAAAACACCACAGTCAATGCATTCGTTAAATATGCAAGCTAAAACTGGAGCTATTGTCATAATTACTGATTTAGCGACATCCACGGAATTACCCCACAGATCAGCAGTTTTCTTTTTATTGAGAGTGTTAAATGTTTTTAATATATCTATAACACGAATTTTTTGAAAACTGAAATTACTTTCACAATCTTTAACATTCTCCTTCAAAACAGATTCAGCTACAGTGGGGGAGGAAATCAAGGCTTTTGTAGTTGAAACTGGAATGTCAGTAAAAAACCTCTCAAATGCTGCAGCAATATCAGCATCAGAAGTCAAGGTTTTATTATCACAATTTAAATTGTACTCATTATTACGACTTCTGACCTTTCCTGTTTCACTATTTATAATATTCCATGTCATTTTTATTTTGTCATTACTATTCTTAATCTTAGAACTCAGATAGTTTGCCTTGGCTAATCGGCATACTCTTTTAAATAACTTTGAATAATTTTAAACATATAATTTGAAGTCGTCGCTGGTGTTATAGTTGCGTTCACCATAAAGTTCATAAAGGCGTTTCCTACTTTTGTGAATACAAATTGTAGCCCATTCATTAAAAGATGCAGTACCACTAACCGAGATCTTTTTTGGAACAAAAGATTTATTAAATTCTGAACAATATATGTTAAAAAAATCATTATAAAAGACATCAGGGTTGTCATTGTATTCTAAATAATTTAATTTTGTATCTAGATTGCTTTTAAAGCGTTCCAGCCGACCTGCAGTTTTTGGCACAACAGTGATATTCTTTTTCATCACTTGCTTACGCTGGTGTGGAAAGCTGACTATTTGGCCACAATGATCAGAGTCCAGGTTATTAATAATTTGCTTAGCTAGTGGTTTTACATTTGTATATATGTTATCAATACAGGTGGCCGAAGTGGCAGTTATTCTTGTCGGCTTCAAAAATAAATTATTCAAATTGTATGATAGAAATAAGTTTTTAATTTTAGTTGACAATGTGGAGTTTTCTAGCAAATTTATATTAAAATCACCGCAAACGATTATTGTTTCACCTACATTGCGGACCTGACGCATTGTCTCATCCATAACTTTTTCAAAAAGATTATACAATGCTGAAGGAGGTCTGTTTATCATAAAGTTACTATACCTAACGGAATAGAGCAACAAACATGAGCTGTCAAACGAAACCGAAATAGGATGGCATTTGTGTATGTCAAATTGTTTAAAAATGCGTTTAGTGATGTACTTCATGTCGCTTTTCACACTAATATCGATATCGATAATATTAATTACTAACAGTAATAGTATTAATAGAACTAAAATAGGATAGGATCCCTCCGTCGCCGCATAGCATAAAAGCAAAACATGATGTTCGCAAAATATCATAATCTCAATTTACCACATTATTACAATATCATATTCTTGAAACATCATATTATTACCAAACTAACATATTCGATTATCATCCTATCCGTGAAATAGGTCAAGGATCATAAGACCGCCGGCGATGTGTCTGGTTTTACGATCCTCAAGGGGTTAACAACATTTTCTTAACAAAAAGTACAATTATGATAAAAATAGTGTTTTTCTTTTATATTTTATTATTTATTTAATCTTCTTTACATATAAAACTGCTCATGCTCTAGTCACATACACTAGTCTTTAAAACACTACTTTGCTCTGTGCACGACAGCTATGCAATGGCAGAGCATTCCAGAGACGGATAGCGGTTAAAGTGAAAGAGCTGGAGAGGAAGCCAGTATTATGAGCAGGAATTTGGAGAGTAAGGTTGCTACTGAAGCAAAGGTCACCCTGATGAGAGGCTTTAAGAAACTGAAACCTAGATTTCAGGCATCCGGGGGAACGTGGATCATATAAAGTATTAAATAGAGGTAAAATTTATTATTAACAGGTTTACTGTCCAAAAAATAAAACAATAGCCTAATCAATTATTATGGACCATATTATGTTGTCTGCGGGGCAGTGAACCAGTTAATAACTAGCGAATTGCCCGCGACTTCGGCTTCGTCCGCGTCGACCCCGTGCCCTGTGAGGAATTTCCAAAGTTTTTCTTTCACACAGACCTTGTCCATTTTTTTTATTAAATAAGGAGGCAAACGAGCAAGCGGGTCACCTGATGGAAAGTAATCACCGCAATAATCATGGACACCCGCAAAACCACAGGAATCGCAGACGCGTTGCCGGCCTTTAAGAAAGGAATAGGCTCGATAAATTAAAAAAAAGTAAGAAAATAGCGAAGAAATTGTTAATTACAAGAATTATTTTGACTTTAATATCAATAAACGGTTATTATATGCTATCGGATTGTTATTTGTCATTATGAAATTAATTGTACTAAAAATGTAGTATCCTGCTAATATGTTATTTTGCTAATATGATGTTTCAAGAATACGATATTGTAAGAATGTGGTGATTTGAGATTATGATTTTTTGCGAATATGGTGTTTTGCTAATATGATATTTTGCGAACATCATGTTTTGATTTTATGCTATTCAGCAACGGAGGGGTTGAATGTAGATACATGGTGCTAAGTAGACATTACTATCTAATGAAACATCAGCAGAAGAATAGTATAATTTTATTTAAGCTCACCGAAACTAACTTATTTGGAATTGCAGATTTCATCAAATTTCTTCAAAATGCTTACATGAACTGGACCTTTGAAAACATGAACTTTTCTTGGGAATCCAGTTTGGACGATCTATTAGCCTAAGCCATGTATTTATAGTATCCAAGTTAGTAGGAAATCTAAAAGATACATAAATTACCTACTAATGTTATTACCTATTCTAACAGTCAAAAACTGATACCTATGGATCGGCTAAGTATCTTAAATGTGTTTACATTCCCAGGTAATTCATATCTAAACGTCATATAGGTACTTTAATAACAATAATACATATTCGTTTACGTGATAGACAATGGACACGAAATATCGATAACTTGATACAGCCCTAGTGTAAAACGAAAATTATTTCTTTACACAAATTATTCGTAAATTCTGCATTATGTATCTCTCTCTCTCTCTCTATATCTACCTTTGCTTCTTACATAAATAAATGTTTATAGAAGAGAATTATCACATTTCGTGGTTAAAATTCGAAGCGCATTGGCATAAATATATCCTAGGTAAGAAGGTGTCGGTTTGTAATAATTTACCTGTAAAATGAACATTTTATGGGATTATTTCGCTGTGTTGTACAACAATCAATCACTGAAAAAGTCACCATGTTTCTAAAGCACTATTTCTCAAAAATATTCACGATTTCACGTAAAATCAGAAAAATTCACAAAATCCTAATTCTCAGTGTGCTGATAAGTGCGGCCAACTGTCAAACAGTATCCAAAAACGGTTCTGTTACGTCGCATCACGCATCTCTCTTTATCCCACAGTGTTGTTGCTAATGACATCCCGCTCCCTCAGCCCTTTGTTTCTCTATTCCGCTAGGTATAGTAACTTTATGCTGTATACACTTATCACAACAACCCTGATGTCTTTTATAATGATTTTTTTAACATATATTGTTCAGAATTAAATAAATCTTTTGTTCCAAAAAAGATCTCGGTTAGTGGTACTGCATCTTTTAATGAATGGGCTACAATTGGTATTCACAAAAGTAGGAAACGCCTTTATGAACTTTATGGTGAACGCAACTATAACACCAGCGACGACTTCAAATTATATGTTTAAAATTATTCAAAGTTATTTAAAAGAGTATGCCGATTAGCCAAGGCAAACTATCTGAGTTCTAAGATTAAAAATAGTAATGACAAAATAAAAATGACATGGAATATTATAAATAGTGAAACAGGAAAGGTCAGAAGTCGTAATGATGAGTACATTTTAAATTGTGATAATAAAACCTTGACTTCTGATGCTGATGTTGCTGCAGCATTTGAGAGGTTTTTTACTGACATTCCAGTTTCAACTACAAAAGCCTTGATTTCCTCCCCCACTGTAGCTGAATCTGTTTTGAAGGAGAATGTTAAAGATTGTGAAAGTAATTTCAGTTTTCAAAAAATTCGTGTTATAGATATATTAAAAACATTTAACACTCTCAATAAAAAGAAAACTGCTGATCTGTGGGGTAATTCCGTGGATGTCGCTAAATCAGTAATTATGACAATAGCTCCAGTTTTAGCTTGCATATTTAACGAATGCATTGACTGTGGTGTTTTTCCTGACCTAATGAAACATAGTAAATTAATTCCATCGTTTAAATCCGGTAGCACTTTTGACCCCTCTAATTTTAGACCTATTTCTGTGCTACCCACATTTAGTAAAATTTTTGAAAAGTTGATGCTAGACCAAATTCAAATTCATTTTCAAAGAAATAAACTTTTACATTGTAAACAGTATGGTTTTACTAGGGGTCGCTCAACAACTGACGCCGTTGTTGAGCTTTTAATCCAAATATTTGATACCTGGGAGGAATCACAGGATGCCCTAGGTGTATTTTGTGATTTATCCAAGGCTTTCGATTGTGTTTTACATGAAACTTTGGTCAGGAAGCTTAACCACTATGGAATTAGGGATGCTTCTTTGAGCCTTCTAATCTCATACTTGAGTAACAGGATTCAGAAGGTCGACATTAACGGTAAAAGATCTCCGGGATCAGTGGTTACAATGGGAGTTCCGCAGGGTTCAATACTAGGTCCATTCTTGTTTTTGGTTTATATTAATGACTTACCTTATTTTGTAAAAGACAGTCATGAGATAGTATTTGGGCCGATTAAGGATGCATCATGTATGATTTTTCTCTTTGAATCGATTCTTAGAACGAATAGGGTACGTATAATAATAAATAAATAATAAACTTTCGTACACTCACACCAATTATCTAGCCCAAGAGAAGCTTCTATAAGAACTCGTTAGATGGTTTCTAGACAACGGATACTTATTATACATAGAAAACATCCAGACCCGAGACAATTTAGAAAAACAATAATTTTTTAATTGACCCGCGACCGGGATACGAACGGGACCTCAGAGATGGCGACACCATGAAAACCGGTGTACAAACCACTCGTCCAAGGAGGTCGTCATAGTATTATTCATAATACCTATAACTGAAATACCTACGTTTAAAACATCGAAAATCAAAATACCGAATGTATGAAATACCTATGCCCGATATACCGAAGCTCAATATGTCGATTTTCAAATAACCGAAAGTTCAAAATCCCGAAAATTCAAAATACCGAATTTTATAAGACCTAATTTTGAGACAACAGAAATACTAACTGCCCTATTCCTGTAGGTCACGTGATAGGTTAGAAATTTAAGTTACATTGTAAAAACACGGTTAATCTATCTTTCGGGATTTTGGACTTCGGCATATCGACTGTAGGTATATAAATCTTCGGGATTTGGAACTTTTTTTTTTTTATGATAAGCCCGGCAAATGACCCCACTCCACCTGATGTTAAGTGGAAATGAAGTCCAGGCGCGAGGACAACTGGTGCAGCGTAAGAGACGTAGCATCAGTCACCCTCACTCTGCCGGCCCACAAAGTGCTTCTTCACGCCTCGTTTGAAGGACCCTATGTCATAGGTAGGAGGGAATACGTGTGCTGGTAGACTATTCCATCTTTTGGAAGTGCGACAAAGAAACGAGTCACCAAATTTCTTTGTGCGTGATGGAATGTTAGAGACTGAATTGGTGACTCCGGAGAGCAGCACGCGTACTCCTATGGAGGAAGGGAGAAGGAGGGATGAGGTCAAAGAGTTCTTCAGAGCACTCGCCATGGTATAAACGGTAAAAGACGCTGAGTGACGCAATATCTCTACGCAATTGCAAAGGCTCGAGAGTTTTAGTGACCTCCGCATTGCCGATAATGCGCACAGCGCGGCGCTGCAATCTGTCCAAGGCATCGAGAAGGTACTTTGCGAAGTCGTCCCAAAGGTGAGAGCAATACTCCACGCAAGACCGCACCTGTGTCTTGTATAATAGACACAACTGATCAGGCGTGAAGAATCGCCGCACCTTGTTCAGGACACCGAGTTTACGTGAGGCATTTTTAATCACGCTTTCGATGTAGTCCTTTTGGTTCAGATCGCAGCGGATATTCATACCGAGCATGTTAATACTGCTCTGCAGGCTTAGAGATGTACCCTGAAGAGAGGGAAGGGGAAGGAATGGCGACTTTTTCGCTGTGAACGCGCACACCTGTGTTTTCTTGGCAGTTCAATGCCAAGAAAACACAGGTGTGCGCGTTTTTTTTTGATCTCGGAAAATCGCCCATTGAAATAGTGGGTGATGATTAAATTGAAGTAAACGAAACAGAAATCTGTCCGAAAGAAACTGTCGCCTTAAGTGTAAAGGAGGTTCGCATGACTCTATTTGTAAAGCGTTTATTGGGCTTGACTTCATAGCACCTGTTATTATTCTAAGTGCCTTTGATTGTACTCTGTCCAATTGTTTAAATGCGGCTACGTTGCCTGGCTCCAGAAGGAATGTACCATAGTCGAGAATACTTCGAATGAGAGCGTTGTAAACTAATTTAAGAGATTGAGGATGTGCACCACACCACACGCCTGAAAGGCATCGTAGGAGATTAAGTAAGCGTTCGCATTTATTCATAATGTAATCGCAATGTGCCTTACCTGTAACCACCAGATTATCGGAGCCCCATTTAGAAATAAGGTCTAACACCCGATCGAGCTCAATGACAAGATTTGCTCGCTTCATTTCGGTGTCTACCCGCCCAGCCGTTGGGTGACCGTTATATCCCCCATGCACTGTGCTATCATCTGCATAGCAATGAATGTTTCCAAGTGGAAGCATGTCATTGATATGCAGAAGGAACAGCGTGGGGGATAGAACGGAGCCTTGAGGAACACCAGCGTTCACTGACATGAACCGCGAAGCGCATCCATCCGAAAGGACACGGATTCTACGCTCATGCAGGAAGCTAGCAATCCAGGTACAGAACTGAGCGGGCAAACCGTATGCCGGGAGCTTGGAGAAAAGAGCTTTGTGCCAGACCCGATCAAAAGCCTTAGCTATGTCAAGGCTAACTGCCAGTGACTCGCCTCGCTTGTCAATAGCCTCACCCCAGAGATGTGTGACGTACGCTAGAAGATCACCCGTTGCCCGTTTTGGCCGAAACCCATATTGACGATCGTGAATTAGGGAGTGATCTTCTAGGTATCGAATAAGCTGTTTGTTCAATATTCGTTCTAGGATCTTACACAACACTGAAGTTACGGCTATAGGGCGGTAATTAGTCGGATCTGACCGATCTCCTTTTTTAGGGATCGGTTGCACATTAGCTTCTCTCCAAGATTCCGGCACACAACCCGAAGAGAGCGAGAGACGGTACAGACGCGTTAACACAGGGGACAACTCCGCTGCACACATTTTCAGGACTATTGCTGGGATGCCATCAGGACCGTTAGCTTTCCGGACATCGATTGACTGCAGCTCCGCACGGACATCACACTGCCTGATTTTAATATCAGACATTGTGTGGCCACAGTGAGGAATTGAGGGTGGCTGTGCATTACAGTCATCGATCCGGGAGTTAGCCGCGTTTGGCCAGGAGATCGACCTTTTCATGCGGCTTGTGAGCTAAAGTTCCGTCAGGACATCTCAGTGGTGGCAGCGAGGGTTGGCAGAAGTTGGATTGCACGGCTTTGGCCAGACGCCAGTAGCTACGGCTGCCCGTAGGATGCGTTAGGAGTTCTTGGCCTACTCGTGCAACGCGCTGGGCATCCGCTCTAATGTAGGCCCTCTTACACGACTTGGTGGCATTATTATAGGCTGCTTTTAGCGAGCGAGTTTCGGGATCCCCATGAGCTTTACTTCTGATCCAAGCGCGGTATGCCGTCTGTTTGCTCTCAACAGCGCTGGCACACTCGCGATTGAACCAGCGGTTGCGTCTGCCTTTGCTGATAACATAGGAGTGTGGAATATAGTATTCCATTCCTAATACTATCTCATCAGCAACGGCAGTGGCGCTAGCGGTCGAGTCCTTCCTACTAAAGCAGCGCTGCCTCCAAGGGACGGATGCAAAATACTCCCGCATACCGTTCCAGTCTGCCGACGCGTAGTGCCAAATTTGGCGTTTCGAAACCGCTGTTGGCGGGCGCGATGCCAAGGGCACTGTGCTGGATATCAAGCAGTGATCCGAGGAACCTAAAGGAGCTCGAATCTCCACCCGGTATCCAGCTGGGCGACTCGTCAGTAGAAGGTCGAGTAAGGAGGGCGCATGGCCAACTATGTCTGGGATCCTGGTGATGGATGAACATTCGGGATTTGAACTTTCGGGATTTTGAACTTTCGGCATTTTAATATTTGGCCTTCCGTTCATAGGTCTTAAAAATTCGGCATTATAATACGTACCCGTCAAATCGCATGCTCTTGAATCGATCTTATATATAGCGATTCAAAATTCAAATCAAAATTTGCAATAATTTTAACAAATAAAACAATTATTTTTACATTAAGAATACAAACACCATTTAACAGTATTTACGAAATTGGACCACACAATGGATTTAATAAATAAATAAATAAAATAAATAAATAAATCTTTCCTACAATCACACCAATTATCTAGCCCAAGAGAAGCTTCGAAGAAACTCGTTAAATGGTTACTAGACAACGGACAAACATACTTAAAATACTTATATACATACTTATTATACATAGAAAACACCCAGACCCGAGACAATTTAGAAAAACAATAATTTCTTAATTGATTCGACCGGGGATCGAACCCGGGACCTCAGAGATGGCTACACCATGAAAACCGGTGTACAAACCTCGACCAAGGAGGTCGTAATAATAAGTGGTGCCATATCGGTAAAATCATTACAGCACAATTATTCACACACGGTGATACGTACGGCACAAACGGCTATAGCAAAATAAAATCATCGAGGACTTTTCTCTCATCATTTTATTTTATTTTAGATAAATTTCATGAACTAATAAGTAATTTATTTGTTATACCTATTTATAATTATTATTTTATAAATATATAATATATTATGTACATATCCATTCATATTCATATTTTTACAACTATGTTTGTTATATATAACATAGGTAATATACTTAATTAACTTAATTTTATGTAGGTAATTTAGGATAAGATGAGGCTATTTTTCTTGTTAATCGTACTGGCATCAAAGAGATTTAAATAGTTTAATGTCTTTGACTGGCATCAATGAAACAAATTTTTTTTAGTTTTGATTTCACAGGTAAATTACCACTATATGTCTTTGTAAATTACTGATATAACTTGACAACAAAGTAGGAAGTAAATTTTTATGAGGTAAACTGTATAATCCTGTAATTATGCTATTTTTTGAAATAAAAATTTACATTTTCATTTTTTTATTTTCATTAAGGGAATTATCATTAATTACAAAGTTTCTACCAGCATCATGTTTCATTATTTTTGCCTATTAACTTGCTTCGCTTTGTAAAGCGACACTCACGGTTAGTTAAACTGATATTGAATAACTGATCAGTTAAAACAACTGATCAGTTAAAAGAATATTGTACCGTATCGCTGATATATAAATATCGTTAAAAAGTACCGACCAATGATAATTATATAAATAATTATCATTGGTCGGTACTTTTTAACAAGCAAATGTGCTTGTGAAAGATTCATGAAATAAAAATCATTATTATTTGTTACTAAGTATCAGGTAAGTAAAATTTAGTGAATCTTATATTGACATACTACTTAAACAGTGATAGATATGGTCGATACCGATATCACCGATATTAAAATATATAGTTTTAGAATCCGATATCAAATATCGATATATAGTTTAGAATCGATTCACAAAAAAATATATATTCCCCACCCACTTCGAGTGGCAGATGTCCCGCTCCGGACGCCATTTTGAAAATAGGGGGGGGGGGGGGGGGGGTTTATGTGCAATATTTAATTGCCTTACCCTTTAGATTTCAAAAAACTGTAATTTTACTGATTTTTTATATGAAATCTATTTATTATACCTTATGGTTGCATTTTTGAAATGAAAATAAATTTTTTAAAGAAAATAAATCAAAAAAATTAAATCAAAACAGCATCGTAGTGCAAATATGGCCTTAAGATTCATGCCGATTTTCGGTACAAAAACTCTTATAAATAAAAAATTATAGTATTTTTAGTTAATACCTTACTGTTATATACAAATCTATTAAGTTACTCCAAAACTTAAAGTAACAAAAAGATACATGCCCATATATTCTTTTTACAATACTAGCTTTACACACCAGCCGCACGTAAACAACGTTAGTCGAGCGCGTCAAGAGCGAGACAATTTTATAAGCAACTGTCTCACGTTGCCATTTTCTGTTAACCCATAGCCTGTCTCTGTCTTATGATCTAACGTTCGTGTGCTCGGACCGTGTAAGTTAAAAGAGTTCAGAACCTGTTTTGTTTACATTTATTCAGCCAAAACTGATGCACTAAGTCATCGTCCCTGAGTGGGTGCTTATAAATGTCATCCCGGAGCGGGACAAAATGCACATGTCCGACCTCGGACCAAATTGTCCGACAAATGCGAAATGGCGTTTGCCACTCGAAGGGCCCAGGAAGCAATGAGCAATGGGCCAGCCTCAGAACAACAAATTGTTCTGAGGGGCCAGCATACGCCATTGTGTGAACGCTAAGTGATCGTTGCCGGCAGCAGTACTATTATTTATTCTGTGCCGGCAGTGGCCCCAGTACACAGTGGCGTGTGATGGGCCACCGCCGGCCATCGCCAATGTGGAGACGGGAGTGATGGGTTTTTATCCGGATAAATACTCAAAATGGATAAATACTCATAAATATCCGTTTTTACTCGAGTATTTATCCAAAAACACGGATAAATATTTTATGAACCCTTTTCTTTACAAATCATGTAAATTTTGAAATTAAAATATGGGTAATTTGTTAATATAAACAAAAAAACTGCTATTGAGTTTTTAATTCCATAAAATAAGCGATAAACAAAAATACTTGGTTAAAATTATTCGGCAAGTTTGAATTCAACTGAATGGGTTGGGTTTTTACCATTTGTATGCAATGAATTATAGATTGTGGTATATCATTTGAAAGGTAATTATATAAGCTTTCAAATTATATCAAAACGATTCTAAAAATAATAAAATTTCCTACCTAAATATAGGCAATTGTTGCAAAAGGTTGAAGTTGTGAATGTCTAAATGAATACTGTGTATTTTATCCCCTCCTCAATACTTTGTATTACCACCCTGGCCCTAATGACTGCCTGTAAACAGTTTCTTATTGACCGAATGAGTTTTCTGACGGAATCTCGGAACCAAAGCAGTTTTCTATCGTCGCCGAAGCTGGATATCTTTCTCGTACCCGTCTTTTCAGCTCGTCCCACACGTGTTCAATAAGATTCAACTCAGGACTATGGGCTGGCCAGTCTAAGGTGGAAATCCCGACTTCTTCCAGGTACAGTCTAGTCATTGCAGCGGTGTGGCAGCGGGTGTTATCGTGCAATAGCAGAAAATGTTCGCCTATAAATGTTCGCTCGGCGAACGGAAGCACATGGTATAGCAGAAGGTCGTTGATGTATCTTTCAGCAGTGAGCCCCCTCCCCGACCACCAACAGGTATGAATACCAGCTCTGTTTTTTCTTCTATAGAAATCCCCGACGATTCTGGACCCGCCCCCGTATGCCACTATTTCCGCCAAACTGCATTGTGCAAATCGCTCCCCCGGTCTTTTATAGACTCTCTGTCAACGGTCGCTACCATACAGGCACATCCTTGTTTCGTCCGAGAACAGGACTCGACTCCATTATTATATAATATCCCATATCCCTATCTAGGTGATCGCGAGCAAACTGAAACTGGCTTTCTCGGTGGGCTGGAGGCAATTTGAGCCTCGTAGCTGGCTTTCTTGGAGTCAAATTCGAATATGACACACTGTCCACTCGCTGACAGCCCTCTCTCGAACTTCTCTGAGCTGCCGTTGGACGTCCACGCCGCGCCGGTTAGGTGTCTATTTTGGAGAAAAGTGGTAACAATAAATCGGTCATCTCTCACCGAAGTGCAACGCTGTCTTCCAGATCCTGGTCTCCGGAGAAAGTTGCTAGTCTCCCTGAAGCTTCTGCACACCTTCAAAGCTAAATGAAGCTGTCGAGCAATATTACGCTGAGACAACCCTTGCCAGATTAAGATGACGATTTGAGCAGCTTCTGCAGGTGTGGTTTCCATTTTCTTTCAGATTCAGTGTTCCCAGTGACGTAAAATATTGGACTGATGACCAATTTTCAAGGATGCTCACTTTTTATAGTGGACCACGACGCGAAGCGATGACGCGGGACGAGGAAACCCGAGCTCTAAATTGCGCGGCGAAGTCGGCAAATAATTGTAACCACACCGAATACCTATACTTTTCTCACTCTCGCGGATCTGTGCGCAACGTGTGCAAGAGTAAGAAAGCCTAATTATTTCAAGGACGCGACGCAGTTCCACTAGAATCACTATTACCACAGCTATTACCGTGACTTGATAGGTATAGCGCAACCGTGCTAAAACTACAGTAAAAATTTTAATAACATAGTATTCGGACACGTAATAGGTACTATCCATTCGTCAAATGTATTCCATGAGGGCGATCACGCTAATTAATCTCAACCAAATTACAACTGAACCTCAGCCGTTATATAGTGCTATCGCGTTTGACACACGCGATGGCGCTATACGAAGTCGGCAGAACGGCTGCGGTTCAGATGTGCTTTGGTTGTGAATATTTAGCGCGATCGCCCCCTAGAAAAACAAAAGTTGTGCGTGGATACCGTTAAAAAGATATTTATCCGTGATTTTGAGTAAATATCAGAAAAAATGGATAAAAACGAGTATTTATCCATTTTTGATAAATATCCGAGTATTTACTCTTTGGATATTTATCCACTGCCCATGGGGTCTTTGGTGTACGAAGGCCGACGATGGCCGTCGTTGGCGTAAATTGGCCTATCATGACGTGCGATCGGAAAGTTGTCGGTATTTTGGGCACACATCAAAGGAATCGTGGCGTATGTTTTTCGGTGGTGTTGTGTTGTGGTGTTGTGTCCCACACAATGGCCGATTAGGAATGCATGATTTTCTCTTTAAATCGATTTTATGGATCGTAATGAATCATAAGCGTCTGAATCGATTTTTGGATCGAATCGGGAAATAAAAATCATTATTATTTGTTACTAGTGGGTCCATATTGGGTTGCATAAAATAAAGAGGCGTATATTAAGACTGCATAACTTTTTTTGGCATACTCTTCGTTTCGCATAACGTTCATTCAGAATAAATCATTAGGCATACTTTATTTCCCCATAACTTCTTTTATAATAATGATAAATCAGCATCAAATGTTCATGCATAAATGTTTTTAGAATAACGATTACTAATCATAACATTTATTGGCATCTCACCCTATGGCATACAGATTACAAGTCATGTCAGATTATCGTTTGTTACTTTATTCAAAATCCTTACATTTTGAAATCCCACTCAACGTTTGGCCGAAGCTATTAATGCTAGTTGATTCATTTTTCAGAAACACGTTTCCTATATTATAAAAATACATCATTTCAAATAATTGAAATCCATAATATCGTTATCATCGAACAACTTGTAATCGTAGTAACGTTTAAAGCATGCAAGCAGGCATGCAGCATGCAAGCAAGCATGCAGCATGCAAGCAAGCATGCAGCATGCAAGCAAGCATGTGGAGCATTCAAGCAAGCATGTGGAGCATTCAAGCAAGCTGCAGCATGCAAGCAAGCATGCAGCATCATCCAAGCACGCAGCATGCAGCAGGCCTGGTTTCTGTCACGATTCCGGCGCTGCGAGGCTCAGGCGGTCCCACGCGAGCTTATCGTCGCAGATGGCTTTCGCTCACCACCGCAGCTTCGGCCCGCCTCGCCCCTCCGCGCCTACGCGGGCTTAAATTACACTCTAGCGTAGGGCAGACAAGTCTACGTGGAGCCGGTTTTGCCGCGATTCATTTCTATCACTGACTTTATAGCACAACCTTACCGAAAACACAAAGTATTAACTTTTTAAAACATTTTCGAACAGTTGACCGGTTAGAAATTTAACACAATCGCTACGCTGCGCTTCGCGATTGTCTTGATTTCTCAAATTCTCTTCTCTTCAAATTTCTAACCTATCACGTGACCTCCAGCAGTAGAGCAGCTAGTATTTCTGTTGTCTAATAAAAATATAAAAATAACCTTAAAATTCAAGACAACCGCTACGCTGCGCTTCATTCATTATGCGTTTCGTATTTTATGTTAAATAACATTTAGACGTACAGCAGTTATGTTATTTACATTTATGCTGATTAAAATTATGATAAAGACGATTATGCCAATATAAAATTATGCCAATGAAACCATTATGGGTTTACAACACTCTGCTTATACAGATGGGCGGGTGCAATGATATTATATGTGTAGATACGTTGCCTGCCCTCCGTAGTGACTAGACCAAATCCAGGTATTTGCCTGAACCTCACTCAGTCACACGTCAGTCATTGTCACGTCAATACGATCGTTGTTGTTATTTGGATAAAAGGCCTTCCTGTGTATACAGATACAGAAATTGTAAAAATTATACTGCAACCTTAAGAGACAAGATTTTTTTTTATTTCACTCGTAATTATTGTAAAAATAAATTTAAAATAGAAATTTTCATTAAGGAGGACATTTGGCCCTGTTGCCAATTCGATATGCATGAGTGAGACGCGTGTACTATGTAAGAGAGAGACGTTTCTGTAAGAGTGAAAGAGAGAAAACAATGGCGGCCGAGATGGCGCATAAATTCAATGAGCTCATTGGTCAACTACCTTAAAGAGTATACAAAAGTTAAAATATATGTTTATCTCTTTCTCTTAATAATAGGCTAATGATATGATTGCATTTATTTTCTTTCCTTTTCGACGTAATTACGTCATAGAAACAATTTCGCCATTTTTAAATGCAATTCGTTCAGGTGTAACTAGTCTATATATAAAAGGTCATTGGGCGGGTGGGTAAAAATTGGGGTGGGTAAAATTGGGAGAAAAGGTAAAAAAGGGTATTTACCCATTTATACCCATGTATACCGGGTATTTTTAATAAATACCGGGTAAAAATTGAATACTGTCTATAAAATTATTTAATTGGCTTTACCATCCTTAAAATGATCTACGATGTTAGTTTCGGTCTTGCCTATTGAAGATAAAATATTGATTTCTAATAAAACACAGATGATTATATTTTAAATCTTTAATCAACACATATTTTCAATTAATTCACCACAAAATGGCGCAGATCTAGATAGTTGAATAAATGCACTTCGAATGAACATGTGCGCGTACAAAAAATACCACGTGGAGTAGGGGCGAGAGTCCGCGTGCGGTAATAAGGGCCCCACAGACGATCAGGTCGCCTGCAGGTATCGGCCTGTCAGTTAGTAGTACAACGCAAAGGCGGCGGCGGCGGCGGGCGGCTAGTACTAACCAACTGACTGTGTGTGGCCTGCCGGCAGGTATCAGTCTGTCACTTAGTACTAGCCACCCGCCGCCCAACGCCGCCGCCGACAACTGACAGGCCGATACCTGCAGGCGACCTGATCGTCTGTGTGTGGGGCCTTAGGGGACTGCTAGAAACCGTAAGAAACTTCAAGGTCAAGTTCGTCAGGTCAAGTGTTTTAAACATGACAAAAAAGGAATACGTGTTATTTTCATTTTTATTAATTAAATAATTCTTTTGTGAATTTGAATTGGATAGTCTTTGAGTATCTTATTTATTTTAAAGCAATGACATAAGGAAAAAAAATGAAAAACAATTAAAAATAACGATTATTTACAACGCGCGGGCAACGGCCGGCCGGCCGACCGTCTGTTGACCCGTTCGCGTCAGCTGGGCGATAAGTACCTACCTACGTTAGTCTGCAAAGTGCAATGAGACCCCATTTATTTTCCTTTTACAACTGAATTGAAATGTGCGTATTTAAGGTGCAGTTAAGTCCAACGACTATCGATAGCATCAAGTTATGTTATGGCTACATTTTAACTGTAATTTTTATTAGGGTGTTAGATTAAAAATGAAAAAAAACACGAATATTTTTTTGTCATTTTTGTCATGTTTAAAACACTTGACCTGACCAGCCCTTGAAGTTTCTTGCGGTTTCTAGCAGTCACCTTATATTTTTCGCGTGAGATGTTGCCAGCTTACAGTAACAGGGAGAATGATAATTACATTACCCACTTTATACAGCGTGATTTGAATTATGTGATTATTGTGAAAGAAAATAAATTAGACCAGCGGCCCGGACGGGATTCCAGCTAGACTACTTAGCCACAGGCCCCGCTGGCCTTTGCAAGCCTTTGACCGGGTCTGGCACGCTGGCTTGCTGAGCAAGCTTTCAGCGTACGGCATCTCTGCTGATTTTTGTGTCTGGATTTTGGACTTCCTAAGTGAACGGTCAATCAGAGTATAGTCATTGCTGTTCCTCTAACCTCATGACTATCGACGCTGGAGTCCCTCAAGGTTCCGTTATCACTGCTACCCTTTCCAAATTAATTCCAAATCAAGTCTCAAACTGCGACGAAAAAGCTGGGTGTTCTAAATAAGGTTAAGTAATATTTCGCGCCGGGACAGCTTCTAACTCTATATAAAGCACAAGTCCGGTCGTGCGTGGAGTATTGCTGCCACCTTTGGACGGCTCAGCAAAATATCAACTTGCCGCGCTCTATTGGGTGGAACGCGGAGCCAGGAAACTTAGGTGACGATAAGCTTTTGAAACCAAGCTTCACAGTCTCGCTCGCCGTCGCTCAGTTGCTTGCTTGTCGGTATTTTACTAGTTCTACTTCGAAGAGTGTCCTGTTGAGCTACACGAGCTCATTCCACGGTCCCCTTTCTACCATCAGGAGTTCAGACGTAGGTACAATGGGTTACAATACTTGGTTAATATTTCACTCATACGCACCAAGCGCTATTCGTCTTAATTCATAATGCGTACAGCCAAGGTGTGGAATTCCCTGCCGGCGTCTGTGTTCCCGAGTGCATATAGACCCAACATTTTTAAAGCCCGAGTGAATAGGCTGCTTCTGGGCAAGCTCGCTCCATCATCGGCTTCTTCTTAATCCTACGGATAAGAATGTGGCAAAGAGCAAGCCCATCTATTATAAAAAAGTAGTTTTAAGGAACCGAGATTCGTATTTCAAATACCTAAAAGAACCAGAAATACCAGGGTGCATGTCCCAGACATGATATTATAATTAAAACAGAAAAAATGAAACTATAAAGTATGAACATTTTGAATGTCTTAATAACAAAAATCGTGCCTCATCAGCTCAAAAATGAATAGAATTCGACTTTGAATGACTTAAAAATATGCTTTAGTCGGTATGTAATAGTATCTTTAACCAAATTCAATAATTGGTTTAAATTAAACTGATTTTAATTTTTACCCGGTATAAATTAAAAATGGGTGGGTAAAAATAGGTAAAAATGGGTATTTACCCACAAGTCGAGTATTTACCGGGTAAATACCCATCTCTATCTGCTTATCGTAATTTATGCGAAAAAACTTTATGCTGAAACTGTTATGCCAAACTGCATTATGACGAAAGAGATTATGCGACCGAAAGGGCTCCCGTTACTAGTATCAGGTAAGTAAAGTTTTACGAATCCTTTGTTGATATACTATACCAGGCATCTTGCACTCCGTCATACCTACCGTGAAAAGCACCTACAGCGCGCGACAACTTGAAGTTGTAAATCAGACAGGGACTCAGCGCGCTTTCGAGCACACGCACAGGCATAGTTTGAAGTGGTCTCGGATCGCAATTGCGATTTGTTTAAAAATAACTACCTTTCCGATATCAGTACATCTGCAAGCTCCCTAATAATGGTGAAATGCAACAGTAATAATTGTTGTGTGGCGAGCTGGCGAAATAAACAGAAGGATTCGATGTTATCTTTTTTTACATGACCTACCGAAAGATTTTGGAAATTATGTATATTTAATTTATTTTACACTTATGTTTGTTTACAGGACAAATAGGTAATACGAAAGTAAAGGTAGTTAGGTATTTACTTATTAATGTGAATTATTTCGCCGTGCGATCGTGAACCTGTGACTGTTGTGATGATGATGAGAAGGTAGGCACCTAACCTAACTGCTGAGTAACTTACTAATTATAGTGAGTCCGTAAGAATTTAAATCACCAATACTTAGCATGATGTAGGTAATAGAATAGGTACCTATATTACCTACGGCTACATAATAAAATGTGGCGTATTCGTAATAAAACGTTTTGTATTCGTTATATCTTCAACTCGTCTTGTCGTTTCATTTCATTTTTTCATTTCATTTATTCCACGAACAAATAACTTTGTGTAGGAAATACAAATAAATAATACATTAAAAAAAGAAAGTAAGTAACATAGCAATCATAAATTAATTAATTAAAATATAAATAGTAATTAAAATTCAAACATTCAAAAAAGTAATAAAATCAATACAAACTATAAATAAGTTCACCAATTAAAATAAACATCATTAAATAAAAATATAAATTTAAAAATCACAGACAATAAAATCAATTAAGTAAATTCATCAATACTATACAAACATTTTTCTAACAAGAAGCTCCTTAAACTGTTTCGAAATAAATTAACATTACTGATAGACTTAAGATCAGTAGGCAGAGCATTAAAAATCTTGACCGCTTGATACCTTACACTGTGCTTAATTATTTCGAGTTTGGGCGCAAAAGAATTGTGTAAGTCCTTTCTCCGTATCATTAAACGCTTTTCTCTTTCATCAAGTGTTTCATATTTTTCAGGCTTTTTTACTAAAGCTGTAAGTATAACTAATATATAAAGACTAGGTATGGTTAAAATGTTTAGTCTTTTAAAATGTTCCCTACAGGATTCCCATTGTGGGATTCGCACTATAGTTCTTTGTTGTATAAAGGCTCTATTTAAATTATATTTGTATGAGTTACCCCAAAACTTAACACTATATCTTAAATGCGATTTCACCAATGCATTTGCAATATTTTCCAATTCCCGCTTCCAATTAAGAAATGAGTCACTATGTATGCCCAGAAACTTAACTGTTTCTACAAGAGTGACTTTATTGCCTTGCATAGTAATATCCAAAGATTCCTTGTTTCTAGCCGTTGTTCTGAACAACATCACATTGGTTTTGTCGTAGACCAGTTACAAAAGGCTGAAAGAGTCTCATTAGTCTTGGAATTTAATTCCTCTAAATTTCGAGCCGAAATTACAGCATTTGTGTTAACCGCATAAAGCACTTATTGAACACCTTTTACTTCATCATATATGTAATTAACTAAATCATTTGTAAATAAAATAAATAGTATTGGCCCCTATATGGAGCCTTGGGGCACACCTCGCTTAATTTTTACTAGTCTAGAATTATAGACTACTTCCCTGTCGCCTTCTGTATTACGAATTTGAACAAACTGGTACCTATCTGTTTTGTAGATATGATCTAAAAAGCTCTAAGCATTTTCCTCTAATTCCGTAATGCATGAGTTTATTTAAGAGTATGTCGTGATTAACCAAGTCAAATGCTGAGCTAAGATCTAAGAATATCCCAACAGTTTTGTTTTATTATTAATACTTAATGCTACATCATCTAGCAGCGTTTCAATTGCATCACTAGTACTGATGTTCTTTTGTCAAGCAAACTGTCTACAATTTATAATATTATTTGTAGCAAGATGCTCCATAAGGCGTGATTTGATAACCAGTTCGAATATCTTTGAACAGACCGGCAATAAGGAAATTGGCCTGTAGTTTTTAGGTTCAGTTTTGGTACCCTTTTTGTAAACTGGAATCACTTTGGTAATCTTCAATTGATCTGGAAACACACCCTTATTATAAACACATATTGAAAAACAAATAAAGGGGTTCTGCTAATATATCAATATTGTCCATAATAATCGTGATGGGCAAATCATCGTATCCACAAGACTTCTTTTTACCCATCTTGCTGACAATTTTAAAGATTTCTGTAGGTGATGTTAACTTCCAAATCAAGTTATTTGAAACTGGTGGGTCTTTTAAAATTGATAGAGACAAAATGGTGTCGCCTACAATATGAGAACCACCTTGATCAAATTTCTTAGAAAAAATCTCAACCACTTCTTCAGGCTTTACAATCACTTTACCATTTACGTTAAGAGATAATAACTTCCTGCTGTGATTGTTGATCTTATTTCTGTGTTTATTAACTACTTTCCATATTTCCTTTGAACAGTATTCAGCATTTTTGATTCCTGTTTGTACAGCCAATTTTCTTGCACATCGTGCAGTGTTTGTTTGTTTCTAAGATTGAGTGCTTGTTTGTTAGATAGGTAAATAGGTAAGTAAGTAACTTACAGAACTACATTTTACATAGGTGTGCAATCACAAAATAGATAACTTACTAATGTAGGTATTGCGTAGGTATTTATGTTTATTTGCTGTTATCCCTAACACGCGAGTCGACGGCGTAGGTTCGTTCGACATAAAATGCATCACAAAGTAATAACTACTCTTCGCGTATAGCGATAAGGTGCTATTTTCAATGCACAACGGTGCCTATTGTCAGGGTCATTTTCCTAAAGCAATAGTTAGTCGTCATGAATTATTATATTTATTATTCAGAACTTCGTTCGAACTGATTCATATTATCTTTGATAGTGTTTCCTTTTATTAAACCGTCTTTTCCACTTCCTGTTCACGGTGATGTAAAAGACGGTAAGTCGTTTCCGGCTATGCTAAATAAATTTCATATTTATATTGTTGCTTGAATATATTATAAAATGTTATGAAATAACTTTAGAGACCTTTAAAATTATTTAACTTCATTTGTTTTTATTTAGTTCAGTTTGTTATACTCGTACTTCCGGCGTGATTGCCAATACGTTTTAATTAATATTTAGCCAGAGTATTAAAATAATGTTTTAGCGATTCGACTGCCCTTTTGCGCTTCCGGTAAACGATACGCGCAAAAGGACGGTCGCCGGTAAAAATGGCGGCATTGATTGACCGACTACGAAACGTGCAACTTATGCGATCCGATTGTATTATCATCCGATGATGTTAAGAATATTGTGCTGAAAATTGTGAATAGTGAATAAATACTGTTGGAAACTATAAAAGACTTTGAACTTGGCGAAAGCTTATACTATCTCAAAGCTCTTCTCTCCAAGTTCCCGGCATACGGTTTGCCCGCTCAGTTCTGTACCTGGATTGCTAGCTTCCTGCATGAGCGTAGAATCCGTGTCCTTTCAATGGATGGTTCATGTCAGTGGACGCTGGTGTTCCTCAGGGCTCCGTTCTATCCCCCACGCTGTTCCTTCTGCATATCAATGACATGCTTCCTCTTGGAAACATTCATTGCTATGCAGATGATAGCACAGTGCATGGGGGATATAACGGTCACCCAACGACTGGGCGGGTAGACACCGAAATGAAGCGAGCAAATCTTGTCATTGAGCTCGATCGGGTGTTGGATCTCATTTCTAAATGGGGCTCCGATAATCTAGTGGAGTTCAATGCCAAGAAAGCACAGGTGTGCGCGTTCACAGCGAAAAAGTCGCCATTCCTTCCCCTTCCTTCTCTTCAGGGTACATCTCTAGGCCTGCAGAGCAGTATTAACATGCTCGGTATGGATATCCGCTGCGATCTGAACCAAAAGGACTACATCGAAACCGTGATTAAAAATGCCTCACGTAAACTCGGTGTCCTGAACAAGGTGCGGCGATTCTTCACGCCTGATCAGTTGTGTCTATTATACAAGACACAGGTGCGGTCTTGCGTGGAGTATTGCTCTCACCTTTGGGACGGCTCCGCAAAGTACCTTCTCGATGCCTTGGACAGATTGCAGCGCCGCGCTGTGCGCATTATCGGCAATGCGGAGGTCACTAAAACTCTTGAGCCTTTGCAATTGCGTAGAGATATTGCGTCACTCAGCGTCTTTTACCGTTTATACCATGGCGAGTGCTCTGAAGAACTCTTTGACCTCATCCCTCCTTCTCCCTTCCTCCATAGGAGTACGCGTGCTGCTCTCCGGAGTCACCAATTTACAGTCTCTAACATTCCATCACGCACAAAGAAATTTGGTGACTCGTTTCTTTGCCGCACTTCCAAAAGATGGAATAGTCTACCAGCACACGTATTCCCTCCTACCTATGACATAGGGTCCTTCAAACGAGGCGTGAAGAAGCACTTTGTGGGCCGGCAGAGTGAGGATGACTGATGCTACGTCTCTTACGCTGCACCAGTTGTCCTCGCGCCTGGACCTCATTTCCACTTAACATCAGGTGGAGTGGGGTCATTTGCCGGGCTTGGTATAAAAAAAAAAAATCTAATCTTGTAGGTTACTAAATAGGCGGCTTTCTTCAATATCAAAGGAGTGCAAATTCTGTACGTAGTACTATTATTTATTCCGTGACTATACAGTGATAGATATGGTCAATATCGACATCACCGATATTAAAATATATAGTTTCAGAATCCGATATCAAATATCGATAGGTATATAGTTTCGAATCGATTCACAAAAAAGGTATATTACCCACCACTACCAGGCAGCAATGAGCATTAGGACAACACACGCCAATGCATGAACGCCTAGTGATCGT
The DNA here is from genome assembly GCA_963921215.1 of Scoparia ambigualis. Classification (NCBI taxonomy): domain Eukaryota; kingdom Metazoa; phylum Arthropoda; class Insecta; order Lepidoptera; family Crambidae; genus Scoparia; species Scoparia ambigualis. The sequence continues at coordinate 10,690,858 of OY992503.1, forward strand.
GGCCTACATTTGTCTACAATGGGCGATTTTCCGAGATCAATAAAAAAAAAGAAATTGGTTCGTAATTGACTTCATAGATGGCGCTTAGCATAGATTAGTATGGCGCTTAGTAAAAGGCGAGTTCATGAAGAGCACGTGTATGGCTGCGTAATATTTATTCTATTCCAAAATAGAAATAGGTCCTGGATGTCCAGAATAAAAATAGGTAAGTACTATTTTTTTATTTTATTGGTAGACAAGTAAAAGTGTAGAATTTATTACAGCCCTTAGGTAGGCACGGCTCGGCTTTCATAAAACGACATCTATCGAGTCTTTTTGAACTAATTTTTATTTTTTAATTTGGGCTGTCTGAAAATCGCCCATTGGCAATGGCCGGCAGTGGGCCAACGTACGCCAATGTGTACTGGGGCCTTTTGATGTGTGCCCAAAAAATCGACAACTTTCCGATTGCGCGCCACGATAGGTCAATGTACGCCAACGTACTCCAATGTCCCCGTCTACACATTAGAGATGGCCGGCAGTGGGCCAACATAGCCAATGTGTACCTCGGGTCTTAAGAATAAGTACTAAAGACGTCAGTGTCAACCATAAAGTAACGTTAACTTTCCGCTAGATAAAGTAACTTTATGGTGTCAACGCGCCAAAATTTAAAATAAAACAATGGACCTATTAGAGATTAGACTAGACTAGACGTAGGTATTAATTAATAATAACTAAGTCAGGCTTACGAAAATTCTACTATCTATATCTAATAAATAAATAAATAAATATCCTTAATAACTATAAAGATAACATACATAGGTTATGATAGATAACTCAATTATTAAAAATGAAAATACTTCATAATAATTACAAATAGTACCTGGCAAAGACATTATACTTACTATATTAAATCTCTTTGGTTTGGTACCTAGATTTTACTTTACCTATGTCTACGTACTTTAAAAAGTTCTGAGTATTTAACAAAGACTTAACTTACATACATAATAAATCTCATTAGTTTGGTACCTAGATTGTAATTTACCTATAGAATTAAAAAAGTTTCTGGCCTGCCTATCTAGTAAAATAATGAAAACAAAACGTTTGCGTTTTTTTGTGTAATTCCATGGTTTTGTAATCGTTTAAAATCGTACTATATTTATTACAAAACTTACACTTTCTCACTTCCTTGTAATTTTTTTTTAAAGTTATGCGCGTTGCGCGCGCATACAAGTTTCAGCAATAGCATCTGCCGAACCGACCGATTATGGCGGACGGACAGTGAAGAATGATTCTCGTATTTTTTAAATCGGAAAGGATCGACATTAGCCAATGGCATAAACAGAGTTTTTTGTAAAAATTGTACATTGTAAATAGTTCTGTGTACATATAGTAATTATATTTGTGCTCGTTTTGTTTAGAAATTGTGTGAATAGTGTATTATTTTGAGTGTTTATTCAGTTTAGTTTGGACGCCGACAAATACCTAAAACCTTGATGTTAGTATACAGACAAAACGTACACAACTTCTAAAATTCAAGTTTTCCAGGATTTTTTCTCCTGAAAGCATCGATTTCTTTTCTCACCTTTGTGTTTCGATCCGTCAAGCGAAGAGTGAGTTGCAGTGCTCGCAATATTTTGGTTGTCCATAGCGGCTGTCATCGTGTTTCGATATAACTCGTAACTGTCATTACAAAGACAAAAAGACTGCTGTAGTTGCTAAATGGCTTCAATGCCCTAATCTGTTTGACCATAATTATTGTTCTTTGATCATGTAAATCGATTACGCTGTACTCCTTAGCTCTAACTTGGAAGTAGTGCTTTGTACCTACCTAACAAAAGAAGGTTGTGAGGGATTTGTTTGTCATTACGGTGTCCTAAGTGCAGTGAAACTGAATGCTTGAGCCTCACGGTAGCCCAATGAAGTGGCCGGGAACGGGAGCGGAAGAAGAGGCGGGCGAAGCTGGCTTACAAAGCGCTCGCGCCCCACAAACTCGCACACAGGACGATGCCGCAGTTCATTATGTGTTCCAACGAGAGTCTCAAGAAGCAGAGTTACCTTCATTAACTCCTAAACAACGTTGGGCTGTCGGCGACGACTCTATTGCTGAAGTAAGTGACTGTTTCTCTAAATCCCATAACATAACTTACCAGTAAATACATAACCTTGTTTTGAATACATTTCTGTAAAAATATAATATAGCTTAGAATTATTTTATTTGTGACCAACACTTGATTTTAAGTTTGTTTATTGTAATCTTTGCAGAATCAAGATAAATGGAACAATTCTTCACCAATAACTATGAATAATATGCAGCACCAGGGCCCTGTGCAATTAAAAAATTCACAAGCAAATCAGCAACAGTTCATTAATCAAGCTATAGCTTCCTCTGTTGGAACTTTAGCCATAAATCCTTCAGTGATTGGGAGTCATCCCGCTCACCTGGCTACTAATATGGTTCATACTCAGTTGGCACCGCTACAGAATCATACTTTGGGAAATAATTTGACATTACAAAACAATGCAATGATGCTTCAACCTCTTCAAGGCATGCAAAATGCACAATTGGGGCAGCAAGGTTTATATGATATTCATCAACACCCTGGTACCCCAATGCAAGCAATGAATGGAATTGGGAAGAGTGCGGAACATCTTATGTATTTGAGCCAAGCTGGCATGCTTGCACCGGGGACTAATCAGTTCCTGCAGCAAGGACAAAATCAGCTTGGTCTAACCCCTATTCCAGCCATCAGAAACCAGGTAAGTTTTTGGTTCTAGATGATAATAATAATAATTACATTAGCTGTGTTGCGTAGCTACTACTACCCCCTCTCTTCCCCCTTGGGTGTTGAAAAAGGCGACAAACGGACTTAAGAAAGCACATGCTCCCAACGGCATAGAGCGGCGACGGGCTCACTATCCGTCACGCTAAGCACATGTGCAGTCGCTAGTTGGTGAAAAGTGGACTATGGCAGAGGACTGCTTTTGCTGTCCTCATTGCCTGGTCTCTGACTAACTCTTCGGGGATAATAATCGTGATTATATGTATGTATGTAAATTATAATTCTTTTTGTGGATTTTAAAAATATAGCTATTTCTGAAAAAAGTATGTCTTGCATTACTGTTCCTAGATATGCATGAAATCAAGTAAAATTATAGAAGTGAGACATCGGAGTTTCTCCAGTGTTCTTTTGACAACAACACGTGTTGTAAGACTCCATTTTATTTCTATCTACCGTACAAAACTAAAAATACTTTAAATATTAAAACACTTGAAATTGGCTTAATGCTACACGTAATAGCCATTAATTAAGATATAATAATAAATAATAAGTGAGACATCACTGTAGTCAACATTCAGGATTTCATGATGTTCTTCGACTGTGGTAACTGCTTTCCATGATGTGGATCAGATGCTGAATGCCAGCATATTTGGTACAATAATTTATGATTTTAGAAGACTAAGGTTTATTATTAGACTAGGGTAGTTACTGGGGCATAGTCCTCTGTTTATGCCATTTGCTTCGGATCTGTGCTAGCCTGTTTCTAAAACATAAATTCATGGTTGCGTAAGGTTTTTTGGTTTATACACTCCTTAACCTCAAGCCATTTGCCCCAAAATTTTGAATTTAGCTTTACACAAATTAGGTTGAATCCTTTGTGTGGCTGTTGTCTTTCTGTGGCTTCCTCATACTTTTTTTAGAGGATAATAATATCATTTCAAAGCTGCTTCTTTTCTTTATCAAAACCCTCTTGCAATTTTTTAGAGATGTGTGAAAGAATGAGAAACTTAAAGGAGAGTGACAGAAGCGAGTGCTCCACAAATATTTGTTTTATTATTTCATTAGATAAATAGCAAATGGTAACATGTCCTGTGCTTCTTATTTACAGTAATCGAAAATAACTATTACGTTTTGTTGTCCTCCTATCAATGACACAGAACAACTAATACTACCGAACAGAAAGTTCACTCTCTAACTAAAGTCAAGTTTAGGTATAAAAAATTGCCTACTCTTACGACTTTCACGCGAAATGAAAACTTATTGTGTGACCAGAGGGTTCATATTCCGTTAAGCAACGCTGACTCTATATCGCTTTGACGTCAGAGGGTTTCCACTAGTGGATTATATATATTTAAGTAAATATTAAAATAAATCAGATTCATGGTTCTTTCATATATAGACACCAGTAAACACAACAGTATCTTTTATACGGATTGTAAGATTGTTTAGTAGTCATTGTTTTGTTCGGTGCACAAAAATAACAGAAATGATCGTTCGTTTTACGCGCGATGTAGAGCGTGCGAGCCGAGCGGCAACCTACTGCCATACGTCTCGCCTGCCCGGGGGCGCGCCAGCCGAACGTACCTAAACTGCGGAGTGACACCCCCCTGCCAATGTTTTTAAAATTATATATTATTCTGCAGTAAAGGAAGTATTTATATTGTTTTTAGTATAAAATAATTCTTTTTTTTTTAAAAGTCTACTGAGTCAATAAAGAAAAACAAATGGACATGTCACTTTTTGACGAGCAGGGTATGGATCATCAAAAGATTAGTTTCATAAGGTGTCCATACTAAAACTAATTTTTTGACGATTTGCAGGCTGACATGACAATTACAGATACCAAAAAATCGAAGGCGCGGATAATGACAGGTTTTTCTTACTTGAAATTGAAAGTGGTTTATGGCGGACAGACCATTGTTTTCCATTGTTTTTTTTTATGTATATTATTTACAAAAGGCTTGTATAGCTACATCAACACACAATGGGGAAGCTCTTGGCCTGCATCTCACTTATTGATAAGTGGTGATGTGGAGGCACTTCACCCGAAATTCTAAACTAAGGAACTATATTTCTGGATAGGCTATCTTATCTCCAATTATTGATCTGAGTACAACAAGTCTACTAGAATGGTAGTCATGGCGACAGACAGACACGATTATCCACAAGTATCCTGTGCCAGGGATCCAGCGATTTTACACATGTTTGTTTGCCGCGTAAGCTTTTCTCTTTACACTACTTATCCTCCAATATTTTAAAAATGTCTAATGCTGGCAAAATAAGCAATTACAACAATCTCCAGTCAGAAAAATGTCCAAAGAATAAATTTATTTAAGAGTAAAAACTGTATAAGATGCCTAAGCACCTAACAGAAGATTCTGTGCTGCAAACATTTAACAATAACACATAAGTTACTTGCAGCATTTCCAAGCTGAATACAAGTTGCTTCTTTTTCATTTACTTGGACTTGGGCTTTGGCCATCACCCCCAAGAAGACTCTGGCTCCTCAGCCTCGGCTCCCAGAAAAAAGGCCTCGGCTCTCCTTACTTGTTTGACTTTGCCGAAACAGAAGTCACTTTCTGCAACAGCAGCCCAGAAATTGGGGCCTTATCCCTAGCGTCCACTTCCCAGAATGGAGAGCTTTCGCTCCGTCCACGTGGTGACACCGTGAAGGGCCCCCGCCTGCCATAGCTCCGAAGAGTCGCCTCACTTGTATTTGCATTTTCTCCCAAGACCCGCTCCTCCCCGCGAAGGGATAATGAACAACAGGGATTACAGTGTGCCCCGCAACGTGATTTTTATAAAGATCCACCATCTTCAAAGCACATCGACAAACCGCTACGTGCGCGGTCTAGGCCTTGCATTCGAATATTCGAATAATAAAGAGGTTCAAATATTCGAATATAAAATCTGCGTTATTCGAATATTCGATAAATGTCCACAACGCCAAACTCGAAGTTTTGACGTGCTCAAAATATAATTATCAAATTTCGCGCGGGTCGTTACGTTGCGCGCCGCCGCCGCCGCCGGTGCCCCGAGCCAAGCGACAGGATTCGTCGTTTCTTCATTGAAGAACCAAAAATTAATATTTAGAATTTAGTAGCCACTTATTTCTAGTTCCATCAAAGCTTTTGATCGGGTCTGGCACAAAGCTCTTCTCTCCAAGCTCCCGGCATACGGTTTGACCGCTCAGTTCTGTACCTGGTTCGCTGGCTTCCTGCATGAGCGTAGAATCCGTGTCCTTTCGGATGGATGCGCTTCGCAGCTCATGTCAGTGAACACTGGTGTTCCTCAAGGCTCCGTTCTATCCCCCACGCTGTTCCTTCTGCATATGATATGTTGCAATGATATGTTTCCTTATGGAAACATTGATTGCTACGTAGATGATAGCACAGTGCATGGGGGATATAACGGTCACCCAACGACTGGGCGGGTAGATACCGAAATGAAGCGAGCAAATCTTGTCATTGAGATCGGGTGTTGGACCTCATTTCTAAATGGGGCTCCGATAATCTGGTGGAGTTCAGTGCCAAGAAAACACAGGTGTGCGGTGTTCACAGCGAAAAAGTCGCCATTCTTTCCCCTTCCCTCTCTTAAGGGTACATCTCTGTGGGGCCTGCAGAGCAGTATTAACATGCTCGGTGTGGATATCCGCTGCGATCTGAACCAAAAGGACTAACCGAAACTGTGATTAAAAATGCCTCACGTAAACTCGGTGTCATGAACAAGGTGCGGCGTTTCTTCACGCATCAGTTGTGTCTATTATACAAGACACAGGTGCGGCCTTGCGTGGAGTATTGCTCTCACCTTTGGAACGGCTCCGCAAAGTACCTTCTCTTGGACAAATTGCAGCGCCGCGCTGTGCGCATTATCGGCAATGCAGAGGTCACTAACACTGACCTCATCCCTCCTTCTCCCTTCCTCCATAAGAGTACGCGTGCTGCTCTCCGGTGTCACCAATTTACAGTCTCTAATATTCCATCACGCACAAAGAAATTTAGTCTTTGTCGCACCTCCAAATGGTGGAGTAGTCTACCAGCACACGTATTCCCTCCTACCTATGTCATAGGGTCCTTCAAACGAGGCGTGAAGAGGCACTTTGTGGGCCGGCAGAGTGAGGGTGACTGATGCAACGTCTCTTACGCTGCACCAGTTGTCCTCGCGCCTGGACTTCACTTTGACATAACATCGGATCAGGTGGAGTGGCCCTATTACCGTAGCGTAGTAGCGTAGCGTGGCAGCACGCATTGGGCCGGCTCGCCCGGCGTAATACCACCCTCTCACGAATATCCGGCGTGAAATAATGGCACTTGGTGGTGTTGTGTTTCGTCCGGCCAGTGAAGGTTCCGGAGCCCCCCCCCCGCCTTCCCTCTCACAATTCCTATTCCTTGCTTAAAGGACGGCAACGCGCCTGCGATTCCTCTGGTTTTATCGGGTGTCCATGGGCGGCGGTGATTACTTTCCATCAGGTGACCCGCCTGCTCGTTTGCCTCCTTCTTTTATAAAAATGAAAAAAATTCCGTGATTAGTATAAAAAAATGAAAGATTTTAAGTGTGTTACTTGTTATTGATTGTTTGATTTTATTATAAATATTATTACAATACTCACACTTCAATTTATAAGACTGTGTTGTGGGTGGCTTGTTTCTAAAGCACTACTTTTTTCTATATTTTTTGTAGGACTCCGTTTAGTACATTAAGAGTCAAATTCCAATTGTTCTTTAATTTTTAACCAAGGTTGTTTCAGAGAAATTAGACTTAAGTATTAAAGTGGCCATTATAAACAATAATTATTAGAAGTCCTTATTTATTGTTAATTATATGAATAATATTCGAATAATACCCTATAAAAAGTCGAACATTCGAATATCAAAAATTTTCGAAAATTTGCAAGCCCTAGCGCGGTCCCACTAGCGCAAAGGTAGTGCAAAAATGCAAAAATATGTAAACAATTGTAACTCTTAATACAATGGAATAAGAGTCAAAGTGTTTACATATTGGTACTCGTGACTGTACCACCCTAACTTGGATGTTATGAGTCCGATGAGATGTTGCCCAGGGTGTACAGACTTGTCTGTATCATATTGATCAAGGCTTATCAAACTTATTTATAAGGTTACGAGCTTGGGAATTTGACACAAACTAAGAACAAAAACACTACAGATAAATACAAAGCGATATTTATTTTACTTTCCTGGTTAGCTACTAATGAGAAGGATGTGCCTGTTGTTCTGAGCAGCATAATATAGCTTATACGATTCGGTGGTGCCCCTGGGAAACGTCGTCGCGACGCCCGGCCCTAGGGCGTGGCGACGCAAAGTTAGGAAAGCTCATAAAGAGGTGATCAATCCAAATGAGTCAGTAGGGAGAAATCAAAAACTATAGGAGAAAGAGAAATCTGTTCTTAGGAACCACGCCGTCGATTTTGGATTTAATAAAAACTGCATTTTTTTTAAATAATTGTCATATCGGGCGGGAGTCGAACCTAGTCAATATCTCTGTAAATAATCTTATAAATTCTGCAAGTTTATGCGTTGTTATTGATGATGGTGTGAATAATAAGCGGAATATCGGAATAAGGTGAGCTAATTTACCTAAACTTCATGCAACAGAGACCAAAAGTGGAGACTACCTTATGACTACATTTTTTGGGACAATAAATTGTCCCAAAAAATGCTTGCAGGCTATCACTAGGTACATTCAATTTTAATGTTATTATTAGGTACAGTGAAACAATTAAATTAATTTCCCGTTTTTGTTCCCCATTTTTGTACAGACTACGAACGAGCACGAAGTGTTGCACTCGAAAGTTTACCGCTTTAATAACTTACGAGATAAAGGTAAAGAAAAACAATAGATAGATAGGTAGGTATGCTTTTATTGAACATCATATAGGTAACAGAAAGAAATAAACAATAGGTAACATTGCATATTACAATTTAAACAATTTATAGTTTTTGAAGTTTTAATACAAATTAATGGTACCTATTGTATGATAAGTTAAAATACTACATTTTGTACAATTACTTTTAATAGCGAAAGTGGCAAGTTTGTTTTATAACGTTTTTTTGTTTTAACAAAAAAATAAGACTTTCTTTCTACTTATGGCAAATTAACTCCGAGATCTCAAAGTTAAAATTTTTGCTATGAAAACGGATTTTACAGATCGTGTATAATTTTTACTCTGAAGGTATGTATACGTTAGATTACATATATACGGCGATAATTTGTATTTAAACGTAGACTGATTTAATTCAAAAATAAATAGACAATTTTAGATGTTTCGTTTTAAAAATAGAAACAGAACAAACTTTAACTGTTTGTTACATATCAAATTTTAATATGTCGCAGATGTCGCCTGCCTTAACCTTAACCTTTTTAAGGCACTAAGAATGACTTTTAAACACAAAAATAGCTGAATACAAATTTTATCAAGCCTACAATCGATCTGCACTCACTACTATTTCTTTATTGTTACTTTATTAGTCTCTACCACACTCTAAGTTTTGGTCTCTGTTTCATGAAGTTTAGGTAAATTAGCTCACCTAATTCCGATCACTGATAATAAGTCACCAGGAACACACTTTTAATGTATTAACTCATCTTTAACATAATCCCATAGGAAATAATCAAGTGGCGTGATATCAGGCGATCTCGCGGGCTATGATGGGGCTGTCTGTACCCGTCCAATTATGTTGTAAGTGATAATTTCTGTGTAATGTCTACCTACCCAAGATTTCTTAGCAATAATTTGGTCCTTATCCTCACAGGGTCAACTAAGTATAATCACAAAGTAAGTAATAAAACATTTAGATTACTTTCAGAATTTTGACCAGGTTAACTGGAAAGTTATGTATGAGAGTAAAAAAAATTGAATGCCATTTTAATTAAATCTAAAAGCGACGCCATGGTTACTACGAACAGATTTCCCTATCTCTAATAGTTTATGACTTCTCCCTACTAGAGATGGGATTCTACCGGATAAATTCCCGGTAAATACCCAAAGTGGGTTATACCCTTATCAAGGGTAAATATCATGACAAATCGTGTAATGTAGTTAACACGTGGGACACTCAAAAAGTTTTGAGAAACTAAAAAACTAAGTTCTACCAACGATGTATACGTTACACTTAGGGCATCGAACCCCGGTTTACCCGACCCTAAAAACTGGATCGCAAGAAAACTTTTGTTTGGAAAATCAAAAACCGGGTTTTCCGAGCTTTTTTACAATCGTTTTCTTGGCGGTAATTATTTGTATTATAAGTATTTTTACAAACCACAGGCGAGGTTAAGTTTTTATAAAAAATACCCGACAACTCACAATATGAAGAATTTAATTATTAATAACAATTAGCAAACAGAACAACTTAAGTAACCTTAAGTAAACAGCCAACTTAAGTAACAGTGCACGCCATAGGGCCCGCCAGCGCACATAGCAGTGCACGCCATGGTGCACGCCAGCGCACGCTACAGCGAACGCCATAGTGCACGCCAACGCACATAGCAGTGCATACCATGGTGCACGCCAGCACACGCCACGGTGCACGCGGAATGAGGTCTCGGTGACGACTGGCCCACCGATGCTCGACACTGCTCTCCAGCTGAATCTTCACCAACCACTCGATACCTCGGGTGCTCGGATAAAGGCAGCGTTGAGGCACCCTCGCGATTCACGGTGTCCATCACATGGCTCTGCACGGAAAGATAACTCGCTAACAATCAAAAGGCACGGCCGGAGGGAAAGCGGCCTGCGCTGGTAGGTACTCCAATAATGAAACCCGATAAGGAATTAGTTGTATTTGAAGTTTAAATTCGTTGATGTCGCCTGCGAATATGCCTAGAACGTGACCTAGAATCTCTGTTTCTTGGCCGACTATTACTTCGGCGATTATGACTTGGCATAATTAATAACATAAAGCGAAGAAAAGATTGTAAAATTCAGCACTTATGTAAAAAAAACAGCATGCACACCTCGTAAGCAATTACTTGAATTTGGTAATTATCTGCATAAGTATTAAGTAATGAGTAGCTATCAAGCTTAAAATAAAAAATATCTAGCAAGCTAATAAATAAAACACGTTCCAACACGTATTAATACACAAAGAATTTCCTTATTACAAAGGACAAGGAAAAAATATCAAATGAGGGTAGTTTGATCAAAAACTCACCAGATTTTCTGCAACACTTATAACGTACGTACTTACAATAATTCGACGCTGATTACCTATTCAATTCACCCAGGAAATTCAAAGAACAAAATCATAACCGCAGTCGTATGATTTGACTTTTTGAGAAAAATTACGAAAATGAAACTGAATTGACTAGTGCCAGGAACAAACAAAGCCTAAGACGGTTTAAAACACGAGAGTCCTATCCCACTTCTGATTTTAAAACCACAGGCGAGGTTAAGTTTTAAAAAAAAATACCCGACAACTCACAATATGTAGAATTTTATTATTAATAACAATTAGCAAACAGAACAACTTAAGTAACCTATCTGGATCTAGAAAGCTGAAACTATGCCTATTTAGTACTACAATACGTCCGTCACGTCCAACCGTCAGCCGCCAAGCGAGCGCTGCTGAGCGCTGCGTTTGTATTTATGTGGTACGCCCGCTCGGCCCCGGCTGAGGCTCGGGGGTAGGGTGAACTGGCAAGAGTATATTTGCGCCTTTTCGAAATGATCTCTCTGATTGAACACGGTCAAAAAGTATCTCACTACATACAAACCTTTGTATGTAATCAAAGATACAAACAAGTTAGTGAAGTTTACTTCTCTCTTAACTTGTTTTACACTACACTAGTAATAATTTCTGCTTGAACAAATTAACTACAGTTGTTTTTTTTGTGAGAAAAAGATTAAATAAATAAAGCAAGTTGCACGTTATTCGTGCGTTTGACCTCACCCTGCCTCCTCTGCCTGCTGGTCGATAATCGGGCACACTTGTGCACGGGAGCGCCCACCGCAGCCTTCACTTCACCCGGGACTATAGGAGCTGAGAAACACATGCGCCTGCAGAGAATTCCAAAGCCGATTAGCCGAATGGTCTTACAGAGGAACGACTTGCCAATTTTTTTGGTACGAGTGCTGATAGTCTGCACAGTATGATGGTGGTTCCTAAGACCAGCACGTTTAGTCCGGGACAGGATTTATTAAAGCGGCGGGCGGGATTAGGTCAAAAAGTTCTTCAGAACACTTTCCGTAGTAATTTCGGTAGAAAACACTGAGAGAAGCAATGTCTCTACGCAGCTGGAGGTCCTCAAGAGAGGTTGTAACCCCAGCATCTCTAATACCGTTACCGTACCGCTCGTCTTTGCAATCTATCAAGTGCATCGAGGAGGTATTTAGCGGAGCCGTCCCATAGATGGAAGAATACTCCATACTCGATCGCACCTGAGTCTTGTACAGCAAACAGCGCTGCTTGGGAGTGAAAAACCGCCTCACCTTATTGAGAATACCCAACTTATGGGAGGCAGTTTAAATAACACTCTCAAAGTAACAATTTGGATTCAGTTCCTGGCCGATGTCTATGCCAAGAATGCTGATGTCCATTGAAATGGGTAAGGGCGAGAGTTCTGAAGAGAGAGGGAGGAGGACTGACGAAACAAAATGGCTCGGGAGTCACTACGCACGAACAACGTGTAACTTGCTTTGTTAATTTGCTGAGTTTATACAAATTCCAAAATCTGAACTGGTGGTAGATTAGTTATGTAGGTAGATTTATTTATTTATTTCAACCAGCTTAGTATTACCATTACAGATAAAACCTAATGCGACAGCACTTATAAAACTGATAGACACACACATTACAGTTTACACTAACTTCTTACTTACTAGATTAGTTAGGTAGGTAGATTATTTGTTAAGATTAACTACATGTTAGGTAACTGTTTTTTATTAGTTTTGACGTCAATAAGTGCCTGTAAAGGTTTTTGTAGGAACGGCAGTTGTGTGCAGCTGGCACCCCGCCCCGGCGCTTAAGGCCGGGTTTCCACTGAGGCTGAGCTGAGCGGAGCGGAGGTGAATTGACCAATCACGATACTCGAAATCTTGTGGGTGTCGTAAAAGGCGACTAATGGACTAAAGACTGCACATACATCCAACAGCATAGAGCGGCGATGGGCTTTCACTCACCACCTTTCACACAGACTGCACTGAATAAATAATTTGACTTTGATTTTTGACTTCATATTTTTGCTGTGACTTCCGATATTTGTTACATGAAGTCATTTGTCAAATCCACACGTAATTTGAACGCGTATATAAATTTAACCTAAAATTTGTCAGATTTGCTACTAAATACAATAATGGTGACAGTCAAGGTAGACGGCAAACGACCAAGAGGGCGCAGCCCCACGAGGTGGGATGACTAAATTCATCATCATCAGCCTATACACGTCCCACTGATGGATAAAGGCCTCCGATAGGTTTTATAAAAATGTCTAACAACCTTTTTTGTTTTACATGGCTGCCAATGTGTAATACCTACTTAAGCTATGTCAAAGTAATAATTTTGATAAACGTTCTATGATAATCTATTACGGCTTTCTGAAAATATGAATCCGGATTTGATTATATTATTCCAAACATTCGGCTATACTGACGGTGGTATTGTTAAACGCGTATTGTTATTTGAATAGAACGAATACATATCCCTTTAATAAGGGCCAGCCAGGGGCTAGGCAATGAGGACCCCAAGATCAGTCCTCTGCTATATTCCAATAACAACTGCACCTGTGCTCAGCGTGATAGGTGAGCCCATTGAGAGAGACAAGCGTATTGATATCACATGGATAAGTACATCGAAATGTCGTCTAAGTGTTGAATCGATATTCCAATGTATCGTATCGTATCGAGCAGGGCAAGTGGGCAACCCTAGATGAATGTAGTTTTTTAATTTTATCCTAAATGGCGTGCTGTATAGCTTATTTTGCAATTCGGATAAATTATTGAAAGAATATTAACTTTCATGCTTGTGCAAGTTTGCGACGTTGGGTTGTGTTTCGTGCTCGCCCATCTATACTCTGATTTTTAATTAGATGGACTAAAGCAGTGTTGCCAGATCCGTAGGTCAAAACTATCCTAGATTTACTGCAAAATTATCGTGTTTTTATCGCATTCAAAAAGACGAATTTATACGACTGGGCACTCCAAATATGGTAACATCCAACGTCACGAGCTAAAAAAAAAAAAAAGCTCATCACCTACAAAAAGGACTGACTGTGGTACCTTCAATTTCGTTATTTCCAAACTGTGACTGAACTGTAGAACTGACAAAAATTATCGTGGAAAGTCGACGAATTATACAAATTATCGTGCGATACTTAATTATTATTTTTTATCGCATGCCCCTCCAAATTATCGTGGATCTACGATAATTATCGCACGTCTGGCAACGCTGTCTTTAGTCACTAAAGTGACAGCTGCCGGCACACTTTATTTTTTTTAATGTTGCCAACTGAAGAGCGAAGTGTTGTGACGCGAGTGATTTTACCGATTAAATTGAATTATTGAGTCATCGACTTGGCTATAAATAAGTATTGAATAAAATATTATTAAAAAGTACAGGTAATTAGCAAGTTTACGTGATATGTAGACGTTTTTAATGAATCCGCGTACAAAGAAAGAAACCACAGAATACCTGAGTGACGCGCACTAAGACCCTTGTTGATGACCAAGTGCAGTACACGTCATTTGTCCTCATTTCATCACGCGATTGGTTGTTTGTATTTCTTGCGCTCTTATGATTGGTTGTTTTTTGTTTTGTTATATTTTTCCATGTACTTTGATTTTTATTAGATTACATACCAAACTGACTAAATTAATGATGTAAATTACTAACTGTAACCTTTTTGACAATTGAAGTATGGTGACTGTCTAAAACGCTATTTTATTAGATTACATACCAAACTGATATTTAGTAAGTTACTAACTGTAACCTTATTGACATTTGTAGTATAGTAACTGTCAAAAACACTAAAGTAAACTACTTTTAGCGATTATGGACCACAACTTATAGTACAATTCAAAATTGTATAGTTTGAATTTCTAACCAAGGGTGCGGTACAATGGGTAATATGCTAAGTTTTTAAAATAAATGAGTAGGTAAAAGGAAAAATATATAAAAGTCAAACTTCTTAATCACTATTTATTTCTAAATATTAATTACTGTTGCTTTCGCTGATGTCCGAATCTGTTACATTTATTATAAATCCATCTGTTACATCATCAATAAGGTGGTCGAGTTGCATCATTTTACTCTCTTCTTTTATGACATGATCGATACAGCAGTTGGTGACACCGCAAAGGTGGTCGACCTTTGCGGTGTCACCAACTGTAACCCATCACTTAACAATTCTTTAATTTCGGCCAAAAAATTTTGTTATGTCTTGCGACATGCCCGTTTACCTGTACCCATACTAATTCGATTGGATTTAATTCGCAGTGGTAAGGGGGCAGTCTTAAGACGGAGACACCGTACTCGGCAGCGAACTCATCAACTACATTTTTTTGAATTTTTTTTTTACTTTTTTAACGATTTCCAGTACTTCTGCAGCCCTTTTAAAATTTAAAAATAAATATAATTTGTAAGCATACTTCTAAATATAGGTAGTTACCGATTGAATAAATAAAAAATACTAACCTTTGCAATTGTAGGTGCTTCCTTATTATAAAAAAAAACTGTGTACTTTGCGCCGGATGGCAGAAACAGTGAACTCATTCAATTTGTCATTGATCGTCAACTTTGGACCAGATCGTTGCGGTGGGGTTGGTGAAACATTTTCCTTTCCTTGTCTTTTAGAACATTAAAAACAGTGGTAACACTGATTCCCAAGATGTTTGCTGTTTTCTTAGCACAGTGGCGCTTATTAGGTTTTACACATAATTGCGTATCCAATTTCTTTCCTCTTCGTTGAATACGTATTTAAATACATTTTGCACCTCCGTGACACTCAGATGAGCGGGCCGTCTCCTTTTCCTAGGAGACATAACTGCACCCGAAGTACTCGGTTGAGCGTCTGTCATGTAGTTTTACAAAAAAACAACAAACAGGAATAAAAAACAATGTAACAAGGAAAGATATAACAAAAACATAACAGCAATAACAACAAGAACAGGAGTTATGAGCGCAAGGAATATTCGTACAACCAATCGCGAGCGAAGAAGGGAGACGAACGAATGACGAGCGCGATCTTTGACTTTGACATATCTGTTAAAAACAAAATGGCGGATGCGTTTTTTATATGGGGATTTATGGCTCTGGGTGGTTGTCCTTTTGTGCCAGTATTTTAAAGTCCGAAAGTATTTTAAGTCACTGACGGTTTCAGAATTATTTTATAGAAAAACCAATTTATTATGAAAATCATTAAAAACGGTGTGGTCACTGCATCATTCGATTAATTTTCATTTACAAGTATTTTGGCACAAATTTTATCAAGTAAATCCGAATAAAACACAATTAAATTAACCAAGATTCTAAAAACTATTTTTCTGAAATTATTAGTGAAGTTATTACTGGGTTTTATTTATGTTTCCTAATTAAGTAGCTTCTATATCAAGATACCACAGTTCGAGTGTTTTGCATATACCAATAAGCGAAATTGAACCAACAATTGAACTTCGTTTGAGTAAGGTTACAACACTATTTTTTATTTGTCGTTAAGTGGTATCATTACTAATGTCACTTTAGTCCATCTAATTAAAAATCAGAGTATACCTACATAGGCTTTCAATTCTGAATGAAACCGGCAAAAAATAATATTTTAAAGTAAACAACCCCACGTGACACGTGAGTGTCACCCAATGTTCAAAAGTTCCCGCCTTTGTGAGTTGGTATGGGAAATTTCCTAGCGGGCGCTGAAACGTTCCTTTTTTTGTTACTAGTCTTCGTTCTTCTTTATTAAATGTATTCTATGCTGAGAGGCGCGGCAAGCCGCGCCGCCGCACACTGGAGCGCTCCCATAGAAACGCTTGGACACCCGTTTCTAGTTTTACATATTTTCGCATAACTTAGTCAATATCTCTCTATCTATATGATGCCTATAGATATGTCTCTATCTATAGGCATCATTTTTTTTGTGGAGGTTTGTAAATGTGTGTTCTTTTAAATGCACTACACGCTAACATTTTATTTTGTTTAATGGATACCCAAAAATAATAATAAATAAATAACTTATTTTTAACATTTTCAAATTAAAAAAACTAATAGATTATACTATTATTATCCCTTGTGATGTTCAAATATACAATCCAAGCACAAAAGGTGTAGAATAAGCGTTTTAAAAATTACATTAAAATAGCGTCTGCAATATTGTAGGTGCTTTTGCTATGCACAGATTTTACATAAAGTGTATAAAAAACCACAGTAGCACAGTGTGTTGGATGTTCATTGATTTTTTTTGTTTTTTGTCATTAGTTAAATACACTGGCCTGCAAAAATAAGTATCACACTTTTAAAATTGCAATAACTTTTTAAGTACACAAGATATAGGTACTTTCGGAACAAAAGGACTCGAAAAAGAGATAAATTTTGTACCTAATACAAAAGAAAAGAAAGCTGATAAAAATTGCTATAAAACGTTTTTATAAATCTCTTACTTCTATAGTTCAGAAAAAACTAAATTTTAAAAGTGTGACACTTATTTTTGCAGGCCAGTGTATATTAACATGAATTACTATTGTTACATAGAAATAAAAATATTTTTTACTGATATTTATCAGAAATAACAGATTTAGGTATAAAAACGTAATTTTTGGATTAGAGAAATGAAAACATGCAAATCACTTACTGTATATCGCAGCTAGTAAGAGTGTTAGGATGCTCCGAGATAACATACAAAACTTTTAGAATAACAGCCTGTTTGTTACCAATATGATATTTAAAAAAAAAGTATAAGTGTCGATTTGTTTTACATTAAGTTTTCCATTTTATCCGTTAAAAGTTAGGTACGTTTTTACAAGTTAATACAATACAAATGGGTTTACGATTTGCTCAAGATGTGTTTAAGTTAGACAAAGTACCTTCATCATAATCAGCTAACTTTGTGAAATTGCTCCGTTTTCTTAGCAGGCGTCAATTCTCGAGCATGAAAAATGCAATTTTCTAAAAAAACGCACAAATTACGCAGACTTTTTTTACAGAATATTGTTCCTGGTTATTGTGTCTTTACGCTAACAGTGTTACTTTTTTGGGGTTTTCCCGGGTTTGGTTTTTATGTCAAGAAAATAGTTGATAACTATAATTTATTGTCAAAGTACGTGTTTGAGAAAACTAGCGAGGTGAGATTGCATTTTCATATGCAGTTTGAAGTGGTAGAGTGTGTAGCATAGTAATATATAAACACAATTGAAATAACTCTCAAAGTAAGGTTCAAATATTTATTTTAAATAATATGTATTTTTGGCACAAGTTAAAAGTATGAACTTTAGTATTATATGGCAGCTTAAATAACTGATTCTATCGCATAAGAAGTTCAGTTTGCATTAGAAGAGATCATCGTGATTTGTAAATACTACATTTTACTTCGATATCGCTCCAAAAATTTTTGGGGAGATGTCACAGTGCTGCTTAGAACGCTGCCCACCGTGCGCCGTTCAATAAGGCATGAGCGCGAGTTTAAATGGCGATTGGCGGTAAATTCATCTCCCCGTGCGGTGCCGGGTCAGAATTGCACCACCCCCTCCCCTGTATCTTAGCGGGTATCGTAAGAGGCGACTAAAGGGATTTTGCTGGTGGGAGAGCTTTGCTCGTCCGGCGCTACCACCATGCGGACTCGTAAAACCCGCCAAGTGTTCGGTGCTCGACACAGGACGCGTTCCGGGTTCAGAGCCGTAATACCGGAGCTTGGGGAGGTGCGGTGGCGGCAGGGTCAAGGTCCGGTGGGAGTCTTTGTGGACGCATTGTTCGATTGACGTGGGTCGATTCGCCGGCCAGGGAGACCCGTAGAAACGGTGGTGCCGCTGGCCGCCCGCGGCATAGTACAGGAGCCAAACTAGGGCTAACCACCCTAGGAGGCTGCTCCACCAGGTCGCGCATAATCCCGAAGTGGCTCGTTGTGCCGGTTGGTGACCGGATTGGTGGGACCCGGCGACTACTTTCGGGGGGGTACGGGGGCCCTTCCGTCCGGCGGGTCGATTAACGTTTTACCGAACAACTACATGCACCAGTTCATATTAGTCTCCCACACTTTGCCTTTTCCCCCTTGCCGCCACAGCATCTCCTTTTACTCACACCCCCATCCAACCACCATGTCAGTGTCCAACAATAATGCAGGTCAGACAGCGGCATCCCACTTTCCCACCACCAAGTCGCTTTTTGAGGTGGAGTTCACTAACATCCGTGGACTTCATTCAAACCTCAACGCCATCCACCAACACCTTGAGACGGCCCGGCCTGCATTGCTCTTTCTGACGGAGACACAGATCCGCCGACCTGCCGACATTGCATATCTGCACTACCCCGGCTACGTGCTTGAGGAATGCTTCCTCGTGAAAGCCGGAGTATGCCTTTTCGTCAGGAAGGACGTTTGCTGTCGACGTTTGTGCTGCTTGGAGGACCCCTCCTTCTCCATCCTATGGGTACACGTGGATCTTGGTTCCGAGAGCCATGTCTACGCTGTCTGTCTGTACCGTTCCCACTCCGGAGACCACGAGGCAACTCGGCTATTCGATTACCTGAGCCAAGTTGACGACGTACAGGAGCGGTTTCCGTCTGCCGATGTGGTACTTTGGGAGATTTTAATGCCCACCATGAGACCTGGTTGGGCTCTTCCAAAACAGATCACGCAGGCCGAACTGCCCACGCATTTGCTCTCACGCATGATCTGACTCAACTGGTTCTCCAGCACACCAGGATTCCAGATATATCGGTTCAAGCGCCTTCCCGGGTACAGAGTGTCGGTAAGTGCTCCGTTGGGCACTTCTGACCATTGCCTGGTTGGTGCCACCGTACTGCTCCGTAAAAGCTCTCCCTCAGTGGAGTCTAAACGGCGTTTATGGCACTACTCGTCGGCAGATTGGGATGGTATGCGCGACTATTTTGCGTCCATCCCGTGGGGCCAGCGCTGCTTTGTGGGTAGGGACCCATCGGAGAGTGTTGGGGATGGAATATTACATTCCCTACACTGATGTCGTCAGCGGAAGTAAGGCGCCCTTGGTTCAATCGCGAATGCGCCAAAGCTGTTGAATTTAAACAGGCGGCGTATCGCGCTTGGACCAAGGCTCGCACGCTCAACGATCGTAACATCCCTTCCCTCAAAGTCTGCAAGAGAGCTCTCTCGAGAGCGAATGCCCAGCGCGTTGCTCGCGTTGGCCAAGAGCTGTTGTCGCACCCAACGGGTAGCCGAAGTTATTGGCTACTGGCCAAAGCGGTGCAAGCCAACTTTTGCGCGCCTTCTCTGCCCCCACTGCGGTACCCTGATGGCTCGGTGGCCCATCGGCCGTTAGACAAGGCTAACCTCTTAGCGAAGCTCTTTGCGGCGAATTCGCGTGTCGATGACTGCGGCGCGGAACCACCTACCATCCCTCACTGTGGTTCCTCAATGCCTGACGTCCAAATCAGACAACGTGATGTCCGTGCCGTGCTGCAGTCACTTGATGTGCGGAAGGTCCAGACGGTATACCGGCAGTCGTCCTTAAAAATGTACTCCCGAGTTGTCTACAGTACTGACACGCCTATACCACCACTCGTACTCTACTGGAATTGTGCCGGAGGCTTGGAGAAAGGCGAACGTCCAGCCGGTCCCCAAAAAAGGGGATAGGTCCGACCCAGCCAACTATCGACTTATTGCTGTCACCTCTGTCCTGTGCAAGGTTTTTGAGCGAATCATAAACAGGCAACTCATTCGCTACCTAGAAGATCACTCCCTAATTCATGATCGACAATACGGGTTCAGACCGAAACGATCAACGGGTGATCTCCTGGCGTTCATAACACACCTGTGGGGTGAAGAAATGGACAAGCACGGAGAAGCACTGGCTGTTAGCCTGGACATCTCTAATGCTTTCGATCAAGTTTGGCATCGTTCGCTTCTCTCCAAGCTTTCGTCATACGGCTTGCCACTTCGCCTATGCGATTGGGTCGCCAGGTTCCTGCATGAGGTTCCAGCATTCGCGTACTCCGCGAAAGCAGTGCCTCACAGTTTCTGCAGGTGAACGCCGGAGTGCCGCAGGGTTCTATAATATCGCCCACGCTGTTCCTTCTGCATATCAATGATATGTTATCCTTGAGTAACATTCATTGCTATGCAGACGACAGTACAATACATCGGCGTTATCAGCCCAAGTGCGGAAATGCATAGTTTTCAAGATATTTTTATTTTGAGAATATTTTAGGTTATTTATTTAGGTTATTTTAACTGAATATATCCCCCCAGATATTTTCAGTGGAGCTAATTTTCTGTTGTCTAATAAAAAATTAACCTCGAAATTCATGACAATCGCTACGCAAAAAAAAAACAAAAAAAAACCGCTGCTTAAAATGTCATTTGGAAAAAATAAGAAATCGTTGCCTTAAAAAAACGGCCGCATCCAGATTCTTCTGCGTTTGCGTCTCCGTAATAATAGTACGAGCAACATCGTTGGCGAGACGATCTCGATGTCTTTGTGGGAAACTGGTAAAAAAGCGCGAAGGATAAAGATGCGTGGAAGGGTTTGGGGGGGAGGCCTTTGCTCAGCAGTGGGACAAAACTGGCTGAAAAAAAAATTGGCATGTTTTTAAATTACCATGTTTGTGTGAACTGTCGTAAACCACGACGACTAACAATTTCTTAACTTATCTAATAAATGTCGGATACATCTAATTGCGATCAACAAATCATAAAGAAGCTATGCTTGATACAAAGATATAAGTTAGAGTGGGTCTCATTCACCCTTGACTACAAATTAGTGATCTGTAACAGTTATCACTAGATTTGTAGATATTATAAAAAAAATCCGCATCGAAATCGGATCATCCGTTTATGAACTACGGTGCCAAAGACAGACACACCAATCTCAGGACCCCCCTTTTTTGGCCACCCTTGGTTTACTGTTATTAAATATGTCGTCTATTAGTCAATTCCATAGTTTTTCCAATCTCAGTTCCTTTGGTAAAAAAAAAAAATATTTTACCATTCACTGTTGTGCTTGACTGTACCACACGTAATTTTTGTATACGTAGAAGTTTGCTATGGATTTCTTGGCGGGAAAGTGAAGCGTCATGTCTGTAGTTTTGTATTATTTTCTTTAGTTTGTGTTTTGTCGAATATTAATGTGAAATAATAGTGGATTATTTACTGTGAAGTGTTTGTGAACGTGCATGAGTGTTAGCCAATAAAACAAAACAGTGCAACATCACTTTTCAAATTCTCACAAGAAGTCCGTGTGAGACCTCAATAAAGCCTTCCCACAGCTTTATTGAGTCTCAAGGGGTTTTGGGGAAAATCATTTACCATTACACGTTCATTATCACTCATTCATCCACCTAATGTAAAGAAAATAATAATTACTATTCAAAACTTGACACTGGCTAAATGTGCTGATCGCACGAAGCCATTATTTAAGAAAAAAAAAAGTTTGCTAAGGACTCTCTAGTGTAAAAGTCAAATAACAATTACACTCTAGGGTACTATTTCCGATACTATTTATTGAGATAGAAATGAGACCCATTGCTGGTTCTGTTTTCGCGCAATGAGGTGAGTACGCCAGGCGTAACCTACGCCTGGCTTCCTCACTAAACTATGTCTACTTATAACTTTTTTACTATAAAGGTACTATTATTTCCTATTTATTTATACGATTTCTTTTGGGCACTATTTGGTACTAATTGGGTACAGTTTTTTGACATACTAATTATAGTTGTAGCTTACTCAGATTTCCCAAACTGTCTTTAACATTTTAACTATAAAGGTACTATTTTAATGTTTTATATTTTAGCGGTTTATTAACGCTTAAATATACTTAAGTAAAATTTTAAACACTGAAAAATTTTACTTAAGGTACTATTTATTTCCTTTGGGTACTATTTGGGTACAATTTTTTGACATTCTTGGAATAACAGAATTCCATGGTAAGGGAGGCCAGGCGTAGGTACACAAAAAAATTACATGAGTTCAGGTTACAGCGTTTTCGCTTTCTTGCGTCGATATTTATTATAAATAAAATAAAACAAATAGTATTGAAATTGTGTACGTCACCCACCATGTACAGTAAATGAGTTAATATAGCAACTCACAAAAACTATACAATTATAAATATATTGAGATGCAACTGTAAGAACACTAACTTCCTTAAAAATATATTTTAGAGAAGTTCGTGAGCTTTGTCTACTATAGATGATTCTTATTGCTCGTTTCTGTAAAATGAATATAATTTTAACATCAGCCGCTATTCCCCACAGTAGGACTGGCATCCTGACACTGAAAATAAGTAAAGTAAACAGTTCTAGCAGCTTCAACGGCGCCGCGTCGGTTAAGTGTCTAGCTTTTCTAATGGGGCGTAAGCAGCAGAACTGAGAGCAATCCTACGGAGTTATGCCAGATTCAAGTGTCCTGGTTTATGGGTTGTTTAAACGCCAAGGATGGATGTACCATGTACCACCATGATTTTACTTCATGAAAGGAGAAGGTTTCGGAATGGATTCCGACGGTGTAAGGGATGACTTATATTAGAGCGGGCCGTGCACGGGGCGTGTCCTGGGCCCGGACGACGTCGCTGATTTAAGGGATGATTTATATTAGAGCGGGACGTGCACGGAGCGTGCCGTGCCGTACCGTCCGGGCCCCAACGGCCCGGACGGTACACGGATCATGCTCTGTGTAATGAATCCGGCTCTAATATAAATCATCCCTAAGACGTTGCATACATTTTGTATGAAGCAATTCATATTACACCGTGCATGATCCGTGTCCCGTCCTGCCCGGACGGGACACGGCCTGCTCTAATATAAATACAAAATGTATGCAGCGTCTCAAATCAGTGCCCCCTTCATGTCCGTGACCCCAGCGGGATAACCCCTTCAGATCGGCTTCAAATTACGCACCGATTTAGTTGATAATATGTTTAAATTTGTTAGCAAATACCAAAATTTGTTGATCAATAGTTATCGAGATATCCTATGTTAAAGGGTATCCCGCTGGAGTCACGCTCGTCAATGTTATTTGACCTAAAACGAGCAGGAACGAGACACGCTACTGATATAGTTATTGTGCTAAGTTTTTGTTGATTCAATTACGAATCCATCCGTGAAAAATCCAGGATTCTACCTTCTGTAGTTACCGAGTAATCAAATACCTACTTTACGTCAAAATTCCTCCGAAAAGTAAGTTCTAGTTGAGGTATAAGAAAAAAGGCTACATTCATGAAAATTGGGGAAGATTTTGTTGACTCTGAGAGAAAATTTGTTAGACAAAAACGAGAACTCTAGCTACAGTACATCCTGAGATATAACGCTAAATATGGTTATCCCGCTGGAGTCACGGTGTTGATACCTAAACATGGATTTTCCACAGGAATGGAGCAAGTAGCGAGTTAATGATTATAGCCAAGATTTTGTTGATGTAAAAATCGAACCAGTTCCTACTTTTCAGTTTTCTAGGTACAGTATTTTAGGAGAAATTAAAGTTTATAACTTTTTCATACTAAAAGTACGCGCATAAGCCGACCAAATTAAGTTAATTCCTTATAAAGACCTAGATGACGGCCAATATTGGTGTCTAAGGGCCGATTCCGATAAGATGTGGTTGGACATTATATTATTCAAATATTGGTACACCATAATGTAATACATCTAATATCACCTACGTAATGTAATGTATGAATTTTTATGTATGAAATAATATATATACATATACTTATGAAATAATTCATATCAATACCTATACTAATGTAGATAGATAGATTTACCCTTTTATGATTTACTAACTAATCTAAGGCATGTTGGAATAAAATGATCAAAACTTAGCAAAGTATTTATATATATTTATATATAATTGAATCAACAAAAACATAGCACAATAACTATATCAGTAGCGTGTACCGTTCCTGCTCGTTTTAGCTCAAATAACTTTGATGAGCGTGACTCCAGCGGGATACCCTTTAACATGGGATATCTCGATAACTATTGATCAACAAATTTTGGTAAATCGGTTCGTAATTTAAAGCCGATCTGAAGGGGTTATCCAGCTGGGGTCACGGACATGCCCCCGTCCGGGCCCGGACGGGGCACGCCCCGTGCACGGCCCGCTCTAATATAAATCATCATACAGGCATTAGCATATATTGACCTAATCACCGCGCTTCTTCGCGCAAAAAATATTATGCAAATCGGTGTATGAATGCAGGAAATGTTATGCTCCGCGTATACTTAATATATATTAGATATATCTCAAAGATAATGAAACCGGAAATTATAAATGACTAACTCAAGTGGGAAACGAACCCACTTCCTCAATCCGGGAGGTTGCTTTGACCACTCCGCCACTGAGGTATTTTTTATTTATTGGTATACCTACCTACATACCTACCTTGTATTGGTTAGACCTGTCGAGAGCTTCAACGCTTTTGACTTTATGTTTATAATAGCAACAGTGTCTTATCAAACAGCTTACTTACAATTTATATCCTAATAATATACCTCCTCCTTTTTTAAGTCTGTTAAATAGACCCAGAGAAAATATGCACATTAACTTATTAAAATTTTGTTTTTTGTCAGTAATAAACGCTATTAAAAATACTTATATAACTTTTGTATACTTACCTACCGACTACCGTTATAAAACTGCAATCTATTGATTTAAGGCAAAATTCGGAACCACCGGGGCCAACTGCTGGCGGAGTTTCTGGAAAAGGAGGGATTCTTCATGATGAACTCCTTTTTTAGGAAATCTGAACACCGCAAGTGGACCTGGCTAAGTCCCGATGGTGCAACAAAAAATGAGATTGACTTTATCATGTCGACGAGAAAGCAAATATTCAATGATGTCTCTGTGATCAACGCGTTCAAAACTGGCAGTGATCACCGGTTTGGAAGAGGCACATTGAACATTAATATCAAGCTTGAAAGACGTCGATTGATGAAGTCTACGCTCCGCCCTGCACCCATCCAAATCCAAAACCCCGAAAGCTTCCAGCTCGAACTGAAAAATCGCTTCGAATGCCTGAAGGATTGCGGAGACGTGGACGATTACAACAACAGGTTTGTAAAAACTGTCCATGCGGTTGGGTCTAAGTTCTTCAAAACCCACCGTATAAGAGGACCTAAAAAGCTCTCGGACCATACTCTCAAACTGATGGAAGAGCGGCGCGTGATGGTTCTGCGTTCTTCGGACGATTCGTCTCAGCTTCGGCGGCTCAATAGGATTTAATACCGACCGTATTAAAGAGGCTATCGAGCGAAACAAAGGTTCAAAAGTGTTCGCAATAGATTTGGGTATTGGGCAGAGCCAACTGACGACGCTGAAAACCAATGACGGCAGAACTGTCACGTCCAGGTCCGAAGTTATGGGAGAGGTCGCGGCCACCGGTACAAAGCTTAGCAACAGACCCTAGCTTAGCTAGCTTACCCGACACTACACCGAAGATATCCCGGACATCAGCCTGTACGAGATTGGTATGGCTCTCAAGCAGCTTAAGAACAGCAAGGCATCGGGTGCTGACGGAATTACCGCTGAGCTTCTGAAAGCAGGCGGAAGACCGGTACTCGCAGCTCTTCAAAGACTATTTAATTCCGTCGTACTTAGAGGTAGAACGCCAGAAGCGTGGCATGAAAGTGTGGTTGTGTTGTTCTTTAAGAAGGGCAACAAGGACCTACTGAGGAACTGCAGACCCATATCACTTCTAAGTCACGTTTATAAGCTGTTCTCGAGAGTTATAACTAATCGTCTCGCACGCAGGTTTGATGACTTCCAGCCAATCGAACAAGTCAGATTCCGAAAAGGCTTTAGCACCATAGACCACATACATACGCTGCGGCAGGTTATACAGAAGACCGAAGAGTATAACCGGCCACTTTGCTTAGCGTTTGTGGACTATGAGAAAGCCTTTGATTCGATCGAAACATGGGCCGTGCTACAGTCTCTCCAGCGGTGCCAAATTGACTACCGGCACATCGAAGTGTTAAAGTGTTTGTACGAAAACGCCACTATGACAGTTCGTCTTCAGGACCAGAGCTCGGAGCCAGTCCTGCTGCAGCGTGGAGTGAGACAAGGAGATGTCATTTCTCCGAAACTCTTCACTGCTGCACTGGAGGACGTGTTTAAGCTTCTGGACTGGAGAGGACTCGGCATCAATATTAACGGCGTGTACATCAGTCACCTTCGATTTGCCGACGATATAGTAGTCATGGCTGAGACCCTGGAGGAACTCGGCACAATGCTCGGTGATCTCAACAGAGTCTCTCAACAAGTGGGCCTTAAAATGAACATGGGGAAGACGAAAATCATGTCTTACTCACGTGTCGTACCCACTCCTCTGAAGGTTGGAGACTGCTCTTGAAGTTGTTGACGAATATGTATACCTGGGACAAACAGTCCAGTTAGGTAGGTCCAACTTTAAGAAAGAGGTCAATCGTCGAATCCAATTCTCGTCCAAAATACCGCAGTGTCTAAAGACGAAAGTCTTCGACCAGTGTGTGTTGCCAGTGATGACATACGGTACCAAAACGTGGTCGCTCACTATGGGCCTAATTAGCAGGCTCAAAGTCACGCAAAGAGCAATGGAGAGGGCTATGCTCGGGGTTTCTCTATGTGATCGAATCAGAAATGAGGAGATTCGTAGACGAACTAGAGTAACCGACATAGCTCAAAGAGTCGCCAAGCTCAAGTGGCAATGGGCAGAGCACATCGCCCGTAGAACCGATGGCCGTTGGGGCAGAACGGTTCTCGAGTGGCGACCGCGCACCGGAAGACGCAGTGTGGGCAGGCCTCCAACAAGGTGGTCCGACGATCTGGTGGGGGTCGCGGGTAGCCGCTGGATGCAAGCAGCACAGGACCGGTCGTGGTGGAGATCCTTGGGGGAGGCCTTTGTCCAGCAGTGGACGTCTTCTGGCTGATGATGATGATGAAAAAGAAATAAACACTAGGTCGAATTTAAAAGATAGAAAAGTTAATTTGTGTAAATTCCGTTTTTAGGAACCTTCAATTTTTATTTTTATACAAAATGTATGCAACGTCTCAAATCAGTGGCGCCGTCCGGGCCCGGACGGGACACGCCCCGTGCACGGCCCGCTCTAAATATAAATCATCGCTAATACCCAACAGAAACCACACGTGCGGCCTTCTTATGAGAAGTACTGAATGAAGGACGTTAAATTATTGTTTTATTTCATAAACGAACCTTCGCATTTCCAAGATTTAACGAGATAACACTTAACGGCTATGAACAAAATTATTATTATTCGACAAAACTCAAAAAAAAATTAAAAGCCAATCTTTTTTGCTTTACTTTATCGCAAAATACCAAATCTGATTCGTTCTTTATAGGCAGTCTAGTGTATGAACTACTAATAAACTAAAAAAAAATACTTCAAAATAGTTTACCCTGTGGCAAAAATCCATCGCTCGTTACTTGCTCCTTGATTCAATATGCGCGCCATCTATGTTTGTGGAGCATGAAACTCGGACGTAGCGGCGACGCTCCCGTACCGGGGAGTTTTAGCGCAGGCGCTGTGATCGGCGTATGTCCTTTGTTCGAAACAAGTCAACATTGTATCATTTGAGTTTTGATCTTTCTGGTGGTATTTCGCAGCTTGCAAACGTTCATGTGAGAGAAATGTAGACTTACGTTGTTGTTTTCTGTGCTGTTATTGTAAAATCGAGTAGTTGAGGTGTAAAGTGTTATTTCTAAAGAGAAAAGCTTTCGTAAGTACATGTCTGAGCTTTAGGCGGACTGTACGCATGAAACCCTTGAGTGACTTTTTTTTTGAATCTGATGTTAAGGATATGGGCCCCGACATGGTAAGTTTGATTGTTTTATTTTGTGTATAAACGATCTATAACTCAGTTTTAAGTCATGAAATGTCGGAATTATCTATTTTACAAGCAACAGGTCCGTTTTTGTTTTGTTTACTTGTCACCGGCGTCCGCCATTTCTGGTTTGGAATCTTCACCGGTCGTAGGTGTAAGTTGATTTTGCATGGTAACGTTTTTGTTATTTGATCGAATGTTCACACACAGTAATGTTATAATTTAATGTAATCCTTACCAAAATATGCTACTTTTATTTTAAATGCTCATTTAAATCCCGACAGTACACAAAATACTAACATTTATGTTGATGCAGGTATTGTTTTGCCCTTGTAGTACAGTAGAGTTCAATAATAAAGGAACAGTTTACTAACTTGTCATTTCATATTTAAAATTATAACTGGTAATAAAATAACTTTTTGAATCTATTGAAATATTTGATAAATCAATTACCTATGTATTGTTTTTAAAACTACAAAATTATTTATATGTTGACTTTGTTTTTTTTTATCTAAAATACTATGTTGATATTGCATAGCAACAAATTGAGTACTCTTATTGAAATATAATTAAGTGGGTTTTGTGTTTAATCTTTTCATATTTCAATTGTTAATTACTGAAAGACTATCATCGTCAGCCTTTACGTCCTTTGTCCAATTTACCCATGTGAAAGACTGTATTTTAAATTTATTAAAATAATCGGTTTTATTAGTATTAAAAATATTTTTGTAAGTAAAACTACATAACTTAGACCCAGAGGTACCAGGTTTTGTTTATAGCAGATATACAATAATTGTACTAGGTTCGGTTAGTGGTTGGGCTTGTTTTAAGTGATTCTGTCTAGCTAACTACCATCATCCATATCTAAGTCTGTATCTGTAGCTGCTTTCACCTACCGCTAGGATTGATAAAGGCGAGGAACTTCTTTCGCTTTCAAATGCTTTGAATGCTTTCCGGAATAAAAAAAGGAGTGACATAACATTATGTCACATGAAAATGTCTTTTAAAAAAGAAAATAATACCTAATTGATTTATTTTCATAGTCAAACCATTGTCCTCTATTGTTGCTAATCATTCATCGACAAGGCTTAACATGTAAATCTGTACCATCTTATTTGCTGCTAACTCTTTAGTTTCTTTTCAATCTAAATCTGGCAAATATTTCAACACCTATCGCAATATCTTTCAAGTATAGTTAATGACCTATTAATACACCCATAATTTTTATTAATTTTAATGAAATTAAGGGTGAGTTCCATCTACGAAACTGAACAACTTTCCGCAATAAACCTATGTGCAAAAATGACAAAATTTCAACCTCCCATGCAAAACTGTCCGATCAACTGACGACAATAGTATTGGGAGTCGGAATTTTTTTGTCTTTTTTGCAAATAGGTTTCTTGGGAAAAGTTGTTCTGTTTCATGGGTGGAACTCACCCTTACATTAAAACAAATAAAAACTAAGGGTGTATAGACTAGCAATGTGTGAAATAATAGCATTTAAAATTGTCAATTGTTTTTCTATTACGTAATACACGTCAAAAGGGAAAGAAAATAAACACAATCATATCATTAGCCTATTCTTAAAAAGAGATAAACATATATTTTGACTTTTGCATATTATTATACTCTAAGGTAGTTAGTTAACCAATTCGTTTTATGCTATCTCAACCGCCATTGTTTTCTCTCTTTCACTCTTACAGAAAATATAGAACATGGATCTCACTCATTCATATCAAATTGGCAACAGGGCAAATGTCATCACTAAATGAAAATTTGTAATATTTACAATACTTACGGGTGAAATTAAACATTATTCTTGTCTCTTACGGTTGCAGTATAATTTTTACAATTTCACACTGGGAGGCAACTGACGTGTGACTGAGTGAATTTTAGGCAGTTACCTGAATTTGTTCTAGGCACTACGGAGGGCGGGGAACGTATCCACACATATAATAATCATCGTAGAGTACAGTGTTTTGCTAGTTTGCTTAAATAAAACTAATTTTAAAATAGTCACCACAGTAGTTTGGTTTTCAATTTAGGATACTACAATCACATTTGCTTATAAACTAATAAGAAAATTACATAGATATTAATTTTTGTAAAGATCATCAATTCGTCAGTGTCAAAGTTACCGCAATGTTACAAAAAATTTGCATGGGCTTATCATAATATTGACTTGTCACATTTTTGACAGCTGGAAAGGAAATCTATCCAAATCGAAAAATGGCATATCAGCATTGGTAGATGAAAAGATGCCACCAGGCACAGGCAGCAGCCTGTCTCTCTTTGTATCTTTCTTTGTTTGATCAGAATCATTATCAGACATCTGTTCTGCATATTACTTAGAAACACTATGTCGAAGTGTCATGCAAATTTCTAGACCAATTTATATTACTTTTTCAGCATCGGTTAAAGAAAGAGATTTTCTATGTCTGTATGTTTGATTTTTTTTTAAACCGGTTACTTAATGTCTCTGAAGAAGCCTTAAAACGGAGTGATTTTGCTAAGTTTCGAAGGCTCTTGGTTGTTAAATAAATGACTTAATGCAAAAAATTAAACATACTTACAGACATAGAAAATCTCTTTCTTTAACCGATGCTGACAAAAGCATAAAAATTGGTCCAGTTCTGGAGGAGGAAACAGGGGACTACGAAACGTCGTTTTTCTGTGTTTCGTATGATAATTTGCATGCCACTTCCACATAGTGTTTCTCCTTAAGTTACAAACTTAACATTTTCTTCAAACGGCGATCTTAAAATGTCAGATTCCTTTTATTAAGACATGTTTTAATGAAGTTGTTATCTGTAAATACCTAAAAAAATAAATCTGAAATTAACATTAGATACGAAAATAAATATAAAATAATACAAAGTGTAACATACCTCCGTACAAGGTGAGGTGTGTAATACCCGGGCGCACTTTATACGCGTGTAACTTGCATGCAGACAGACTCCCGGACCCGACAGAATTAACGGTACCGATCAGGGCAGCAACATTGCATTTGCTGCTACTAAGAAATCGCAGAACTTTATTAAGCTTTAAATGCGATTTTTCAGCAGCTGCTGTGTCATACCCCACCTGGTGCATGGAAGGTTAAAAGGTTGCCTGGTGTTAGAAATCTGATTGGACAGCAACAATCTTTATTATTTTCTTTATTAGTTTGGCCCTAAAGCAGCATCTATATTGCTGTGATTGATCTATTTTAAAGTTTACTAGATCCAGCCAATTTACATGGCATAGTGGTTTATGAACTAAAATTTATGGATTTGCCAAGTGTGTGATACCCTTGGTTTTGCAACCATCTATAGAATACAGTGACTGTTTTGTATTAGTCTGGCTTTATACTTGTTGCCGATGACAGTTTTATAATTCCAATTTCATCAAGATCATCAGCCCGTATCCACCCACTGCTGAGCATATTAGGCCTCCTCCATGTTATGCCATTTTGTCTTGTTTTGAGACGATCTCATCCTGGTTTTTCCAGCAATTAGCTCTATTTCCAATTTAGGTAAAAATATTTTGAAAGTGGAATTTTGTTGATGCTCAATGCTAAGTATGGAAGGACCAGTGAGATTGCTGTCGAAAGTATACAAGTTTTTTTATATTTTTTTGTTACTAGATTGCACCTGCTGCAAAGAAACTGTGGGATAAAGGACCTGGCGCCGGTGGCGACAGCAAAGGCCCTCAGCATCTTCCTCCACTGCAACTCAACCCAGAGCAGATGTGGCGAGACCCGACATGGTCTGCCCAAGGTAGTAGTAGTAATTTTTATTGCAATTTTTAAAATAATAGTAAGCCAAACATTAAAACAATCAAAAGTGTCCTTGAATTCTCTGGTTTAATTCACAGAAGCCTTATTTTGTTGTTGTTAACCTTTCTCGTCTCTCAAATGCTGGGCAAAGACACACAAAGTTTATTGTACTGTACTATGTACACTTTTAAAAGTGTTTTGTACTACAACTATAAGTTAAAAACAATTGTTGTAACAAAAACCATTGTTTCTATATTATGTAATCATAAAACTGATTTAATTTTATTGATCAAATAGCCAATTAAAACTTGGAATTTTATTTACTAATCATATATAACATAGTATTTTTTTGTTGACTTATATTATGATGTGGTCAAGTTTCTTGTAATGTTATTGTATAACCTCAAGTGCCTCAAGGCAAGTAGGGTGACGGTGTTGACCACACAATATATTGAGTTATATTAGGATTATGTGTTTTAGCTGTGGAGCATAATGTTGGTGTACCCATGATGAGCACGCGGCGTGGCGTTGCATTTCCCGGCGGCGATGCAGGCAGCATTTTGTCGCCTAGAGATACTGCCGGTCTTGGAGTCAAGATGGTCGAATATGTGTTGGGCGGATCCCCGACAGGTAAAGTAGGCGAAAATAGTGTTTTTAAAAGTTATCCGGAGATCTTGCATTCGATGCCCAGTGTTGCTGATTTTTCGATGCTTGGGCTGGGTTTGTGATCGATTAACGTGCGTTTGGCAAGCGGGTTTATTATAATAATCCAATACCTATCAATTGTAGCGATAATTAGATTAATGAGTGATTAAGGACCTTGGCCCATTACATTTTTATTTTTAATTAATGAGCGATGGAGCGCAGTATTCTGGGAGTCAGATTGTCAGACCGCGTCAAAAACAATACTGCGCTCCAAAACACGAATCGCTGATGTTGGACAAAAGGCCGTCAGTCTGAAGTGGAACTGGTCCGGACACATCTGTCGCATGTCAGACGAGATGTGGGCGAAAACCACGACTATGTGGATGCCACGCGATGCCAGGAGCCGACGCGGCAGGCCCAGAAGGAGATGGCGGGACGAGCTAGACTCCTACTGCAAAGACTGGCCATCAAGAACCCCTAATCGCGAAGATTGGAAATAGGGAAAGGAGGCCTTTGCCCTGCAGTGGGACAACCATAGCTGAAATAATAAAAATATACTTAGGCCCTTCGTACACAAGGCTACGCAAATCTTCGATACTCGACGATTTTAGTCTCCAAGCGCCTACCGCCACACAAATCCATTGAGGTTCGTACACGAGTCGCGTTGCCGACATTCGTTATTTTACCTGCCTGACGAGAACGTCGCTACATAGGTCGCGGCGATTTTCAAGATGGCAGAGCAATTACTTATTAAATATTAGATTTGTTTGTTTTTTTTTGTTTTTTTTTTATTTCGTATCTGTTTGGCAGAAACAAACAGTCTGCAATTTATGTTTCTTCCAATATACCTTCAATCAACAATACATGTCGATCGAAGTAAAGTTGATATACGGATGAACCTATCTTCTGTTACGACAATTTCTTTGCTTCCGGT
Source organism: Scoparia ambigualis (assembly GCA_963921215.1). Lineage (NCBI taxonomy): Eukaryota > Metazoa > Arthropoda > Insecta > Lepidoptera > Crambidae > Scoparia > Scoparia ambigualis. The sequence continues at coordinate 10,724,897 of OY992503.1, forward strand.
AAAAATAGTACAAAATTATAGTTTCATCATCACTTGTGTTGTGTCAGACATTTTGTAAACGTGTGATCTGTTTAGCCGCTACGCCTGTGGCGAATTAAGGCAATTTGCGTCTTGCGATTCAATGTCGTGTGTACGGACTATGCGCTACTCGATACTCGCGACTTGATACTAATGTAGTATACAACATTAGTATCGAAGATTTGCGTAGCCTTGTGTACAAAGGGCCTTACTCCTAAAAATTTATGAAAATAAAATAAATTATTTTTTGGACACTAAAATGTTACTAAAATAAAATATTTAGCTCATGTAACACTTTAGCATAATATTTATAAAAATAAGATTATTACATAATTTTTGCTTGTAAAGTTGTGTGCTTATAAACGCTGCCTACTACATGCAATCATTGAGATGTTGTGGTAGGTTCTTCTTGAATAGCCATTTGTATTGAGGTAAAATTTTACAGACTTTCTAATACCTTTACTCGATGTTAAAAAAAATAGAAATTGTTATAAGTTTTAACAAAAAAAAGGTTTTAAAAAAGGTCTTGTTAACTTAGTAAAGAAAAATTTTGGGTATTTGTCACGGGATACAGAGTGTTCACGCGGACGTCGCGAGCGGGCCGCTAGCTATCAATAAATATTCAACAATTATTCACGGAAGTGCCAATAGCAATCCTGCTAGTATTACCCCAGCTGGTAGATCTGTTTGTTCAATTAACGTTTTTTGGTAGAAGCTGGAGGAGTCGCTTCCGGCGGTGGGGGCGAGAAAGTGACCGGTGTGGTGACTGGATTACGCGGGATGGTCCTAGAAGAGCGTCCTGAAGACAAATCAGCTTCTCCGTTCGAGAAAGATCTTCATGAGCTTCATGAGCATGGACCATTGCCCAATGGGCTACATAATGGACAAGAAGACGATAAGGCTTTCAAGTAAGTTTCTTATTTTTGTGTTATTTATTAACTTGTTTTAAGCATTTAAAACATGACATTTTAAAGTTTTTATATCACACATATTTTATTTACAAAAAAGGATTAAGTAGTTATATATGGCTAGATTAGATAATAACAATAAATACACAAGTACATTCATAACAGAAGAAGCTTATTTATTAAACTTAATTTAATGCTAGAGGTACATTGTCTATGGAAAAAACGTAAAGGTCGTAAGGTGTTTTAGTAAAGGCCTGTATGTAGCGCGAGTGCTAGTCGTGCGAGTAGGTGGCGGGTCGCGCGGCCATTAACCGCGCTCCGTAGATCATGGCCTCTGTCAATGCCACCTGCCCCCCGCTCACGCGCCGGCTTGCGCCCGCGCACCAGCTCGCTAGACATTGATCAGACTACATTCGTTATTATATTTTGTAATATGATTCATTTTGTCGTTCTCGGACCATAATCGGCTACAGCACATTTCAGTTATTAAGATCTTTACCATTTCTACTAAAAGAGTAACCAAAAAATACTGCTATTTTTTTCTTTAAATAATGGTAACTTTATAGATTTTAGTTTGGTTTGACAACGACAATACGATATCTAAATAAACAACAAATTAGTATGTAGGTACATTGTTTAATATTTTTATATATTTTAACGTTTTATTAACGCTTAAATATACTTAAGTAAAATTTTAAACACTGAAAAAAGACAACAACCTCATGCGGGAATCGAACCACTCACCTTCTGCATTCCGGGCGGCTGCCTTTAATCGCAATAACGCGGCTAAATAAACTTTTTTTTTTAAATCATTTCAACAAACTATTTAGATTCCTGTGTTTTACTTTGGCATGCAAAGTTTCAACAAAATTGGCTTAATGGTTTTTAAAAATGTCGACTTGGAAGTTTGTATGGGAAACCGAAATGCGTAAACCCTTTTAACACGATACCGTATTTCACATGCTTTGCTTATCTCTTGTTCATGAAATTATCTTTCTATCATTTCATTAATCTATATTACAATCTATATTATATTAGGTCAAAAGTTATCAATTTGGTTAAGTTGAAGTTTGTGTTATGTTTGCGAAAACTTGTGCTTCAGTATGTCACTACTACACTCTTCAGTCACTAGCGAAGTGTTCAGTAAACAAAAGTAAGGGCTCTAATACACGAGCGGTACGTGGACGACGGCAGAGGTAACTCTAGTTAGTAGCGGAGCGTCGGTGGCTAGCCGTCGCCTCCTGACGACGGTTACTTACGTGTCGTCGGCTTATATCGACTTAACTGCCGTTCGTGTTAAAGCCTTCGATCATCTAAAGAATCTAAACACTACACAATCCCATATAAAATACGTCTGAAAAAGTGGTTCCAACTGTTCTGTACTGTTTTGTTTCCGAATAATTACAACAAATATTGATACTCTGTCCTATTATAACCACAATAAGATAGATAAATACAACGCTTTATTGCACACACAAAAATAGAGGAAACATAGAGTAAGCATTTTAAAAAAGCTAATGTGGGAAAAGGCGGTCTTATCGCTTAAAGTGATCTCTTCCAGACAACCTTTGTGGTATAGGACAACAGAACAAGCAAATATGAGATATAAACAAAATAACGTATTAAATTTGGACGGCAATATCAAATGACAACTGAGAGCAATCCAATGCTCACTCATAGTTGGAGCATTAGTTCGATTCGTCACTTTGAGAGCGTCAATGCTGTATGTAGTGTTTAGTTAGTTAGATGATCGAAGGTTAGAGCACTAACAGATCATCGGCGCTCCCGACCCGATGCGTATCCATCTCTCCATCAAGTCTGGTAGGGGACTTCTTGCCAAGAAAGTGAAGCGTTATGTCAGCAGTTTTGTTTTATTTTCTATAATTTGTGTTTTGTCGAATATTAATGTGAATTAATGGTGGATTATTTACTGTTAAGTATTCGTGAACGTGCATGAGTGTTGGCAAATAAAACAAAACAGTGTAACATGACTTTACGAATTCTCTCTAGAAGTCCGTATGAGACCTCAATAAAGTCCCACAGCTTTATTGAGTCTCAAGGGGTTTGGGGGAATATCATTTACCATTAAACGTTTATAAGTTCACTTTAATAATCTCACTTGACACTGGCTTAATGTGCTGACCGCACGATGCCATTATTTAAAGGTTGCTTCACACATATCAGTGAAGCCACAGTTCCGACACAGTACCGGCACAGTGTTTGTCATAAATTTTCTATGAACGCATCCCAACTTGTCAGTGATAATGCTCTCAGTGTCAGCGCCGCCACCGGCAAATCACGGACGTATTCTTTTTGACAACGTTCATAGAAATTGTATGATAGAATATTTTTCACTGTGCCGGTACTATGTCGGAACTGTGACTTCACTGTGTGTAAGGCAACCTCAAGAGAAAAAAAAATGTGGTAGGGTTCCTCTTTAATATGGAACAGTTGTTTCGTTTCCAGCCGCACGCCGGGCTCGCGGCAGCCGTCGCCCGCAGAGGAGGAGGCGGGCGGCGGCGCGGTGGTGCGCAACGGGGACGCCGCCGCCTTCCAGCTGCTGCCGCCGCACCACATGCCGCAGCAGCCGCCGCTGCACCATCTGCCGCACCTCTCGCACCCCTCGCACCCCTCGCACCCCTCGCACCCGCAGGTACATCTTATAATCTCGGTGTCATAGTAGAATAAACTAAGTAAGCTATTACTAAGTAATTTGTTAGATGACTTTCCCGAACTCATTATTTCTCCGTAGTAAATTTTCAGTTCGCATATTTCCCCGATCGGTAAAATCCACATTTACCATAATTTATTTTTCGTTGTTTTAGTCAGTAGTACATTTTCCGTTCGCAAATTTCCCCGATCGGTAAAATCCATACATAGAATAATTTATTTTTCGTTGTTTTTTCGATTCGCATTTTTTCTTAAACGTAATTTAGACTTTTCGTATACTTTTCACTTTGCTTTACTTCGTGATAGTTATTTTTCCTACTAGTAACGTTTTTATTGGATATGTGACCAACAAACAAGCCAACGTGTACCTATTAGAGTGAATCTTGGGTGAAGCGTTCTTCGCGTCAGAGCCAAACACCTAGTCAATATCTCTGTCACTCTCAATGGTTTCTATAAATAGTTATCCCGTTCCCTCCTGATGGTATTATTATTCGCTTGTCAAGTCTATAGGTTACTTGGTCCTAGGTACAAAATAGAAAAAGAGGTAAAAAATCCAGAGTGTGTAAATAACCTGCAATGAAAAAAATAGTTTAGATAAAATTCTCGAGTGTGTAAATGTGCTGCAATGAAAAAAATAGTTGAGATAAACTTCCCGAGTGTGTAAATATGCTGCATTGAAAAAATACGAAAAAAAATACGCTCTTTGAAAAAAAATAAAGCGTTAAAATAAAGAATCCGAAAACTATAATACTGTAAAAAGAACTTTCGGGGAAATATGCGAACGGAAAATTTACTACGAAGAAATAATGAGTTCGGGAAAGTCATCTTAACAAATCCTTCATACCAACCGCCGAGCGCGGCTTGTATGTGAGCGCGGTCGAGCCATCCCGTACGTACGCGTCGGCGCACGCACACACTGACGAGTTTGTTGATGTCGCTGCGCCCGCCGCTGCCGCTCGCAAAGCGACAGCCCTAATGTTTAAGCAATTATCGTTCGCTCGGGGGCCAAGTCAGCGTACTTGTTTTATTCTACTATGTCTGTGTGGTTGGTGGTAGGGCTGTTAAGGGGAGGTATTTCCAGCGCTTCCCTCTCGTTCTCTCGACAGTACAACGGTAAGGGACGGGTATAACAGCGAAGCGGCGCGAATAATCGCGTTTTATATTTTAAAAAATTGATAGATGTAATAAATAAAAAACCATCGGTTATAACAACTCAAGTTATTTACGAGCTTCATTTTGGTAAATGACTCATAATATCAAATCACTTATTTTAAGAATAAAACCTGGAAAAGAAGATAAAATGACACAAAAATATGTAACTTTGTGAATTTATTCTATCGAGCCAACTTTAAAAAATCGTGTTTCCATCGGGTGTATTTCACAGAATAAAGCCTCAACAATATTTCGTAATTTTCGCAGATTTTAATTTTATTGTTTACTACTTCAAAAAGTAATTCTAAGAACGTGTTATTTTAATTTTTCACTAACACCTAGCCTTAAGGCCGCCTGGCTACCTACCACCATCTTATCTAGAGTGCGTTTCATCAAATAGTTACTATGCCGTCATGTTGGCATTCCTGTCTTGTTCCTGCCAGTGTTGCCAACTTAGTGGATTTTCCCACTAAAACTGGTGGTTTCTCAACCACTCGGTTAATTGTTTTTATGTCATCAAGTGGTTGAGTGATTCAGCCTTCTGAAAATGAAACCAATTCTATTAATCCACTAGAAAAACCACTAGCAATATTTCGCCACTAAAAAGGGGGTCGAAACCACCAGTTTTAGTGGAAAATCCACTAAGTTGGCAACACACTGGCAGGAACAAAACAGGAATGCCAACTTGACGGCATAGGAACTATTTGATGAAACGCACTTTATGGCTCGTATTCTAAAACCAAACTCAAAATCAAATCCATGCTTGAATAGAGTTAGAAAACGATGGCGATATATGCGACGAATAGCACCATCCCTTCATAACTGTACTCAAGCAGAGGTTTGAGTCTGAGTTTGGTTTTAGAACACGAGCCTAAAACTGTCGCTGGTACATCTTTGTGTATTTGCTTTGGTTGGTGGTAGGGCTGTTAAGTCTGCCTTTTTACCTACCACCATCTTATCTAAATCTGTGTGTACCTACGCCTGGCTTAATCACCATGGAATTCTGTTATTTCAAGAATGCCAAAAATCTGTACCCAATAGTACCAAATAGTGCCCAAAGGAAATAAATAGTACCCTTATAGTTAAAAAGTTAAAGACATAGTTTGGTGAGTAAGCCAGGCGTAGGTTTTACGCCTGGCGTACTCACCTCGTTGCGCAAAAACAGAACTAGCAATGGCTCCCATTTCTATCTCAATAAATAATACCGGAAATAGTACACTCTAAATTGTTATTTGACTTTTACACTAGAAAGTCATTAATTATGATTGCAAACTTCTTCATACAAAAATTACGTGTGGTACAGTCGAGCATAGTGAATGGTAAAATATTTTTTTACCAAAGGAATTGAGATTGGAATAACTATGGAATTTACTAATAGACAACGACCAAAAAAGGGGGGTCCTGAGGTTGGTGTGTCTGTCTTTGGCACCGTAGCTCACAAACGGGTGATCTGATTTGGATGCGGATTATTTTATATGTAGGCTGGTTTTTAGCGGTGATTCTTACTTCGACTATTGTAACAGTTATCACTAGATTTAATCTAGTATCATTAGACTTGTAGTTGAAGGTGAATGAGACCCACTCCAACTGATATAATTATATGTATCAAGCATTGCTTAAAAATATTTTGTCCAAACTATGTCTAGAACTTTTTAACTATGAGGAAACTTTATTATCTTTAGGCACTATTTAGTACTATTTGGGTACAGTATTTTTGGCATTCTTGAAATAACAGAATTACATGGTGAGGAAGCCAGGCGTAGGTACGCAAGTCTGTCTTTATTACAACGATGTTTATAGCATTGTTGTGTCCCCGACAGTTTAGTGATAAGATAGCCAGTTCCTCAGTGGTTGAGGGTTCCGGGGGAAGCGCGCTTCCACCTTCGACCTTATCGTCACTTACCATCAAGTGAGAAGAAGGCCAAGCGCTTTCCCGTCGTAGAATGAAATAAAAACAACAGAGCGGACAGGAGAGATCAGAGCATTATTACTTTAACTTTATCGATACGGTTAAAGTAATACTGCTTGCTCTAAGTGATGACAGTAGGTCCTCTCAATGCCGCTAATCCCGAAAGATAGAATGACATGCCGCGAATTGAATCCTGGGCTGCAATCTTTCTTTAATTTTTGTAGACTACTTCATCTAAAAACAAAATACAAGCAAAACTTGGGCCAAATTCTGTTAAACCTAATAAAGCAATAATTACAAAGTGTTTCTGCCTAAACATTCAAAGACGTCATGATCTATTCAAAAATATAGATCATGACGTCTTGCAACACAACCGATCTATTTTCTCATAGTTTACCATACTGACATGCAGTCCTATCTCAAAAATTCGCCTGCAATATTGCATTTCTTGCGCCGTGCCGCCAGATACAGGTCGAATATAAACTCTTATTTGATGTTGTGATGGCAAGTGTCCTAGCTAGTGTTCTGTGTTAAAAAGAACTAAAAAATGTTTATCTTATACCTAGTTTAACTTTATGTAGTTGTTTAACAAATGTTATCTGCATTTCAGCCACACCCTGGAATGTTAGGCGTCGCACCACTGCAAGGATTGCCACATCCACAGCATCCACAGATTCATCCCGGTAATTACATTAGTTACATTATGTTCTTTTAAGTATTCATTTAGTATAAAACAGTTATTTAACTTGCGAACAATCAGCCATAGAAAGGTAAACCTCGCCAATTTTAATAATGTCAACAAAATTATACGTCATGTTAGAGGTGCCGAAACCCGTAATATGTCGTAGATTTGAAAATATTATGTCCTTCTTTTGTTACAGGCATGACATTGAACGACTCTATGAATCAACACATTGAACTCGTTTTACAAATGGAGCAGCATCCTCAGTTTGACAACAACAGTTTTGCAAGTACACAACAAGTAAGTATTGAATGTACTTATAAGTATGCATACTGGTATGTATACTGACAAAATGTTTATTTTGTCAAACAACACAAACAAGACATTTTTAGATTTGAATTAACTATTGTATACAAAAAATATAGCATTTCAAAACAAAATGCTTTGCAATCACTTTTTTTATAACAACCCCTCAAGACAATGTCTGAAGCTAGAAAATATCAAAAACAAATGTTCGTACTTTTTTGCCAAAAGTTTTTTACTTTTGGGGGAAAAAGTACCACGTCCAATTACTTTTATACACCGTTCTTTCTGTTTGAAATCAGTAAAAGTGTTCAAAAGTAGTTTAGTAGTTTGAATGTCTCATATTCGCGCCGTGTCGCGTAGCAGCTCATTTAAAAAATACTACCGGACTAAAAACTGCACATGCATCCAACAGCATAGAGCGGCGATGCGCTCACCACCTGTCACGCTGAGCACATATGCAGTTATAACTTGGTGAAACATAGACTATGGCAGTGGACTGCTTCTCGCAGTCCCCATTGCCTAGTCTCCGACTAACCCTTTGGGGATAATAGTCGTGAATCTATGTTGTATGTCATATTCGCGTTAGGTTGAAAAACCAAAAATTTACTTAACTACTCTGAAAATAAAAAACTAGACTGCCTTTTCATTCAATTCTTCGGCCCTGAAAGGCATAAAATAAAAAACTAGACTGCCTTTTCATTCAGTTCTTCGGCCCTGAAAGGCATTTCTCTGCATCCAAAACTTTCCGAAATAACAATTGTCTTATCCCCTTGAGCACCGTAAAACCAGACAATGAGCTAGGGAACAGTATTTTTATTTATTTCTTTTTTAAATATTTACATTTTAACTTAAAATATGACATTAAAATTTTTTCTGTAGCCCTTCAAAATATCAAAATACTTCACAATAGTTTTTTTAAGATTCATAAAAATGACCACGCGCTATTGTTTTTGTGACAATCAAAATACGCGCGAAACCCGCGGCGTGACGTCATCAGATTCCATGATCTCGCACGAGTGGCGCGACTCGTGCGACTTCGTTTTATTAATATGTCTGCTCTGAACCAGTGCAGTTGTGCCACAGATTACTTAAAAATTAATTGTGCAAATGGTTAAGTAATGTAATCGGACGCCCGCCGGGTGCGGGCGACGGGCGGGGGCTATCGGATACGATGACGTCACGTCACGTCAGTCGAGTGCCAGCGAACTAAGCGAGGTAGTAGTGTTTTATGCAATTATTTATGTACAATAACTTTTTAAATACTTCTCGTTCCGAAGTGAAATATAAAAACTATTGGTTTTAGAATAACGACTTCTATAATGGTATAAAGTAAAAATGAACTTTATTTCATTTTTCCCAAGTCCATTGAAAATCAATTGTTTCGCTACCGCCGGCGCTCTTAACCCGTGGTGCGCCAGCCACCCTAAATCATTAAATGCTTTACGTGTCAGGCATTTTGCGATACATCACTTTTTTATTGTTTGATTAGGGAAAAATATTTATTGCGTAATAACTATACGAGATTATCGCGTGAATGAGGTGTCATTCTTTTCTGTATGAGTTTTTGTACGTAGTTAACTACTTAGAATGAACAATAAAGACTTACTTGTAGTGGCACTGGAACGATTTTCTTTTGTTTTCAATATTTCATAAAGGTAACCTTTGGTTTTACTGTTTGTTATAATAATTAACAAACGACACACAACACAATTGACATAATAACTTTTTAATTTACATTACTATGCACCGGTCACATGAATCATAAACACTTTGGCACTGAACTTCACTCACAAAACGATTTTTAACTAAGGAACCAAAATAAACAACCGCCGCCATTAAAAGTGGCCGGCCCGTGTACGTGTGACCTAAAAATACATATGCCTAACTGTAAATAAAAAAAGGTTGCTGATGAAATAATCTACAAACTGATTAATGTTTATAATCACTTTTATCAAAAAAATCAAAACATGAAGGAAATTACAGAACTTTATAACACACAATGTTAGCCATAGTTGTTAGCAAAATCAAAATATCATAATTATACTTCTAGCTCTTCGTTTAATCTAAATTGCCACTATATCACACAACTATTGCATTGCACAAAATCTGTATTAAGTTTCCAGTAAATATAGATAAGAATCATACAAAAACTCATATTTTACGTCGAGATAACATCATAAAAACAAATCACAACAACACAACTTTTCACCAATATGGCTGACGTCCGCTCATAACTGCAGTAACATTTGGTTTTCTTTTTTTCTCGAAAATATTTCGTTTGGTCCGAATCCCACTAGATATGTTAATTTAATCTATAAGGACCATAGAAAATTCACTGATAGCCAAAACTTGTATACTACAACTCGGACCGGTTAAAATAAAACGACCAATCTGAGCCAAGTCTGTTGTACACCGGTAAGTACAAGAGACACGCATGACTCTCAACTATTTTGTACACCCATACGTACATATGACGCTCGACGGGTTAATCCTTAACCTATTATTTTATTTATTTATTATTATTAATATTTTTGTTTTTAGTTTTGACTACGACAAAAAATTGTGTATAAATAGTGATAAATAGTGACGTATATATAGCATATAAATAGTGATACTAGTTTCTAAAGATATTTGAGTATCTTGGTAAGGCTACTAACTTGACGTCAAGCTAGCAGGAACCTAAATACAGTTCGTATCAATGTGATTTATATGTCAAAAAACTGTGTATAAATAGTGAAACGTATACGCAAAATTTCAGTAATAGTACTTTAATACAACGGTATTCAATACAACCGAGATATTACAGTCTCTAACGGCCGAAATTAATAACCGATCCCGAGATAGCGATAGCCCTACTTTAGATTTGTTGCCTAGATATTTCTGTTATATGACGGGAAATAACAACAGTTGCCTAGTAACAAATCCAAAATAGGCATATCTCTATCTCAGGATCAGTTATTAATTTCAGCCGTAAGTGGGCTAGTGCTAACTTGACGTTTCTTGCGATGGCGATTCCAGACAAACGGGTAATTGTACAAGTTTTAAACAAATAAATAAAATTGTGCATGAAGTTGTGAATGTTACGATATAAATAAAAAAAGAATTCTTTGCTATTTTCCAATAATATTAACCCAGATTACCCTGAATTTATTTTTGGTCTCCAAAGTTTATAATTTTTTTATATGTACGTAGTTAGGGTTTCATTGACTTTGGAAAAATACTGGAAAAAATGTAGCTCAGCTGGAAAATCGGAAAAGCGATGGGTGTTTAAACGTACCGTAGGGGAATCCACTACTAAGATAAAGTATGAAAGGTACATAATTATGTATTAATTAATGCATTAAAAGGCCAATTGTGTCATCAAACTATTTTTTTTTGGAATAAATATTGTAATAAAATAAAATAAAAAATAAAAATTTAAACAACAAAACATGTTAAGTACATTTGTTACAAAATAAAGTTTTCTCCATAAATACATAAACTTTTCTGTTTTCACCCAAATGACTGAACCTATCAAATCAGGTAAGTAGTTTTACGACAGTCTTTTGTAAAGGATTTACACACGCTTTGCTGTTCTTTTGTTCAATTTTAGCAAGCCTCTTGCTACTACTCTGCGGTAAGGTGGTTGTATTCTAGAGAGTAACGTAGGCCCGTCACCCTTTATGATTGTCAGCAGTAGACATATCAATTATTTGTGCTATGCTTTTGTTAATGCTAAAGCTCAAGTGGATTATAATATTCGTTATCTTGGATTATAATAGTTCTTCTGATTACATGGCACACTTAGTTGCAGTAGTTGATATCAGCTCAGGTACAGTGGCCTCGGTTATACTCGCATTTTTAATCCACAAGTGTATATGCTTTACATCTTCTCTTCGCTCTAATTAATACAGCCAACATATCTTCACTGTCCAAAGATTATTTGTTTGCCCTTACTATGAACGCTTGAGCCCCCAGTGCGAGCCTGCTGCAACTTCTTTGTCTCCAGAACCCTCGTCTGTGGTTTCTGCATTCGCATTTTCTGAAGGCAAAATAGATATGCCACTCGTTAATTGATCCTCAGCATCAATGTATTCTAGTTCTTCAATAATTTTGTGAAGTTTTAATGATTATCTATGTGAAGGTCTGAAAAATATGACAGACGTTGATTCCCCTACAGGGGGTTTAGAAAGCCATAGAGACGGATATTGTGAATTAAAACTCAATGCTTAAGTTTTATTTCATATTTACGTACTAGGTAGTGGTTATAAATTAATAAAAGAATAGGTATTGTAAAATTTTAGAGCAATATATGGACAGAAGCCATGGTGCCAGCGAAAATTTGAAAAAAAACTTTGAAACCCGAGAAACAACAGAAATCCTTTTTTTTTTAAATTCTACTACTGTGTTACTTTTGATCAATGTTGAACTTTGCTCCACAGTAGTAAGATTTATTTTAAACTTTTACTTTATTTTAATCATGTAGTGGGTATTACTAAGCAAAAACGTGAAATATCTATTTTTTGACTGTGTCAATACATATCATCGGTTCAATGCTATTGATTTGGTATTTAAACAAATATTTTTCTACCCACTTTTTTACGTATATACCTAGGCACTGTTATTTTTATTAAATCTCATAAAAGGAGAACCAGCACTTTCCATAGAAAAAATGAATTAGGTCATAAAGTAAAGCTAATATTATTTGCTACCTAAACCAAGTTTTGTCTTATTTTTATCGTATCGCGGATAAGAGTTATTTCATTATTAATATTTATAAATATGGAAACACTGAGTCTTCAAAAGGCAGACATGTTACTTCAAAAATGTATAACGTGGCGGCTTAAACCATAATTATTTTGCTTTAATAAAAGTGAAATGTCAACATGCCGTCACGTCATGTTTGATTTGACAGCTAGCGGCTGTACAACTGTCATTTGTTGACAGATATTGCCAGATGATAATGAATTACAGATTAAAAAATTAAAAAAGTATACAACTTCAGCATAAAACGCCGGGTCTCCTTTCCGATTGTGTCAGTACTCTTCTCTCTGTTTAATTATACATAAGATACATTCTAATTTTAATATAAATCTTATCAAAAAAATAATGTTACAATCATAAATAAAAAATTAACATTCTTTTCCGAGAGATGGTGCTGTTCTTATGATTATCATTAATAAAAATCGATATTGTTTGATACCTACATTAAATTATAAAACAAGTGTAATAATTATAAAAAATCATTAATAAATCGGATTATTTTTATATTTGGAATGTAACAATCCGTGTAAATCAGTTTAATTTTTTTAGTGTTACGCATAAGAAAATATCTACCTCATATTAGGTAAGTACCTATATCTTTTTTGTAAATATACCAAAATTTGAAAATAAGCTGCATACCTTTATAAACGATACTTACTGCTTACACAAATTAAGTATACGGCCGCGCGGCGCGCCCGGACAGATGGTCCGCTCGGAACTAAGCGCCATTTTGCTCATGCACACATTGACGTTGCGTTTACAGGCCGTCTCAGGCAGTCTCAGCCTGGCTTTCAGTCCGGCTGTCGCGCGATTGTTACTATCACGTTACTATTGTTAGCTACGCATTGAAAAAATGGATACTCGTCATTATTACAGTTGCAGTGTCTTTGGATGTTTGAATACAACTCGAAATTGTGATTATACGTTCTTCACGTATCCTAAAGATGTTGAAAGGTAGGTAAAACTCGGTTTTCTCTTGTTAGTAGGTACCTACCTATAGATAAGTTTTGATAACGATCAATCATTCATTGTTTATTGCATATTCAAACTCAGCAGAAATGGACTTATAGGTACTTTTTCCTGAACTTATCATTCGCTGGTAGGTATAGCACCAGTGTTTTAGGTTAATAATGTGATAGGTGTACTTAGGTACCTAATAGGTACTTATCTAATTCTCTTTGTCGGGGCGCGGGCGGCCCAAGCGCAGGAGACGCATGAATCTTGGTAGTACCTACTTACCTTCGCTACGCTGATCCATGCCTGGTATTACCTACCTACGAGGTAGGTAGGTATAACGACTAAGTATGATCCAGCCCGTCCGGCAGGCAGGCGGCATCCGTGAGATCGTTTCATTTTCATTTAAGAAACATTTTAACGAAAGAATAGAGTTCCGTACCTACCTCAAAAGTACTTATAAAAGAAACGATAGGATCACTTCGTTGTCCGTCCGTCTGTATGTTCAGAGATCTTTTTTGCCTAATGGTTTTTTTATCCAGGCTTTTTCTGTTTTTGGCGGGATCACTAGGTAGGTAGGTATAACACCATAGCACAATGCACGTAAAATGGCGGCGAGCCACCATAGTTTGAACTTTTATTTATTTTTCTGTTTTTGGCGGGATCACTAGGTAGGTAGGTATAACACCATAGCACAATGCACGTAAAATGGCGGCGAGCCACCATAGTTTGAACTTTTATCGTCGTGTGTGACCTCGAGTAGAGTCGATATGTTTTATGAACTTATGAACATGCTTTTAGATAAATAATGTTCTGCTACCCATTTAGGCATGTAGGTATAATAAGATACATGTGTAAACATGAAGCACCTAACCTACTTATTTCAAAATTCGGAGTTAGTACAGTAGCAACCCTAGGTAGTCTAGCCAGTTTAGGTAGTTATTTTCGAGAACGGCCAGAGCGGGCTTTCTGAAACCCTCTCTATTTTGTGCTGCTTACCAATTTTAACACAGACATATAAAACTTTTCTCGTATCACCGCACGTAAACAAAATTACGCCATCTCTCGGTGTTTCTTTGTAGGTACTACGTCAGCGACACTCGTTCGTCCCCACCTCAGAATAATAGCTAAAGCCAGGCCTCCGTCACTCCATATCAGTGTTGCCAGATCCGTAGGTCAAAAGTATCCTAGATTTACTGCAAAATTATCGTGTTTTTATCGCATTCAAAAAGACAGAATTTGTGGAAAGTCGACGAATTATACAAATTATCGTGCGATACTTAATTATTATTTTTTATCGCATGCCCCTCGAAATTATCGTGGATCTACGATAATTATCGCACGTCTGGCAACGCTGCTCCATATACTTGCGCGCTATAATTACCCTCCCGCCGGCCGAGCGGTCTCGGGCCGTTTGCGGACCAAATTCAGTGCGGTTTTCGCAAGCGAAGCGCACGCATGTTGTTCAATTTTAATTGTTCCATTCGTTTGTACGCGTACCGACGATGCCGTCTAGTGCCTTATGTGCAGTAGATGGTTTTGTTGTGCAGTAGTAGTTTTTTATTTTACCTACACACTGACCTCTATTTACTTTTGATGATGATGTCAGCACCAATTTATAAAAAAAATATATTTTATAAATGATACAATTTTAAACTACCACCTATAGTCAGAACATATTCACAGTTCCCAATAAAATAGACACAAATAGTTATTTATGTTAATTTAATTTTATCGAAGAGAGCCCTGCGATTGGTGTGGTATCGCGCGGTAGGTTATTTATTATAGTTTAAATATTAGTAGGCTATTATAGCAGTAGGTATTGGTAATTTTCTGCTGAGTGAGGTATCTGTTAACTCTTCTTTAATCTGTGCTAAAGCATAGAAGGAGTGCTATGACATTTGTTTGTCACTCCGTTTGTTGTCAAACAATTTCATTGTGCATCCCTTTTGACGTTTTTATCGATATCGAAAGATGCCGTTTTAGTCTAAGATCCGAGTATAGAACGACCTTCACCGGGAAGGTTAATGGATGAAAAGTATTTTATATCAAATTTAATATGTTAAATAATATATCGCGAGTGGGTTGGCTGAAAAATTTCAGTCCAGTACCTTTAATGATTAATTTAATATTAAAAAAAATATTTTTTTTACATTGCACTGGTTTAATGTGTGTGTGTTTGTAATGAGCTTATCTTTACATAAACATAAATTTTATTTATTTAACCAGACAGTTGCAAATTACTAATATTGACTTGCCTGTTTATACCTGCCTACCCAAAGTTGACAGAAGAAAAATAGTCAACCTATTAGGTTAAACCTAACGTTTGCATATTCTATAGGATATGATACTTTCGATTGGTACCTATGTAATTTATCGATTATCGAAAGAAGTGCAATATTTAAAAAAAAAAATTTTTAAATATTTAATTAATCATACACTGGACTGAAATTTTACAGCCAACCCACTCGCAATATATTTTTTAACACATTAAACTTGATATAAAATACTTTTCATCCATTAACCGGCTCGGTAAAGGTCGTTGTATACTCGGATCCACTACTATTTGTCCATATAAAAATTCAACACTTTTGATCTACAAAATATCTATAGAAGTTGCTATTTATGAAAATACCTTTATTATTGAAATTTTGCATTCACAATGCTATATAGATATAGGATAAAATGTTTACTAGAAAAATCCCGTTCGAGCCTTCCTGAGACGGTTGTTTTTTTCTAGTAAACATTTTATCTAAAAGATACCTATTTTATACTCACCCTAATTTGGTATAAAAACAACACCGAAGGCCAATGTCTGGGTACATGAAAACTTTCATTTAAAAGCTGTTACTTTACAAGCACCTGTGGCACAGTATAAATATGAGCTAAAGCAGTAAGGAAGCTACGTACAGTCACGAGCACCAATATGTATACACTTTGACTCTTATTCCATTGTATTAAGAGTTACAATTGTTTACATATTTTTGCTCGTGACTGTACAAACGCTCGAAACGACGCACGCCAAGACGCACGTCTTTACAGGGCCCCTAAGCGGACATCGCAGTGCTCTCAGTAGCGCGTATCGCTTCGAGCCGAGTGTTCACTGTTTGTGTATTGCCGGCGCTGTGCGCGCGATTTTTAAAAATGCCGCGAGTGTATTGCGTAGTATACGGCTGCTTAAACTCGGCTTCTTCAAAACCGGAGCTTTTTGTTTTTCAACATCCTGCTCATGTTGAAAGGTAAGAATGATTTATTATTACTAAATAAAAAGCTTTTTCTTTTAAATAAATCGTTTGGTTGTATATGTGATATTTGCCGTACGTCTAAGTACCTATATTTTTGAGCGCGCGTTATTTTAATGGTGAAAAATAATAAGAATTGATACTACGAAACTTCATCCTTAATATACTTTGCTTTGAAAATCGATATCAGGGGATTTGTGTGGTTTCTGACAATGACTCCATTATAGTATGAGACAAAATGGCCTCCATTTTGAACTTTTTAGTTATTCGACCGATTGCTTTAAAAATCGATATCAGGGGATCAGTGTGGTTTCCGACAATGAATCCGATAATAGAATTAGGAAAGTAGCCGCCATCTTTAAGTTATTAGTTATTCATCGATTGCTTTGAAAATCGATATCTAGGGATCTGTGGTTTCTGACAACGACTCCATCATAGTATGAGACAAAATAGCCCCCATCTTGAACTTTTAAGTTATTCGACCGATTGCTTTAAAAATCTATATCAGGGGATCTGTGTGGTTTCCGACAATGAATCCGATAATAGAATAAGGAAAGTAGCCGCCATCTTTAACTTGTTAGTTTTTAATTTTTCAAAAATTAAAAGTGACAACCTTTATGCTTTGCTAGTTATCTCAAAAAGCGCTAACTAGCTGAGATACAGCGCTAACTAAACAAAAATGTTTTTAGTTTTACAAAAATAAGAGGACAACCCTAACGCTCAATTGGCGCGTAGGTATATAAAACAAGAAAAAGGCTGAGCTTCCGTACTGCTTTAGCTTATATTTATACTGTGCTTGTGGGCTGATTGTCTAACTTCGGCATCTGTCGCGGTCGTTTTCAATTGGAGAAGTACATTGCTTCGCATAAAATACTTTTTTAAAAATAGTTTCAAATAGGCAAACTAGCAAAGCAATGTACTTCTGTTTAAGGGCGATTGCGATGGATGTTGAGGTTAGACAATCAGCTCCTTTTTATTTTCTGACTATCTTAGTTAAGCATTAAAAGACTAACTCTCTAACAGAGAGCTACTAAAAATGCGACAGTGAAAATAAAACACAGCAGTATTATTCATATCTCATAATAATTTGTATTATCATTTATTTTTAAAGAAATTAGAATAAAACACGTTAAATATTACTACGTGTGAGTTTCATTTCATATAATTACAATTAAACTAATTAAAAAGAAATAAAGAAGAAAGAAAGAAAAAATATTTATTTAGGACAAAAACAGTTCAGGTAACAGACAAAAATTAAATAATACAAAAGAATGTCCCAAAATGGATTCTGTCGCAGCAAGATGCTGGCCTTACGGTCAGCGCTGGTCTTCCGACGGAACCAGTTTGGTGATGCTGCGATGGGCAACGTTTACAGAACAAAAAATTACAAATATTAAATTAATATTAAACTTATGATAAACGAACACTTAATTAGGTTATAAAACAGATTTAGACATTTAAAAAGTCTAAAAGTCAAAGTAAGTCTAAATACACTTCCTATAACAACATTACGTATGTGAAATTTTTATATTTAAATTTTTAAAGCAGCCTCCCGGAATGCTCAAATATCAAATATAAAACTATAATCTATAAACGCAGCTTCATCTTAACCGAAAGTTCAAATATTTGTAAAAATATTTCTTTCGGATCTCAGAGGTGAAAACTTCTAAGATTTGATGAAGCAATGTTGACTAAAAACATAAGCATCAAGCACTGACAAATTTCGACGGTTGAAAGCCAGACCTCGGTAGCCAAGTGGTTAAGGCAGCCGCCCGGAATGCGGAAGGTACGTGGTTCGATTCCCGCCTGAGGTTGTCGTCTTTTTTCAGTGTTTAAAATTTTACTTAAGTATATTTAAGCGTTAATAAAACGCTCAAATATAAAACTATAATCTATAAACGCAGCTTCATCTTAACCGAATGTTCAAGATCTCAGAGGTGAGAATTTGAGGAGAAACTGCTTAGCGCAATTACAAAGTGCAAAACACAAAAGGTCAAAATCCTAAATCCACCAAGGCAGGACTGGATAGACAAAAATATTTTAGACAAAATTAACACTAGAAACATACTTTATCAGCAACATAATTGAACCCGAAAGATGAAAATGGTAAAATTGAATTTCTAGCGAAGAAAAAAATGGTTGCTGATGAAATTCAGAGAATGAAAAGCGAATATTATCATAATAAATTTTTTGCGTGCAAAAACAAACCTAATAAAATGTGGAGCCTGATCGATAGTCTCTGTCATAATAAGATAAAGGATGTGGCAATACCGGCTAAACTTGAAAAAGATGGTTTAATTATAACGGACGGAAATGAAATCTGTGAATGTTTTAACCATTTAATCTCAACAATAGGTTCAAAGCTAGCGGAAGTTATACCATTTCATTACCATGTGACGGGGTTAATACTGCTGTGACTATTAATTCTAATCAGTTAAGCACTTTTGAGCCAACAACACCTAGTGAAGTCTTAATTTTTTTTATTATTGTGATAACTTCACTGTATTCTTCTTACTGAGGTGTTCTAAGAAAACGTTTTTAGAGATACAAAATGCATTTTAAAGTCAGAGAGCTTGACATTGTGCCCTGTGATTCCTGTTAAGGACTTAAATGTTATTATTGGCGAAGGTAAATTCTTTGAACTTTTTGGTAATAAAGCAACTCATAACATCACGCAAACAATCATATACCTACTTCAGATTTGTGTATTTTGCAAACTAGTAAATGTTTTAAAGGGTATTTTATAAATCTGCATACAATGCTAGTTGGTTTTTTGTTTTTCCCATTCATATAAATTACCTGCCTACATTGTTAGAGTTTCACATTTCTTTTCGTACCTACGCTACGTTTGGAATTGGAATAGGAAGGTACATGCTAGACTTGAAGTCTTGGGGCTACCGGGCTTGCCCTAATCTCAATCCCTGGGCACGCCACTGGGTGGTAGGACTTGTTAAGTCCGCCTGGCTAGCTACCACCATCTTATCTATGGTCTGGCAACAATGTTAATAGCATTGATGCGTTCCTACAGTTTAGAGATAAGATAGCCAGTTCTTCAGTGGTTGAGGATTCCGGGTAAAGCGCGCTTTCCACCTTTAGCGTTATCGTCACTTACCATCAGGTGAGATGAAGGCCAAGTACTTACCCGTAGTGGATAAAAAAAGAGAAATATTAGCATCTCCGGTATTAAGTGTATCCCCAGTACTATCGTCCGCATGCATAGCAAAGAATGATGTTGTTATGCAACATAGGTATCATCGATATGCAGAAAAAACAGGGGTAAGGTATAGCACACACCCCTGTGGGGCTCCAGCGTTCACGGGCTTCAGATCATAGCACGAACTGTCAACTACGACTACGTGCTACACCCAGAAAGAAAGACTCACGTAGGCAATTTCTCAGGAAGCCCGTATGAAGGAAGATCAGAGAGAAAATCCTTATGTACCATACCTTGTCAAAGGCTTTCACTATATCCATGCTAACTGCCGGGGCCTCCCGTTGCCTCTAGGCTGCCTGCCTCGCTTTTTCCGGAATTGAGTTCAGTTCTCGCCGCGAATTTTCCTTTGTCTTCTACCGAATGAAAACGGAAGCCACGAAGTGGTAATTTGAGTTTAGGAAAAAGAAAGAAGTCGGCTGGAGCCATATCTGGTGAATAAAGTGGTTGCTCGATGGTATTTGTTGAGTTTTTGGTAAAAAATTCGTATAAATAAAAAAAAATATATCGTGGTGCAATATCCATGAATTTTTTTTCACAAATTTGGCTTTTTTCGTCGAATTTGCGGTCTTAAACGCCACATAACGCTCAAATAATATTCTTTATTTACCTTTTGACCTTCCGGCATGAATTCCGAGTGCACAACACCGCGATAGTCAAAGAAAACAGTCTACATGACTTTGACTTTTGATCGACTTTGGCGTGGTTATTTCGATTTCGGTTCAGTCGGAAGGCGAAGCTTGTTGACTAGTTTGCATGTCAATCTCGTAAACCCACGTCTCGTCACCAGTAACAATGTATAAATGTTGGGTCGGAATTGACTCGTTCTAGCATGTCCTCGGCGACTCTTATGCGATTGAGTTTTTGGAGAAAATTCAGGTCTTAGGGACTAGCCGAGCGGCAACATGTTTCATACCCAAGTGATTATTTAAAATGGTACAAATCGACTCTTGAGACACAGAAAGTTCAGCGGCTATCTCTCAAACTTGAATGAGGATTTTCTGTCACCATTTCCTTCACTTTTGCAATGTTAACTTCAGTTGAAGACGTTGATGGCCTACCAGAGCGAAGCAAATCTTCCATCACATCTCGACCGCTTTTGAACGCTTTGTACCACTCATAAGCACGTGTTTTTGATAAAGTCGATTCACCGTAAGCCTGTAATATTTTCAGTGACTCCGAACACGAAATTCCATTGGCACGCAAAATTTAAGACAAACTCTTTGTTCGATGTTTTTATCCATTATGAAATTCGCAATATACACTAGATATAAACTAACTAAAATAGCACTGTATTGAATCTAATTAACAGTTGCAACTCAAACTCCGCGCCAAAATGGATAACAGTTGTGCCAATCTAACAACAAAAAATTGAATTTGGAATCATAAACAAATCATAAACGAAACTTTTTTGACAGAATGTATAAATCACCTCGTTATTACCCCTGCGTTGAATCATGATACTGTGCTTGCAAAATTAAAATCAGTAGACAGTACTAAGGGTGCAGGCAGGGTCAGATGATCTGAGTTAGCCGAACCATTGCTCACTATATTTAATGCGTCTTTGACTGCGGGAGTTTTCCCTTATGGAAAACTGCGAAGGTTATCCCAGTTTATAAGTCTGGTCATGATGAACTCATTGCAAATTATAGACCAATCTCAATCCTATCATCGTTTGCAAAAAATTTTGAATACCTTGTCTGTCCGTATCTACAAAGACATTTTGCACTGTATCTGTGTAACTACCAGCATGGATTTGTAAGCTCTAGGTCTACTACTTTACATTTTGCGCTAACCTTATGACTTTCACTGAGTCCTTGGTGAAAGCCGTTGATGCTGGTAAGGAAGTGGATGTTATCTATACTGATCTCAGTACAGCTTTCGACAGAGTTCCACATGATATTCTGATCTAGAAACTGTCAGCCTATGGAATCACATGATCTTTTCTGAATTGGCTTGCATCTTATCTCTCTGAGAGAAGATTTTATGTAGTTCTAAACGGCTTTCGATCTGACACTCGCGGTATAACATCAGGATTGGCGCAGGGATCTCACCTGGGTCCTATTCTTTTTAATATATTTATTAACGACCTGCCAAATTGCTTACACTTTTCTGATCCTTATTTGTATGCGAATGACCTAAAGCTTGCAAAAGTGGTGGCGAAGGATGATGTTGAACTACTGCAAAGAGACATCAATTCGCTCATAAAGTGGTGTAGTACAAATAAAATGCAACTCAACCATAAATAAATGTTTTTACATGAAATTCTCAAGAAAGTGCAATGACTTACATCACGATTATACTATTCAAAATAATATTATTCAAGCGGTGGACATGATGAGGGATCTTGGTGTTGTATTCGATAAAAAACTAACTTTTATACCACAAATAGAGAACATCAGTAATAAAGCTTCTTAGAATGTTGGGTTTTGTTCTTAGGTACATCCCCTCTCCTTACTTCACTAAGTTTATATTTGTACTGGCACCTCGAGACCAACCGTTAGGTTATGCAAGAAGTGCCAGACGTCCCTGCGCCAGTAGAACACTCGCGCAGGAGACCACCAACGTTAGGTCTTGACGCCAAATTAGTGCCCGCCGCAGCGCGCTCTTCATTCGGTACTCATAAGACTAGTGTCTCAGGAGAGTATCCCCGTGAACACGTGTAGTTCACTGCCTATTGTCCAGATAGGTAACCGGAGCTGTCAAGCTCGCTCACTACTCGTTGCACGAAGGGCACAACTCGCAGTTGCCACTGCTCGTCGACTCTAAAGTCGACTCCCAAGTGTCCACCTTGGTAGCGGAGTAGTAAGCACACTCACTTCTCGGAATCCATCCGGGCGCCTAGCCAGTTCCCACGTCCTACGCGGCTGGCTGGACCGGAGACTACGGCATCTAGGAGGCCGCCTCTACTAGTTATCCAGACTAGTACCGGAGATGTCAACACCAATGTCCAATGAAAACCACCGGACAAAGCTGCCAACTATAAGGGAAACTCACGTTCCCCGCAGGACTTCGCTTCTGGCCCCTCAGAGACCGCTACTAGGCCCCGCTCGCTGTGCACGAGTTTGGAAGTCCTGGCACACAATTCCAGGACAGACGAACATTCCCAAGCTCTTCAGCTAACCACACGCCACTACGAGTCCAACCCATGTCCGGATCCCGCCGGAGGCGCCTGGTTAAAGGCACGACCAGCGGGGGGCTTGAACCGAAACCCCGTAGTACCTCTGAAAACACAACCGTACCCGTAGTTCCAGTTGCGATACCCTATCTATTGAGGTCGGTAGATAGGGACTTAGGTACAGTAAATGTCTAAAAAGCAGCAAGACTAAAATCCTGTTGTTCAATAATTTGGTCCGTAGTATCCTAGAATACTGTAGTGTAGTATGGCGGCCGCATTACTCCATGCATTCGCTACGGTTGGAGCGCATACAAAAACGATTTATGTGGCATTTTACATTTGCGGAAGGTAAAACAAAAAAAACTACACTTCTGGCCCCTATTTCACCACGTCGACAGGTGCGACAATTGTCAAGAAAAGATGAAAATTGTCAAGTGGTCAGTTTTACCACGTTGACAAGTGCGACAATTGTCAAAAAATAATTGTCGAGGCTGAACTGTCCTATAGGTGAAAATTTATCAAGGACATTATATAATCAAAGGTATCAAGTATTCGTCTAGGAATTTAGCGAACTCTATTTTCAAATACCTAATTAGAAGTTGTTAAATCAAATAACAATACGTCTTTTAAAATCGAAAAGCCTTCAGTCTCTCAATAACTGCCATACAAAATAATGCCTTCGCTGTCTTTGATAAAAACTTATTTAAAACTATTAAATATTTTCCCGTTATTTTGCAAGTCACTTCAAGTCTGTATTTTTAAGTGTTTGATTTAATGAATAATATTACAAGAAAGAAAAAGTTGTCAATCTTAAAATTGATTTAGACAGCATATCGGTGCTTTTTGGTAAATTTAATAACAAATTGACATTTGACATGAAAATTAAGAAATGGAAAGAAATAGTTTAATCGTTTGTTTGAAACGGAGCAGGTACTTATATGACAAAGATTGGAAATATCTAAAAGACACAACGTGGCAAAATTGGAGAAAGAGGACTGTAGTAAGTTAGTATTTAACAAGTTTCAATACGTGCACCGATTCTATTTATTACATATTCTACACTGATTTTGCTAACACGGAATTTTTCCCTAATCGCAAAATCCGTAAGTTTAAAAGAATAATTAATTCTTTCTTTAAATCTTCATCTATATGCGAAGTCATCAAAATCATTACTATCACTATTATCACTACTACTTTCACGGAGAACCATTTTGAAAATATGCGTAAGTTAACCACGAAATTTTACAATTGTAACGCAAGCATGACATAGCTTTTATCTCATGTCAAGATTTACAGACATATCTACAAATATGTCGACTAAGAAAAATAATTCTTGTTTCACAACTTATTTGTCATTAAAACAATTGTAACAAAATGCCTGTCATGTTTCTAAGTATTTCTATAGAAAATAATTTAAAAAATTGTCACATGTCACCTGTCGCTTGACAATTGTCACTCGACATATGTCACTGACAATTGTCGACGTGGTGAAATAGGGGCCTGGACACATCTATTGGGGCCCACCTTGCATTTTCAGTTTCGTTTAGTCAAAGCTAAAAAATATTAGGTCGAGCAAAAAGTTTTTATACAGTTTTGAACCAGGCACATTCATAATTTTATTCAATAGTCTTTTTTTAAATTTCGAACACAGAATTTTAAGAATCAAAAGACAATTTGGAGCCTGTTCGTTGATATCAAACAATCGAATACTAAGAAAACTTGATTTTATTGGTTTACTTGGATTTAATTCTTGAAAGTGTGATTTTTCTCTTTGGATTGCAACAAACATTACTTATTCTTAACATTAAGGTGAGGTTCTATCAATAATCTATGGATAAGTATCCATAGATTATGTACGACGTGGACCATGTAGGACCAAATTTCCTTTTTATGCATAATAATGCAAGAGCCCATACGGCTGGCATCGTCAGGGAATATCTTCGGGATGTGAACATCACAGTTATGGACTGGCCAGCCAGAAGCCCAGACATGAACCCAATTGAGCACATGTGGGACGAGCTAAAAAGACGTGTTAGGGCTCGTCAGCCAGTTGCCCAGACGATGCAGGAGTTGAAAACTGCCGTAGAAGAGGAATGGGAGATGATCCCTCAAAATTTCATAGAGCGGTCGATAAACTCTATGCCTAATCGTATGAGAGCTGTCGTAGATACCCATGGAGGCAACACGCGTTATTAAATTAAACCTTTATTTGATAAAACATGGTTTTTATTCAAAAATCAACTGCCTTCATCAAGGCGCATACCCGACTTGTTAGGCGTAGCTCCATGTCGTGTGGTATTCTGAATTCAAATTTAAAACAATACGATCGAAAAAGATGGTAAAATGTATCAGGTTTAAAACTGCATTAATAGTTTTTGTTCAATCTAGCAATCATATTTAAGTAGGGGCCATAGAAACCTAAACTCTGAGGTGGGCCAATAGATGTGTCCAGAAGTGTAGTATCCTACAAAAATAGACTCCAAAATTTTTATTTACTATCTTTAGAAAAACGTAGGGATCTTATTGATACTATGTTCGTTTACAAAATTTTTAACAACAAAATTGATTGTCCGCATTTAATTAGTTTATTTAATCTTCGCGTTCCTTCCCGAATTCCGAGAACCCCAATTACTCCTTTGTGTCCACCGTTGAGGAGAACTGTACTGGGTAGCAGCTCTCCTGTACCTGTGTATGTGTAAATTGATAAATAGCGTCAGCCATATGATTGATTTACACAATGACGCCTTAAATGTATACCGCAAATCCATTTGGAAGCATCTTTCTGGCCCTGAATTCTCTAACTGAGTTACGGTTATTTTTTTCCCATAATCAATTTGTACAAGTTTATGTTAGTTTATAATTTTATTGTAAATGTTTAGTTATAAGTGTTTAACTGTCTTTATTTATAAGCATGCTGTGTTTACCTGTTATTAGTTGTTACATTTAGCTTAGGTATTTTGTAAGAATCTTAAATTGTATTTATCAATGTAAACAACTGTTGGTAGACCTAATAAAATAAATAAATAAAAATCACATTGATACGAACTGTATGTTTTAAGGTGCCTGCTAGCTTGACGTCAAGTTAGCAGCCTCACCAAGATACTCAAATATCTTTTGAACCACAGTATCACTTTTTATATGCTATACGTCACTATTTATGCACAATTTTTTGACGTAGTCAAACCATCTAATTGTGTGGTAAGGCTGCTAACTTGTCACTCACAAATTACTTGACTGACAAGATCGTAAATGATCAATCAATGATCAAAATTGAACGCATATTTAAAAAAAATATAAGTGTTAAAAATAAAGGCCCCCGGTAAAGTAAACAAAAACTGGTTTAATATGTTTCAATGTTATGTTCGGCGCAACGTCAATAATGTTAAGCTGTTCAGAGTGTGGAGTAGGTAAGCTCGATGACGCAGCGGTTAAGGGGTGCCGCGCGATTGCAAAAACTGACATAAGTCTCTTAATGAACTTCAAAGCAAAATCAATCATATTGATATTTGTAATTAGAACAATTCTGCTTTGAAGTTTCAGACCTATTAATTTAATTAGAACAATGTTTTTATTCTGCGAAATGTGCAATCCATCACGCGCTTGTGTTAAAAATTAAAATTTTACTTTTTAAAGAAGGGGGTGCCCTGCGGAATATCAATACAAATATTTTCATGTAAGAATTATTGTTTCATGCGTAAAATTAAGAAAGTTGTCGAAATTATATGTTTTTAGGAGTCATTAGAATTATGTATTGTTTGTTATTGTTCAAAGAATTTGTTCAAATTTCAACAAGGCCATGACCTTGCGCAATGATCAGGCTAACGTCTATATGTTCTTTTAATGTATTTAACTAATTCAGCGCATAGAACAAATGACTTAAAAATACGTAAATTTTCACAATTTCGTGCAACCATTCAGTTTTCGATCTTGTGAACTTTCGCAATACCTTGTCTCTGGCCGGGTGACCATATTAAAATCAAAATTTATTTATTCAGTAAACTTAAAATAAGCATTTTGAATCGTCAAAAGTTAATAGATGGATGGGCACCCGCCCACCCACCCATTAAAAAAAACATCTCGTGCTCCTCCGTGTTTAGTTAGACACATAAAGCTGTTGTTCTCGGTCGTTATCGTAAGTAACCCACTAACATTTTGGGCTATAAGTAAGTTTATTTTTTATTCAAATAAATTTTTACAATAAAATCTTTTTTCTCTTGACTACTCAGACCGATTCGGAACTTACTTCGGTTTACCGGTTAGTGTTGACCTGTGAACAAACTGCATTATGTGTTCATTCTGGGCAGTACTTAGTCCAGCCAGACCCTGTCAATGTCCTTTGACAGTTTTGGATAGGCGGCAGGCAGTATTGTATAGGCGTATGCGGTTTTTTTAAATTTGCTATTACGTAGTACTTTAAATCCTATTTGATTATAACTTCAACTAGTTTCTACCCGCGATTTCCCTTGGGTTAATTTTTTCTATCTCTCTATCAAAAATCAGAACAGAAGGGACTGGCACATATTAAAGGAGGCCTATACCTAGCAGTGGGTGGTTGCGGGCTGATATGACGATATCAAAAATCATCACCATATCGGTTCAGCTGTTGAAGCGTGATAGCTTAACCAAGTTATCAAACTCGCTTTATAATTTAAGATATTCGTAAGAATGTGGGTATAAGTGCAGCTAAGAATCTAAAGTTTCTAAAGTGTATGATACTAACTTTAATACCGTAAAATCCTTTAGTCTTAGTTTAAACCCATATTATCATACGTTTCTATTTTTAGACGAAATTAGCCTTTCAGTCCAGAATGTCAAGTTCCCAAAAAGTCAAGCGGTTTCAAAATGTTAAATCTACGAAAATAAGAGCTGTCGTTTAATGACATTTTGTCACCTTTGACGAAGCCCAACAATGTTGTTAACGTTATTAATATGGCGAGATACTTAAGTATGACTTTTGGTAGTAGCTAGGTACCCAGGCGGAACAAATTACCAAAGACCAAATCGAGCATAATATGTATTCACGCTGTGAATCGATCTAAAGAGAGAAGAGCAGTGGTTATACCGCTTGAACAGGTGATCGATTCCCAACGTAAGCGGTGACTTTACAAAGACAAACACGCACACCTCTCTTGCTTCAATTGCGATTACAGACTCCTTTCGTGTTGGGTGAAAATGGCGGTCTAGTTTAGTTAGTTGCGGTTGTTGCAGTACGGCGGGCCGGGCGGCGTGGCGGGCGGCGTGGGCGGCGCGGGCGGCGGCGGCGCGGGCGGCGCGCTCGTCAACGGCGGCGCCGCGCTGCCCGCGCCCGACTCCGCGCAGCACCACCAGCCCTTCGACGTGCAGGTCAGTTGCTCCTTTTGTGCATTATTGAAGCGAGGGAACATCACATTCGCGACTCATGATTCGACTAGCATAAAACCTTTCACTGCGGAAGCGACGAACATCGAACTAAAGCGGCCACTTGTGGGGAACATGTAGTAGAGACTACTTCTCAGGCCGGACTGTTGATAATATTAACTGTGTTATATCATCGACTGCGTCATTATTTCCATACCTTAAAAATATTCCAATGTCAGAACAGGTTATATAATGATATACTTAAGGTGAACAGACAGCGATATCGTCCTTGAATTGACCATACATTATAACTGTAGAAACGCTTTTTTATAGTTTAGATCGGAGGGTATTTCCATAAAATAATTACTGGAAAGTTACTATTAAAGGTTTTTCCATAAACCTGTAGTCATTTTGATAATAATTTACAATTTTACAGTAAGAAGAAGAAGTATGAATCGGTGCTAAATTGAATATTAACTTTATGGCAATAAACAAGTTAAACATGGCAGCAAGGGCATTTCTATTCTCTATTTCTTTTACAGTGTCAATTAGAATTGAAAAATGCCCTCCCTGTCATAAAATGGTACTTTCCGTTACAATAATAAAAACATAAAACAACGACAACGACATAAAAAAAAATGTAATAATAAAAATAAAAAGTTCAGGTATTCATCAATATAAAATAATTAATGTAATCAATGTCTTACAGTACAGAAAAATGAAATGTAAGACTACAACTACTTACTAATATACTACTAATAAAAATAAGTTAAGCAAGAGCAGACCAGCCTCCACAGGCGGCACCCGTTCACGAGTATGACATGTAAATCAGCCATCGCTTCGCCCAACCATGTTTTACTTATACGGCCGTGACGTCTTTTGTCCACTATTACTCGTTTTTAAATAGAATTTGTTTTTATTGATGACTAATAGAACAGACGTTGTCATGTCCAAATCACAATGACAACTCAACTGTAAGAAAACAGCAAAAAAATTTAGCAACCAATACCTATATTGCACGTCTTTTTTTTTTTGAGAAATTTTTTTTCCTTACCGTTTATATCTTCCCTGAACTTCCACAAATATTTCAAGATCAAAATTTGCCAAATCGGTCCAGACATTCTCGAGTTTAAGCGAGACAAACGAACAGCAATTAATTTTTATATGTATAGATGATTTTTGATTAATTATATTTTTGTCGTCATGCATTTTGCTAAATGTCTTACTTACCATGTGTTGTTGTTTCTTTTTCTTTAATTCTTCGAATTGTTCCTGTAACCTTTTGACAGTCTTCTTTTCGGTCATGAAGCCTGCTTCTGCGCTGATTGCGGAATTTATGACTGAAGTAGCGGTTTTACATAAAGCCCAAAGATGGTCTTGTGTCTTACCCTATCTCTCCTTCTATCTTGTAATGTTTAGACTTTATCCAGATGTAACCTGCTACTTCTACTACTCTTCTAGTTTCAACTTTTGTTTTTGACAGAGTTTCAGCTTTTCACTTCATGAGTTTTACGAATCGGACATTCTGAGCCTAAACCAAGATTTTGCTTCTATCATTGCCACTGAAGCCCCAAGTGTCCATATATGGACGCGCTCTCCATTCGACTTTGTACCGTGTTTTGATACACTTAGAGACTACTTTAGTATGAACAAGGTCGATTATTTCGGTTTTGTGGTTTATTTTATGCATCTTGAACGCAAAATTTAACATGATTTGATTTTTTTTTTCATTTCCGCAAATTTAAATTCACGCCAAAAATAATATTATGTACCTGCTGTCAAAATTTTTAGAAATTGCGATTCCAAGACTGAGAGGTTAATGACCAGTGATAGGAATAGGCAGACTGTATTTACATAAAATTCTTGACGGCACTTAACATGGACCTGTTAATACCACCACATTTGATACCGGTATCGATTCTTTTTCTATTCAGTACCAATGCAGTGGTTGGAAGCGTTTAAAACTATACTTCCCTTATTTAAAATAGTTAAAAAAATAAAAGTAAAACAAAAAAACAGATCCATGTCATAACATGTATTTACCGAAAACTCTTGACGGGACATATCCCGTCAAGAATTTTAGGTAATGCCTATTCCTATCAATGTTAATGACATACTTAGATCATTGTATTTAGCTAGTTGGGAGGAATTAAAAAAATTACTTACCATCCAACTATACAGAGTACCTACACTACTATGCTGGAAACTGTGAAATGCTGCTATTCCCCACGCCGGGAATTAAACCTGGAAGACAGACTGAATAACCACTACACAATACGAGCTACTGCCTCTAAACAAATAAAATATTGCTCAATTGAAGTGCTGAACAAGTTCTGTATTGTTAATTATTGATTACCTATTAATTGTTTAAAAGCTTTATTCGCGAATACTAGCATTATAGCAATATAAAAATGTTTGTAAGTATATACAACTGGGAATTTAACAACAAATATAAAAAAAAATTCATGTTAATTTTAAACAAACTGGTTATAGTTTCTTGTTGACCTTCATTTCTCCAACAGCCAACCAAACATGAGTGAAGCAAAAATAATAGCCTTTGAATGAGGTAGAGGCCTACCTACCTAAATCAAAGGTATTGGTTAGAAGTGAACCTTTCTTGGACGAATTTCGATGAGATGGGCGTGAACTTTTACTCACATTCAAATAATATTTGGCCTATGAATCTTTCAAAATTATAAATTACTTAAATTGCCTTTTTTTCATTGTAGCTTATTTTTTCTAAACCATGTGCTGCTTTTCTTTCTATTCCATATCATCATCTTAATTAAACATTTAAAATGTCTGTAACTTGGTTTTCTTTTAATTTCCATAGTATTGTTTAAAAGTTTTTTTAATACTGCATGCACCTAATTGCGATTATTTTTTATAGTTTGAATTTTTAAAGGTGCTTGCTACACATTAGGTATTAAAGCGTATAATAGTGTTTTACTGTGATATACTTAAACAAGTATTATTATTTAACATACAACAGTTACTGTACTATAAAAATTTCATCTGTATTGTCTATTGTTTGTTCTACAGGTTATTTAAAAAATATAATATACTAATTTCTGCACTGGTTTCATGTATGCGAAAACATCCAGCGTTTTAGAAATCCTTCCGTTAATAATCCACCCACATAAATATCTTTCGCCACCAAACCGATTCAAAGAGATTTTACCTTATACATTTCAACATCAATAAAATTAAACATTTTTTTTAGCATTACTGCTAAATAACAGTGCGGTTTGGTCCATACCTGTAGTCCAGACATACCTGGCCGGCCCGAGGTTCAATTCCTAATGAACGTATTTATTCCTACGTGAGATGAAGCCAAACACTTTCAAGGTTGTGAAATATTAATAAACAAAATGCTACCTCCGGTATTTAGGGAATTCACGGAAACAACTTGTATACAAAATTTACCTTGACGATACAACGACATGTATGCATTATCTGAATTTTATAACGTCAGCTTAAGTGGAACATTGCCTAAATGCAAGTAAAGCAATTAAATTGAGTAATCAATTTGACAATATATTTTTATAGTATGAAAGAATTGTTTTCCGTGTATCTTTGGGCATACCTACTTGATGTGTTTATTGGTCCCCAGATATTTTTTCTCTTTCTTTTCCGAAATTGAATCTTTTTAAACGTATCTATAGATTGATTTTAATAAGTACAATAAATTGCACTCAAAGTAAGCATCATGAATTTAGATTATAGTACACACACATTTTACCACTTTGGAAGTGTCTCTCGCGCAAACTATTCAGTTTAGAAAAATGATATTAGAAACCTCAATATCATTTTTAAGACCTATCCTTTGATACCCCACACGTATGGGTTTAATAAAAAAAAAATTGAGTTTCAGTTCTATGGGGAACCCCCAAAATTTATTGTTTTTTTTTCTATTTTTGTGTAAAAATCTTAATGCGGTTCACAGAATACATCTACTTTCCAAGTTTCAACAGTACCTATAGTTCTTATAGTTTCGGAAAAAAGTGGCTGTGACAGACAGACAGACATGACGAATCCATAAGGGTTCCGTTTTTGCCATTTGGCTACGGAACCCTAAAAACAGAATGAAATCGATGACATAAACACAAAAAGCCATATATTAATAAAAATCAATTGCTGAAATGTTTGTATGCGCATGCATCACTTCAGAACGGCTGCACCGATTTGGCTATTTTTTTTTGTGTTTGTAATTGTCAGGACAAGTTTTGTGTGAAATAATTTTTTTGGAAATTCGTCACGCAGTTCGAGGTGTTTGCGAAGTCGCAGCGGGCCGCTAGTAAAAATATAAAACTGCTACTTTTTGAGTAGGTTGTAGGTTCAAAAGGTGGAATATCATTTACAAAAATTGTTGCCGCAAACTGACTTTCTTCCCTAAGTCAAACCGAAGTTATGACACAAAATGGAGCTGTAGCTTCCCATTACCTACTACACGGAACAATTGTCTTGGCGATCCATTTGATTGTCGCACAACCGGTTTGGTTTTAGGATTTTTCTCGCTCAACATAGCTATGCACCTAATGCGAAGGCTACACGCAAGATCTTTGTTGTGATCCGTCAATATAAACTAACGAATTACGATAAATTATTGACGTGTAGTGTAGTGTATTTGACGGATCACAATATTTATCGCTGGATTTCTGGAAATCCTGTGATCTGATCCCAGATCCTAGATCGTGATATTTATCTTGCGTGTAGTGTTGCGTGTCAATATTTATCGTGTCAGTAGGTACGCAACAAAACGGCAGCGATGGAGGATCCGAAAGTAATTTTCGTAGTCGTCCATTTCATCGTGAAGTCAATTTTCGTCCAATTAATTCAAATGTGTAAGTATACTTTTCTCTCTTTTGCAGCGTTTTTCATCCAACGCTTTCTTTACACTCTTTTGTTTAAAAAAAGGCTACAATTATTGCCACACAAGCTCTAGTTTTCCTCTGTCTAGGGTCCATCACGTCTGCCTCGTACAAAGAACGCTTCAGTATTTGACTAAATAAAAAAATAAATATCATGATAATTTCACAATATTAATTGACGTGTAGCGTTTGCCTAAGGCCCTTGCGTTTACTAATAATGTGATGAGTTACTTCACTACTATACAGCATCAGGTGACACTCATTTTGGAGAGAGAGAGAAGAGAGACGATAATTTAGAAAATATAACTTGTTCCTTAGAGAAGTTAAGGTACATGCAGTGTGTTTAACCGTTCAACCACACAGGTAATTAAAACTTTGTTAAGGAACGAAAGCTTGAAAATTGTCGCTGTGGGAACATTGAGTTATAATAATGTAAGCTGTCCTGTGGAGCGCAGGCACTGTAAGGAACGCATTTGAAGTGTGATTTATTTCATACTAAGGCGCGCAAAGCCGCAAATTGAGCGCGAATATAGTTTAAAACCTAACCTTACTAAAATTGTTATTTTACTAGCGGCCCGCCCGCGACTACGTCCGCGTGCTGGAACCGTAACCCGCGAAGAATTTCCAAAAAAAATTTTAGCATTCAAAACATGCCATGCTAATTACAAACACAACAAAATTAGCCAAATAAGTGCAGCCGTTCTGAAGTGATGCGCGTACAAACATTTCGGCAATTGGTTTTTATTAATATAGATTAAAAACTAGCGGGTCGCGCGCGACTTGAGGGCGTGAACACCCCACACCCCGTGACAAATTTCCTAAAAATTTATTTCATGCAAACCTTGCCCTGACAATTACAAACACAACACATAAATAATTAGCTAATGCAGCTGCTGTTCTGAAATAATGCGCGAACATACATTCGTGGCATTTGTTATTTTATTTAAACCTGTAGAGGTTCAAGTATTTGATCGTCTTTCCAGTAAATGGGTATATTTAAAACAAATATTTTATCGTACTCACGCCAGCAGATCAACCAAACCAAATAAAAAACAAACCAACCAAACTGTCAAATTAAACCAATCGATATTGATCCTTTTTTTATAAAAGAAGGAGGCAAACGAGCAAGTCGGTCACCTGATGGAGAGAGTGAGCAAAACCAGAGGAATCGCAGACGCGTGGCCGGCTGCCGGCCTTTCATGAAGGAATGGGCTCGTTTCTTGAAGATCCCTAAGTCGTAACGGTCCGGAAATACCACCGCGCCGAGAGCTGGTTCCACAACACTGTAGTTCGAGGCAAGAAATTTCGTGAAAAACGCACAGTCCTTTACACCCTTTCTTCTTCTACTTTGATTTATTATAATATTACGAATTATCTAACAGGTACTTATTAACGTTTAAAAAAACAAAAAAACAACAGAATATTATTTCAAAAAGAATTTTATTGGTATAATATACCTAACAATATTAATACAAATACTTAATGTTCCTATCTAGCCGTAGTTTCGGAACAATCTTCGGACATTTTCTAGAGTGTTTGCTCACCAGAATCTGGTGTGATGCCAGGGTGTCTCCGTACCCACTCTACTTTCAAAGGCGATTGTGTTGAGTTTGGAGACTGTATTTGTTATTCTACGTCAGCATCATAACGGACACCGTTTTTTTTTTAATTCGCAGATCACATCTCAATATTTTACCATTCTCTTTAATACTGCATAACATAATAATTATATTGTATTTTTAGTTGAACTGTCGAATTAACGAAAACCTTTTAATGATATATTGAAAAAGCAGATACTTAATAACTTATTTATGAGCAGAATTTTATTTAGGGCATCGAATTTACTTCAAATTTGTCCTAAATTAACCCCTCGAGATATTTTGCACCTTTTACCAATCTGTAATAGACTTAAGATAACTGCGCACCTTTCTACCTAGGCGCAGTCGCTGGGTCATTGCTCCCACCATCTAAGAAGTTTGCCGTTAGTCGCAACTGAACGGCAAACTTCTTCCAGTTGTCTGTTATTTGTAATAACAACTCTTCAACGTCTGCTTCACTCACTATTGCAATTTCTATATTGATAAAAAGGATAGCCTGAAATTGTCATAACTATTTGAATCGAAATGTGATATTGTTGCGGAAAATTCGGGAAGCTGTTTCGCAAACGATTATTCCGTTATCGATAGTGTGTATAACGCGTGCCCCGCTAACGAGCGACTATCTCCGGGCGCTGTTCCCACGGCGCGAGTCTAGGAAGCAATAAAGCTACACCGTAACTGCGCACACCATTACCGATTGTAACGGCGCCCAAGCTCGATAGAATCGATGTCGATCGTGCGACGCCATCCGCCGACACCGCGTTGTGTCAATATCGTCTTATCGAAGTGGCGTGTTGTCACGACGCCACTACTTCAGAGACCTGCTTCGGTAACCTTCTTAACGGTTCAATGTTTCTGCTTTGTTAAATAGGTTTCAACCGTTACTATTGATAAGTTTTTCTAAAAGTGATAGTACAAAGCCAGCTATTTGGTAATTACTAAACTGTTGTGAAAGCCAGTTTGCGATGCCATAGAAGTAAATTCTGACGCGTAACATGATTATTCTAAGAAACAACATCATATTTCTGTTGATTCTGTCGTGGTAATAAGTTGAAGCTATTCTTTAGTATAGCTAAAATTAGGTAAAGCTAGAACACCAATGTAGGACGTAGCATTAAGTCATGTATGTAACTCGGTACCGTTCTCATGACTTAGATAACAGGCCTTAGCACTGCCTGCCGGGCGCTTACCGGAAGTATTATTGTTTTCTATTGCTTATAAAAGTTTCAACTTATTATGTAGTTAAATATTTTCTTTCAAGTTTATGTTAAACATTTTCTAAGAACGTAAGATCATTTTAAAGTCTCTAATTGGAACAAAAAAAACTTGCTGAGTAACATTTAATATAACTTGCCAGATTGCGGGGTCGATAAACTCTGCAACGACAGTCCGTTGTTACCTGCATTGTTCGATGTCTGCAATCCGTGTGAAAACTGCAATCTAGGTTACCTACTCTTTTACGACGTGGCAATATGCCATTGTATTTCCTTAGACATGCTAATCATAGATTTATGTCTATAATTCTGACATGTGTAATGTAAAAGCTGAGTATAATTTGTTTTATGTAGCACGCTTTTTCAGAGACCTTTTTTTTCGAGTTTTCAGCACTTATGTTTTGATGTTATCTTAAAAATTCCACTTGTAATATACATAATTAACGGACGTTCACTTGACTATTCATTACTGGCAATTAATTCCCGCGGGTTGCGCTCCGCGGCGCCGAGATCGACCTCGTGGGAAATTAAACTGTGCGCGGGCCGTCTTCTGCCGCCCGCCGCCTCGCACCCGACTTCGCCGCCCCTCTAACACAACACATATGAGAGCACTTTCACTCGCTGATTCCCCGATTTTTCTAGATGCAACTTGTTTCTTCACTTGCAGCTGAAGCCACAAAGAATACGTAAACAAACACGTTCTAAGTACTGCAATTAGATCTTGCGGTAAATTTTCTCTTAATGCATTTATATAGAACTTGCTAACTTGTACATTCCTATGTTTAAATAATCTAGCAAGTATGTATTGAAATTAGTTTGTGGAGGTTGTTACGGACACGCCTTGGTGGCTCATTAAATATGAAGCCGTAATCAGCGTGGCGCTCGCCGGGCTCACACCGCACCATGTTTCAGGACTTTGGGCCGGTTTGTATATCTTATGTTGAACCGAAAATTTGTTATTTGGTTTACATTTAAAATGAAATAACTTTTATTATCCTATAAAAATACTTTGACTGCATACCGTAAAATGTTAGACCGATTAAGATACCCTATTTGTGTCAAACTAACATAAATAAATATAAATTTTATGCAGTACTATCTTTATACAGCCTAAAACCTTACGTATTCTATATTATTTATATTATAAAAAAATCCGAAACTGGTAAAAATGCCTCTGTCAATTATAAAACACTTGCGGGATTCAAATGACACCCCGTGACCACGTATCACAGACAGGATCACTATTCCAGAAAGCCTTAACTTAAAATATTATGCATATAAGTATAATTTATTTTACGTGTTAACACAAACACAATATCCTGATCTTGTCCCTCCAAAAAGCTTGTGTTAGGTATAATAGGTCCACGTTACACGTCTAAAGTGGCTATGGAAATCTTCGTTCGGCGACGACAGCGCCAGTAGCCGAACGGCCTCAATAATAAAATAACAGATATGATGTACGAAAGTACATACTGATGTTGTTATTATTATTACTTCGAAGGGTTTGCACAGGGTTTGTACAGCAACCATGAGTTTGGTTACCTACCTACTAAGTAGGTTCGCTCCGTTTAGGAATTTCCATTTCCTTGAACGTCCTGTTTTAAGGTATTAAAATAACTGGCATCAGCCCAACATTTTGGAAAAATAAGAAAATTCAGGGAGAGCATTATTCCATGTTTACAGGAAAACTAACAGCAACCATGAGTTTGGTTACCTACCTACTAAGTGGGACTGAACATGATGATAATAGGCCTAACGGACCTGATTGAAATGTAGGTTGTTGTTTCGAATATAAGGGCACCGTTGTTGACATTATAAGAGACATACTTTGGCTTACAAAGGAAGCTGTGATAGTATTAACTAAATTTGCACAAGTCTGATGGGCTGGCTTGGCACAGGTGGCTACCGATACCCAATCCAATTTTGCTTTTCTATGTTGCAGTTATGTGGACTTTAATATCTTTTAAAATAATCGAATTAATTTGCGCTTTTTTGCGGAAGGTGCACGCAGGGCCAATATTGCAACGAACTAATAGACAGCTGGTATATAAATCTGATCGGAATCGCTCGGCCGCGCCCGATTGCACCGCCACGCTTCGATGGCCGCAGAGAAATTGAAGCTAAGTAAGGCCCGCTCGGATACCGCCGCGGCCACTGACGACTTGCGAAACTTCGCGCTTCTAATTGTCCTATAACCCCGAATCGCGGAAATTCATAGCAGCGATAATTTCGACGCGCATGAACACTAAACGACTGAACTGCGACTAATTACCAGCTGGAAAGTTAGTAAAGAAATATGCTTTGGTCGGCCACTATTTGCTCAAAGAAAGATCTACGTAAGCCTGAGGGCGCTCGGCTTAAGCTGCCCGTGTCGTCCGCGACGCGGTTATGAGATTGTTCTCGCTTTGACGGCCTGCCTCTACTGCATGCGCGCTAAATTGCTCTTTTAAGATCCTCTCCATTCGTTTACACGAAGTTAAATTGCCATTTTAAGGCGTTAATGTTTTACTTATTAATTTGATAAGATTTGAATTGTCTGTTTTAAAAGATTTTATAAGTATAACGTTACGCACACTACTTTACAGACGATATTGTGTATAGTAATTGTGAGTTCTTCAATATACAGAATTAAACTTTAGATAATGTGATTATACCTTTTATGTAATACTAGCGGCCTGCCCGCGACTACGTCTGCGTGAACACCCCGTACCCGTACCCATCAGTGACGTATTTCCAATAATATTCTTCTTTCATATAAACCTTGCCCCGCATCACTTCAGAACGGCTGCATCTATTTGACTTATTATTTTTTTGTTGTGTTTGTAATAATTACAATTATTGTCAGGACAAACCTTTTGTGTGATTTTTTTTTAAATGCGTCACGACTCACGGGGTACGGTTTCCACGCAGACGATGTTGCGGGTAAAGCGCTAGTAAAGAAGAAAGAAAAATTTTTACTTGTCACCATGGATTTATAATGGTTCCGAAACGTCAGCAGACAAATCATTTTCTTTAATTTTATATAGATATTTGTTATGATGATTATGTATTTTATTTATGTGCGTGCTCAACTTTAGAATGCCGTGAGCATTAAATAAATCGATTGACCTACTCTGAATTGGTTAGATAAGATTTGCTGACATGACGTGAAGTTAAATTAAATAAAATTCTCTCAGTATCTATATTTTTATTTATAACGTTTAACAGGTTTTAAGACTTAACAGTCGTGTATGATGTTTATTTATATTTTTTTAGCTGTTTTTATAATGCAATGTTCCCCAGAATAAAAATTATTGTAATTGAATTTTTCTTAAAATTTTTGTCGTTTATTAAAAAATTAAAAAAGAATAATGAAACGTCCATACATTCATCAAATTAGTATAATTAATGAAATCGGTAATAACATTCGATTTTACCTGCCTTTTATCACTGACTTTACCTAGAAAGTATTGTTATCCATACGTCGTGCTGAGTATGAAACTATCATCCGTCTTTGTTTTCGGCTGGATGAAATCAGTCTCGTCGTAAAAGTCTTAAACACGTGAACATTGTATTAGACAAGAATTATAAAATTAAAATATTTATTATCTTTTAATGTTTTCTGTTTTTCTTTAAAAAGAAGATGACATAAATTAAAAGTCTCTTAATAATCAATCTGTTTTGAGTGAGTTAGAAAGCGGCCTGATGTCTGCGCGGATTCGGCTTGAGATGTGTAGTGTAATTTGTTAACCGCCGCCGCCGCCGCCGCCGGTGCACCGGAGATAACAGCCGCCTTATTGGCCGCGGTGCGCCTCCGCCAACTAACGCTTATTAAACTTCAACAACGCTCCCGCTGATCACTTCACCTTCTTGTTTACCCTCTAAACTTAGATTAATCGTTCGTCCGGTCTTCTTTGTGTTGCTATTTTTCTCCGCAAATTGAGTAAAATGCACGGCCGCGCTTTGAATTTTTCTACGTAGTTTGAGGAGCAGATTTTTAATTTTATTTAGATCTCACTGCAGGCCAAATAATACCTGTCATTAATCCGTTTACAACACCCTAAATTTCCACTTAATGTTTACGCCAAATGCTGACCTTACCGCTGTACAGAGACGTCAATTGAGTTTTAATGACAATTTAGTCTCTTGCCGTCACTTTCGTATGTATAGTGCTAAATAGAGAAGGAAAGACATTTAATTGTCATTAAAACTTAATTAACGTCTGAATACCGCAGTACCTAACTCACTTTCAAGTTTTAATATATTATAATAATAAAGTAACACTAAAACACTAAGGAAATGCCACTGAAACCATTCATTTTCCAAAAGCTACTCTATATTTATT
This sequence comes from Scoparia ambigualis, assembly GCA_963921215.1. Lineage (NCBI taxonomy): Eukaryota > Metazoa > Arthropoda > Insecta > Lepidoptera > Crambidae > Scoparia > Scoparia ambigualis. The sequence goes on from OY992503.1 coordinate 10,765,154, forward strand.
TTGGCGTACCCGCGTGCGTGGTTGATGGGCAACCCAATTCGAATTAATAAATAGAAAAGGGTGAAAGAAGTTCTGGCATTAGACAATAGCTATTTTTAATTGTAATTCGCACGTTGGATGTGCGTGTCGTCTCATGGTATGTCTTTGTTTTTGTCCTTGGTGGGAAGCGAATGGTAATGTGTGTTTGTCTATTGTCAATGCCTTTTATGTAACTTTCTACCTGTCATTGCTGAGTCTTACAATAGTACTAAAACTGTGAACGTAGATATTGCGTTTTTATATGAGGTGGCTAAGACTTCGACATGATATTGCTGTAAAATTTATTCTTTATGTGTGGATATGACAGTTTGCGTTTTGTTTCTTTGTGGAAACTTTTGTTATATTTGTTATTGCATATGCTCACGATATTCAATAATGGAAAAATATGGAAAGTAACCTTATAAATTCCTTCAGTATAAAAATAATGTCCTTTAGCTAATAATTATATGTTGTAATAAAAAACTTTATATCAAATTCCACGGTATATTTTCACAATGAGGACTTTTAACCGGACAGATGCTTTTGCAACTTGTTTAAAAAAATATTATTTCACCTAAACAACACAACATGAAAGCTTTCTATTCTTTGAATATGAATGTATAATGTTAAGACTCAGAGAGGCTGGCTGCAGTAGCGGAGCCGGGCAAACATTAGTAACGTCACTGAGGCCGCTACACGTATAATAGACCGTGTGTTTGCTTGGTCGCCTACAACCTACAACGCATTCGCTGTTATGTCGCATACACAATAACAACTTGAACCCATTACAATGCTACTAGGTAACGTTGTGGTCAGCAACGTGATTAAAATTTCTGACCGCATCACAGTTTTATATAGGTAAGCACCTACCACCACGCCATCCATGTTAGTTTCTTATTTTCATACAAATATAAGTTTAATAGTTTTGTTTTAGGTACATCTAAGTATAACAATAATTTATATGCTTACTGAAGTTTCGCACTAATATTAAATTGTTACAATATTTTAGTTTATACAAGCAACCGTAATTAGTTATGTTTTTAATTTGTTAACATGTATGTATGTAACATGGACCTCTAACTCGATCGCAATCTTCGAACGCAAAGCAAACAATCGCCCGCGACACACCGTAGTCTTTGTGATATAGCTTACCTATGTGTAGTACAATCCACGAAAGGATTTGTCGTCTCCGACCCGAGGTCGAAACGAGGATTTCCTCTGTCACCATCGGCATATCCTGGCTTAATCTGAAACCCCAGATTAATGAGATGGCTCTTGTTTGTGGCTGAGACCTTAGTTATGGTTAAATCTTTTTGTTTTATGAATAACCTAAGTTTGCCATGGTATGTGCACATACCTAATACATATTATTATTAAACAATACTAAAAAAACAAAATATATGGAACAGTTCAGGTATGTATCAACGTTAAGGCGCTCAAGTTTTAACAATTAATAAAAAATAATAAAATATTAGGTGACAAGAAACAATGTTTTAATTTTATTTTGACACTGACGTCAAAATCTAAACTAGCAATAATATTTCCTGTATTAGGTGGTAAATTACATTTTTGACCCGCTTTTGATTGAGGAGTAATGGTATGGTTGTGTAAAGCGCTAGGCATTGTAACTAAATTACGTAACCATGAAAGTTACCCTTTTTCTAAAGAGCCCTTGGACAAAGTGCCCAAACTGTTGATTGTCAATACAATTCAGGACGGAAATTTACAATGGAGCACGTAGAATAGAAACATTACACGTTTCATTTCACGTGTCGGATTAACTTGGATACGAGGGTAGAACGATTAGGGTGCAGCTCATTGTTATTCATGATGTTAAAAACACTGCTTCGCGACGGACAGGATTTTTTAAGAATCTTATTTACTCCGTGAAATGTTTGTAGAAAAATTCATACAGCAGTGTTATATTGTCATTATATTTTTTATACAACATTATCAATATTGTTCATTAACACGTCAGGCAGGTAGAGGACAAGTAGGTATTATTATTATCAATGACGGGGTTTCAAGAGAGAAATGAAATAATCTTCAAAAAATCATACCATATAAAGTTTGTTGTAGACATAACACAGGAGGAGCAAGTTGAAAATAAAAAAAAACAATTGTAATTAGGTACGTGCTCATTTCGTTTACGCAGAAGAACATGCACAGATTGTATTATATTTTCCGATAATTTTAATGGGTCTTCCTCTCTATACTTATAAGAATCTTTATTTGATACACCTAGTGAAAAACCACTGAATGATAATTCTTAACTGTGTGATGTAAATCTATGCAAAAATATATTATGTACTATCTGCAATTCGAAGCAAGCCGTAATCTACCGAACGTGACATTTAAAGTTCATGTTGATATTTGCATGGGGGCGAGCCTCTTCGATCCGTGACGATGGTGCTCTACATTACGCTATGGCACTATTGTTAACTCGGTATTTTCACCGTTGTTATTGAACTTACATTAAAGGTTTATGATTATAGACTTACTTTGGTAACGACCGACCGTCTACTGCTTCTTTTGCATAAAATTAAATTTGCTTTAGCGAGCTTTCGTTTTGTAAATGGCATGCCTACACCTACAGCAGGAGGCAAAGTTAGGAATATCTGATGTTTGAAAATAAAAAAAGTACCCGATCTTATGTTGTTGTAAATTTTTTTACTTACTTTAGAGAAAACGTAACTTTCTATCGTAATTAATAATATGTGAATCGCTACTTTTGCCACACGGCTCTGTTTTAATTCTTTAGCCAGTGTCTATTTTAAGGAAATTTGAAGGCTTCATAGTTCCTGAGAGTTCGTGATTTGTGAGACATTCATCATCATCATCAGCCTATACTGAATGCCATCTTACGACAACAACCGGGACCCAACGTCTTAACGTGTCTTCGGAAGCGCGGAGGAACTCCGGATGTTTTTAAATTGGTTACCCATCCAGGGACCCGGCATTGCGAAAGTTGCTTAGCGGACAAGATCGTTTGCTTGTGAGGCATTACTTAGTGGGATTTACAAATAGTTTTGAATGACTATCCTAATTACTTTTCTCGACAAAGGCTGTTAAAAACTTTAATAAAAGAGAAAAAAAATGTTACAAAATAATTTGAATGGGTAATTAATTATAAAATTTAATTTGTATGATGCGTTTCTCTAGCTTTTTGTAAAGGATAGTAGTCAGTTAAGCCACGAGCACAATCGCACTAATTCGGTGGTGGCTTCAGATTTGCCTCGCCTAATTAGCGACCGTTTGCGTCGGTCCCGGTGCAGCCGGTCAAAGGATTCGCCGCTCATTACGCGCGTTGGTAACCGACAACATCTGTCGTCGCTTTAAATAGTTTTGCTTCGACCTGGACAATTTAAATTTGTGAAAGTCAAAATTTCATTTACGACCGCGGAAAAGAGTAAAGATAGGGCGAAGGCAGTCACGGAATAGACACTGGCGGGCAGTGCGATGTTCGCGGAAGGCGCGATAAGATCGCGTGAGAGGCGGGCGCGCGGGCACGCTCCGCTGCGCCCGCCGCCGCGCGCCGCCCGCCCCGGCTGCCGCCGCACCGGACGATTCGTCACGCTGCGTTAATAGTCACCTGGCACGCCACACTTGACTATCTGTACCGCTATTCTGGCTTGCCTTTCAACTGATACGGTATAAATGCTATTAAATCTTCAATAAATCACTGCTTTTAGTATGAATAGTCCAAAAGCAAAATTTGGAACTTTTAAGAATTTAATTGTTGTTGTAAATACTAGCTGACTCGGTAGGAAACAGCTTAAGAAAACTTACTGGCTTTATTATCTCTAATGGCTGGAGGACCATAATTCTATAAACTATTATAGAATTATTGTCCTCCATTGTTATTATGGCGACAGACTTTTCTAATCGAGCAGGGATATCTAATTCATTAATATTTACGCAATATAATTTTCATGATGCTAGCTGCAGTAATGAAAATAGTAAAAAAAGAACCATCCATCCTTTATCTGTTGTTCTGGCATCATGGTTTGAAATAATAATGTTGCACATTGAGATACTTTATACAAAAGTGTGCGTAAGTCAACATGTAATTGTATATGGTGGGCGTTAGTGAACTGGCAGATGGTCGGCGTAGTATCGCGGCTCTGATTAAACTTAATTAACTGAAGCCATTTACGCTCGGCGGGGCCGGGGCGCGGCGGGCGCGGCGCGGCGGCGGCCCCGCGGCGTGCGTGACGCGTGGCGCGCCCGCGCCCGCTGCGCGTATGGCATCGGTCACCGACATCCTGCGTTGCACCTAAACCTGTTAACTATTGGATTACTTTGACGCTTATGTACTAGCATTAACGTTACGTTGACTGTATTATAATATATAATATAAAATTGAAATCGAAACAACACAAATAATAAATAAGTACCTAAATGGAATCATGTAATTCAGATAGATAGTAAATCATGCTATGGTTTACTATCTATCTGAGTTAATCACGGTTAGTTATTTGTAAAAGACTATTATTACAAACGGGGTAAAGAGAAAACGGCTGGAGGCAAATAAAGAAAAAGGGCTGGTACAAAGTGATACATTCGCAACCGACACAATATAAACACATAAACCTTCTTTCGAAGTGTTAGTTATAATTAGATATTTAGCTTAAATTTTAGCAAAGCGTAACGCACACAGCATTCCCGTGATCAGAACGGGCCGATAGTTCGGTCGCGAGATTTATCGCGCAGCCGCACGCAACTGGCGCTCTGCCCGTTGCCCTCGCGCCCTTTTATCACCGAGTAAAACACGCCTGTCGCGTTAATTTGTTTGCTCTGACGCGGTCGAGCTAATGAATCGCCTCAGGCTTCGGACCCGTGTCCACGGCCCAGCCAAATTAAACGTTTACCACCCTCAAATTGTTACGGGCCCACAATAAATCTTTAATCATTCGATTTTTGACCTAATCTGATAACGTCTCTGTCCTTTATTTACTCGTACTTTATTTAATTATATTATGATGGACGAGCTTACGTTAACATTTCAACAGCTTCGAATTTTCAGATAAATGTGGCATCTCGAGTTGTGATGTTCATAATATGTAGAGCGAACTGATTTAGCGCGAGTGAATCAGCGCGCTCAGGTGAGGTCGCATTCCTACGCGCCCGCCCTACCTGCGCGCCCAAAATAATCTACAAACGCGTACTGTGCTGCCCGCCCGCCCATACGCTCGCACTGAACATTATTTGCGTTCAGAATTAGTTAGGAATAGTTTCGGAAATTTTTCATTTTTATTCCTGCGATGCTGTAACGAAATATATTTTCTTCCACTCTTCTCTACCAGCCGTTACCAGAAGAGTCGCTCTTTTCATATCGTCTTTCATATAATTTTCATTTTCTTCCTGCGATGCTGTTACGAAATATATTTTCGTCCACTCTTCTCTATCAGCCGTTACCAGAAGAGTTGCTCTTTTCATATCGTCTTTCATACAATTGATCCATCTTTTCTTTGGTCTCACTTTCTTTTCCGGAAAGTTAATAATTTGACAATATTTACTAATACTACAATCTATCTGGTATTAAAATTTTATACCAACATCTGTTATTTGACGATGACAAAAAATATATATGTAAGTAGGTATAGATAAATTATACACGTATTAATCGGTTACTAGCTAAATCGCGTGGCGATGCTGTTAAATAATATAAATTCTAATTAACTGTTAAGTTTTGAGCGCGAGCATGGAGTGGTGCGCGCAACTCTCCTTAGCCACTGAATGTGACTAACTTTTTTAATTGTTATGCTGTCCATACTTACCTATAATAATTTTATCGTCAATTAACAGATGTGGGTAAATATTTCTAATCTTAAGACTTAAGGCATTGAAGCTATAGGTAATGGTTTACTTGTTTACTAGAGTTATACACTCTTTCTATAAACCGCAAAAGAATAGCGTAAAAACAGTTATCTTTATTAATGCGAAACGTACACGTTTCGTCACCTTGTAAAAATTATGTTCTCTTAATGTCCCATCTATTTCAGCACACCTACTTACGCAGTAAACGTTTTCTTCGTTTTGTTTGGTTCACCACTTAATTAGGTACTGCTCGTAAAACTGTCTTCCTCATCTTATATTTACCGCGTTTGCCCTTTTTATTATCCGATTACATGGGCTGCGCGGTTTGCAAAGCGGGCTCCAACGCGAGGGGAGCCGTTTCATTTGTTTCTTCAGAAATTACTTCAGACTACCTCTCAACACTTACAAACGCTCGTTTTGCTGTTTGCCGGGACACGACGTCTTGTTTCCAACAAACACACACATATTTATAATTAGCTAAGATTGTTGTTATTACTGCTTTCGATGTCAAATCATATAATTAATGTTCACAGCGATGTGATTAACTACCGTTGGTTCGAGCTTATCAGGTTAGTCCGCTGGGAGAAATTCGTGCAACATAACAGATAATGATACATTTTCATTGCTTTGGCTGGGGTCACTAATGATTTAGTTGACTAAATGTGTATTTTTAAAGATTTTTCTGTCAAAAATGGAAATATTGCGTTTGATGATCAGTAAGTGGTGCGGATGATGTGTAGGATAGTGTGGCATTGCAATTAGCAGGGCACTCGACACGTCGCTCCCCACAAACCATTGCACGGACTCCACTCGTGTGTCGCCGCGCAAATTAAAACGCGACACTCGACCCGATCGCGTCCTCAAACTGCAGTTCGTTTATCGAATAATTTCATTTACCTTTTTTATACTCGTACCTGTTGTAAACTAATATTTTAATATCAGATGAATTGAGTCAGTTAGAGTGTTATCACATTTTTTTAAAGAAGGTTTTAACGTGGAGTAAGCACAAACCTTCAGAGAAGAGTGTGCATTCAAGAAAGTGGACTTTCAGGGAAGTGTATGTACTTTCAAGGAAATGGACGTTTAAAGAAGTGGACTTTCAGGGAAACGGACCTCACGACCCGACTGGACATTCCGGGAATAGTACCAAACGTGCCTAAAGGGTCCGTGTTAGTAATGATTTATTAGTTAGAAGAATGAAAACTAAAGCAACGTTTAACGTTCCGTCACTGTAACTGTGCTCAAATTCAATTATATCAAGTTTTTCAGTCCATCGAAATACAAGTTTTAAGCCCTTAGCTCGCGTGTTGTTGTCGTCGCAAACTGGCAGTGTTGTTGTCGTCGTAAGCTGGCAGTCGTAACAACCAACGTACCAGCATAGTGGCATATTATGTATACTTAACTTAATTTCACCACGTTCTTACTGCCCATCTATAAATTCCTGAACTAAGTAGTCATGACGGCAACGACGTGTGTAGGATAACGATGATACAAAAAAATTAGCGTTCCAAACAAATAAATCTTTCCTTTGGCCTGTTTGCAGCTGGTCGAACGTAAGACTTGGAGATTTGCGGTTAGGCCGCTCGGTTCAGAGGTGCAGTCCCGCGGGTGCTCCTCTTTGTAATTGAGAGCGCCCGCGGGCCGATAATTGTGCTGCCCGCGAGCGAACGCGCCCGGCCGGGCATCCCCTAAATCATGCCCGTTACTCTCCATTACCTCATAATACCAAATTGACTTCCAAGGATTTTCTTGTTTCGCTGGCATTTCACGTTACCCTCTATCAGTATGAAGATCTTTTGAATCGCTTTGACGTACCTACGTAATTCGTACGTAGGATATGTAGTACCTACGTATAAGCAAAATAACAGCCTTCATACTGTCCCGTTGAACAAAGGTCTGCGTCATTGAAAATATGCAGTTATATATTTGATTTTCTTAATCACGACGCTTGCCAAATTATGCAGGCTGGTCACCACAAAACCCGCGCTATACGTCATAAGATAACAAATTTCTTTAAATCGTTGCAAAAATATTGATTAACCTTAGCTTTTACACTTAGATAAATAGGGTGAAAAGTATTAGGATGTCGATGGGGCGAGGTTACACCACTTGTCACGATAAGGACGTCAATATAGTATAGACATGCAAACTTTTTAAAACAAACTTTATCTCTCTATAAAACACAGAAAGAAGGTGTGCGATAAAACGATCGCGTGACTTTGCCTCGCACTATATCGTCGGGGAATGCCTTGATTAAACGAGGCGTTTTGTTCTTGCGCCACACAAGGCTCCTCGAAAGAAAACTACTGCATGTGTAATATCCGAAATAGAAAAAAATGTTGTAAATTAGTTCTATTGTCGCCATGTTGCTGTAAACATTACTTTAAAAAATGCAGGCCCAAAATGCAAGGACGGTGCTAAGGCCAAGTGGTACGTACCAGTATTAAACTGGCACTATGAGCGGTGTCGTGTGACGTCAGTCCAGGGGTGGTGCCGACGTAGAGACATGTAGATCGCGAAATTGATTGCATGTTATCTGATGGGGCACGGGTTCTTCGCTAGCGTTTAATACGGGCGGCCGCGGCTCGGCACGCGATGCTTTTGACAGGAGATGGGCCGCGCCCCATCGACCCGCCGCGGTAATTACCGCCAGCCCGTGTGCAGCGGTGACATCGCCGGCTCTAGCAGGCACAATGCTGTAATTACACAGCTTACACCTGACGATACCCTCATGGCGGTTTAACCATTAAAGAAGCAACTCTTCTAAGGATCCTCCAAACCCCATTTACTCGAACTTGACAAAGAAATCCTGAAGGAAGTTCTCGAGAATTCCTTGCAATCGGTATTCTATCTCAGTAACTAGCCGGGTATATAGTACGATTAAAATATTCTTTGTAACACTTAGAGGCTGTTTATAACACTTAAATATTCCTTAACTCTCCTCATCCGAAGGACAAGTTTCGAGTGGAGGCTATTTCTTACCTTTATGAATACAGATTACACAGAGTACGTTTGAGTCGAGCCTTAGTCGAATTGAAGAAACCTTTTGGATAAGGATATAAGGGTGTTAAACCTTATTATATTATACTCCGATGCGACTGGCTTTGCACTTGTGTGAAGCTGAATAAATCTTCCAAAAAAATCGTCTTTCATAGAGAGAAAATATATCGCTGTGTCAATCTTGTCAGGATGAGTGTGTTGACATTTATTTTGTTTCCGATTTAAAAGACTTACAGTCATACAACTTTCAATACGGTTTTATCAGATTTATACATATTTTCGCACGATCGCTTTTTCATATTCAAATGAAAGAGTAAAAAAATCTTGTTCGTTATTTTGGTGTCTTGTAAATTGAAATAGTCGAATTGGTTTCTTTTATTTTGATCATTAGTTGAAGTGTCGATGTTGCAACACGAATTGAAATGGTTTGTTTTAATGGTTTTGGAGGGCGAGTAGCGGTGTTCCGTAATTTGATTGGCGAGAGGGGTTGGCGGAGCGCCGCCCGCGTCCGAGTTCGCTAATTGCCTCGCGCAATATAGAAACAATGACAAAACTTAGGAGCAGCGTGGCGCGGCCGCGATCCTCGACTTTGCGCTCTTTTATTTAAAATTCAGTTACCTTGTTGGCAGATTGTTATTCAGAAATCTTAAGTCTGACGTTGTAGTAGAAACAGCAAACTTTGTAATTCGACTAAAACGTTTTGAAAGATTTACTTTCAATATAAACAAATAACTGATGTTTATGGACTTAACCGTAAATGAATAATCTTTAGAGTAGGTAATATGGTTAAGTTTTGGTTGTAATTGATAGACATTTGATGGACGGGCAGCTGGCGTCAGTGCATCTCTTGGGAATCCCGCAACATGCGGGCTTGGCTTATTGGCTTGTAATCATTAGCTTAATAGTATGTCATGTATTTTAAACCTGAAAAAAGCGTCGCTTCTATAAATTTCTTAACGTTATTTGACGAAAATTTACACTTATTTTTTAGCAAAAATCATAAAAGATTTTATATATATTTATGTGCACTATGTGAGTACTTTATGCTTTTTTAATTAGGGGATCTAGCCCGATTAGTTTGCCATTGGAAAAAATATGGTAGTCGCTGTTATGGTTGTTTACATACATATTATCTACATAATCACGAATATTATCCCAAAGGGGTTAGTCAGAGACAAGGCAATGAGGACCGCAAAAGCAGCCCTCTGCCATAGTCCACTTTTCACCAAATAGCGACTGCACATGTGCTTAGCCTAACAAGTGGTGAGCCCATCGCCGCTCTATGCTGTTGGATGTATGTGCAGTCTTAGTCCGTTAGTCGCCTTTTACGACACCCAAGTGTAATGAATTACTTAGTATTCTTTCACCGCTACGCGTCACGGTTGTTTAGTAACTGCTTAATGTAATTTTTTTATACCACACATAAACCAAAACCTTTTTTGTTAAAGGTCTAATTTATTTATGACGTCTGTAAATGGCACAATTATTTCCTTGTCGGATAGACCATTCATTATGAACACTGCATAAACAAACTCACCTCGCAAACCTCAAAAGCTTACCTTTGTAAACTAAACTGCCCTAAACTTTTGAGGTCCGCCCTAATAACGCAAGCAATTTGAGGGTCTCCCTCTGTTTGCTTTCTTCAATAAAGTGATTTGATGATTTTGACTTATTCAGCCGCTGGAGACTGCGTACGCAGAAACTCTTAACACGGTTGTGTAGCGCATTATTAATAAATAATCAATTTAGGCTCGTCAATATTATTTTCTTTTAAAATACTAACTTCATGCCGATATACGTGACGAGACACCGTCATACAAAAACGCGAGTTGCAGTGCGGTTAGTTGCCGCTACTGGTCACTGCAACGATGGCAGTCACATACTTAGTACTAATTGTAACACAAGGAGAGTTCTCTTTATAAAAACATTCAAATTAGGGAATACCCTAAAATGATAATGGAAACCTTTTTATATCATATAATATGCACGTAAAAACATGCCTTCTGTAGCTAATAATAAGTAAAAATATATATTTATTTATTGATAGAAAATTATAAAACCATTGTGTTGCAATTCGTAGTTTTACCAAAACAATCAGCTGTCACTTTATTCTAGAAATAAATTTTATACTGAGTCTCAGTCTCAAGCCACATTCTGGCCAGAGTGCATGCGTTTTCACTTTGTAGTCATCTAGTGAAACTCATATCGTTTCTCTCGCGAAAGTATCAATCAAGTCTTTAATCCATCATCGTATCGAGTTGGATTTGCTGTATCGTTTTTTTTATTATCATTTATATCATAGGTATATTTTATAAATAAGAATAAAAATAATAGTTTATACTGTCATTATGTAAAAACTGTTCTTCAACCATTACTCGATTGAAAACTTAGTTTAAATTAAAATGTACAAAAAGGTGTCTTACTGTTTTCTTAGATTCATTTTCGTAATGCTGATGTTGATAATCACTTTGTACGAAAACGAAGTCGTAACTTCGTGAGACATGTCTCATAAAGTTGAAGTTATAGTCGTGTATGAGAGAATTCAGCGTTATGGTTAAGTGATATTGATTAGAGGTGTAGTAGAGCCTCTTGGTGCTCTTGGTGAGCGCGGGATGCGAGAGAGATGGTTTTTATTCGTGCGACACGTTCAGTCTTCGAACGAGTGTCGTCCTCCCGCGGGACACTGCCCGTACTTCCGAACGGAGATATTTATAGCCGCCCCAGAAGCCGCTGTTACCTAATGTAACGTTTTATGGTGGCCCTTATTACGGTTCTTTCACGTATACCTGTCGCCTACCCTACAAACGTAGCTATCGTAAGAATTTTTATTTATTCAATCGTTCTACACAAATTCTACATTTTGTTAACCTTATAAAATCAAGAACACGATCGTCCGTTCATGGATAGTACATAGATGGGGGCTGCGGTCACTAGTGGCTCACAAACAAGGCATGTCGAAGATATTCTTTGCAGCAATCGTAAATTAGACCAACCTCAGGAGAGCACCGTCCATGTTGGTTTCTCGAAGCTTACGTACCGCATACGCTAATCGCTGTTCGCGCCTTGTTTTCCGTGCACTCCGTAGTAATGGCCACGAGAAAGCCTCTTTTGTTGCGCTAGCGATTTGTTATATTTCACCGCGCCTTTCTGAGATACCTGCTTTGACTTGCGTAATTGTTCTTTCAAATCGCCGGTTTTGTTATGCGTAAAATGCTTTGTCACACAAATCTGTTAAATCGCTCTCCTTCAGAGATGTTATGTAGGTACTATGGGTCTTATTGTTAGTAATCTTGGTTCATTAGCATGGCATTGAATGAATGATTATGTTAATTTCAGTTATTAATCATTACATTAATGACTTGGCTTAATATTATTTCGAAGTAAAACTAGATTGTCTATATAACTAATTCAAGCTAGGTTCGAAAGTCAGTCATAAATAGCTTATTGCCGTATGATTGAATATAAACATTTTTAGCGAATATATAGAAAATATTTATTAAGCTGGTCTAGTGCAAGTCGGACTCGCGCACCGAGAGTTCCGTACAAAAAAATATAAAAATAATGTTTATGGGATATAACAACAAATTAACGATTTTCAGATTCTAGGTCTATGGGATGTCTCTATAGGATTTGATTCCCCTGCGATATGTTGGAAAATAAGGCTCAATTGGCCGTATCTTTGGATTGCGTTGATTTAGAAGCTTAATTTTTTTACAGCTTTAAGGAACCGCTATTAATTTTAACTTGATACTTTCACGCGTTCTCGGGAAAAAGGGTCTTGACAGACAGACAACAAAGTGATCCTATGAGGGTTCTGTTTTTCCTTTTTTAGCACGGAATCAAAAAAAAACAGAAAAATTGTTACTACTACATGGAGAAGCACCCCTTGCAATAATAGCATCCACCACTAATCCGTTGACTTATAGTGCATTATTTGTAAATTTGCACAGGTAACTTATTGTTCATTTTGAAGACTACCTACTCAAACTAAAATGTAGAATAAATAAATCATTGTTAGGCGTGTGAATAAGTGATGTAAGTAATACGTCGGAGGTGGCATGTGAGCCACGCTCTGGTGGCTGTGCGGCCGTTCAACTCGCTGTCGTGCTGTCTTGTTGGCTACTTGAGAACCATCACTTCCTACATACCGCCTGTATTCTTAAATAACTGACTGTCATTGTTCCTTTTCAAAATATTTTTAAGCCTTAACAATTTCACTCCTCTTGCTTTGCTTATAGAGATAGATCTAATTATATTAGCCTGAAAAAATGTGTAGAACTAAAATAGATGAAAAATTCATTTTGTGAAACTACGTTTTAGCTACGTTTTAGGATTGTGAAACTTGTTGACGCAGATACCGCGGTAAGGGTCGTTTTCTGTCGCTTCTGACACTGTCACATAAACGTATGTGTTGAGATAATGATCCACTGTGACATACTTTACTTTGTGACAATTTTCGCCGCAAAGGGCTTCTTTCGCACCCTACGATGACTCGGCGACCGCTCGTTACTGTCTTACCTGTCTTGCCCGACCCAGCAACGTCACGTTGCCGCTAATGAACTCCCATTGCCCCCCGCTACCTCTCTAAAAACTCCCATGTTATCAAAAATACTTGGTTCTCTGTGCGCTACTGTCTATGCTCACTAATTACTTGCTGCATGCTTACATGCAGCAACTGTGTCTCTGCGGTTTTTATATTGCTGTACCAAATATGCATAGGATGTAAATAGACTTTTTACTTCGGCGCCCGTATTCATCCCAGTGTATTGTTCTTCGAAATTGCTCTCCACAGAGTTCAGCTTTTGGTTCCAGCTGGATTTTGCGTCCTTTATTGTACACTAACTACAAAATCTTACCAATCTAAAATTATCGTGCCTTAATGCAGCCGTTCCGCTCTAACTAATATTTTAATAGTAAGCAGTTTAACTCTTAGCTGGTTTCGCTAAAATGGGCAACGTAGTTGGTATTGGGGGTGAAAAATGTACCCCTTTAAAACGACCTAAGAAAATATTAATAAATTTATTTTTTTCTTTTTTCTTTTAATTAGTGAATAATTGGACTATTGGACTTAAAACTTTAAAATCTGACTATTTTAGATTTCTAACAAAAATAATTAAAAGTAACTTTAGAAGCACTAAATTCTATAAAAGCATAATGATTACACAACAATTATTGGTAGTATAAATTTCTTACATAAGGTGACTCTGCTAGAAACCGCAAGAAATTTCAATGGCTGGTCAGGTCAAGTGTTTTAAACATGACAAAAATTACAAACAGGAATACGTGTTTTTTTCAATATCATATCATATTCAATAGCAATATGAAAACTAAAATGAAAATAATTAAAAATAACAATTATTTACAAGGAGCGGGCAAGGGTTGGACCCGTCCGCGTCAGTGCGCGTTGTAAATAATCGTTATTTTAATTGTTTTCATTTTATTTTTTATATTATTGCTTTAAAATAAATTAGATACTCAAAGACTATTCAATTAAAATTCACATAATGAATTATTTAATTAAAAATGAAAAAAAAACACATTCCTTTTTTGTAATTTTTGCCATGTTTAAAACACTTTACCTGTCCAGCCCTTAAAGTTTCTTGCTGTTTAAAATGATAATAATATAAAAAATAAAAATGACAACGTCAACCAAATCATTTTCCTCAGCAATAAAAAAAAACAAGAAGTCTTATCATTTAGTACCTACGTATAACTAACTGCATGTAACTGTATGGTATTTACTTAAGAGGGTGCCGCGCGATCGCAAAAACTGACATAAGTCTCATAATAAACTTCAAAGCAAAATCAATTATATTGATATTTAAAATTAGAACAATTATTCTGCTTTGAAGTTCCAGACCTAGTAATATGATTAGAGCAGTGTTTTTGTTCTGCGAAATGTACAAAACCATCACGCGCTTGTGTTAAAAATTAAAATTTACAAGATAGTGGTGACTTGCGGAATATCAATACAAATATTTTCATGTAAGAATTATTGTTTCATGCGTAAAATTAGAAAGTTGTCGAAAAAACATGTTTTTAGGAGTCATTAGATTTATGTATTGTTTGCTATTATTTAAAGAATTTGTTTCAAATTTCAAGAAGGCCACGACCTTGTGCAATGATTAGGCTAACTTACGTAAGTTCTTTTAATGTATTTAAAGAATTCAGCGCATAGTACAAGTAACTTAAAAATACGTATATTTTCACAATTTCGTGCAGGATCCCCTTGAAGAGAGAAAGCATTTGTTACACTTTTTTGTACATTTCAGGTTCTTTTTGAGATGACATAATCGGCACCTCCCCTTTATTTTGACTGTCTGTTTGTGGATCATAAGTAGGTACATAGATGTACCTAGATGGTCTCTTGATCATATTCGTGATTCTCGTAGAATTGTGCAATTTTATCTTCATTCAAATTTCCAGCTATTAAGATAGTTATTTACTGAAAAACCTAATACAATACAATATTACTGCAATGTCGGCACTAGTTTCTGCAATCAAACAGATTGTTTAATGAAGACTGTTATGTTGTTTCAACGAATTGTTATAAAATACAGCTCGCTTTCAGAGCTTTTTATCTGCATTCATTTACAAATACGTAGATAGCCGATAGAATGATAAAGTGTGTTTAGCCGGTGGTAGTTGTTTACCCGACAACGATAAAAGGTTTGCGAGTCCCAAGCGGCGCGGGCGCGCTTGTTTTCATTTCGTTATTTACTTTTAATTTGGCAGCAAGCGGATGATACGCCGGTCGGGGGTGTGTCATGTGAATAATTGAGGCGGCCGGCACACCGGCCGAGTGTGTCAATCTCCACGCGGACGTCGTAGCACCGCGACCGTCCACCGCAACTGCATCATCCTTAAATTAATTGCATAAAAATACTCTAACTGTACACTTAATGCAGTGTCTAGAGGAAACTTCAATAAGTACAGTAGAGTAGTCTTTAAAATAATAAAGATAGATCGTAGTCAGTTCTTATTTTCGTCGTTACCATTTATACGTTTTACTTTCAAAGAAAAATATTTCATTGAAATCGATTTAACAAAAACTGTAATGTATTCAACGGGACTGTACAAATGTTGCCAAAATAATTACAAAGTTCATTAAAAATGCTTTGCTTGACATTGTCATTGAAAAGAAAGTTAATTATGTTCAGAAGACTGACAGGCGTGCTGCCGAGATGGACTACCTTCCTAAAATCTTTACAGTTGCAAAATAATTGATGTACCGATTCAGTTGTTTATGTTGGAAGGAATTGTTCAAACAACCTAATGACTTCTAACTTGCCCTGGTGTCTATCATTTATAACTTCACGCTTTTATTGTCAAATTACTTTATAGCACAAGAAAAATTTACAACTTATTTCAGTCATTTTATCAGTTATCTTAACAACTTACTTGTCACATTATGTCATTCATAATAATTGATTTTGTATTGTTATAATTTTGAACAGTGATTTCTCATAATTAACGTGACACGAGCTTTTCCCTGCAAAAAATAATTTTCTTCAGGAACGTATGTTGGGTATTGTTAGCCCTTGTTAGGTTCGTTTGTTTTTTCCCGTCGTGTAGCAGGCGTGCACACACATTAAACCTGATATGCTGTGACGTGTGTTCCACTTGACCTAGGCCCATACTATATAACTAAGATTAAATAAATTTGTATATTTACAAAAGGGGCTTCGACATTTTCGTATGGTATCGTAGTATATTATAGTCCTCCCGTCGTCGGCGTAATCGCCATTTTTCTTTTTACGATGTAACAAGTATTATACGGATAGAAGACACTCAAAAACAAAGAAAAAACAATAATGTGTATCTACAAAAGTAATAAAATCGGAATAACATATTTTTAACAAGAAGCTTCAGCTTGAACATAAGAAACAAGATAATTAATGTTAGGTTTAATCTCACTAATTCTAAAATATCTAGACATAAAACAATGCATATGGAAAGTAAGCACTGTTTTAAGTGGTACAAAACAAAAATCAATTGCCGAAATGTTTGTACGCGCATCACTTCAGAAAGGCTGCACCTAATTGGCTAATTCTTTTTTGTTGTATTATTGGTAGGACACGGTTTGTGTGCAAAAATGTAAAAAAAGTACGGAAAAGTCTCCATCTAACAAAGTGATTGAGTGAGTGACATAGAAGACAGCAAAGATGATTGTAATGAAAACAGTTTGAAAATATTCAAAATAATAATATAAAAAAATATTGACTGAATGACTTTGACAGCTTGACGTTATTGCTATTATTATCAATACGCTATTGAACTTAATTAAATTTTAGTATTCAATTTAAGTAAATCCTAAATAAATTTAACTCTAAGTTGACACCACCATTCATTGATTGATAGGTAGTACGAAGTTCGCCGGGAAAGCTCGTAGTTGCATAAAATCTTGTATTGAAAGTCATTTTTGTTATTTGTTACGGTGGTGAAATTTTAGGATATCAGTTACTGTCAACAATAATTGAAAATAAAACCGTTAGTTTATGCAATATTAATATTATTTATTTTAAATCACCTTTGGCGTTGATTTTGTTTGCTATGGTGTATATAAGGTATAGTTTAGAGTTTATCGAAGAGTTTTCATCATAGAAAAGAACTTAATGTTCCGTGAGCCATTAAAAAGTCCGAGGGCCGTATTAAAAGTTGGGCGGGTCGGGTGTCGTCCATGTGATCTAATATAATTAAACTCTTAATTAGTTAAATTTTTATGTTTGTTATGATTTTTAAATAGCGATCTGGATCTTAACAATCTGACACTTGCGGGTACTATATTTGGAATCTTTAGCTTGGTTAAAAATGTCCTCTATCCAAATATATCACTATCATCGTGCGCCACCACAACTTCAAAAAATAAATGAAGATCCCACAACTTTGTGCTTTAATTATATTTGCCAGGTTAAACATAACTGAACATAATGTTCATTGGTTGAAATTAAGTGGAAGTCTTTAATGCCATTATTTATTAGTAAGTAGTAATATGAAGCATCATTGTATTTATATGCGTTGTATGCAAATTGTAGGCCTCGTTTCGAGGTCGGAGTGCGACGACGTGGTCGCGTGCTGCGTTACATTAGGCCACTGACTAGAGTTCAGGGGGGTAGCTTATTGTCTCGCGTCTATTAATACCAGTGTTTATGGTAAATTAATTTCTGCGGTACACAATTTCTATTAAAATACTGTATTCTTGTGTCTGCATTGCTGCAGCCTATAATTCATTTAACATAATAATATTGCACATGGTAAAAATAAGAAATCCTAAATAGACTGTTTCAAAATAAACTAGAGGGAAAGAAAATTAATTTAATTAATGATAACAATAAGGGTAGTTTCAACATTTATAAAAATCTAAATGCAATTGTTATACTAATATCTAATGAAATCTTGTATAATACTATTTACAAATATAGTATGTGTTCAAACTTAAAGCAGGAGCTCTATAATTTTATTGACTAAGGAGAATGGCCAAATTTGTATAGACGCTGGTCCAATTTTTTTCCTTTCCCCCCAGTGTTAAAACTATTGTTGATTGATATAAACTATTTAATTTAGGTACTTTGTTTAAACGCACATCAAAATATATCCCACAGTTTTAAAATAAAGGCAGGTCTGCTGCGCCATATTATCGTGTTTTTCTAATAAACGTCTTTTACCGTTTATACCATGGCGAGTGCTCTGAAGAACTCTTTGACCTCATCCCTCCTTCTCCCTTCCTCCATAGGAGTACGCGTGCTGCTCTCCGGAGTCACCAATTTACAGTCTCTAACATTCCATCACGCACAAAGAAATTTGGTGACTCGTTTCTTTGCCGCACTTCCACAAGATGGAATAGTCTACCAGCACACGTATTCCCTCCTACCTATGACATAGGGTCCTTCAAACGAGGCGTGAAGAAGCACTTTGTGGGCCGGCAGAGTGAGGATGACTGATGCTACGTCTCTTACGCTGCACCAGTTGTCCTCGCGCCTGGACCTCATTTCCACTTAACATCAGGTGGAGTGGGGTCATTTGCCGGGCTTGGTATAAAAAATAAAAAAAAACTTATGTTTCATAATGTTAGTTGATACCACTTTTTGTTGAAATTATTTGTAATTTTTATTATCATTCAAAAGTACTTATTTATTATTATTTTAAGATAAAATGTAGGTAATCTTTTTAATGGATCCAAAAGCCTAAAGCGGCCATAGGAGTAAGGGAAAAGTGGTCATGCCTAAATATTACATGAATTTTTTTTTTAAATAAAACTAAAAATGAATTTTAAAAAATCTTTATTTAAATAAAATTAAACAGTAACCAATAAAGTTTCAAATGAAACAATCATTTTAGTCTTCATGATTTCTTACTTAAATCTATGTTAGTACCAAAAGTTCCCACTGCCTAGTTTTTCTTTTGTAGTTGTTGACCATCTTAAAAAATTATAAAACATTCTGATCATAATACACAAAAACATAAATTATTATAAGCGGCCTGCTTCATAATCATCGCGGTTCACTAATGTAAATACGGGCAAAGTGGTCATTGGCCACTTTACCCGGACCGCTTTGCCTTTTACCACCATTTGGTTTTCAAAATAAACTCAGCTCACATAATTTATCTCATGAATGTCGGAACAAATGTTACATATTCAAAGCCAATTAGGTAAGTAACAATAGACGTGTAATAAAAATATTGAATTCTTAAGAGGTTTGATCCAAACAGGTTGAACTTACCCTGGATTTTTTTAACAAAATGCACAAATCCTTTGCACATGTAGCCGCGGCCACGCGCTTGCTCCGATCGCCACCGAACGACTGCTTGGTGCGGGGCGGAAGGTGTCAAAATATGTCGGAAAGGCAACGTCGCGCTATTGTTTCTAGTTGCCGAAGAAGTAGGTGTGGCCGTTTTGCCTCCTACGGCCGCATTGAGCTGACTTCCCCTACATATTATATTCCACTTTCCTATACAAAAAAAGAACTTTTTTTTAAAGTTTCACCATCACATGGTATATCTCTCGAGGGGACGTTCTTATAAATTGGATTCAAGTTGAATCACGCATTTCTGTAACTCATTTCTTTGTTTGTAGTTATTTTTTATTGGAATAGTTCTTTCCGTCACTTTGGGAATCGGTTGAATGCGGCATATAACAACCATAAATTCTAAAATATGATGGTACAATAAATATAGAAAAAATATCGGTATTGTATTTATTAAATTATTAGCTGTTGCTAAACTGTTACCCGGATAAAAAGTATCCCATGGTCAATATTATGTGCCATATTTTTATTAATTCATTCAAATCTGTTCATCCGTTCTCAAGTTCATCAGTTCATGCTCTAAACAACAAACAGCATTTCATTTTTAATGACATACGAGTACCTACCTATAAATATAAATTTAAAATGAATGCCGAGCAACCTTATCAATTTAATAAGTTTTTCATTAATGTAAACCCAAAACAAATGTCTATACAAAGATTCTGCTGAACTTCAAACCCTATTTTGCGTCTTAATGACATGTAATGGATATGAAATATAAATGTTCTAATTGTTTGTCAGTTAGTATTGTTGTTACGGTGGAGAGTTTGAATTACTTGAAGAGGTGGAGTTCTATAATTGCTCACGTGGCTAGAATCGACGCCTCGTGCCATTCTGGAACTTGGACAAATTTCGCCAAACAATTATTCACTGACGACGCTCTATTGTTTTGCGTTATTAACAGCCGCGCTGCTAAACTCGTTTACCTAAATATGGATTCAAGCGGTTAATTAACGAGAAACTAGTTTATTTTATTTACGTAATGTAAAAGCACAACGTTTTGTTTTTTTTTTATCAGTTGGCTGTTACACTTTGACCAGTACACATCTGTGCTGAATTCTACAGAAATAATGGTTACCACACCTACAGAAGCACCACAAATGGAACAAGATCATTGCCAGCAAGCTATCGCACTTTAGCTCCACATAAGTCGGCATTGTGCTTCGAAAGTTTATAAACAGTTTCGGGAGACTAGAGGCTTTGTCCAGGCTCAAGCTTTGGAGACCGCCCGCCGGTGCGCTTCGGAAAGAGATGACCGCTTCATCATGTCATCTTCATTTCAAAATTGTCATTGACTGGTTTTACGTCCAACAGCAGCGTATACAAGGTCGTATGGTGGCTGTC
Organism: Scoparia ambigualis; assembly: GCA_963921215.1. Classification (NCBI taxonomy): domain Eukaryota; kingdom Metazoa; phylum Arthropoda; class Insecta; order Lepidoptera; family Crambidae; genus Scoparia; species Scoparia ambigualis. The sequence continues at coordinate 10,786,141 of OY992503.1, forward strand.
AGTAAGTGGTCAGTTCGACGAAGACTCGAGCATTCGATCTTAACTCCAAAAAAGTCACGCCTCCAATTTGATTGCTCTCATTTTGATTGGAAATCAAGCAGTGGTGGCGAGTTCCGTTCTCAGAAGAGTGCAGAATGTGCTCACACGGTAGCGACCGAAGGAACAAGAGTCCACAGGGGAGCGCGGTTTAGTGCTGTTTTAGCGAATGAGATTTCTCAATTGAGACGGGCTCGAGCAAATTGAATGCGTGCTTGTCGGTAAGCTACGGATAGTTTGGGGTATGTGACATACTTTTTTGGAGTCAAGATAGAATGCCTTCGCAGATCTGTCCACTCACTGACAGCCAACCCGCGAACTTTCAGCTGTTGCTGGACGTCGAACCAGTTAATGATGATTTTGAAAAGAAGATGACATGATAAAACGGTCATCTCTCCCCGAAGTGCACCGGCGGCGAAGTCCTGAGCTTGGTCTCTGGACAAAGCCTCCAGTCTCCCGAAACTGATTTTAAACTTTCGAAGCACAATGCCGACTTATGTGGAGCTAAAGTGCGATAGCTTGCTCGCAATGATCTTGTTCCATTTGTGATGCTTTTGTAGGTACCATCCATTATTACGTGGAATTCAGCGTAGATGTGTACTGGTCAAAGTGTAACAGCCGACTGATAAAAAAATCCGGAACTTCGTGCTTTTATAGAGGGTCAATGTCGCGCAACTCAAGGAATTGAGACATTATCCGTTTCTTACGCCTTCACTTACCTATAGCAGAAAAGCCCCTGAAATATGAGTGTAAACTGTAATTTAAATGAAAATGGTGTCAATTTTATTAATCTTATCAATAGCACAATATATTGTGTCAATAGCCAATAGTTTAGTTCTTCATAAGGTGGCACGAAACAAATCAAAATTAGTTGATTCCATACTTTTGCACGTAAGTAATATAGTAAAAGTAATATATTCTATATAAAAAGTACTATAGAGTATTATACTAAGCTGTAAGATATATACTTAAATGTTTTTTGAGTGGCTATATTTTTCATTCTTCTTTAGACTGAACTGAAGAATTTTATGCTAAGAAGTTTCATTTTGTAAATCTAGATCAGATCATAATATTTAAGGTTAATTAAGTTATTTTGCTATGATCATTAACGTGTATTATGTAGCAATAGAATTTCTCTATAAATAAACACAATGGAATACACATAAAAGCTTGTTATGGCTTTAAGGTAACCGGTTAGTGGTGTTTGTCGTTAGTTAGGAAAGTGGGGCGAAAGTAGTCAGCACAGCTTTGTGGATGCAGGGCGACCGCTGCAGCAACGGTGATTGTTGATGAGTTGGTGGGCGGTGCGGCGGGGCGCGGGAGGCAAGGGCGCGCGCCCGCCGCCGGCAGGTGCTCCGCGCCAGTTCCGCGATGTTCGCCGCTCGGATGTGACGCGCTTCGCGCCTAGACATGTAGCCTACCTCGCGTCGACGTACACGTGAATCCTCTTTGTGATTGTTGTGCTTTTGTGGTGACTGCACTGTTGGACCAATGGTGGTGCTAGAGGGAGGCGGGGCACTGCTCGAGCCGGCGCTCGCGCTCGATGGCGCGGCCGCTGCTTGCCTCGAACGTGCTTATGCACAAGCGGATGTTTCACTAAAACTTTTACCAAAGCGGTACATAAACTTACACCAGTGGTTGTCGCCAGTGACCACATCGGTCACAGCCGCCGCTGCTGCCGGGAAAGATCTCAAATTACAAATTGTAAGTTGCTTTGTGTAGAAATACCAAATTAAGTTGATACATGGAAAGCATGTGCTTGCTCTGTTCTTTTGTCACGCACGTCACTTAATTTGTAGTGGTACATTAGATAATCATAACGTGGCAAACAGTCAAACAATATTATTTACTTTGATCATTAACTTGATTACAAATAAATAGACATATTTGTGCGTTCTCTTGATTTAATTCACAAATTTGTCTTATTTATTGTAGCAATAAATAAAGCGAAATTTCGATTGATACCAAATATCTGAGGACTTTCCTAAGGACCTATCATGTGCTAGTGTTAAATGTTAGTGTGCTTAAAAATAAACAAAACTAATTAAAACTAAGCAGCATATATTAAAGTTTTGTTTATAAACAGCATTAAAATCAATTTCCATAATGTCTCCTTTTAATTTTATTTATTGAAATTATTATGATAAATGTGTTTTCGTGGCACAACTTCTATTCTATTAAAAATTTGCGGCCCGCCCGCGACTTCGTCCGCGTGAACACACGGTGACAAATTTCCAAAAAAAATATTTCACACAATCCTTGTCCTGACAATCCAACACAACAAAAAATAATCAGCCAAATCGGTTGAGCCGTTCTGAAATGATGCGCGTACAAATATTTCGGCAATTGATTTTTATTAATATAAATTAAAAGTAACGAAGTCTAATAAATCAACGGTTTTTTTTCTTATTAAATCATTTAAGCGCAGAACACTTTTTTCATACATGCAATATAAAAACCAATTGTTTACGTTGTGACTCGCTGTTTGCGAAAAATCAACGTTTTCCGTTATTTTGTCAAAACTTTCTACATAGCATAGGTAAAAGGATAATGATGACGAAGTTATGGAACTTAGTATTGCTATTAGAATATCTATTGTGTATTAGCGGCCCGCCCGCGACATCGTCCGTGTGAAGCCGCGTCCCCATATCCCGTGACGAATTCCAATCCAAAAATGTTCTTTCGTACAAACCTTGTACTAACAATTATTACAAACACAACAAAAAGGAATCAGCTAAATCAGTCGAGCCGTTCTGAACTGATTAAATGCAACACATTTTATTCGGTGAAATCCACTAAGTAGATAAAATTATTTAATAAAAAAATCGCAAAATTCCATGCTGATTGCAGACAAAAACATTCTTTGCTGATTTTTACAAATAAAATTTAATTTACTAGTAATTAAATACCGCTTCTAACTACTTAGCTTTCCAAAGGTTTAGAAGCTCCTCTCAATTTTGTTAGGTAGGTACCTACTTATAAATAACACGAAGTTTACTCTGATTTTTGAAGTAGTATTTTTAAATAATCAATTATACTTATACTTAAGTAGTAATATTGTGATAGTTACAAGTTAACACGTTTGTTTTAATATTGTCCGAAATATGTAAAAGAGTATTAATCATCACACCGATCCTTATTTTATGAATTTTAAACCAAGAATTTTAAATATTTTCGTGATCTATACAGCCTTTATTTGTTATCTCCAACTGATAAGAAAAATTAAAACACCTTGCTGCATAATACCAAGTAAAGATCCTACAAATTGCAGCGAGATTTAAAAAAACAGGACAAGTGCGAGTCGGACCCGCGCACCGAGGGTACCGTACAAATTTGTAGGTGCGTACACCGAAATTATTAGGTACCTACCTATACTTATAAAAAAGCGGTTTTGATAATGAAGCGTTTAGTCGCATAATGCCTAATTCGCAAAATGCACACCGAAAGCCCTTACATACAATACCCCACATGACACGGTTAACTCAATTCAAAATTTGGACCGCGCTGTACCTGGCATAAAGACCCTGTTTTTTAATGATTTAATTACAAAATTCAAAACTATACATTTAATTTATAGATTTTTCCCTATACTTCTAGTATAAGACGGTAATACTTGCCAAATTTCATAGTTCTAGTCCAACGGAAAATACCCTATAAATTTTGATTTCCTTGAGTGTCAAAATATACGTTTTTTGCGGCATAAACGGCTGTATCTTTTTTCTACGTTAACTTAGGAGTTTGATTTTTCGCAGCTTCAAGGGACTAGACCTGAGTATATCGTTTTAGTTTCAACTCGATACCTCCACGCGTTCCCGAGATAAAGGGTTTGACAGACTGACAGACGGACAACATAATTACCCTGTTTTTTAATGATTTAATTACAAATGTATAGTTTTCAGATTTTTCCCTATACTTGTAGTATAAGACGGTATACTTGCCAAATTTCATAGTTTTAGGTCTAGGTCAACGGAAAATACCCTATAAATTTTGATTCCCTTGAGAATGTAGAAATATACGTTTTTTTTGTGGCATAAACGGCCAATCTTTTTTTTACGTTAACCCCTCAGTCTTATTTTTTTTGACAGTTTTTTGACACTAACATGTCAACGTCAAATTTGACAGAATCAAGCATAGATTATGCGATATTTTGCGATAACAATACATAAGATGAACCACAGAACCGAAATAACCAAACTTGTTCATACTAGTCTGTAAGTCTATGAAAACACGGTACAAAGTCAAGTGTGTTTTTGTAGGTGCGGTCTCATGCGACCGCTTGGGGTTTGAGGGGTCTTGGGAGTTTGATTTTTTCACAGCTTCAAGAGACTGTAGACGACAGACGGACAACAAAGTGATTCTATAAGGGTTCCGTTTTTTCCTTTTGAAGTACGGAACTCTGAAAACATTAATGATGCCTGAACCTATGGGTTCAGTCAAAGGGCCCCATACACTATTCGCCTGCAGTCGTTGATCGAACAAACAGCCTGCCGCGTTCAAGGCCTACATACCCCACACACTAGTACGATTATTGTCTGCCACGCAGTGGTCGAACACAGGCTTTGAGGCCCTACACTAGCAGGTTGTAGTCGTCAGTTTTTTTTTTTATTTATTCTACAACGGGTAAGCGCTTGGTCTTCATCTCACCTGATGGTAAGTGACGATAAGGCAGTAGGTCTTCCACCCACCTTCCGCGCTTCACCCGGAATCCTCAACCACTGAGGAACTGGCTATCTTATCTCAAACTGTCGGAACACAACAATGCTATAAACATCGTTGTTACGGCGGCAGACTACCACCAACCAAACCGAGACCGGATTTGGTCTTGAGATCACGCACTGTCCGGCTGATACCTGTCGTCGCAGGCCCGCGCCACACGCCACACACTCGGCCTGCGCATTAGCCGTAAAGCGAACTGTGAGTGAGTGTGTGATCTCATGCGACTAACTGACAGGATGATGTCTTCTGCCGGCGAACTGTTAGTGTGTGTGGCCCTTTAGTGAGAGTGGGGTGGCCAACTAGATAATAAAGTGAATTAAGTATAAATATTTATCTCATGAGTTCTGTTATTTGAATTGCCAAAATTGTTTAAATGGTAGATTAATTCTTTGAGAGCACAAATGCGTTTGAAAATATTTAACAAAAGGATTACACACAGCAACAAAAACAGCTAAAAACTGGAGAACTTCATTTTTTTTAAATATCTTAAAAATGATGGTACTTTCACTAAAGTATTGTTTTTTTTAATTTAGTTGGTCACCTTTCAGTCTATCTTCTCCTTAAGTTGGCACGCTTTGTAGGACACCATGACCATGTGTATGTCCTGCTGTCGCCGCTCTAACGCAATAACATACTCCGATAAACGATAAGCATTTCTCGTGAGGTCAGTGGCGGCTTTTCGTTCTTTAAATATTTCTAACATGGACATGGTAGTCTAGCTGAAAACACTGAAGCTATGAAAGCTAGACACTGCAGTGTGCAAGGCCAGGTCCGGAAAAATTGTCGACACGCAAGTACTCTACCTACCGCTTTTATCTACCGGACCTTAATATAATTTTTGGAAGTGATATACTTTGACACTAGAGTACACGCACCTCTTTTTTACATAAATGCCTGCGTAACCTACTATGGTAGGCCATTTTAAAATGTCAATAATATTTTTTATATTATAATAAAATAAAACAATTTGCGATCAATGTCTTACGTTTTCATTATAAAACCAAATATACTTAATGTTTACAACTCTTTCTTCATTACATTCAATACACACTACAGCCTGGTGATCAGGACAAATCCAGTTATTGTAAGTTTTGCACCACTTCTTCGTCGATCGATTTCGGGCTCTTGAACAAAGAAGAACGCATCGACCAACTAACCAACCAAGGCTGGTAAATCCAGTAAAGGCTCAAGTTCCTCTTCTTCATTTTCAATTACACTCATCGTCATCATCAGTTTCCAACTCCATAAGCCATCATAAGCCACTTACGTGCATCATTCGTAATGAAATTATGAAATAAGTAGATACCTGCAAAAAAGTAACTATAGTAACTAACAAATTTTATAGTAATTGATTAAGTATACTTAACTGTACTATATAGTAATAGAGCGTCGCCAGCCGATGGCCCAGGGAGGGGCAAGCCGATATAAATTAAGGATTCGATTGTAATAGAACGATACAAAGTCCCAATGTGTAAACTCCACGACCTAGACACTGTACATAGAGGCATGCCTAAGGTTTCAGAGTAGAGCAATATTATTTTCTTGTGATTTTAACAGTTAATTACGTATTTTTTTATTCTCTAAGGGGGGGGGGGAGGCAGCTGCACCTACCTGCCCCCCCCCCCCGACCCCTCTTGGCGATGCCCTTTAAATATTTAATATGTCATAAACCTAAAATACAATCAAAGTGGCTTACTCCAAAAGTTGTACACCAAATACTCGCGCGGACTACTTTTATGGTAGGCCCGCGACTTTAGCGCTATGCAATTATCTAAGCGTAAACATCTTTACAACCTTGATTTCATCGTTGAAATACGAGTACATTGATTTCACTGCATTTCACTGCAGGTAACATCTAACTACGAGGTGTCGAATATAGGTGGCGAATCTGCTAACTGACATACCTCGTACAATATCAGTAAAATAAAAAAATTATAAACTGGAGCAGTTGAATTTATTCCTTCCTTAATACCTGATAGTCTTGGGCATTACCGATGACACTGCTCAATAAACGAGATCATGCTGTGCTACGATGATAACGATAGCAAAATTACTGAAAGCTAATAAGAGTATTTTTTTACATGTGATTACACTTATGTTCTCACAAAAATGTATAAAAATAATTCACCATTATAATTTGATAGAAATACGCAATATAATTGTCTAAGAAAACAAATAATTTAGTTTTTTGTAAGAAGAAATAATAGGCTTCTTTTTATTGAAATAAAAAAATATATTTTAAGTATTCCTCTCGTTGTAATCGTCCTTCAGTAAATATTTCAATTCCTTGTTTGTAGAATTGTTCTGTTTCTCTTCTATTGAAATAAAAAATCATAATATCCCAAGATGTTTCAATTTGTGTACACCTCACTTGGTACTATTTTTACAGAAATAATCAAGCTGTAAAGCTTATTATTTACGCCATTAATTCCGAATAAGAAATATGTGAAATTTAGTAGAACTTTTTTACATAATATTAGATTACACGGCATTAATGTAGACATTATTTTTAATGTTTTAAAAATGATTAGATAATTTGACACGTGTGAAATATCAATTGTATGGAATAGGGGCACATTTGGGATGTCCTCTTTTTATTTTACAAAATTCCTCGTAGTTTCTACTAAAATGTGAAATGGAAATAATATAGATTTATTTATTAAATAAAGTTAACCCGCCATCACTACAAATCTCATTTGTGTGAACTGAGATATCAATGAAGAAACATTGTATTTTTATACACGACGCTGTTTAACATGTTTTATAGTGGATTCATCATAAATAAAGTTCTACTAAATATCCATAAGCAAAGATCTTGTTTTAATTTTATAATTTAATCTTTGAATTTCCCAGATGTAGTTGCTATGTGAGAACTGAGAGATCTCATATTTTAGGCTATATCTTTTTAATTATTTCTTTACAAATTTCAGGACGCTATTCTACAATTGTTTTACTACTTTTACTAAAACCCTACAATATTTTACTCACGAATTTGAGAGTGATCTCTCAGTGCTCACACACATGTACAATATACAGCTATTTCTGTTTTGTTGGTTTAATAGTCACTTGCATATTTACCCTCGTTCAATCTTTACATTTACCTTACGACTTCGGAATCGCCCCCGCCGCCGCCGCATATGTCAATTTGCAGATTACTTCGAACGCTATTCATATAAGAACCTAGGTGAGTTTGGTGTTTTTAGTAGACTAGCTAGCCGACCCGACGGGTCAGGGACTTACGGTAGATATATCCGCTATTGCAACTTGTCTGCCTTTACGCGTGGCTCGGCCCGCCCGAAAACGCCGCCCGCCGCCGCCCGCTACCACCGTATCTCGCCGCCCGATCTACCTGCATTCATCGTACACTCAGGAAAGCGCTAAATGTAGAGATATTCTTTACAACGATCTTCAAACTTCGCATTTACAGAATAAAAGTTACATTACACAAATTAAATCCTTTCTGCGTCCTTTCTATCCTCTCTTTGGACTAACAACAAATTATTCAGTATTTCACATTTAAAAGACTGTGAATGAAGGATAACTAATAGTTTTGCGGTATTTTGAAATAGTCTCGTAATGTAAAATAGGTCTAGTACTAGTATTAGTGCTTAGATATTTAGGTCTCGAGGAGGGGGACCGCGTGCGTGCACCCGGCTCGCTTGCCGCAGCGCTCGTTTATTTGCGACTTCCTAGCTCTTTTGTTATGCTCTGTCGCCTATGTCTGCTTTGAAAAATTGTAATGCAGCGGTATTGTAGACGCGAGTTACCGCGATTGTGCGCACACTGCAGTTACTCTGCCTGCTGTTGCGCTTTCCACATGAATTTCTTCACTGCATGTAACTAAATCTTTGCAGTCAGATTTCATGTCTTTGGAAATTCTATTGTGAAACTTTGTCAGGTCATATAAATATAAGATCCTTGACACCACCACTAGGTGATTTACATTAACATGTGTCGTATCGAATGTACAATATACGGCACCAACACAGCACAAAGACGAAGGTAAGGCGAGGGCGGAGCGTACGAGCCGCGGAATACATTAGCCGCCACCCTGGTGTCGGCGTCGGAACGTTGTAATATATTTCACTGGCGGTCATTTTCGACAATTAACCACATAAAATAAGTGAAATTATGCATGCGGTCGACGACGGCGTATATCACGTCCAGTTACGGGGCACGATACGTACCTGCCCGTACATTCATTATTCAAAGAAATGTTTCGCTAGACCAGCCCGCGCCAGGAAGCGAGGGCTCTGTTTATGTGATTGATGTCGATCTCTTTATTTTTGCTGTTCACATTGTAATTATGTTAACGTTTGCGCATTTATTAAACTTTGGTCATAGGCACTATTGTACTTTTATGATTATTATTATACTTTTCATTATGTAAAAATAAAAAGAATACATTGCGGATATTTTTTTCAATGACAATCTTTTAATTTTATAAAATAGAAATTAGTTATTCTAAATCGCTTATGTATGATAGATAACGTCCGACTGGAAAGAATGATTAAGTAGGTGATGTATCTGTTTACGCTTTTCCGCATAAGCACACATATTTAATTCCTATGTAACGGCATCCCAAACGGCTTTCGGTTAGGCTCGCCGTCAGTTGGACCTCTCGAACCGTCGGGACTCATTTTCTCTTGCAATTTCCTACAATTTCCGGATGGCGTTTGGTATACTGATGTGCTCTAAAATTATTTTCACGTGTATTTCACTCGTGTCCTGAATAATTCTTTCTAAGCTTTCTTTTTAATATAAAGAATCATTCATTTCTAACAATGTTGCATGGATAATGTAACGTCAAAAACAAGTATAATATCCCCTTGTTTGTCCCGAAGACTCCTAGAGGTTCTAACAATTGAATTTCTATTGTGTCTGGTATTACGACAGGTAAGCTCATATAATATGGTACAGTACGAAACACTTGCAAACGTGCGATACCTAGAACTTAAGTACTTCGTAATAATTTATTTTGTTGACGCCATAAGCTTATTTTTTAAAAACTTCAGTTAAGTAATTGGTTTGATTGTTCTTTATCTAACCACATAAATAAGTGAGGTTGAATTGCAATACTCAAGTTCAAGCGCGAGATCAATGTCCTAGCAGGCGACTGTCATTACGCAACTCGCGAGGGAAGTCGATGCGCTTGCATGACTCGTGCGCAAGCCTCCGCCCGCGCAACTTCACTACTTGAAAACAGTATTAACATCGCTACTACCTGGTTACAAAGTGCGACACGCGCTGCAGACTGTAAAAAGAAAAGAACAGAAATTCCAAATTTCGCATACTAATTGGCATGTCAACCTGCTCTTACCGTCTTATAACAAGATTTACAATACCTTAGAAGCTTGGTATTTGACGTTCTGTCTTAGAAATCCATCAAATTAACATTAAATGGTTAATATGCTTAATGTATTGTATTATGGTTACAATACATTGTAGGCTGTACTACTTATAAATCAGATAGGCTATTGTACACTCGGCGTCAAAAAAATCGCACCTTTTAAAAATCATCTTTAAAAATTCTTAAACCTTATGTAGAGGATAGTGTTGGGTATCATTAGAAAGGTAACAAAAAGGAGTATCAAAAAACAATTAAATTTAACTTTCTGTTTAATTATAATTATACAAACAACATTAAAATTAATAAAATAATAAAAATCCTTAATTAAGTCCTAATTAACAACAGATAATTTACAAAGAAAAATGTACAAAAAGTGTCTTAAAATTAACTTAAAATCTAGTGTTACCCCCCCTTGCCCTGATCACGGCTTCCATACGGTCCCTCATGGACCTCACCAACTTCAGGAGCTCTTCTTGAGGGATAAGCCCCCATTCTTCAATCACCGCGTCTTGGAGCTCCTGTAGAGTCGAAGGAGCTGGATCCCGAGATCGAACCTTACGTTTAAGATGGTCCCAGAGGTGCTCTATAGGATTCAGATCCGGACTTCGCGCTGGCCACTGCATCACAGAGATTTGGGACCTCTGCAAGAAGTCGCTCACGATGCCTGCAGTGTGAGCGCGAGCGTTGTCGTGCATTAATGTGAACCCCTCGCCAAAAGATTCGGCAAAGGGGACCACATGCACTTCCAGGACCTCAGTGACATAGCGGCGAGCAGTCAGCGACCCTTGTCCGCGAGCACCTCCAGTCCGGGAGACGCAGACAAGGTCGGTTTTGCCGGCAGCAGACATACCGCCCCAGAACATGCAGGATCCGCCACCATATTCCACCGTCTCCTGGATGCAGGCTTGGGCGAAACGTTCACCCTGCCTCCGGTATACTCTTCTCCGTCGGTCGTTGCAGAAAAGACACACTCGCGTCTCGTCTGAGAAGAGAACAGCTCTCCACTGCTCAAGGGTCCAATCGACGTGGTCACGAGCAAACTGCAAGCGGGCTCGCCGATGCGCTGCAGTCAATTTTGGACCCGTAGCAGCTCTGTGGGCCGCTATCTTCTTCTCCTTCAATCTTCTTCTAACCGTAGATACGCTTACGGTGCGTCTGCGAACTGCCTGGAGCTGCTGTTGCAACTCAACAGCGTTGGAGAAACGATTTCTCAAAGAGTTCGACACAACGAACCGGTCGTCTCTTTCCGAAGTGCAGCGACGTCTACCCGAACCGTGTCTGCGGATATAGCCACCGGTCTCTATGAAGCGCTGGTACACTCTTCGAACGGAATAACGGCTCAGGTTCAGTTGCCGGGCGACATCACACTGCCGCACCCCTGATTGCAGTAGTGCAACCACTTGAGCGGCTTTATCAGCTGTGGTATCCATCAAAATCTGTGCGTGTGTCCTCTTCAACGGTTGAATAGCGAATGACCCACATTGAACCCGTGTTGACCGTTTTATACCCACAAAGGAAGCGCAACTAGCAACTCTCACGGGTAGCAAAATTTGCATCGAATTTTTGTGACACTTTATTTGTTGCATTAGGTTTTATTTGATAATGAAAAGTAATGTTTTTTATTAAGTTAATTAAGTAACCTTGTAAATAAAATCATAATTAATGCGACTGCATGTGCATATCAAGAGTAAATGACATTTGAAAGTGATTTTCTAAGAGGTGCGATTTTTTTGACGCCGAGTGTATAATGTTTTTTTAATAGTTCACAAACTTTAGAAAAAATATCTAAAATAGAGACTATGTCTGTGAATCAAGACAGGAATGATTATTAAATAATTCAGGTCTGTCATCTTTAAACATGCGTCGCTTTAAGTGATTTGCCTGTACCGTAACATTTTATAAAGTGAGCATCCGTCTAGGTATAGACAGTACAGCGAGTCGAACTGCTCGCCAAAATCCGCGTATATTTTTTATCATAGGCCGCCTTAACGTAACACGATCCTTGCAAATGTTTTTTTACGATAAAATGTTCAGGTGAGTCGCTATTTATCACTTGGTTCAATAAGTCCTGAGACTAAATACTAACACAAAGTTTTTTTTGATATTTTTTTTAACAGTCTCCTTCAACTGCAATACAGACTCTCCAACGCTTTTCTAACTTTTATATTCCGTGAATGTAGATAGATTTGGCTTTAAAATAAGCCTCTGTTGCTGCGATTACTTCACCATTTGAGTAAAATTTCTTGCCTTGGAGCATTTTTGTAAGTCTGCAAACAGCCAGTAATCACTGGGGGCCAGATCTGGAGAATTCGGTGGATGAGGAAGTAATTCGAAGCCCAATTCGTTAAGTTTGGCCATCGATAATAATATCATGGACTTGTGACACGGCGCATTGTCGTGGTGAAAGATCACTTTTTTTTTTTCTTCATTTGAGGCCGTTTTCCGCAATTTTGTACTTTAATCGCTCCAATAATCCTATGTAATATTCGCTATTTATATGTTTCTTTCTATCAAGGTAGTCGATGAAGAGTATTCCATGCACATCCCAAAATACAGAGGCCATAACCTTCCCGGCAGATTGTTGTGTCTTATGCCGCTTCGGGCGGCTTTCACCGGCCGCTCTCCACTCTGCTGACTGCCGTTTAGATTCCGGAGTGAAATGGTGAATCCATGTTTCATCTATTTTAACATACCTACCAACGTAAAAAAATCCTTTTTATTTCTATTAAACAGTGCCAATCCGCGCTCTGAATCAATTAATACGTTGTCGTTTTTGATCAATTGTTAGCAGACGCGGCACACATTTGGAAAAAGCTTTTTCATGGCCAAATTTTGATGTAAAATAGTGAAAACGCTACTAGTTGAAATCTTCACTATATTAGCTATCTCGCGCACTTTTACTTTTCTATCTTCCTTCACGATTTTCAGGACTTGGTTGATGTTTTATTGAATCACTGCTTCATTTGGACGACCAGAGCGCACCAGCGTCCTTTGTGTCCATACTACCGCGTTTAAAATCGGCATACCACCGACATATGGTTGGTTTAGATGGAGCAGATTCCGGATAACACTTTATAAGCCATTATTGTGCTTGAACGGTGTTTTTCCCATTAAAAAATAATGTTTTATCAACACACGAAACTCGTTTTTTTTTTCATTGTTTTCGGAATTAAAAAAGTAGCGTCACATAAATATCTTTAGGTAAATCAATATTTACATTGTTCTATTTCCAAAAAAAATTAAAACATCATTTGATGGTCAGTACTTTTTAAAAATCAAAAGAGTTTTTAGTTTATGCGCATTTTATAAGTTAGTCTTGGGACCTTCGATCAACAATACCAACTAGATAACGCGTCACGTACAAAATCAAAGCTAAATTCTGTCTAACGAACTGAGACAAATGTTATAAAACAGTTTTAAGTTCAACCTAATTACAACCATGGCACCCAGTATTAAAGTCCATCCATCCACGCATCCACTGTTCTGTTACACAAATGTTAGCGCGTCTATTGGTCAACGTTGGCCAAACATTTGTAGCTCGGGTTAAAATCGGTAATTGTGTTAAAATTTAATATTATTTGATAGTTTAAAGCTTAAAATATAATTTATTCTACATGTACTTACCGAAAGTAAGACACACCGGCCGTTAAATTGCTTTTTCGGGCATTATTTTAGCAACTTTCAAATACACATTGCGGCATTGTAATCGTGTTTACATTGGCCGTGTTTCAAGCAAACTAAACAAAATAAGAGCTCACTTCTCAAGTGCGCTGTTATTTACCTTTATAATTTTTTCTTTCTTTCTTTCTATTTATCTTAGAGACTCTTCTCCTGAAACTCCTCCTCATCCCTTAGTAGGTGTTTACTAAACTTTATTCCTGTACTTGTGATATTATGCGGCTAAATGTTACGTAACAAAAAATAGTCAGCGTCATAAAGAAGCTTCAAAAGTAATATTATGACGAAGAGCAGTTGGTACAGCGGCTAACGCGTTCGAGCTACTATCGTATAATTTATGTAACTTTCGTATTGCAGGGTCCTATTTCCATGCCGTTATATGTAACCAAATTTTATTATCTCAGATTCCTCCGAAAATGTAAAGCCGTCTGCCCGGTTGCTGCTGTACGGGCCAACGGTAAGTGCTAAGGTGATCATGGCTTAACCTTCTGGTATGGAGAGCCTCTAGTCATGGGATTCCAAAGACCTGATAGTTACCATGTATTCCTCATCTTTACAGTTAAAATAGGACGATGTAACCGTACAGACAATGGCCAACATGACGACCTCCGTGGTCGAGTGGTTAGCACGCCTGGTCTGGCGTCGCGCCATCTCTGAGGTCCTGGGTTCCATTCCCGGTCGGGTCAATTAGAGAAAAACTGTTTTTCTAATTTGATTTCGGGTCTGGGTGTTTTTTCTATGTTTATGTAAATATTTATCCGTTATCTTACCATATTAACGAGTTTCAAAAGAATACTGATCTTGGTCTAGACTAGATAATTAGTGAGGCCGTAAACAAAATTAAAAAATAATAATTTAAGACATCTTTTTAAACAAGTTATTGAAATGCAATTAAATTAGGCATTTAGCGGAGGCCCACAAAAAACACGTTTTGCTAAGATTGTTGATCAATTGACATTATCCTTTTTTTTGTAGTCTGTTTATATTTGAGATTAATTACAATTTTATACATTATTATTATTAAATTTTAACAACTAATAAAAGTAACCAAAAGGAAGATTTAGTGCAGGTAGCCAACAGACATCATTAGGAACTACTACAGCTAATACATTTTGTGTTAATAATTAACAAAATTAATTAACATTTAGCCGCATAATATCACAAGTACGGGAATAAAGTTTAGTAAACACCTACTAAGGGATGAGGAGGAGTTTCAGGAGAAGAGTCTCTAAGATAAATAGAAAGAAAGAAAGAAAAAATTATAAAGGTAAATAACAGCGCACTTGAGAAGTGAGCTCTTATTTTGTTTAGTTTGCTTGAAACACGGCCAATGTAAACACGATTACAATGCCGCAATGTGTATTTAAAAGTTGCTAAAATAATGCCCGAAAAAGCAATTTAACGGCCGGTGTGTCTTACTTTCGGTAAGTACATGTAGAATAAATTATATTTTAAGCTTTAAACTATCAAATAATATTAAATTTTAACACAATTACCGATTTTAACCCACGCTACAAATGTTTGGCCAACGTTGACTAATAGACGCGCTAACATTTGTGTAACAGAACAGGGGCCCAAGTCTGCTAATTTACGAATGGCATAATTGAATCGCAATTGTATCGTAATTGTATCGCATTGTAATTGTTTGACACATTTGGTATTCGTAAATGAGTAAGAGAATACCAAATGTGTCAAACAATTACAATGCGATCCAATTGCGATTCAATTATGCCATTCGTAAATTAGCAGACTTGGGCCCCAGTGGATGCGTGGATGGATGGACTTTAATACTGGGTGCCATGGTTGTAATTAGGTTGAACTTTAGGAACTACTACAGCTAATACATTTTGTGTTAATAATTAACAAAATGTATTAGCTGTAGTAGTTCCTAAAGATTTTAATAATCAAAGTAAACAAGGTCGTCATCATTAAAAAACACGAATTTAGTTATCTGTTCATTTATAGCTAACAAGTCACAAGTTTTTATAATCGTTGTAATGTCTACATTAATGATGTCTTCTTTCTTTGGTTTGTTTCTTCTCTTTTTGACACTATCCCGATTATTTAGAACGAGCGAATCATGTTCTGGCGTTATCCCGTGTGTTGCGCTCATTCTTGTCGACATCACCTTGAGGTGCGCGTGAATCAACATCACGCACGCTCACCGGTGTGACGGTAACAGTACGAGAATAGCTTACGCTCTATTTAAGAGTCCTCTTGGTTTGTTTGCCAGCGAAATGTGTCATTGTTAACTAATTTAAGTAACAACTACTGCCAGCTGTTACGACATAGCGGCTCACAGACGGTCATCGATAAGTTCATTATTTTGATTAGTTTTTAACATTGATATCGTGCATTTTGGCATTCTGGATTTTAAACAGACAGCGCCATACAATTTTAACAAACTAACCATGAACTTGAAAATTGGTTTATTGAACACAAGCTCATGTAACTTTCCTGTCTATACCTCTATATTGGTACGTTCACGGTACATTTCTATCTAAAGGACAATCTGCAAAAAATCATGAAAGCCGGTCTATAAACCAATAACATCCACACAGGTGTCATTTATTTTATTGTACAGACGCCGATCAACCTACCATAAAAAGTCAAATTTCTACAAAGAATTTAAACTTTATCGTTTGGTTATGAGATCAATATCTAAACTAAACAATGTCCAAACTTAATTTTACTACTATGGATGGAAAGGCATAGGCAAATATAAAACTTAATGATTCATTCATTGTATACCTATCTCTAAATTAATAACTAATTTATATGCAAAGGTCTCTACCAACTGCAACGAGCTCAATAATGAACTGTTTAAATTTTTCATTAAGGTGGGTCATGTAATTATTAATTAGTATGAGCACGGTTGCCGCTGTCATTCCGATGGGCTGCGACATTATCGCTCGAGAGCTGCGTAAACATCAAAATGTAAAACACGATACCGTTTAGTTAGTTAATTAATTGCCGTGACTGGGAGTCGGGAACCGAAAGCGGACGGTCGTCGTCGTCGCGAGCTCGTTATGGAAATAATGAGTGCGACCGCTGCGCAGCCACTGCACAAGTTGTTCCGGCCCGCGCTCGCTGCGCCTACTTCGATCTTATTGTTATCCCGAACCTTTTACGACTTTAATTAACCTCAAATTTCCCCGGGGCGAACAAACTCTGTTATATTTATTGATGATAGTTTTATGAGCCATTAAAGATTAATTTGACGTCGTAGTAAACAACGATGCTAAAATGCAAAACATAACATAGCCGAGTGTCGTGAGCTTGCATAAATAAAACTAATTACGTGCCCCTAACACCATGTGCGTCGTGCAGCCCAAATAGCTGTGTTCAGACGCACCGAACAGACTACTCTGCCTGCTTCGTGCGAGGTTTTGTCTTGCATGCGGCTTATTCGGGCGCGTGTTATTTATCCTGAGAATGTTTGTTTAAGCTTGGTCTAATGCTTGCTTCAGAGTACACATCATAAGCTATTGACACAAAATATTGTAAATCGCACCATGTGCATTTAAGATAAAGTATATTCAACAATAGATTTGAAATAATTATATTGTATTACAAGATTAAATGTTCGACAAGGCAAACGAAATCATTTTTTGTAATAAAAAAATATTGTCTCATAATTTGATTGAATGGATGGCAGTGGCGAAGCGTGAAATATTGAGAGAGGTAAGCCGGAGAAAAAAAAATGCTTACCTACTCCGAGCGCGGGCACGCAGTCTTGAGTCCTTACCGAAAATCTGTGATTGGCATCCTGGCTTCAGTCTTGTATAGGCAGATGTATCTTCAGTCGACTTTTACTATACGTGTAAGCACTGAGATATTGAAACAGTGTCTTGCAAGCATAATAGAAGTGGCTTTGATAAAAGCCGTTTGTGGTGAAATGATGATATGATGTAAATTAAACAAAACTTAATCGACTAAGTACTAATAATACTACTTATACTCTAAAGCTATTCGTCTATTCTTTCTAACAAAGTGCGCTAAGACATTATCATAAAAGCCGGGAAGAATCTAAAGCTATTAATGCCGACATCTTACAATTCTACCGATTACTTTGCAAATCTACTTACTCTAAATACGTAATTTCAACTTATTACAATATCTACTTACCGCAAATACCTAATTATAACGTACGTCTTCGTAACTACTTTCTACACACAACACAAATAAACAAAGTCCAACTACAATACTAATCATTCTAATAGGTGAAACTAACTAATAAATTCAAATACTAATAAAACACAGTCATGCATTCAATGATGAATTGCAATTACGTCAAATTATCTGTCAACAGAACACAAACTGAAAACGATCCTCCGTCCCGCTCACGCGTACGCAAATTGTATAACTGTCTCTATCAAGTAACTCGGATAAAGACGGCTTACCGCCTGCTAAATACGCGGGTGGGTTTATTGACCTTTATGTGACGTCATGACGTTTATTTTGTATGGAAGTTTAACTGCCTAAAAGCCGATCGCGCCTGCGGCTTATTTTAAAGCAATATGTTGTTAAAAAGCAAATTTTGTTGATTTAATGTCCATAGTGTAGGCAATTTGTAATGTTTCTTTCATATATTTACTTTTTTAATTACTGATTGAGTTATTTCTCAATTCAAGTAGAGAATGGTTGTGTTCTAAACTTCTGAAGGGAAGCCGGTGGGAATCGAGTTGTATGGAACCTTCGTCACTGATGGATGGGTATAGTTTTTTTTATACATATAAGCTTCATTTGGGGTCGTGTGATTGAGGTAACCGACGACGACGAGGCGTGTCACTCACTTGATTTAATTAAGAGCCGCTTTACCGCCCGTTCGTTGGAACTACGCTTTACACCGTATACCGAACCCCGGTTAATTTCGTACAGAGTCATTTCCACGGGAGATTTATTTAGATATTGAACCAGTCTTACCCTTCTTAGCTAATATTCAGCTATATTACAATGTGTTTCCAGAATTTAAGGCCCTTGTTAAATATTTTATGATATATCAACCATTTTCTACATGCCGTTTTAAAGAACATACATGTCTACATACCTATTTTAATTAAAACAATCTGTATCATTTTTATCATCGTCTTAGTCTCCTTCAAGTCTCAGTCTTGTTTGTGTTTCCAATCCAAGTCCTAAGTACAAGTAAATACTAAGACCTGAAAAAACTAAATACAGTTTAGTTTTCCTTGTTAATTTACTAGTGAAGAAACACTAGTGTTTCTTCAAAAGCAAAGATAAAAAATTACAATGGAAAAGGTAGATCTCTTAAATCCGTTTGTGATTGCATCGTTTAGCGCAGATAGTCGTAATATTTCAACCTCCATCTTGGAATATAACAAATGAAGTCCATTTGTAAACTCAGCGGCCAACCCTCATTTGCACCCTTTTCCTGTTGCATCTTCTAAATCTCGACTTACTATAGAGCTTTTTACATGTCAAATAAGTTATTGGTTTAATTTTTACCAGAATGTCTTTTTCAATAATTGTTAAGTAAGTACCCTTTCAAAATTATTATAATTTTCTTTCATTATGGTGATTTATGAATCAATTACGATTTAAAATGAAAGTTAAATGTGTTCACTCAACTTATAAGCTGTATTCGGTGTTCTTTTCCATATTTTTCTTGAGGCATTCTCTCTACAGGCGAAAATATCAGAGGATAATTAGAGACTTTTTTGTAAATTTTGCTATGGAGTCTAATGCGCTACTCGTGTTGGCCGTCATCACGCGTCGCGGGAGGAGTTCGTTATTAATTCACCGAATACTCGCTTTTATTTGTAGACCCTTCTCGTTCTAAAAAGTCCTATTTTAGAAAAGTCCTCTTAGACCGCAACATTGAGCGGAGCGTGCAGCGGGGCTTTCTTCATTTGAACTTATGTATGTTGCGTTGCGTTGCGTAGTCTTTTTAACAGGACATATATTTGAGCGTTTGACCCTCGTTGTTGTAAACGTGCACATACTAATATGCTCGTTTAGTTTAACATAAGATTTTCCATTATGTATAATGAACTAAGGCGCCCTGTGATAAAGCGTTTCAGCGTTTCCGCGAGCATAGGTCTCACTATATATTATTCTCTAAACAAAACGTGTTAATTGTTAACAAAATATAAAATTTGTCAATATTAGGATAAAAGATCTTTCTATACCTAATAGCATTTCAAATGGATTAGAAATAGTACCTATTATAAATAAAAGTTTGAACATTAGGGTATCGATCTATTTTATCGATATTATAACTGTTTTTTCAAGCTTAATTTACTGTAGTTTTTAATATTGACACAGTTTGACTTCGGTTTTTGCTATTACGCCAGCTAGCACAATTTACGTGTACGCTGCATGTGATGTCAAGTGCTGTGACACTCAGTACGCTACTTTAAAGTTTCGCGATCTTATTCTTACTGTATTTTAAAGTAGTAAGTATATCGTTTTTGAATCTCATGATCTCCTGTTCTTCCATTCATTAATAATCAATACTAGTTGTTTGTCCAAAATAAAATTGAAACATTTTGTTTAGCTAATATTTTGGTTATGACTATTAATGGTGGGGGTACAAGTTGCAAAAAATAGCAAATACTTAAGAGGGTTTACGCATTTCGGTTTCCCATACCAAGTAGAAATTTTGGAAATCGCAATGATTCAGTTAAATGAATGTTTTTTAAAAATGTTTTCAACAAACTATTTAGATCCCTGTATTTCACTTTAGAATGCCAATTTTAATTAAAATTAGCTCACTGGTTTTTAAAAATTTAAACTTGGATGTTTGTAAAACCGAAATGCGTAAACCCTCTTTAGGGGGTTATTACAGCATTAAAAATGAGTTGTCTGGTGATTATATGGTGCGTCACAATCGCCAATCACATGGTGACCAAAAAGCGTCCACTCGGTGTTGATTGTGACATTGTGTGCGGGTGGTGGGCGAGCGCCGCGGCGCGCGCGGCCGCCATCGCCTCCCGCATTTGTGATGCAAATTGTTGCGCCCGCCGCATCGTGCTCTGTGCTTCGCGCCTTACCTGCCACAACCACCGTAATTATCCTGAAAAATATTCATTTGTCCCCGAGACTCTGAAATTATCATAATGCAGTTGTACGTCTAAAATTGCGTAAACTATGTTTAAAATGTTCGCCTAAAAGTTCTCATTCACTTTGTACAGGTTATTTAGAAAATAGCATAAACATATTTCCAAACAAACCTATCAATCAATGAAACTTACTTTTACTATGGGAACTTCTTCAAAATCACAGCAAATAAATTAGCTATAGCTTTTCCGTACATTTTCATAACACCCTTTTCGAAACAGTCTTTAATATTATTATCCTGACGTTTTGAAGGCTTTACAGGAATCTTTATGTGGTGTTTTAAAAACTATAGAAAACGCAATATTATGTTGGTAACTTGGTGCATATTATAATATTTCATTTTATCGTAATAATATGTTCATAGATGTATTTATTTGCCTTATGCTGGGCCACATCATCCTCTACTTAAAACGGGTAAAATTTATTTTATGAATTAGGAACTGGTAGGTAGTGTGTGAACTATCTTAGAAATTTTCCTGCGTAAGTTGATACTGATCTCGAACCCGTTAGAGGCGTAATCGCAGGAATTCAATAGCTTACAGAACCAGCTATAAGAAGTTCGTGTGAAGTTTCGTGAGAACTTAGAATCGCCCGATAGTCGAGTAAACGCTATCATATTTCAAACGATTTCGCAAAACGAATAAATAAGAACGGAGGCAAGAAGCGTGCGGTGAAACCCAGTCAAAGCGTGGGTATTAGAAACGCTCCGATTACCACGCTCAGACGAGTCGTTGCCGCTGCCGCCGCGCCGCCTGCACCTCGCCACCCCTGCATTACCTTCGCAGGGCAGCATTTCTTTATAAAATTACTTCGCTTTGTTGTTTAAACATACTTGCTTAATATTAAAGATTGGTGGACAAATAGTATAAAACCACAGAGAAATATCTAAATAGAATGCATGTTAGCTCAATTGTATGAAAACCGAGCGTGTCACTTACCGAAAGGAAACTTGTTGATTATCTCTGTTAACCTTTCTTGTACCTTCAGTTTTTACAGTTCGATACGACGCAAGTAATAATTTTTTTTAAATTACATTTATGTCCGGTGCTGAGAAAGGCTGAATAAAACTCGGTCGAAAGATGGGATTTTACCATCCTTTTGGAACTATTTTGACATAAAACCGTTTATTCAGAGTAGGTTTTGATGGTCAATCTCCAAATTATATAAAAATTCCGTTCGTATGTTCAAATGCAATTCAATAAAATTATCCGTAAACAAAAACGATATCTTGTTTTATCCGTTAATGTTAAGGCCATGAATGAAAAGGTGATAAGCTGGCGACGTCGCAGCACGGTCACCGGTACCGCTGTTGCCGGCTTGACCGCGTTCCACTAACGGTATCCACTCCGAAGTATTTCTCCGGCGCGTGGCACACTTAGTGCGTACGTTCACCTCTACCATCTTGCTGTCTTCACACTCTAGCGGCACAAAACAAACTGCCCTTCCATTTGCAAAACAATTTATTTTATGCGTTTTATTTGTATGAAATGTACGTGAGACTTCTAGCTACTTTCTCTATTAGTTTAATTTGTAACAGAATAATATTTATTAAAAATAGTTACGTAGGTACTAAAATAAACAAATGTATATATACATTATAGATTTTATTTAGGAAATTTATTATTCTAGGGAAGTCAATATTATCATAATTATTTATATATAATTTCTATAATTTCAATCCAAAATCAATATGGGATCATTCGAAGCTTTAAATACTAACTTTAGCGTATCCACATAACATCTCGTGTAGCCACAAAGAAAATGGATTCAACGAATTGAAATGAAATCATGATACCGTTAGAGGTCAACGCACTTCATGCTAACTTACAGTTTTATAAAAATTTGCAACTCTGGAAATATCTGTATGCAGTGTTTGCCTACTAATGTAATAATTAAATACTAAGCTAGGATTATGTTGCATGTACGTAACGAATGACCACTTATCATTTAAAATCGAAATTGCTGTTTTTTTACCGTTATGATTATGATTGTACCTACCAAGTTCACGAAATATGATCATAAGAATTAAGAAAGCTATTTCGCTATCCCTGTACCACGCCAAGCAACATAATTACATTGACTTTGCCTCTTCTCCTTTCGTTTATTGTCAGAAAATGGACTTTAGATTTTAATGACACGGGAAAATTGTATACTTTAGTTACAATCTCAGCGCCGGATGCTGGAGAATTTGATTTAATACTTTTTTCGTTTGTTCTTTGTCAAAGTTCAATTATTTTGCAGTAAGGCCGTCCATTTCTCACATATTTACAGCTAGCAGTAAACGCTTCAGGGCCATTTCGTTAGGGGTCCAGTTAGCGAGAAATTGGAGCGGAGGTGCGACCCAGGTCCTAACGTGCCACTTCATTACGCGACCTCGTTACGTTACCCACGCGTCTTGCGCCTCTGTCTACGCCATCACGTCCGGATAATACATAATACCTACCTACCACACTACAGTCCTTGTCCATTTTTAATTCATTCAACAAAAACATGTAAACATATCAGCGTATATACCTACCTTATAGCTACACGGAATTATTTCTAACATATCACCTTTCATTTTTGGAAATTGCCTGAAATTAAAGTGAATGGAGGTGAATTTATTGGCTCTGTAAGAATTATTTCTCTGCAGGCATAAACCGCCGCCGTTTCTTGCGTGCGTGTTATTACTTCTTCGTTCGTATTGCCCTGTAATATATTCACATTTGCACCACTTTCACATCTTGTTTTTTTTTAACATATGTACAAAAAATTGAATAAAGTCTGTGAAAGTATCGTTTAAGTATTTATTTGCAAGTTAAGAAACACAATATTCGCCTATATCTAGAGGTTAAAAACCACCGCGCCGGTCACTCATGAGATGTCCAGGGTTCAACTATTGTACTTTGTTTAGGTGGTAGAGATTTTTTGCTAAATCCGTTTTATCTAAATAACAACAGCAGGCATAGCAAATATTTAAAAAATCTATTTGCAAAGTAATATAAACGCTGAATACACCCAGATAAGGTAGCATTCGTGATTGTTATGTGTCAAAGCGCGCATACAGAATACAAAGGGCGATGGAATCACTTCGTGTTGTGGGTTGCCTTGCTTTGGTAGCTTGACCAACAAATTGTGACATAACCGCATTATGCCCATCGATTTAGGACCATTACCATTCCGATCGTCGGGCTCAATGGTCGATTTGCTCTAAATCTAAAACTGGGATGAAGACATTTCAAAATGCAAAATACTGTCAGTGCAGACTACTAGTAGTGATGCTAGAGATAATTAGTCTTTATTTTCAAACTTAAAATCACTTTGGTCACGTACAAATGGGTGGAGTATTATAATTGTAGCCATTTGGCTATAATTATAATACTACTTCTAATAAACAAAGTGATTTTAAATTTAAATCAAATGATTTATATTTATTTTCGTCAACATATGAAACAAAAGCTTGTAAATTATAATATTGAATAAAAAAACAATCAATACGAAATATGTTTTGAATAAGTCATTATAATTCTAAACCAAAATCGTAAAATTTTACGAAAATTTAGTATTTTTGTTAGGATAGGAAAACGGACTTATTCATAATTATTCTAAACAGGGAACATTTTTGCTGCCTCTACATATTAAAAAAATAAAATTCGTTGATAAACCCATCACTTTAGAACGGCTTGAACGTTTGGCTAATTTATGTTTTAAAATGTTTGTAATAGGCCTAATTAGGTTCTTGTTTTTAATTAAAGAAGAACCTTTTCTATGGAATTTTATATGACATAAACCTTAACTCTTATGCATTAAACAACATTCTTTTATTTTTATAAAGCAGCATAAAAAATAACTGCTAACTATTTTTTTAACTTTACTTGAGCTTAGAATCAAAGTAAATATAGAGGCAAAAAATGTACTTACACTTTCTATTTTAATGTGTCTGTCGTTAGAGTCAAAGATAAAATAAAATCTTTCAAGTAATCGTTACCTCTAAAATATAAAAAGACCAAAAAATCTAACTAACTTTTAAATTGTTAAAATTTGTTTAGCAATGGAACCACTACTTTTTTCGACTTCGCATGAACAGTTACATTCTGTGACGTATAAATATGCGTTCATATACTTTGTCCGCCTAATTAATAAAAATGGCTAAATGTTACACCTGTTCAGTGTTGCCAGATCCGTAGGTCAAAACTATCCTAGATTTACTGCAAAATTATCGTGTTTTTATCGCATTCAAAAAGACAGAATTTATACGACTGGGTACTCCAAATATGGTAACATCCAACGTCTCGAGCTGAAAAAGAAAAAAAAAAGCTCATCGCCTTGAAAAAGGACTGACTGTGGTACCTTAAATTTCGTTATTTCCAAACTGTGACTGAACGAATGATGCTAAACCAGGTTTGTCACAAAATTATCGTAGAACTGACAAAAAATATCGTGGAAAGTCGACGAATTATACAAATTATCGTGCGATACTTAATAATTATTTTTTATCGCATGCCCTTCGAAATTATCGTGGATCTACGATAATTATCGCACGTCTGGCAACGCTGCACCTGTTAGCTAAATGTTACATTGAAGTGAGGCTGTCTTGTTTTTGTTAAAGAAGACAGATAGAGACAGCGTAAATTTAATCCTAAGTGTAACTTTAATCAGCGTTTAATAATAACAGGGTGTAAGTTTAACAAACTAAGACACATTTGTTAGAGATACTTATATTTAAATTTGTGTTGATTTGCTAATAATTAATAAACATGAGATTATCAATAAATACGAGATAAATTTTACTAAAGTAAAGATGGATTGAATTTTTAACATAAAAACCTAGTTACATGAGCAACTATTTACGTATATTAAATTTCGAATACAAATGTTGGTCTCTCAATTTAAAATGTGTACATGCACAGCTAAGTTGGACAAGTGATCCCTTTAGTCTTATGATGATGTATAGCCTTTTTACTATTCAAAAGAAGCTTGCTTTGACTTTGCCTAAAATCGTTCTTTCTACGCCGCTTATCCCCTAAATGGCCATGAGGATTTAAAAGGACATGTCATAGTGTTCTATTATTCTCGTGAATCAACGGATAGTATTTTTTTATTTTGCGACTCGGTTGCTTGTTTGTGCGGTGTTGAGTTGTGGTGAAGTAAACTTAGGGATGGTTAGCCATTAGGGTGCGACAGCTAGGTGTGGTATCGAAAGCGTCGTCGGTGATGTGATGCGGTGTTTTTACGAGAGGGGTGCGACCGGCGCGGCGCGGCGCGGGCGCGGCTGCTAATTTTGATAAAAGCATCGTCCGGCCGCACCCGCCCTCCGCTATCACCGCTATGTGACCAATAAAATACACGTTTATATTATTCCCTCTGAACATATACACTTCATATTATTGGTAGGTGTAGATCAATACGCAATCGCAACTTATTGTTGCTAACAAAGTAATTTTTAATATAATTATGTTGTAGGTATTAGGTATTGTCACATAATAGTTTTGCTTGTTCAATCGGTCACTGATTATATTTTTGTACTTGAGTATATTTGGTTTGTTGCAACTTGGTATATCTGACGCCTTGGTAAATCAGCAAATGGCTTCGAAGGCGAAAGCTTGTTCTGATATTCAGAGATCCTATGTTCAATTCCCAGTTTGGGCAAAGTGCGTTTCAGGGTATCTCGATGCCGCCTGGGCTAGGCTTGTGATTGATAACCAACCCGCATGCTAAGCTTGGTGATTAAATCAATACTCCTTTGTATTGTTGACTTGATTACAATGTTAGAGGCCTTTGGCCATCATTACTTATTATACCTATATATTTTACCGCCGTACTCGAGAGACGTCAATTAAGTTTTAATGACAATTAAGTCTCTTGCTGTCACTTCCGTATGTATAGTGCTAAATAGAGAAAGAAAGACATTTAATTGTCAATAAAACTTATTAATAATTGACGTCTCTGAGTACGGCAGCATGACTAGATTTCCGTTTCGGTTAAAAGGGTACTAGATCCAGTGAAAATAAAAAGCATACAGACATAAGAACTGAAGCTTCGGGGACGGCCAGTGCGCGCGTGATATCCTCTCTTCACGTGCGTTCATGGGCTGCCATCGCCGCTTTCCGTCAGGCAGGACGTAGAGGTTCTATGTCAAAAAACGGAATGACGTTTACGTGAAGAAATAACAAATTCTATATAAGTAATTAAACATTTAACACGTAACTTTTATGACAACATAATGTCTGTCGAAAAACTTAACAATAACGATGGCCGGCGAAATGAAATTTTATTACAATGAAACTGTTAATAATTGATAGCAATGTTAACACAAAAACTAAGTCGAAATTATAGCAGGGCGTGGGTTCAGTGGGCGTGGCTACGCTCCGCCCAGCCAGACCCGCCCTCGCCCTTTGCCACCTTCGGCTGAAAATCAGAAAACTCACTTTCGTGCTCGTTGGTATTCAATCAACAATGTAATTAGATGTAGCGAAAGTTCATTTAAATTTTGCCAATACCACATACCTACTAAAAAGGTGAACAATGTTCATCTTAAGATAGTGGCGGCTACACAGAAAAAACGGTATTCTTCGAATAAGTAAAATAATCTTGCATGAAAGCAAATTGCATTAAACCAAGATTATGGTTGCCTCATATATATTGAAACATATATTTTCTTACATTAAAAAAATAATAATCTTAAACTGATATTTGAAATAATCTTGAAATAAAACAATTCTTGATTGATTTAAAATAATTCATCTTTAACCAAGAATTATAAGTATTCTTATTGTAAGTTGATAATTCTCTTGATGCAAGCTAAGGATGTATTTTTATTTCAAGAAAATATTGATTTCAGTTCAGATAAGTTTATTTTAATTTGAGAAAATTATATCCTTAGACCAATAACTAATATTTTAAATTTCAATTTATGCTACCTTCAATAAGGAAAAAGCGTTCTTGTTCCGGGAAAAATATTCCTTCATTCCTTGCAATAAAGAGTCTTAAATGCATTTTAATGTTAGTACTTATTAGTTTTAATTCTACAAAAAACATTCTTGCAGGAAACACCTGTCCTCTATTGAGACTTTAAGAGTAGAGTACTGAAAGAATACTCAGTAACTCGATGACCAAGAATGTTCCAAATATACTAGGAAGGAACCTCGATGCAATGCAAGATTCGATACGTTAAAAAAAAAACAGATCCGTACTTATACTATTGATGAAACGAAACCATAGCGCGATGCAGGAATCAGTACAGCGCCATCTAGGGCGTCATTGTTGTCGTCACTTTGTCCACTAATTTTTCATCTGGCAGCCACAGGCCTCATCTCAAACAGTACAAACAGTTTTAAACTTGCTTTGCATGGCGCGCACACTCACAATATCGTTAGATAAGCGTGGTTTGACATATCAAAAAAACTATTTTTGGTAAAGATTACTAGTTACTGAGTTAAAATATTTTTATCTTTTTTCAATATTTTATTTAATTGAAACAATGTACTATAATATTTTGTAGCAAACCAGGATGTTTACTCAAAACAAGATTAGATGTCATTAGTTCAAGAGATATTTTTTTAAATTTGCTCAAGATATGATTCAAGATAATGTTTTCTTCATTTAATGAATTGTATCATTGTGATAAAAAAAACTTTCAGTTTGAAATAAGTATTTCATTGTATTAAAGCAATAACATTTGAACTTCTTAGATTAATTTTACTTATTCTTCATTGAAAATATTTTTTCTTGATTGTAAAAATGCAACAAGAAAATATATCTTTTGTTTTAAGACTGCCAATATCTAAAAATGAATAAACATTACTTGTATTAAGACAATCTCCTTAAAATAACGTAATATGTCAAGAAAACTATTTTTCTTGCTTTGAGAAATCCTTTTTATCTGTGTAGTCATCCAATACAATTTGCCTCACACCGTAAGTTCATTTGTCTTAAATGAGGCCAGAAAATATGAATTATTAAAAATTTATAAATTTTTGTCAAATATCAAGTAATTACTAAATACATCACAACTTCATCGGATTTATAATACATATTATATATTTAAAGAAAATAATGCCATTAATATAACGATAAAAAGAGACTGCCTCGGGAGGATTTCAACCTTCTTACTAACTTTCGCAATCTAAGCGACCTACTGCTCCTCCAAACCCCCGAGATATTAGTTTTCCTGACGAATGTTTCAATTTCATGTGTGTATAAATCTTAAAAAAGTATATTGTCTTTTTCGGATAACAAGTTGATTAGATTTGGCAGCTAATAGAGAAATAGATGAGCATCGGCGGGGTCACACGGCAGCCCGCGGGGCAGATAAACTCGTTAGAGCAAGATACGCCAACCACGAGCGGCGGCTAAGCACGCGACAGCCTTGGATATCCCCGTAATCTCGTTGCGACTCCCGACCCCGTCGATTCCGATTCTCCCCAAATTACCTTTGTACCCGATAGACAATCTAATTCTTTGTCGTCTTAAATGTTCTTCTCTCAATTTTCCGAACTCCTCTTTATTTGTCAAACAACCAACACTTGTAAGACATAAAATGAGGTATTGGATTTACAAGAAGCACGTAGCACCTCGGCGTTGTCACTAAAAGCTTCTTGTTGACGTAGCGTTCGATTGAAGAGGTACGACTACATTCTGTTCTTATAATTGATTGCTTTGTCGCGTAATTTGTTTGTCGCCGTCGGGTGGAGTGTTGTCATCCTCGCGGGAGCATCGCGACGCTGCTCTGCGCTCGCTCGTCCGCTCGTCACTTTCTGCGTAAATAATAAATACCTACACCATCTGGTGAGGGCGGCCGACGAGGCGACGTTGTCTTACGTCGCCGCGCGCTGTGGGCCGTGTCCGACCTCTATTTCACCCGCTCCGTGACTCAGCATCTATACGCCCCTGTAACCGTTGATGGATCGTACTGCCTGCACTATTGCCTGGCCTGCTATTACTGAAACAGCTATTACAGTTTAAAAGAATATAGTTGTAGCAAAAAAATATGTATCTCGCAGATTGCTTTGAAGTCCGTATTATGCAGGGTTGTTTGACAAAATTTATACTGTGTTGTTACAGATTACAGTTTCTATAGTTGTTATTGGTCTTTCATTAACAGCCCATAAATCAATTTACGAGATGCAAGATAGTTTACTATGTTGATTTTTTCCATACTTAGCATGTAAGTAGGTATACCTACTACATACTTATCTACTTATTTGTCTTCACAGTACCCCGTTTCATAATTAATTGAAACTATGTGAAAGCTTTACTAAGATAACAAGTTAGAAATTAAATCTAAACTAAATTAAGAATTTTAACGTAATTGCAAATTGCCGACAATTTCGATCTGTTCCTATTACTTTAAAACAATGAATTGTACATATCTAATATCATATAATAATATCATGTACCTATTTCAAGTTTTAGTCAATTGCATTACTAAAACGAAAAACAAAGTGAAATGTATTAGCAATCAGGTAAATGATCGGGTCGAACAGAGCTGGGGCGCACGTTCCGTCTCACTAATAACCTCGTAATTGGTATCGAAGCTCGCCGCTGCCGGATTACTGAGCGTCTAATTGAATGCGAGACGTTTCCACGCCGCATCTTCCAGCTCAGCCACACGGGTGACTTAATTCTGCTGCGGTCAAGTTGCTCTGTTTTGCGCACGTGCGCGCCCGCGACTGCACACAAGCTCAACATTATAGCACAATTACACAACCTCAATGAATTAAATTTACTTCCGAGCGCAACTCGACTTCCGAGATCAAACGCGACATCCCCCACTAGCTAAACCTCAGATTTATCCGACGCCGCCCAAGTTACGACATTAGATAATCAACCCGTGTCAATTAGCTAATGAAAAATAAAATAGGCCCGGGGAGTGTTGGAGTGTCGTAATTAAAATTACGATGATGGTTGGTCGGCATCTGTTTTAAGCTTTGCACTGAGTAGTACTGTACAATTTAAATTAAATAACTAAGTAGGTACCTATATACTCATTATCTCGTAAATTCGATTGTATTTAAACCTGGAGCGGTTATTTCTTGTACTAAAATACCATTTTGAAATTAAACACTTATTACGGGATCCGCGAATTAAGCCGTGTGACGTGTAAAGATGAGTTAAATATGTATTGTAGTATTCGCATAAACTTACGAAAAAATATCGATTATTAATTTACGATTTATCAAAGGAAATTATTTCAATTAGGTATAATGCTGCATCGTTCGTCCATGAAGACTGTAATATGTTTTAGAACAGGCTCGTTTCTCGATGGAAATTTCTAGATACTATAAAATTTTGCAGAGACTTTATGTTGGGAAAGAGTAAACAAAGCAGAGCTAACACATAGGTAATTTGGTTTGTGATGAATCAGTGTCGGGTCGGCGCGCAGGTGTTAGCAATAGACGCGACGGCACGAACAGCTCCGGCAGCTAGCTTCATGATGTTTGTACAGAACCCGCACACGCCGCGCCGCCCTGGACCAACGCCAAGGCAACTAATTCCAACAGGTAGATGGAGTTCGCGCGTTGCTAATGAATGACATCACACGCAATACGATAACACTGATTCACTTCATTCAAAATACTTAGACGAGGAGGGACGCGTAGGGATCGCGGGTATTTAAAGTATTCCGGTCATTTACGTTACGTCTTACGTTTGTTGTTTGTATCATCCTAAAATAACCTCGGTAGTTATGATCATTATAAATTAACGCTATATAACTATGTTATGACTGTGATTAAATTATAGAGAACTTTAACTATAATGTCTACAATATTAGGGATGTACTGGGAAGAGTATTTTAAATGTTTAACCTAAACTACATTAATAGAGAATTAAGAATAAATAAATACCGTCCTGGTGCGTGAAAGGATACTTATGTAAGCCGCCACAGTGTATATAACTGCATTTCGTGCACATCGTTTTCTGACGAACATCTTAACTGCTCTACCTTATTGACTGCTTACCATCATGCAAAATTGAATGCGTAAGTTTCTAGGTGTTTTACTCAATAAAGAAACTAACAAAATACAAAAATAGAATATTCTAGAAACAGAACTTCTTTTTTACTGTAAACATTGAACCGATATGCTGCAAATCGTCGGTAGCAGCAGATGCGGCGGACAGCGCGCGGGCTTGTTATTAACTTTTTAAACGATTGCGTTAATTAGCGGCCTGCAAGAGAAGTGCCCCGGGCGCCGCCGACGATCACCGGCTGAAAACAATAAACGATACTTTCCCTATTAATTAAACCGACATACGAATCCTTTTTTTTATTTACTAGGAAAATGCTCATGCCGTAAAAGTACTGCCATGCGTACCGTGTTAACCTTTTAACTTCTTTACATTATACCTCGAGTAAATGTTGTAGGCACAAAGCGCGATCCTGCTTTGGCTTTCGCATTGAGCATTCTCACACGACGCCCCTTCTAACTACGATGGCAAACGACGGTCTGCCAAAGGGCAGGCTTTGTCTTGGTGGGTGCGACGAATACCTACCGTAAGAACCCCACCCGGAAATTCTTCCAGTAGCTCTTGCCCAAACTACTGCTGTTTACAGATCACTGACTCCATAATACAGCGTTTTTAAAAAAGTTTCGTAGCGTAGTAACCTTGTCGCGTAGCGGTGAGAGAATACTACCACCCCCTCTCCTCCCTTGGGTGTCGTAAAAGTCGACTAACGGACTAAAGACTGCACATACCAATTCCATTCCAACAGCATAGAGCGGCGATGGGCTCACCACCAGTCACGCTGAGCAACATGTGCAGTTGCTATTTGGTGAAAAGTGGAGTATGGCAGAGGATTGCTTTTCGGTCCTCATTACCTAGTCTAGTCTCTGACTAACCCTTCGGGGATAATAGTCGTGATTATACAGGGTCTGACAAAATCAATAAGCGAACGTGTAAGGGCGATATCTATACACATAATTCTGAATACAATGATAAAAACCGGCCAAGTGCGAGTCGGACTCGCCCATGAAGGTTCCGTAGCAGCAAGTAACATCATAATATAAAAGTTCCTGTAGTTCGTTGTAAGTTTGATCGATGTTTTAATAATGGTGTATATTTTTTAATTATTTAATTTATGACGTATTAAAAAAACTACTTACTAGATCGCGTTCAAACCAATTTTCGTTGGAAGTTTGCATGGTAATGTACATCATATATTTTTACTTGTATCATTCTCTTATTTTAGAAGTTACGGGGGGGGGGGGGGGGGCGCACATTTTACCAAAGTGTCTCTCGCGCAAACTATTCAGTATAGAAAAAAATTATATTAAAAACCTCAATATCATTTTTGAAGACCTATCCATAGATACCCCACACGTATGGGTTTGATGAAAAAAAAAATTGAGCCACGGTTAGACCCCGCCGCGGGCATCTCCAAACTAATGTCGTGGTCTTGAAATCCAGTGGAAAGCTAAACCGTCTGCAGAGCCTTGGGTCCAACACGGACTTAGCCCCCTCTGCTAAATTAATAACCCTCCGTCCAGTTAGCGCCAGGCTGAACTCTAGTATTTGTCACCCGGCCCGATGCAAGCATTGAAGCCAGAGTTCCGATTATCATTACATATGGTTAGCAAACGAGACAACGAGGACGATAGTTTTTCAAACGTAGCTACGTTCGAACTTGATTGAGGAGTTTAAAACATGTGAGAATACGTTCAAAACATATGAAAATACTTTTAAAACATGAAAATACTAATTACCATTATCACTATTTTCCGAAACGCTGCTCTACAACCACCATGAAAGTCAACGGCATATTATTGAATTAGTGTAAAATATTATGAGTCACAAAAATCACAAATTTTTCATATTCTTACTTAATATTTTTTCTTATCTAAATGTATTCCGTTATTAAAATGTTTATTAAGTCTTTTTGTCAGTATCTATGGTTTTTGATTTTCAGTTGGCATGGTTTTTGATTTTTGAAAGAATATTAGGTATAAAAATAAAGATGCTTATTTAGGTGTTGTCAGCGCCTTAATGGATAAACACGATTATTTTACGAGTTTAAAATGTATTTTTGTTCTTTGTTGCAGCAATTGTTCCGGTCACAGCAAGCTGCGGCAGCAGGCGGACAGGCGGCAGCAGCGCAGTTACAATTATTACAGCAACAACAGCAGCAACAGTTTCAAATACAACAACAGTTAGCTGCACAACAAGCTTTTACACAAGCTCCGTACGTTATAAATGCGGGACAAGAAGGTGCGCCTTATGTCAGCGCTCTGATAGCGGGTGTACCACCGTACTATGGAGTAGCGGCGCCTTGGGGCGTATATCCCGGTCTGGTCGCACAACCAGCGCAACAACAAGCGCAACAGCCGAGAAGGCCGCTGACTCCCCAGCAGGGGGAGCAGCAGGTGAACGGTCAGGGACAATATGTGATACCGTACTATGACCCCGGGTCGCTGGTGATGGGCGGGCGCAACGGCACGCCGCTGCGGCTGGTGTCGCCGGGCGGCGTGCTCGCGCCGCGCCAGTACCAGCCCGCGCCCGCGCACCCCGCCGCCAGCGCCGCGCCGCCCGCCGCCGCGCAGCAGCAGCCGCAGCCGGGTGAGTGCGCCACGCCACACGCATGCGTACCACTACCAACCACCATCATTCCACTCACTGTAACGTTAATGTTATTTTCCAAACTATTTCATTTCTACCTTAAATGGGAAAAAAAACTGTGCTGTTTTACTGACTCACTAACCCATTTATTATAATTTATCTATTTCAATGATAGTTAAAATAGATATATTCTCCAAAGTGTCTAAATTATGTAATTTAATTTTATAACTTAATTTGATTTTACATGGTAACAAATATATCAATCGATTAAGCAATAATTTAAAAGCATTATAATGTTCACTTTGACTAATTACCGTAAAAACTTGAAAAAGTTGCAGTGGGTGGCGCTTTATATTTGTGTAAAATTTATGTATGTTTTTACTAACCTATTCACTGCTGGGAAAAGAATTTCCCATACCTTTTATGGGCCGTTGTAGAATTAATTAGTTACGAAGGCGCTCATATAACCATATCACATTATTTTAGTGAGTCCGGTTTTTGGTAATTTTCAAATAATTTTAACAATAAAATTAAATAATAATTCGATACTTACCTGCGAAAGACATCAACGCATGCTAATATTAATTTTATATTAGTTGACAATAAAGATGCCAATAAATGAAAACAATTTACTATGTTATCGTCAGTACTTACAGCACGGAATTACTTTAGGATTAGCTTATTAAAAGACAAAATAGTGCCTAAAATGAGAGTTAAGACGAGACAAGTCAAGTACTATGAAAATTTGGCGTCACGAGACTAATAACATCATCATGTTTCAAATGTGACTTAACTAGTCGATTTCAAAAAAAACTTTTTGTTGTACAATATTATTATGTTACCTACCTACTTACAAAATTAAATACACTAATTTTAAAGCTATGTAATAGAATATTCTTCAAATATTATTATTTAAAATTATGGAGTGTTCGTTTTGTATCGTCTGTAAACCTAATACAAATTCAATACGTTTACCAGAACCAGAACTCGGCACGGTCCCACTGTAGTACTAAGGCAAGCAATTGCTTTGTTGATAACTGTTATTTGTATATAAATAAAACACTGTAAGCTTTATCTGATAAAAATGTTCTAACTATGTGCTATGCCGTCTGTGCAATTGTGCATAGCTCGAGTTATGACCACGAAATATCCTGTCCGCGGATGACACTGCCCGCCAGCTATTTTTTTTACTTCGCAAAAAAAATCGTAAACCGTGATTCTTCATACAATGACTACCAAACCCGAATTTTCTTGTTACGAAACCCGAGCAGAACCATGAAATGGTAACGCTGCTGGCTGTACTGTATGTTAGCTGCGCGGAGGACGACGTTATTGTATGGTTGATAATCATTGCGTCGTCCATAAAAGCTTACTTTATGTATTCTACCCAACTAATTATAGATAACAGTTATCTATCGGCTCAAACAAACTTTATTTTTACAAAGAATTAATTAATTCACTTATTATAAATTATAATATAATGTATTACTTAACCCTGAAGCATTCGTCCTTTGATTGCTAGTCTTGGTACAAGGTTGCCCGGTTGAACGAAATAGCTTTACGAGTTCAGCATCATACACACACATCACACTTTTACGACCGATTACAGATTAAACAAAATTTTTATTTAAAAAAATAGTGTAAGTTATAATATAAGTTATTTATAACTTAAGATTGAAAAACTCTTTTAAAAATACCTTTTTAGATAACTTTGTAAAATAGTAAAACATAATAATGCCGTGGCCATATTAGAGTAATTTCGAACATTTTGTATTTACTTATATAAGGTCTAACATTATCAATAAGCGAACGTTTAAAGGGAGCATCTATACATCACACTGAGCATGCTTATCAAATTTGGTCCAAAATTATAGGCTCGTTACCGAGATAATCAACAAAACATTATCATAATTCACCAAAAAATACACCCTTTCCAAACCCGTACAGCTGCTGTACAAAGTGTTGAACATGCACACTAAACTCGGAGCACACTGAGCTGACTAACATAAACAAAAGTTTGCGCTTGCGTGCGTGTTAGTAAAGATACAGCATGTTTCATGATGTGCATTATTTTAATTGATTTAGTTTGTTAGAAAACATAACTTTGAAAAATCACTATAAAGCTGGAGCCCATTTTTTGTAATTAATTAAATTGTACTCAGAATGATGTTTAGTTACCGCCATTAAACATTCGCTTATTGATTTTGTTAGACCCTGTATATATTTTGCAAGTTGTCAATTACTTTGTTAATTCTTACTTTTAAAGCTTTATGTAATTTTTGTATAATTGAAATTTTATAAATTTACTCAAACAATCTGTAAGATTTCAGTATTGTTTTCTGTCGTAGTTAGCTAAAAAACATTAAAATTTATAAAAGTAATGTATATAAACCATATAATTATACCACACGCACATAAACTAGTAAAATATAGTGTATATATAAAATATAAATATTTTACAATATATTATACAAAATAAGAAACAAACGATATAGTCGCGTAATAAGTGATGTCTTAACTATCTATTTAAATTTTTTCTACTTACCAAGTTGCTATTGTGCTATATCGATTGTTTTGCTTATAGCATTTAACCGCATTTACTCAGTATCACATACATAACAACGAGTGACAGTATTTAAGTATTTGTATACTGTATTATATTTTAACGTACTACTATAATTTTGTACATAGACGGATCGCGTAGGGGTCTTGTACAGAAGTTAGGGAGTACGTGTGGGGAGTTCGAGTGCGGGGCTCGGGTCTCGGGCATGCATAGAGCCGAGTGTGGAGCGCGGAGGTATGTCGTGTTGCAGGCGCGGGCGGCGCGCGACGCGACTCGCTGGAGTTCGGCAACGGCGGGCCGGCGGCGGCGCTGCAGGAGTACGCGCGCAAGTGGGGGCCCTCGCCGCTGTCGCCGCCGCTGGGCGCCGCGCTCGGGCCCGTGGGGCTGCGGCCCGTGTCCGCCGCGCCCGGCGCAGAGACCGCCAAGTACAGGTGCTACATCACCGCACACGGCACACACCACACACCTAACACACGACACACTACTACCGACCGCGGCTTTTGCGCACCGGAAACGCGTCACTAGTACGTCTTTTAAAAAAATACATGTTTTATGAGATTATACATGAAATAAATGTACAAATAAAGAGAATTCTATTTGTTAAATAGTACTCCTTATGCGACAATTATTTAAAAATTGATAAGTATTTAGTTTTTTAACGGTTAGTTAATTCAATATAAAAGCAATAGATACCTTTTTTTATTGGTGCGCAAATGTTGTAGTCTGTATGATTGAGACTGTTTTGTACATTGTAAATATTTAGTAAAATACAGCTATGTGTAATGATATTTTAAATAATATTGTACAGTTCAGCTAACTTGGCATGCTTATTTCATTATTCCTTATAATAATGTAACTGGATTTTTTGTATACATAAAGTTTGAATCCTATATCAAGAAGTTGTACTGTGAACATTTCAGAGCTGTAAGCAGTTTAGCCCAAGGGCTTACCAGCAATGGAATGTTCGGCTCTTCATCCTCATTACTCAGCAAACTAAGCGGAGTGGGCACTATCTCAGGTGAGACACGCACTAAAATAATAAACAAATTACTATCTTCTTTTTTCAGATTCTACGATTACTGTACATTTTGTAAATAGAATATTACTAATGGCTTACAATTGTGTGTCATTCACTAAAATGTAAATAAAATTAACCTTGACGTAATAACAACCAAATTGAATAATTTGCAATTGTATTTAAAATGTGATTATTAGTATACAATACAGATAGTATTAATAGTATTTAACAAACCCAAATCAATTGCAACTTCCATGATGGAGCATCATTAAAGAATTGTTTAACCTATTTGACTGATTTTTTCGTTGTGTAGGTTTCTATGAAAGAAAATTTATGGAAATTAACTGGTCACGGTGTTCACGCGGACAATTCCAAACAAAACAAAAACAGAATTAGCCAAATAGATGCAGCCATTCTAAAGTGATGCGTTAACAAACATTCCTGGCAATTGATTTATGACATACGGAGACGTTAGGCTCCGTCAAAAGAAGCTATAAATTTAAAAAAACGAAAAAGTTTTACTTACTATGTTACCTAGCGACAATTATTATTATATACCTACCTTTATCGTTCAAAACTGTCAAAGTTTTTCCCAAACGAAAGTTCAAAAGCAGGTCAGCCAACCACAAAATAATTTTGTGCTGGTGTACAAGAACGCGTCCGTCTCGACCGTATAATATTTTGATTTTAACATTTCAAGCAACCTAACTTCAGACCCCGGAAAGTAGACCCGTTTAAAAAAGAGCACGCCTTTACGTGAACTGACGTTGCAGAATTGGTGGGCGGCGGCGTGAGCGGCGTGGGCGGGGTGGGCGTGGGCGGCGGCGTGGGCGTGCTCGTCGGCGACAAGCCCGCCGCGGGCCGCTCGCGCCTGCTCGAGGACTTCCGCAACAACCGCTTCCCCAACCTGCAGCTGCGCGACCTTGCCAACCACATCGTCGAGTTCTCGCAGGACCAGCACGGCTCTAGGTAACCACACATATGATCACGACTATTATCCCCAAAGGGTTAGTCAGAGACTAGGCAATGAGGACCGCAAAAGCAGTCCTCTGCCATAGTCCACTTTTCACCAAATAGCGACTGCACATGTGCTCAGCGTGACAGGTGGTGAGCCCGTCGCCGCTCTATGCTGTTGGATGTATGTGCAGTCTTTAATCCGTTAGTCGCCTTTTACGACACCCAAGAGAAGAGAGGGGGTGATAGTATTCTTAAAGAAAAAATTAATTATAATTAATTTTTTATTAAAAATTAATAAAAAATACATTTATTTACGCTCACACCAATTATCTAGCCGAATTAATATGGTTCAACTAGATAACGGATTAATATACATAAATATAGAAAAACACCCAAACAGCCCAAGACCCAAAATCCGTTTAGAAAAACCGTCTTCTCTAAATTGACCCGACCGAAAATTGAACCCGGGACCTCAGAGATGGCGCGATGCCAGACACGGCGTGCTAAAGACTGGACCACGGAGGTCGTCAATGAGATCATCAACAGCCTAGGCCTGTCCAAGAACACGCCATTTAGACTATCCGCGTCTACTCTCATCCAGCTCTTGCCAGCCACCTTGCGATGATCATCGCTCCATCTTGTTCATATAAGCTCAGCTCTGCTGTCGTTATACCAAACACAATACACATTTAACTGTTAGCAACCTCTGCGAGTCTTCATGGCGGATAAAAGGATAGCGATGCTAGCCATTAACGGCAGAAAATAATAATAAATCTGCCTACTAAATGGCTTATATTATATACCAATTTTGTCCAATTTCTAAATCTTTTAGGCCAAGCTACAGATAGATTGATTATTTTAATTTATATTCATGTATTAGAGATAGCCTTTCCACATTCTAAAATTTTGTTTGCTCATTTTTAAGTCTGAAGTCACCGACAATCACTAAAGTTTAGTTAGCCCTCCAGCCATGACTTACATGTCCTAACTGAAGTCACCGACAATCACTAAAGTTTAGTTAGCCCTCCAGCCATGACTTACATGTCCTAAATGTCGCTAATCGATTTTAATCATCAGATTCATCAGATAAAATCTGTCTTAAATCAAATTACCAAACATTTTTTGTGGTTCTCCGTAATTTATCTGATTATCTGCAGTTAACCTTAACCTTTAGAGCGCTACGGTCTTCTATAGAAGACAAATTTTTGTTGCCCTCCGCGCTACTACTTTAATAGGCACGGAAACGTTTGTCTTCTATAGAAGACCGTGGCGTTCAAAAGGCAATGGTCCCTTAGCACTGACTTTCTGATGAGAAATGAATATTATTAATTTCACATAATCCATTGACCGCTTTGACGTGACAAGATAAAGATAAAGATATTTTTATTTGCAAATATGGGTACATGATGGTGGTACAGAAAAATTAAATTAATTCAGCCATATTTTACCACTAGGCATGCAAAAATATGTTAAACATAATTAAATTATTGTAAATTCTAATTTATTATATTAATAAGATAACTAATCAGTTATTAATTGTTTTTCGTTCAGGAATCCACTTACACTATAATATGGGTCTACCTGCTAATAAAATTTGAAGTTTATGCTTAAATTTCAATAGAGGCAATTCCTTCCAGCACTTGGGTATTTTATTATAAATATCTGGAGCCATGCAATAGACACTTGCGCATAAGTGCTGTCTTAGCTTGAGGTCGACATAGTAGACTATTGTCGCGCCTATTCCATAGGACTACGTCGGCTAGGCGTTCAAAACGACTTGGGTTAGATATTACAAAGACAGCTACTTCTAGTATGTATAGACTTGGCAACGTTAATATTTTATATTGTTTAAAGTATGGAACGCAGCTATCAGACGAAAGTACTATAAACACACACCCATACCTTATAATAATTATTAAGAGGGTTTATGCATTTCGGTTTCTCATACAAACTTCCAAGTCGAAACATTTAAAAACCAATAAGCCAATTTGGATGAACCTTTGCATGCTAAAGCAAAATACAGGGATCTAAATAGTTTGTTGAAAACATTTTTAAAAAACGTTTATTTAACTGAGTTATTGCGATTTTAAGTCCACTATAGAAAATTTAAAATCGCATTAACTCCGTTATTTAAACGTTTTTTAAAAATGTTTTCAACAAACTATTTAGATCTCTGTATGTTACTTTAGCATGCAAAGTTTCATTTAAATTGGCTTAATGGTTTTTCAAAATTTCGACTTGGAAGTTTGTATGGGAAACCGAAACGCGTAAACCCTCTTAAGATTGAAATCGACGTCAAAAAATGGCGCGTATGGTCGTTTTTGCAATAGCACTCGTAACTGTTGTGGGTGCACCACCATTACAACAGTTACCGTATTACAAAAGGAATCCTTACCTATTATTTGATTTCGTCTATCGTATTGTGTCCTAGTTAAATTCATTGTGTTATTAAAAGCTAATCAATGATAATTGCTTTTCTATTGCAGGTTTATTCAACAAAAATTAGAAAGGGCTACGATACAAGAAAAGCAAATGGTATTCAACGAAATTATCGGCGCCGCGTACAGTCTAATGACAGACGTATTTGGAAATTATGTGATACAAAAATTTTTCGAATTTGGTACTACTGAACAGAAAACAACGTTAGCACAAAAGGTAAGCAGGTCACGTTTATGTTAAGAGTAAATATTAACAATAACATATTAACATCGTAGTATTCGACTTTTTAATTACTTACGACTCATGCAATCGACCTACCCGTAGAACAAATTTACTTTAATCACAATTTTTCAGGATGGTTATTCAAAGTTTGTCTTGCACAATTTTTGCAGTAACTTTTTTCATAATTATTTTAGAGGAAGGATTTTTTTAACAAAAATTGTATCATATTATTTTTATTAAATTATTTAGTTTACAATTACAACCAATAAAAATATTATAATCTTATTAATATTATCTCTAGGTGTTAAATACTATCAGGCGAAAAGAACTTCATAACAAAACAGATTACATTAAATGTTAACTTCAAACTGTAAAACTCATGGCTAAAGTGAGGTCAAGGCAAGGTGTGAATCGTTAATGGTTAGAAAATACTGGTTTGTTTTTTCTTAGATACCTATCGTAATAAATAAGTGACGTGACCTACACACCTCGTTCAAAACTGATATGATATTTTACACTGAAGCTTAGTCGTGAAATGTTTGCCTTAGATTAGAGAATCTCCTCACTTTACCTTCCGACACTAAAGCTGCAATTAACAAATTAGCCCATCCTAGCCTGCCTTGTTCAGCTATCTCGATTTATCGAAGAAACTAAATCAATTTTAACTTTTCATAATATTTGTAAACCATTCCTATTAAGAGCATGTTGAATATATTCGAATTTTGTATTAGAAATCAGATGATCACCTTTTTCCCTGCTAGCAGTATTATTTTAAATCCCAAAAGTCTTTTACTATTCTTATTGTCACTTACTTACATTGAGGCTACTATTGTCCACCAATTAATTGGCAAGTCTACGTAAGTATATAGAATTTATTGAGCATGCTGATGCAAGACTTTTAAAAATATCATATTCACTTTATGGTTTTAATCATTTGGTATGAGGTTGTTGGTACGTTGGTATGAGGTTGTTGGTACGTTGATTCCGTGAAATTAGCAAAGAATGCAATAATCATAAGTAGGTAGGTATATAACTATAGATTTCTAAACATATTTGCGTACGTTTATTTGCTGTCCATGTTAAGCTAATACGCTTAAATTTGAACTATGCAACGAACACACATGGTTGAATAATGAAATGCGGTTAGGTAATTAAGAGGACTTACGCCTCACATGTCCCATAGAAACTTTAAATTCACATATGAAATTATTTTAGAACAGCAATAAAAACACTTGAATTAAATTAAAGGTCTAACATCAATATTGACAGGTATAAATTAACGCAAAGTTTGTTGTGAACAAAATAAAATTTACAAATAAAGCTTTGCCTAGTTCTTGAATGTTCCTTGATATTTTAAAATTGTTAAGTTCGGATATTGATGACGTAGTCGCTGACATTGACTTGACGCGCCTTCGGCTTATAAGAGTTAGTGTAGTGATTATTGGTAAAATTGCATGTACTGGACAGAGCCCCGATAGCACAGTCGATAGCGAGTCGGAGCAGGTTCGAATCCTGCTCGTGAATTTTTCCACGTTTGTTTTTCTAAAGCTTAATATCTTACAAACGAGGAGGTCTGTCGTGAATAGACTTAACGCTAAGTATATACTGAGATATAATGATTGATCACTTAGACGAATAAATCGAAAAGCAGTCGTGCAGGTAAACGTGCGATTTGATAATTCAATGTAAGAGACGTAAACGTCAGCCGTTCCGGAACGAAAGGAAACGTTGCACGGTGTCTGTACCGGTATGTTTGG
Organism: Scoparia ambigualis; assembly: GCA_963921215.1. Classification (NCBI taxonomy): domain Eukaryota; kingdom Metazoa; phylum Arthropoda; class Insecta; order Lepidoptera; family Crambidae; genus Scoparia; species Scoparia ambigualis. The sequence goes on from OY992503.1 coordinate 10,829,493, forward strand.
TCGGTGCGGCAGGTGCGCGGCCACGTGCTGGCGCTGGCGCTGCAGATGTACGGCTGCCGCGTCATCCAGAAGGCGCTCGAGTCCATCCCCGCCGAGCAGCAGCAGGAGGTCGTGCGCGAGCTGGACGGGCACGTGCTCAAGTGCGTCAAGGACCAGAACGGGAACCACGTGGTAACTACTACTACTACTAGTTTAAGGCTGTTCCAGTCATTATATCGTTTCGTTAGGAAAGCTTACATTCTTTCGAAGTTTTTAATACTTTAGGCCAGGATTTCCCAACCAGGGGGGCGTAGAGACATGTCAGGGGAGGGCATTTTCGTTTCATAATTGGGCATCATACGTTTACATTTACGATAGAAAAATCACATGAAAATATTATTTAGTGTCCGGGGAGGCTCGACGAAAAAAAAGGCTGGGAAACCCAGATTTAGACGGTATTTGTGCTTTTTCCAATAATCTGAAACGCACCGTGGCGTATTGCTTGCGCAGGTCCAGAAGTGCATAGAGTGCGTGGAGCCGGCGGCGCTGCAGTTCATCATCAACGCGTTCGCGGGGCAGGTGTACGCGCTGTCCACGCACCCGTACGGCTGCCGCGTCATCCAGCGCATCCTGGAGCACTGCACGCCCGACCAGACCGCGCCCGTGCTCGGCGAGCTGCACGCGCACACCGACCAGCTCATACAGGTACGCACCCCCCACACCCCACACCCCCCACGCCACCGCCTCATTTATTTGTTTATTTATTTTAGAAATTTACAAACATATGTGTTATATAAATTGGCTTATCAATAGACTTTTTATTTAATTATTATTATTAGTATTGACGTCAATAAGTGCCTGTAAAGGTTTACATTGAATAAATAATTTGACTTTGACTTTGACTTATGTACTATAAATGGTAACACATCCCACCACATGATCCACGTGTAGGTATAAACACTAAAATAAACTTAGATGCGACGTAAAATACGTAGATACTTTTTAATAAAACATAAATGCTATGATTAGCTTAACTGTAGAGACGCAAAATATTATTATTATAACTAATGCAACACGCACGGAAAAAACTCGCGTTTCTTTACTAGACTTTTGACTTATTTTGTACTAGCGGCTCGCTCGCGGCTTCGTCTGCGTGAACAGCCCGTAGCCCGTGACAAATTTTCAAAAAAAATTGTATACAAACTTTGTACTGACAATTACAAACACAATAAATAAAGAATAAGTTAAATCGGTGCAGCCGTTATAAATTTTTTTATTATCGATATGACGTTACCGCCATCCTTGCTTTCGTACTATAGAATCGTTATACGTTGGCGTACAGCGTGCCATCGCGTTTAGGATAGCTGGGCGGTGAAAAGGTTAACGAGTTTCAAAAAGAAGCTAGATAAATAACCTGTTGCGCGCCGTGAATACAGACACAATTGAATTTTATCTGCAGAAATTTATGGGTTAAGATATAATATAAATACACTTAACAGCCAAAATTAATAACCGATCCTGAGATAGAGATATGCCTATTTTGGATTTGTTACTAGGCAACTGTTGTTATTTCCCGTCATATAATAGAAATATCTAGGCAACAAATCTAAAGTAGGCCTATCTCTATCTCGGGATCGGTTATTAATTTCGGCCGTGAACTATTATCCCCAAGGAGTTAGACAGAGATTAGGCAATAAGGACCGCAGAAGCAGTACACCACCATAGTACATGTTTCACCAAATGACAAATGCAGAAGTGCTTAGCGTAATAGGTAGTGAAGGCCATCGCCGCCCTATGCTGATAGATGTATGTGCAGTCTTTAGTCCGTTAGTCGCCACCCAAGGGAAGAGAGAGGTTGATAATATTTTTTTTGTGAGCCGCTACACACACGGCTCTACACACAATTGATGGATATTTAAAACGTGATTTGTGTAGAATAATAGTAATATTTTTTATACCGTAATCTTGTTGCGTAGGCGACCGGTTTACAGAATATTTAAAATGAGAACTATGTTTCACTGTGATTGTATTATGGTGACCATGAACGGACACTACTATTTATCTAATCCTATTAAAATTTGATATATTAGAATATCGTGTTGTTTTTGAAAATTTTAATATTTTATTACGTCATCGCATTACAGTGTATATTTATGTGAAAACTGCATATAGACCGACGAGAGATTTACCCATTCAAAGTTGAAGAGCCATCTTTATCCCGGTCAGATACGATTTTCCCAGGGGCACACGATCTAGACTTTAATAGCAACTAGAATCTGCTGTTAAATTCGCTATCGGAAGTTAATAAATTATAAATTATATTAAATTATTTCCAAAGATTATCATCACGTCATATGTAACTTGTGAAAACTCGTTTATCTCGCATTTACTTTAACGAAGGATAGTCATATTATGTTATCTGTTTCACATGATGTATGCGTTGTAAATGCATATTTGAAAAAAGTTATTATCATTGCCTGGCCGTGGGTAGCGTGCCGTATAAGGTTCGAAATAAGAAATAATAATTATCGTGACGTTATTTAACTACAAATCAAAATCAGCAACTAAAAGGTGTAACAATAAATCATAGTTAAGTATAAGTCCTGGAGCACATTTTTTGACCTTTCAACTCTTAGCCGATATTTATTAAAAAACAATATAATCATATACTTGGTAGCAGATAGCGGGTAGATAGCACCCATTTTAATAATCCTATTTCTGCCGTTGACCAGCATCGTTTCGCTATGCCGTGCTTCTATTCGAATGGTACCAGATTAAGAGAAATTTTAAGTGGTACCTATTGCAACGCATTACGTGTTTCGCCATAAACTGACAATACATAATGTTAATGGCCTTAATCGTTATTTGACATAAGTTTCTGTAGCCTAACTTCATAATGCATAACATTGTAGGCCGAAATCTGTAAGACAAACATAAAAATGTTTAATTTCAATTAGCTTAAGTAACACAACAAGGCATAATTTATGTTTGCTATAATATTTAGAAGACATAATATTCTAAAGATATACATTTGACTTTAGTGCAATCTATATAAATAAAAATCAATTGCTACGAATATATGTTATGTAGGATTTTTTTTGGGACACGGAACACGAGGTTTTCAATCGTGGACAAAGTCGGGCGGGCGGTTAGTTCATATTATTGATCGGTGTTGGCGCTTTGCCGGCCGCTGCCGCGGCACGCTCGTCTGCCGTGTCGTTTTAGTCACTTCTCTAACCTGGCCTACTGTAACCGGTAAAGTAAAGGAATAGAAAAGTTATAGATATTTGAGCTATGTCTTTTAAAGTAAGTGTGCTAAACCACATTATGTATATTAAAAAATATCTTTTATTGTGACGCCGTGTCGCGTAGCGGCTACTAATAATACTGCCACCTTAATGTGTATATTTGTGTAAGTTTATATTATTATGTATTATATTTATGTAATTGTGTAAATATCTGTAAGTGTATTAAAATTTTATTAGATTATACTGCCCTGTGTCACATTAATCGCCGAAAATTGCACCTACCATGTCATCTCTAAAACCACCCTATGGTTGACTGGTAGAGAATGCCTCAGGCATTAAGTCCGCCATGTAATATATTACGTTGCAAAAGTTTAAATAAATAAATAAAAATATAATAAAAAGAGGTAGATAGGTTATGTCAGTAATAATGTGATTTCAATAATGGACTAAAGCGCGTCGTACGTATGTACAAAAAGCTGAGCATGCGCTATACACACTAAATATTGCCATGTTATACGGACGAAGTAACTTGTCACTTCTAGTCGATTATCTTATATGGCCGCATGTACCGATTTAACTTGACCGTATTCTAAAGTGTGAGCAAAATAGCATGACAACTAGTAAGAGCGTAAACAAGACAGACTAAGCCAATCAGCATACATTTATGTTGACAGTTTTAGACGCATGTAACGCATCTACCTCTTTTTACTATAATATCAGTGTACGCACACGCGTACAATCAACAGCATAGAGCGTCGATGGGCTCTCGATAAATGGCAGAAGCCTGCTTTTGCTGTCCTCACTGCCTTGTCTCTTATTAACCCTTCGGGGATTATAGTCGTGATTATAATTATGTATGTATATATTTATGTATATTACATATACATGACGGCCGCTTCCCAGGGGGGTAGGCAAATACCACAGATTTCCATTTGCTACGATCCTGACACACATTGTATCCTTATTGTATCCTATTGTTATCCTTATCTTTATAATTATGCCTTTTACACTTTAACAGCCGACTATTTTAGAGCGCGCCTTTCTTGGTACGCCGGCAATTTTTGCCGATGTTGTAAGATTTTTAAAACAAAAACTATTAGTTGTACATCTATAATTATGTACTTATATATTTTTATTTATACAAAGGTTTTATAATTTTTTGAAAATATTTATTATTTCTTTTATTATGTATATTTAGTTATTTATTTAAGAAAGTTAATGCCGTACAGAGGACGTGATCAGCGTCCTGAAACGACCCCCCCCCCCCCGTACCCCGTACGTGGTCGGCTGTTAAAGTGTTAACATTTAGTGTCTGCCGTCGATGTATGTGTAACCGCGTTGCGCCCGCGCAGGACCAGTACGGCAACTACGTGGTGCAGCACGTGCTGGAGCACGGGCTGGCGGAGGACCGCGCGCGGCTGGTGGGCGCGGTGCGCGGCAAGGTGCTGCAGCTGTCGCAGCACAAGTTCGCCTCCAACGTCGTGGAGAAGTGCGTGTCGCACGCCACGCGCACCGAGCGCGCGCTGCTCATCGACGAGCTGTGCGGCTTCAACGACAAGTCAGTCCCCACCTCAACATGGCCGACACTTACCATGCTATAACTCTTAAGGACTTTTTGACGTGATAACGTGTTATAAATCGATGAACGCCTGCTGTACGCACGAAAAAGTGTCAAGTTACCAAGCGATAAAGAGGCACGATCGGTCTAAGCGTTCTTCGGCTTGACGCATCTATCTCTCTACCACTCCATCGGTCGATGCGTAATGTTTTCTTATGACGTTATCACGTAAAATTATCGTCCTTGAACCGACTTTACAGACAACCAATTTTTTTTTATTCTTCAACTGGTAAGTGGCCTTCATCTCATGTGATGGTAAGTCACGATAAGACGGAAGGTGGGAAGCGCTCTTCACCCGGAATCCTCAACCACTGAGGAACTGGCTATCTTATCTCTAAACTGTCGGAACACAACAATATTGTAAACATCGTTGTCATAGCGACAGATTTAGCTAGCCAAGCGGACTTAACAGTCCTACCGACAAGCAAACCAAGTACACATGGATGTACCTTCCGCTGGGAATCGAACCTAAGACCTCTTAGTCTGAGACCGGTGGCTTAGCCACTAGATTACAGAGGCCATTTAACGCACATGCACAGTTCGTGCGCGTGCGCTAGTGCGGACAGGTATTGACGAGCCTACGATGTGACCGTATACGTGAACCTCAGAGTTCCGAATGCACGGCCGACTGAAGTCATTATAATACATTGTCAGATGTGGTACTAACTGTTGCCTTTGAAATTGATCATTTAAAATGTTACATCAATCCGAATTTACCCAGGATGGTTATCAGTTAGGGTCAGAGCAGACATGCTACTTTTAGCAGCGGCGATCGGCGATTTAGACGCATTTAAGAAGCTGAATGCAGCGACTAAATCGCTAAAATGCGCTTTTCCGATATCGAACAATTGAACGCAGAGAGTCGCCAAAACGCCATGCCAGCCGTAATATCGCCGATTGCCGATGCTAAAAGTATCGTGTGTGCGGTGGCTCTTAATGTCCCCAATGTGCTGTCGTCCATGTGGGGAGGCCTATGCCCCGCACTTATAGGCTTTAAAAGAAACTAATATTCGTGGAGATTTTGGTCAGTTCACCTGTCGGTCTGTTAAATTGAGCGTAGTCGTGCATTTTTCAGTGCTCTCCACGTGATGATGAAGGACCAGTACGCGAACTACGTGGTGCAGAAGATGATCGACGTGGCGGAGCCGACGCAGCGCAAGGTGCTGATGCACAAGATCCGGCCGCACATCGGCTCGCTGCGCAAGTACACGTACGGCAAGCACATCATCGCCAAGCTGGAGAAGTTCTTCATGAAGGCGCCCGAGCTGGGCCCCATCGGGCCGCCGCCGCCGCAGCCGCCGCCGCTGTAGGCGCCACGCCCTCCCCGCCTATTATAAATTTTGTGAATATTGCGATTGTACATTTGTAACTATAGAGCTCGTCGCTTCGTCGCCGCCCCCGGCCTGTACATAGGTAGCGGCAGACTGATGTACAGACCTACGATTACTGTAACCATAGTTGTACAGCGTCGACGCCGACCGGTGCTCGGCCGTCGCGTCACCGCGGCGTAGCGTTTATTGCGTTTCTAGCTCGTAAGTGTTCTAGTATTATTCGTTGTTCGTATGAATCTATGTATAAATATTTGAACGTCTCTCATTCTCGTGTAATTTATGAATCGATGGAATTCGAGCGGTCTAAGGGACACGTGCGATTCCGTAATTTAGCTCGTTGTAGATTTACTATTAGCTGGGCTAGGGGACCTTGAATCTTCAAAAAGTGATGAAGAAATGCCGCAGGCAGTTCTAGACAATCGGCACTATAGTCGTGATAATATTATTATTTTGTTACTGTTCTTCAAGTCAAGCTCTCGTTTAAGTTATAAAACCGGCTTAAAATCGTACATAGTTTATCGAATATTTAGTGCCGGAGTGTATAGTTCGTCGATTATAATTTTGTGAAAATGATATTTTTGTATATTTTTATGTAATTAAGTTATTTAGTTAATGGTACTCCGACGGAGTTCGGAGCGAACGCTCTCGAGTGGGCGATGCTTATGTTGTAGCTTGTAGCACGCCAGCCTTAGGTTATAGTGATGATTGTAAAGTCCTGTACTGATAGTTGTAGTCCGAGGTCTACCTTGCCGGTTGCACGTCACAAGCGTAGCTGCTCCTCATTCCCCCTGTGTAATTAAATTAATTTTTATAGGAAGCGTAGTTTCCTACGACACCTCAAATTTTTTACGTCTAGATGTAATTGAAAATAAAATTATTGTATATGGCTGTACAAAAAAACGTTAAAACAAAATGATTTGTAAAACCTGTATGTGATGGAATAAGGCGAGGCGTCAAGGGCGGCGAGCTCCGGCTCGCGCCGCCCCGGCCGCCCCGTCTTGTAGGTTGTACTAGATAACATTTATATGATGATCCATCTATTTAGAAATTAATTATAATAAAGCATTTCTGTAATAATATTACAAAGAATCTGTTGTTTCATTCCTACCATCAATCTCATTTTTGCGGTAAGATGACAGTCGTTAAAAAACCCACCAACCCGCATTGGGCTTGCGTGGTGGGTTATGGCCCAATATCCCCACGTGCTATGGTCCACGTGGGAGGCCTGTGCCCAGCAGTGGAACGTATGTCCGTGACCCCAACGGGATGGGTCATTCTCAAAAGGACAGATTGTAAAAAAATCGAAAATGGTAGTGGTGCACACACACAAATTAATAGAAGGAAATATCTCGCACACTGTTTCCACATTATAAATTAGTATTTTTCCTAAACTAACCTACCAGCTTGTACTTGTACCTAGAACTGATAAAATACGTGTGGCTCATCTGTGTCCATGTCTACAGCTTCCTCATTCGACGTAGAGAAATTCTAAGCAAGCCATATTTTTGTGCATATTAAGTGCAATCAAACGTGTCAGTCCTAATTTTTGTGCCACCACAACTTCGTTACTATGAGTTGTTTTATGTGTGTAAGCTGGAGACACGTGTCACCAGCTCGCACACGCCCGTTAAGACAAACCAGTGAGGATAGGGTTTTAGACTATAGCCAGAAATTTTGTGCATAATTTGTGCACCAGGAACAAAAAACCTAACCATCATACTCAAATACTGTTGAAACTACGATCATAAAACTGTGTGCGAGCTGGAGACACGGGTCTCTGGCTTGCACAGCTGTATCTTCGTAATTGTTTAAGCTACGGTTATGAATTATACCTCAAAATTTTGTGCATAAGGCGCAAAAAATTTCAAAACTTTAACTCAAAAGGTTTTTGAGCTTCGAACCGATAAGTATGTGTAAGCTGGTGACACGTAACACGGGCTAACACATGGTGAATTACTGTAACTGTTTATGATAGCGTTTCGTTTTAAAGATCAACTAATACGTTATAATTTGTGCAAACACGAGGCAAAATTTCAAATCTCTGGGCTTCTTAGTTTAAAAGTTATAAGCCAAAAACTGTTTTCCCGCCATAAAATTCAAAATAATGTCTCGGAAGTGGCTAAGCGCGCCGTTGCCGTTCCGTGCGCTACACGATTGCAATCGAGTTTGAACTTAAGAGCTAGCAATATTTAGAGTCATTTTAATTTGCGCTCTCGTTTGTTTTAATGTATGTACCGAGAATTTTAGACTAGGAGCCGTTTGCTTTGATTAAAACAAAAAGGGAAGATACGGCATTAGCGTCTCGTGAGTGAGCCGCCAAAATTAGGCCTAAAGGCACAATTTCACTTCAGTCACAATTTGCCGAGCGAACAGGCTACATCGCACTATCGCAGATATTCTACTGTGTGAAAAAGAGAAAGACGCTACTCCGCAGTGGCGTCGGAATCGGTCGTACGTACTCGTCTGTTGCGAAGCGACCGAGACGTCAACGCGCTACTCGCTGACTCCCTCGCGCTGACGTTGAACTTACCGCTTTGTCTCGCTCGCTCGATTTACACTTTATAGGTGTGCGTGTGTGAGTGTTTGCTTAAGTAGTTGAGAAGGACTATATTTTGAATGTCTACAAGTAGGAGCATGCCGTATCTTCCCTTTTTGTTTTAATCTAAGGCCGTTTGTTAAAGCGATGCGCGACGCGACTAATTTAGTTTCACTATAGGTACCTAACTAACCTACCCTACTTTTTATTTTAAGGCCCCAGTACTAGTGTTGTTGCAATACTGATAGTTTCACTATCGATAGTTGATCTTGAAAAATAGTCGATAGCGCGAATAGTCCTATCGAAATGCTGCGATACTATCGATAGTATCGATGGTGAAAATTGGGTAATACTATTGAACTTGGTCGATACTATCGATTCTAAAGTCAAAGTCAAATTATTTATTCAATGTAAACCTTTACAGGCACTTATTGACGTCAATACTAATAATAATAAAAAACAGTTAACTAACTTATAACAACTAATCTAACGAGCTATAGTCTGTGCCAGATAAATGCGCATCGCTACCCCCAGTACCACTGCACGCCGAAACAGAATCGCGTCGATTCTATCGATACTCTCGACATACGATACTATAAATAGTATCGATACTATCTATAAACTATCGATGCGGTTCAATAGTATCGATAGTTTTGCTTTAGAAACTATCGACGAATTTTCGATACTATCGAGTGAGTATTGTAAATCTAATCATATGATGTGATAGATGACCTACGTAATTACCAGCTATATTACCTTTTATGAGCAAGCAATGGTATCGAAAAATGTTTGACTATCGATGTTGAACAACTGTTACTATCGATCGAATGGTTTTTTGCTGATACTATCGATAGTATCGAAACTATTGATCTTTAGCAATAGTATTACTTATTTTTATCAATCGATACTATCGATAGTATTGTCAAGGGTCGATAGTTTCGGTAGGACTGTCAATAGTATAACTGATTCACGATAGTATCACGATCCTACGCAACAACACTACCCAGTACACATTGGCGTATGTTGGCCCACTGCCGGCCATAGCCATTGTGTAGACGGGGTAATGGTGTACAGTCGCGGGTAATTTACCCCCTCTACACAATGGCGATTGCCGACAATGGGCCAACATACGCCAAGTCGCCAATATGTACTGGGTAGTGTTGTTGCGATAGCGATCGTCAACCGATAGTATCGTGATACTATCGAGACCTCGAAAATCAGTCATACTATCAATAGTCCTATCGAAGGTCCTACATAGGTCATCTATCACATCATATCATTAGATTTACAATACTCACTTGATAATATCGAAAATTCGTCGATAGTTACTAAAGCAAAACTATCGATACTATCGAAACGTGTCGATCGTTTATAGATATTATCGATCCCATTGATAGTATCGTATGTCGATAGTATCGACCAAGTTTAATAGTATTACCTAATTTTCACTATCGATAGTATCGCAGCATTTTGATATTTTCGATAGGACTATTCGCGCTATTGACTATTTTTCAAGGTCAACTATCGATAGTGAAACTATCACTATTGCAACAACACTAGTACTGGGGCCTTAAAATAAAAAGTAGGGTAGGTTAGTTAGGTATACCTATAGTGAAACTAAATTAGTCGCGTCGCGCATCGCTTTAACAAACGGCTCCTAGTCTAAAATTCTCTTTACATAAATTAAACAATCGAGAGCGCAAATTAAAATTACTCTAAATATTGCTAGCTCTTAAGCTTCAAACTCGATTGCAATCGTGTAGCGCACGGAACGGCAACGGCGCGCTTAGCCACTTCCGAGCCATTATTTTGAATTTTTTGGCGGGAAAACAGTTTTTGGCTTATAATTTTTAAACTAAGAGGCCCAGAGATTTGAAATTTTGCCTCGTGTTTGCACAAATTATAACGTATTAGTTGATCTTTAAAACGAAACGCTATCTTATACAGTTACAGTAATTCACCATGTGTTAGCCCGTGTTACGTGTCACCAGCTTACACATACTTATCGGTTCGTAGCTCAAAAACCTTTTGAGTTAAAGTTTTGAAAATTTTTGTGCCTTATGCACAAATTATGCACAAAATTTTGAGGTATGAGGTATTCATAACCGTAGCTTAAAAAATTACGAAGATACAGCTGTGCAAGCCAGAGACCCGTGTCTCCAGCTCGCACACAGTTTTATGATCGTAGTTTCAACAGTATTTAAGTATGATGGTTAGTTTTTTTTGTTCCTGGTGCACAAATTATGCACAAAATTTCTGGCTATAGTCTAAAACCCTATCCTCACTGGTTTGTCTTAACGGGCGTGTGCGAGCTGGTGACACGTGTCTCCAGCTTACACACATAAAACAACTCATAGTAACGAAGTTGTGATGGCACAAAAATTAGGACTGACACGTTTGATTGCACATAATATGCACAAAAATATGGCATGCTTCGAATTTCTCTAAGTCGAATGAGGAAGCTGTAGACATGGACACGGCTCATCTTGGCATGGCCACCATCACCAGCTCTAAATTTGACTTTATAGAAAGTATGTCGATAGTATGTCGAAGTATGTCGCCAAGTATCAGAGTTTGTCGGTCTACCATTCAAAAGTTATAAGGGGTCATTGGTGGCCATACCAGGATGAGCGCTCATCCTGGCATGGCCACCTGTATCTCAAAAACTACTGGTCATAGCAAAGATCTGATTTCACCAATAGTATGTCGAAAGTATGTCGAAGTATGTCGCCAAATATTAGAGTTTGTCGGTCTACCGTTCAAAAGTTATAAGGGGTCATTGGTGGCCATGCCAAGATGAGCGCTAATCCTGGCATGGCCACCTGTATCTCAAAAACTACTGGTCATAGCATAGATCTGATTTTACCAATAGTATGTCGAGAGTATGTCGAAGTTTGTCGAAAAAACTCCAGAGTTTGTCGGTACTTCTAGGAAAAGTTATATCAACTCCTTTTTTTCATACAACAGCAAATAGTACAATCGCGTACACAAGCATTAAATAATTTTTATTCGGCTATTTAATGAACGCGTAAAGTGTTGAACGAAGAACGGAACTTCGATGTGTATGTATGTTTATCAGATGCTTACTTAGAGCATGTTGGTTGAATGCTCTAAGAATGCTTATAATGATACAAAACATTAGTTCACCGAAAATAAAGCGGTACCGGCTATTAGCGGTGTACCTACGCCTGACGTACTCACCATGGAATTCTGTTATTTCAAGAATGCCAAAAAACTGTGCCAAAATAGTACCAAATAGTGCCTAAAGGAAATAAATAGTACCCTTATGGTTCAAAAGTTATAGACATAGTTTGGTGAGTACGCTAGGCGTAGGTTACGCCTAGCGTACTCACCTCAGTTTGGGAAATCTGAGCAAGCTACAACTTTAATTAGTATGTCAAAAAACTGTACCCAAATAGTACCCAAAGGAAATAAATAGTACCTTTATAGTTAAAAAGTTATAGACATAGTTTGGTGAGTACGCTAGGCGTAGGTTCTACGCCTAACGTACTCACCTCGTTGCGCGAAAACAGAACCAGCAATGGCTCTCATTTCTATCTCAATAAATAGTACCGGAAATAGTACCCTCTAAGAGTGTAATTGTTATTTGATTATTACACTAGAAAGTCATTAAATTTGATAGCATACTTCTACATACATTGACATGAGGTACAGGCGAACTCATAATAATTTTAATATTATTAAAGGACATCATTTTTTGGGCCTTTATGAAAGTGCCGTCCAACAAAAAAAATGGTACGTATTGTTAGAACTAGCCATTTGGAGAAATAGTTAATATAGCAGAAAAGTTGTAGGATTGCTCCGAGCCATGTTATACAAGTTCGAAGATTCATCATTTTTATACATTTATTGATTCCTATTTTTTTTTGTGTGAACGGAACAGATGATGACCCCACAGCTTTTGCGCTGCAATGACAATTGCTTCAGATAATTAGTTCTAGCGATATCTATCATTATTTTATGTTTCCCAGTTCCAGCACTTTCAGAAATCAATAAATGTATGAAAATAATGAATCATCGAACTTGTATAACTTGGCTCAGAGCAATCCTACAACTTTTGTGTCATATTATCTAACTATTACTCCAAATGGCTAGTTCTAACAATACGTACTATTTTTTTTGTTGGCTGGCACTTTAAGAAAAGCCCCAAAAATGTATGGAGCCTGATGATCTCCTTTCATATTATGTAACTACCTACTACATATTACTTTTAGTTTTGTTGAAATTAATAGGTGTTGAAACGTAACGAGGAAGTTTAATATCAGTTATATAATTGATTATAATTATTTTGCTTATAAATAAGATCCATGTTTTCCAAAATATTGACTATCGTATTTTTTGCCGGATTTCATAAAGTAAAAGCACCTTCTATATAAGGAACTATTTGCATTATGTCTAAAATTGAAAGCTCAATATTGTGCGAGAACAATGTGTTACTTTTGTTGATCATAGTGCAACTTATCGACGCGCGACAGCGATGCATCTTAGTATGAATAAGTTACAATAGATGGCGCTTATCACACTTCTAACTTTAATTACTTACAAACTGACCTGTATTATGAAAGTGCTAAAGATCAATATTGTAATTCACAACAATTTGCCGCGGTGGGAACGCATAGTTTTCGGTAACCGTTTTTTTAGTCTTTTACTTTGCCTTGCCACCGCAACCGCAAAGGTTTGCGAATACTTAGTTAATTTGTGAAACAATTAATGAAAAAACTTGTGAATTTTGTTTCATTGTGATGTGAGTGATTTTTAAATGAGTAAGTACCTATGTATTTCATCTGTAATACCATTTTATGTTCATGTCGATTTGCAGTAGATCTTTCATTAGCTAGGTAGGTACCTACTCAGTTTGAATATATTATATATACTTACCTACAGAAACACGTTATTGTTTTTTATTAATCATCATCAAATTAAATCATATTCTTAGTTTTCTGGACTGTATAAAGTGTTTAACTGTGTCGCGTACTTACCGGTGAAAGAATACTACCAACCCCTCTTCCCTTGGGTGTCGTAATAGGCAACTAACGGACAAAAGACTGCACATACATCCAACAGCTTAGAACGGCGATGGGCTCACCACCTGTCACGCTGAGCACATATGCAGTCGCTATTTATGTAGGTATGTATCTATATTAATAAAAATCAATTGCCAAAATGTTTGTACGCGCATCACTTCAGAACGGCTGCACCAATTTGCAAATTCTTTTTTGTTGTATTTGTAATTGTCTTGACAAGGTTTGTATAAAAATGAACATTTTTGTAAATTTGTCACGGGGTAAGGGGTTCACGCGGACAAAGTCGCAGGCGGGCGATCATTCACGATCAACAAATCATAAATAAGCAATGCTTGATACATAGATATAAGTTGGAGTGGGTCATTCACCCTCGACTACAAATTTTGTGATTTATATCAGGATTTATAGTCGAAGTAAGAATCACCGCTAAAAACCAGCCTACATTTAAAAAAATCCGCATCCAAATCTAGGATATTTAGGAGCTACGGTGCCAAAGACAGACACACCAACCTCAGGACCTTCCTTTTTTGGCCACCCTTGGTTTACTGGTATTAAATATGTACCTATTTTATTTTAGGTCGTCGTCTATTGGTGAACTCCATAGTTATTCCAATCTCAATTCCTTTGGTAATAAAAATAATATTTTACCATTCACTGTGCTCGACTGTACCACACGTAATTTTTGTATGTAGAAGTTTGCTATCAAATTTAATGACTTTCTAGTGTAAAAGTCAAATAACAATTACACTCTTAGAGGGTACTATTTCCGGTACTATTTATTGAGATAGAAATGAGAGCCATTGCTGGTTCTGTTTTCGCGCAACGAGGTGAGTACACTAGGCGTAGAACCTACGCCTAGCGTACTCACCAAACTATGTCTATAACTTTTTAACTATAAAGGTACTATTTATTTCCTTTGGGCACTATTTGGTACTATTTGGGTACAGTTTTTTGACATACTAATTAAAGTTGTAGCTTGCTCAGATTTCCCAAACTGAGGTGAGTACGCTAGGCGTAACCTACGCCTAGCGTACTCACCAAACTATGTCTATAACTTTTGAACCATAAGGGTACTATTTATTTCCTTTGGGCACTATTTGGTACTATTTGGGCACAGTTATTTGGCATTCTTGAAATAACAGAATTCCATGGTGAGTACGCCAGGCGTAGGTACACTATTAGCGAATAGGCGCAATTTAGAACTGTACATTTTGTTTTCTGTTTTATAGATTAAAAACAAACCATTGTTTGTGGTAGTTGAGTGGAGAGTTACGAACATTACAATAGGTTATTTAAAAAAGGGGATACTAATAAAAAATATGTAAGTGTAATATGCTTTATTTGAAAATATCAATCAGATAGGTAACTACTAACTAAGGTATAGACGACCGCAGGTCAATTAACCCTTTACAAAATATCAAATCCAATAAATTAAAGTTTGGGGATGTTGACTTGCTGGCTTCGGAATCCTACACGTTGTAACAGCGACAAAAAGGGTGCTTCAACTCACAGCAGATAGATAAGCTACCACCATTTTATGTAAATATGTCGCCATAACATCAAAGTTCGTGTAGCATTGTTATATTCCGGCAGTTGTAGATAAGATGCAAGAAACAGCCAGTTCCTCAGTAGTTGAGGATTCTAGGTGAAGGGCACTTCCATCTGTATGTATTATCAACTTATGTACATAAATTGGTTTCTTAAGGTTCAGTATTATTATGATTCATTGTAGACACTATTGTACATTTTGCGAAATTTCATGCGTGAATCTAACTATTGTTAAGATTTAACTAAATGATAGTTAACTGTTATTTTTATAGTTTTTGACGTCAACAAGTAGGCACTTATTTCATTCAATATAAACCTGTGATGGTTTATATTGAATGAACTATTTGTCTATTATGCAAGCATCGGATTAAGTACCTACCTATCACTCATATACACATATTTTTTTTTTTTTTTATTGGCAACGGGTAAGCGCTTGGCCTTCATCTCACCTGATGGTAAGTGACGATAAGGCCGAAGGTGGACGCGCGCTTCACCCGGAATCCTCAACCACTGAGGAACTGGCTATCTTATGTCAAACTGCCGGAACACAACAATGCTATAAACATCGTTGGTATGGCGACAGACTTAGATAAGATGGTGGTAGCTAGCCAGGCGGACTTAACAGCCCTACCACCAACCAAACCGAGCACACAAAGATGTACCCCCCGCTGGGAATCGAACCCGGGACCTCTGGGTCTGAAATAGGTAGCTTAGCCACTAGACCACAGAGGCGGTAAAAAAATTAATAAAGTTGCGCTCTTATATCAAGGAACCTTTCAGATTAAAATTATTCATTTACTTTTTCAATAAACTTTATGCACGTGATTGTACATCTACTATGGGAAAATTAAAAATTGATTTTTCTCTTTATAGAAGCACCGACAAACTCTGGAGTTTTTCGACATACTTCGACATACTCTCGACATACTATTGGTGAAATCAGATCTTAGCTACGACCAATAGTTTTTGAGATACAGGTTGGCCATGCCAGGATGAGCGATCATCCTGGCATGGCCACCAATGACCCCTTATAACTTTTGAACAGTAGACCGACAAACTCTGATATTTGGCGACATACTTCGACATACTAATGGTGTAATCAGATCTTCGCTACGACTTGTAGTTTTTGAGATATAAGGTGGCCATGCCAGGATGAGCCTCATCCTGGCATGGCCACCAATGACCCCTTATAACTTCTGAACGGTAAACCGACAAACTCTGATATTTGGCGACATACTTCGAAAAACTATCGACATACTTTCTATAAAGTCAGATTTAGAGTTGGTGATGGTGGCCATGCCAAAATGAGCCACACATAAAATACATCGAAAAAAAAAATGAGCGGAAAGAAATGAATGAGCCACACGGAAGGAGATGTGGCTCATCTTGGCATGGCCACCATCACTAACTCTAAATCTGACTTTATAGAAAGTATGTCGAAGTATGTCGCCAAATATCAGAGTTTGTCGGTCTACCGTTAAAAAGTTATAAGGGGTCATTTGTGGCCATGCCAGAATGAGGCTCATCCTTTTGGCATGGCCACCATCACCAACTCTAAATCTGACTTTATAGAAAGTATGTCGATAGTTTGTCGAAGTATGTCGCCAAATATCAGAGTTTGTCGGTCTACCGTTAAAAAGTTATAAGGGGTCATTTGTGGCCATGCCAGAATGAGGCTCATCCTGGCATGGCCACCTTGTATCTCAAAAACTACAAGTCGTAGCGAAGATCTGATTACACGAATAGTATGTCAAAGTATGTCGCCAAATATCAGAGCTTGTCGGTCTACCGTTCAAAAGTTATAAGGGGTCATTGCCATGCCAGGATGAGCGCTCATCCTGGCATGGTCACCTGTATCTCAAAAACTACTGGTCATAGCGAAGATCTCATTTCACCAATAGTATGTCAAAGTATGTCGCCAAATATCAGAGTTTGTCGGTTTACCGTTCAAAAGTTATAAGAGGTCATTGGTGGCCATGCCATGATGAGGCTCATCCTGGCATGGCCACCTTGTATCTCAAAAACTACAAGTCGTAGCAAAGATCTGATTACACCTATAGTATGTCGAAGTATGTCGCCAAATATCAGAGTTACTCGGTCTACCGTTCAAAAGTTATAAGGGGTCATTGGTGGCAATGCCAGGATGAGCGCTCATCCTGGCATGGCCACCTGTATCTCAAAAACTACTGGTCGTAGCGAAGATCTGATTTACCTCCACTAGGTATTTGATTACTAGGTAACTACAGAAGGTAGAATCCTGGAATTTTCACTGATGGATTCGTAATTGAATCAACAAAAACTTAGCATAATAACTATATTAGTAGCGTGTCTCGTTCCTGCTCGTTTTAGATCAAATAACTTTGACGAGTGTGACTCCAGCGGGATACTCTTAAGAGCGTTGTAACATTTTTCCGCGTTCGGTGTTTAGGTTTTTACCGCTCGACAAAGCGACGGAGTGAGTGTGTGTGAGTTTTGCCTCACGCGTACGGCACACAGTTGCGACCCGGGACGACTGAACGATCTTAAACTACACAGATCACGGAATCGCCGCGCGCCCGGGCAATAGCGGATTCCGTGCTCTGTGATCCTGTAGCTATGGCGTACCTATATTTTAATAAGTAAAAAACTAAAGATTACAAAGTAAATAAAAATACTGTCCACAATATATTATTTATGTAGGTATTTAAATTAAATTTATACAAATTTGGGTAATGAAATTTTATTATAATTAACAGAGTAGCCTACCTACTCTGTCAATTACTTAGAGCATTCAACCAACTGCTCTAAGGTTAATTATAATAAAATTTCATTACCTAGGTACTTATAAAAATAAACTAGTTTTTCCCGACAACGGCGAAGCAAAAAGGGAGATTATGATCTTGATTGTAAGGCAGTTAAAATATCAAATTTTTGAGTACGAAATTTAAAATTGTTTGTTAGGACACTAATTTTCATAAGTTTTCAATTGTTAATTAAGTTCGTTTATATAATGGCCTGCCATGTAAATTATAAATTTAAGGTACCAAAACAAAACAAACTAAAACACGTATGGAAATATAAATTCAATAAACAAGGAAAGAAAAAAAATTATGCCCAAAATATATTTCAAGTACATAAACGATGTCATATTTAGTTGTCTAAAAGATTACTTACTGTTTTCTAAGGCACTACCACAGTATAAATATAAGCTAAAGCAGTACGGAAACTAGGCCATTTTGTTGTTTTATATACCTACGCTCCAATTGAGCGATAGCGATTAGTTAGCGCTGTATCTCAGCTAGTTAGCGCTTTTTTATTTAGATAATTAGCAAAGCATTATTAGGGTTGTCACTTTTAATTTTTATAAAACTAAAAGGTATTTTTTTATTGTTTATCAAAACGTTTATTTGGGGGTGTAAAATGATCAAATAATTGAATGAATTGACTAGTTTCCAAATGTGTAATTAAAAAATATTTAACATTCACGTTTGAAAATCTTTATTAAGGTCAATGTGGGGAAGTCCGTCTAGGAGGTAAGCCCGTCTAGCGGCAATAACTTGCATATTTGAACGGCTAGGTTCTTATGCCTCGGTCAGTAAAACAGTATTACGGAGCTAGTTCATAAGAAAGTCCGTTATATGACGGTCTTGCCTCGATTGCAGATATTGTCAACCTTTTCAGCTGCACGTATTTTATGTTACCATACGATTCTTCGTATTTGCTAGCTACTACTTAAAAGTAGTCGCCCAATGAAAACTATCATTAGGTACCTATTTATATTCAAGCTGTATTGTCTGTCTGGCTACAAGACAATTAGCAGGTGAGAAATGCTCAGTGGCGGGACTATCATTACTGTTATAGACTAGGATAGAAAATTTTGATTGTCTTAAGCAGATCTTGAAACGAGTTGCTAAGAAAGCTTTTCTCAGGTTTTGCACATTTCTGAATTTTGTCATTTATTATTTTTCCTTATTAATAAATATATTATGTACCTACTTAAGTATCTACCTAATTTATTTATCTATCTAAGGTATCTCTATATCTCTTTAAAACAGGCAATTTTAGACAATTCGGTCCGGGTGTCGCAAAGGGGGTGCAAAAAAAATACCCTCTATTTTTTTTTTACAATCTGACGAGTGATATTGCTTTCGGGAAGAGATGGAATTTTTTTTAAAAAAAGTATATTTTTTAGGAAAAAAAATTTCAAAAAATCATTATATTTTTTATATGGAGCTAGATTTCTGTTGTCTAATGCGGTAATTTAAAACAATCGCTACGCTGCGCTTCGCGATTGTCTTAAATTACCTGCATTGGTAGGGCAGTCATACATAAATGCTTAGAATAATAACGCTATAGAAACCAAGTTCGCGCGCCTATTTTGAAGCACATTAATTGGAGCCAGAAATGGCACCAAACGCCGGACCGCTCCGTAGTGTTCAATGTCACAGCGCGCCGAACGTGTCTCGCGAAAACAAAAAAAAAATGACGGTTTGTGCAGTTAAATTGTGTCACAACACATCTGAAAAACAAAAGAGGTGTAATAACATCACTTTTCACAGGTAAGCTTTCAGTATTTCATAGTATCTTGTAGTTAATTAGGTCAAAATATAAACGTAGGTACTGCAGTGTGATTCTCTAAGTTAAAGCCTCGGTAGCAGCGGCCTGCGCAGTGCTGTCTCTTTTATATTCATAGAATTGGAAAGAGACAGCAGATCACGGCCATGCGCGCACGTCACGCGTGTGTGAATCGGTTTAGTGCTTCATTTTTGACAGAGCGCTTGTATGAAGACTATCTTTCTATAGCGTTATTATTCTAAGGTTAAACTTAAATTTTAGAAAAGTATGCCGGAATATTTATACTGTGGCACTACACAATGAAATTAAACACTTTTTACGGATTACCTCACGTTTAGTTTTACTACATTACATAGTTTTTTTTTGTAATATTAGTTATAAGTTAGAAGTTATTTGCCTACCGTCAATCATAAGCATAATCGGTTAAATATAAAAATTATTGACGGTCGTTAGGAAACTGAAAAACTATGTTACGTAGTAAAATTAAACGCGAGTTAATCCGTAAAATGTTTATGTTGTGTTTTTTGATGCTGAATAAATTTATTTCTATTCTATTCTAAAAAGTGTTTCATTTCTAAAAAAGATAACTCAAAAAAAATGAAAAGAGTTGTCAATATTCAACATCGTTTTTTTTAATTAACTTGTTCTTTTTAGCTTTCACGCACGGTATTATGAAACCTAACTTATGAAGGTAATTGTCTAACTTCAACACCCATCGCAATACGTTTCAAGTACAAGTACATTGCTTTGCTAGTTTGCTTATTACTAAATAATTTTTAAAATAATCAAACTAGCGAAACAATGTTCTTCTACGTCAGATTAGCGACGGTTTTGTATGAGAAGCGATCTATATCGCGTAGTTTGGTGACTTTTTGTTACAATCTGGGGTATTACTTATATTGCACTATTGCACGGTTATCTGGCACAGACAGACAGTAACTACTTATTATACATTGGCAAAAGAGCTATCCTTAAAAATAATTTAAATGAAAAAAAAGTTTAAAAACTTAAACCCGACTACGGAAATAATGCTTAAGAAAAGTACGAAACAAGGGTAGCATAGTGATGTTCAGAGACTATAGTCGTGGTCGCATGCCACTTTAAGCAATCCTTAGGGAAGGTAGCATGCGATCACGGCTATATTCTGACATCACTATGATATTTTTTTATTTCGTACTTTTCAGTGACATTTTTTCCGTCGTCAAATTTTAGTATTTAAGCCTATTTCTATTTGTTTTTTTTTGTATAAGTACCGACTTAATTAAAGATTTATAAAACTATATAGGTAGTTCAGAAGTTCCTATGACCACCTTCATAATCAGACCCTGGGTGGTGCCGCACCACACAAGGTTATGGTTTTAGTCAAGACAAATCAAACAAGCTCAAACACGGCGGAGTTATATTGTTTCATTGCAGAGTCCCTATGACTGGTCCATATCAGCTCCATTTTTTTTTTTTTATATAAGAAGGAGGCAAACGAGCAGGCGGGTCACCTGATGGAGAGTAATCACCGCCGCCCATGGACGCCCGCAAAACCAGAGGAATCGCAGACGCGTTGCCGGCCTTTAAGGGAGGAATAGGTTTAAGGAAGGAATAGGAATTGGGAGGAGGGGGGGGGGGGGGGGGAAGGGGCCTCCGGAACCCTCACTGGTCGGACGAAACACAACAGCACCAAGTGCCATTATTTCACGCCGAATATTAGTGAGAGGGTGGTATTACGCCGGGCGAGCCGGCCCAATGTGTGCTGCAACGCAGCGTCGCTCTACCTCTCTAAATTGGTGGCATATTTATTGTATTGTCATCGAAGTTACGTAGGTATACTAAATTTCAGCTCGATCAGTTCCCGAGAAGGGGTCCAAATCTTCTTTGCAAGATTGGACCCGAACGCACATAAGTATATAATATATCTTGATATATTTCTGTGGTAGATACACATATATGAAAGTTCGTAGTTCCTATTCCTAAAGACTTAAGAGTTAATAGCTGTCGAAAGTGTGTATCTACTTTTGTTGCTGACTGTACATACAAACACAGTGCAAGTTAAATAAAAGCTTTTACTAATAACATGTTTGTAGAGAAAATAGTTATAAGATCCACTATTCATCAAAATGTTGGATACATAGCTAAATGTGCAAGTCGCAAAATGTGCAGGCTGCGTAAAATGAGCAAATCGTAAAATGTGCAGATCTCACATTGAGCAGATCGCAAAATGTGCAGATCTCACAATGAGCAGATCGCAAAATGTGCAGATCTCACAATGAGCAGATCGCAAAATGTGCAGATCTCATATTGAGCAGATCGCAAAATGTGCAGATCTCATATTGAGCAGATCGCAAAATGTGCAAGCAGATCTTATATTGAGCAGGTCGCAAAATGTGTAGATTTTTTGAAGTCGGAAGGGGTGAGGGAGTGGGGGGTAGGGTCGGAGGCAGGGGGAGGGGTGTGCCACCCTTAAAGCGGGGACACGCGCAAACCCACAATTTTGTGATTTAGAAAACAACCGAATCACATCTTCAGAGTTCTTGAAGAAAGTCATATTTTTGAAAAGTGTCTAGTATAAATAAATATTAAAAACATAAATAAAGCACCGTTTTCATGTAGTCGGTAGTATACAAAATTGATATGAAACTTAAGTTGTTTTTTTGATAATAGGTATTACTTTATTTTGTTTTAAAAGCGTAGAAGTTTTGCGGCCATAACCATGATGACAATCGATTGTTGAAATCGAATAAACCCACCCACGGAAGAGTGATAGAGAAATCAATAGCGTTTCGTTTTGTTTTCTGTAAACGATTGTTATCTTGGCTTAGTCTCCAAGTAAGTATGTTAAGATTATTGAGACCTTTGGTTTTATGAGCAAGAATCAAAAGAATTCAGTCCTTTGGCAGCGAGCTCTAGGATAAATTAGAGCACCCGGTATCTGGGTTATATGTGAAAACGTGTACGTACACGTGTCCTTAACACAGGCGGTACAAACAACCCGAGATACACGGAGCCGCCAAAAAACTTTTCCTCCAGAAAACGGTTAAGTTCAACCCATCGGATTACCTCTACTCGCCGAGGATTGGACCTGCGTGTAAGAGTGTAGTGTAAATAAGTGCACATTTTACGATTTGCTCATATTTCGACCTGCACATTTAAAGATTTGCACATATTGCGACCTGCACCTTTTGCGATTTGCACATACTGCGACCTGCACCTTCTGCGATTTGCACATATTGCGACCTGCACCTTCTGCGAATTGCATTAGAGCACATTTTGCGACTTGCACATTTGTCCATGGATCCAAAATGTTGCCTAAATGAACAACCTAATTCAGATTCACACATAAAATATTTACGGATCAAAATTATTTCGTCGCACTATACTGACGTAAATTCTCGCGTTGGCATTTTTGAGGCGGCCGGAAGGTCAACCGACATAGGTCCTACGTCGACGAGCGCCTGAGCGCGACATTTTTCTCTATGGCGCGACATTTTTCTCTATGGCGCGACTGATTGAGGAGGGATAATTTTTATTTTTTACACATTTATAGTACACTCTTTCTTCTTACGTATAAAATTATTTATGCTGCCTTATGACTTCTAGATTATGAGATATAACTTGTTTTCTTGCTGTAAATGTCTCGATTTTTTACTTTCTTAAACGTGATAAAAATACCAGTTAATGAAATAAAAATAGACATTTTCTTAATACATTTTCAATTTAAGGATATGTTCCTTTTAATGTATATTTTTTATCTTCTTATTTAGTAATAATATTTGGTGTAAAATGACTTCAAAGTTGAGCCTTCGCGCGTCATCTGGAAATCGCGCCTTCGAAATCCGCTGTTTTCGTAGTAACTATTCAATTAAATCGAGTTTTGGTTAATAGAGTTACAATAAAAATACATGATTATACCAATTATTGAAGTTAAAAGAAGCTAAAGTTATAAATTATATGACCAAAATCACTTCAAAAATTCCCAAGTTCTCGATTTCCGTACGAAAAATGTTACAACGCTCTTAAACATGGGATATCTCGATAACTATTGATCAACAAATTTTGGTATTTGCTAAAAAATTTAAACATATTATCAACTAAATCGGTGCGTAATTTGAAGCCGATCTGAAGGGGTTATCCCGCTGGGGTCACGGACATAATTATGCCCAAAGCAAGTACTATTTTCGCTGATACCTATAAGTCTGTGGCGCTGGTGGCTGTCCTCAGCACAGCAGCGCTCTACCTAAATCTCCTAAACTATATAGCGCTTTAGCTCATATTTTCAAGCATATTTAGTTATAGGTAGATGCATATTGACGGCTATTAGAGTCAATAATCCAAAAGTACTACGAACTGCCGCCGCGGGAACAAGTACACAGTAATTTTCATCGTGCCTTATCTGTTTATTTACTTAAGCAGAAGTGAGCGTCAAGTTGGCAGGCACACCACGGAATTAGACGGTTTTGACTATGTCAAAAAATTGTGTATAAATAGTGATAAATAGTGACGTATAGCATATAAATAGTGATACTATGGTTCAAAAGATATTTGAGTATCTTGGTGTGCCTGGCTGCCTGCTAACTTGACGTCAAGATAGCAGGCACCTTAAGAAATACAGTTCGTATCAATGTGATTTATATGTCAAAAAACTGTGTATAAATAGTGAATCGTAAACGCAAAATTTCAACAATTGTACTTCAATACAAACCGAGATATTACGGTCTCTAAGTGGGCTGCCAACTTGACGATTCTTGCGATGGCGATTTCAGAGAAACGGGTTGAAGTTTTAAACAAATAAATACATTAAAATATTGTGTGTGAAATTGTGAATCTTTCAATATCAATAAAAAAAGAATTCTTCTTTGCTATTTTCCAAAAATCTAATGTAAACTTCTACCATACATTCGATTTTAAGTACAATCGTGCACAATTTTATTTATTGACTTAAGATACTGACATAAAGTCTAATTATGTTTAATTCAAGTCATAAAATTACACTTAAATCTACCGTTGTAATGTCAGTTTCACGTTATTTCTATGGAAACTTATGTCAAGCAATTTGTAATTTTAGTGACTCGAATTAAAAGTCTCGGATAGTGGTGGACGAGCGAGTGTCGCCAACGACCGAGAGATGGCGTGATTTTGTTTACGTGCGGTGAGCCGGTGATACGAGAATGGTGCGCGAAAGTTTTATTTGTTTGTGTTGAAATTGGTAAGCAGTGAGTACATTTGCATCAGAAGTGAAAGTGTTTAAATCGTTCAATAACAACCTACATTTTTATAGGTACGCAGCTTATTTTCTATTATGGTATTTACAAAAAAGATATACCTAGGTACTTTCGGAGTCGCCGTCGCTTTACCACTTTGCAGCGATTTTCGTGTGAAGTGCACCGACCGCCCGGGTACCTACGTGCCCGTACCAAATAGACGACGCGGTGTGCAAGGGATTTTGACCTTTAGACTGGTAAAGCGACAGAGTCCGCCATTGTACCTAATGTGAGGTAGATATTTTCTCAGTCTTTTAAAATTTTTCATGGTTACTACTCGACCAACATAATTAATCGCATTAAAGCTAGACGTTTATCATAATTGTTCAATGATTAGCGATCTAAATATATTGCACTTCAATTAGTTTGCACATGCTGAGTGGTCAGATTTTAAAATGGAATATCGTAGACGTTTAGTTTGTAAATTATTAAATTAAAATAGAAAATAAGCTGGGTACCTATAAAAATGTAGGTTGTTATTAAACGATTTAAACACTTTCACTTCTGATGCAAATGTACTCACTGCTTACCAATTTCAACACAAACAAATAAAAGCTTTCGCGCACCATTCTCGTATCACCGGCTCACCGCACGTAAACAAAATCACGCCATCTCTCGGTCGTTCGCGACACTCGCTCGTCCACCACTATCCGAGACTTTTAATTCGAGTCACTAAAATTACAAATTGCTTGACATAAGTTTCCATAGAAATAACGTGAAACTGACATTACAACGGTAGATTTAAGTGTAATTTTATGACTTGAATTAAACATAATTAGACTTTATGTCAGTATCTTAAGTCAATAAATAAAATTGTGCACGATTGTACTTAAAATCGAATGTATGGTAGAAGTTTACATAAGATTTTTGGAAAATAGCAAAGAAGAATTCTTTTTTATTGATATTGAAAGTTCACAATTTCACACACAATTTTTTCATGTATTTATTTGTTTAAAACTTCAACCCGTTTCTCTGGAATCGACATCGCAAGAATCGTCAAGTTGGCAGCCCACTTAGAGACCGTAATATCTCGGTTTGTATTGAAGTACAATTGTTGAAATTTTGCGTTTACGATTCACTATTTATACACAGTTTTTTGACATATAAATCACATTGATACGAACTGTATTTCTTAAGGTGCCTGCTATCTTGACGTCAAGTTAGCAGGCAGCCAGGCACACCAAGATACTCAAATATCTTTTGAACCATAGTATCACTATTTATATGCTATACGTCACTATTTATCACTATTTATACACAATTTTTTGACATAGTCAAAACCGTATAATTCCGTGGCGTGCCTGCCAACTTGACGCTCACAAGCAGAAAGTTTCAATAAAAAACAAAGAACCTTATCCGTACATTTATTTAGAAATCCTTATGTTATTACACGAAAGGACCACTAGAGTAATCAGTTCTTTCCACACTCGCTTTCTACTTGTCTTCCTTGTCTTTGCTGTCCTTCGACTTGCTGGGCTTGACGCTGCGCTCGCGCTCCCGTTCGCGCTCGCGCTCGCGTGGTTCGCGCTCGCGCTCGCGTGGTTCGCGCTCGCGGGAGCGTTCGCGAGTTGCGCGCTCGCGCGGCGAGCGCGAGCGCGACTTGTGGCGCCGCCCCCGCGAACGCGACCGCTCCCGCCTGTACGACCTGTACACCAATTAACACGTTTCAATATTTGTTGGAGTAAACTATTATGTTCCTAATCTTTTTACATCATTATGATCTGAATATAATCGTCCCACTACTGGGCACAGGCCTTACCACATGGACAGCAGCCAATGGGAAGATTGGGCCAAAACCCCCCAGGCTGGCCCAATGCGGGTTGGTGGGTTTTAACGACTGCCAACTTACACTAACAACACATTTCTGCCATACAATATTTGGCAATGACTACTCTTCTTCTATGTTGGATTTTAATTTTTTAAATGGGTTGTTTATTGATAACATTCAAACCATTTGCAAATATTTCCCGTTCAGGCGGCAGCAAATTGATCGATGCCAATATAGTGGTCATAAATATCAAATTGGCAATCAGAACTACAAACCCCATAACCTACGTATGTCACTTTATTTTTATTATTTTTGTTTTACTAAACTGGTTACCCTACACCTTTATATAAAACATTACATAATATCATTAAACCTATATAGTAGAGGAGGAATAAAATTTGATCCGTTTGTTACTTTAGGCATTAAATTATATGTATAATTCGTATTTACACTTACTTGCGCTTTCTATAAATAATAAAAAGAAAATATATTTTTATATTTTATTTTAAATTTAAACAAACTTGTTCAGCCTAAAGGCATCCCACTGTTGGGTTTCGGCCTTCCCACACGATTACAGTACATGCACAGCAGGATGTTTTGTCATCATAACCCACCACAATGCCATTTTACACCCCTTCCCTGTCTTATGAATCACATGTGATACATAGCAATTGATTTGCTATTGTTACGATTCTTGGACAGCAACCAAGTTAAAAACATCTGCAATCGTTTCCCAGCTATCTGACTTTGACATAGACTATGAGAAAAATGTCGAAATCAAATCGCGGACACACGATTAAAGACGTTTTAAAACAGAATTGAGGCACCGGCGTACTTAGAACAACCCTACCACCAACTATAAACATTATAAGATGTACCCCAATCTATCGAATCCGGGACTTATGGCTCTGACCCTTCGATCATCTAAACACTAGAAACAGCGTTAGCGCTCTCAAGTGACGCCTCAAACTAATGCACCAACCAAGAGTGAGCATTGGATTGCTGTCAGTTGTCAATAGACATTGCCATCCAAATTTAATACCTATTGTGGTGATGATATGGCTGAGTATCAAAATTAGTTGTGATTATTCGAAAACAAATTGTATAGAATGATTGGAACCAGTATTTCAAACGTATTTTATATGGAATTGTGTATCTAGTGTTTAGATGATCGAAGCTCTGACCACTAATGTTATTTAGACAACTGGGGGCAAAAATCAAATTTAAATATATCTAAGTCAAATGACGATTACGAAACAGCACTTACTTTTCTCGCAGCCGCTCCGGTTTTATGGAGCGCGACCTTTCCCGCTCGCGGTCACGGTCTCTCTCTCTGTCCCTGTCCTCCTGTAACAACAAGATACTCATTTTACAATCAGTTCAAATCAAAATTAAATCATCAACCTATCTATAAACGTCCCACTGCTGGGCACCGGCCTCCCACGTGATCAATAGCACCTGGGGATATTGGGCCATAGCCCACCGCGCTGGCCCAATGCGGGTTGGTGGGTATTAACGACTGCCATCTTACGACAACAACCGGGACCAACGGCTTAAAGTGCCTTCCCATCCAGCGACCCAGCGCTGCGAAAGTTACTTAGCGGGCAAGATCGCAAATCAATCGCAATCAATCATAAGCTTAATGTACAACTTTAGTAATAGATGTTACACATAAAAGCACAGCCTGCACCAGAGCCTTTGTTGGGTTATAATTAAACAATAATTAAACAAATGTAGGATAAAATGTTTACTAGAAAAAACACAATCAATCTCAGGAAAGCTCGAATGGTCATGTCATGACCTTGAATAACATTGCCGAATCACAAACAACTAGACAAAAATTCAACGAGTCTTCTGGGGTCTCGGTAGCTTAGCGGTTAGAGCAGTGGACCGGCAATCCAAAGGTCATGGGTTCGAATCCCATTCGAGCTTTCCTGAGAATGGTTTTTTTTTATGTGACATGTCATAATATAGTGACTACATCCTGCGTGATGGTAAGCAGCCGATGCAGTCCAAAATAATGAGACGCTCCTCATCGTGGAATAAGCACGGTAACAAGCGCACCCATTCATGACGGCCTGAATAAATGCTGTTTCACGCCCCGTTTAAAAAACCCGGGAGTATAGGAGCTGGGAAACACATGCGCGGCAGAGAATACGAGGCGTGAAGAAGCACTTTGTGGGCCGGCAGAGTGAGGATGACTGATGCTACGTCTCTTACGCTGCACCAGTTGTCCTCGCGCCTGGACCTCATTTCCACTTAACATCAGGTGGAGTGGGGTCATTTGCCGGGCTTAGTATAAAAAAAAAAAATAGATTTCTAAAGCCGAATGGTCTTACAGAGGAACGAATAACCAAATTTTTTGGTACGAGTGCTGATATTGATCACAGTGTGATGGTGGTTCCTAAGACCAGCACGTGTTATCCGGGACAAGAAAGGAGAGGGCGGGATTAGATCAAAAAGTTCTTCAGAACACTCTCCGTAGTAATTTCGGTAGAAGACACTGAGAGAAGCAATGTCTCTACGCAACTGGAGGTCCTCAAGAGAGGCTGTAACCTCAGCATCTCCAATAATGCGTACCGCTCGCCTTTGCAGTCTATCAAGTGCATCGAGGAGGTATTTAGCGGAGCCGTCCCATAGATGGGAACAATACTCCTTAATCGATCGCACCTGAGTCTTGTACAGCAAACAGCGCTGCTGGGAGTGAAAAACCGCCTCACCTTATTGAGAATACCCAACTTCCGGGAGGCAGTTAAAATAGCACTCTCGATGTAGCATTTTGGATTCAGTTCCTGGCCGATGTCCATGCCAAGAATGCTGAGGTCCACTGAAATGGGTAAAGGAGAGTTCTGAAGAGAGGGAGGAGTAAGGAAGGGAGTTATCTTGGACGAGAATGCATAAACCTGGGTTTTTCTGGCATTAAACTCGACCAGAGGTTTTTCAAGTAAACATTTCATCCTATATCGATATAAGGCGACTGCTAGAAACCGCAAAATAAAACTTCAAGGGCTGGTCAGATCAAGTGTTTTAATCCCTCAAGCCCCAAGCGGCCATATTTGGTCGCACCTAAAAAACTCGCTATTCCGTCAGACCCCAAGCGGCCATATATGGCCGCGCTCTCCACTTGACTTTGTACTACCGTGTTTTGATACACTTAAAGACTACTTTAGTATGAACAAGGTCGATTATTTCGGTTCTGTGGTTCATTTTATGCACCGTGAACGCAAAAAAAAACATGAACTGCGTTCGATTTTTTTTTAATTTTTTTTTCTTATGTTATTGCTTTAAAATAAATTAGATAGGTAATCAAAACTATCCAATTAAAATTCGCAAAATGAATAATTTTATTAAAAATGAAAAAATCACTTATTTATTTTTTGTCATTCTTGTCATGTCTAAAATACTTGACCTGACCAGCCCTTGAAGTTTCTTGCGGTTTCTAGCAGTCGCCTTATATAGCATTGTGAATGCAAACATTTCTTTAATAAAGATAAACAAATGTAGCCGCTCACCTCTTCCCTGCGATCGCGCTCCCTCCGGTCCCTGTCGTCGCGCTCGCGCGTGCGTTCGCGTTCGCGCTCGCGCTCGCGGTCGCGCTCGTGCTCGCGCGGCGGCATGTGGCGGTAGGGCGGCGCGTGCGGCGCGTGGGGCGCGAGCGGCGCGTGCGGCGGGTGCGGCGCGTGGGGCAGGTGCGGCGCGTGGGGCGGGTGCGCGGCGTAGGGCGGCGCGTGGGCGGGCGGCAGCGCCAGGGCGGGCGGGCCCATGCCCGGGCCGGGCGTCAGCTCCTTTATGTCGGACGGCGCCCAGCCGGTCGGCTGCTGTGGGGCTGTGAGTGATATCACGGTCGATTATTTAAATTAGGTACGTACTTTATTGTGTATCGAAAATGTAACTGCAACTAACACAGGTTCTATTCATTGACCTAGAAGCTTCGATCAACAATACCAACTAGATAACGCGTCACGTACAAAATCAAAGCTGAATTCTGTCCACGTGAATAAATACTTTTTCAAAGCAATAAATTACTTCTGTCACTTAAAAAAGAAAAGACGTCAATAACATTTAGTGGTGAAATCAACCTTAAGCGGCAACAAATAAAGTACTTTTTATATGAATAAAGAGCTCACTTCTCAAGTGCGCTCTTATTTACCGAGACACATTTTTTCACACGACAGACGTCGGTTTCAAAGCAACGACTGCTCCGCTGGCCGTAGTCAACTTCGTCAGGTGGCTTTTACCAAGAGACTAGACAAACACTTTGGACCCCCGATTTTGCTCAATTGCTCGTTTAATTGAGCGTATATTGGAACATCGGAGGTCAAATCGTACCAGTTTGCCAATCTTCTTGTTGAGGGCCCGTCATTCGGACGAAGTGACAGATGGGTCTTCACGCCGTCTCTTCATGAGCCTGAGCGTTTCTTTCGAAAACTTTGACTTCTTGCCTTTACGCTGAATTTCACAAAATCTCAACCCTTCCTCCCTGAGGATTTCAGACACGTTTTCGAGGGCCTTGTCAACGTCAACAGCATTTCTGGTTTCCACAGCAGCGAATCGGTTCTCCAGGTTTGACTGGGACGTTTCAGATCCTACGATGGTTTGAAGCAGATTAGGACGGAGCCTGGACTTCATAAACGAACGCGTTCAAGCTTAAAGTTGATATTCAGAGAGCCTCGTACAAGTCGGTGGTCACAGCCGGTATTGAACCTGTTGAGCATTGCCCAAGTAGCATATCAAGCTGTATAAAAGCTGTATTTGAACTTATTTTTATACTTACAGCTGCATATTGAGGCTGTAAAAAGGCTGTATAAGCGCTTATACAGACCTTATTAGCTAAAAAAGGGCCCATATTATAAAGCTTTTCGCGTTAGTATAGCTGTATAGTAGCTGTAGAAGCAAAGCAGAAGCTGTTTAGTAGCTGTTTAAGAGATGTTAATCGGTGTAAGGAAAAGCAACAACACTCCAAATAATATTTTATAAAGATAAAAGTTTAAAATAAGAGTTATAAGTGAATTATAAAATTATGAAAATAAAAGAGAAACATGTCGTACAAGAATAATACAATAATTATGACGCATGATGTTCATATTTCAAAGTGCAATCCCAAGTATTGATAAATCTTAGGAATCTGATGGTGTTAATTGGTAAAACAAAGTGCAAATCCAATTTTATTGTCAATGTGTGGTGGGTTATTGGCAATATTTTAACGCGCCAGTAAAACTATAAAAAAACATAAAGAAGATTATTAAACACGGGTAAGTTAGTGTTTGTTTTTAAGGTTATAATATAAATTATATTTAAAATAATAGATTGTAGGACACAGCGACAAAATGTTGTAGCTGATAATCATGAAACGGTTCAAACTATTAACAAACATTGGTTTAATTATATTCCAATATCTTTTTTCATTCGTTCTAAAATGGCGACATTTTGTTATACAGCTTAGATAATATTAGGAGGGTACTAAAGTCTTACTAGCTGTACTACGGCGGATATGGATTGCATAATACATCTCTTAGTTTTTAACCAGCTTTTTTGTTGTCTTTTTTATTATTTAGGCTGTATATGAGTTCTGAGTAGAGAAATTATAATACTGTTTAGAGATCCGTATAAGAATTGATTATCCCTGAGTTTTATTTTAAAAATTGAACAATGAAATGTATTTAATTGAATTTAAAGTGGTAATAAAAATTAAAATATAATATTTAATTTATTCTACGATTGGTTCCAGATTGTTAATCAACAAGAGAAATCATTAACTTCACCTACTGCAACAATATTCACACAGATACTTTCAGAAGTGACAACTGCTGAAAAATATGTTATTCAATATATAGACGAGTGCGAGCTGGCAATAATTTCTGTCGACCCCCATCGTAATGAGTTTGAATCTCAAACCCCTTTTCAAACCCAGAAGATCACGAAGTAAATCAAATAGAAAATTATCTAAAATATATTTTAGATAATCAAAATAATATATTAGACAAACAATAAATGTTCTTGCAGACAATCAAAATAATATTTAATCAAATAAAACATGTTATTGCAACAGTTTCTTTCTTTTTCACATTTTCTATATATATCCCGTTTTTAATTAAGTGTTCCATTTCGTACACAAAATCATCTAAATATTGGTTTGGTTTTCCAACACCAAAATAAATTCCAATTACAAACGGCTTAATATCTGGTCTTTCAAATATAGTGGACAAAACTGGCCAAAACTCTTTATTTGAGCTTCTAGATATTGGGAGACCCTCAAAATTGAAATTTAAAGTAATTTAAGTTGGAACATTGTTCAACCTTGTTCAATCGTTTTGATACGTATTTGTTTGATAGTACCTAAAATAGTTCTAGCGTCATGTGGCGCTAAATCGTTTAGAGCTATTTGAGTTTTTTTTTAATCCACAACGGGTTAGCGCTTGGCCTTTATCTTACCTGATAGTAAGTGACGATAAGGTCGAAGATGGAAGCGCGCTTCACCCGGAATCCTCAACCACTGAGGAACTGGCTATCTTATCTCAAACTGTCGGAACACAACAATGCTATAAACATCGTTGTTATGTCAACAGACTTAGATAAGATGGTGGTAGCTAGCCAGGCGGACTTAACAGCCCTACCACCAACCAAACCGAACACACAAAGATGTACACCCCGCTGGGAATCGAACCCGGGACCTCTTGGTCTAAAACCGGTGGCTTAGCCACTAGACCACAGAGCCGGTTAAATAAATATATATTTCTTTCTGTAGCCCATTCTTTTATTAACTGGCGAAACTACATATTTTTTGAAAATTCGTTATCATCATTATTACGTTGTTAATCAGGTTCCAAAGTTTTAACTAAATCCAAATATTCGACACCAATTATTGTTTTTCCTACAGAACCTTCGTTGGACGTCGATGTAAAGTGGGCTAAAGCTGTACTATTGATGTAGTTTATTTTTTTAGTTTTAAAGCACTCTTGTAGACAGTTGTTTTAAAACCACTGTATTCACAAGAGTGCCTAATTACGCTATAAGATTAAGTTTTATAATGGAGGTTGCATACACCATTGTACAGAAACAAGTATCAAGTGATACCATAATAACGCTTAGTTCAGTAGTAAGTAAGTGATCACATACAAAAACCAGCCTCTATACAGCTTTAACGATAAAGCTAGCTTAAAGTGTCACAAAACTCTTAAAGTTCTATAGCAGAGTTTTAATAATCTGTTTTAAAACCTTAAGATTCCGCAGATCCCTTAAAACTAATTTTATACAGCTTGAGCTGTATAATAACTCAAATATCTCTCTTATAAATATAAAAGTATCTTTTGACACTCTTGTACGTCTTTTAAGGGACCTTAAGTTCTAAATGAGCTGGTAAATTAATGTTGTAAACGCTTGTGTGCTGCTTGGGTGAGACATCTCTAAATTATGTGCTTCTTATCCGTCATGATGAAGTCGATCTCATTTTTTGTCACAGTATCGGGGCTCCGCCATGTCCACTTCCGTTGGGGGTTGGTTTCTCGAAGAACGAATTCATCAAGAAAAGTCCCTCCCGCTCGAGGAAGTTGACAAGCATCTGCCCCCTATGATTCCTGCTGCCAAAACCATAAGATCCTACTACCGATTCGTCGCGATTCTGTACTCCCCACTTTAGCGTTGAAGTCCCCCATGACATCGTTGTAGTGGGCCTTCGTGGTGAAGTGTAAGGCCGTGGATATGTCTCCAAACATATCTTCCACTTCTTCGTCCGAGTGTGTTGAGGTCGGTGAGTAAACCTGCACAACCTTAAGGCAATACCTTTCGGTTAGCTTGATTACGAGGTACGCAACCCTGCTTGACACACTCGACACTTCCACAACGTTGTCACAGAGGGCTTTATTTACCAGGAACCCTACACCACCTTGGGATAGCTGGTCTCCCTCTCAGAAGTACATGAGGTGACCCGATCCAAGGGTTACAGTGTCCTCCCCCTCTCTTCAGACTTCACATAATCCTCCCGATGTGCCACCTTACCCTCCCGAGTTCCACTTCGAGTTGCGCCAGGTGCTCGTCGAGCTGTAACGTGCGTTCGTTATACGTTGCCAGGGTCAGTTGTTTATGGCGGCCTTCTGTAACCCGGGAATTCTTCGCACCCCCTATCCTGCCGTTACCGTGACCGCCGCCGTGATCAGGAATAGCAGGGCGGCCGGGAACTGGGAGCCGTGGTCTTTTTTGTGGGGCCATTTCGGAGGGTTTGCCCATAATTGCCATGCTGGGCATCATCATCATAGCGTATGGCAATCCCTGCTAGGATCAAATGTCTATGTACAGATTTCTCAGCCAGCTATCTGCGTCAGCGGTGAACTTGTGCAGCTCGGCGATGCCTCCGGGAAAACAGCGAAGAGGGCATTCATTCACAAATTGGGGAAGGGTTTGGTCAGTTGCTCCACAGTCGCAATTTGGTGACTCCCTCAGACCCCATTTGTGAAGGTGGTGATTTATTCTCCCGAGGTTGGGTTTAACCAGGTCCACGCTTTTCTGTTGGCATTAAAACCGGGTTGCTTTTTTGTAGGGTCAGTGACTAGACCTGCATTTGTACCCTCTAATAAGCCCCATTCCGATTGCCACGCTTAATTTACGGAGCTCTTGTGTTTGGTGCACTCATCAGTCCAAATAGGTGACCTTGATCGCTATCGATCAGGAGGCGAATCATCCAATGTGTTTCTAATGGGCATGGCACCATGCTGGGCATGCGGGTTGGCAATCGCAGTGCGTAGCTTATCGCACCGTGTCGCTGCTGCCCGACACCCGTCTGTGCACTTATTAAGCTACATATGGGCTGTGATGGTTATCCTGCCATACTCGCCACAGCCTCGTTCGTTGTTCGGCAGGATGCACCACGAGCAGGAGAGGTTGATTTGAGCTCCGTTTGGTCTAAGATAGAGCTCCGTTACACCCAATAAATTAATAGCAAGCAACATTTAAACAAGTGCCGAAAATCCCGGTAAATCCCGGTTCCAAGTATACAGTACCGAAAATCCAGTCCCGGTTATTGAGAGGAAACCGGTACTGCATCCCCTAGTGTGAGTGTGTGTTTGAGTGTGAGTGTAGTTGTGGTGTGCGCTCACCCCAGGGCTCGTCGTAGGGCGCGTGCGGCGGGTAGTAGTGGTCGGGTGCGTGCGGTGTGTGATATGAGTGTAGTTGTGGTGTGCGCTCACCCCAGGGCTCGTCGTAGGGCACGTGCGGCGGGTAGTAGTGGTCGGGCGCGTGCGGTGTGTGAGTGTAGTTGTGGTGTGCGCTCACCCCAGGGCTCGTCGTAGGGCGCGTGCGGCGGGTAGTAGTGGTCGGGCGCGTGCGGTGTGTGAGTGTGAGTGTAGTTGTGGTGTGCGCTCACCCCAGGGCTCGTCGTAGGGCGCGTGCGGCGGGTAGTAGTGGTCGGGCGCGTGCGGTGTGTGAGTGTGAGTGTAGTTGTGGTGTGCGCTCACCCCAGGGCTCGTCGTAGGGCGCGTGCGGCGGGTAGTAGTGGTCGGGCGCGTGCGGTGTGTGAGTGTGAGTGTAGTTGTGGTGTGCGCTCACCCCAGGGCTCGTCGTAGGGCGCGTGCGGCGGGTAGTAGTGGTCGGGCGCGTGCGGTGTGTGAGTGTGAGTGTAGTTGTGGTGTGCGCTCACCCCAGGGCTCGTCGTAGGGCGCGTGCGGCGGGTAGTAGTGGTCGGGCGCGTGCGGTGTGTGAGTGTGAGTGTAGTTGTGGTGTGCGCTCACCCCAGGGCTCGTCGTAGGGCGCGTGCGGCGGGTAGTAGTGGTCGGGCGCGTGCGGTGTGTGAGTGTGAGTGTAGTTGTGGTGTGCGCTCACCCCAGGGCTCGTCGTAGGGCGCGTGCGGCGGGTAGTAGTGGTCGGGCGCGGGCGGGAAGTACTCGCCGGGCGGCGGCAGCTCGCGCGCGTGCCCGCGCCCGTACTCGCGGCGCTCCGCAGTCATCACCTGCACCACACGGATATTTTATTCTATTTATTTATTTACAAGCTCAAAACACGTCACAAATTCAAACATTAATAGTAAATAAAAATACAGGTCAGTCACTGCACACATATTTAAACGGGATTCAACGCAAAACTACTTAGTAAAGGCATCCTACATATACCGTAAAGTACAGCCTGTATAATACTGTCCTACTGTAGGGCTACGGCCTCCAAACTCAAATTCAAAATATATTTATTCAATAAAATCAATTAATAAGTACTTTGAATCGTCCAAATTGAAATCAAATCATTTGACATTGGCTTATTACCGCGCTTGCCTTATGCGGGTGGTGATCACAGACGCTGGCTCGAGCCCAGCGCATATGGCTCAGGTCAGGCACACGGCTCGCCTAATGGTAAACATAGATTTATGAAAATGTATATTATAATTAAATGTAACGGACCTGAATAGTGTTTTCCCGCGCCTGGTAATTGATTGACATCAACGGCTGTGGTCCTTCGTCGTTTCTCATGATAACTGAAAACAAAAATAAAAATGTTCATAGGCATGGTACAACGCATACACCAACCTAACCAAAACTGTCAAATTTCTCCATTGTATTGTTTATGGCAAAGTTTATTGTAGAAAATGTTTACTAAAAAAAACCGCTGGCTTGCAGCACCGAATCACAAACTACTAGAAAAAATTCAAAAGTCTTCTGGGGTCTCGGTAGCTTAGCGGTTAGAGCAGTGGACCGGCAATCCAAAGGTCATGGGTTCGAATCCCAATAGAACTTCCTGAGACTGGTTGATTTTTTTCTAGTAAACATTTTATCCTATATCTATATAGCATTGTGAATGCAAAATTTCAATAATAAAGATATTTAAAAGCAATTACGTCTTTATCGATTTTTAAATACTTGCAATAGTATTTCTTTCGACTGTGAGGGTAGGTAAACCTTCACAGTGACGTAATACCGCTGGCTTGCAGCGTAAATCATCAACTACTAAAAAGAATTCAACGAGTCTTCTGGGGTCTCGGTAGCTTAGCGTGGACCGGCAATCTAAAGGTCATGGGTTCGAATCCCTTTTGAGCTTCCTGAGACTGGTTGATTTTTTCACACACAAAATGTTAACCTACATCGATATTTGACATTTAGTGGCAGGCTGATCTGCTGGCGTCTGTACTTACTTAATATTTTTGAGGTGTTTTTAACAATGATAAAGGCGAAGTTCGTTGAACAAAAACACAAAATTAAATGTCAGCTCAGAGAAAACCACCAACAATTGTCTTTCTTTAAAAAAAATAGTAAAAATCCGAGTGACACTAAATATTTGCAAAGAGAATTGTGAATATTTTGTTAACAAACATTGTTTATCGAATTGGGCCCTAATAGATTATGCACTAAGGGGATAAAGAATTAAGACAAGAATCCTGAGTGCAGCGTGGGATACAAGGTTGCCCAAGACGAAGGCACCTTTACTTTTAAGGAGGAGGAAGGAGAATACTCTACTTTTCACACCATCTACGAAACAATAAAAAAAGCAATAGTATAACAAAGCAATTTTCAGTATTCGCGCCTCTTTTCACACCACCTGCTCGACAATGTAAAATTATATGTCATGCAAACCTAACCTAAAGTAAGTCATTAAAGAGACCTGAGGTCTAGAAGGGCATTAATATTGTACAGTCGCCGTCAGATATTTTGTAGTAGACAAGGTGACCAAATACTTCTGAACAGTTTAAAATATCAATAAGTTTCATACACTACAAGTTACCGTTAATATCTGAACATTTATTACTTCATTAATATCTGAGCAGATGATAGTCATTAATTTCTGAACACACATAACATCAAGTGTATCTACGCAGATAAACACTGGGCTTAAAATAGATATTGTTTTTTTAATGAAATTAACAATTCTTAATACTTATATTTTTATTAATAACATAAATAAAATATAAGTGTTGTGTGTAACCTTCTTCTGCATTTAATACATCTTGTAACCGTTTCTGCATGGAACCAACAACATTCTCACTAAAATTTCGTCCTCTGAAAGATTCCCAAACATTACGTTATGAGTGTTCAGATATTATTGGTTTGTTGTGTGTTCAGAAATAAATGACTAGCATCTGCTCATATATTAATGAAGTAATGAATATTCAGATATTAATGGTAACTTGTAGTGTATGGAACTTCTAACATTTTGATCTGTTCAGAAGTATTTGGTCACCTTGTCTTCTACAAAATATCTGACAGCGACTGTACCTTATGACCCGCTGGTCATTAATGTGATTTGAATTTGGAACATAAATTAGAAATAGCGTACGAACATTTACGATAGGTAGTAGGTACGGTACATACATAATTCCATGCATCTGCACTAAAAAATTAATTGTTCGAATATCGAACTGGCCACCACGAGTAGAATATACACAAATTAAAAAGAGGCGCTAAAACTGATAATTGCTTTATTAAACTAATGCTTTTTATTGTCTCGTAGATGGTGTAAAAAGTTGAGTATTCTCCTCGGGAACAAAGGTGCCTTCGTCTTGGGCGACCTTGAATCCCACGCTGAACCAGGGGTTTGTCACTCCGCAGTTTAGGTACGTTCGGCCGGCGCGCCTCCCAGGCAGGCCGCCTAGGCGTATAGTAGTAAAGGTTGCCGCTCGCGACGCACGCTCCACGTCGCGCGTCGTCGCATAACTTGTAATCCCTGCGCGCGCGTAAACCCTACGCTCTGTGACGTCATGACGTCAAATCGATATCGAGTCAGCGTTGCTTAACGGAATATGAACGCTCGGGTCACATGATAAGTTTCAATTTCGCGTGAAAGACGTTAGAGAGTGAACCTTCTGTACGTAGTACTATTACTTATTCTGTGGCTGAACTCAGGATTTTTGTCTTAACTCCCTCGCCTCGCTTCACTCGGAAGTTAACGCTAGAATTCTTTGTTTTGCTCGGGACTCAATACGGCGCCCGCTACATAAGACACTATTTATCCCTTAGTGCAAAATCTACTATTATAGCAATTGGAAGCGAAAAATCGAAAAAGCTGTAAGAGATCTCTGTGTCATCGGATACGCTAAACAAATCAGCAATAAAGGCTTAGCAATAATAATAAATAGCGTAGTTAGCA
Organism: Scoparia ambigualis; assembly: GCA_963921215.1. Lineage (NCBI taxonomy): Eukaryota > Metazoa > Arthropoda > Insecta > Lepidoptera > Crambidae > Scoparia > Scoparia ambigualis. Next base: position 10,869,425 of record OY992503.1, read on the forward strand.
CAGTTACCGTGTGGCGTTGTGGTGAAAGTATACTACCACTCTTGGTTGTCGTAAAAAGCGACTAACGGACTAAAGACTGCACATACATCCAACAGGATAGAGCGACGATGGGTTCACCACCTGTCACGCTGAGCACATGTGCAGTCGCTATTTGGGGTAACGTGAACTATGGCAGAGGACTGCTTTTGCTGTCCTCATAGCCTAGTCTCTGACTAACCCTTCGGGGATAATAGTCGTTATTATATGTATGTATGTAATATAATAGTGAATATTTCGTTTCCAACCATGGTTTCCAACATTCTTTATCGCTGTTGTGTATCCAAACCTAGTAATTTTTATTTTGTACATTTACTCTATCTATCTATCTAAACTTAGTAAATTATTTCTAGGACTTGTATTGTATCCGAATGGAAATGGATGTGTTGTCTCGCTCGTACATATCTCTCGCTTTCTCACGTCTCAGCATTGTCACGGTAACAGTGTGTGTGCTAAATAAACCTACATTAACTAATTGTGGTGAGCTTTAAAAACAACAATCGCATTGGGCCCAAGCTTCGATCAACAATACCAAATAGATAACGCGTCACGTACAAAATCAAAGCTAAATTCTGTCCACGTGAATTCTAAGCAATAAATTGCTCCTGTCACTTAAAAATTAAAAGACGTCAATAACATTTAGTGGTGAAATCAACCCTAAGAGAGTTTACGCATTTCGGTTTCCCATACAAACTCGAAAAAAGTCGAAATTTTTAAAAACCACTAAGCCAATTTCAATAAACCTTTGCATGCTAAAGTAAAATACAGGGATCTAAATAGTTTGTTGAAATCATTTTTAAAAACGTTGTTTAAGTGAGTTATTGCGATTTTAAACTTTCTATAGTGGACTTTAAATCGCAATAACTTCGCTAAATAAACGTTTTTTAAAAATGTTTTCAACAAACTATTTAGATCCCTGTATTTTACTTTAGCATGCAAAGTTTCATTGAAATTGGCTTATTGGTCTTTAAAAATGTCGACTTGGAAAATTGTATGGGAAACCGAAATGTGTAAACCCTCTTAAGGGGCAACAAATAAAGTATTTTTTTCCTATTACTGCCTTACAAGAAAATAAGAGGTCACTTCTCAAGTGCGCTCTTATTTACCGAGACACATTTTTAGCGGCGACCTGACATCTAGTTGTATTGTTGATCGTTTTATTAAATTATCATTTTTAATTTTTGAATTGATTTAGCTATTTTGCTTTTAATTTAATTTGTTGAATGTTAATTTTATTATTTTATTTTTGTAATCCATATTTTTAATTCTATTTTTTTTTGTTATTTTTATTTTGTATTATTTGATTTTGTACATGATTATGATCCCATGTTGGTCGAAATAAACGCATTTCATTTAATTCATATAGAGTTATAGCGTGTGTGTTACCGTTCCCCGGCGGGCGGCGCATGTCGGGCGGCGGCGCGCGCGGCGGCGGGCCGGCGTGCATGCCGACGCCCGCCTCGTGCACGCGCATGCGCCGCTGCCGCTCGCAGTACGCGCTCCACGTCACCTCGTTGAAGCCGTAGTTGAAGTAATCTAGGCGCAAATCGCAACAATACATACAGGCTTTTAATTCGGTTCGGTTGATTACGTCTCATTCCACGAATGTCTAGTCGCCATACATCCATTCTCCGGATGTCGAGTCGTCATACGTCTATTCCCTGAATGTCTAGTAGCCGCAAGTCTATTTTCCCGAATGTCAAGTCGCCATACGTCCATTCCCTGAATGTCTAGTCGCAAAGACATGCACAGTGTTTAGTTATTTTATTCATACGTAACATACGAGTACAGGCAGAAATAGCTACGCAAAATAACATGTTTAAAATTATCTACACGAGCCCAAGCAACAATTATCTTAAGAGTAGAATCGTGTGTAGAAGTAGAAGAAGAATAAGGATCCTGTCCATCTTTATTCCTACCTATCTGTGTGTGTCAGTGTGTAATGAAATAGGCGTTATTACTATTATCATCATCATCATCATCATCATCGGCCAATATCAGTCCACTGCTGGACGTCGGCCACCCCCAATCATCAATAACACATTGCATAAACCGAATATATTCGTGGAAATAGACATTCCCGGATTAAGACATCCGTGGATTTAGACATTCAGGGAATTAGACGTAATCAACCAAACCGTTTTAATTTTGGACGCCCCGCCAAATTTTTTACGTGATCCTATCTATAGCAGCAGTACAACCAAATAATGAAATAAAAACATATTTTTTTTACAAAAATCAACTTTTTCTTGAAAATTAAAATTATTGTCAATTAGCGCGCGGCCTATCGCGGTTATCAAAGCGCATACGCGTGTCCGCTATTATTCACCCCCTGCACCAATGACAGCGCGCCGTCGTCGGTCGCTTTAACCGCGAGGGTGAGCGCACGCCTTTGCTCTTGGTATGCCTTTAGCGCAGTGTGCCTAAGTCGCGTTATGCCTAAACGTCATTTCAAATAAGCGTTTGGTCTATCTCTCACATTGCCCATTTCGCGATACGACTATGTCGCTATTGGACTGTATCTCACATTGCCTATTTCTCGATAACAGTATGTCGCTATTGGTCTAATGTTACATTGGTTTTGTACTCTGATTTACATTATAATATAATTGAAAAAAGAAGTCAACATAAAAAAAGAAGTCCGTTGTTTTTTGTAATAAGTAAGTAGTTATTTTTGAAAAATCCTATAAGAGTTAAATACAGGCTAATATTGTTTAACGTAGCATAACGATTATAATTTTGTTTTAATTGTTTTTTATTTTTGAGAATAAGTTGAATTCTTTTTAAAATAGTTTTATGTAATTAGCACCCTTTATTATAGTTAAGTTAGTAAGAAATTATGTCCATCTCGCTCTTGAACTAAAACCCAATAAACATTAGTCTCACAAAGCCTACCTCGTTATTGAACTAAAACGCAATGAACCATAGTCTCACTAAGCCCACCTCGCTATTGGACTAAAACGCAATGAACCTTAGTCTCACTAAGCCTATCTCGCTATTGGACAAAAACGGAATTGACCTAAAGGGGCTACCACACTGTTGTAAACAAGCCTTTCCCACCAGTCACCTTGGCGGGAGGCTCGTTTACAACTTGTTGTAAACGAGCTTCCACTTGGTTTGCCACAGTCCACAGTGTTGCCATTTTTAGCAGGATCCTGCTTTATTAGTATTTTTAAGAGTAAAATTTAGGCTACAGCAAGATGTTAAGAATTATCGTAAAATTTAGCATATTTTGACATATTTTGTTTTATTTGCGAATTTAAATAGCGCTATTGGCATCCTTTCCTTGATATACCTAAGTAGTGAGGCAATTTAAAAAAAAATGATTAATTTACAGGAGAAAAACGCGATTAAATTTATATAATTATTAGCTAAATATGAGCTTTTAAAGATGTAAAAAATACCGCGCTGTACGTACATTAATATATACGAACTTGGCTTTTTCCAGTAACCACGTTGTATGTACGAGGGGCGTTCAAAATATTCTCGGTATGTGGATAAAAACAAACAAGTACGAAAAGTTTGATATTTTTATTTTTCAATATACTCCCCCCCTATGTTCATACACTTATAAGATCGATCAATTATTTTTTTTAATCCCTCATAAAAATATTTTTTATCTTTGGTGTAAAAATGCTCCTCCACGGCCGTCTTCAACGCTTCATCGTCAGAAAATTTATTTCCACGCAGATCCTTTTTAAGATTGGGGAACAAAAAGAAGTCGCTTGGGGCTAAGTCCGGACTATAGGGTGGATGAGTAACAGTTTCAAACCCACATTCAACAATAGCTGCCTTGGCAATATGAGCAGTATGGACAGGGGCGTTGTCATGCAGAAGCAGAACACCTTTGGTTAACTTTCCTCGCCTCTTTTCTTTGATCGCATCTCTTAATTGACGTATAACGTTAGCGTAGTACTGCCCTGTGATATTTACACCTTTTTCTTTATAATCGATAAGCAAAACTCCTTCACAATCTCAAAATATTGTGGCCATGACCTTGCCAGCTGACGGGATTACCTTGAACTTCTTGGGATGAGCTGAACCCTTAATGTGCCACTGCATGGACTCCTGTTTGCTCTCTGGGTCATAATGATGAACCCAGGTTTCATCTCCAGTAACTATTTTTTGCAGCACCTCATCGGGATTTTCACCACACAGGTCGATAAAATCTGAACAGCAAGCCACACGCATATCCTTTTGAAGAAGCGTCAGCATTCGCGGAACCCATCTTGCACTTACTTTTGACATATTAAGATGGTCATGTATAATGTCATGTACGGTACCAATAGAGAGATTGGTTACTTGAGCTATAGATTTTACCTTCACTCGGCCGTCTTCCAATATAAGTTTTTCCACTTTATCAATATTTTCTTGTGAGGTAGCCACTACAGGCCGGCCAGGTCTAGGGTCATCTTCAATACTCTTCCTTCCACGCTTAAATTCGCTTGACCATTTTTGAATAGTAGATAAAGAAGGAGCAGACTCACGGTAAACACAATCCATTTCCTCTTTTATGGTTTTTTGATTTTTACCCTGTTTTGTCAAGAATTTTATGACGGATCGGTGCTCTAATTTCGTTAAAATTGTTAATTCGCTCATGGTGTTCATGTTTGTTCGGCAATTGCAGAAAAACAAAAGAACATCTCGGTTCCAATTTTACTTTTTTTTAATGTCAATGGATGAATCTTAGCGGCCAGTAACAAATATATATATAAAAGAGGTTGTAACGTATCAATACCGAGAATATTTTGAACGCCCCTCGTAGGTTGAAGATAGCGGTTTGTGTGTAATGGTGTTTAAGGCAGTGGCAACACAGCGGTTTTCAACGCGCGCCCGCAAACAAAGGTCGTGGAAAGGTTGACCGAAATGTCGTTGAAAACAACCTAACACACTGTTGTAAACGGCTGTTGTAAACGTCGGTTTACAACAGTGTGGTAGCCCTTTAAGTCGCAATACGCCCACATCTCGTTTGGTATAGGAATAACGATACTTAGGCACACTGCGTTATAGGCATACCAAGAGCAAAGGAGCGCACGCACCTAGAACTATAGAATATAAAGAGCAGGCAAAAAATAGTATTTAAAAAAGAAAACATTAATTATTTTTTACGTAAAATATTTTATTATTACTTTTTTTACCCCATATTTATTTTTGGCGAGGGGTCCAAATTTAATCCTGTATATGGCCCTGGGTCCATCCCAGGGTCATATACAGAATTTTATTTGACAATACTCATGCGTGTTCAACAACAAACACTTAACAGTTAATTATCCACCATAACATAAACATTAATATTCAACACACTATTAGGTATTTAACACTAAAGTTGTGTGTGTGCATGTTTCTCTATGTGTCTCCAACATCGAGGAATGCACACTCCCAGCCAACAAAGTGGTAACAGGGCCAAAACAAATAATATACACCGAGATTTTTAATTGGTTTTGGAGCCGAAAACGTTATAATGCAAAAAAAGTGTTGTACCTATTTATGAAATAATAATTGCTTTACGAGCAAAGAAAAAAAAGTTGTAAAAGTGACTTTTTGTAGAAAACACGTGTAGTAACGTTCTTTTTATCAACTCTTACACCGTGACCGGCGGCGGGGCGGGGGGTGGGCGGAGCGTTTGAAGCGCCTCGGTAATTGACTTTCATAAGATCGTCCGGTACTAAGGGTACGTACACTTTTTATTGTTATTTTTTATGCTCATATTTTTAGTTTTACAAGCTAAATAGCTTCTACTGATGATAAACATGAACAGGGTTTCGGCTCCAAAACCAATGAAAAATCTCGGTGTAGAGATAATATAAAAATATCAGTGTAGCGTAGCGGTGAAAGAATACTACAACCCCTTCTCTCCCCTTGGGTGTCGTAAAAGGCGACTAACGGACTAAAGACTGCACATATATCTAACAGCATAGAGCGGCGATTGGCTCACCAACTGTCACGCTGAGCACATGTACAGTCGCTATTTGGTGAAAAGTGGACTATGGCAAAGGAACGCTTTTGCAGTCCTCATTGCCTGTAGTCTTAAACTAACCCTTCGGGCATAATAGTCGTAAATCTATGTGTATGTATGTACAGTCACGAGCACCACTATTTCTACACTTTGACTTTTATTCCATTGTATTAAGAGTTACAATTGTTTACATATTTTTGCTTGTGACTGTACTTGTATGTATAAACTAAAAAAATAGTAAAGCTGAAACTTTATGCTGAGCAGGATCCTATTTGTCATAGGAATGTAGTATATAAAATATATAAGGCGACTGCTAGAAACCGCAAGAAACTTCAAGGGCTGGTCAGGTCAAGTGTTTTAAACATGACAAAAAGAAATCCGTGCTTTTTTCATTCTTAATGAAATAATAATTCATTTTGTGAATTGTAATTGGATAGTCTTTGAGTATCTAATTTATTTTAAAGCAATAACATAAGAAAAATAAAATGAAAAACAATTAAAAATAACGATTATTTACAACGCGCCGGCAGCGGCCGGCCCACCCACCCGTCTGTTGACCCGTCCGCGTCAGCTGGGCGATAAGTACCTACGTTAGTATGCAATGATTCTTGTCATTTTTTTCATGTTTGAAATACTTGACCTGACCGGCCCTTAAAGTTTCTTGCGATTTCTAGCAGTCGCCTTATATAAACTTTCTTACACTCACACCAATTACCTAGCCCAAGAGAAGTTTCGTTATGAAACTCGTTAAATGCCTACTAGGCAACGATAAACATACTTAAATACATACTTATTATTCATAGAAAACACCCAGACCCGATACAATTTAGAAAAACAATAATTTCTTTATTGACCCGACCGGGGATCGAACCCAGGACCTCAGAGATGGCGACACCATGAAAACCGGTGTACAAACCACTCGACCAAGGAGGTCGTCCAACATAGTATAATAATATAGTGTTAAGTTTTAGATTAATTTTACAAAACTTCTGCATCTGTTAATTGCTTTGATATTGACATTATACAAATTGGCAAGCAAGCAAACAGTAGGAACAACAGTGTATAGATTTCAATTATGTCAAAAATACAGTGGGAGCCTTTCGGTCGCATAATCTCTTTTGTCATAATGTAGTATGGCATAACAGTTTCAGCATAAACTTTTTTCGCATAAATTATTATAAGCAGTGTTATAAACCTATAATGGTTTCATCGGCATAATTTCAACTTACTATAATTGTCTTTATCATAATTTTAATCAGCATAAATGTAAACAACATAATTGCTATACATCTAAATTTAATTTATCATAAAATACGAAACTTAATGGATGAAACGCAGCGTAGCGATTGTCTTGAATTTCGAGGTTTTTTTTTTATTAGACAACAGAAATACTAACTGCTCTACTCCTGTAGGTCATTTATGACAATCGCGAAGCGAAGCGTAGCGATTGCCTTGAATCTCGAGATATTTTTTCTTACTAGACAACAGAAATGGTAGGTAACCTATCATAAATTCGAAACTCTCCTCTATGAATTTCAATTGTTCGAAAACGGTATGACGAAGTTTTAAATACCAGATTGTTGCTTTTACATAATTTTGTTAATCCATAAATTTATCTTAAGTACATACATTTCATTTCCCAGAATAACTATTAGCCGATTATCAAAAATACGTACTTTTTTTTTGGAAGATGTTATGCTTACAATAAATTTCTAAGAAGCATTAAAATTCGAAGTAACTTTTTCTCCAAAAATATCATACCCAGATTTTTGTTTTATTTTTTGTTTTTCATATATTCATATTATTAGGTAAATAAAGTAAAATGTCTTCTCAGCTACGGCGGCGAGCGAAACCCATCTGCGACGATAAGCTCGCGTGGGACCGCCGCCGGAGCCTCACAGCGCCGGAGCCGTGACAGAAGCCGTGTTGGATGATGCTGCATGCTTGCTTGCTTACATGCTTCATGTTTGCTTGCATGCTGCATGCTTGCTTGCATGCTGCGTGTTTGCTTGCATGCTTAAACGTTACTACAATTACAAGTTGTTCGATGATGTTGATGATAATGTTATTGATGGATTTCAATTATTTGAAATGTTGTATTTTTATAATATTGGAGACGTGTTTCTGGAATATTATCATCTAGCATTAATAGCTTCGGCCAAACGTTGAGTGGGATTTCAAAACGTAAAGATTTTGAAAAAAATAACAACAGATAATCGGCATTTCAAAACATTGTCAAAAAAATTATGGAAAACAAAAAAATACAAAACGTTTTCAGCCAAATAAAATTCGAACTTACAGGAAAATAGGTAACCCTAGATGTTATTCTATATGTATGACTGCCAATAAATATTATGACTATAGTAATCTTTAATGTAAAAACATTTATGCATAAACATTTCATGCTGATATATCATTATTATAAAAGAAGTTATGGGGGAATAATAAATAAATAAATTTAAATTTTTACTTTAATCTGATTAACTATTTGAACTCTACATCAGTATAAGAAAATGTAGAAATGTAGCTACCTGAAATATCGGCTCCTGGTTTGTTCCATGGCTTATCCTCAATTGTGTCAATGTTGAACTCAAGTGCAGGCACTCCATTGATGCTTCCTGACCCTTCCAGGTCATCCAGGGTTACTTTTCCACCCGTTGTGATGCCGGGCCTTGCTTTCTCTGCACCAGCAGCTACCAACCCTACACCTCTCTATAAAAGTCTCTAATGTTATAAGCGATAATAAGAAATATAAAATATGCTAATTGCAGTTAAGCTATAGGTAAAAATCTACAAACGCGCCTCCTAAATTGGGGGGTGGGGAGAAGGGGGAGGGGGGGTTCCTAACTAAACTCTAATAAACTCATTACCTTTGCTTAAACACAACTGACAACATGTACAATAAAAATCAAACCTGTCAAAATGGAGTCCAATAGGGCAAAAAAAGGGTTGGCTTTTGAATCGAGTCGCCTGAATTTGAAGAAACTAACACTGTGGGGGGGGGGTCTAAGGGGTTCTTAAATAAAGGTATATTAACATTTTAGCTGCCGGCGTTGTGTTAAAATATAAAAAACCACTTGAAAGTTTTGTCAAAATAGGCTATAATCACGTATCATACTCCTCCCCCCTCCCACTACCTTCTCCACCCCCGATTCAGGCGAATCGATTCAAAAGTTTTACCCAAAAAATACTAATTTTCATAAATATTAAAAAAGAAACTACAATCTCCTGGATGTGAAATTTTGCACTAATGACTTCTTTAATACAGATATTTTCAATAAAAAATTACGAACATCCAACTTAGGAGACGTGTTTGTACATTTTAGCCGAGCTATAATAATAGTTGTTTAGAAATGTCATTTAACAATTTATCGATGGTCTATTAATTACTATCACTGATCTTTCAATCTAAATCTTATAATATTCTGACTTCTCTAAACAAAAAGTAGTGCTTTTGACATATTTTCTTCACTTGCATTGCTTAATAAAAAGCTTAAATACCTACATCACAATGGTTTTACTAAGATGGCTCTGTATTTTGGAATCAAAGCTATCCTATCATAAAGGTAAATTACACATCAATGGAAAATACTAATTTTAATAGTGAAAATAAGGTTATTTTTTTAACTACCTACCTAGTTTACTTTTGTCAATAAAACAAACAAGTTTGTCTTTTCTTTAATAACTTTAAAAACAAATATCAATCTTTACCTCTACTCACATTAAGTGAATGCAATCTCGCGAGATTGGAGCTCAGGCCAGTTTGTAAATAACAATACCGCGAGATCTCGCCAATTCCGAGATCTCGCGAGATTGGCAGTTTTGTGTTCATACTTGCAAATAATCACAATATTTGAATAGATCAGAAAAAAAATAATAAGAATTATAGGAATTATGAAATAAACAATTATTTTTACGAATTTTTTATGCATTTATTCAACATTGTTTGACGTATCTATATATTTATCATTTTTTAAGTAAACTTTTAAACATTGACATAATATATCTAATGAAATAAACAACCAGTCTTTTCTTTTAATATCAAACAAAAGTCTTTTAACCCTTCAAGACCGCCAGCGGTCACAAAAGAATAGATTTTCAATTGTGTCTGGTTTCACGTTGCTGGAGGGATTAATTATAAAATAGTTCTTTTATAACAAAACAACAAGAAGTCGAAAACTAAAATAAAAGTCATTAACTGAGTTGGGTTGACTATTAACCCATATATGCCCATATATGGGGTCGAGAACGACCCTCCAAACAGGTGCAGTCTTTATTTTTTTTTGGGAAACCAATTATCGAAATACAATTGTGAAACTATATCATACAAAGTGAATAACAGCACTATCGATAATTATTTATTGCTACATTACTAGAAAAATGTGCATCAATTTATGGTTTTTTAAAGTTTTGATTTATTCTGGTGTGGCGATTTTTAGGTTTGCACGGACAGCAATGATAGTTTTAAGAGTTATTATTTTAAAAATTTAAAATAAAACAGTCAATTTAGATAAATCGATTATTGCTTTATGTAATGTAATAATACAATTTTAGATAGACTTTCAATTACATGGCTAAATCAAAGTAATTTCTTGAATTCATAAACTCTTTCACATGCAAAATAAACATTGAATGATACAACTCACCTTTATATTCAAGCTAGCATAGGCTTGGGGTCCCGACTTTATCTCTCCAATAGTGACCTTCACGTCGTCACTATCGTCAGAATCGGAGTCTGCGTTGTCCTGGCTGTCCGCGTCCCCATTGGCCTGCTCCTGCTCATCACGCGCCACGTCCGCGAAGTGCTCGTCGTTGAAGTGAGAGTCTTCGTTGTTTGCCTCATTTTCTTCTTGATCTTTATCATCTGCTTCCTACAATCATCAAAGTTTATCAACTTCAATACAAGAAATACTAAGTAGGTTCTTCCTACAACCCATACACGACTCACCCCAGGCTCGGTTGTTTCGTGCTGCTTATCACTTTCTTCACCATCTTTATTTCCGATCTGCTCGTTAACTGAGTCTCCGTACAGCCAGCTATCATCATTTTCATCACCTGGAGCAGTCTCAACGACAGCGTCTGCCATTATAGTAACCTAAAAATCGTTTATTATGTTAGGTACTAACTTTTGAAAAGAGTCATATGATCTATCTTATACAATTATTTAGGTTTAAGTTTAGAGCACCCCACCTCCTGCGATTTCAAATAGTAGGTACGATGTTTATTTTTCTAACAATACGTACATAACCGCTACAACAAAACAACACAATTTCACTTTTTTTAAATATAAATTTATTCCTTGAAGGAACAGGCTAAGGTCAGAGACCATACTGCCTAGTCATTAGTTTTTTATTTCTTTTTTCCCCTTAATGATAATGAGTGGTAGTTAGAATGATGAATGATAAATGATGTTCCCCCAAACCTCTTGAGTCATAAGTAGAGATGTGGGACTTTACTGAGGTGAGGTCTCACGTGGACGTCTTGAGGGAATTTGAAAAGTGATGTTGCACTGTTTTGTTTCATTTGCCAACACTCATGAACGTTCACAAACACTTAAGGTACGCTTACACGGGCAATGAAAATTGATCAATTATGAGCAATACTAGGCGATTGTGACGTGACAAAATATGGAGCAATTTACGGCAACAACAACAAGCATCAATTTGGCGAAATGTTTTGCAACAACAATAATATGCAATATGGAGCAACTCCGAGAAACTAGGACCTATAATACCTCGGACCAATTATTACATGGACAGAGTCTTACGACGTTGCCGCTTTTACATACGTGTATCAAAGTAAAGTATTTTTATCTCTGTCTGTATGACTGTAGTGTGATATGAGTAAAAGAGATAGTTAATGTACGTTTGGCAACGACGCACTGTCGGTGTGAGACGTGTCATTTCATGACCGACTACTAGGTCAAAACATTGCTGGATTGTGCGAAATAATAATGAAATATTAAGAAATCTTAGTGTTTGTGCTAGTTGTGTAATATACAATTGACATAATGTCTTGTTCAGCTGTTTATTGTTCGTCAAGAACAACAAAAGGAGGTGTGAAAGACCAGGAATTATCATTTCATACGTTAGTGATTTCTCATAATATGTAGGCTTCACTCTGAGTTTTTTAATAATTAAAACGGCAAAGCATTAATTTTTGCTAATTCTAAATCATACTATATCGTACACTATTCATAAGAATCAGGTTTAAACCTTAATTAAATGTAATTTAAAGGCTTTGTTTTTGGCGTAATGATTAGTGATGTACGTATTTGTGTATCGAAGCTTTATCGATATTACTAATATTCTTTTTATTATTCTTTTTTTAGGTTTCCAAAATGCCCGGAAATAAGACATGAATGGGTTAAAGCTATTAGACGTGATAACTGAGAGCCTACAAAATATTCAAGGCTCTGTTTCAAACATTTTGAAAAATCTTTTTTTACAGTAAAAATTTTAGCCTTAGTTCAAAATTGAATCTTAATAATATGGGCGGGAATATGAATAGTAAAAAGTATTGCTCTTCACTTTACTACACAAATTATTATTTTTTATTTGTTTGTTATTATAATAGAAGGAGGCAAACGAGCAGGCGGGTCACCTGATGGAGAGTAATCTCCGCCGCCCATAGACACCTGCAACACCAGAGGAATCGCAGATGCGTTGCCGGCATTTAAGGAAGGAATAAGAATTGTGAGCGGGGGGGGGAGGCCTCCGGAACCCTCACTGCCCGAACGAAACACAACAGCACCAAGGGCTATTATTTCATGCCGGATATTAGGGTGTTACCAGACCAATCGATCGATGGTACAATGGATTAGTCGACGTCGATCGATGTCGATCGACAATCGACCGGTAAAATGGATTGGGTGTTAAATCGAGCTGTTTGATTAGACGCACCGGCCGCTTCACTTTTCTGAGTGGTAGAGCCACGCTGCGTTGCAGCACGCATTGGGCCGGCTCGCCCGGCGTAACACCACCCTCTCTAATATTCGGCGTGAAATAATGGCACTTGGTGCTGTTGTGTTTCGTCCGACTAGTGAGGGTTCCGGAGGCCCCTTCCCCCCCCCCCCTCCTCCCAATTCCTATTCCTTCCTTAAACCTATTCCTCCCCTAAAGGCCGGCAACGCGTCTGCGATTCCTCTGGTTTTGCGGGTGTCCATGGGCGGCGGTGATTACTCTCCATCAGGTGACCCGCCTGCTCATTTGCCTCCCTCTTTTATAAAAAAAAAATATATTTTTCGTGCCCATGGATAATAATCGTAATATTAGATTATGTTTATGTTGATAATAATGAGTGATGATAATATGAACGTTTAAATACTGAATGATATTCCCCCACACATCTTGGGAAGCACTTTAGATTAAGCAACACCGAAAAAGGGGGGAATGGGAGGGGGAGGGGCAGCCAAAGTGCAAAAATGCATAGTTTTCAAGATATTTTTATTTTGAGGTTATTTTAGGTTATTTTTAGGAAAAAAAAAACAAATATTCTACTAAGTTACCATTACCGTACCCCCTCCATCTCTCTACCTCCCACGAAACTACTAACCTCGAAATTCATGACAATAGCTACGCAAAAAAAAACAAAAACAAAAACCGCTGCTTAAAATGTCATTTGGATAAAACAAGCGATCTTAAATAATAAGCGACGCTTTAAAAAACGGCCGCATCCAGATTCTTCTGCGTTTGCGTCTCCGTAATAATAGTACGAGCAACATCGTACTGGCCAAGAACAACGAGTCCTTTTCTGAATACATTTCGAAAGAAACTGATGGAATTTAGCCAGGGTTAATCGATCAACGTCGACCGACCGTCGATCGAGGGGTTAGACGAACGGTATCCGTCGATTGATTAAAGCTACCACACCTATCGATCAACGTCGACCGACCGTCGTCGATCCATTGGTTAGTCAAACGGTAGGTATCCGTCGATCGATTAAAGCTACCAGACCAGTCGATCAACTTCGATCGACGTTGATCGATGCCGTCGATCGACGATCGATCGATTGGTCGGGTAACACCCTTAGTGAGAGGTTGGTATTTACGCCGGGCGAGCCGGCCCAGCGTGCCCGGCGTGCTGCAACGCAGCGTGGCTCTACCACTCAGTCAGTGTCACTCATTTAGCACTACCCAAGGGCCACGTGTAGGGTCTAAACGGTAAACCTACGGACGTGAGTAACTTTATTTATTTATTTTTTATTTTTATTTTTGATTTATTTCAAAATCCACAGCTCTTAATCTAATTTTAACAAACTTATATTCTAGAAACATAAAGCAAATAACGGATTTTACATATATTTGTAAAAATATTAAGTAAAAGGAGACATACATTGTTCAACCTTAAGCTAGGTATTTCACTAATATATAAAACACATAAATATGGATACTTATACATAAATACATAATTTTTAATAGGTACCTATATATTAAATACAAAAAGTAATTTATTTTATTTTACTTTTATTTTACATCCATTTGCCTTTAACAATTTTACGTTGGGGTAGAAAGTAAATTGCCAATGTCATTTTTGAAAGATTTCAGTGAGGAACAAAATAAATCCAATGATGAAAATCTATCATTATGTGTTTTCTGAAGACGATTAATAACAGAATTTTGAGCATAATTGCTCCGTACAAACTTGGTGCTAAAAAGTTTTGTATGTCTAGTTCGGGTAGATAGAACACACAAATGTAATGCCTTAGACAAAAGGTCGGCGCTGTCTATTTCACTGTTACATATTTTATAAAGAAATAACATGTCGATAAGGCAACGTCTATTTTCAAGCGTCAACAGGTGGTAGTAATTACATGAATCCCGTACTGGGAACGTTCACGATGATCTCGATAGCATAGATGTTTAAGGAACTTGAACTGTATTTTCTCTATATTTTGGGAATGTATGAGATACCGTGGGTTCCAGATACTACTGCAATACTCTAGAACGCTCCGCACATATGTATAATAAAGTATTTTTAAACATTGTACATCAGAAAAATGTCTACTCACTCGCAAAATGAATCCTAGGTTTCGAAATGCTTTGGCTGTAATATTATCAATATGATCTTTAAAAGTTAATTTTGAATCCAGTAAAATACCTAAATCACGAACTTGTTTTGTTTCTGTTAGTGATGAACTATTAATACTATAACTAAACTTAATAGGTTTCCTTTTACGAGTGAAAGACATGCATGAACATTTACTTACATTAATATTTATTCTATTTACGGTGTAATAAGTATTTAATCTATTTAAATCTTCTTGTAAATCATAGCAGTCTTGTATTTTGTTTATTCTCATATAAATTTTTGTATCATCGGCATACATTAAAAATTTTGCAAACTTAAAACATTTTGAGATGTCATACAGATAACAAGCATAGAGCAAGGGTCCAAGTATGGACCCTTGCGGAACGCCCGATACAACCGTTATATAATTAGAACAAAAGCCTGCCACTACCACCGCCTGACTCCTGTTACGTAAATAAGATTGAAACCACCTGTGTAGATTCCCTCTTATGCCAAGTTCCCATAGTTTTCTGAGAAGTAAAACATGATCTACACGGTCAAAGGCTTTTTCAAAGTCCGTGTAGATCACATCTACTTGAGAAGCACCGTCCATACCGTTCAAAACATCATCCGTAAATATAGCCAAGTTAGTATTTGTGGATCGGGCTTTAAAGAAACCATGTTGCTCTGGTGGTATCAAGTTTGAGACAATTGGGTACAAATGATTATGTACCACACGTTCTAATAATTTGCTGAGAACGTTTAGTATAGATATAGGTCGGTAATTCTGTACTAGAGATTGGCTGCCTTTTTTATGAATCGGAACAATATGAGCGGTTTTCCATATTGTAGGAAAGTAACCAGAGCTGAGACATCTATTAAAAATTAATGCAATTGGTAAAGCTAAGGACTTAGCACTAAAACAGAAGAAGGCCGAAGAAATGCAATCACTACCCGCTCCTTTTCTTATATCAATCTTTTTCAATAATTTATAAATGTAGGTGGATGTAATTTCTATTTTATGTATCAGATTATTAGATGACACGCCGCTACTAAGGGTAACAGGGTAGTGAGATGCAGGTTCTTGAAAGTTTTTCCGGAAAAAATCATTAAATGCATTGCAGATATCATGCTCATTATTGAAAGTTTTGTCATCATATGACATAGAATTAGGGAAATTAGATTTGTTCTTTTTTTGAGATTTACAGTACGACCAAAAAGCCTTCGGATTAGTTTTAATTTCTTCCTGTGATTTTTTTATATAGTAATCATAGCAAGAGTCTTGCATATCTTTCACTCTACGTCTCAGTTGAGAGAATTCTTGGTAATCTAGTGGATTCCTATATCGCTTCCAATTGCTATGAAGTCTTGCCTTTTCCTTAATTAGGTTGATCAGAGCTCTACTGTACCATACAGGATACGAACGGGAACCAGATATGTGTATTTTGGGAACATATTTATCTATGACCGAATTTAAAATATTGTAAAAAGTTGCTACCACCGTTTCCAAATCCTCCATATTTGTTATAAAAGACCAGTCCTGATTTAATAAGTCATTATTAATTTCATCAAAATTACCTTTTTTGTAGTTATATTGAACTCGTGGCTTAGGTTTAATAGGAGAATTAAAAATATCAGTAGTAAGCATAACTAAAGATGGATGATATTTATCTTCATTTACTAAAGGAAAATCAGAACGTTGAAGCTCAAGGGAAAAGTTTGAAAAAATAAGATCTAGCGTACCGTCATGATGATTTTTTGTCATATTGTATTGATTTAGTCCGATATACGACGTTAAATTTAAAAATTCTGTTGAATAATCTTGTAACTCTACAGATCCCTCCTTTATAATGCGTGGCTCGTCAGAACTCTAATTGATACTTATTTAACCCCCAATTATAATAACGAACTAGGTACACACCACATTAAAGTGATTATATCGATATACTAGTCACATCTTTAGTCACGCACACATGTACAGATAGAAAGCTGCACACTAACAAAATACGGACATGCTAAAAATCCAAAGACTCTGTCCATTATGATATTTGGTCCGAGTATAATACCATATCACTCTCGGACATCCGAGATATCACTCGAAATGGAGCGACTTTTCAATTTTTTAAATGTTTAATGGCGCGCTCGATTTGTGCGTTAGCCAAGGCACAGTAAAAGGTTAGGAAGCGGAATATTTATTAAATTAAAAAAAAGGAAACAACGGAATTACGAAGGACAGCATCACTTATGATTACATAGGAATTAATGATTGATTTAGACTTTAATATTGCTAATGGACAAAAAGAAAGATAATGCTTTGTATGTAAATAAGAAAATGATTTGTAAATAATAAATGGGTTATAGAGGACAAAAAAGAAACATGAAGTGATGTAAAGGATTCGAAAAAATAGTAATAGTTCGAGGGAGTAAATAAGTCTTTCACCCGAGGTAAATACTGTGCTATTTATTAGGAATATAAGAAAAGTAAAATCAAAAACATGAATGTCTTTAGTCCGTTAGTCGCCTTTTACGATATCCAAGGGAAGAAAGGTGTTTGTAGCATTATTTTGATGAGCCCATCGCCGCTCTATGCTGTTGGATGTATGTGCAGTCTTTAGTCCGTTAGTCGCCTTTTACGACACCAAAGAGAAGAGAGGGGTTGGTAGTATTATTTTGGATTTGTTAGATGACTTTCCCGAACTCATTATTTCTTCGTAGTAAATTTTCCGTTCGCATATTTCCCCGATCGGTAAAATCCACATTTACCATAATTTAATTTTCATATTTGGTCCGAGGTTGTTTTAGTCAGTAGTGCATTTTCCGTTCGCACTTTTCTCCGATCGGTAAAATCCATACATAGAATAATTTATTTTTCGTTATTTTTTCGATTCGCATTTTTCCTATAACGTAATTTAGACTTTTCGTATACTTTTCACTTTGCTTCATTTCGTGATAGTTATTTTTCCTACTGTTGGCAGGGACGCAGTGACGGCAAAGTAAAACTTCGTAGTTGTCTGAACGAATGCTTTTAAAAGTCGCTCCGTTGACACAACGGTTTTTTAATGAAAAGTCGTTTGAGTGACTAATACAAAAGTAGTGGTGTTACTCAAAGTAATCGTATGGTATATTCAATAGATACAATTGAATAGAGTATTTTCGTATATTTCAACAACTACTAGTAACGTTTTTATTGGAGATGTGACCAACAAACACAAACCATCGTATATTTACAATAAGGAAGATGAAGGAAAACTATAGAAATATCGTGGTTTTACCTATATATTAAATAAAAGGCAGAAATATCGGTACATTCATAAAAATATTTATTTCTTCTTAGTTTAATAACGTAACAGATAAAGAATGTTTAATTAATTCATTTTTTTTGACGTGACAACGTCTTAAATTAGGTTGCGGCTGGGAGTCACTTATGAAAAAGTGTAACGCTCGGTAACGTTACGATGAGTCACCGAACGAGAGAGAGGCCCGCCGAATGCCTTGCGTCTCTCTCCCACTCAACTATGTTTTAAATATAATTCTTTGTTTAAATAAATGTTTTAAATTGTTACTATTATTTCATCCTTCTTCCTACTATACGAATGAATATTCACATTAAAATTATTTTACCACTCAAAGTCGTTGTCACGTAAAACTTTCGCCCGTATACCGACTTTACAGGCAACCAATTTTTTAGATAAGGTGTCATTCATAACTAAAAAAAAATGAATCGAACCAATTTAAATGTAGGTAATTTAAGTTATGTCCGATATTGGCAACATTAAAGTAATTCATTCAACAATATAGGGGCTACATATACATAATAGGGGAACATATTATATTCAAATTTCATTAATTGCATAAAAATCTATTTTTAGAAAATATTTTTTTGCATACCTTCAATAGTTTTATAAAATCTATCTTGGGGATATCAATTCGCATACTAGCAGCACTGAACATCGTTCAATTAAGCTGTCAACTGTCAAGTGTCAGTCATCTGTCAACTGACATTAATAATAACCTCTAGTTTGTTTTGTTTATTTTTACTTGCGAAATAAAATAACTTATCAATTATGGCGAATGAATTGAAAATAGCCACTGTTAAATTCAACATGGCTTATGATTTCGTATGCGAGCTTTATAAACTGGCTACAGTGCTTGTGCAAACTATTCCTACAACACCGCAGGAATTGAGTAAATTTCGTGTTCGTTTCGTTGATATAAATCAGATGCGTGGACAGTTTGATACTAATTTTACGTTGTTAGTTGCTGCTTCACAGCCCGAAGAACAGAGAGGAACTATAGAATCTTGCTTTACAACGTTTTACGAGAAATATTACTCAATTCACAGTATTTGGTCTGACTTAGGTGTATTGGATTCCAAAACAACTAATGGTCCTGTGACACAAGAGGTAGTTTCTAAGTCTAGTTGCGAATCAAGTCCCTTTCATTTACCTAAAATTACATTAACACATTTCAAAGGCATTCACACTGAATGGCCCAATTTTAAATCAATATTTGACAGTTTAATTCATCAAAACAATGAAATATCTTCAATACAAAAATTCCATTATTTTTTGAGTGTTTTAGAACAAGAACCTCTTAACTTAATTAAACATTTAAGCATAACTAGTTAAAACTATGGTGTGGCCTATAATCTCTTACAGGAACGTTATGAAAACAAGCGCTTGATAGCCGACAAACATTTAGATTTGTTACTTTCAGTTTCATGTTCCAACTTAAAGAATTTAAAACGTTTTCTCAACACTTAAAAGAAAACACACAGGCATTAAATACTCTTGGATTTAATGTCAATTCTTGGAGTTTTCTTTTATATCATATAATATCTAAAAAGTTACCGTTGGACTTAAGAACTAAATTTGAGTTTACATTACAGCAAAATGAGATACCGCGCTTTAGTAACTTGTTGACATTTTTAGAACACTATTTAAGGGTTTTAGAAGCAACTAATTTCACATGCGTAAACAATAATCCCAAAGCGTTAATTCCTCATGCATCTTGTTATTATCGTAGTGGTGATCATGCAATCTATCAATGTTTAGAGTTTGAGAAACTGAAAGATAAGAAATTATTTTTAACTGAAAAAAGACTTTGTTACAATTGTTTGAGGCCACATAGTATTTCACAATGTTTATCGTTGTTGTCAAGTATGCAAGAAATGTCATCATCAGTGGTCGGAGTAGGTATATTGAATTAAGGTCACTGACATCAAACGTATATGTTAATATGGATACTCCTCCGAGTTTCCGGATTATTATGATAAAAATACCGAAACATCGAAATTATTACATGAAACTAGTTAAAAATGTATCAATACTCTCAACGCTATGCTGCTAGTGGCGCTGGTCTCCATCTCTAATGTTGGCCGTATCCATTGTCTCAATCTCGCAAAAGAAAAGAAATCACGTCTTAAATTATTATTAGTGATTTTTTTTTGTTAATCTTTAAATATCTTGGAAACGGTGCGTCCTACGCTAAAATGGACGAAATTTTGTCCCCCCTTTATAAAACCCCCGTCTAACGCTAACCAACCATCACGATGGTACAATTATTAATAATTGTCGCTTTTTAATAATTATTTAGGGTAAGTAACGATTAACTAGTTTAGGAAATGTAGTTTATAGATTTGTTGGGCTTATTTCCCCTTTGGAACTCATTGACTCACTTGGCCGCACATTTGGTCGTTGATTGTAGAGGTTAAGTCACTCTCACACAGGCCGGTCAACGGATAGGTGACCAAAGCTTTATTGTTTCGACCTGTTGGCTAATGTTGAGCCGGCTCTTTGGCCTAAATAAAAGTGTAAGGCCTAAGTAAAAAATCAAAATGTAGAACTTGTAACCGATGAGGATTAAAAATAATTATTTTTAATAAAACTGTAATAATGATTATTTGTATTAACAATAAACAATTTTGTTTGCTTACATATGGTTTTTTATTTTATTACTCTATTTACCAAATTTTTGGAAACTCCGGTACATTCCGGAAGAAATGCATGTCCATGTTATGATATCATGACGCAAGTATCTAAAATCAATATACCTACTCCGACCACTGGTCATCATACAAAATTACATAATGAGTTTAAAGCAGCGGATTCCTTTGTGAAGCCTGAACCCTCCTCTTCGAAACAGGTGTTACTTAACATAGAACCATTGTCTACCGGCCTCTTAGGTACTGCTCTTGTTGGAGTCCAGGATGTTGATGGTCAGGTACATGTCGTTCGTGCGTTAGTAGATCCTGGTGCTCAATCATCTCTTATAACTGAATCTTTAGCACAGCAACTTCGACTGCGACGTCGTAAGTCCTGCGATCTGTTCGGTGTCGGTGAACACCGGCAAGCTACCCATGGAAGGGTAGATTGTTCAATCTTGTCTCTCACAGACGATTCCGTTCCTGGTTTGTCCACTGAAGCCATCGTACTTAAGCGCATCACGGGATATCAACCTGCAGCAATGGTCAATCCGATTGTGCCAGAGAAATGTAGCGACCTTCAGCTTGCTGATAAGACTTTCAACATTCCGGGTAAAATCGATCTACTTTTGGGTGTTAATCTTTTCAGTGACATTTTTTGCGGTCCAAAGTTAAAATTAGGTAATGGTTTACCTACAGCTCATTCAACCATCTTTGGTTGGGTCATTATGGGTTCGACCCCAGTGACTACAACTCAGTATCAAAATATTAGCCTACTTACCAACGAGTCTAGGTTACAACTTACTATAACTAAATTCTGGGAATCAGTAGAGTCTCCTTTGCCGCCGATTCCAGATCCTGATGACATCATATGTGAAAAGCACTTTGTCAACACGCACAATAGAGATCCCGATGGGAGGTTTGTAGTTAGGCTGCCGTTCAAGGTAGAGTCCTCTCAGCTTGGTGATACTCGGTTAATTGCGTTAAAACGGTTTCACAATTTAGAGCGTAAACTTATAAAAGAGCCGACACTTCGTGAACTCTACATTCAATTTATGAAAGATTATGTAGAGTCTGGACATATGAAGTTAGTACCTTCTCATAGACAAGCGGTTGACAGGTATTATATTCCTCATCACGGCGTGCTCAAGGAGAGCAGTAGCACTACAAAGTTGAGAGCTGTTTTCGATGCATCTCTACCCAGCTCTACCGGTGTTTCCCTCAATCAAATTTTATTGTCAGGCCCTAAGCTACAACAGAATATACAGGATATCATTTTAAGGTTTAGAACTTATTTAGTGGTCTTCACCTGTGACATCAAACAATGGTCGAATTGTCGAATGGTCAGGTTACATGAAGATGATCAGCGGTTCCAAACTATCTTCTGGCGCGAATCTCAAGATCAGCCGTTGCAGGAGTTCGAGTTAACAACCGTCACCTACGGCGTCACTGGTTCTGCATACCAGGCTATCAGGGTGATTCATGAGTTGGCGAATCTTAACGACTCTACATATCCTGAGGCCGCACGTGTCCTACGGGAGGACACCTTCGTAGACGATATCGTGACTGGGTGTGATACGCTAGAGGGTGCTAAGACGCTACAGCACCAAGTCACTGACTTGTTGGCTCAAGGTCGTTTCCTTCTTAGGAAATGGTCTAGCAACTCTGGTGAGCTACTCAATGGTTTACCTGCAGATCATTATGAAACACCTTATCGATTCGAGAATTCCGGTGACAATATTTTCAAAATCTTAGGTATTGAATGGAACCCCTCATCCGATAACTTTCTCTATCACGTCTCTAACATAAGTAAGACTCTAACCAAACGAGGTGTTCTATCGAACATCGCTCGTCTCTATGATCCTTGTGGCTTTATCACGCCGGTAACATTTTTCGCTAAATCTTTTATGCAGCGTTTGTGGCTTTTAGAGCTGGGTTGGGACGATGCTCTCCCTTTCGATGTCCAGCAAACTTGGCTGAAGTTTGTTGACGACTTCAAATCTTTAAATCAAATACGGATTCCACGCCACGTTATGGGTGATCCTCATTCTAAATATCAACTTCACGGTTTCAGCGACGCATCGGAGCGCGGATATGATATGCCGCATGCGTCTATTTAAGCTATGAAAGCGGTGACGGTGACAGCGTTCAAGTTCATTTGTTAATCGCTAAATCTAGAGTCGCTTCAGTCAGGCAAAGGCAAACGATCCCTAAGCTCGAGCTCTGTGGAGCAGTCCTGTTGGCTCGCCTTATGGACCATGTGTGTAAAGTCTTGCACTTCAAATTAAAATCCATACCAATAATTGCATGGTGCGACTCTAGCATAGTGCTAACTTGGTTGCGAACTTCACCGCACAAGCTTCAAACTTTTGAAGGAAACAGAGTTTCCCAGGTTCAAGGCATCATTCCAAACGCTACCTGGCGGCACATTCCTTCACATCTCAATCCCGCGGATTGCGCGAGTCGAGGCTTGCTTCCTCGCGACTTAGTAGTTCATCCACTTTGGTGGAGTCCTTCTTGGCTCAAATCCGATTACAGTTCATGGCCTTCCACATGTCTACTGCTTGACCCTATGGATTTGCCAGGCGTGAAAGTAGGTCCAGTTGCTGCACATGTCGTGCAAACTGTCGACACGAAAACCCACACGGACTCTACATTTATATTTACTCCTCCTGTTGCTGCACACTTAGTGCAAACAGGTGAGGCGGGACCGGATAAGCACTCTACATCGGCTGTTGCACCTTCCTCAGACGAAGTTGTCCAACACGTCATTGTAGAGTACAGCTCTCTATCCAAAGTTACACGAGTACTCGGTTGGTGGCTTCGTTATATGCATAATGTTCGCTCGCCAAAGGATAAACGAGTAGGTAATTTGACGATATACGAATTAAAATCGGTGTTGTCAACTTGTATCAAATCGGTTCAATCTACAGCGTTTGCCGATACTATAAAATTGTTGCGTCAACATAAGCCTATCAAGGGCAGCCTACGTCGCCTCCATCCCTTTCTCGATGATCTAGGTTTTCTTCGAGTTGGTGGGCGACTGCTCAACGCCAACTTGCCTTTCGATAGTAAACATCCATTTTTGTTACCTCAGTCGCATCCTTTCACAAATCTTCTCATCGATCATTATCATCAGCTCTACGGTCATCCAGGTCCTGCTATTTTAATGGCTATCCTATTGCGTAGGTATTGGATTGTGTCAGCTCGACGTGTAGTGCGGCACAGGATTTTTCAATGTCAACGCTGCTATAGACTAAAGGCGAAACCTATGAATCCATTCATGGGCAACTTACCTGCCGATAGAGTCACTCAAGCTAGGCCCTTCCAAAGGGTTGGGTTAGATTTCGCCGGACCGTTCAACGTCAAGGATTCCAATGCTCGCAAACCTAAAATCTTTAAGGCTTACCTATGTGTGTTCATATGCTTTGCAACCAAAGCGATGCATTTGGAAGTAGTCTCCACCTTGTCTACTGACGCGTTCTTGGCCTGTTTAGATCGATTCGTTTCGAGAAGAGGGTTGCCTTCTAACATATATTCTGACTGTGGCACAAATTTTTTAGGCGCACGCAACTATCTTAAGGATAATTATCTGCTTAAAGCTCAAATCGATAGAGACTCAGATAAAGTTCAATCTCATCTAGCATCTCATGAAATTCATTGGCATCTTAACGTTCCCTCGGGACCACATCTTGGTGGCCTCTGGGAAAATGCAGTGAAGTCTTCTAAAACATTACTCAAGCGTATCATAGGCGAACGTGTATTAACGTTTGAAGAACTAAGTACAGTGTTCTGGAAAATCGAATCTATACTAAATTCACGACCTATCTGTCCATTTGGTAGCGACCCAAACGATTTAGAAACTCTGACGCCGGGTCATTTTTTGATTGGACAACCACTTCTTGCCTTTCCGGAGCACGATCTAGAGCACATTGCTACTCATCGTCTGAATTGTTGGCAATTGCTACAGCAAATCACCCAACATTTCTGGAAACGCTGGCACAGCGAATATCTACACACGCTACAGCAACGTGATCGTTGGCTTAAGCCTGAACGTAATTTACAGATGGGTGACTTGGTGTTGTTGATGGAGCCTAATACACCTCCGTTGCTCTGGAAAAAGGCTAGAATTACCAAACTTTATCCGGGGAATGACGGTATTGTCCGGGTCGTAGACATTAAAACAACCAAAGGAGTTTTCAAGCGTCCTGTAGCCAAGTTATGTCGCTTAATTCCCGAAACCTAGATATTTCAACATTTATCAATTCATTTAGCATGTAAGTAGGTAACTAGAGTAAGATAACATTTACACTTTTTCAATCAGCTTTCAGTTAACTTATTATCAATTTGTCTGTTTCAATTAAAAGAGCTAAGCCGCTCTTTGGGGGGCGGTATGGTAGATTTAGATCAATCATATTCAATTACATTCACATCACTATCAATCGAATTAGACTTGTACCGATGCTACGTCCCTAACCTAACTTCTACTACCCTCATCATTTTTTATCCTCGATCCTATGGGGGTAAACCAATATCGCGTCGTGTCGTGTCGGCCATCTTCACTTCCAATCTAGCCTGCCTACGCGACAGGGCCTTTGAGTCGAGCTCTCGTGTTCCTCATTTATCGGTCAAGTCATAACATCTTCCAAGTGATCGCCGCGAGTTTACTACTGTGATCACGAACTTTTGCCGTGGAAAGTCAGGAAAGAGTGAGACGCGCGTCCACTACAGCCAGCACGCGGGAGCAACGTCGAACCAGGTTAGCCCCCTAAAACCCCTCTTCTTTGATCGCCCAATTTGCGTCGACCGTCCACACTTGGTTCTGTTCTGAAGCTCGCGTGCGGCTGTCCTGTTCAGTCGTGTTTAGTTTTTTATACGTAAACCAATGATATTATAAACTATATGTTACGTTCATAGTAATTTGCGTTTAAAATCTGTTCCGAGCAATCCAAAACTGCACATAATGACAAGTTTCACTGTTAAGTAAAACAAAAGATACGAAATAGCACGCAAATGAAAGAGATAGTATAATTTTAATGATTGCACTTCAAACAATAATAATAATATTAAACAATATCATTGATGTAACCGTAGTAAAATGGATTGGACAAACGAAACCATATTGCGATTTAGAGGAATTATACCAAATGCATCCTTGCATTTTGGACCCCAAAAATGCCTCTTATAAAAACAAAAACCGACTAAACGATGCATGGATCGTTATTCAAAATAACTTACTAGAACCCTGCACAATAAAAAAACAGGTGTTGTTAAGCCGCATTCAGGTAAGGACTTCTTGGCGGGAAAGTGAAGCGTCATGTCTGCAGTTTTGTTTTATTTTCTAACATTTGTGTTTTTTCGAATATTAATGTGAAATAATAGTGGATTATTAACCGTTAAGTGTTTGTGAACGTGCATGAGTGTTGGCAAATGAAACAAAACAGTGCAACATCACTTTTCAAATTCTCTCTAGTAGTCCGCGTGAGACCTCAGTAAAGTCCCACATCTTTACTGAGGACTCAAGGGGTTTGGGGAACATCATTTATCATTCATCTTAATCACCACTCATTATCATCAAGGGAAAAAAACAAATAAAAAACTAATGACTAGGCAGTAAGGCTCAGACCTTAGCCTGTTCCTTCATGGAACAAATATTAAAAAAAAAAAAAGCATTCATGTAAATGTACTGCTGCTGCCACTGCCACGTCAATTTGTTTGTGAACAAGCAAATATTTGAGATGTTCGCCCGTACAGTCCATGTGTGGACGGCTTGTTTGACGACAAGCGAAGTGCCAGATTATTTGGGCAAACACAACGATATCGCTACACGAACACGCTAAGCCAAGTGAAGTGCCGCCATTACGTAGGGAATCCGAAAACTATAATACCTACTGTAATGCCGCAACCGCACGCTTGCCAAACCTCGGCAAGCCGTCACAAATTCAAACGTGTGGATAGAGCGTTTGGATGTCCGTGACCCCAGCGGGATAACCCCTTCAGATCGGCTTCAAATTACGCACCGACTTAGTTGATAATATGTTTAAATTTGTTAGCAAATACCAGAATTTGTTGATTAATAGTTATCGAGATATCCCATGTTAAAGGGTATCCCGCTGGAGTCCCGCTCGTCAAAGTTATTTGACCTAAAACGAGCAACATCGAGACACGCTACTGATATAGTTATTGTGCTTTCGTTCTTGCGAATGCTTGACGCTGTGTTCGACGTAAGGCTTACGGCGAGTGAGTCTGCCACACTTCTGTTTTTTTACCTCACGTAGTAAGTACACTCTTGGTTGGAATGTCGAAAAAATAGAAGATGGTGGCAAATGAACATATTCAAAGACAAACCTTAAGCGGTTTACAATTAACGTTGGATAATAAATAATGTCCCCCTGCTACCCGCGCTCGTGTTTTGCTCGATGATACACCAAAATGCGCGTTGATTTTTTTTATTTTGTACACGTGTAACGTTAATACGGCGTGAACCGATCAATGTAAAAAAGTACTATATCTATGATTGCAAACTGTGTTTTTTTCTAAAATTACAATAAAAATAAATACTTTGCTAAATAAATTTGATCATTTTATTTCAACATGCCTTAGATTAGATAGTAGGTAAATCATAAAAGGGTAAATCTATCTACATTAGTATAGGTATTGATATGAATAGTTATTCATACATTACATTAGGTATACTTATGGTGAAATTAGGTGTATGTATTGAATTATGGTGTAGGTACCAATATTTAAATATAATGTCCAACCACGTTTTATCGGAATCGGCCCATAAACAAAATAATCTTTATGAGGAATCAATTTAATTTAGTTGGCTTATACGCGTTCTTTTAGTATGGAAAAGTTATAAACTTTAATTTCTCCTAAAATACTGTACCTAGGAAACTGAAAAGTAGAAACTGGTTAGATTTTTACATCAACAAAATCTTGGCTATAGTCATAAACTTGCTACTTGCTCCATTCCTGTGGAAAAACCATCTTTAGGTATCGACACCGTGACTCCAGCGGGATAACCATAATTAGCGTTAAATCTCAGGATGTACTGTAGCTAGAGTTCTCGTTTTTGTCTAACAAATTTTCTCTCAGAGTCAACAAAATCTTCCCCAAATTTCATGAATGTAGCCTTTTTTCTTATACCTTAACTAGAACTTACTTTTCGGAGGAATTTTAACAAAAAGGAGGTATTTGATTACTCGGTAACTACAGAAGGTAGAATCCTAGATTTTTCACGGATGGATTCGTAATTGAATCAACAAAAACTTAGCACAATAACTATATCAGTAGCGTGTTTCCTTCTCTGCTCGTTTTAGGTCAAATAACTTTGACGAGCGTGACTCCAGCGGGATACTCTTTAACATGGGATATCTCGATAACTATTGATCAACAAATTCTGGTATTTGCTAACAAATTTAAACATATTATCAACTAAATCAGTGCGTAATTTGAAGCCGATCTGAAGGGGTTATCCCGCTGGGGTCACGGTCATAGCGTTTGGCTTGGTTTGCAAGACAATCACAAATCCAAGCCTCGTCTGCACGCTTGCCACTTGCTGCAAACTCCAAACCTCGACAAACGTTTGGATTGATTTGGAAAACCAAACGTCGCCATCCACACGCTTGCGAGTGCGTTAGTTGGTTCTGAAGAGGCAAGCATGACGGACATGGATGTTGTTGTGTCGGCCATGACATTTGGCGTGTGTTATTCTTATTACAAATTTATGTTGGTGGCATGATAATTATGGCAAAAAAGATGGTGGATGTTAAAAAATCATAAAAACCGTACCTACTAAGTAATTATTTTAGAATAGAAAGGTACATATTTTATTTAACAATTGATTAGATTATCAAAATAATACTACCAACCCCTTTCTTTCCTTGGGTGTCGTAATAGGCGACTAACGGACTAAAGACTGCACAAACATCCAACGATCGCTAGGTTAAGGACAGATTCTGTTTGGGACAGATTAGGTTTACATCAGATTCTGTTTAGGACAGATTCGTTTTAAGACAGGAATACAATTGAGTACAAAAGCGGCGATGGGCTCATAAAAATAATACTACCAACCCCTCTCTTCCATTGGGTGTCATAAAAGGCGATTAACGGACTAAAGACTGCCCATACATCCAACAGCATAGAGCGGCGATGGGCTCATTAAAATAATACTACCGATCCTTCTCTTCCCTTCGGTATCGTAAAAGGCGACTAACGGACTAAATACTGCACATACATCTAACAGCATAGACTGGCGATGGACTCCTCAAAATAATACTACCAACCCCTCTCTTCCCTTTGGTGTCATATAAGCGACTAACGTGCTAATAATGGCTCACCACCTAAGCACATGTGCTGACTGTGCAGTTGTTTCTTGCTGAACCGTGGACTGTGTGGGCGTGGTCTGTGTTGACCAAAGATTTAAATGACTACTAATTTTACCATAAACTTTAAAAAATATCTCAAAAAGTTGTCGATTTATGTAAAATAAAATTAATCATCATCATCAGCAGCCTATAAACGTCCCACTGCTGGGCACAAGCCTCCCACGTGGACAACAGCACGTGGGGATATCGTATCGGGGATCGTGTATTGAGCCAGCGTGGTGGCCCAATGGGTTATGGCCATCCATCGCCGTTCTATGGTGTTGGATGTATGTGAAGTCTTTAGTCCTTCCGTTAGTCGCCTTTTACGACACCGAAGGGAAGAGCGGGGTTGGTAGTATTATTTTGATGAGCCCATCGCCGCTCTTTGCTGTTGGATGTATGTGCAGTCTTTAGTCCGTTAGTCGCCATTTACGACACCCAAGGAATGAAAGGGGTTGGTAGTATTATTTTTGACGAGCCCATCGCCGCTCTATGCTGTAGGATGTGTGCAGTCTTTAGTGGGTGTTTCCCACTTGGTCAGATTGATAGTCCGTTAGTCGCCTTTTACGACATCCAAGGGAAGAGATGGAAAGACTACACATACTATCCAACAGCATAGAGCGGCGATGGGCTCATCACCAACCCCTCTGCCCTTGGGTGTCGTAAAACTAACGGGTTGATTTATAATAAAATAAACCAATTAGTTATGGTATTGGATTGTTTTATTTTCTCGCATACACAGTGAAAAGTAGTGTAACACACGGCGCTTAAAACCCATTATAACTCGGGTTTCTATTTAATTTTATTAAAACTACCTCATATATAATGGGTCATTTTAGCCTCTTGTATAACAATCTACTATTTTTACCATTTTAGATTTATCCAATTTTGATATCTACCGACACAAGCGTAAACCAGCCATTAAATAGGTAGGTAATAATGAAATTATGACATCAGCTTGTAAATAATCATGACACTTTAAAATGAGATTTTATTAAATAAAACCAACAATTATTAAATATGGGTATTTACAATATAAATTTTATATTATGTAGGTACCTGATAATGTCAAGGGCTTGAAGCAAAACAAAAAAAAATCAAATCACAAAAGCAGAATTAATTTGCTTGAAATACTAATCCAACCCATTCCTCCTTTTAGGAAAAAGTTTATCCTCCACTTGCTCAACCTTTTGTGCTACATCAGCCAATTGTTCAGAGGCATTAGAGGCTGCAGTGCCACAAGTCTCAGCCAGTTGCTGTACACCCTGAGATACCTGAAAAAAAAACATATTTTCTGAGTTGAGATAATAACTATAAATATAAAATCATAACACGCATTGTTTGTATGGTATTTGTTCAGATGCATAATAAAAAGAAAGAAGGTAGAACTTTCCAATGCATAAAACTACCTATTAGCTTACAGCTTCTTTGTGCAATCTTATACTGTAATCTAAGTCAATGCTCAAGGGTTGGAGAGCTCCTTTCCTATCCTTTAAGTCTTCATTCATAAGAAAAGTTTACATGCATTATTGGCAGTTTAATTTATGACCACACCACCTGACTAGGGCATCCCCTCTCCTTATTCACTAAGTTTTATTTGTACTGGCACCTCGAGACCAACCGTTAAGTTATGCAAGAAGTGCCAGACGTCCCTGCGCCAGTAGAACACTCGCGCAGGAGACCATCTGCGTCTTGACGCCAAATCAGTGCCCGTCGAAGCGCGCTCTTCATTCGGTACTCATAAGACTGGTGTCTCGGGAGAGATTCCCCGTGAACACGTGAAGTTCACTGCCTATTGTCCAGATAGGTAACCGGAGCTGTTAAGCTCTCTCACTTCTCGTTGCACGAAGGGCACAACTCGCAGTTGCCACTGCTCGGGTCGTCGAATCCCAAGTGTCCACCTTGGTCGCGGAGTAGTAAGCACTCTCATTTCTCGGAACCCATCCGGGCGCCTAGCCAGTTCCCACGTCCTACGCGGCTGGCTGGACCGGAGGCTACGGCATCTAGGGGGCCGCCTCTACTAGTTGTCCAGACTAGTACCGGAGATGTCAACACCAATGTCCAATGAGAACCACCGGACAAAGCTGCCAACTATAAGGGAAACTCGCGTTCCCCGCAGGACTTTTCGCTTCTGGCCCCACAGAGACCACTACACTAGGCCCCGCTCGCTGTGCGCGAGTTTGGAAGTCCTGGCACACAATACCAGGACAAACAAACGTTCCCAAACTCTACAGCTAACCACAAACCACTACGATCCAACCCACGTCCGGATCCCGCCGGTCAAGGCACAACCAGCGGGGGGGCTTGAACCGGAACCTCGTAGTACCCCTGAGAAACACAGCCAGAACCGTAGTTTCAGCTGCGATACCCTACCTATTAGGGGTCGGTAGATAGGGACTTATATACAGGGCGTCCCACGGACATGCCACATGGAGGGAAAGTACCTTGAATATTGTAGATGGAACATTTTACTGAAAGAAGACATTATTTGAATTTAAAAAACAATTTAAACTGCATTCATAGTTATTTAAGAAATTACATGGTTAAACCGGGAATCGAACCCGTTACATTAGAAAAATAATCATCCTGTAGCTTTATCATATCGATCGAAAGGCTTCATCATAAGGATTATTTTTTGCTAAATAAAATAGTGTCACAAATAAAAGGAAGACCATGAATTTGAATTGACAAACTCTTTGCACCGAAACGTCATGAATTGATGGTGTTGCTGAAATTCACTGAGACTTTTAGCAGCGCCATCCACATGGGGTTCGGTGTAGACAAGTGCGCGGTCATGCACGTACAGCGGGGGAAAGTTGTAAATTCTACGAATTTGCAACTTTCTGAGACGATAACTTTCAGATCTCTCTTCGAAGCCGACACCTACAAATACCTTGGTATGTCACAGTCATTGGGTATAGAGAGTGGAGGTATAAAACAGACGGTGAAGGAACGCTTCTTTGGTCGCCTGACGAAGGTACTTAACAGTCTTTTGTCAGGAGGCAACAGGGTGCGCGTTTTCAACGGCTGGGTTATGCCCTTACTGGTAATATACCTTTGGCATACTAAGGTGGACTCAGACCGAGTTAGACGCCCTGGACAGAAAGGTTCGACAGCAACTGACATCACATCGCACGCTCGTCTGTTATGAGACTGTACATCCCGCGGAAATATGGTGGTCGAGGCTTTTTAAATGCCAAGACTCTCCACCACCGGGAGGTGTGCAGTCTTCGAGAATATTTCCTCAACAACGAGTGTGGGATGCATCGCGATGTGGTGTCGGTTGACAAGACCTTTACGCCTCTCTCCTTAGGCAAAGAGAACTGGTGCAAGCATCAGGTGCTGAGCACCGAGGACCGCAAGGACGTATGGAAGATCAAGGAGCTGCACGGCCGGTTCTATCGGGTCTTAACAGGGCCCGATGTGGACCTGCTCGCGTCGGTGAACTGGCTACGATTCGGGGACCTCTTTTGGACCTCTCAAGAGACTCTTGCTAGACGGCTGGATCAAGAGCCAGATACAGAAGGTGGTACTTCTTGACACAGCACGCATCGTCAGGAGGTTCCTCTCTCTGCAGCCCTAACTTCCGGCAGTTTGGGCCTTGCCCCGCTGCCGACTGCACCCTAGGTTTAGGTTTTTTATAATGTTTAATGTTTTGTAGTAGTTTTGTTTATTATTTTTATATTGAATATTATAAAAAATCTAGACTTATGAAAAGTAATAAATACGAGAATAATAATAATAAGCTGATGTGTTAATTTTTTGGTCTAAACTAAATAAAACAAAAGTTCATACAGCATCAGCTTCCGCCTTGGCTTGAGCAGCAGCAGTGTGCATTTGGTCTACAGTTTCTTGCATTTGAGGCACTTGCTGGATTGCTTCAGATTCTAGTACTGGTGCAGCCTTAAAACACAATTCATTAATATTAAGTTACATAGTAGTAGGCAGGGCACGGGTGTGAAACTTAAGTCCGAAAAGTAGTTGTCCGATTGACTTTTGATCTACAGAACAACGACCGGTTGACAGAACTATTGACCAATGACATTTAAGTCCGACCAACAGTGTTGGTGAAACCACCGTTTTACTATCACTGCACACATCGCGGCTAAACTGTACAGTTACTAAATGATTATGTATCAACGTGGAGTTACATAAGGTAAAACGGTGGTTTCACTAAACTGTTTGTCGGACAACTTTTTTTGTCAGACTAAAATGTCATTGGTCAATAGTTTTGTCGACCAGTTGTTTGTCGGACAAACGTTCAGTAGGTCAAAAATCAATCGGACAACTACTATTCGGACTAAAGTTTCACACTCTAGGGACCCGTAGGTACTCGCTTTTTATTGATCACTTTAAAAAAAATGTTCACCTGTTTGCAACGCTGCATGCATTGACAATGATGCTTTAAAACTGGCTCTGCAGCTACAACTTCCCTTAAATGCATTTCATTTTGTTGTATCTAAAAGCAAAAAATACTTAGCTAAAAATTAATTAGTCCAGTTAGCAAGGACTGTTAAAATTTTAAGTAAAAAAATAGAATCATACATTTTCAACAAAATTTGGATCGGTGTAGTTGTTTAATTCAGAGGCTCTCTGCATTGCCTCGGGCAGTTTCTCGTAGCCTGCGGCAGCATTATTGATAGCTTGCGATGTATTTATGAGATTGGAAGTCACAGTATCGCCTTGTTGTCCCTCAACTTGGACATTAGAAGCAAAACCTAATTTGGCTTCTAGTTGTTCTATTCGGTTCTGCAAAACAGCTATTGGATCCATTATGATGAAACAATATCGCTGAATTAACACTGTAAATAATAAATTAAAGTTGTTTTTGAAAAAAATACATAAAACGTCAACAAAAAATAATTGACTGCCGCTGAAATGAAAACGAATTCCAATTTCCAATCCAGTGATTTTCTTTTTTGTTTATTTTTTTGTTTTTTTTTGTTGTAGGAAAGGCAAAGGTATCTAGCCCTTAAGTAAGCACGACTTATTTTTTTTTCATTGGTAAATGAGGTGTTTATTTATTTTATGAGGTCTGCCTGGGTCTGCCAACGTTGTTTTATTACAGCTTAAATCTAAAATGATAGTGTGAATAATAATAGTTCCAATCTTTATATCACAGACATATTTCTATTATATGTCTGTGCTTTATATGATCGAAGATTACAATACAATAATTGGTTATTATTAAGTTATTTTGCTTATTTTAACTGACCTAATTGAAATGAATTTTAAATTAATCAAACAAGAGAAGGCACACTTACAGCGACTTTAAGCCTAGTTCTTACCCAGACTATTATTTTAGTCAAGTAGGTACAATTAATAATTGCTTCGCTAGTCTTATTATTTTAGAATTCGTTTTAAATAAGGAAAATAACGAACCAATAAACTTTCACTTTACAAAATTACTAGCACAGGTACGAACTAGGCTTAACTTTTAATTTCGATTCGAGGGCTGTCCTGGTAGCGGATCTTAATAGAATACCACCGCTATGCCCCATCTACATGGGTGTCGTAAAATACACTTTATCAGACCAAAGCTGCACTGAGGGCCTAGTCAATTGGCAAACAAATTAAACGCTACGAAATCTTCGCTACGATAAACCGAATGTATGGGATTGACATAAGCAAAAGTTACCTACGACGTAAAATTTACGCTAAAATAGACCTAATTGACAGTTTGACAAGCCAAGAATCGCTAATCTAGCGATCACTCAAACATTGAAGATAAAAATTCACACAAAATGGCGATTGTTTGATCAGCTGATGAAGGAATAGTTGTGTTGTGTTGAAAGTTTTGTTTAAAATGCTCTTTTTAGGGCTATTGTGGACTGCGATAATCAAGTGCTCAGGCGCTAAGGAAGAAATATTTCCCTACGTTACTTGGAGCAAATTAACGAAATCGAGTTTGTTGTACTTGTGAATAGTTCTCGGAGTTCTCGTTTACGAACTTTCAAATATCTAACTAAGGTCTGCCGGGAATTGCGTGCTGATATAGTGGTTGCGATGTGAGTGACCAAATAAATGTGTGTCATGCAACATTTTCCGCAACGAAGAGCAAGTCGCTGCATAACAATTTGTAAAGGCTCTCAAACCATACAAACATTTGGACCAAATAAATCCACCTAAGTACCTTTAATAATGACAAGAAAGGTCAAGAATAAGACAACAGTAAGGGACTTTTTGTATAAATATTAAATGTAACCTATCCATAATGTCCATTTATCAATTTATAACTTAGATTGCCTATTTGTTTTACAGGTTCCAATGAAGATTTAATTTGCCAGGTAGCTTAGAGTATTAAACCAAGGCTCTAAGTGTAGTAAGGTGTACCTATTGACTATACCCTATAAATCTTATACAGACAAGCATCTTTCTTAATAGGAAAAGATATCAGTCCTTACGTTCAAACGGTAAGTTTTAATAAATAAATTATTACTTACATAATAAAGGTAAGTATTATGCCTATTATTATATTGGGATTTACCAGGAAATGTCAGTGTTGTTAAAATTGCTAGAATAAAGAGTATTGACATAAAGATAAAACTATTTTATGTGGTTTTGCAGATTTGAGACGACGATTCAAAAATCTTAAATGTTACCACATAATTTGGAGGATGGACTTCCTCAGAATGGTGAACAAACATGGTTATTTGGTAAAAACAATATCAAGCAATTTGTATAATACATAGGTACTTACCTACTAACTTTTTATCTATGACAATTTTCTATAAGTAAGTATATTGTTCTAATTTCTTAGGAGATTCTGGATACCTTCAAAAAGCATGGTTAATGATAATAACAACAATATTTAATGCTGCATCAGACTCACAAGAAAGGAGGGGTGTGTACCACATGTCATATCCAACAATGAAACTGCATTGAACATGGCTTTGGCATCGTTGAATTTAGTTATTTATATGATTTTTTTTTGTGGAGCTCTAATGTTGACAACGTTTTTATTCTACAAAAAGGAGCAGTCTGTGCCATAAATATATTTATCCATAAAATAGTAATTTGGTTTATTTGATGAGGAAAAATTAAGTATAAAGTTAATTTAGTTCTAAGTTTATTGTGCTTTATTTAAAAAGATTTACTTATGTACAAAAAAACAGTACCTTCGTTGACAACATTTTTATTTTAAGAAAAGGAACAGTGTGCCATAAATATATTTAACCCATAAAATAGTGATTTGGTTTATATGATGGGGAAAAATTAAGTACAAAGTTAATTTAGTTCTAAGTTTATTGTACTTTATTAAAAAGATTTACTTAGGTAGGTACTAAAAAACAGTACCTTCTTATACACACAATTGGCATTTATTTTTATACACATATAGTTTTAATGTCAATAAGAGAAAGTGAAGCCTCATATTTAATAAACTTTGACTTTGAGAGAGTTAGGCAAGAAAATAAGAATATATTAAGAAATACAACATTAATGTTATTTTTTACTTGATATTTAATTTTACTTGCAGTAGGTACCTATAGAAAATGTTTAAGTACCTACTTATATCAATTTCTACTAGTCATAACATTAAGCTATTGAAGTTGTACTTGATTCATTATCAACATACAAAGGAATTATATGTATAAACTTGCATTATTATTATCCGATTATTAAATCTGGTGGGTTCTATTGTGTTTGTTATAATATTGTTTTTTCTTTAAATAGGTGGCTTGTTATACATATTTATAATACAAATTAAGTTCCATATCTAGCATTCTCTGTAATAGTTTAGTTATTATCAATTTGGCGATTGTGAAGTAATCGATTGTAATTGTTGCTTGAGTTTGTAATGTTACTATCACATTTTTATTTGTGTGAATCTGTAAATGGTTTGCTGTTTCACATTTTCAGTGTTATACTTTTTATAGAACTGTCGATTAACCTGTGAATATAAAATAAATAAATAAAATTAATTGTTTTTAAATTATTTTTGGTAAATATATACTACCTACTAACTTTTTATGTATGACAATTTTCTATAAGTAAGTATATTGTTCCAATTTCTTAGGAGATTCTGGATACCTTCAAAAAGCATGGTTAATCATAATAACACCAATATTTAATGCTGCATCAGGCTCACAATAAAGAAGGGATGTGTACCACATGTCGTATCCAACAATGAAACTGCATTAAACATGGCTTAAAGTTGTACTTGATTCATTATCAACATACTAGGGTAATTATATAAAATTAATTGTTTTAAAATTATTTTTGGTAAACATATAAATAATCCTATGTTTTATTTCGAAACATTATCAACCAACTCATAATGAATGGCAGTGAAATAAATAATGTAAAATAAATAAATATTTTAACTTGTCGCGTAGAGACCACGATCATGTCATTGTGTCTGTGAAGGCGTATATTTAATAAATGATTTGACTTTTAATTTCAATTATTTTCGGTACCTACCGCTATAAATAAGTAACAATGAAACAATCCTTTAGTAAGGCGATGTTGTCTTCATCGTCATCCTATGAACGTCCTGAACGTTCCCACATGAACGACAGCACTAAGGCAGACTGGGCTATAACAGGCTTAAGCCCTGAGCCAATACAACCGCAGTGTGCTTTACGTGCCTTCCGAAGCACGGAGGAGCTCGAGACGCTTTTTATTTGGTTACCCATCCTTTAGCTCGGTAATGTGAAAGTTGCGTAACTAACTGGCAAGATCACAAACCGGTGCGGCGCGGGCGGGACTTTTTGCATTAGTTGAAACTCTAGCATTACCTTTCAAGTAACAGTAAGTACATTGCTTCGCTAGTTTGCATATTTTAAAATTAGTTTTAATTTAACCAGCAAAACCATGTACTTGGAATGTTTTTTATTTTATTTTATTTAGGACAATAATCAATTAGAAAAGTAATGTGATAGGTGTTGTAGTTAGACAACTAAACCCGAAAGCCTTAGCCGCTCATACAAGATGCAAACGTTTTAATCACTACCTAGTGGGTACTCGCATCTAAGATCAAACTGTTTAAATGTTCGCGCGGTTTGTAACATTTAGTGTTATCACTTATTTCATTACAGACGGACGTCAAGTTGTTAATATTTGAGAAATTCTTGGCAGCAAGCGTTTGCTTGTGGTCTTCAGTCTTAATTTATTTATATTATAAGCTGAAAAATGGGTTTGGTCTCATATGAATATCATATTATGGTAGGTAAGTCACTCGTCATCATTTATTTAATTAGACA
Organism: Scoparia ambigualis; assembly: GCA_963921215.1. Lineage (NCBI taxonomy): Eukaryota > Metazoa > Arthropoda > Insecta > Lepidoptera > Crambidae > Scoparia > Scoparia ambigualis. Next base: position 10,907,923 of record OY992503.1, read on the forward strand.
AGTATTACCTACTTTATTAGCTCTGTAAATAAACGTGATATAAATGTCATGTTGGTGATCCTTAAATATAGGTAAATATCGCCCGCAGTGCCTATGGAAAAATAAGAAAGGTTCTTTGCAACCGAAACCTTATAATCGCCTTCCGAATACGTCTTCTCCAATGTTATATCAGGGGGGCGATCGCGCTGAACAATCTCAACCAAACTACAATTGAACCTCAGCCGTTATAGTGCTATCACGTTTGACACATGCGATGGCGCTATACGAATTACGAAGTCGGCAGAACGGCTGCGGTTCAGTTGTGGTTTGGTTGTGATTATTTAGCGCCCCCTTGGCCTATACGGATGTGAGGCTTGGACTATAAAGAAAGATCTCAGGATCTCAGACGTATAGAAGCTTTTGAAATGTGGGCATACAGATGCATGATGTCTATATCCTGGACTCAAAAAGTCACCAATGAGGAAGTTCTGCGACGGGTCAGCCAGAAACGTTAGCTTTTGCAAGCTATCTAGCAAAGAAAAGTTGCATAATATGGGACATGTGCTTAGACACCACAGATACGAGTTCTTGGAACCGATAATGATGGGAAAAGTTGGAGGAAAACGGATACCTGGTTGCAGAAGAAAGTAGTGGTTGCGAAAATTCGGGAGTGGACGGGAATAGCGAATGCCGCTGAATTCTTTTGCCTTGCCAAAAACAAGTCCAAATATGAAGAACTGACTGCCCTTAGAATAGCCACCCTTTAGGGTGGCTCTACAACTAGTGAATTCTGTAGTACTAGTGAATAAACTTCTTCATAAAGAAGAAGAAATATAAATAAATAAATTACACAGTACACATCAGTCTACGAGGAATTACGAATAGACATGGAGTGAGCATTTGCCACTGGTCTATAGGGGCCGTATGGTTAGATAAGATAGACACTTTGCTTTTCGTTATAGTTAAAATCGCAAGAGGATAGACTGATAGGTAGGTAGTTGTATTTTAAAAATGCTGCAATATTATTTAAAAAAAAATACTTGGCTACCTAACCTTACGACTCTTAAACAGGAGGAACTGAAAAACTGAAAAACATGTATTTTCATGGTTCTATACGCTGATCAATTATTTTTATGTAGTTAGTGTAGGAAGGGTCCTCTAAGAAGAGGACTATGAGTATGAAAGTAGACTAACAAAATGAAAATGAACCTGCTACATTAACTGCTCCTATTTTAAATAATTGTAAAATATTCCTATTATTTATCTGAATAAAGGTTTTTCATCTTTAAGGATTTCTTAAAGATCAACTTATCGTTTGACCCGAGCAAAACCTGGCAAAAGAAATACATGTCTGTTCATTGTTTTTGATTAACCGTTAAAGATTTTTATGGCTAAATAACTACAGACTAAAGCAACTATTACTAGGTGGAAAATAAGAGAAACACAGATTTAGATTTACTATTTATTTAGACACCCGGAAACACAACAGTATCTTTTATACGGATTATAACGTCGTTTAGTAGTCATTGTTAGGTGCATAAAAATCACAAATTATCGTTCGTTTTACGCGCGCGTGCGAGACTGCGAGCCGAGCAAGAGGCAGCCTACTGCCAATTGACATACGCCTTTAAGTGGCCTGCACGAGAGGCGCGCCGGCCGAACGTACAATGGCGGACTCCGTCGCTTTACCAGTCTAAAGGTCATAATCTCTTGCACACCGCGTGGTCTATTTGGTACGGGCACGTACCCGGGCGGTCGGTGCGCTTCATACGAAAATCGCTGCAAAGTGGTAAAGCGACTGTGACCCCGACCGTACCTAAACTGCGGAGTGACACCCCCCTGTGGAACGAAATAATTAATATTATGGAAGGTAGTAGAGATGGGCGGCGGGTATTTACCCGATGGGTATTTACCGGGTAAATTCCCAATTTGGGTATTTACCCGGTAAATACCCAAAACATGGGTAAAAACAATAAGCACGTTGTGGTTTAGTAGTATTTTTTCTTTTCGTCTTTCTTTCTATTCATTTATGTTTAATTGTATGTTTTGGTACGAATAATGAATATTATGTGATTGATGATTGTTGCCTAAACTAGTAATAATAAAAATATAATTTTTTGGTAAAATTTTTGAATCGAGTCGCCTGAATTGGGGGGAGGGATGGGTAGGAGGGGGTAGGGCGAGGAGTACTCCCCCATTACTCCCCCCCCCCCTCCCTGCTGCAGTAAAGTAGTATAATTAAGTTATGTTATTTTTTGTATTTTGAGGTTATGTAACAATTGAGGTTTTGGTAAAACTGTACAACCGCGTAAGCAACATTTGGGGGAGTGGGGAAGGGCGACCCCCCATTAAGGTGGCAAAAGGGGAGAGAGTATATAAAAAACGTCGCACGTACAAAAACGTCGTTTCTGGCGTTTCGCCGGCCGCTCCCGCGGTACGCTCGCTACGCTCACTTGGCTCGCGCGTTTTTGGTCAACATACTAACCTAACCTAATTAACTCTTTAGACTTTTGTCATGGCAGGGGCCTTCGCCCCCCGAGCTCCCCCCACGCGGCGGGCGACGGCGAGGGCGCTTTTTTAATCCAGAGTGAAGTGAGGGATTCTAGAGTAGAATGTAGTGGGGCTGAAAGGGGGGACAAAAAAAGTCGCGTCCGCCATCATGGATCTCGAAATAGATGTTGTATTCGACATCGGCACCGCTGAAAAACATGGAAATGATACCTATATTGATTTTATATAAAAAAGTCACGTCCGCCTTCTTGGATCTCGAAATAGATGATGTATTCAAAATCAGCTATGTGATTCTCTAAGCGACACATAAACGCTGCGCGCATGGCTGTGATCTGCTGACTCTTTCCGATTATGTGAATATGAAAGAGACAGAGCCAATTGTCAGCGCTGCGGCAGCCGCTGCTACCAAGGCTTTAACTTAGAGAATCGCACTGCAGCATCGCTGATATACATGGAAATGGTACCCATAATGTTTTAACATAAAAAAGTCACGCCCGCCATTTTGGATCTCGTAATGTTGTATTCGAAATCGGCACCCCCGTAAAAATAATATCCATATTGATTTTATATCAAAAACTTGCGTCCACCATTTTTGATCTCGATTTTAATAGCTAATTAAATCTTGCCTAAATATTAGCGAATTCTAAAATGGCGTTTATCCATATAAAAACATTGAAAAAGATTTTACGCATCGCAACGCATGATATGCATTAAATGTTAAATTTCAATTCTCATTTAAAAAAAATTGACTACACACGTTTTAATACAATGCGCCACTTCTGACGCGTACTGTGTCCCCAGTGGAGTGTATGGACAGCCCCAGTTGCGCCGCGCCCCGTCCGCCCCGCACACCCCTCACGATTGCCCTGTCTAGACGTGCCCGTTGGCCGACTGTAAGAATTAATAGAATGTGATGGTACTATTATAACCTAAAAAGTGTCATTTTTCGTGTTTATGGCCGATTTTGACAAAACTTTCAAGTGGTTTTTTTAATATTTTAACGCAACTGCGGCAGCTGAAATGTTAGATGATAGATAGATAAACACTTTATTGCACATACACAAGGAACACACACATTACATAATCTTATCGCTAAAAGCGGTCTCTTCCAGACAACCTTTGGTTTATGGAACCTGGGAAAGAGGATAGAGGAAGTGCGCAAGTACTAATTAATAGATTTATAAACAAATTAACATAATATATAAATTAATTAATAAACATACATTCTTATATAATTACTTACACATACTTATACGTAATATAAAATAATATGTATATACATATTCAAATAAAATAAACAAATAAAAAATAAATAAGATTACTAAAACCTGTAACATGTTACGAGCAGATGACTTAGCTAAAAGGTGTTTATGCAGTCTAGATTTAAACAAGGACAGGGACTTGGAGTGACGGATTTCAGGTGGTAAGTTGTTCCAAAGGGATGTAGCCTGGACAGTAAAAGAATCCTTATAGTATCCTGACCGTGTAAAGGGAGCCTTTAGCACGTTATCCGATTTGGACCGAAGAGCACAATTGTGATCTTCCCCGAGGAACCGAAAACATTCTTTAAGGTAGGAAGGAGTACGAGGATCATACAGCACGTTAAAAACAAGAGTGAGGATATGTTCCTCACGGCGCAACATTATCGGTAGCCATTCAAGCCTTTGCCTGAATTCAGACACATGGTCGAACTTACGCAATCCGTATATAAATCTGATACATAGATTTTGCAGGCGTTGCAGCTTATTAAGCAGGTCTTCGTTCAAATCCACTAGGCAGACATCGGCATAATCTAAGATCGGTAGAAGAAGGAGTGATTGCGCAAGCTCGGCCTTGGTCCTTACAGGAAGCAAGTTTCTTTCTCCACCTTCTAAGTGACCCGGAGGCAGCGAACACTTTTCGACTCATCTCAGACGCTTGAGGAGACCAGGAAAGAGTGCAGTCGAAGAGGACACCAAGATTTTTAACAGTGTTACTATATGTTAACGAGACACCATTGAACATCAGTGTGGGGATAGAAATCTTGTCCAATTTAGCAATCTGCTTATAGCCCCCAATGATGATGGCCTTCGATTTGTTGGGGTTGACCGTTAAGCCATGGGTTCGACTCCATTCATGAATCAAGGTCATCATTGAGGTCGGCGATCATGCTCGCAATATCATCGACGGAGGACTGCGAATAGATTTGCAGGTCGTCAGCATACAAGTAGAATTTACATGAGAGGAGTGGAGTCAGAAAATTGATAAATATCGAAAAAAGGAAAGGAGAAAGGACACCGCCCTGGGGTACACCGGCTCTGACATCGCTGGCACATGACAGTTTGTCATTGGCACGCACACACTGCCGCCGCCCAAAAAGGTAGCAGCGAAACCACCACAGTACCGATTCTGACACCAGAAGAGACTTAAGCATTACCAAAAGAATATCGAAGTCAACAGTATTAAAAGCATTTGAAAAGTTCAAAAGAACAAGTGCTGTCAACCGTTGATTCGACATTACCAGACGTATGTCATCGGATACTTTAGTCAGTGCGGTAGTCGTACTATGCCCCGGGCGGAAGCCGGATTGGAGAGGGCTAAGGAAATTATGTGAATTAACAAAGGCACTGATTTGGTGAAGGACAAGACGCTCAAGGATTTTAGAAAGGAAGGGAAGAATGGAAATGGGTCTAAAATGAGACGGTAAGGAAGGGTTCGAAGTTTTAGGGATGGGTACGACCACTGCCTTGCGCCAGCAGTTAGGGAAACTGCCGGTGTTGAGCGAGAAGTTGAAAACGTGCTTCAGAGCTGTTCGATTTAAGGTTTTAAGAGTGACGGCCACGACGGCTATTGCGCAGGCCGAGTATGTGGAGAGGGCCTACAACGATAGGTATCGGCCGGACAGTGCGTGATCTCAAGACAAAATCCGGATCAGTTTTTCCCATCAGTTGAACTAACGTCAGTCCAAAATTTGATCGTGAATGTCGAATCGTCACTCCAGAGTTTTAACCATAGATAAAGGTAATACTGTGTTTTAACTGACGCGACGACGGCGCGACATGGAAAACCGGCGCGTCGCGCCAAACTGACCTGACCGTGAGTATGTGATCGTCACTCCATTCGCGTCAGTTCGAATTTCTCCAATGAATATAGATCCTTAGCACCAAACAATAAAGTTCAAAATTGATTGTACCGGCCGGTCGAGACTGACGAGCCGGCGTGACGCCAGTGAGTGGGGAAATCTGTTTGGCGTAAAACCATATGCAGTGACGACGCCACAGTTTTACGCCTGGACTGACGCGCAAAACTGATCGTCAGTGGCCAGCTTAAAAGGCCCCACAGATAGGGTTGCCAGGTGTCCGGCTTTAGCCGGACATGTTGGGCTTTTTACGGTCGTGTCCGGCCAAATATTTACGTGTCCGGCCTGTCCGACTTTTGTTAGGCTTTTTTTCCCATCATAATTTTAAGACAGCAGACTTTCTAGAAGAGGGGAGGATTCGTGTCCTTTGTGAGGGTAGTTCCTCCACGTTCTACAAAGCCAATGCCAGAGTGCCGCAAGCTTCTGTGCTCTCACCTACTCTATTTCTTCTACATATTAATGACATGTGTCCTTGTGCAATATTCATTGTTAGATGACAGTACGGTGCAAAAGCGGTACTTGGGACATCCTGCGGCAAAGCAAGCCGATATCGTGGTCAAAAGGCAAGAACTGGTTGCCAAACTGAACCTGGCTCTCGATCGTGTCTCTAAGTGGGGATCTGAAAACTTGGTCGAGTTTAATGCCAGCAAAACCCAGGTTTGTGCATCCTCGTCTAAGGTAACTCACTTCCTTACTCCTAGCTCTCTTCAGAACTCTCCGTTACGCATTTCGGTGAACCTCAGCATTCTTGGCATGGACATCGGCCAGTGAATCCAAAATGCTATATCGAGTAACTGCCTCCCGTAAGTTGGATATTCTCAATAAGGTAAGGCGGTTTTTCACTTCCGAGCAGCGCTGTTTGCTGTACAAGACTCAGGTGCGATCGAGTATGGAGCTTTAGTCCCATCTCTGGGACGGCTCCGCTAAATACCTCCTCGATGCACTTGATAGACTGCAAAAGCAAGCGGTACGCATTATTGAAGATGCTGAGGTTACAGCCTCTCTTGAGGACCTAGCTCCAGCTGCGTAGAGACATTGCTTCTCTGTGTTCTAAAGAACTTTTTGATCTAATCCCGCCCTCTCCTTTCCTCTCCCGGACTACACGTGCTGGTTTCAGGAACCACCATCTTACTGTTGTACAGACTATCTCGTTCCAAAAATTTTTCATTTCGTTCCTCTGTAAGACCATTCGGTTTTTGTAATTCTTTGCCGGCGCATGTGTTTCCCAGCTCCAATAGTCCCGGGCCTTTTAAGCGGGGTGTGAAACGGCATTTATGCAGGCCGTCATAAATGGGTGCGCTAGTTACCGTACTTATTCCACGGTGGGGAGCGCTCTTATTATTTTGGACTGCATCGGCTGCTTACCATCAGGCAGGCTGCGATTACTATGACGAGTCAATAAAGAAAAAAAAGAAGCTATTAGCACATCAAAAGTGGAATGCTTATTTCGAATCATTTTGAAGATTTTCATTCCGAATTACGCCAAATTATAGCAGGTTGATTTTTAATTTGAAGTTGTCAAGGTTGTTGTTTTGTTTTTCTTTTCCAAGTTTCTAGTAAGTGCAAATGCCAAGACTGATTGTGAATATGTAATTCATAAATAATAATTATTTAAAACTTTACTCCTCATCTGAGTTTTTTTATGTAAACCTGTTGTCCGGCTTGAAAAGCGTAAGTCCGGCTTTAAAATAGTGTCTTTGGCTTTCCACAAACATTATGTCCTGCTTTTAGGGCAAAATGTCCGGCCTAATACAGCGCTGAGTCAGGCTTTTTTATTTTAGGACCTGGCAACCCTACCCAGATATCGGACTATCAGATTAGTACAGGGGCCTAAGTCTGCTAATTTACGAATGGCATAATTGAATCGCAATTGGATCGCATTGTAATTGTTTGACACATTTGGTATTCTCTTACTCATTTAAGAATACCAAATGTGTCAAACAATTACAATGCGATACAATTGCGATTCAATTATGCCATTCGTAAATTAGCAGACTTGGGCCCCTGGTACAACGCGAGGGCAGCGGCGGCGGCGGTACTGACAGGCTAGGGATGCGCCGATCCGATCCGATCCTTTGAAAGACCGGATCGAGGGCATACGATATTTTGCCGGATCGATACAAAACTTGAAAGATCGGATCGCTTGGATCGTATGCATAAAAACGCGGTTTGTTTATAAAAAAGGGGTACATACTTTGGTTTATTTGTTACGTACGTGTTCTATCTTTGTTTAAACGCGTGAGCGCGCCGTGCAAATGGCGGCGCTTTCGAACTTTTGGCCGCGAGAAAACAACACTGTAGCAGCGGTCTAGCGCTGTTAATTGTCTAAGGTTAAGGAGTAAGTTGTCCAATAATACAAAATTTCACTCCCATTGTCTGTCACGAAAACACGTAGACGTTACTAACCATTAAAGTGCAATAAACTAGGAAGACCTGTTTAGTCTTTACCTGCTACACCTTGTTTAGTCACATAGTATTATATCTTAATTAATAGCTATCGCGTGTAGCATTAAGCCAATTTCAAGTGTTTAATTTTTTTTAAGTTTATTTATTATTTTCCGGTAGATAGAAATAAAATGGAGTCTCACAACACGTGTTGTTGCTAAAAGAACACGGGGAGAAACGCTGCTTAGTGATTTCCCAGCGATTACGTTGCCTATATAATTATGAATAATAGGAGTCAAGGACATTTTTTTCCAAAAAGTCGTGTCCTAATAAATAAAAATTGGAACGCGACTTTTTTATTTTACTTTATGTCTGTGAGTAATTAAACTAATATTCGTAAAATAAGTAATTAAGATGAAGCGGGCAGGACTCAAATACGGTTTTTAATCTCATCTCAATAATGCTTGAAAAATTTGAGCATCTGAATATTTGATACTCAGTAATATTTTTACACGTACCTACCTACTTAAATAAATATTTTTCCAAAATAATTGAAAAAGATTTTTATAATTTTTTTTTTGATTAATGTTTTATATTTTAGCGTTTTATTAACGCTTAAATATAGTTTTTTTTTTTTAAACACTGAAAAAAGACGACAACCTCAGGCGGGAATCGAACCACGAACCTTCCGCATTCCGGGCGGAGATTTTTATTATTATTATGAAAATATGTATTATCTAAATTATTTACTTATTTTCATTTCAATATTACAATTACAACAATCAATAAATATAAAAACTAACATATTAGTTTTTAAACAACATTAACTTACAATTACAACTCTGTAATAAATCTGTATGAACAGTGTGTCGAATCTGCGCTTAGACATTTCTATGACAACTAGGTAAGCCCCGCACCACGGTACAAGTATCATTGTAGCTGTGCACAACTGCACATTTATTGTATGGGACGTCTACTCTAGTATATTTACCTCAATGGACGTGACACTGACTGACGTGTGACTGAGTGAAGTCCAGGCAATTACCTTGATTTGTCCTTGCCACTACGGAGGCCAGGCAACGTATCTAAACATAAAATATCATTGGTTATTTCATTAAAATACCATAAATATTCAGTTTTGTACATGTTTTCAAACAAGAAATAGCTCAATCGTTGTTATCAAGTAGGTACCGGGTGTCATATTTCGCGTCGCCATTTTGAATAACTGGCAACTAACGGCATCGCGAAAAAAAGTCTGGCAGTAGAAGGGTTTAATTTATTCAATAAAAGCAAAATGTGCATAAATGGTACGTTATGAATTAAATAGAATGAGACTGTTTATACCAAATATGGGACGACAAGCAACTTGGTGTAATGCAAGTTTGAGGCCCAAAACTATACTAAAATATTGTATGTAATGGACTTGTTTTAGCATTGTTTGTTTATTTATTTTATTTATTTATTTTAAGCTAAGTAGAGCTATTTTAGCGAGAATGTAAACGAACATGAAGAACTTTATTAAAAAAATCAGAAAACGAACCAGTTACCTGAGTTTGGTTTTGTATAACTCCACGTTAATTAAACCCTTGACTAGACTATACTGCGAAAGAAAACAGTTCAAGAATTCATGGGCAGAATAAATATATTATATTACTAAAATAGGCATATGTGCTCAAAAAATTCAACCTACGCGTTCGTACTGCATGACGAGTCATATATGAACAGTAGCAGTTTTACCGCTATCTGCATACTGTCTTATAAATGAACAGCACTATTGAGCAAAGTCTGCATATCGTCCTACATATGCACACGACAATATTGCTGAATAATTTTACAATCAATAATAATCTAGGGCAGGTTCTCTTATTTTTAGAGTCAGATGAGATGATTTTATGCATAGAAAAATATACAAGCAAAAATATTCGTAGGATTCTGAGAAATTCAGGTGCAAACACAGAACTATTCACCTTCGAAGAAAAGTGGAATTCAAACTGACTTTTATCTTTTTCTAGCAAGTCTGCCACCATTAAGGTTTGTTCAAACCTGAGCGATATTCGCTGCCGCTGTGGGTAAAGGTATATACCGCGCGGTTGCCGCGCGGGTTTCGCTCAGGTATTTAGTACTAGGTTCCGCGGCTAGAGCGACCTGCGCGGTATTTTTGCTGCCGCTACCCACAGCGGTAGCGAATACCGCTCAGGTTTGAACAGACCTTTATGCTACTAAACGTCAAAGTATTTATCTAGTCTTTGGTTTTTAAAGTTACCATCACTTAAACTTGTTATAAATTTAAATATTCTTAAACAAATAAATTTAAAATATATTTTTTTAATAAAAAATCTTAAATGTGCAAATATGGGACACAGTGCGGTAAGGGGTTTAAAGGGCCCCACAGATTCCTCTGCCTCTGAAATTTGGCATGTGATGAAGTTAGGTAAAACAGATTACAGACGTACAATAATCCAACAAAAGTTACAAAAAGTTAGGCATTTTTACCAAAATATGAAAATCGCTTATAACTCTCGAATAAATACTTATTATAGGGCCCCACAGACGATCAGGTCGCCTATAGGCTCAGAACAATAATGTTCTGAGCCTATGGGTATCGGCCTGTCAGTTAGTAGTACAACTTCGGACCAAATTGATTGTGTTCTGTGGACCAAATGGTCCGAGAGTACAACGCGCGGGCGGCGGTGGAACTGACAGGCCTGTTGGCGAACTAATCGTGTGTGGGGCCCGCCGGCAGATATCAGCTAACTGCTTAGAGCATTAAACCAACAGGAGACGACACGCGCACTAATTTCTATGCAATAAAGTCTGTTATTTCCTGCGGGGGGAAGGAAACACACATAGAAATTGTTAACACACTAATGCATTTTTAAATGACGTCGCTACGCACGCAAACGACAACATTGTTAAACACAAGCATAAAATAGACGCACACTATTATGTTCTCACACATGGATAACCTGTCCGTGCACTAGTCTAATGTCATATTTATGTAAACGTCTATAGAGGTTGACATTATCGATTAATTTTTTTGGATAAGTTAAAGACAAAGATGTCAATAATAACAAAAAAGTATTTTTTAGAATATTATTTATTGCGCAAATGCCAAATGAATCTTTATCTATCTATCTACTTTAGATCATGATATTAAAGCACTCTTAATAGACGATTAAAGTTTATGTAGTACCTATATAAAACATAAACTATTCATCCTTCCAAAATACGTATTATGATGATTTTTAATAATATTACAATGATGGGTTTTATTTCGTGTTTTATTTTAAAGCTTAACCTATCTAAAGAAACTCCTAGGAAGAGAAAACTTAAAAACAACTGGAATACAAAAGTGAAAAGATCAAGAGATTGCAAGCAAGAAATTGATATTTAAAGAACAAGGTAAATGATTTAACTGAACTCTGAAACGATTTGAGTGAAGTCTTTAATAAAACAGGAAGAACGAAACATTTTAGAAAACATTAAAGTGTGAGAGCATGAACAATTAAAGAGACAAATGTAAATGAAAGATAGCGATAAACTTCTTCGAACAAAGTATTCGCCTAAATTAAGGTGTTTCGCACTTACCTTAGATTATTACTCTCCAAAAGCGTATAAATAATCTACGTAAAACCTTTGGAGCGTGCTTACCCCTTCCACAGGCTCTGTCAAAGTGGTACGGCAATATCGACGGTAAACCAGGCTTTACAAAAGAAGCTCTGAATGCTCTAAAAATGACAGCAGAAAAAGTCCTGACAAAATTTACTGTTGCTCTGATATTCAATGAGACAAAAATCATGCAACATAAAGAATCATGACCAGGGATCCAAAAACGCAATGTGTGATTACGTATACGGATATTATGTTAAACATGGCTTTGATTTCGTGACTGATAATCATCTCAATATCCCAAAAGTTGCTTGTTGGGATAAACAAAATATTTAAGATACCCATTGGTTATTTTTTGGTAAAAAGGACTACTGGCAGTCAAGTAGCGCAGCTAGTCACGAATACATTAACTCTGATTAGCGATGCTGGAGTTGAGGTAAAAGCCTTGACTTATGTGACGCTGCAAAGGCAAACTTAGCCATGGGTGAGGAATTTGACTGTTGTTTTGACTAAACCGCCAACATCGTTACTGGATCCTATTTCAGGTCAAAATGTACATTTCTTTCTTGACCCATCTCATATACTAAGGTTAGTTCGTAATTCATTCGAACATTACGGCTGTTTTACAACTGTATCGGAAAAAGGGATTACATGGAGCCAGTTAAAAAACTTACACTACCTACATCTAATAAGAGGAATTATTTTACATAGCTAACAGATTGAGAGCCAAACCTTCATTTTAAAATTAAAATAATGAGGGTGAAACTAGTTCTTTAGTGAAATCGTTGCAAATACGCTACTTTATGCAGAAACACTGTCCACTTACCAGAATTTTCTGATTCAAAGCTACATCCCTAAAATTTGTAAATGATTGTGTTTGATATACTAGATTCTCGAACGAGGCAATGTAGTCTCAAAGAGCTCTTAGCATCGAGAATTATAAAAAGCCTTTGATAGATTAGGTTAAATTCTTGATTATTTTTCATAATTGCTAAGTTTGCAAAACTTTAGTTTGACGGTTAGGTTAGGTTATACTTGTGACCAATAACAGAGAGGGCCCAGGCCCCCCAATCTCCCCGTGCAGTCTTTGTTCTGTTAGTCACCTTTAACGACACCCAAGGTAAGAGATGGGTTGGTAGTATTCTTTTAGTGAACCGCTATACCATATTGTACGGCGGCCACGGACGCCTTTTAAACTAAGACAACTCTGAGCAAAAACCCAGACGGATGGCAACTCTACATGAGAGATGTTGTGATTTTGTATGTAAAGTTGTGAGATGTAAAAACTTATTTATGTCTAATATTTTAGGAGTTACTTATGCTGCGTAAGATGTTTATGCCTATAAATTAATTATCTAATTCGATATCTCTTTGTTTTCTTTAAAGTTTTTCTAAAAATGAAGAAGGAAGACGCGGGCAAAGTAAAGTGAAAAAGTTTTGCCACCATTAAATTGGTAAGCCATTTTAAGATTTATGTTGCGATTTTTGGAGCCAACATTTATAACTGGGCAAAGATGCGAACGTGATACTAAAAATGATCAAACATTAAGTACCGTCGCATGGTGAGTTAGGTAGGTGGGCAAAGTTAGGTAGACTATTTTTGAATTTTCATACAAAAATATTTGGGAAACAGGCCTGACACAAATGTAATCAAATTTTAGATAATTAATTAATTAATTTTAATAAATAATGTAAATTTCGAACGTTCTTATGAAATTAAATATTTAAGTAGGTACCTAATTGTTTTGTTCTTTACCGACTCAACTTATATTTCTAACATTTCGGCTCACTCACTCACAATCACTTTAGAATACTAAGAAAATACACTTTGTTTTCTGGATATTCAGTACCAAATTGTTGAAGCCTACCTACCTACCTTAGCTTATCTACGGAACCACAATAGGTAGATAAGTACACACGCCAGCAGGTCAACCTAGCCAAAACTGTCAAATTTCTCTAATCGATATTGATTGATTCACAATGCCAGTGGTAGGTTGAGTTACAGGCGTCTGTCTGATTACAACAAAAAGTATTGCTAATGACTTTAATAATAATGTCAAATACTTAATTTTTCAACAATGTAGCCCTAGCACTCAAATCCAGTTGGGTAATGTTGGCACTGCTGGTTTCGCGCGACTCTACCTAAAATTGCCCAAGAACATAACTTGAAAAATAAAAGAATTTTTTGAGACTGAAATCAACAGATATTCCTTATTTCAAATAGTTTATCCTATGCTGCCAGTTATGATCACGTACCTTAAGTAGTTTCAGTTTTTAGCCAGTAAAATTTGCACCACTTTTACACACCCTACTTTGATGTCGCCGTTGACTTAATGAAATAGGTTAGAATCATTTGACATAGGTACCAGAGCCTTGCCAGTATAAATACCGTAGATTACTAGCAAAGAGTAAACAAGTCTATTGAGATAGTACTTTCTTTAAAACTTCGATTTAAAGTTATTTTTGGCCAGTGGTCAAAGTTAGGACGGAAGCGCAAAGATGGAGGATATGACGGTGAAACTTTTGAAGTAAAATACTTATAAAGTTACAGTTATTTTTCCAATTAATCACCGTTTAGTAAAGTATGTATGTAAATTGGAAGGCCGCCGGCTGGTTCATCGTCAACAATGTCAAAGGTAAAATCTAGTAGGTATACACAATAAAATTCATCTTTGATAATTTCAAAGTTGGCACGACACCCTGTTTCAAAATCCTCTTGTTTTTGAGTTGTAATATAAAAGAAGCATTAGGAAAATGCTGTGAATAAATTGTACATGTGCGCTTAGGAGCCCACGAAATATGTTTTCCACAGGCTCGGATCCAAATATCCCTAATATTTGCATCTTTTGGAAATCTGAAACATTATGATAAGTCGATATCGATATTTTATACTGTTGTATCTCTAATTGAGTTGCAGTGTGCCAATGTAATGAAATAAAATTTTCCTAATTTCGAGAAAAGTAACGGGCTGTAAATATAAATAAATTAATGAAGTAGCCCGATCATAAACATTCAGTCATAAAGTATTGATAATTTTTAAAGCAATTAACTAAAAAAATATTCAAGAAAATGAAAATAAGTAACAGCTTATAAATGGTGATCTATCATTCAATTAATAAGCATCTACATAGTGAAAAATAGTTTTAACAATAACGAATGTGCCATATAGGTTAATTTTTTTTGTTGACACATTTTCTTTGAAAGTTACGCAAAGTTGCAGCTTGTTGTTTTAGTAGCAACACTTTTTGATTGACAATTTTATTTAGTTTTTTGCAAATTTAGTGCATTATTCATTATTATAAAGACAAAATAATACTAACCGATGAAAAGTAACGCTATCCTATATATATAATATTTGAATTTTCTGAACGCTTTTTGCACGAAAATAGGCTGCAATTTGGCATTATTTGCTCTCGTCGTGACGCGTCAAATGTGATTTGCAAATGATGCAGTGACACGCGGAAACTAGTTTTATAAAACGGGTATGACCATTGGGCATACCCTTTTGGCAGAGGGGAACGCCTGCCAGTGGCGTCTCCTGTTGGTTGAATGCTCTAAGGCTAACTGACATTAGTCCATTAGACGTTGATTTATTATTCTATTAACATCTACTTTAAGCAAAGAAAATCTTTACTATTTCTTACTTGACACTGGCTAAATGTGCTGACCGCACGAAGCCATTATTTCAGAGAAAAAAAAAGTCATGTTGATTGTTTGTGACAACCATAGATTGATTCCTTTTTCAGAGGTGGCAACCACGCAGTGTTGCCAACTCGAATTTTGAAAATAACATAGGCCAGACTTCAAAATTACGTAGAAAAGGAAGTGTTTATAGTGCATAGACCGGTGGGTTATGTGGTCTGTGATAGAGTGCCACAAGCGGCACTGTATCTCCATCGGTTTGCCGTAAAGTTTTTGTTAGACAACAGAAATACTAGCTGCCCTACTCCTGTAGGTCACGTGATAGACACGGACCTGAAAAAAAGATGATAGGTTAGAAATTTAAGACAATCGCGAAGCGCAGCGTTGCGATTGTCTTGAATTTCGAGGTTATTTTTTTTTATTAGACAACAGAAATCTAACTCTATACAAAAATATCTATTGAATATTATGTAGTCTGCACATTATGACAAATAAAAAAATATGTTACGGTTCCCGAACCGATTGAGATAGAATGCCGCTTGTGCCACTCTTTAAGCCGGGTCCGCTGCGCCTGATTTTTGAACAGAACATTGTTCGAAAACATAAATAAGGGGCGTGGCCAGTGTTGCCAGCTATGTGTTGTCAAAAGTTACCTGAAATGTTCAAAAAAGTAACCTTTTCGTGGGAAAAGTAACCTTTTCATTTTTTTTTAGTAGTAATACCTATAATATTAAAAAGGGAAAAGAAAGACATGGTGGTTAAATTAACTTACAGAATCATGGCTAATTTAATAGTTATTTTTCTCATAATTTGCATTTTAACCCTTTGCGTGCCAGCTACGAGATAACTCATAGTGCGTGTCTTTAGCATGGTGCCAACTACGAATATATTCGTAGATTTTGTTGGGCCTCCTATACAAACATTTATTTATTGGCACTACACGTAAGGTCGGATTTTGAACGTTTGGCATTAGCAAAAAAAACACATGATAAAATTAAAGATCAGACTTTTAACGGAAAAAAGATATGACATGACAAACATAAGGTACTTAGTAGTAGTACAAACAAACAAAGGAAGACATAATTACGTCTTTTCTGCAGTAGGAATACAAAATTTAGCTGTAATAAGCTTTAAAACAATGTTTTTGGACATAATGTGCAAAAATAACTTGTTTCTTTGCGTTATAGCCTACGGGATTTATGTTCTACTATGCCAGGTACGATTTATCTCGTAGCTGCTTATATGTATGACGGCATACAGTATAAATATATCAAAATATTCTGGCGCTGAAAGGGTTAATATAATAATCGATAAAGATTTTTCATTTTGATTTAATTTTTCAATATAAATTTACATTGACATGGATGACATTGCCATGATCGCTAGTTGACTTATTGACTGGTAGAGGAGAGTTAGTTATCGATTTCAACCACGCGCCAAAAGAGAGATCTTTGTCACACTATAGGTACCAATCCTCTCGTTTTGTTATCTGTCTAATTTAACAAAACAACAGAACATCCAGGCAGGCGAATTTACTAAGTAAATAGTACACAATAACGATTAACTACATTACTTAATAGCAAGGACGATACATAATAGTTAATTTATCAGTACACTAACCAAGACTTGAGCTGCTTTTTCATACAATACAATAACAAAACGCAATCATTCAAAGCTAAACTCACAAATGACATAGACTAAGTTGAAACATAACTTTACAATAGTCACACAACACAAAAACAAAAACCGGCGGGCAGTTACCAGCGCGAGTGATTGAATTGAGTCAGAACTTGTCCTAAGTCTCAAACAAATTGTCTCACTCACGCACGATCACGACGAATGATCGACGTTACGAAGGAACCCGATTGACTAGGTATTGCGTTATTATTGAATAATGTAAAAGAGAAAGATGTTTTTGAACTGTTGCACACTCCGTTTCACGCAAATTCTGAAAAATCACCTAAATGTCACCTTTTGTGTAGTGTAACCTAGAAGTAACCTGACGGCTCTAAAAATCACCTAAAAGGTTACAAAAGTAACCTTCTGGCAACGCTGGGCGTGGCCCATTGAGTAATAATGTGGTCCATTGAGTAATTTATGTTTTTGAACAATGTTCTGTTCAAAATCTGGCGCAGCGGACCCAGCTTTAGGCTTCGTACGAGGATTTTTTTTTTCTCTTTATTTTTATAGAGAGTTTGATCACATTGATCATGTCACCCTCGAAGTACATATACATGCTTAAGTTACATACCTCTGACTTATACATACCTTAACTATCTTTATTAACATTTTAGCTTCCTCCGACAAAGGAAAGGCTAGAATATTACTAAAGCTTCCAACCATATACATATTTAAATCATACTTATTAACAAAGTCCATTCGCTCGGCTTCGATTCGGACGCACTCCGTCAGAACGTGATATACATCTTCCACCACACTGCACTCTGTGCATTCTGGTGAATTGATTTTCCCCATGAGGGGGGCAAATTTATTTAACGGAATGTGTCCAGATCGAAGCCTCATCATAGTAACTAAATAAGACCTGGTCATGTCCGATCCCTCAAACCACAGTGATCTACCTATGCTGGGCTGAATGGTTTTGTACCAGATCCCTTTGCTCAGTGACCTTTCATCAAAGAACTCTTTCCAGATTTGTTTACATTTTTCTCTAACCAGAGATAAGCGGTCGGTATGGTATGGCAACCAGCTCATAGGTGTCCCGTTATTAAGAGCTTCTCTAGCCAGCTGATTAGCATTTTCGTTCCCGGGTATCCAGACGTGAGATGGTATCCATTGTAGGGTCACTTGTATATTTCTAGCGAATGTTTCTGCCAGTAACTCCAAAATTCGATATGCTATTGGAACTCCTCGGCATTTTAGAGGAAGTTGCAAAATGTGTTGAAGAGCACTTTTCGAGTCGGTTAAAATTACATAACGACCCACCTCCAAAGAACTAACATAAACAAGTGCCTCTGCAATAGCAATAAGCTCGGTGTACATAATCGAAATGTTTGCTGTTATTCTTTTTTGAACAGAAATGCCTGTTTGAGGATCGAAAATGGCCAGACCTGAAATATTATTTTCCTTGGAACCATCTGTGTAGACCTTATAAAAAATGGAATAATTATTAAATATAAAAGTATTACACATAGTGCCAATCGAAGTCGCGTCATAGCTTTTCTTGGGATTTTTTATGGTATTTATACTTGCATGTACATTGGAAACATCTACACTGCTCAACCATTTATCCAATGAAAACATATAACTTTGAGAGCTAGAATGTATAGGCATATCGTTGTATTGTTCATGGATAGTAACTAGAAGAGGTTTTACTCTATTTCTGAGTAATAAATGTTGAAACTGGTCGCTTAAATTGCATAATGCCTGAATAACTTCACTTTCTGTGTGTGATTTTTTCTTTAACCAATATTTGCCGGCAAGATAGTATCTACGTACACTTAGAGGTTGAATATGTAGCTCACACTCCATAACATGTATGGGTGTGCTTCGTATAAACCCTCCCACAACACGTAAGCACTGGTTTTGTACTCTGTCTAATTTGCTTAGGTGCGTTTTAGCACTATCTCCGTAGATACAGCACGCATAATCTAGCTTACTACGAATACATGCAATGTAAAGACGTCTTAGATGTCGAGGGTGTATACCCCAACCAGATCCGGCTAAAACTTTAAAAATATTTAACAGTTTGGACGTTCTTTCCCTAAGTTCATTGACATGTTTGGCCCATCGTAAGGATTTATCTAGCCAAAGCCCTAAATATTTACGTTCATAGGATCTCTAAAAAAGGTTCTCCTAAAAATGCATATTTTACTTTTCGATGAAGATATACTTAGTCCGATTTTACTGAGAATAGATGTTAGTTCATTTAAGGCGGTTTGCAATTTTCGTCACTTAAATATAGCACAAAATCATCTGCATATTGTAAGATGTTTAAGTTTTTAATGTCTTTGCAAACGTTATGCGTCGCGATATTAAAAAGGATAGGGGAAAATGGGTCACCTTGAGCCAGGCCCCGTTGTGTATTTCGACCGATAGAATGATTGTCGAACAAAATTTTGAGCTTTCTTTCCTCGGACCTATTTGGTCCGAGTTTCTTTCCCTTAAAAAGTTCCATAGATATTGACACATTTGTGTACCTACACCGATTTTGTCTAATGTCTCTAACAGATACAAGATATCAACATAATTATAAGCGTTGTCAATATCTATAAAGCACGCTAGTGTAAATTTACGTTGCAGAAACCCAGTTTGAATATTAGACGCTAATTTGGATAGATTGTCTAGAGTTGAGTAACCTCTTCTGAAGCCAGTAGTACCATTGGCCAGTAAATTGTTTTTTTCGACAAACCATTCTAATCTTTTGATTAATACGTTGTGAAATATTTTACAAAGACACGAAATCATAGAGATCGGTCTGAGGGAGGAGGGAGACTGAATGTCGCGCCCTGGCTTTGGAATAGGTATCACATTGATATCGCGCCATTGGTATGGGACAAACCCGTTTTTATAGAATTCATTAAAGAGAGCTGTTAAGATGTCCTTACCGTTGTTAGGAAGATTTGCTATCATCGAATATGATATGTTGTCGCTGCCCGGGGAGGTGTCTTTATGTCGCATACAATGATCCAACTCGTGTCTTAAAATTGGGGCCTCTAATTTTTGACGTGACAACGTCTTATAAATTGGTTTGCCGGGTGACACTTCAAGAAACTGCGTTACGCTCCGCTCACGTTATGCGCTCACAATGAGAGCGAGTGAGAGGCACGCGTCCCTTCCACTCGGGCATGGTTAGCCCGCCTAAGAGTGAAAGGCACGCGTCCCTTCCATATTATTTCATCCTTCTTCCTACTATACGAATGAATATTCACATTAAAATTATTTTACCACTCAAAGTCGTTGTCACGTAAAACTTTCGCCCGTATACCGACTTTACAATTTTTTTGTTTTTAGAAACGAAACGCGCATCTTCTAGAGAGGTATAATCAGGAGTCAGACTTCGAAGAAGCTGACCGGCCATGTTTTCGTTAGTATAAGATCTAGGTCCCTTTTGGCCCTTGAACCATTTCATTTTTCGCAAATGAAAAGTTGTTAAAAGCCGTTTCCAGCTCACTTTTATGCCCAGTCCGCTTGTTCGAAATTTCTTTTTACAATAGGGTTAGTAGAACATACCTTAAAAACTGAGGATGTTTTTATAAAGAGATGATCACTTCCTAAACTCTCGTTTAATATGGACAAGTTAAATTTTAAGGCTATATCTGACGTGACACAGGTAATATCGGGAGCAGATTGTTGTAAAATGTTGTTTACTAGCTTTACTCGAGTAGGCGAACCATTGTTTAGTGTTATAAAATTATTGTCGATCAGAGCATCAAATATATATAAACCTCTTTGGTCAGTCTTACAGGACCAGTTTGAATGGTGCCCATTAAAATCCCCCACTATTAAAGATTTTTTATTTAGAGCGCTGAATAGTAGATCCCAGTTACGTTGATTAGTACGGATAGAGAATACACAATAAACTGATATTATATTTCTTATTTGGTTACAATTAAATACTTGGATACCTATAATTTCAATACCTGGGTTAGTAACGAGAAAATTAAATTTATTTGATTTTATAGATTTGTGTACTAAAATTGCGACGTCACCATATGCATCGTCCCTATCTTGCCGGTAAATATTGTATCCATTTACCTTAATCTGAGTGTCTGGGTCAAGCCACGTTTCACTGACGGCAGCAATGTGGATGTTTTCCTGTGCTAAGAACTGTTCCAGTGCAAGTAACTTAGGTTTTAAGCTTTGAGCATTCCATTGGATTATGTTAAGCGTTATATTTTTTTTTGGTGTATTATCCATTAACAGATAGAAAGTCCAAGAACGTCTGCAACATTGGCCAGTTTAGTATAAAATCTGCAACGACAAGAATCAACCATTCCACACAGTATTTGATCGCTAACTGTACTTTCGATTTAAATGATGCACCCCTTAAAAAGATAACTTCTTTCAGCCTTTTCCACAGTTCACCAATATGAACGGTCTTCTCCATAGATTCTTCCGATGAGACTTCTTTTGCGCATCCAAGATTAGGCTCAGGTGTAAGATTAGCCTCCACTTCCTCATACCAAACATACGGCGACGATGCTCTTGGTTGTTTCTTGTGCGTTGAAAAACCGGAAGATGGTTTTCTTTTACCTTTATGAACCAAAGTTTTTATTTTAACTGCTTCTGCGAATGTGAGAGAATCGGTTGAAGGTAGGTCGGTTGATAATCTAAGGTCTGGGAGTATTTTTTCGTCATTACAGGGCTTTAGTTTTGGTTCTTTAGATCGTCCTAGCTCTGACGGGGCTGGTGTAACATACATGGTAAGTGCTCGTCTATATGTGCAATTAAACTGTGCCATGATGTCCCTTATTTTTTTGTCTTTTATAAAAGCTGGGCAAGATTTATTTAGCGACATATGGCTGCCTTTGCAATTAACACATAAAAAGACTTTGGTCTCACAATTTGCGTGTTCGCCGCAGCATTTTGGGCATACAATTTTATGAGAAGGGCACTTGTTGGTAGTGTGACCAAGCTTCCAGCATCTGGCGCATTGCGAGACTGGGAATACGTAGGGGTCAACTTTTATGCGCAATCCATCAACTGTAACGTAGCTAGGAAGAGATGCCCCTTTAAAGCATAAACGCACCGATTCAGATATACTCCATTCATCTTTTTCTTGACTGCAACGCTTAAGACGATAGACAGAGAGTATTTGTGATGCACCAGGACACGTGATACATTTTATTATTTCTGTTTCATCCATATCTACGTCTACGTTTCTTATTACGCCATATGACCTTGTTGTTTCCATAGCTCGATTGCATCTCCATTCCCTTTTTACCAGTTCCTTGCTCGATTCTAACTTATATGCACTCCCTTCGTCATTAAAGTCCACCCTGACTTTATAGGGTGTAACAAATTTAACTTTTTCAATGTTTTCTAACCCAAGAGACTTAAATATTTTCGCCAAAGCAAATAATTTTGGCATTTTTTCGTTAGACGAAATGTATATTTCAATATTTATGTTTTTAGGTTTCTTTTCTTTTGATTTAACCACTGTCCACTCCTGCTTGTCTTCTTCTCTTCCTCTTTTTATAGGTCTCATCGATTCCTGTATGCTTTCTTCCATGTGTAAAAGATTATCCTTGCTTCCCATACTGTTTTTCACACTTATTTATTGCTCACTCAAATAATCATCGCTCTGCAGTGAGTTACATTTGTTTTCGTCTTCAAATTCAATGTCATTCATCGTGTTCAAAGGTTGGTTGAAAGGTTCAAAGAGATCGAAGCGCATCGCTAAGTAATCGGTCCGCCACCGGCCGACAGATACCAAACTGGTTTTTTGGAACAAAAGAAATCGGAGCGCTCACGCGTAAACAACTATTAGCCTACTCTAATCGCTGCCTACACCACACACGTATAACGCATACGAGTGCCGTAGCGAGACTGCGTACGAGGATGCCGTCAAATTACGGCATCGTAACCAATCGTACTATGTTGCCGCTTGTGGCACTCTATTCACTGCCTACACTTTGTACTAGGATGCCGTAATGCAAAGATGGGCGATTGTTACTGATTCCAACAATCGAATGATTTGATACAACTAATATTAACAATCGAATACAAAAACAATCGATCACTTATTTGCAAATTCGAATGAAACCGCTAGTTCACTTATTCACTATGCCATTCAAAATTGGTCTTTATCTATCGTATCATAAAGTCTACTTTTATTTGATATTCGAAGGAACTATCGAATAATGCAATGGCGCGATTGGCGGAAATGCAAAAAGAGCAAACGCTATGATTGTTTATACTTCTTTCTTTCTCTCCTACACACTTGTTTCGTTTATCTTTTTATTCCCTCGTACAAGTTAGTTCGATAGTTTGAATATTCGACTAGATAAACTAGTAGTAATGAAATTTGAATCGGAAGGAATGAGACGACGCTATACATTTTTATTCGCTTCTCGCTTATATTCAAAATCGAATGATTTGTAAAGTTATTCGAATAATTCGAATGACTTCTACAATCGAATAATTTTATTCGAATAATGTCATTCACAATCGCCCATCACTACCGTAATGACGGCATCGTAACCGATCGTACTAGAATGCCGCTTGTGGCACTCTATACTCTTTCCACAGTCAAAAATTTATACGAAAAGTTCGTAAAGGGTAAGTTGGGCCTGTGTCAAAATGACAAGGCAATAATGCCCAATTGTTATAATGACCAGTTGTCATAATTCGTGTCGCGTAGCGGTGAAAGAACACTACCACCCCCTCTCTTCCCTTGGATGTCGTAAAAGGCGACTAACGGACTAAAGATTGCACATACGTCTAACAGCATAGAGCGGCGATAGGGTCACCACCTGTCACGCTAAGCACATGTGCAGTCGATATTTGGTGAAAAGTGGACTTTGGTAAAGGACTGGGGGGAAATCGCACTAAATAATCTCAACCAAACCACAACACTGAACCTCAGCCGTTAGACTTTACTTCTAAAGTGCTATCGCGTTTGACACACGTGATAGCGCTATGGTCGGTGGAAAGGTTACGGTTCAGTTGTGGTTTGGTTGAGATTATTTAGTGTGATCCCCGCCCCCCCCCCCCCCCCCCCAGCTTTTGCTGTCCTCTTTGACTAACCTTTCGGCGATAATAGTCGTGATTACGTAGGGTGACAAGTAAAACTGCAATTGCATTATGAGCTAACAAGAGATAATGAGAATTTAAACATATTTTGTTATTAAAAATCAGTGTTTGCATCTAAATCTTTGAAATGGTGGTGACTATTAAAATAAAGGATATCTTACTTAACCGGAAATAAATTTTATAAAAAAGTTCACAACTCTATTAGTAATTAATAAAAATGTACTTAAGGAGTTTTACCTGTCTGTAGGTATCTCCTGTACAGATATTTAATGAAACTACAAAATGTTATTAGATTAAAAATGTCTTAAAAAAACAACTATTAATTTGAATTATCATCACTATCATCAAATGAAGCACGCAAGCTGAGCCACCACTTGATGATGGCAAACTTTTGTACCATTGAATTAGTTCCTCTGGTATTTGACAAGCATTGCACAGTTTGACAAGGTCTCCTTTTTTGCTGCAGACAAAGGTAGCATATTGTGACGTGTGACAGACGAATGATGTCATTCAAAGAATGATGGCGGGCAATGCGGCCAGCGCTCCGTGCACAGGACTGCCAGGGGTGGCCGCAGGTGTCTCCCAGTGCGCCACAACGACAATGATGGGGATGATACTGGGGGCGCCAAGACGCAGGGCAGTGGCCAGGCGAAAAGTACTGCGGACTAGCAAAGTACCCGTGTTCAATGAGGGTAGCCTGTAACCAAAGACCCGACTCCCATCTGCCTACAGCTAAAAAGCGGCCACGCTCTGCGGAACAAGAAGACTTGTTGATAAGGTTATTTCGCAACAGTTCGCAGAGCGGCCCGTCCCAAAGCCTTTGGGAGGAGGTGTTGGCTGGACGATCAGAACACGGGCAAAGATGTCTCGGACATCAGTCTGTACGAGATTGGTATGGCTCTCAAGAAGCTTAGGAACAGCAAGGCATCGGGTGCTGACGGAATTACGGCTGAGCTTCTGAAAGCAGGCGAAATACCGGTACTCGCAGCTCTTCAGAAACTACATAATTCCGTCGTACTCGGAGGTAGAACGCCAGAAGTGTGGCATGAAAGTGTGGTTGTGTTGTTCTTTAAGCTTTATAAGCTGTTCTCGAGAGTTTTAACTAATCGTCTCGCACGCAAGTTTGATGACTTTCAGCCAATTGCACAAGCCGATTCCACCTGGATTCCACGCAGGCATCGAAAAGGAAATAATTGAAGTTCGTTCCAGTATTTTGTTAATAAGTGGTAGGGAAGCATGGACCGAGGACAAGAACGCCGGGAGGGAAACGTCAGTACTTTTACGGATACCCAGGCCATCGAATCTAAATATTGGAAATGATGCTTGGGTCCAAGAGCGGTCGTAGAAGTTAATGTTTAAAATGGAAGAGAGTATAAGTTTTAAGGTGCTATCTAAGCTGGCAAGAAGGTCAGGGAACTTCCACAGCTGACAACACAGCAAGACATAGGTACGTGAACTTAAAAACGAAAAGGGAATAGCGTATTAAGTAAAAAGCCATGTGACTGTTAATTTTGAAAAGGCGGACTAATGTATCATTAAAATTTTGTAATTTTGCTGTTATAAAATTTTGGGAGGAATCACACACGTTTATGTATACTTTGGTTGCAATAAAACTGACAAACTTTAATTTAATTGTTACACTTTATAACTTTAATAGGTACGAGTATTTACAAGTTCATTATTCTGTTTTTGAGCTTCTTTTAATGATAAATCAACCATTAATTTACCCCTTGAATTATTTTTATTCATAATTCTCTAATAATATTCACTTTTCTCATAAGTATCGAACAAAAAGCCGCGAAACGAATAATACTGACATTGACATTAGTGACGTGCGGTAGTTGCTAGCTTCACTACCTACGTTGCCAGCACAATGTCATTAAGTACCTACATAATGAATTTTACCTGCCTGTAATTTTGTTCATAGTAGTAGATAGTGACAATTTAAATGTTTTAAATGGCAAAAATGGGGAAGTATGTTCTTAGTGACTTTTTCTTGCAAACGGTTAAGCTAAAACAATAAACTTAGTGTAAAAAAGTAATTTTCCCAAAAATTGTACTTAGTGAGTTTTTCTTGTCACCCCACGATTATATGTATGTAAAGACAAGAAAACATAATAAACATAATTAATTTTAATTTTTTAACAAGGTTCTTCAATGAACTTTACATACTTATACATTTCGTAAAAAGAAAGCCTGTTAATGTTTCCGTGGAATGTCTATTTCTAATTTATGTATTTTATAAAAACGTACGTAGATTCGGTGGGTGAAGTACGGTGTATGGAAAAGGTTTAAAGTACGTAGATCTACTACGCAAAAATACGTAGAGTTGGCAACACTGCAACCACGCACGACACGACGGACGACGGACGTCCACCACGACACGACATTTTGTTCATGTTGGTTTGGTTCATTCATGTTTGTTCGTTCATCATCCATTTTGGTTGGCGTCGTCAAATACCTACGTAATCAATATTATTTTCCTGAGGTAATTTCTTTGTTCTGCATGCGAGAGCATGTAGTGATTAGGCAGTGATGTTATTATACTGAAATTAAATAATTCTGAAATACTAATCTGCTATTGAGCAAAGCAAATGCTCAATAATTCAGCAGCTCAAGACAATTTTACCAGGTCAGTATTTGTCATCTGTGATAGTGTATTTTGAAAATCATTTGATAGACGTAGTAGCATTTCGCTGATTTATAGTGTTCACAAATCTGTTTATGTAATAATGTATGTGCTGATATCCGTTTCATGAAATGAAATGAAAATTCTTTCACTTGGTTTTTTGGTTTAAGTATTTATAAAATAGGTACTAGGTAGGTCTCTAAGGTCTTCATTTGTATCTCTTGTAACTGTTTTGCTATGAACAGAACGCGTTATTTAAATTTCCAGATTTATACTGCAATAAATCCTAGAATATAATTTATTTTATGACTAATTTCATTAGTATAGGAAATTAATTAGGTGTTAAAGGTCAAAATGTCTCCCAAGAATACAGAAGTAAGAATTCATTTTAAACATGCCAATGATAAAAGAAATAGGGTTAAAATATGAAACAATATTATTATACTTAAGAAATGAGAACTATGTTTTATGCACCATTTACACTGAGACAATACTTGAGACAATCCACTAAGCCAGTCCAATAAGCCAATCTAATGAAAAGCGCAAAAATTTGTGCATTCATTAACACATAATCCAGCCGACGACATAATCCAGGGTGGAGGAATTGCTTTGAAGGCTAAGTTCAAAAATGTTTTTATTTTAATGCTTAAAAAGATTTTGAATATGTTAAAAGAAGAAATTTCTCCATCGCCACTCGACTGTGAGGTGGCTGAAATTACAGCCAGAAATTACCCGCAACTAATTATTTAAAAAAAATCCTTACACACTTGAGGAAATAGACATTCTTGATCTCGGTAAAGAGATATGAATTTTAACGTCATTTTGGATGTCCATTTTGTTAAAACCATGGTTGGTTATCACCAGAACATAAATAATCAACACCCAAAACAACATGTGTGTGCGGCTATTGAAAATAAATAACTGGTTGAACTATTGGAATGGCTCACTGGCTCTGATGCTAGATTTACAAGGATCCAATACTTGAGACAATCCAATATGCCAGTCCAATAAGCCAATGCTAATGCTATGCAAAAACGGCTTGAGGACAATCCAATGTAGTGGACTGTCTCTATTTACACGATGCCAAAATTGGACTGGCTTAGTGGATTGTCTCAAGTGTTGGCTCCATGTAAATCCAGCATAATGCTGGATTTACACGAAGATAATACTTGAGACAATCCACTAAGCCAGTCCAATAAGCCAATGCCAATGCTAAGCAAAAATGCCTTGAGGACAATCCAATGTAGTGGACTGTCTCTATTTACACGATACCAATATTGGTCTGGCTAATTGGATTGTCTCAAGTATTGGCTCTGTGTAAATCCAGCATAACGCGTTCACACGAAGCCAATACATGAGCCAATCCACTGGGTGAGTGGTGGGGGAAGCATTGGTGCCAGCAAAGTAGAAATCGTTCTATGGACTGGCTTGATCAATGGCTTGAGGACAATCCAATATAGTGGATTGTCTCAAGTATGTATAAATGGTGCATTACACTTAGAATGTGGCGCACCACTAGACACAATAGGAATTCATTTGTTAAGCACTGCGCACTGATCAGTGCATAACTGCAGTTGGAAGGTTAACAGCAAAAAGATCATAATAATATAAAAAGTCTTTACATTAAACATATACATTAACTAGTGTTGTGCTTTTATTTAGAAACCTTTTTAAATACATAAATAGCACACCCAACTTTAATTCAGTTACTAGGTATTTATGATTTTGATAATTGAACATTCTGAATAATACACTATAAGATTGTGTTTGGTTTCAGTTTAATAACTAAATATATATATATTTATATATTAAGATTCTAATAACTCAACATTGACATCATTAAGAATCTATCAGATGTGGTTTTGTTTTATTAGCTTCACTTGATGGATGCGTCTGGATTAGTTATTTTACAACATAGGTACCTACCTAAGCAAAAAAATAATAACTTACTTATTTTATTTAGCCAACTTTTTCGATAAAGTAAATTTCTGATATGTCAAACAAATGGTAGCATTCAGAATGATAGGTAGGTACAGTTGGAAGTTATCCAATAAAAAAAAATTTTTTTATAAAAGATGTTACAAAATAAATCAATTGTTGTTTGTGATTTGTGATACTACCTACCTATATTGTTATGACATAACATATTGCATTAAATCCTTCCTATTAAGCTGACACATGAGTTTTTCAAGTAAGTGTGGTACATATTTAAAATTAGCAATTCCTTAGGCAGAGTATCATCTGATAATTGGATATGAATGTAAAAGCATGAAAAGTACTGTGTAAGTATTGATTTGATTATAGTTTTGGTGACCTAAATAATGTTATTTTAGTTCTAAAAATCTTGATATTTTATGATTTGTATTTACAGTTGGAGGTGAGAAGAAAAAGAAGAGAGAAGTAATACTTACATTTGTGATAAAGTTTATGACCGTTTAATGGTCATAAACTATCAAGTGTAGTGCATCAAGATGGAATTGCCTGACTGCCCACCAGGAGCAGAAGGTTATGAAGACTCTGTTATTGAAGTACCCAAAAAACCCAAGATAGAAGAAAAAAGTTGTACTAAGGTAAATACCAATTTATATTATTAACCATTTCATACCTTCAAACTCCAGTCTTAAAATAAATGTGTTATATTCTAAGACTTTCATTAAATGTAATAATTATTATCAAAATTATGTTTGTCTGGGAATTTGAATGATGGCTATGGAACCAACTTCCCCAATAGCTTTTAAATCATTGTTTTTGAACAACATTTTTAACTGCAACCTTTGTAGGATCACTGCTATTTATGAAGATTAAAAATCAGGTTGGTAGCCTGTTCTTAATAAATCTTACTATTTTGATAATTATATTCAGACCATCATATATTCATTTATTAGGGGTTAAATAATTGGTGTAGGAGTTGAAAAAAAGTTATTTATTAAAAATAAAGATTTATTTACATTTAGTTATATGTACCATGTGCAGACAACCAAGGAGGAGTTCTAAGCCTCGGAGTTATAGGTTTGATGCCCTATCATGATGTCCTAAAAATCAGCTTATCCCCATGTACTTGAGATCTAAATTAAGTTCAGATTTAATCATGAGGTAGATCACAATGTGAGAATATATTCAGGACATTTATCACACAGCTTTTTTATATCATATTTTATAATGTTATTTGTAAGGTCTCTGTAGTTATTTATTTAATACGGGTATAATTAATTACACAGCTAATGACAACATGTTGAGTTCTAGATACACATAATATTAAATATATGTGTCTTCCAGTTTGGTGTAGGGTTAAACTTCTCCAACTGTAAAACCCATTGTCTTTTCGGATTCTTACTAGGATCGTGCTTTATTATATTCTTATTTATGTATTTATTTTTAAGCCTTATTTGGCAGACAGAGCCGCAGTATAAAATCTCCCAAGTTTGGGACTATGTAGTTAGTGCATTTATTTTATCTTAGTGTATGGCTGTGTTTTAGTTTAGGGTTACTAGATCTTCTAAAACTACTTTGCATAGTATACACTATGCCTCTGATGATGCACAAGGTGTTGCAAGCGTTGATAGGGTGTGGTTACAACACTCTCATCAGGCTTACTGTAAAATATTATTCAGCTTCATCTATTTACTAAAGAACTCTATATTATACAAGACAAGATTATTTTTGGAATTTTAATTGGACTTTGAAATTTTTTTTAATATATTCTTAATTGCTATAACAACCCTTAAATACTTGATCACAGTAAACATAAAAACTCAAGTCACACACAATAAAAAACCCAATAAAGAGATGAAACTTATTTATAATGAAGTATCATGACTTTGTGCTCTTTGGTCAGTTTTTACACAAAAGGCAAATGTATGTGAAGCTAAAGATTGATTAATAGTTTTAATCTATATGTTACTGTAAAAACTACAAAAAGAAGTTGTGCAAGCCCTATCCTGAATCCTTATGAAGGCCACTGACAGCTTTCCCTATAATAAATAATGGATTATTGCCATAAAAAATAACGTATTGTATTGTTTAAGGCTCTTATTCAAAAATCAAACTTAAAATCAAATCCATGCTTGAATACAGTTAGAAAAGGATAGCATTATATGCAATGCAAATAGCACCATCCCTTTCTAACTGTACTCAAGCAGAGATTTGAGTGTGAGTTTGGTTTTAGAATACGAGCCTAAAAGTATTTATTTGCATTTTCCACTACCAGTTATTGTTGTAATATTAGATAGGTACTTATGGTTAAGTGTTCTGTTCTTTATTTGAGCGAATGACTGAATGCGTAATAAAATATAACAATAAGTGATGATATCAAAAAACCATCTAAAAAAGTCTGACTTTAGAACAATGTGCGAATTGAAACAATTTGACGTAGTTTACCTCGTGCTGTGCTGCGTAAAACATAAAATATGTCTCACAAAGTTGCGTTGCGTTTCGGGAACATATAAATCTTTCGTACCACACGCGACGGCGGCTCGGTAAGTATACAAAACAACAGCAATAAATATATGATAAGAAAAATAAAATTAACTAATAATGTATGTAACTGTTTTATTTATGTGTTCAACCCCATGACATGACGCTTTAGGATGACTTATTTTTAGATCCTGTGATATGAGTTGAGTGGAGTTTGTTACGAATTTACGTAACATCGGTGTGCGTGGTCGCGTGGACTGATGAGTAATAGCATTGTTTGTTTGGCAGGCTGAGCAAGAGTTTAAGGAGCATTTGGAAAGCTTGAAGATCAGGGTAGAACATGGCGAGGTGCGGTGCATGGTGGAGCGGCGCGGGCGCGACATATCGGGCAAGTGGATCTACCTGTGCTATCCCTGCGCCGCCGTCTGCAGCGGGGAGAGCATTCTACAGGTTGGTACTATCAGCTACTCCCATAATATACCGATACATACATCAATAAATACTAGTCCAGTCCACATTAGACCAAAGTTTCACAGAAGTGGAACACACAGCGTCCATTGTGGGAGACTTGAGACAGTCGCCGCCGTGACAGACTGCACACCCGCAATAATACTGTCATCTGTGGGCAGAGTAGAAGCTGAAACACTTTTTATGGATTAACTCGCGTTTAATTTACTATTTACATAGTTTTTATATTATCCTGACGTTTCGAACCCTTTACAGGGTCCGTGGTCACAGGAAGGCTGTGATCTGATGACTGATGTCTCCCTGTGACCACGGACCCTGTAAAGGGTTCGAAACGTCAGGATAATATAAAAACTATGTAAATAGTAAATTAAACGCGAGTTAATCCGTAAAAAGTGATTCATTTCAATGTGTAGTGCTCGCTTAAACCTCAGAAAACAAAAGGGTAGAAGCTGTTTGTTGTAGGTGTTTTGTGTGTCAATCTTACTCTGTCATAGTTTACTAGAAAATATATTAATAAAGTGTTTTAACTCCAAATATAAGTATCAAGGTTCCTGTTGAATGTCCTCTGCCTGTTTCAGACTCATATTTCTGGGAAGAAGCACAAATCAAAGCTATCGATGAGGAATATTTGGCCTCAAAGCATATTTGATGAGCACCCATATGTGTTGAGTGAGAAAGGCACAAACAAGGATAACAATGGCGGTGGTAAGCTTAACTTAATCTTTACTAATATTATAAATGTGAAATTGTATTTGTTAGAAGTGATTTTTGCATAGATCTGGTTGGTGCGGTCGTCATTGGGCAATAGGCTGAATTAAATAAAACACTTGATGCGAATCTACGATCGTTTTTAAACGGTTTTATTTAGCTTGTCCTGTTTGTTGTTGTTGGGTCAAAGGACAATGCCCACGGCCCATACATTTAAAATCCTGGCAATGAGTTAGCTTATATAAAATGAGCTTGGTAGCCAAATGTATTGTATATTTACTGTTTATTGGTCTAAATTCAGATTTTTTATTAAAAGCCAGAGTTATGTGAGAGAAAGTTTAAAAATAACAATTTTAAGTTTGTGGTTGGACATTATAAATAATAAATAAAATGCGTTTATTTTAACCAACATGGGATCATAATCATGTACAAAATCAAATAATAAAAAAAAAAAGCTTTTTTTGAAGTTTTTCGGCATATTACAATCCTACCTAAACGTGTTTTAGACCACTTTTGTTTAAATTAATCATCCACAACACATTTATTATTAAAGAAGCCAATAATCAAGACTATTCCATGAGTTTCATTATACTAAAAATAACGAATCTCACCACCAAAGACAATGAGTGTGAGAATGAGTGACAGAAAGAGCTGACAACTGACAAGTCAAAAATACGTTTTTTTTTAACCCTTGTTAAAAGCCGTTTAATCAATTCATAATGATAAATTATTGTGTTAAAAAATTATTCATAAATCGGTAATTCCATGATAACAATTTTTAAAAAGGAGAACTAGAATATAGTTTTATGAACATCAAATTAATTGATAATTTTTTAACGTTAACAGTTAAAAGGCGGAACGAAACGCTTTGAGTGGCAGAGTGCGTTCAAAAACCTGGAGTTGTGTCCAACCATAGGAAAATAAAACTTAGTATTGTATTTTTTTCTGACTTTAAAGGGAAATTATGATAGCATGGTTAGATTAACTGAGTTTTGAGCTATTTTTGCCAATACAATTTATATTAATACATTCTCAAAACAAAACCGGTCCAAAATAAGTATCCTTTAGTACTTACACTTTTAGACAAAATTTTGCCCCCTTCCTGTTGACCAATGGGCGATTTTCATAGATCAAAAAAAAAAAGAAATTGGTTCGTAAATGACTTCATAGATGGCGCTTAGCATAGATTAGTATGGCGCTTAGTAAAAGGCGGGTCCATGAAGAACACGTGTATGGCTACGTAATATTTATTCCATTCCAAAATATAAATAGGTCCTGGAGATCCTGAATAAAAATTTGTAAGTACTATGTTTTTATTTTTTTGATAGACAAGCAAAAGTGTAGACAGCCCTTAGGTAGGAACGGGTCGGCTTTCATAAAACGCCATCTATCGAGTATTTTTGAACTAATTTTTATTTTTTAATTTGGGCTGTCAGAAAATCGCCCATTGATCTAAAATTTGGTACACACCTTTACTTCTGATGACAATACAATTATGTACGAGTTTATTCAGTATCATTGTAAATCCAAAATGACCACCATCACAAAAAAGCAGATTTCATATTTCTGTTTATGTATTGAGCAGTCTAACTCGACTGCAACAAATTATTGACATTATAGAAACCTTGTAATAATGAGGCACTAAACGAACTAAATAGAATGAGAAATATTAAGTAACAAAATAAAAAGTAAAAACTTGAAAATAAGAAAATCAGGTAAATATTTTTTTTTTACTTAAACTGTTTTATTGAAAAGAAAGATAATGATTATGTAGATAATGTACTAAAAACTACAAAATAATTAATAAGATCCTAGGCACCAGTCATCACACCACTCTCCTCATCACTTCACTCCGTTCATATAAATGCTGATTACACATTTATACAGGTTACGCTAACACCCCACGATTTTATTTTTCGTCTGATCAATGCCCCTGAAAAGTGATGAAGAGAGTGGTGTGATGACTGGGTGCCTGGACTTTTTTAATTATTTTGTAGTTTTTAGTACATTATCTACATCATTATCTTTCTTTTCAATAAAACCGTAAAACTTAATTTTTTTATTTTTTTACTTATTATCTACTGTATCGTGACGTTTCGAATCTTTTCGAGGGCGCTATGGTCTTAGTAAAGCGGGGCTATATATTTTACAGACCCGTCTTCACATAACCTGATCTATGCAGGAAAACACGTCTGTCGTGTCCATTACTTTGTTTTGACGTGAAGAAAGTGCTACAAACACAATTTTGTAGTATTAATAAAGTTATGAATAAAATGCTTCGTAGTAGGTAGTTATGTATAAAATTATTGTTAATTGTTTGCAAAAAAATGAAATGAAAATAAAATGCTTCCAAACAAAAAAAGTGAAAAAAAAATTGTTTATGTATAAAGAAAGAAGTAAGTATTTATAAAGAATAGAAGTCATAGAAAGAAAAAGCTCCCGTTGCTTGTACCAGAGTAGCTATAGCCCCTTCGTACACAAGGCTACGCAATACTTCGATACTCGACGATTTTAGTCTCCAAGCGACTACCGCCATACAAATTGGAGTCGCGGGACGAATGTCGGCGACGCGACTTGTGTACGAACCTCAATGGATTTGTATGGCGGTAGTCGCTTGGAGACTAAAATCGTCGAGTATCGAAGATTTGCGTAACCTTGTGTACGAAGGGGCTTACTGGGGGATGTGTACGTGATGCGTTTTTGCTTGAATAGTTTTTCGGTGCACTAGAAGCACCGGAAGTTTTCTAGGGACTAGCATCATGCAAGTGTAGCCCTGTAACTTACAATTTAGTTGTTGGGCGCGTGGCATATATTCGCACACGTACTTATACAAACTTATGCAAAAAGTTTTTTCATGCAGAATTTTGTGTACTCTTTGGCAACACATAAAATTGCATTAAGTTTATTTCTATAGATTACAAAACCGCGTTCTGTACCGCTTTTAAATTAATTTTCTTTACTACTATACTATTTGCCGTACTGAGAGACGTCAATTTAGTTTTGATGACAATAGTTAAATGTTTTTCCTCTCTATTTAGCACTACTTATATATGAGAAAGTGACATCAAGAGACTTAATTGTCATTAAAACTTAATTGACGTCTCTGAGTATGGCAGTTACTGCCGTACTCAGAGACGTCAATTAAGTTTTAATGACAATTAAATGTCTATCCTTCTCTATTTACCACTATGCATGAGAATGTGACAGCAAGAGACTTAATTGCCATTAAAACTTAATTGACGTCTCTGAGTACGGCAGTTAGACTTGTGCTATTTTTCACTAAGGTTGACCAATCGCTTAACATTTGTTTTATTTTAGCAACCGAGATAATCCTGCAGAAGATGGCGGAAGAAGTGAACTACCACAACAACCCGTCAGAGCTGGAGACGAAATACAACAAGTACAGGAACGTGCGATGCCACATCCAGGACGACATAGACAAAGTCAAGTGAGTAGCTGTTTATTTGTTTTAAATGTTGATTTAATATACCTACTTATTTAAATTTAAATAGAAATATAAATATACCTATTATGTAGGATCCCTACATCAGCTTAGGTATAATTCAAGGAGCATTTAGGCTGGCCAGCCTTTGTATGTAGGTATGTAGTTAGTTGACCCACCAAAAATTGGTATTGCAAAGTTTCTTTTAATTTTAGAACTAGAACTTTATTCAGTAGAGAATAAGTTACTTGAGCATATCTTGACTACAAGGTTGCTTTTACAAACTCTCACACAGATTAAAATTTCAATTAAGAAGTCATCTGAATAGCCTATTACCGTTTTCTGTCGCCAAGCAGCTATGCTTTACATTGCTGCGATCTGGTTTGATCCAGTGCAATTGCATGGCATAATATGGCATAGAGGTGATACCCTCTATGCCACTATACATGAGGCCATATGCTCCTTTGTCGACTCACAAGAAATCTAAACCTCTTTTAACTTTCCGCTTTCTTAACCACTAACATTCTTTCAAGTATAGAATATAACTTAAAATTAAGACTATTAGTTAGACAGATTAGTTCCTGTTTCTCCGGATTCTTGTTTTGTCGGAAATATTAATGTACAATAATATCACCTAGGTAAAGAAAACATGTAGTTATATTTATTATTGTATGAATTACTATTTTGTTGCCACTGTCGGGCATAACTTAAATGACTTACCTACTTAGAAATGGGTTCGATTCATATTTTCTGGTCTGCCTTTAATAAATAAAAGGCAGACCAAAAAAAATATATTTATTCATCTATTAAAATAGATAGGTAAAGCCGCGATATTTCTATAGTTTTCCTTCCAACAAAAAAAATCCGACGAACCAAGAATCCGGCGAATCAGGAACTAATCGTTAGACACAGCATGGCCTGCTGTGTCTCCTACCACAAATTATGAAATTTCTTCAATAAATTGGAATTTTATTATTTGAGTACTTATAGTTATAATCATTAATATTGATTGGAGAAATTTGTCGGTTTTGGGTAACTCAAACCCGCTGGCGTGTGTGCCAGGGAGTTTCCGGTCGACCACTTTACGGCTTTATTTGCTTGCACACGATCTATGCGCACGCTACTGCTATCGAGGTCACCGTCGCTTTACCACTTTGCAGAAGTTTTCGTATGAAGCGCGCCGCCCGCCCGGGTGCGTGCCCGTACCAAATAGACGACGCGGTGTGCAAGGGATTTTGACCTTTAGACTGGTAAAGCGACGGAGTCCGCCATTGTACGTTCGGCCGGCGCGCCTCCCAGGCAGGCGTATTGCACTAAAGGTTGCCGCTCGGCTCGCACGCTCCATACGTCGCGCGTCGTAATCGTACTTAAATATATCGATGAGTGGAAACCCTACGCTAGCGCGCGCTCTTGGCGACGGAGTCCGCGATGGTACGTAGACGCGGTGGGAATGGAGTGCAAGCGAATATCGAGCCGCCGCGGGTTGCGGTCTGCTAGCGGGCGGGGGTGCATCGCCCTCCCCGCGCTGTAACGCCCCGCTGACACCTAAAATTCGGTACAACGACGCGACTTGTGACTAACTTCACGGACTGTAACTCCCTCGACTGCACACGCCAGCTGGTTGAGTTTCCCAAAACTGTCAAAATTCTTTAATCGATATTTATTTATTTATACACAAAAACAGTTCACAAACCATGACAGATACTTAAAATTAATCTTATACTTTAAACACACGTTAGCTTGAAACCTATAAAACTTGTGCACAACATTTACATAAAATATATAAAGTTAATTACGATCGATAAGCATACAGTAAACCAATATATATTGATACTTATACTCTAACTATAAAGTTTAAAGTGTCGGGAACTTCGTCGACTGTGAAATATAGCATGGACACATCCGCAGGGCGCCGCTAGTGGGCGTGGAGTACCTGGTGGAGCACCCGCCCGAGGAGGCGCACTACGAGCCCAGCTACATCTGCACGCTGTGCTCCAAGCAGGGCCACCCGCGCACCATCATCAACCACATGACCTGCTTCTGGCACCGGTTCCACTACCTCGTCAGTATTATTTTAAACTTTCATTTTCCATTATAAATAATCATTTCTTTATTGCTGAATCCCGTTTAAATATTTTACTTGTAAAATATGTAGTTGTAAACTAATTGACCAACAACTCTCTAAAGCTCTGGTGTTCTCCAAAAGCGGTAACAACATTAAGTCGGCCGTATCAACGGCGCGGCGATGACCCGTTGAATGTTAGAAACCTCAAAACGTTCGCAGACTCTTCAAATCCGTAAAGACGGCTGTCATGCTAAAGATAGCACCGCTGTTTTACGTTACGGTATCTAAAAACGCTGTCATTTAGTTTATATGGTCAACGTTTTAGTGATGTCATTAACCGTCTTATTTTTTTTTTTTTTTTTTTTTTTTTATTGTTCAAAACATATAAAATACAATTTTTTACATTTAATATCCTCAGCAAAAACCTCGTGGGTTTATGTGCCTTGGAGAGTTCGAAATAAATTTTTTCTACTTACTAACTTAATCTTAATAAAAATAAAAACACAATATCAACATCTGCCGGAGCACTCGCACCAACAGCGGCCGTGGTCAGTGTTTATAGCTACAATTCGCACGATGGTAAGCAGACGACCGATGAGAGATGACCGATGTTCCTGCGAGTGCTCCTCACACTAAACAATACTATTTTAACCACATTCATAATATAAAATCAGGTTCATTTTTATCTATAAAATATTTTTTTAATGATTTTCTAAAATTAGGGTTATTTAAGTATATATTTTGCATATTTTGTGGTAAGGTATTTAGTACTTTAGGTAATATATATTTATAGTTTCTCGCGCCGTACAAGTTATTATACTTATTCATTTTAAACTGGTAATTGTTACCTACATTTCTTAATCTTTCATCTCGTGTATACATATCTAATTTTTTTTCTTTTTTTTTTTTTTTTTATTACGACCGTCATGTAGCGCCACCGCTTTTGGAGGAACGCAGAGCTTCGTCTTATTAATAAAAATGGCCAAAATGTTACACCTCGGTTTAAAGTGACGCTGTCTCGTTTTGTTGAAGAAAACAGATAGAGACAGCGTCAATTTAATCCTAAGTGTAACTTTAATCAACGTTTATTAATAAAAGCGTTAGAGACTTGTTCAATAGTACGAATGTCCCCTTTTTATTATATCTTTTACTTACTTTGCGGCGTAGCGACTCAAAGTGGGTCTTGTTTGGCCTCCGAAATAAGCGGTTTGCGGTTCCGATTTATTCATCATATACTGTTTGCGAAAAACACCTTTTAAATTATACTACCACTTATTCTAAAATTAATTAATTAAACTTTAAATACATAAAAGCAAAGTGGATGCGTATGTTTGCCCTTAGATCGCTGGGTACACTAGTTGGGAATCTGTCCGGGCAGAGCTTGGCGCGGTCGCAGGCACGTAGTGATGCGCGTAGACAATATCCTTACTACATAATTAATATGACACACGTCGTCGTGTCGCCACCGCTCGTCACTCCTGCAATAAGATAATTACTTTGAAGTGTATAATTTTCTCATCAATTTTAATAAATGTATTGATCATTGTACAGGGTGGAGGCTAACTACTCAAAATGCAGGATTTTCCTAAAGGTTGATTCACATATATCAGTGAAGTCACAGTTCGGACACAGTACTGGCACAGTGTGAAATATTCTTTTATACATTCTCTATGAACGTATCCCCACTTATCAGTGTCAGTGACGACACAGTGCTCTCAGTGTCAGTGCCGGCACCGACAATCACGGACGGTATTCGTTGCCAACGATATTTTTTGTCGGATCACTGACGCCGGCGACGGTAAAATGGAGGACGATACTTGACGACGGACACGTTTTCACTGAAGCAGTACTGACATGTGTGAATTGAATTAATGACGCAACACTGAAGCACGGATACTGGTAGGCTACTCTTGAAACAAAATTACATTAATCAATTTCCAATCACAAATCTAAAAAATGTCAAATGGCACTTTTGTAAGCGACAATAGCGCCACATTGGAATTAAATTGCGTAGAAATTGATTGAACAAATAATTGTCGAGATGGCGTTCCGGAATTATCTTTACTTATCCCAATATCGATACATATTAATCGCATTGGAATCGTATTAAGATTGAGTTTGCGTTCGAGAGTAACCCCCCTGAACTGTGCCGGCACTGCGTCGGACTGTGACTTCACTGATATGTGTGAAGCAACCTTAATTCGGGTATTAGCCCGCCATAGTCTATCCTGCGTCCCAACTTTACTGTGCTCTAGTTGATCTGTGTGATTTTATGTTAACCTACCTACATTGTAAGGTTATATTATTTTGATGAAGTCGATAAGATTCGGGACATCCGTTCCCCCAGATGCGTCACTTCCCCAAGGCGGGCGGCGTGCTGGCGCCCTTCAAGGCGCAGCCGCGCTACCGCGAGGGCGTGGGCATCATCATCAACCGCATCGCGCAGCGCATCGAGGACACCTACGGCCGCCTCAAGCCCGTCAACATCGACAAGGAGGAGTACGAGAGGGAGAAGTCAGTGTCACAATTATATACCGTGGATTCTAGAAACCGCAACAAACTTTAAGGGCTGCTCAGGTCAAGTGTTTTAAACATGACATAAATGACAAAATAGGAAATCGTGTTTTTTTCATTTTGTGACTTTTAATTGGTAGTCTTTGAGTATCTCATTTATTTTAAAGCGATTACTTATGAAAAATAAAATGAAAAACAATTAAAAATAAATTTATTCACGAAGCGCGGGCCCGGCCGCGGCCGTTGGCCCGTCTGTCGTCCGCGTCAGCTGGGCGATAAGTACCTACGATGAGAACCCATTTATTTTCCTTTTACAACTGAATTGAAATGTGCGTATTTAAAGTGCAGTTAAATCCAACGACTATCGATAGCATCAAGTTATGTTATGGCCACAATATTAATTATTTAATTTAAAATGAATAAACACGAATTCTATTTTTGACATGTTTAACCCTTCAAGGATCATTAGACCGCCGGCGGTCGCAAAACAATAGGTTTTTAATTGTCTGGTTTCACGTTGCTTGAGAGATTAAAAAACT
Source organism: Scoparia ambigualis (assembly GCA_963921215.1). Lineage (NCBI taxonomy): Eukaryota > Metazoa > Arthropoda > Insecta > Lepidoptera > Crambidae > Scoparia > Scoparia ambigualis. Next base: position 10,948,660 of record OY992503.1, read on the forward strand.
TGACCTAACCAGCCCTTTTTGCGGTTTCTAGAATCCACGGTATAATTATTTATCACATACATACAACTCGGCGTGAGTTTTCTAAAGGGGTAGGCCGTGCCTACTATGGGTCGTCATCTGCTACGGTCCTTGCACACTTCTTTAGCTTCATTTAAATCCATCAATCTTTGCATGCACGCCCGGCGGTTTTGTCACTGCGTACACCAGCCTTTTTTTATCTAAACCCCTAACTTGGTCTGCGTAGGTTTTTCTGGGACTCCTTATACATTCGCACAATATATCTCTTTCGTGATTCGACTTTCACTCATCCTCTCTAAGTGGCCAAACCACCGAAGCATTCCTTTCTCACTTTATCCTACTAATATTATAAACGCGAAAGTTTGTATGTATGGATATTTGTTACTCTTTCACGTAAAAACTACTGAATGGATTTGGATGAAATGCGGCATGCAGATAGTTTATAACCTGGAATACGACATAGGATACTTTTTATCCCGATATTCCCACGGGAACGTATGGATGGATGTTTGTTACTCTTTCACGTAAAAACTACTGAATGGATTTGGATGAAATTCGGCATGCATATAGTTTATAACCTGGAATAACACATAGAATACTTTTTATCCCGATATTCCAACGGGAACGGGAACCACGCGGGTGAAACCGCGAGCGGCCGCTTGTGTCACTATAATATCATCTTGTATCATACTGTTTATTGATAAGCTTATTATGGCACAACTATTATTATCCCCCAAGGGTTAGTCAGAGACTAGGTAATGCAGCAAAAAGCAGTCCTCTACCATAATCCACTTTTCACCAAATTTAGCGACTGCACATATGTGCAGAGCATATGCTCAGCGCGACAGGTGGTAAGGTCATTGCCGCTCTATGCTGTTGGATGTATGTGCTGTGCAGTGTTTATTCCCAAGAGAAGAAAGGGAGTGGTAGTATTCTTTCACCGCTAGACACGGTTTGGGATGTGTATGTAAGTTTTTGCAATGTTATTTATCATTTTGATTACAGGTGTCAAGTCATGTCGGGCAAAGAGGCTATGCTAATTTATTGGTAAAGGATATCGTATTTTATCGGTTGATTTTGTTGCAGAGAACGTATTCATCAGTGGCTGTTCAAGTCCGACCACTTTGCTGAGAAAGAAGGCTGTACCTTCGAAGAGGTCTGCGACGTTGACCTGATAGAATCACTGGACAAAAGTAGTGAGTATGGTTTATTTTAAACATACTTTCATTAAAACAAAAAACGTTTTTCTTGTTTCATTTCAATATATTTTCATTGTTATTAATAAAGCTCTTTCTGTTTCAGATATGGAGACTAAAGTCAAAAGGTAATTAATAAAGTGTAGCTTAGCAAAACAATAAAATTAAGCGAGTGTAGTATTAGTATTTGTGTTTAAAGTATGTTGTAGAATGTTCTGTCACTGATTAGTTATTTCCGCAGGCCTTACGGCAATAGAGATCCGTCGCCGCCCGTGGTGGCTGCTCCCGTGAAACCTATGTTCAACAGTTACACTGTAAGTAAACAGTTATTCTTTGTAATACACTTTTAAACTTTCGCGTAATATTGAGACAACCATTGAGACGGGGATTAACGCTAACTAATTATTAATTGTTTAGTTGACGCTGACGTTGAGAGTAGATCCATATTATGGATCTACTCTCAATATGGTCTTAGCAGTCGGTGACTGAAAGACCCTTGCAAATAGGCAAATTTTAGAAAGATCTTTTCAAATTTAGTTTCGTTGCGCGGTCTAACTTACCGTGGGCGTGTCCGGCCAAAATAAACGGTGTCCGGCTTTGGTTAGGCTTTTTACATTTCGCAAACGAGCGAGCGCCGAGCGTGGCCAAGCGCAGGCGAGTCGACTGTCTGGTCTGGCCGGTTATTAGGTTTGGCGACCTGGCAACCTTACTCACGAAGGTATATTCGGAGACTAGGCAATGTGGACCGCAAAAGCAGTCTACTGCCGCAGTCCACGTTTCACCGAACAATAAGAGGGTTTACGTGTTTTGGTTTCCCGTACAAACTTCCAGTCGAAATTATTAAAAACCTATAAGTAAAGCCATTTTAATGAAACTTTGCATGCTAATGTATAACACAGGGATCTAAATAGTTTGTTGAAAACATTCACACGCAACAATCGAAATTTCAAAAATTTTTACAGCAGGTGCGATTTGGCGGGAATGGAAAAAAAATAAAATTTGCGGAAATGGAAAAAAAAATAAGAAGAAATCGAATGCAGTTCATGTTAAATTTTTCGTTCATAATGCATAAGCAATGTACCACAGAACCGAAATAATCGACCTTGTTCATACTAAAGTAGTCCCTAAGTGTATCATAACACGGTACAAAGTCAAGTGGAGAGCGCGGATATGTATGGCCGCTTGGGGTCTGACGGAATAGCGAGTTTTTTAGGTGCGACCATATTTGGAAGCTTGGGGCTTGAGTGGTTAACTGAGTTATTATGATTTAAAGTCCACTATAGACAGTTTAAAAACGCAATAACTCAATTAAATAAACGTTTTTTGACAACAAACTATTTAGATGCCTGTATTTTACTTTATCATGCCAAGTTTTATTAAAATTGGTTCATTGGTTTTTAAAAATTTCAACTTTGAAGTTTGTATGGGAAACCGAAATGCGTAAACCCTCATAACTGCACAGTGCTCAGCGTGACAGCTGGTGAGCCCATCGCCGCTCTATGCTGTCGGATGTAAGTGCAGTCTTCAGTCCGTTAGTCGCCTTTTGCGACACCCTAAGGAAGAGATGAGCTGGTAGTGTTCTATTCACGAGTCGCCGCCACACAGCACTTACTGTCTTTAAGAGGGTTTACGCATTTCGGTTTTCCATACAAATTTCCGGGTTCTAATTTATTGAAACCAATTAGCCATATTTAAAAAAAACTTTACGTGGTAAAGTAAAGTTTGTAGAAATACATTAATAAACGTTTATTTTGCTGAGTTACTGTGATTTTAATCTTTCTATAAGCAGTGGACTTTAAATAGCAATAACTCGGTTTTTTTATTTTTTTTATATGCCAACGGCACCACTTTACGCACTTGGCCTTTATCTCACCTGATGGTAAGTGAAGATAAGGCCGAAGGTGGAAGCGCGCTTCACCCGGAATCCTCAACCACTGAGGAACTGGCTATCTTATCTCAAACTGTCGGAACACAACAATGCGATAAACATCGTTGTTATGGCGACAGACTTAGATAAGATGGTGGTAGCTAGCCAGGCGGACTTAACAGCCCTACCACCAACCAAACCGAGCACACAAAGATGCACCCCCCGCTGGGAATCGAACCCGGGACCTCTGGGTCTGAAACCGGTGGCTTAGCCACTAGACAACAGAGGCGGTTAAAAGAGTCGCCTATGTAAACGTTGTTTTTAATTGTTTTATACAATATTTTACTTTAGCATGCAAAGTTTCATTAAAATTGGCTCATTGTTGGAAGTTTGTATGGTAAACCAAAATGCGTAAGCCCTCTTTATGTTTCCAAAATGAAAGTGAGCTGGTATATAAAGCGGAGTGTTGGCAGGAGGTGTCACTCCGCAGTTACGTTAGGTACGTTTGGCCGGCGCGCCTCCCGGGCAGGCGTATGGCAGTAGGTTGCCATGAGCGACGCACGCTCCATCGAGCGCGTAAAACGAAGGATCATTTCTGTGATTTTTGTACACCGAACAATGACTACTAAATGATCTTAAAATGCGTATAAAAGATACTGTTGCGTTTACGGGTGTCTAAATAAAAAAAAAGAACAATGAATCTGATTTATTTTAATATATACTTAAATATATCCATGAGTAGGAACCCTGCGCTCCTGACGTCAAATCGATATCGAGTTAGCGTGGCCTTACGGAATATCAACGCTCGAATCACACGATAAGTTTCAATTTCGCGTGAAAGTCGTAAGAGTAGGCAATTTTTTTAAACCTAAACTTGGCTTATTAGCAGGGGGGGTGTCACTCCGCAGTTTAGGCACATGAGTAAAGAAACGGAACAGAGACTAAGCTTCATGCAACGCGCCGTCGCGAGTCTCTCCGTTTGTCCACTGGCCGAGCGAGCGTAAATACTGTGGTAAACCGATTTTATCCAGTGGCGGCCAGTGGACACGCACACATGCGCCGTATGCTTGTAGTAGCTGACTTGCGACGGCGCGGTTGTACGAAGCTTTATCTCTTTTCCGTTTCTTTATTTACTCATGTGGTTTAGGTACGTTCGTTTGGCGCGCCTCCCAGGCAGGCCGCCTAGGCGTATGGCAGTAAAGGTTGCCGCGAGCCATAGCACCAAACACCGAGCGCCGTGTCGCTTAACTCGTAAACCTTGCGCGCGCGCGTTACGCTCTGTGACGTCATGACGTGAAATCGATATAGAGTCAGCGTTGCTTAACGGAATATGAACGATCGGGTCACACAAAAAGTTACAATTTCGCGTGAAATTCGTTAAAGAGTGAACCTTCTGTACGGTAGTACTATTAGTTATTCTGTGGTGTTGGTTGCAGCGGCCCCCGGGGCGGCAGGAGCGCCGCGCCAATTCCTTGGACGCGCTGTCGGATATCAGCGACGAGCCGCCGCTCCACGCGTCCCACAGGTACATCGGCACACTATAACGGCACATGCCTTCCCTCATAGACAACAGCACATGTCATCATGGGGCACAGTTAGGCCCACAGGAGCACACACACATAAACAACCAACATTTGACTACCTACCTTTAGTATCCATCTTTTTAGTTTTGTATAGTTTAATAAATATTTTTAAGTTTGCATCTCTCGCAAACGGTAAAACTAAGTGGGTTCCCACGACACAGGGCTTTCTCGTGTGGGATCTACAGGTTTACATCTCCTGTATTGTTGCATAATGTGAGAATGGAAAGTGAAAATTCCTTATTTTTATTTAGTTGTTATGTTACTAAGTTCTGAGAAAACAAATTATTTGTATTTAATTTTGTATGTGGCAATTGTGCCATAACCCACCGAATTGACCAAATGCGGTTTGGTGGGTTTTATTTAACGACAACAACCGGGACCGACGGCTTTACGTGCCTTCTAAAGCTTAAGTCACACATAGCGAATACTCGCTGCGAGTGCATTCGCTGCGAATAATGATAGCAGCGACAATTCGCTGCCTGCCTGTCACACAGCGAGTTCTACACGTGAATTTCGACAGTCTGTTGGTACTTGTAGCACAGACCTGTCTAGTCTAGTTTACAGAGCGCTGAGCGGAATGGCTATTCGCAGCGAGTATCCTGTCACACAGCGAATTCTCGCGGCGAATGCGCATTCGCCGCGAGTAAAATTGAACATCGAACTCGCGGCGACTGAATATATTCGCAGCGAATAGCCTGTCACATACAGCGATTACTTGAGGTAGGTAGGTAGGTACTTGAATAGGCATTCGCAGCGATTAGTCGCTGTGTGTGACTGAAGCTTAAAGCACGGAGGCGCACGAGATGTTTGTTTTTTTATATTGGTTATCCATCCACCACCTGCTTGGTCCACAGCTGGGCACACGCACACGTTTTGATCGAGAGTGACCTTTGTGAGGTTTGTGTAAAGTCGAATTTGGAGAATTCAGATTTGATGACTTCTGCTCATTCAGGATTGTGTTTTAGATCTAGCCTTCACAGAATCGTACTGCAGCACTTGGGAAGAGAGACGCCAAGTACGCAAGGCACCCCGCAATCATATGACTGGCGACCCGCCCGGGACTAGGCCGCGTAAACACCTATATTCGACTCTTTCCGTGATTTTTTTTTAATTTGTAATGTCAGGACAAGGTTTGTATGATATTTTTTTTTGGAAATTTGTTCACTCGGACGATGTCGCTGTCGGGCCGCTAGTTATAAATAAATAAATTAATAAAAGTGGTGTAAGAAGACAACATTAAACACTTGACCGTCATTAGAAGCTTATAATATTGAGATAGGCATATCCGTTTCCCGTCGTATTTTCCTTCTCTTTCTTCCGGTATATCGCTGTCTCTCTCGCTCATCCCACTCAGTGGCGTCACCAGGTGGCGCGGTGGGGGAACCAGGAGATTTCACCCCCGTGCCCATTTGTTCATCATTGGCGTAAAATTTCCCGTCGGCGTAACTTGTGCACTACATAGTGATCAAGTGACAAAGAAATAGAATTATTTTTAATTAAACTGCAACACAGTTCTCGTGAGTTTCTACAATACACGTGAGTACTTAGAATAGTTTCCTAACTTAACGGTGTTACCGTTCGCTGAATTTATAGTTTAAACTTATCTGATATATCAAACTTTTTATTTTACCCGCAAGAGATGTAGATACACCTTTTCTTTTAAGATAAGAAAGCATTCGAGTAAAGATAGTATTTTAAAAGTGTTTTTGTGTTTAATACGTGGTATCTACCCTCCAGGCACTTTTTCTTTTTATTTTAGATAAGAAACCGATAATTAGTGCTTACATTAGATAATGAGAAAAATGAATTGTAGCTAAGCGGCTATAGCTGGTCCGTCTAACAATCCCGATCGCATCGGCGAAGGTTGAGTTCGTGTTAGTCGTCATCGTTCAAAGAAGCATGGTCATCGTACCCGCCTTTCATGACGATAACGACAATGTGTCTGCTTTATCGGACGTTAGAGGAAATCTTACAACGATTGTTGCACCTCGCAGGTGTTACCAATACTGACTAAAACAGTTAACAATTTAAATATTCCGTGTAGTGATGTAGATTTGATTTTTGATTTTAAAAGTAAACTAAAAGAGCCAGCTAGGCCTTAAGCACCAATATTCTGATAAATCTTGTGCACCAATAACTTTTGGTATTTTAAAACTAAAAAGTTTTTTTTTTTTTAAATAATTGTCTGCGCAGTTTACTAGTTGGTCGCAAACATATGATGCCTCTCTTAAAGTCTTATTTTCAGTGGTGATTAGGTTGTAGCCATAGGACTGAAACTATAGATATACGAAAAGAGGATAGGTGCTCATAAATGTGTAAAAGACCCTCCAATGCTTGCTACTTTGGATAAGATTCTACCTTCAAACAAACATTTGTTTAATTCTGAACAGATTACAGTTGCATTAGAAAAAATTGACCTGTTAGAAAACTTTTTGGCCAGTTATTAAATCTGGTACTGGGAATGCCTCGCAAGCAAAACCTGTACTAACAACAAACGGTTACCTTTCGCAAGGGCAAACTTCTTATAGTGTAGCATCGCGTTGTTCTTCTGGTTCATGGGACAGACACACGCACAGCATTCTGTGAACCGCCCTCGCAGGGCGCTTACCAAAATCAATGTCCTCCGCAAGGACATACTTATGGCAGCCACGAACCATATCGTGGCTTTAATCCGCCCGCCCTCGCAGGGCGCTTACCAAAATTAATGGTTATTACATGAGTGTTCGCGGTTTGCAAGAAGATGCATATATGTTCATATAATGCTAAATGTACCTTATTTAATTTAATTTGATATTGAATAATATGTTTAATTATTGTAATTGGTATTTAACCGTTTTAATAAAATTAAATAAATAAATGTCCTCCGCAAGGGCATGCTTATGCACGAACCATATCGTAGCTATAAACCGCCCTCACAGGGCGCTTACCAAAATGAATGGTAATGTTACTTGAGTGTTTGCGGTTTTTGCGAGAAGATGCATGTATGTTAATGTAATGCTAAATGTCCCTTATTTTATTTGAATTTGAATAATACGTTTAATTGTTGTAAATGGTTATGTAACCGTTTTTAATTAAATTAAATAAATAAATGTCCTCCGCAAGGACAGGCTTATGCCAGCCACGAACCACATTGTGTCTATAAACCGCTCTCGCAGGGCGCTTACCAAAAACTATGTCCTCCGTAAGGACATGCTTATGCCAGCCACGAACCACATTGTGGCTATGGACCGCCCTCGCAGGGCGCTTACCAAAAACAATGTATTCCGCAAGGACATGCTTATGCCAGCCACGAATCACATCGTGGCTATGAACCGCCCTCGCAGGGCGCTTACCAAAATCAATGTCCTCCGTAAGGACATGCTTATACCAGCCACGAACCACATCATGGCTATGAACCGCCCTCGCAGGGCGCTTAACAAAAACAATGACCTCGCAAGGACATACTTATGCCAGCTACGAACCACATCGTAGCTATAATATAAACAACGGAGGCTGTTCTTACTTTCGATCCCCAGGATCATAGGCTTGGCAGCTCTTTCAATCAGGACAAAAACGCCCATCTTCTCTGTTAACAGAAGTAACAAAAGACGTAGACAATGACGCTTCGAAATTTCGAGCCGGTCAATTTGCCTTTATAGACACCGTTGGGACTAAAAAGGTGCTCCAAGTTTTCTATCATAACACAAAGGTATCGAATACCGTTGTATCTGAAACAATCGCTCAAGGTTCCAAACGTTACAATCGACAGTTGTTACACGCTTGTATCGGACAAAATATCTGCAATGCTGACACAGATGAAGGAACATGTTTCTAGAAACAGTAAGTTTCTTTTTCCAAATTTTATTTTAACCCAGTGAGAGCACTCAAGAAAGGTCACTCCATCCAATTTTAACCTGAAGTCGTAAATTATTATATGAATTCCGGACTGTGTACGGCCAAGAGACGGGATGTACAAATTACTTTTCTTAGACCTAGGTACTACCATCTATAGCCAAATCCCACAATGGTTTCTTCGTCTGTTCTACAAAGGCGAATTACTAAAAATTATATGCCTTCCATTTGAGATGAGCACGGCAATGTTTTCTTAGACTATTATCTTATAGACATAAAGACCAGATGGTTCTGTCTAGACATGCCAACATTGTAATAGAAACACTTACTTATTTCTTCAAAAAGTCTGTTTGACCGCCCTCGCAGGGCGCTTACCAAAATCAATGTCTTCCGCAAGGACATACTAGGATACATGGAGGAATCACAAGCGTCCATACATACCTACATATACTCACGACTGTTATTCCCGAAGGGTTAGTCAGAGACCAGGCAATGAGGACCGCAAAAGCAGTCCTCTGCCATAGTCTACGTTTCACCAAATGATAACTGCACATGTACGTGACAAGTGATGAGCCTATCGCCGCTCTATACTGTTGGATGTATGTGCAATCTATGGGCCGTTAGTCGCCTTTTACGATACCTAAGAGAAGAAATTGGGCGGTAAAATAGACTGTACCTTACGATGTAGTTAAATGTATTGGTAGCTAAAAATTATTAGAAACACCAATACATATACCTCCATCAACATTATTTTTGACAACCGTTGCTTCAGGGTTGGGGGGCCACAACTCAACAATTCTGCCCTATCGGGAAGGTGGAGTGCATCCGAACAAAGGCTGCACTGCAGTCAAAAAGAAAAGCGGGCTGTTCTAAGTCTTAGAATTACAAGCATCGAACACGAAGCCTGCGACAATTTTATTTTAATCCTCCAAATTGCCAACCAACAAATGACCACCAACCAAATTGTGGTCAAAATTTATTACATTCCAGGGAAATTGAACAGCCATGCAGATCAACTGTCTCGACATAGCCAAGCTCTAGAGTGGCATCTACTGCCAGAATTCACACAAACGATATTCGCGAAGTGGGTCTGGCCAGTAATTGACCTGTTTGTATCCAAGAACGCTCGAGTAGTGGGTAAACTATGCATATTTATCTCAATGATTACGAAGCGATGTTTCACAATGCTTTCAGCCTGAAGTAGAACGCTTCCCTCTGGCTTGGAAATTCGCACCACCTTCCCTCATCCCCCGGGTATGCTAGCACACCTCAACAGGAATTTATCTGATTGTGGTACCCCTTGCTGCCTCATTCACAGTATGGAATTCAAAACATAGACGCCTGGTAGACATAACCACAGGCCTGCCAACCCCCAAGGTTCAAGACATGACGTTGAAATTTAGTGTGCTTAAATGATATATCGTTATGGAACCACAAGCAAATTTCCCTACTCAAGCGTCCGGTTATTATAAAAACATATGAGCACTTGTGCTTGGTCCAGTAGTACAGGAAGGGCGTAAGCAGCAGCAGCGGCGCCATCCACACGCGGAACGCGTACCAAATGGGTCCAGTCAGTCCAGTTTTTGGCAGATTTACACTTAATATTTTAAATCTTTCTTACAATACACACTACCATAAATTGTCGTTTCTACTTTATGCAGCGCCCAATTGTATGGAAATCTTAGTGACGAGGTAATAGTTAAACATGTTTTAAAATCAATCTCAATTAAATATTTAAAAACAACAAAACCTCCTTTTTCCAGGTTTTAGTAATATTAGTCTGTAGACCTTTGTAATGTATTTCAAACCTAGGATCAACTAGATTTCAAACAGTTCGTAACACTGCAATATTATTGTCGCATTGCTCCTTTGTTACCTTGCTGTGGACAACAAACATTATTTTGTTCAGGACAATGCAGTAATATTAAGGCGACAGTTTGGGTAAAAAAACTGACTTAAGGGACTACAGACAAACAAGCTGGAAATTGCTACTGGTTAAAAGGATCAATAAATATTGTACAAAATGGCTAAACTAATTTATTTAAAACTTCGAGTGGTTCACCTACACCTGTTTCAAGCACTGTGGCAGCTAGATGGATATTACAGCCACACCTGGTTGTGTTTTGCTCCGCTGTAGCATCTACAAACTAGATTGATATGATTTACCCATTGAGGATATACTAACTATTGGTAATAGGAGATTAGTTAATACTTTTCACAAGGTTTATTGTCGTGAAATATTGATTCAGGCATCACGAAGTTTTTCATTTTTTATTTTTACCCTGTAAAGTGATTGAAATCAAATAGTAAACAATATTTATTTCCTAATAATAATGTTCGTTTACATGGTTTACAAGCTAAATTATTTGATTTTTCATCAATGACTGGCCAATTATTTTCTTACATGACTTAAATTGTAAATAATGAGTACTTAATTAAATCTCTTATTATAATTTTTTGTTTAAACCATAATCATATGATTAACTCTCTCGCACTTATTGTTTTATTTATTTCTCACATTGGCGTTTTCACCAGGCGATAACAAACAGGTCTCAATATTATAAGCTTCTAATGACGGTCAAGTGTTTAATAGACGCGTTTTACCTGAAATAAAACGCATATTAAATACTTACCTCATTAGAAGCTTAGTTTTTATTTCCGCCTGGTGCTTATTGCATATTTCGACGCAATGATGAACAAATGGGCACGGGGGTGAAATCTCCTGGTTCCCCCACCGCGCCACCTGGTGACGCCACTGAGTGGGATGAGCGAGAGAGACAGCGATATACCGGAAGAAAGAGAAGGAAAATACGACGGGAAACGGATATGCCTATCTCAATATTATAAGCTTCTAATGAGGTAAGTATTTAATATGCGTTTTATTTCAGGTAAAACGCGTCTATTAAATTAACTTTAACAATAGGTAAACTAACATTTGAAACTTTCATGGTCACTACAATTATTTTTATGTAAAAACGGAATTTTCACCATGTTTGAGTTGTAGTTTTTTATACAGGATGTAGTTTTGAACAGTAACGCCCGACCCAGGCGTGATAGTACACATTAAAGTAATTACAAGAAAAATATAAATAATTGTGTAACTATTACTTTATTAGTAAAAAAAACCTTGTTCAAACGTATCCTAAAACTAAAACGCTTGTTACCGCCCGCACCACCCCCCGCATACCCCGCTACACCACCGAGTACATACGGCCGCCGCCCCGAGACAGCGTGGGGAATGACCGATAGCTATTAAGATATTTAATCGCCTCTTTGGTCTAGTGGCTAAGCCACCGGTTTCAGACCCAGAGGTCCCGGGTTCGATTCCCAGCGGGGGGTACATCTTTGTGTGCTCAGTTTGGTTGGTGGTAGGGCTGTTGAGTCCGCCTGGCTAGCTACCACCATCTTATCTAAGTCTGTCGCCATAACAACGATGTTCATAGCATTGTTGTGTTCCGACAGTTTGAGATAAGATAGCCAGTTCCTCAGTGGTTGAGGATTCCGGGTGAAGCGCGTTTCCACCTTCGGCCTTATCGTCACTTACCATCAGGTAAGATGAAGGCCAAGCGCTTACCCGTAGTAGAATAAAAAAAAGCTCGCCCGTGTAGTAATACCATAATTTCTTGATTTCATTGATTTTTCCATGAAAATTAAAGGTTTTTTTTGCATCAGTGTCGTGTATACTACCACCCCTGAGATGGGCGTTGTTTTACAAAACCATACTCTGTATATGATCACGGTCACGGAGTAACCACCATGATCACGGAGTAACTGTTACTCCATTACTCCGTGATCATGGTGCATGCAACTGCGCCGAAATATCGGGGACTCAAAAACAACAACTTAAACATGGTAGGAAATCCCGTTTATTTAATAAAAATAATAGGTAAACTGTTGTTACTTGTACACGAAAAAAATGTTCGATTCTTAATTGCCCCCATTTTACAGAAAACCGTTCGACCACCACCCGCACCGCTACGACCCGTACGGGTTGCCGCGCCGCGACACCCCGCCCAAGACACGCTACCAGGCAGTCAAGGCCGCGGCGAAGGCGGCCGCCGCCGACAAAACGCGAGATAATGTACATAACATAACATTATTAATTTACGATAAAATGTTTACTAGAAAAATAACAAGTTGGAGAAAAAAAGTCGGGAAGCTCGAATGGGATTCGAACCCATGACCACAGTATAAATATAAGCTAAAGCAGTACGGAAGCTCGGCTCTTTTCTTGTTTTATATACTTACGCGCCAATTGAGCGTTAGGGTTGTCCTCTTATTTTTGTAAAACTGAAAAAGTTTTTGGTTTAGTTAGCGCTGTATCTCAGCTAGTTAGCGCTTTTTTTGATATAACTAGCAAAGCATAAAGGTTGTCACTTTTAATTTTTTTAAATTAAAAACTAATAAGTTAAATATGGCGGCTAATTTCCTCATTCTATTATCGGATTTATTGTCGGAAACCCCACAGATCCCCTGATATCGATTTTTAAAGCAATCGGTCGAATAACTAAAACGTTCAAGATGGAGGCTATTTTGTCTCATACTAATAACGGAGTCGTTGTCAGAAACCACACAGATCCCCAGATATCGATTTTCAAAGCAATCGGTTAAATAACTAAAAAGTTCCATTTGGCGGCTACTTTTTCTCATTCTAATTACGGGTTCATTGTCAGAAACTACGCAGATCCTCAGATATCGATTTTTAAAGCAAAATTTATTAACGATTAAGTTTCGTAGTATCAATTCTTATTACTTTTCACCATTAAAATAACGCGCGCTCAAAAAATCCTAAACAACCAAACGATTTATTTAAAAGAAAAAGCTTTTTATTTAGTAATAATAAATCATTCTTAGCTTTCAACATCAGCAGGAAGTTTAAATAACGAAAGCTCCGGTTTTGAAGAAGCAGAGTTCAAGTAGCCGAATACTACTCAATACACACACTCGTGGCATTTTTAAAAATCGCGCGCACAGCGCACGCAAAACACAACAGTGAACACTCGTCCTCGACGCGATACGCGCTACTGAGAGCACTGCGATGTCCGCTTAGGGGCCCTGTAAAGACGTGCGTCTGTGGGCGTGCGTCATTTCGAGCTTTTGTACGTAGCTTCCTTACTGCTTTAGCTCATATTTATATTGTGCCATGACCTTTGGATTGCCGGTCCACTGCTCTAACCGCTAAGCTACCGAGACCCCAGAGGACTCGTTGATTTTTTTCTAGTAGTTCGATTTACGCTGCAAGTCGTTCACGTCACTGTGAAGTCTACCCTCACAGTCGAAAGAAATACTATTGCAAGTATTTAACAATCGATAAAGATGTATTTGCTTATAAAGCCCATTCGAGCTTCCTGAGACTGGTTGTTTTTTTTCTAGTAAACATTTTATCTTATATCTATATAGCATTGTGAATGCAAAATTTCAATAATAAAGATTATTAATTTACATCATCATCATCAGCCTATAAACGTCTCACACGTGCGTGGGGATATTGGGCCATAACCCACCACGCTGGCCCAACGCGGGTTGGTGGGTTTTAACGACTGCCATGTTCCGACAACAACCGGGACCGGGACCGTGCCCTCCGAAGCGCGGAGGAGCTCGAGATGTTTTTAGTTGGTCACCCATCCAGCGACCCGGCATTGCGAAAGTTGCTTAGCGGACAAGATCGCAAGCCGAACGCGCTAGCCGCTGCGCGATCGAGCTCCTTATTAATTTAGATTCTACTAATATTATAAACGCGAAAGTTTGTAAGTATGAATGGATGTTTGTTATTCTTTCACGTAAAAACTACTGAATGGATTTGGATGAAATTCGGCATACAGATAGTTTATAACCTGGATTAACACATAGGATACTTTCTATCCCGATATTCTCACGGGAACGTGAACCACGCGGGTGAAACCGCGAGCGGCTGCTAGTACATACATATATTTGCTACTATTATCCCCGAAGGATTAGTCGAACAGAAACGAGGCATTGAGGACCGCAAAAGCAGTCGACTGCCAATAATTTAAATACTACAAATAGTCGATAACAAATTTTATTCTTGGTTATTGAATATAAAAGAGCAGTGGATTTTGCTTCCACTATAAATAAATAATTTAAAAATAAATTACTTAATAAAAGTGGTGTAAGAAGGCCACAACAATTATAATTTATCTGTAAAGTAACATTTTAAACTGTCATGGTCACCACCGTTATATTTGTAAAAATCGGGATTTTTACCATGTTGGAGTTGTAGTTTTTCATATAATTATGAGTAAGGTCAAGGAGTAACCATGATCACGGATCACGTTACTCCAGTTGAAGACCAGTATCAGGTGAAGACCAGTATAAAAGAAAAAAAATATTTTTCTGATACAGATATTATATTACTAAACAAGACACCAAATAAGAACCCGGTTTGCAAAATCACAAAAACATTGATGGATTTGAATGAAGCGAAAGAATTGTGCAAGGACCGTAGCAGGCGATCCATAGTCTCTGCTTACCACTCTCCTTAATTCACTAAGTTTTATTTGTACTGGCACCTCGAGACCAACCGTTAGGTTATGCAAGAAGTGCCAGACGTCCCTGCGCCAGTAGAACACTCGCGCAGGAGACCATCTGCGTTAGGTCTTGACGCCAAATCAGTGCCCGCCGTAGCGCGCTCTTCATTCGGTACTCATAAGACTAGTGTCTCGGGAGAGTTTCCCGTGAACACGTGTAGTTCACTGCCTATTGTCTAAAGTAACCGGAGCTGTCAAGCACGCTCACTTCTCGTTGCACGAAGTTGCCACTGCTCGGGTCGTCGACTCTAAAGTCTACTCCCAAGTGTCCACCTTGGTCGCGGAGTAGTAAGCACACTCACTTCTCGGAACCCATCCGGCGTCTAGCCAGTTCCCACGTCCTACGCGGCTGGCTGGACCGGAGGCTACGGCATCTAGGGGGCCGCCTCTACTAGTTTTCCAGACTAGTACCGGAAATGTCAACACCAATGTCCAATGATGATGTCTCTGCTTACCCCTATGGGAAACAGGCGTGAGTTAATGTATGTATGTATTTTTACAAGATCAGTGCTGTTCAGGTTATCAACCAGTTATCAGAGAAAACCCCGGTTATCAGTAGTATGAATGTTGCAGCAAAAGCCTCACAACTACGAGTACAAGGTGAAGCTGGCCGAGGAGCAGCGGCAGAAGGCCGTGGAGTCCGCCAAGAAGACGCTCGCCTACCACGAGAAGAATCCCGAGAAGCACCCGCTCTACCCCGAAGAGTGGAAGAAGTTCTGGAACCGTCGCTACAAGGAGATTCAAGCCGGTACTTACACACAATATACAACCTTAATTTTTCCTTATAAAAAACCAATTTAGTGTGAGTTTTACCCATGAAACTGAACAACTTTCCCCAAGAAACCTATGTGCAAAAATGACAAAAATTTCGACCTCCCATACAAAACTGTCCGATCAGCTGACGACAATAGTATGGGAGATCGAAATTTTTGCAGATAGGTTTCTTGGAGAAAGTTGTTCAGTTTCATGGGTGGAACTCACCCTTAATTGGTTTTGTATAAAGAAAAATTAGGGTTGTATAGGAATCCTAAAAAACAATTCACACGCAACATACACACTTACTTACTGAGATTAGTTTTGGCCTCCGAGAATGAATAGCGGCAATGCTATCACTCCTATCCTGTGCGGTTTCTTGCTAGGCGCTCGTTTTCCGAAACTCCTGTAGGTTCTTAATGGCCAAGTCCTTTAGCGACACTTGGGTCACTGACTCTAATTAAATTAAATTATATTAGTTTATTCTAGGGACTACCATGTACAGTCACCTTACACAAGCTCGTGCAGCTATTATTTGCATAGACGCAGTCATTGTACTGGTACTAAAGAGTTAAGCTGCTTCTAAAGCGCGCTTAGTCGCCTGGTCTTTCCTATTCTGTCAACAAAGCGAACAGAGTTTTTTTTATGAAGCCGATGTCACATACCTAATTAGTTATTTACGATGCGGACTTTATTGTCTAAAGGAGATCATTCGGGCTCCATACATCTTTGGGCCTTTTCTAAAAGTGCCGGCCAACAAAAAAATTAGTACCTATCGTTAGAACCAGCCATCAGGAGTAATAGTTAATATGGCACAAAAGTTGTAGGATTGCTCTGAGCCAAGTTATACAAGTTGGTGGTTCATCATCTTTATACATTTATTGATTTCTGAAAGTGCTGGGACTGGGAAAGTAGGAAACATACAATAATGATAGATAGATAGTTCTAGCTATTGCTAGAACTAATGATCTGAAGAAATTGTTATTGCAGCGCAAAAGCTGTCCTGTATATACAAAAAAAATTAGTAATGAAATGTATGAAAATGATGAATCTTCGAACTTGTATAACTTGGCTCGGAGCAATCCTACAACTTTTGTGCCATATTAACTATTTCTCTAAATGGCTAGTTCTAACAATACGTACCATTTTTATTTTGTTGGCCGGCGCTTTCAGAAAATGCCCAAAAAATGATGTCCTTTGTGATTATGTTTGAAATATTGTTATAATAACAAATAACAAACTCGTCCGCAGAGAACAAGGACCCGTCCAAACACGACTTCAAGCCGGAGTGGATCTTGTTCTGGACGGCGCGCATGAAGGAGCTGCACGACGAGGAGCTGCGCGTGCTCGTCAGCGAGGTGTACCGCAAGCTGTGCCTCACGCCGCCGCCGCCCGCCGGGCACAAGCGCCGGTACTGGACTCGACGCTTTCGTTGTTGCACATCGATCATCTAAATACTATCTTTTTTTTTTTTTAAATTTTTCATTCACAATGCTATATAAGGTGCTATAGCTCGTTAGATGTGTTGTTAAGTCTTAACTATAAGTTAGTTAACTGTTTTTTTTATTGTTATTAGTATTGACGTCAATAAGTGCCTGTAAAGGTTTACATTGAATAAATAATTTGACTTGACTTGACTATTAAATCAATGGCGTACATTTAAAGTAAGTACAGGTAGTTAACGCTAAAATTTTAAATTATTAAATGGCGTACATTTAAAGTACAAGTAGTTTACGCCAAATTAAAAATATTTTCACCAATAAACAGTAGTATTTTGTCATTGGTTTAGATTTTACAAACAAAATAATTTATTATTTAATTGGCAAAAACTCGCTGTCGTCAGTGTGAGTGCAACGACTTCCACAATGCAGTCGCATGTGTGAGTGAAGGCTGATTAAGAATGGATATACGCCATTGATTAATAGGACCTTATATAAATATGTATAGGATAAAAACCAGTCTCAGGAAAGCTCGAATGGGATTCAGTATTTATTAGATAACTACTAGAAAAAATTCAACGAGTCTTCTGGGGTCTCGTTAGCTTAGCGGTTAGAGTAGAGCAGTGGACCGGCAATCCAAAGGTCATGGGTTCGAATCCCTTTCGAGTTTTTTTCAGACAGGTTGTTTTTTTCTAGTAAACATTTTATCTAAATACTAGTTATACAATCCCATATAAAATATGTTTCAAAGTCAAAATCAAAGACAAATTATTTATTCAATGTAAACCTTTACAGGCACTTATTGACGTCAATAATAAAAAAAACAGTTAAATAACTTGTAGTTAAGACTTAACAACTAATCTAACGAGCTATAGTTCTCTAAAAGTAGCTCCAACTATTCTATACAATTTTGTTTTAGAATATTCTCAACTAAGTTTGATACTCGACCGTATCGTTACCATAATGGGTGTTCAATTTGGACAGCAATGTCAAATGACATCTGACAGCAATCCAATGCTCCCTCTTGGTTATAGCATTAGTTCCGAGGCGACACTTTGAGAACGCCAGTGCTGTACCTAGTGTTTAGATGATCGAAGGTTTTGCATAATGAATGAAGACTGAGTTTCACTGTCAGTATATCTTTTTACTTATGTTAACTGTAACCATTGTTGTTGAGTTTACAATAATTAAAAATTATAAATAAGGATAATTTTGTAAGTGTGCATCGTAAACTTGTTTGTGGTTCAATCAAATAAATTGAAAAAAAAATATAGTTAAACAATAGTGTGATCCGCTGCTCAGCACAAGCCTACCCGCGTGAACAAGAGCTCATTGCGCAGATCGGGCCGTAACCCACCGCTTTATCCCTATGTGGATCGGTGGGGATGGCTGCTATCTTACGAATAGATTCTACAACATCGACTAATAATAATTAAGCACCACTTCTGAAGTGGTGCTTAATTATTGTACTTTACGTAGCTTTTGTCGACAAACCTTTATAAAAAGAGTTGGATAGGCCAGGCGATCTCACTCGAGTCAACGCGAACTTAATTACCTACCATTGTGTTAATGCCATTCACGACTAAAGTTATAGATCGGAAAAATGCTTCGATTCGGTACTTCGGTAGAGCTGTTTAAAACTATGACCAATAAAAGTTTTATTTTCTCAGGTCCCCAGAACCCAAGCGCAGATCCCAGGACCCAATGCGTAGATCCCCTGAGAACCGGCGGCTGCTGTCGCCCCGGCGCCGCTCCCCCCCGCCCCGGCGCCGTTCCCCCCCGCCCCGACGTCCATCCCCTATACCTAGGCGCAGGACCCCCGAGCCCAGGAGGCGATCGCCTGAGCCCAGGCGCCGGTCACCCATCCCGCGGCGGCGGACTCCGGAAAGAAGGCCGCCGCCGCCGGTTAGAAAACCGGAAGAGCGGTTCAGAGTGGATCATAGGTCAGTGAATTGTACCATCTATGTAATGGATTACATTTAATGTAAACTTAAGTGTTTTTTTTGAGAGGTATCTTTTAGTACTACTTTTAGACTTAGTCTTTTTTAGTTAGCTAGCTCGACGACCTCCGTGGTCCAGTGGTAGGCACTCCGGGTCTGGCGTCGCGCCATCTCTCACTGTCTCGGGTCCAATTCCCGGTCGGGTCATTTTAGAGAAAAACTGTATTTCTAAATGGATTTCGGGTTTTTTTTCTATGCTTATGTACATTTATCCGTTTTCTTACTATATTAACGAGTTTCAAAAGAAGCTTATGTTAGGCTAGATAATGGTGTTAGCGTAAACAATATTTTTTTCTAGCTGTTAAACAGCATTGAGAGTTACCAGACTGCATAGAAACTTAACAGGGTATATTTTTTACATCTGTTTTTGACAGTTATTATTCTACATAGAAGTGGCGCTCGATCGTATCGAGCTCCTCCGTGCTTCGGAAGGCTCGTGATCGTGAAGCCGTTGGTTCGGGTTGCTGTTATAAAATGATAATCGTTAAAACCCGTTAACCACTGCTGGCCCAGTGGTTAGCGGAGTGCGGTTTGGTCCAACCTCCCCACGTGTTGTTGTCCATGTGGGAGAGCCTGCTCAACAGTAGAACGTTTATAGGCTAAGATGATGATAGAAACTTTGCAGGGAAGCTTTGCGTAGAACCCTAGCATCTTTTGCTGAACGGCGGCGTTTAGGCTGGCTTAACACATGCCACCCCCAGTCCCAGTGGTGTAACGACGTGTGTTCGACAACCTCCTTGGTCGAGTGGTTTGTACACCGGTTTTCATGGTGTCGCCATCTCTGAGGTGCCGGGTTCGATCACCGGTCGGGTCAATTTAGAAATTATTGTTTTTCCAAATTGTCTCGGGTCTGGGTGTTTTCTATGTATAATAAGTATGTATTTAAGTATGTTTATCCGTTGTCTAGTAACCATTTAACCAGTTTCTTCGAAGCTTCTCTTGGGCTAGATAATTGGTGTGATTGTAGGAAAGTTTTTTTTAACTATTATTTATTTTAACATTAATCTCAAAATGTATCTAAGCATAGATATAAAAAAAAGTATAAGTAATTATATATAAAATTACTACTGTATTAGAAATGAGGAATAGAATAACACAATATTGTAAAAAGAAATGATAGTGTAACCGTACCTAAGTTCTCGAATGACCATGTGGAGGTGTAGTAATAAAAAAAAACACTAATCTCAGCACCGGTTCTTTATGTACAGCTTCGGTACTTATTCGGACGTAATCGCTTTAGAAACGCCCAGAATGCTGCGGGTGACACAATTTTTTGCATTTATTTTAAGATCTAAAGCTGTGACAAATGTGACACTTTACACATGAGTGTTTCATGGTATAAACATATTTTATAGTGTATTTTTCGTTTGTCTTTCCAAAGACCTCGGCCCGGAATACTTCCCCGGTCGCAGGAGCGTGGGTACTCTCCGTCGCGTCCCGCCAAAAACAGGACACGCTCCCGCAGCCCCATCCAAAGGTGAGTTTATCTACTACATACATAACACAGTCACGACTATTTTTCCCAGAGAGTTAGTCAGAAACTATTAGGCAATGATGACCGCAAAAGCAGTGCAGGGCCACTCTCCACCAAGTAACTTGCACCAAATAACAACTTCAGAGTAATTGTGCTCATCGTGATTGGTGGCGAACCCATCGCCGCTTTATGCCATTGGTTATATGCAGTCTTTAGTCCATTCCCTACTACTTATCTACTATGAAACAATCACTCAGGCCCGTCGTGCACAGCGCTACTCAACAGTGATGGAAGAGGATAAAGACGGATAAAAGACGATGGTTTTTCTTTATATTTTGTACAAAATGGCTGAAGTATGACAGTTTTTCTAAATTAGCGTGGACGAAGGCACCGCTTGTAACTAAATAAAAATTTCACATAGATGTACTCGCTCACGATTTCGTTTGCCGTGCCGGGATATTTACGAGTGTATATATGTCTCAGGCAAATTGTATTATTAGACATTTTACAAATGGTGCCGTCCGTTTGCAAACGTCCGCTGTTTTGTAAAATGCCGAAGGAAAATTGATGATCGTATTCATGCGGCCAATAATCATTATAATATGATAACCATGGTTTTAGAACAAATAACAATTATGTCATCTGGTATTTATTCACATAAAAGGTAACATATTGATAAAAGCTCAAAAAAATCGTAAGGTTTGGTTAGGTTATGTTAAAACAGTGATCAAAGCGCGAGCCGAGCGAAACGTGCCGCGGTAGCGGCCGGCGAAAGCCAGAAGTTAACGTTTTTTTAAGATCCTACTTTTGGGGCCTATATTGTACAGTCACGAGCACCAATATGTATACACTTTGACTCTTATTCCATTGTATTAAGAGTTACAATTGTTTACATATTTTTCCTCGTGACTGTACATAATTACGATATGGCCACGACATCCACATTATTGTGACATGCGAACGTCCTTAGGGTTGGTCGCGGCACCAACTTCGAGCTGGGCCGCTGCAGCCGCAGCCCTTTGTCGCGGCGCGCCGCCGCCGTGCCGGCGCGCAACCGCAGCCGCACGCCGCCGCGCGCCACGCCCGGGCCCTCCACGCAGACCGTGTTCATATCAGACGACGAGCTCAAGCCGTGAGTCACTACTATTACCTTAGAATAATAACGCTATAGAAAGATAGTCTTCATACAAGCGCTCTGTCAAAAATGAAGCACTAAACCGATTCACACACGCGTGACGTGTGCGCATGGCCGTGATCTGCTGTCTCTTTCCAATTCTATGATTATGAAAGAGACAGCACTGCGCAGGCCGCTGCTACCGAGACTTTAACTTAGAGAATCACACTGCAGTACGTTTATATTTTAACCTAATTAACTACAAGATACTATGAAATACTGAAAGCTTACCTGTGAAAAGTGATGTTATTATACTTCTTTTGTTTTTCAGATGTGTTGTGACACAATTTAACTGCACAAACCGCCATTTTTTTTTTGTTTTCGCGAGACACGTTCGGCGCGCTGTCACATTGAACACTACGGAGCGGTCCGGCGTAGGGTGCCATTTCTGGCTCCAATTAATGTGCTTCAAAATAGGCGCGCGAACTTGGTTTCTATAGCGTTATTATTCTAAGACTATTACTTACTGTTAGCAAATAGAAAGCTGTATTTTCTGCCTACCAGAAAAAGGGTTAGTTACTTTAGCTTGGAGATTAGCTTCAGTGTCCTTTTGTAGATAGTAATATTTTAATGATACGTCTGAGAATGCTTTAAACTGGTATAATAACTGTTCACATATAAATAGCAACAAGTGGTAGAAATAACTAAGTTAATCAATACTAAAGAAAATTCGAAAATGGTTAGAAACGGTAATAAAGAGCACGCGTCGCGTGGTATCTGGTTACGAACGTACTGAATATAATTTAATGTAAGAAATAAAAATTGCAAATTTCATAAATGCAAGTTGCTGAGCTGTCCCCTCTGACAAGCGGGCGTGACGTGATGTGATGTGATTGAGACGGCTGGTCTAGTCTGTATCCGGTTTTCACCTTTTGTGACATCTCGGCCCGCTTTTTTATATTCAAATTCTTGTCCGCCTACTTTTGAGTTTCGATTACTTAAGTGCAGGTTTAACAACCTAATATTTGATGCAGTTTTTGTCAGCTGGTGTCCTCCAAGATGTGTATAATTTGAGTGTTGTAACAAATGCTTATCAAAGTCACCATTTAAAACAACTCATTCGCCACAGTGACGAGGGCCCCTCGCCCTGGAACTCGGACAACGACATGGACTCGCTCGGTTCGCTGCCCGAGGCGCGCTCGCCCACCCGCATGTCGCACGCCGGCAGCGAGCGCTCGCTATCGTCACGCGCGCGCCGCGAGTACTCGCGCCCCGCGCCGCCCGGCGACTTGGGCCCGCCCGAGAATGTAGTCGCCACGCTAAGGCTGCTGGTAGCGCTAGAGGACTACCTAGGCAGCGTCGGCCCGAAGCTAGTGGACTTGCTCACTGATGCGCTGCGCATGGAAAAGGTTGGTTTTTTTGGTGTAACTACGTGGACGAAAGAGCTATTTTTTTCGGTCCTTTTTAAACTTGCTATGTTAGCTATAATTTAAGATTATTGAAGAACTGTTACTAGTAGGATGCGACTCATTACGTGAAACTTTTCTTGTAACTATTTTATCGTAGACCTTTTCGATTATCTTTATTTCAGTCATAATGAAATAGCCAAGTCTAAACTATATAAATAGGCTTATTGATACTCTTTTAACTAACGTGACTTATTTTGAGTACATAAACATGTAACGTAATAGTTAATCGTTTCAACCGGAACGTTTTCCCCAATCCAGGAGAGGGCGAACTCATCCGAAGACCTGCTAGTCCGCGACTCCGCCGTGGTGCTGATGGAGACGGCCAAGGAGAAGCTGAAGGGCGCCGTGCAGGCGGGGCTGGTGCCGCCCGCCGCCGCCGCCGCCGTGCGCGCCGCCGTCGTGCGCGCCGCCGCCACGCTGCACGAGGCGGACACGCGCGCACGCAAAGCGCCCAAGCAGGTACACACGCGCACATTACACGCTGCACGAGGCGGACACGCGCGCACGCAAAGCGCCCAAGCAGGTACACACGCGCACATTACACGCTGCACGAGGCGGACACGCGCGCACGCAAAGCGCCCAAGCAGGTACACACGCGCACATTACACGCTGCACGAGGCGGACACGCGCGCACGCAAAGCGCCCAAGCAGGTACACACGCGCACATTACACGCTGCACGAGGCGGACACGCGCGCACGCAAAGCGCCCAAGCAGGTACACACGCGCACATTACACGCTGCACGAGGCGGACACGCGCGCACGCAAAGCGCCCAAGCAGGTACACACGCGCACATTACACGCTGCACGAGGCGGACACGCGCGCACGCAAAGCGCCCAAGCAGGTACACACGCGCACATTACACGCTGCACGAGGCGGACACGCGCGCACGCAAAGCGCCCAAGCAGGTACACACGCGCACATTACACGCTGCACGAGGCGGACACGCGCGCACGCAAAGCGCCCAAGCAGGTACACACGCGCACATTACACGCTGCACGAGGCGGACACGCGCGCACGCAAAGCGCCCAAGCAGGTACACACGCGCACATTACACGCTGCACGAGGCGGACACGCACCTAAACAGTGGCCCAATTCACGTATTTTGTAATAGTCAAAATGTCGCTTACGTTTAGAAGTAGTCCTATTGAAAAACAGTCATAAATCCGCATTCACCTGTCATTTCGATAGAACGAT
This sequence comes from Scoparia ambigualis, assembly GCA_963921215.1. Taxonomy (NCBI): domain Eukaryota; kingdom Metazoa; phylum Arthropoda; class Insecta; order Lepidoptera; family Crambidae; genus Scoparia; species Scoparia ambigualis. The sequence goes on from OY992503.1 coordinate 10,973,148, forward strand.
TACTCGATAGGATCGCAACTCAGCGATTTGTCAACTATTGAAACTTATTGTCGCCATTACAATTCTGCGAAATAAATCCAAACATTTTTTGTTAACGCAAACATGCAGAAATGTTTAATAATTTTTTACAACGACTTGGAAATTGTCTAATTTGACTGCTGTCATCCGATCAAACTAAACGTCAAAATAATGGGTGAATACCGCGGAGGCAACGATCGAATTTCACGTGAATACACTTATACAAAACCGACTTTAACAAAATCATGCGGTTGATACGTGAATACGAAAAGTGACTTCAGCTAACAAATCGCTTGCATGTCACATACTATACACACGCGCACGCACAAACACGTGTACTCACACAAAGCGGGGCTAGTGCCGCCCGCCGCTGCCACGCTGCATGAGGCGGACACGCAAGCACGCAACTCACCCGTACAGGTACACATACACGCTCGCACACAAGGCGAGCTATTCGTTGTGCGCCGTGCGGTGCATGCCTCGCCGAGTCTGTTCCCGCTTCAACAAGCACGCACGCGCACCCGCACCGTGCCAGTGCAGGTACACACACATACACACACGCACGCACAATTATTGACTGATTAGTCTTTATATAAAGTAATTAAGAATTCCATGTTATTTCATATTATGGAGGCGCTTTACTTGATGATGAGTGACGGCAGAAGTTAGAAGCGTACTTAAATTTATTGTATCATAGATATAAATTAAAAGACAAATATTACATAGGCATGTTCAATAATGTTGTCGTTATTTATACAGGGTCATTTGTAACATACCTGCATGCTTCCGGATTCAATATTCTAACATTTTAAGTAGCAACATTTAAGTAAGTGTACAATTGTTACAACCTTTATAAGAAAGCCAAAGAAAACAACAATCAAAAACTTTGTTGCAGCCACCCAAAGACAAAACCAAGTCGAAACAGATGCCGGTAGCGGGCGTCGGCGAAGTGGACCGCGCGCAGATCGCCCAGCAGATGGCGGCGGCGCTCATCGCTCAGGGCAAGACTGACGTGTCTGCTGAAGAGCTGGCACAACTCGTGGATGCAGTAGTGGGCATGGCGGAAGCTAAGAAACGCGAAGCGGGCGCCAAGGCGGAGGCGGAGACAAAGGAGCCGCCGCCGCCGCCCAAGCCCGCGCCCGCGCCTAAGGCTACGCCGAAGCCCGCGCCCGCCCAAGGAGCCGCTTCAGCACTACAGATGCTGCAGTCGGCCTACGATGAGAATGAGAAGAAGTAAGCGGCCTTTTTATTCTTTTTTAACGTTGTTTTAGTATAGTTAATACCAGTGGCGGTACCTTCATACAAGCCGAAAAGCCCGGCTTGCCCTAACAAAAACTCAATATCACTACTGGTAAAACGCAATTATTAAAATCACTTAATATTTTTTACCATTGTTAATTTTCTTTCATCAGCATTCAAATTATCAATAATCACCAAACAAATCGCATAAAGCTGCTTATAAATCGTGCGACGCTTTACATCTCTCTCGCACAAGTTGGCTTGCAACCGGGCTTCGGATTTAAAGTATATCCGCTCTCTTCTAACTTTAACAAAATTGCTACTCTATAAACATAATACTGCGTAAGTATGTAAAGATTCTATGAGAAATTCATACTCTTCGTAAAAGCCAGCTTGCGTTATGAAGTTCGCAAGTAAGGCCTTCTCCAAATCAGGCTTTATTTCTACCGAATCACGTGCAACTTGAACGCGGGCGAACCAATCAGAGGCGACCGACGACAGCTCGAGCTCGGGCAACCAATCAGAGGCGAGCGTTAATACGCGATTGTGCTGTGCAGCAGCCACAGGCAGCAGCCAGCCATTTTTTATTCTTTGTTATTGTCACACTTCACTTTATTTGAGGGATTGTTTTTATGTAACAAGTGTTTTCGTAATTTGTGATAAAAAAATGTGTTCCGAGTTCAGTTCGTCGCTTTATTGGTCTCTGTCACGAACTAAGATGTGTTGAGCATGTGATGCGTTGCAAACAAATGTGTACTTAAACGTGTTGATGATTGGCATACGAAAGGCAGAGGTAAATAAATTCTTTGAACATCACACATGATTTATGTATTTCGCAAACTATTAAAAGTCATCTAGGGCATTAATTATAATAGGTCTATGTAAAAAACTCTTTGGATTGTTGGTTGCTTCCATTCTAATAATTAAGTAATAATTAATAAATTAAGTGTAGAGGCCTACATATCGACTGTGATTCCCGCGCAAAATGCCCATTTTCGCATTTTGTAGTAATTTTCCAATTGTATTTATCGTTTTTATCGAAATAGGATAATAAATGCATGCGTAATATTAGAACGAATCTCCACTCTGCGAGAATAAGCTGAGTTCGGACGGCCGGCGCATCGCATTTTGTTGTAATTTTGTACTTATCTACTTGTATTTATAGTTTTCATCGAAATAGGATAATAAAATGAAATGAAATTTCATTCAATTCAATCCAGGAGCTCAAAAAAGTGCCCTCGCGCAATTTATGAAAATCTTTCTCTGCAATTTTGAGTTTAAATAAAAGTTAAGCGAAATTTACAAAAAGCGAGGCCTATGACGATTTGAGTAAAAAATGTGGCTAGTGTCACAAATGGGCACCAACATTGTACCTAGGTAGCAAGATTAGGAACTTCAGGTTTCGTGGCTTGCCCCAATCTGAAGCCCTAGGCACGCCACTGGTTAATACATGTAGCCATTGTCCAGTGAGGGATGTATCTTCGATCACCTACACACTAGATACACAAATTAGCGCTCTTAATGTGTCGCCTTGAACTAATGCTCCAACTAAGAGAGAGCATTGGTTTGCTGTCAGTTTTGTCATTTGACATTGCTATCCAAATTTAATACCTATTGTGGTGACGATATGGCCGAGTATCAAAATTAGTCGTGATTATTCGAAAACAAAATTGTATAGAATAATAGGAACCACTTTTCGAACGTATTTTGTATCTAGTGTTTAGATAATCGAAGGATGTAGTAGTAAAAGTTTCTTTAGTAGATTAGAAAATGTTTATATAAATATTTGTCGACGCCTGTTAAGAGGGTTTATTTATTATATTCATTTTTAATAAACGTTTAGTTAGCCGAGTTATTGCGATTTAAAGTCGAGTCCGTTAGAGCTTTCCTGAGACTGGTTGTTTTTTTCTAGTAAACATTTTATCCTATATCTATATAGCATTGTGAATGCAACATTTCAATAATTAATCCATTATAGAAAGTTTTAAATCTCAATAACTCAGTTAAATAAACGTTTTTTAAAAATGTTTACAACAAACTGTTTAGATCCCTGCGTTTTACTTTAGCATTCAAGGTTTATCAAAATTGGCTTATTGATTTTTAAAAATTTCGTCTTGGAAGTTTGAATGGGAAGCCGAAATACGTAAACCCTCTAAGGACGCCAGACATAACAGTGTATGAGAGGAGGAATAAAGGGATAAAAGGACTTACTTGTGCTGATCTGGATGAATGGCAGGCCCGCTGGCAGGCAAAACAGGCAGGGTTCTCGCTGTTCTTGTAGTTGTATGCACTTAATCTGGGTATCTTCACAATCTTCAATATGGCTGTTTTTGCTGCGGGCCGACAACGCGTCAGTGGCGAGCGTTGGATAGCGTAATTCTGACTGTCATTCTTCTAATGAGCTGAATGAATGTGCCGATGAATGAGCTGAAGGTCGCGCGGGGTCGGTCGACCGAATGATCTTTCCATCTTTGCAACTTCACTCGTCGCCAATGTTTTACTGTCAATTATATTCCCTCCATGATATTCTTTTGAAAAGTCGATGTTCGCGCTAACGCGGTGACGAGTGAAGTTGCAAAGAATGGAACGCTCATACGAGGCCAAGACCGAGACCTTCAGCTCATTAAAACAATGACACAGTCAAAACTACGCTTCACGCGCGAGCGCACGCCTCCCTCTCGCCACTGACGCGTCGTCGGCTCGTAGCAAAACCGCCATATTGAATATTGTGAAGATATCAAGATTAAGTGCATACAAGTACAAGAACAGCGAGAACCCATTGTTGCCTGCCAGCGGGCCTGACGTTCATCCAGATCAGCACACGTAAGTCCCTTCAACTTTTCTACATAACCATAACCCATTCGTTGCTAGGCTTGGCGATCTTATGAGGCGCCGAAATATTTTGGTCCTTCGAGCCGGATCAACTCAGCACCATCGCGACCCTTACCGTGCTCGCTCCTCCACTCCATCGCCACACCGCGCTTATGATCAGCACGCTGACCAACCGTTCCGCCTAACGGAAACTATCAGTTCCCGCTCATCTACCTCGCCAGCACACAGTCCGCCCATCCCGGTCTACTCGGCCTTCCAGTCAAACCGCTCGTCATTCCCAAACTCGGCGAATTATTGCCCATACTGCAAAACCAAGGGACATAAGCTTATAACGTGCGCACATTACAATGCCCTGTCAACACAAGGTCGATGGGACTTTATACAGGCACACAAGCGCTGCCAGCGTTGCCTCGGCCCACACTTCGAGAACGAGTGCAAGTCGATGAAGGCATGCAAAAAATGTGGAACCTTCGACCACCACACATCCCTTCATCGACAGCACGCTGACCAACCGTTCCGCCTAACGCAAACTATGCGTTCCAGCCCATCTCCCTCGCCAGCACACAGTCCGCCCATCCCGGTCTACTCGGCCTTCCAGTCAAACCGCTCGTTATTCCCAAACTCGGCGAATTATTGCCCATACTGCAAAACCAAGGGACATAAGCTTATAACGTGCGAACATTACAATGCCCTGTCAACACAAGGTCGATGGGATTTTATACAGCAGGAACACAAGCGCTGCCAGCGTTGCCTCGGCCCACACTTCGAGAACGAGTGCAAGTCGATGAGGGAATGCAAAAAATGTGGAACCTTTGACCACCACACATCCCTTCATCGACAGCACGCTGACCAACCGTTCCGCCTAACGCAAACTATGCGTTCCAGCCCATCTCCTTCGCCAGCTCACAGTCCGCCCATCCCGGTCTACTCGGCCTTCCAGTCAACCCGCTCGTTATTCCCAAACTTGGCGAATTATTGCCCATACTGCAAAACCAAGGGACATAAGCTTATAACGTGCGCACATTACAATGCCCAGTCAACACAAGGTCGATGGGACTTTATACAGGCACACAAACGCTGCCAGCGTTGCCTCGGCCCACACTTCGAGAACGAGTGCAAGTCGATGAGGGAATGCAAAAAATGTGGAAACTTCGACCACCACACATCCCTTCATCGACCAGACGACCTAGCGCTCTAAGCTCATTCATCAGCACATCTGCTTCCACCACAACTGAGGGAGCAACCGAGGCAGCGTCCTATAAACAGCAGGCAGCATGTATCCGCCCATGCGACACAAACGTAACCCACCTTCGCTCACAACATCAGGCCACCCAGCTCCAGGTCGCTGAGTAGGCTCCGCGAACGCCGCCAGCAACTGTGACTAACAACAATCATGGAACACGCTAGCGAAGAAGAAGATTCAGTTCATACAAACTCACACTAGGCTCATACACAATCAACACATCCCCATTCTGTGCCCACTGGCACACCCATTTTGTTGCTAACTGTCCCACTAAGAGTCACGGACGTACTATCGCGGCCTCCGTCGCTTTACCAGTCTAAAGGCGAAAATCATTTGCACGACGTGTCTACGCTTTGGCTTCAAGCCACGCCCACGTTTGGCAACGCCGTTGCGTGCGTCGCTGCTTGTTTTGAAATGAAGCGGTCAGCTTTGTAGAAAATTCGGACTCGCAATACAATACTATTTAACTCCGCGTTCGACAGGTAAGCACGCTGGTTTTAGCGGCGTCATCTCTGTGGTACCGGGTTCAATGCCCGATCGGGTCATTTTAGAAAAAAAAACAGTACGTGGACGTTGCGGCCGCAAATAAATTGCTTCGCGGTCTCTAGTTTTAACACTTCAATTATCTTAAGTATCTGTAAATTATTCGACTTAATATTTTTCTCAATTATAGTAAAATCGAAATCTCTGTACTCTCGAGTGAACCGAACTCCCGCCGCTTTATTCTCGGCATTCAAAATAATTATATAATAATAATTCTATGGTTTTAGGGTTGTCATTTAATCGGAAAAACAATGTTTTTAATCTACAAAATGTGCAAAACCATCACGCGCTTGTGTCAAAAATTAAAATTTACTTTTTAATGTAGGGGGTGCCCTGCGGAATATCAATACAAATATTTACTTGTAAGAATTATTGTTTAATGCGTAAAATTTAGAAAGTTGTCGAAAAAAAAATGTTTTTATGAGTCATTAGATTTATGTATTGTTTGTTATTGTTACAGAATTTGTTTCAAATTTCAACAAGGCCATGACATTGTATAATGATCAGGCTAACTTACATAAGTTCTTTTAATGTATTTAACTAATCAGCGCATAGTACAAGTGACTTAATAATAGGTAAATTTTCACAATTTCGTCAAGGTAAAACGTTTACATCCTAATTAATTACTATTACTGCTTTAATAATAATATTTTGATACTGCCCAGTGGAGTCATATAATTTATCCCACCGCTGAACTGTTTCTATGGGGTTGAGATCTGAGGATGGGGATCTCAATGGATCAGATGCGGGGGTTGCATTGTAAGTGATCCAAGCGATTGTGGACGTTGCGGCCGCAAATAAATTGCTTCGCGGTCTCTAGTTTTAACACCTCAATTATCTTAAGTATCTGTATTTTATTCGACTTAATATTTTTCTCGTCGGCAAGTAAGGTGAGGGTAAAATCGAAATCTCTGTACTCTCGAGTGAACCGAACTCCCGCCGCTTTATTCTCGGCATTCGAAATAATTATATAATAATAATTCTATGGTTTTAGGGTTGTCATTTAATCGGAAAAACCTTAAGAAACATGTTACTCCCAGATCCTGTAAGATTTGGTCTTGGTTTTTTTCTTGTTACTAGTACACTCATATAGAACACGTTAGACTAAAACACCGATCCCAATATTATTGTGTTAGATAAAAATAAATAAAAACTAAATAATCGATAATTCCAAATACCTTTGTATTTATAGCTGAAACAAGAATGTAATTACAACCAAAATATGCTAAATAGACCATTATGTAGTAACGGGGCCTAAACATTTTAAATAACTTTATCAAATTTAACTTACTATAATTTCTGAAATCTCAGAATAAAATTAAATCTCATCTATCTCTGGATCTACATTCAATAAAATTTCGGGAGTTTCACAGCTTGCCTTAGAATAGTTTATAGTACACATGACTATAAAAATACGATGGCCGATTTTTAGGCCTCGGCATACTGTGCAGCGTGGTGGTTTATGGCCCAACCTCCCCACGTGCTGTTGTCCATGTGAGAAGGCCTGTCCCAGCAATGGGACGATTATAGTGTGCTTAAGTAAACAAAGTTGTACTACTTGTTCCATCGATTGGCAAACAATTACATATTAGAAATAAAATAATATTTAAATTATAGGGTAAAGGTAAGAAGGTAATTTATTTCGTTTAAAATTGTTTTTCAAATAAGATAAAACTTAAGGCGAATCAAAGTTTTTGCGATATTCAGTCAAACAATACAATTTCTAGCAGTGGTTAACATTTAAAACGATCCGGTACGAAAGCAGAGGTCGTACGGAACTGATGAATAGGCACTTAACAAAAAAAACAGGAGATACGTCAACAATTCACGAATGTAAAAAGCACACTGTGGGCGGTTAAAAAAAACATGCTGATTTACGTTTGTTGGTACGTTTTACTATACGACCAATTGTCGTATAGTAAAACGTACAACTAATCCGGGACAGTTTTAGCCATGAATAGCGCCGGCGGCGATGCGCTTCAAACGAACATTTCTCTAAACTGGTAAAGCGTACGTGGCTCCGATAGTACATGGTCATCTTCATACAGCCAGAGCTTTATTACACTGTGGTAGTATGCTAACATAAATAACTTCACGCATGGCACGACTTTTGAACTTGCCATCTAAACCTACATCCTTAAAAATTACAGGAGTTGGGAATCAGCACACACATGAGTCAAAAACGGCAATAACAATAGTATGTCGCCCCACGCACAAAATTTCTGCTACAGCTCATATTTTAAAGAATGTCACTGGTTACCTTCCCTTGAAAAAGGTACCAATCATCTCACACATATTAGGCCAGCCACCCGTACCATTCGCTGATCATCACTACCACACACCAGCCCCGATCGACCTCTTATTGGGGTCAGACAGTCTTGGTCAGATGTTGGACGGGACTAACACCTGACCAAGACCGACTAACTAAGACTGACTAACTAAGGTCTCGTTGGTCTCGCCTGGCAAGCCCATAGCCTTCGACACCATCTTCTACTTCGCATTAATAGGACCCATTAAAGATTTGTACGCGCAGCCTGCGCAACAGGCTAACTCAGCTCACAACCAGACTCAAGTGAATCACCCATGACATATGTAAGAGTCTGGAAAGGTTCTGGGAGTCTGAAAAAACCCTACCTCAACTTCACACTCATACTGACCCCTTGGAGAAACAGTGTGAAGAAATCTTCCGCTCTACCACCACACGCGACCCCTCAGGCAGATATAAGTCTCTCTGCCATTTCAACATGACACCCCCCAACAAACTCACGCTATCGCATTACGCAGATATCTCAATATTGAGAAGAAGCTAATAATAGCGAACCCGTCTCTGCGCTCTAAATACGTCGACTTAATTGCCGAGTATATCAACTTAGGGCGCATTAGGCACATTATATCCCTCACCATGGCGTATTCAAGTCAGGTTCGGAAAAGCTGCGCATTGTTTTTGATGGTAGCTGTAAAATCTCCAATGACTTCGAAATAAACGATTGCCTACACACAGGCCTCGCCCTTCAACAGAATATTGTTGACATCATCATGACCTTTAGAACGCACCCAGTAGTTTTTACTACTGACATCCAGAGGATGTTCTGAAATGTGCTGGAAGCCCCAGACCAGAGACGGTATAGCTCATACTGTGGCGATCCTCACCAGATCAACCGTTACAATGTCCCTAAGGGACCATGATTTGGCGCGTTACATGAAATCAACATAAAATCAACAAAGCAACTGCTTTATCGCGTAATTGGTGAACAACACCTCACATTCGAGGAATTCTCTACGCTTCTAGCGCGATTCGGAGCTGTACTTAACTCCAGACCTCTGCCCACTTTCGTCTGATCCTTCAGATTTCGAGCCGCTCACAGCCGGACATTTCATCATAGGCCGCCCACTAACGGCCCTACCCGAACTATCCCTGGAAGATAGGCCGCTATCAGCAGTGTGATTCTCTAAGTCAAAGCCTTGATAGCAGCGGCTGCCGCAGCGCTGACAACTGACTCTGTCTCTTTCATATTCATAGAATTGGAAAGAGACAGCAGATCACAGCCATGCGCGCAGCGTCTATGTGTCGCTTAGAGAATCGCATAGCCGCTCGTAAACGTTTGCAGCTCATACAGGCCCTTTCCCATCGCTTCTGGACGTTGTGGACTCAATCCTACCTTCACACCCTCCAAACCCGCTCCTGTCCTTTTCCTGTCTTCCCCGAATTGGAGAACTAGTGCTCGTCAAGGAAGACTACCTTCCCGCCCTCCAGTGGAGAATGGGGCGTATTACCCGCACACTGTCGGGAAAGGATGGCGTCGTCCGGGTGGTGGAGCTGGACACCGCAAATGGACACTTACGGAGACCTGTCTTCAAGATAGCCAAGCTCCCATTGGATAAGCCCACCCTGGGCCCCGGAGAATGTTCGCGCCAAAACACCGCGACGGACGAGTGAATTTGAAAAGATGGAACGATTATTCGGCCGATCGGCCCCGCGCGGCTGTCATCGGCACGTCCCTGCAGCTCATCAGAAGTATGACAGTCGAAATTCAGTCTTCCGCGCGCGCGTACGCTTCCATAACTCGCCACAGACGCGTCATCAGCTCGTACCGCCATATTGAAGATTGTAAGGTGCATACAAGTGTGGGACAACGAGAAACCTGCCCTTTTGTCCTGCCGTGCCCTGCCAACGGCCCGCCGTTCATCCGGATCAGCTCAAGTAAGTCTATTCCTTCTTTCCCTTTATTCTCCTCCTCCCAACCGTTGTATGCTCAAGCAAACAAGCGAGATCCTCAGGAGGAAGGAGCTTACGTTTGGCATCCACAGCGACTCTAGGGCAGCACTTGAGACAGTCACCAACATCAAGTCTCCTCATCCCCTGGCTGTGGAGACAAGGAGGAACCTGAGCTTGGCCGTGGTCCAGAAAAAGGAAGTATCTCTTTTCTGGATTAAGGCACATGTGGGTCTGCGGGGGAATGAGCGCGCTGACGAGCTTGCGAAACAAGCAGCCCTAAAGTCGTCGGGAAGGCCAGTATACAATCAGTGCCCAGTTTCATATATCAAGAGATGCATTCGTCAGGCATTTCTTGATATATGGAACGTAAGGTACCGCACACAGACCACAGCCAGCACTACTTAGATGTTTTCCAGATGCCAAGTTGGCACACAATACGATTAGGAAATTTACAGCCAACAAACACCTATCGCAAGCACTCACGGGACACGGCGGGTTCTCCAGCTATCTGCACCGCTTCAAGTGCAAGGACAGCCCGCTGTGTGCCTGTGGTACCGGTAAAGAGGAGGACGTGCCTTACTTGCTCTTTGAGTGTATAATACACGACAGGCTGAGGTACGACCTTGAACAAAAATTAGACGCAACACTTAATGTAAATAACATAAGCGTTGCGTTCTAATAACAGAGATAAAATACCGAAATGTTATATTTGAGTACATTACAAAAATTGTGATAGATGTACAAGAATAAAACTTTATAGCGTAAGAACTCTAGCCTTAAGATTAGTGAGTAAGAAATTAAATGTAAAAAAGGACTCTTTTCTTAAAGAGGATTATGGCAACAAAAAAAAACCGTTTTATGCTCAACGTCCTTAACAGCCGTCGACAATATTTTATTTGCAAAAAAAGGGATTATATTCGTATTTTATAACTTTGTAATTGTTGTTGTTCTCAACATCCTATTAAATGTTGTCCAAACTTATTGTTACTTTTCACAGAGCCGACAAAGAGGAAGCGCCCGACGCAATGGACGGCCTCTCCGATTCGGACTTAGAAACATTACTGAAGAACTTCAACGAGCTATCTGCTGAAGAGCAGCACAGCCTGATAGCCTATCTGAAGAAGCTGGAGGCGCGGTCGCCGCTGCGCGTGGAGCGATTACGCCAGTACGTGGGCGCCGCCGCCGCCGCCGCAGCCGCCGCGCCCGCGCCCGCGCTCGCTAAGCCAGGCGAGCCCGATGAGAAGCCCGAGCCGCAGCCAGAGCCCGAGCCAACGCCTGCGCCTGTCACTATAGAAAGCGATGATGATGACTATACCGTGGAAGAGGTGAGTGAGACTACCAATACGAGGACTCTGTACTAGAGCTGATGAAAAATGTTTAATAAGAGAAAGCTACTATCTTTAGTGTTTTTCTTTAACCTCTCTCAAGATACTGTACAAATGCGAGTGACACTAAATATATGCACAGAGATCAGCAAATAATTTGAAAAACATTCTTCATTGAATTTGGCTCTAGTACAGTTAGGTTGACGACTTCTGCACCAGTACGTGAGAGCCGTTTATCAACAAGCCCGATTCTAAGACGGTCACTATAGAGCACTGACGACTACAATGTTAAGGTAAGTCTTAACCTATAGTCGGCCACTATTTGCATAGACTACAAGCTGCGTCAGTACGTGAGCGTCAATAAACTTCAGCCCGAGCCGAAACCAGTCACTAGAGATAAATAATGACTATTACAATGTAGTGGAGGTAAGACTTTACCACCAATAAACGGCCGCTGTTTGCGTAGACGAAAGCAGCGCCGTTGAGGGGGCGCCGCCGCCGCGCCCGCCCCCGCGTCCGCCCTCGCGTCCGCGCTCGCTTGCGCCTGCAAGCCGAAGCCCAAGCCAGAGTACAAGCGCAAGCCCAAAGCCAAGACCAAGCCCAAGGCAATCATTATGATGATGACGACTACCCTTTGGAGGAGGTAAGCTTTTAGAGAAATACCGTTTAATGTTATGCAAAATCAATAGACTTGTATTGGTCAGTTCTACGCTAACAAATTTTAAAGATCGCGATAACCAGTAAAAAATTGCGTAAAATATATTTAGGTTACGGCGGCTTGGAAGACAGGACAAAACTGCTGCTTGAGTTACTTTACAGATCAGTGTTCCGCTGCGATGCTGTTTAGAAGGCAATTAATTATTTAATTTGTTCTTTCGTGTTAGTGGTCAACCTTCTTCTATTAAATCAACATGGGAACTGTTGTTACTGTTCCATTGTAGTAATTTTTTTTTTTTTGTCTATTATTATTATTATTATTCTATTATGGCGATCTGTCTCCAAATATCTTGACAACGTGACACTTTAGTTTATAACATGTAACTTACTGACTTCTTATTACAAAAGCCAAAGGTTTTACGAACCTTCCGAAGCAATAAAGCACTTTAGATAATATGTAACCGCCTCTGTGGTCTAGTGGCTAGCCACCGGTTTCAGACCCAGAGGTCCCGGGTTCGATTCCCAGCGGGGGTACATCTTTGTGTGCTCGGTTTGGTTGGTGGTAGGGCTGTTAAGTCCGCCTGGTTAGATACCACCATCTTATCTAAGTGTGTCGCCATAACAACGATGTTTATAGCATTGTTGTGTTCCGACAGTTTGAGATAAGATAGCCAGTTCCTCAGTGGTTGAGGATTCCGGGTGAAGCGCGCTTCCACCTTCGGCCTTATCGTCACTTACAACTACACCAGCAGGTGAGATGAAGGCCAAGCGCTTACCCGTTGCAGAATAAAAAAAATTGTTTCTTCACTCACTCTAAAACCAACGATGCCAAATCTTGCTAAAACTACACGACCTTCTTAGTTTTGCTAGAAGTTATAAATATATTTAATTTGTTATAGGTCTTCCAGTCTGCTACACAGAAGGTTAAAGAGGATCAGTTACGTCAAGAGATGGAGATCGTCAAAAAATCTCTAGAAGAGACGAAAACTGTGACTTTGCCGACGGAGACCAAGCAAGCGCCTGTCATCGATTTGTCCAAGAACTTGTCGTCTGCCTCCGACCTGTTGGCTTTGGTGCAAGCGTCGATTCAATCGACGGCGAAAGTTGCGCTGACTCAAGCCACGCCAGCGGACGTCGTCACAAGCAACACCCAGCCCAGATCTTTCGGCGACTTGCCCGAACCAACTACGGCGCCAACGCAGGATCTGACGAAAACCCTTGTGCCTAACCCCCCGGCGGCCCCACAGGCTCAGTTTGACCTAAGCTCTATGTTGCGCTTCCCAATGAACCCCTTGAATTTTGCAGGAAACTTGAACAACCAAAATGATTCATACGATAACCAAGGCAATTGGAATCAGAGACCTATTCAATGCTTGACTGAAAACCTGCAGCACTTTATGCAGGGCGGAGGATCTCCGATAGGGGACAACAGAAGCCCTTCGTTGCACGATGTCAAGGGACCTTTGTTGCAGGATAATAGAGGGCCTCTCATACAGAATACCAGAGGACCCCTCATACAAGATAACAGAGGACCTCTCATGCAAGATAATAGAGGATCTTCTATGCAAGATAACAGGGGACCCCCCATGCAAGATAACAGGGGACCACCCATGCAAGATAACAGGGGACCACCCATGCAAGCTAACAGGGGACCACCCATGCAAGCTAACAGGGGACCACCCATGCAAGATAACAGGGGACCTTCCATGCAAGATAACAGGGGACCTTCCATGCAAGATAACTGGGGACCTTCCATGCAAGATAACAGGGGACCTTCTATGCAAGACAACAGGGGACCTTCAATGCAAGACAACAGGGGACCTTCAATGCAAGACAACAGGGGATCTTCCATGCAAGATAACAGGGGACCTTTAATGCAAGACAACAGGGGACCTTCAATGCAAGACAACAGGGGATCTTCCATGCCAGATAACAGGGGACCTTCCATGCAAGAAAACCGGGGACCTCTCATGCAAGATAACCGGGGACCTCTTATGCAAGATAACCGGGGACCTCTCATGCAAGATAACAGGGGACCTTCCACCCAAGAAAACAGGGGACCCTATCAACAAGATAATAGAGGTTCCTATATGCAGGATAACAGAAGCCCATTTATACAAGACAATAAAGGCATGCAAAACAACAGGAATTTTCCAATTCAAAACAACAGAGGTCATAATATGCAAGATAACAGCGGTCCACTTTTACAGAATAATCAACAACCTCTTTTACAAAACAATCCACCGCAATTTTCACAGAATAATCAACAACCATTTTCTCAAAATAAACAACTTCCATATTCACAGAATAATCAACAACAATTTTCCCAAAATAACAGAGGCGGCCCACCTCATAGAAATTTCGGTCACAATCAAGGTCCTAGAGCTAACTTCATGAACGGCAGAATGCAAGATAATAATTTTGACTCGAAACCGGATCAACCACAACAATTCGGCAATTTTGATCAGTCGAATAACTTCAGGGGCAGAGGTGGTGGTAGAGGTGGTAGAGGAGGACCGATGAGAGGCCGCGGCAGAGGTGGATATTATTAGCGTTTATTTTATTATTAAAAATCCTCGATGTGTTTTAAATAATTTACTGTTTAACGCACATTAGGTGCAAAGTATGATGTATTTTATTATTAAACTGTATTGTAAGGGTCATTAAACGGCACTGTCTTATCATTGTGTTTGTTATTTATGATGAACTTTTGAAGATTGGGAACTTGCATGTTGGCGTTCACGTTTGTAGGATAAAAGATGATAATTTCCATAACGCACATTAGGTGCAATAGTTATTTGTTATACAAGAGTGCAAACTTGCTTTTTAACCGCGTGCTCAATTTTGATGACCGAGCAAGCGAAGGAGTCTAAAATTGAATCACGAGCGCAGCGAGTGATTCAAAAATTAGAATCCTGAGCGTTACCGAGGGAATCAAAAGAGCACGAGGTGAAAAATCTTTGCACTCGAGTGCAACACGTAACTTTTCATTCCACCTCAACGAGGAAATTACCAACCAAATTAAAAAAGTAGGTACACCAAAAAGGTTCCGAGTCTGAGTTTTTAACAAATTAAAAAAAAGTTGTATGATATATTCGGCACCATAGAGGTAGCAGTAAATAGGTTTAATGTTTTTTTTAATTCACAAACTTAGTGCACACGATGTTCTAAATTCAATTTACTTTATCCTCCAGAGAATAAAAACGGCTTTTCCATTCAGATATTGAAGATTAAAAATACTCTTTCCGAGATGGTGGGATGAAAAGTATATTTGTTTTATTATTAAAATGTATTGTAAGAGTCAATAAACGGCACTTTCTTATCGTTGTGTTTGTTATTTATGATAAAAAAAAAGAAAAAAAAAGAACATCTCGGTTCCAATTTTACTTTTTTTTAATGTCAATGGATGAATCTTAGCGGCCAGTAACAAATATATATATAAAAGAGGTTGTAACGTATCAATACCGAGAATATTTTGAACGCCCCTCGTAAGTTCGTAAATAGTTTATTGATTACTGATTGCGGTCGACCTTAACACAAAATGCGGTCCAAAGTTAGACTAGGTTTAGTAGACAGGTACTGTGGTTAAGCATTAATGACGCCCCTCTATGAAACCAAACCTAGCGGTAGTCTTTGGTAAAATTACACCATGAATTATCATCGGAATAGCGCTAAAGGAGGTCACTAATAGTCCATACAACTTTGGCCATGTTTGTACCTTGAAGTACATAGATATCAAAATGTAGAGAAAAATTCGAGGATTCCGAAAAACGTATCATTTTGCTTTTATATTTAGATAAAACTAGATAATAAATTAATAAAGTTGTGAATTACTTGTAACACATTTTTATCATGTGGTAACATTGTAACATTCGATGTTCAATTGCGTTTAGTATCAGACTTCTCCAAAACCTGTAGTGTTAATAAAATATTTTATTTGCTGTTAATTATTGCTAATGCATCTACTTGTCGTCCATTTTTATCAACAGATAATTTAATGGACGTAAAACAATAAAAAATAGAAAATATAATATTAAAATCAGCTAATAATTGTCTCTCTGCTAGTAACAAAACGCTACAAAATGTCAAAGTGTTTTAAATGTCATTCCGTTCGTTTCGTTCTGGCGATTTGGGTTGATTCGTAGTTTTCGTTTCGTTCGCGATTCGTATTTTTATTTAATAACTTGGCTATTCCCTGTGGTATTCCGTTTTTCCTCGTGATTTGATTCCTGTTGACACTCTGATCCCGAAAACAGATTATATTCATAATTCTATCACAGATTATTTAACATAGACAGGGTCTAAAATGGCGTATTTTTTCAAACCGAAATAATTATTTTTTTGTCTTTCCATTTAACTAACAAACAATGTGGACCTGCTATATTACTCAGCGTTTCATAGAGTAATTTTTTCCATAAAGTGTACCTCGGAACATTAACTGGCCAGATTTTAGTGACCTCCTTTGGCTTCGCAAAAACGTTTACTTTAATACTTTACTGCAGTACCAAACCTGGTCCAACCCCAAATCGCGACCCGTGGCAAGGCCGTACATAAATCCTAGGCCAGGAGCTGGACCAATATTTTGAGACTTTTGATTAACATTTGAATTTATCTTAAGTACATTTACACATTGCCAACCTAATGTCAAGTTTCAATTACATAGACCAAGAGCTGAGAACAAAAGTTATGTAGGGATGCCGAAGGGTATGCATGCGTGTTCATATCACGTCGGGGTCACCACTGTAAGGAAGCGGAAGGTAGGTTGGAGATGGATGGATGCCACATTGAGGAAGGCCAAGGGAAGATCTTCCTCCGAGCTGGGTGGTATAGCTCGGGGACCGAGGTCCAACGGATGGTAGTTGGAGGTGCTATATATAGCGAAGGAGGTGGTGTAACTTCGCTACCGCGATGCAGGCTTCCCGTACTATTTTCTGTCGTGGTATGGAGATGTCCTTGAATTGGTTTTTGTGGCGCCATCTGTTGACACGGTTAGGAAGGTGTTTGCTTCGTGTCGAACTATGCCCGGGGTCATGCAGGTAGGTGGCACCGCCACATCTACTTGTGTTGCAAGTTGTACTTTCTGTAAGGCTAAATAGGTATTTACCAATGAATTGATGGATTCAGGCATTTCAAAATTTTTATCTATACGTACGATTTTTATACTATGTATTTATATGAAAAGCAAATGATCTTGAATTTGATACTAGTGGCCTTGGGACGACTTTCTCCGCGTGAATGTCGATTATCGCGCAATGCGAACGTAATTTAAAAGTAGCTTATGTCCGTCGATTTTGTACCTACTTACTTTAGTAGGCAATTCCTCAGTAGACGTGTCCCATCATCTTTAAGATGGCAGAATATGTTAGTCAAGTTGGTCAAGTATAATATTAGTTAGTTTGTAATCGGCATCACGTACGCTAGTTGGTCTACGTAAGTTCTTCTGACTGCCCAGTATTTATGTTCTGTTATTCTGTTTATATAGCGCTTAAAATACCTACCTACCTACATAAATATATTTCGAGATTGTAGGTTATGTAGGTTGATCTGCAGTTGCCGCCTGTACTTACTTTACATAAGCACATAGTAACATAAGTAGATACTACAGAGTATTAATATATAAGGTTAAATTTTATCAACCGCAAATATTTTGACAAAACATCTAATTATATCAGAGAAATAAGGCCCTAACATTAAAAAAAAAAATTCAGTCTAGTTTTTATTTTTACTTTTCCTAACACAACATTTGTAATATTTTTTAGAGCACCCTCTGACTTTAATTTTCATCCATAAATAGTTTTTATAACATGGCTTCTTCTTACCGCCCCTCTCTCTCATTTCGCTCTTTCTGCACTCTTTCCTCACTTTAATTTTCATTCATAAATAGTTTCAAAACATGGCTGCTTCTAATCGCCCCTCTCTCTCATTTTACTCGTTCTGCACTCTTTCCTCATTTGATTCATAAGTTTAAATATGGTGGCCGCGGCAGTGCACCGCTAAGCGCTGTACATCGGGTACATTATTTTGTGACATCGGGATAGACTCCACCACAAACAACGGTACCCTAAACTATCACACCACACCTAAGTAACACATGTTAATACTCCGCTGCGAGAAACAAATCACCTATGTGCTAATTTAGCGTATTTGAAATTTATAAATATTTTTTTACAACTTTCACACCAATCATTCAGCCCCAAACTAAGCGTAGCCTGTGCTATGATGACTGATAACGGATAAACATACATAAATACTAATAAACATCCATGACTCAGTCACAAATTGCTCGTGCTCATCACACAAATTTGTTGCTAGCGGGATTCGAACCCGCAACCGTGGGTTTCGCAGTCAGGGTCGCTGACCCACTCGACCACCCGGCCGTCATTATTTGTTATAGTTACACAATTACAAATTACCTACCTAGTCACGGTTAGTTTAATAGCGAGCGGGAGACATTTATTTATTTTTATTTCCAAAGAATCGGAGTAAAGTAATGAACGCAATAAAAATTAACGTAAACAGGGAATGCACCCTAGATAGTGATGCGAGTGGGTAGGTACCTATAGGTATTGTAAATAAATGAAACTCATAGATAATTTGTCTGTTTTTATTTAAATGCTTTGACTATTCACAACGAATTGACTTCCCATCACACTTTTTTCAGGCTTTGGACTAACTAGTTAATACAATTCGTTAGTTTTATCTTTTACCAAGATTGAAATAAGTAATGTAGCTATGTAAAGTTTACATTAACTTGGCGTGTTTAAAAGTCTAAATTCATTGATATTTACAGATTTACATATTTACAAGTTATTAATTACAGGTTCTTATTTACACATTTACAATTAAACCTAATCACATTTAATGTTGGACATGACGGCCTTGTGTGAGCAAACACTGTCTTGCACGATCGAGGCCATGCCTCCGGACTGCAGTGAGCACTTGCTGCTCACTGGACATCACGTCAAACGCATTCACAATTCGCGCACGTAACTGTTCCACGGTACGAATTGTATGGCCGTCGTTCCCATACACTAGGTCTTTAGCACCCCACACATGAAAATCCATCGGCGTCAGGTCAGGTGAACGCGGCGGCCAGCGGATAACGCTACCGCGCCCGATCCAACGCCCTTGGAACGCCTCGTTCAAGTAGGCGCGTACCCGCAGACTGAAGTGCGCAGGCGCGCCATCGTGCTGGTAGTACAGGTACCTGCGGCTCCATACAGGCACATCCAACAGCAGCTCGGGTAGGTCGCGCTGTAGTAACTGGAGATACGTGTCCGTATTCAGACGGTCTATAAAGACGGGCCCCAGTAAATGGCCGTTTAACACTCCTGCCCACACATTAACACTAAAACGGTGTTGGAAGTGGTCCGGCCGAAACACTCGCGGATTGTTCTCGCACCAGTAATGCGCATTATGCATATTAAAGAGTCCCTCGCGCGTAAACGTGCACTCATCCGTCCACAGCACGTTGTAGGTAGGGTTCCGCAGCAACCAACGGCAGAACTCGACCCTGGGCGCGTAGTCCTCTGGCAGCAACTCCTGGACTCGAGTGAAGTGGAAGGGATGGTAACCTTCGCTGCGCAGAAGCCGCCACACGTAGTACTGGCTTACGCCAAACATACGGGCAGCGTCTTCGGTGCTCGCCACTGGGTGCCGGTGTCAAGGTGTGGCTGGAAGCTGCCGCTCTCTCGGAAGCGCTGCACGGCTCCAAGTATGGTGCGAATGTTAATTATTCGTCCTTATCTCTCGCCGTACAGTACTTGTGCCCGCAACATAATTTCACCTGCATCATGGTAGCAGATAGCCATATTCATGTACTCCTGTGATGAATATCGGTACGGCATTTTAAAAACTTTCGCGAATACACCTGCGACTGCAATTAGCTTAGTGCGATAGGTATGTTTTTGGCGAACTGACGATCGCCCCACCCGCCACGCGCACGCACGGCCGGGGCGCGTAGCGGGCGGGGGCAAGGGAGGATGGCTTTCGCTCTCGCTCGCTCCGCACGTAGTAAGCGGTGCGGTGGTGGTGTAGGCATTGCGGTCGGCCTCTGTCGGCTCCTTTGAATGAAACTACGGCACGTGTAAGCGATGTAGGCATTGCGGTAGTGTCTCTGTCGGCTCCTTTGAATGAAACTACGGCACGTGTAAGGTGTAAGCGGTGTAGGCATCTTCTGTTTCGGCTCGTGCCGTGCGTAAGGGCACGTTAGGGGTGTTTTATTTTACTTTTTAATCGAAATGTCTTTTGGCGTTTTCCTTGAAAACTAGCGTATAAAAATTTAAAGTTTTTTCATAAAAATAGTTTATTTATGATGTTTAATTTATCCTTAAAAGATATGCAGTTGATAAAATTTAACCTTATATAGGTACGCATAACCACCTACTTAATGTTTGGTAGTTAAGTATTACTTACTTAATATTATTGTATTTTATTGATCATTTACAAACAAACCAGGAAAAAGTCACCAAATTTTTATTCTAGGTAAGTACGTGGCGCAAGCGCTTTATATTTGCAGTATTTGCATTCAACCATAGCTCGTACCGCCTTAGATATAAGATTTACTTTCGATTGTCCCGGCCGTTGAAAGAGTTAGGTATGAGTACAGGTGCAGAGTTATTTTGGACCGTATTGGCGTGCACCGTAGGTTGATATTGTATTGCAATTGTGTCGATAGTGTCGCTTCTGCTAGTAATATCATTCTGTGCTAACGCGTGAACGTAAACCGCATTGTATTGGGTTTGATTAATCCGTATGTACGGTCGGGGTCACCATCGCTTTACTACTTTGCAGCAATTTCGTATAAAGCGCACCGACCGCTCGGGTACGTGCCCGTACCAAATAGACGACGCGGTGTGCAAGGGATTTTGACCTTTAGACTGGTAAAGCGACTGAGTCCGCCATTGTACGGGTTGATAGGAAGTAATGGTTTTTAAGCAGAATCATTAAAATTAAGCGGATTAAAACCCCTATACGGTTACCCGTCAGGTTCCTAATTTTGCCCATTGTCCTTTCTCCAATCGGTTTTCAAAATAGCTGTACAAGAAAAAAGTTCTGCTCTGCTGCTCCTGGAGACTGATCGTTTTCAGGCCGTGATCTGACTTTATGGAATAATTTTTGAACCACTCTCATCATCTCGTTACCGAACATCTAAGCACTTAACGATTGCGATTATTACAAAGACTACCTTTCGGTACAACGCAGCCCTTAAAAAAAGTACAGTGAAATATCAGTGTCATATACTTCATATTTTATTCGAAACTCTTAAGTATTTTTACAATAAACCTTGATGATCAAAAAGTAAAATATTGTAACTTTAGTAAACTCCCATTTCCAGTAATGCATCAATTTGTTCAGTCTCTGGCAGAATGTCTATTTCTATAGGTTCAGCCTTTAAGTTGTTTCCAGATTTCGGGTCGAGTGTAAAGAATCTAAATAACTTCGAGAGATTGATGATTGAGTATGCAGAGTGAGTAAGCCAGTCCTCCACTATTTCTTTCAACGATTGGTATGACGACGTAACTTGTGGAGAAACTCTCATTTCTGCAATAATAAAAGTTTATTAGTAAATATAAATTATTTTACAAAAACATATTTTTAAAGGTTTTGCATGCTACTCACTTGAATTATGCGGCTTACTCAAATCGAATAAGAAAAGGAAAAAGTTAGTTTGCAGGTACAAGTCCTTTTCAGTGTACTCTCTGAACATTACACCTTTTTCGCATTGTCGGCACAGAGGATAGCCGCCGGCGAAGGTTTGTGGCAAACGCACGGTGCGGTACCCGCACGCCGGGTCCTCGCAGGACAACCAGCCGGCGTAGTACTGGGCGTGGTACTGACGGATTTGCGCAGTTAACTGATTCTGTATACAGGCCAAGTAATCCATCGGCCTCACTGAACACTTTTCGTTTTGACATCTCTCTAAAAAGGACACGCTCTCCTTATCTGTTTTTACTAAAGTTTCCCTTATCCTATTTTCATATTTGCACTTATCATGTACACACACGAATGTGAATTCTTTGCAGTATCTGTACTTTTCTTGTTCATTCTCCACCTCATATGTGTCCGTGTTTTGATTGTCTTTTTTGATGATATGTTTGTACCCAGACGGATCGAGGCCTAGGCAGTCGGCCACACGCGCCGGGTCCATTCCTTCGATTGGTTCACATATTCTTGATATCACTGGATGCAGTTGGTGAGCCAAATAGTATTTGAAGTCAATCTTCAGTGTTTCAGAGTTTTTCAATTCCTCTATATGGTAGGCTCGCTGTGTGGCAGACTTGTCTGTCCCATCTTCACAAATGATGTAGGGGACAATATCGCCTTTTTTGAACCTTCTACTGTTTTTACTATTCAAACGCAGAGCAACCACAACATGCGGTTGTAAGTTTTTATCTGCATATTCATTCGGATTTTTAGTTAACTGCTTAGTAATTGTTAATAATGATAATGGGATTTTATTGCTCATAAGGTCGTCTTTCAGTTTGTTTAAATGTGACTGTATGGTTTCTAATCTTTCGTCGGCCGACTGCTCTGAAAGGATTTGGCTTAGAATGAATTTTCCAGCTTCAGCAGCCAGTTGCGACCAGTCGCGCCGCACTATGTCTAACCCTTTGTGCTCCTGAGTGAACACAAACTCACCATTCTTATTCTTGTTGATTAAAACTGCAGCATATTTTTTCTTTTTCAAAAGTAACAAATATCTGAAAACTCCATCAATGTCCAGTTCTATTTGCTTGTATTTTTTATTAATTTCTCGTTTCAAATCATTACCGATTTTGAAGACATGATCATACTCTAAACAATTGGTGTTTATCATTAAACTGTCCGTATCACCGTACACTACGTCGTAGTTAAGCTTTTGAACAATTTCTTTGGTATCCATGAGGATTTCTCTACCCTTCATTGTGACCAATGCTGCTAGAGGTTTAGCATAAAATCTTGAATGTGTGAACCCAAGACATCCATACATTGAGTTTGCAGTTAGCTTTAGAGCCATTTGTCTAATGTTGTACTGCATGTTTTGATCTGACGGTAAATCTGGAGATTTCATCAACTTCTTGACTTCCCTCCTACTCTCTACTAGTTTTCGAATTTGAGTTGGAAGAACACCAAATTCAGTGTTAGAACTTGGTAAAACTAAATTTGCTATATCATCATCCGATGCTGCTGTGTTTTTTCTCTTGATGGTTGTGAAACAAATATTATATTCTTGAATAATGCTTGGATATAGTGAATTAAAGTCCATAAGTAAGATAAGTTTATCGTAAAAACCTTTCTTAGGGTCTAAAACTAAACCACCAGAATAAGCAGCTTTTTTCTTTCCTTGTTTCTTGGTGACATTACTGGTTGTCACTTCGTTTTTCTCATCATCATCCTCTACTTCCTCCGTCTTTCTTCCGTAAGTTTTATCAGGAACTATGTAATTTTTTTCAGTGAAAGCATGGAGCAACAAAAATTCGTTTCTTTCCGAGCGTCCTCCCATTAGAGTCCTAGACATGACATTGCCCGCGATCTGCGTAATCTGCAGCGCTAATGGTATCACATTCAATTCGCACATAATTTTGAGTATATAAGAAGCATCTTGCATGCTTAATGACACCAGCTGTAGTAAGTCCCCACTGTTCTCATAATATCTAGGTAAATCTTCTAAAGCGACCTCGACACGCTCGCCCTCTTTCATTTTCAAAACATCTGTACACAATGTGTCTAGATCGAAGCTCCTGGCTCTGATCAGCTCCATAGCAGACAATTTGGCATCACAAACCAATCGCCCTAAGAAAGCGTCTTTTGCGGCATACTTTCTTTGAGGAGCGACAGACCTCTTGAGGCGGCCGAGGCGTGACCAGTTAGGGATATTCATATCTAAGATATTCCCAATGAGCAAGTCCTGCTGAAATCCTTGCAAGTCATGACCAACAACCAAGTCCGGATCCAATTTCCAGAATTGCACCATGAAGTAGTTGAGTAGTTCTCTTTCTGTATCACATTTAGTTAGTTTTGTGGATTTATATTGAAGTAAGACTTGTTTAAGATCCAATGGCCAAATGTCATTGCATTTTGTCATAACTGTAAAATAAGACGAAATGATTACTATCTCGAAATAATTATTGCATTAAATTATTATTTTTTTATTTTATTTATTTATAGAACCACAAACAAGTTTACAATATAGCTTAAGCTAACTTAACCAATAGTACAATTTATTACTTATCGTAAACTCAACTGCAATGGTTACATTTTATGTATAAAACTATTATAAATGGGGGACTCAAGTTATAGAACATAATATTTTATTTGAAGTACAATTTTAATGTTAACGCTAGAACTAAGAAATGCTAAACACAATGTAGTGTGTGTAATGTAACTATTAAATAATTAGTCTATTTATCACTGTGCTTTGACCTGTGTGTGCATAAATATATACATACAAATAAATAAATAATAAATAAGTAAATACATATAAATATATACCCATACCCATATACCCATAAATAATTTTAACTTTAAGTAAAATGACTATTATCAAACCAGTCTTGTTGTATAACTTACTACAGAAGTGCTGTTGGAATGGAGGGTTTGGAGGTGGCTTATGAATTGGAAAATTGTTGTGTATTAAACAACTGATCATAAGTATTTTCGTTTTCCTTGTTTTTGTATCACTCGTCGTTCTCATGTTTAGCTAAAAAGCAGAAAATAAACAAGATATAAGAGCAACTATATTACCCATATACTTTCATGTCGGAAAAGAAATGTTGTAAACTCACAGTGGCAACTACAATCGGTGGAGGTTCCAACTGTTGGTTGTTGCTTCTAAGGACGGCGATATTTTCCATTTTTTCGCAAGCTGCCTCCAGCTTGCACCAGGACACTTTGGCAAGCACATTTTCCGGCTGCTTTATTTCTAGCCAACATGGACCCTTTATCTTTCTTTCAAGCAGAAATGTTTCTAGAGAAGAAGTGTTACTACCAAAGATATGAGAAAAGTTTAAATACTTTTTACCTGTTGGTGGAGGTGGAAAAGATGCCTGAAACAGAAATAAAATTAAAGTTCAAACAATTTCATTTCGCAATTCACTGAATTTTGATTAAATTTTAACTTACAGAGTATCGGACTTCTAAATAGTCAGATTGTGCAGGTATGTCAGGAAGGTTGAAGGAGTAGTTCTTGGTTACCTTACGCGATTTAAACTCTTTCAGGCCTAATTCACTGGCTACAGAACTGTTGAATTCTTCATAAAGGTCCATCATGGTTACCTCTTGGTCTGTAGGTTCTAAAGTAACTGGGTCCAATTTCTGTAACATATTGTTTTTAAAATGTATTGCAAATTGGTATATAAAGTAATAAACTACAAGCGTCGACGACAGCCATCGACAGAATCGACACATCGTGTCGGCGGCAGTTGCTAACACGTTGTCGTCGGTGCCAGCGGCTGCAGTTATGTCATGATAAACTTCTACTCACATATTCTCTTGGCAACAGGAATAACTGTCTGTTAATATTTTTTACAACCATGCAACATGTCAAGCAGCCTGCCTTCTTATTAGATGGATTTGCATAAACTTTTCCAAACAAGTATACAACTCCAGGCTTAACAAATCTATCTTCCCAAGCATCAAGCCAATAGAACATAAGAACTTTTTCTCCATTCTCATTGGTCTGCAGTGGCAACTGACCATCTGATTGAACAGAAGCTGATGTTTGATTATCATTCATTTGTTCTGACCAAGTACTTGTAAGAGGTTTCAACTCTTTAGGAGACTGCTTTTTTGTTGCTGGGAATATATCAAAATCTTCATTAAGGAATTCATCTGCAACGTCTGTAATTGTAGCACTAGAACTAGGAATTGCTTCTTTCTTCATTTCTGGAGTTTTTTCAACAGGTGCAGGTGTCACATCATTGCTGAAGTCATCATCAAAATCTATGTCTTGCGATTGGAACTCCTCAATGTTTTGTGTAGCAGAATCTTCTGTCTCTTGCTTGATTTCTTTATCTATTTTCCATTCAGCTTTGTTTAGTATTGGTTTATTGTCAATAGTTGATTTTGTTGCCATATTATTGTTCTTTAGATTAGAAGTCAATTTATTTTCTTCTACACTTGAGTGTCCCTTTCCCAAAAAAAGTTGATTGTAAATAATAATTATACATTTATAGTTGAGCAAAGTAAAGTAATGTACAGCCACTGTACATTACATTACTTTACTTTTTATTACCTACTGTCCCACTTTATTGAAATCAAGTCATTGCATTCAGTACAGTATACGAGATTAATTATATTAGACCCGGCCGTGCACGGGGCGTGCCATGTGCGTGGCCCGGACAGGGCACTGATTTGAGATGTTGCATACATTTTGTATGAAGAAGTTCATATTACACAGTGCATGATCCACGGCCAGGACATACAAAATGTATGTAACATTTTAAATCAGTGCTCCATCCGGGCTACGTACACGGCACGCCCTGGTCAAATATAATTCTTTCCTAAATCTTCATAGTTGAAGCACAAGAAAATGATTTTATATTATTAACATAAACTATATTTTTTGTGCATAATAATGAAAATATTATTTCATGTACCTCAGATTTTACTGGTACGGCATCCTCTTTGTTTGATGTTACCACAGTAGCTTTCTTTATAGTAGTGGATAAGGTCTTGAAGTAGTTCTGAGCCTCGTTTTTGGTGGATGTGGCTGCGTTACTCTTGTTTTGTAACAAAGGCTTTGGCTTTACAGTTGGTGCACTTCCATCCAAGTCAGACATGATGTCAGATAAGATGTTATCATCTGTTGTTTTCATCTCCTGGAAGTACAGTAACTATGGTAGATGAAATGCTGATAATGAAATGGATAATAGGCTAAGACACTTTCAATATGTAGGTACCATACCACATGTATGCCTTTGTAACACCATACTTTATGTAGTTTCAGTTACAAATAGTAATAAGTTTCTATTTATAAATTCCTAATAGGTACCTAATAATAATAAAGCATGAAAAAGAGGATAACATGAATATAAGTAAATACATCACACTTTAAAAGTTTTCAAAGTTATACTTTAAGAATACAAACCTCTCTTTTCCTAACTGGCATAGACACCAGTAAGTTCCTAATGTTGCCTTTGACTGCCGGCTGTGCGGCCAATCTGGCTTTCCTCTTTTGTCCCCGGCCTGAATCTTTGTTGTTAACTGCTACATATGTATCCTCGATTTCATCATCATCATCAAATATCTCCCGCCCATCCTCAACATAGCCAATACCATCTGAAAATATTTGATTAGGTCAATAACATGTTTTTACTGTGAAACCAAATGTCTTGCACTAACAAGTAAAAGAAGATGAAAAATTTCAAATTATTTAATAGACTTTATTATGGAAATTACTATCGTCGTCAATCCAGTCGTCCTCTTGGCGCTGCAACACTCGCTCAGTGTATTCCTTTTCGTCAACAGTCTCGTAAACATTCTCGAGCTCATCAACGTCATACTTGTGCTTTGATCCTTTGCCTTGGAGTTTCTTTAGCTTCTCTAAAGCAGAAAAACGTCCGTGTTTATCGACTTTTTGTCGTTTGGCTCTTTGTCCAGCTAAAAGAAAAGAATATATTTTTAAGGTGATAAACTCAATTTAATTTTATTTATTGATAATAACACATTTAGTAAATACTTACCCAAAGAGTCTGACATGATTTCAAAATGTCACCGTAATAATTTAATAGTAAACCACATAATTTTCAAAATCTAAATAAAACATTTATTTCACCAAATATCAGTCAGTGACATTTGATCTGGCGCGAAAATACGTCAACAGCAGACAGACAGACAGTAACTTTTTTTAAATTCGTTCCATAAAAGAACAGGCTAAAGTCAGCAGAGACCGTACTGCCTAGTCGTTCGTTTTTTATTTATTTCTCGTAAAATTAAGTACCGTCATTGGATGCCTCATTGGATGTTTTTAAAATAGATGATAATGACAATGAGTGAGTAAATGATATTCCCCCCAAAGGCCCAAACTCATGGTCATGGAGACCATGAGTTTCTTTCAGTAAAAAGATGTGGGACTTTACTGATATCTCACACGGACTTCTTGAGAGAATTTAAAAAGTGATGTTGCACTGTTTTGCATTATTTGCCAACACTCATACACGTTTGCGAATACGAACACTTAACTATCCACTATCATTTACTGATAGTGTTCGTGAACGTGCATGAGTGTTAGCAAATGAAACAAAACAGTGCAAAATCACGTTTCAAAATCTCTCAAGAAGTCCGTGTGAGATCTCAATAAAAACCCACAGCTTTATTGACTCATCCAACTGATCCAACTCATTTCACTCATCATCAATGAATAGTGACAGACTATTAGATTGAATAACATTAATCCCTTTGCAAGTAAATGAAATGGAGGAGAAAAAAACTGTTAGTTTTTCGCGCCAAATTATCGAACTGTCGGAACTGTCAGTCAGTGTCAGTCAACAACCTTCTCAAGCAAGTTTGTTTGTTGCTTTGTTTCGAAGTTTATGTTCATTACATTAGATTGTTTGCTGTATTTACTGTAAGAAAATAGTTTATTAATTGCTGATAATGGCGATGCGTGACTATGCTGCTGATAAAGGTAATTTTAGATGTCAAGAGTAGGAACAATGCCTAACAATGTCATTTTCCTTACCATTATTACAATAATTTTACACTGTTATCTTTGCTATTACAGAATCTTTCAAGAATTTCTTTACTGATTTTTGTCAAACTGATGACGAAGGGAATAAAAAATTTAAATATGCGGAGCAACTTACAAGGGTTGCTCACAGAGAACAGGTATTGTTTTCTTTTAATTTTTTTAGGTTAGTTACTTTCAGCTCTTGAGAAGATTCAGAATAAGATACTGACTGTATGACCTTACTTTTTTAAATTGTTCTAGATAGCATTTATTGTAGAATTAGATGACTTGCATGAAACTAACGAAGACTTGGCTGATGCAGTCAAACAAAACACTCGTCGGTTCATGAACATGGTCTCTGATGTGGTTTATGAAATGCTTCCGAATTACAAACACAGAGAGGTAATTTATTGTAACATATAATTGAATAATAAAATATGTCATTAAATCTACTGATGTTTAAATATACTTAGGTAATGTATCAGAATGTTATGTGATCAAATGAGTCTGTTAAAGTTCTCTTGTAGTCAAAGTATGGCAGTTTTTTTTATTTTTATTTGTTTTGTATTTGTTTTTTTATTTTTCTTCTCTTTTGTATTTCTTCATACATATCTGAATTCCCCACCACACTACCAAGCCGCACTACTGGATGTATTGTGTGTTCTAATATTTTATCTTTTTATTTATTATTATGTTATTGATTTGTTTTCTTATTGTCAGGCTGTAGCAAAGGATGCCCTAGATGTTTACATAGAACATAGAATCATGCTAGAAGCTAGAAACCACAGAATACCTGGAGAGATGAGGGATCCTAGGAACAGATACCCACCAGAACTAATAAGGCGCTTGTGAGTGTACCATTATGTTACTTGTTTACTTTGATCAACAATTCCAACTAGATGTCAGGTTGGCGCTAAAAATATGTCTCGGTAAATAACAGCGCACTTGAGAAGTGACCTCTTTTTCTCTTTAAACTAAATTTAAAAGTTTTTTGCTCTCAGTGGTGAAAACTTCTAAGATTTGATGAAGCAATGTTGACTAAAAACCAGACCTCGGTAGCCAAGTGGTTAAGGCAGCCGCCCGAAATGCGGAAGGTGCGTGGTTCGATTCCCGCCTGAGGTTGTCGTCTTTTTTCAGTGTTTAAAATTTTTTGCTCTATTTTAAACACGTTGAATCACAATGCAATGTGTATTGTGTATTTAAAAGTTGCAAAAATAATGCTTGTAAAAGCAATTTAACGGCCGGAGTGTCTTACTTTCGGTAAGGACATGTAGAACAAATTATATTTTAAGCTTTAAACTAACAAATAATATTAAATTTTGACACAATTACCAATTTTATTTTTTCTTTATTGCAAAATTATAGCAAAAGGCGGACTACTTGATGCCCTGAGGCATTCTCTGCCAGTCGACGCCATTCTCAATTTTAACCCACGTTAAAATGTTTGGCCAACCATGACCAATAGTCATGCCAAGATTTGTCTAACAGAACAGTGGATGCTATAAGCTTTGTGCTTAGAAAATTTGTGACTTTATTACTGGGTGCCATGGTTGTCATCAGGTTGAACTTAAACTGTTTTATAACGTTAGTAAAGAAATGTAGCTGTAAGTATAGGTATATATTCACTGGACAGAATTTAGCTTTGATTTTGTATGTGACGCGTTATCTAGTTAGTATTGTTGATCGAAGCTTGTATGTTAATAAACCACATTAACATTGTTTAACTGTTATTCCTTATGTACTACTAAATCTGCCGTCATACCATCTTAAGGGCTACTTTTGTCCAAACATCATTTTTAAACTTTTGCTACAACATCCCTCTATTAACTCAAAAATCATTAAATTGTGAAGACAGTCAAGATGTTAAAAAAGGATGTTTTGTTTGTTGTTCATCTATGAAAACAAAAGGCGGAATGGGGTGTGGCCACTACATGCTAACAATTTCTTTCTTATAAATAAACGGTTTGTTGTCATTGGTCAAAGTTCAACAAAGGGTGGGACAAACTATGGTTATCTTGTTCAAGCAAAATTTTTTTTAAATGGTACTGTATGTACTGTACTCTGTACCTATGTGTTCCAATCCAATGTGAAATAATAAATAAATAAATAAATAAACTTTCCTACACTCACACCAATTATCTAGCCCAAGAGAAGTCCTTATGAAACTCGTTAAATGGTTACTGGACAACGGATAAACATACTTAAAATACTTAAATACATACTTATTATACATAGAAACCAGCCAGACCCGAGACAATTCAGAAAAACAATAGTTTCTAATTTGACCCGACCGGGGATCGAACCCGGGACCTCAGAGATGGCGACACCATGATAACCGGTGTACAAACCACTCGACCAAGGAGGTCGTCAAAAAAAGTAAAGTACAGCCTGTATACTGTCCCACTACAGCAAGTCATCACTACAATTGCTGGTGGCTTGACCCTTTATAAGGCAGTGGCACATATATTGCCACCATATTTTGAACTTTATGCAATTGAGATTAGGTCGAAAACCAATGAAAAATTTTAACATGCTGTGCTTGTTATAGAGTTAAGCAATATACTGTTTATCTATTATTTATTAAATTAATTAAATACTTTTAAGTAAGCTTTATAAACAATAATGTTGTATGTGGTTAATTTTTAGTGAGGTCTATTTCAAAGACATGTCGGCATCCAAGTCAGTACCTATAAGAGAAGTAAAAGCAGAACATATTGGCAAACTTGTGACAGTTAGAGGTAAGTAAAATAAAACAATTGTTACTTGGAGTTATTTCTAAAAAATACTTAATTTTTAGCTATTACCATCGGTCTGGTTTTAGAAAAATATTGGCTTTGTTATTTAGCATAATAAAATCAACATATTTTTTACTAACAAGTGTTAGTATCAATCTTTGAAGTATAAAAAAAAATATTTACAACCATTGAAACTTTTAATGATGTAAAAAAAATTTTGTTTTCAATGTTCAGTTAATATGACTTTTTCTAAATGTGAAGTCTTTGCCGAGCTGTTAAGGAGAAGCAAGCTAATCATAGAAAAATACTACAAAAATCATAAGCCTTAAAACTATTTTCTTCTGTGTATACATGATAACAATACGTGTATATGTGATAACAATAACAAAGCTCCTAAATAAGCGGCTATGTTTTATTGTTACTACTTAAATAACTATATAATCAACCCAAGTATTTGAATTACTCTCTGGAGTTTTCTCACTTCAAGTTGTTAGGTACCATTTATTGGGAAGTAAAAATAATTTACTATTTAATACAGTTACCCACTAACTAACACCATCATAGGTGCCTAGGTGGCATCACCAGCCACGTGCCGCACATCATCGTCGCCAGCCATCCCAGAGAGAATCAGGTAACCACCTGGAGTCATACTGTGGCACTCAGCTCCACATTGCTCATACTGAGTGACTACATGTCATTGAGGCCTGTGCCTAGCAGTGGAACATTTAAACGCTGATGAAAATAACTATAACAGAATACTTAAACTGGCAAAGCAACACACTGCACCGACGTGAAGTCTACTAGCGGAAGCCACGTACTCGTGTAGCGCGGGCAGCGCGGAGACGTACTAGCCCGTGCGCTCGCTGCAGTTCACGCCGCCGCCGCCTGCGTTCTATGTTTTAAGCCCATCACACACGTAGCTATAATATATATTAATATACCGTACTAAAACATATATTAAAACAAGCTACCACGCACGGAGACCATGCTATAATATATATTTTGCCTTCATTTCATAATACGCAATAATATAAATCACGATATACGTTGGTGACATCACTTAAAAATTTCTATAGAATATATACCGTAATATTCCTTGCCATAATTTATATTAATATTTATTATAGCTACGTGTGTGACGGGCTTTATTCCGCTGTTTATTGTATACAATATACAATATAACTGTATTTTAGAGGCATATATATGTTATTTGTTTATTTATTATTATCTAAACAGGCATAGTAACACGCTGCACCGACGTGAAGCCTCTACTAGTGGTAGCCACGTACTCTTGCAGCGCGTGCGGCGCGGAGACGTACCAGCCCGTGCGCTCGCTTCAGTTCACGCCGCCGCCCGCCTGCTCGGCCGAGGAGTGCCGCGTCAACAAAGCCTCGGGGCAGCTGCACCTGCAGACGAGGGGCTCGCGCTTCCAGAAGTTCCAGGAGATCAAGATTCAGGAGCATGTATGTACACACATCATCATCATCATCGGCAGCCTATAAACGTCCCACTGCTGGGCACAGGCCTCCCACGTGATCAATAAATAGCACGTGGGGATATTGGGCCATAGCCCACCGCGCTGACCCAATGCGGGTGGTGGGTTTTAACGACTGTCATCTTACGACAACAACCGGGACCAACAGCTTAACGTGCCTTCCGAAACACGGGTATGTCTATTTTGCAAACTGTATCTTTATATTTTTTGGAACTGATGAGTCAAAATGTCTAAAGTACTAAATTATTGAAGACATTGGATTTTAAACACTATGTACGTTTTTGGAGTTGGCGGTACAAGATCGAAATAAATTTAGAGTTGATGAGATACAAGTTTTGGAGCTAGCGGTACTAAGCTGTACTATGTACACACGCCTGTCAACAGTCAACCTATCGAAAGCTGTCAAATTTCTCCAATCGAAATTGATCCTTAACACAATAGGAACAAAATTCAAATTGCATCGAAGTAATTTGACTTTTTGTTGTAGGTTGAAGTGCTGGCGTCTGCACCACACTGTTAAGTTCTTTATACTGTTATTTTAGTAACGCACTACTGGTGTTGTTTGGAAGTTAAGAATAAGAGAATTAGAATGTGTATGCATCGCCTGGGTTTATGGAGAACCCGTATTTGGCAAACATGGTGAATAAGCCAATACTTATCAATAATTAAAGTGGAGAATATGTTTCACTATTTAGTTTACTACTTACTTTACATACTCTAATCTAACCTATCAATTCGTATTGATCATGGGCTAATCTCCTGGCTTGTCTGGAAGGTTTGTGCCTATCATAGAACGTTTATAGGATGATGACTTACACATTTAGGTTTAAGTAAACACGTCAAAACCTAAAAACAAACTTTTTATCCCCCCATCTCGGAAAGAGTATTTTTACTTTTCTTTTTTTCTGCTAGAGGATTAAGTAAATTGAATTTAGAACATTGTGTGCACTAATTTGTGAATTCAAACCATCATTAAACCTATTTACTTCTCCCTCAATGGTGCCGAATTTATCATACAACCTTTTTTAATTTGTTAAAAACTCAGACTTGGATCCATTTTGGTGTACTTTTTTTCAATTTCTTTAGTCCTTTCCTCGCTGAGGTTTGATGAAAGTTACGTATCGCACTCTAGTACAAAGATTTTTCACCTCGTGCTCTTAGGATTCCCTCACTAACACTCAGGATTCTAATTTTAGAATCCTTCGCTTGCTCGGTCATCAAAATTGAGCATGCGGTTAAAAAGCAACTTTACACTCTTGTATAACAAATAACTAATTATAACATCTACTTTTAAATAAAAACTAAAAATATATGTGTTTTATGCTTTAGCGCGCGCGGGTATACGAAGTTTAAAGAACAATCATCATTATTATCAGCGTTATTAGGCTCCGGCCTTCCATCATGATTATATAAGGGGAGATGGCTATGGCGCCATTTTCACGCTGTCCCAATGAGAATTTAGTTTAAAAACAGTTCATGTAGTAAAAAAGTGTTTCATTTAAATGATAATTTCCTTGCACCAGTCGGACCAAGTGCCGGTGGGCCACATCCCCCGGCAGCTGTCGGTGTACTGCCGCGGGGAGACCACGCGGCGCGCGCAGCCCGGCGACCACGTGGGCGTCACCGGCGTGTTCCTGCCGCTGCTGCAGGCGGGGTTCAGGCAGGTCGTGCAAGGACTGCTCTCGGACACGTACTTGGAAGCGCATGTGAGTTATAGCCTCTACTCTTATTTCTAGCATTCTTAAGCCTCTACCTTTCTTTCTAGCCTTCTTGCAATAGAAACGAGGAGGAAGAAATATCCAGGAGCATTTCATTTACCAGCCCCATGGTACCACGCGGGCGTCACCGGAGTGTTCCTACCGCTGCTGCAGGCGGGGTTCAGGCAGGGGCCCAAGTCTGCTAATTTACGAATGGCATAATTAAATCGCAATTGGATCGCATTGTAATTGTTTGACACATTTGGTATTCTTAAATGAGTAAGAGAATACCAAATGTGTCAAACAATTACAATGCGATCCAATTGCGATTTAATTATGCCATTCTAATTAGCAGACTTGGGCCCCTGGTCGTGCAAGGACTGCTCTCTGATACGTACTTGGAGGCGCACGTGAGTTATAGCCTCTACTCTTCTTTCTAGCCTTCTTGCAATAGAAACGAGGAGGAAGAAATATCCAGGAGCATTTCATTTACCAGCTCCATGGTACCACGTGGGCGTCACCGGAGTGTTCCTACCGCAACTGCAGGCGGGGTTCAGACAGGTCGTGCAAGGGCTGCTCTCAGACACGTACTTAAATAAATAATTAATTAAAAAAAATATATTTCAGACTGTGTCCATATAAGTAGGTAGTAGGTTGACAAAATTCACAACTAAAAATTAATTAATAATTAAAATCATATACCAATTAAAAAAAAAAAAAAATTATAAAAATAAAATCATAAAAAAAAATATAAAAATAAAAATAAAAATACAAACACAATATTATAAAAAACAAATTAAATTAGAATCAAAACAAAATGAAATAAAATAAAAATAAAATTCCTAGGAGATAAACATAAACTAAATTAACAATTAGGGTAGGTAACGACCCCCCATGGGCACACCGGGCACCTGCACATGCGCCTGCACCCAGTGCCTCTGCAGCGGACAATCCGGATTCTCTCTGAGCACCTTTAGGATGACGCTGGCGCTCACGCGTACTCTGCGCTGGAGGGAGGCGATGCGGCGCCGCAGCACCGTTGAAACCCAGCGATATATACGTTACACTAGATAGGCCCTTCCGAACACGCACTATGTTCCACTCATCTGCGGAGTCGACTCGGCACCTTGCTTTAGTGTGGCTTTGACATTCGCGCGTGCGGAGCGGCGAAAATACTTCTTTATTTCTTTTCAAAGTGTACACCTAGACGTTTACTACAATTCAGTTGTCAAGAAAGTGAAATTAATTTGTTATTTAAGTCATTATTATGTAGTTATACCGTAAATAGAAAATATATTTTTTCAATTATTGTTATTGACAATCTATTTGGGACGCCATCTTGATACACACTACATTGTCTTTGACCGATCTAGCGCTGCGGCGGCGCTGCGATGTCTGTCTGTTGATTAGACGATATTTAAATGTTTAAGCGCTGCAGCGGCTGCAGCGAACTTTAGGTCTCCCATTCCAGAATTTGAACAAATGGTTTGTATGAACGTTCTTGTCCATACTTCTAGGTCAATGGTGAAACCCGTCTGTGCGCGCGTGCGAAAACATCGCAGACGCGCTGCAGTAGCGCGGGAGACCCAACATCACCCTAAAGGCGTTATTGTACTGTACTCGGAGAGCGTTGATGGCCCGCTGAGTGTAGTTGGCCCACAGATTGCACGTGTACAGGGTTTGGCAGAACGCTTTAAAAAGCGTGATTTCTATCTCTGCGCTACATCGTGCGAATCTGCGAGCCAACATGTTGCAGCGGACCGCCATCGCTCTCCTTTCCCTTTCAATATCCCCATCATCTTTCAAATCCTCGGTGACAACATGGCCGAGGTATTTGAACTGCTTCACCCTGTCAAGAGCGACCCCGTTCAGCCGCACAGGTGGCACATTTTCCAGCTTTCGGCCCTTGGCTTGGAATACCAGGAGTTCGATTTTTTAACATTGTACATGAGGCTATGTGTGGCCGCATACTTCTCACATACCCCTAACAGCTTCCTGAGACCGGCGATTGATAGACTGAGCAACACCATATCGTCCGCGTAACTAATGCTATTGATGTTCTGCCCGTCAATGGAACAGCCGATCAGCCGGTCCACGTAAAGGTTGAAGAGAGAAGGAGACGTCAACCCCCCCTGCCTCACTCCACACTCCAACCTGTACTCGTCGGATAGCTCACTACGCCATTTGACCTGGTTAGTTTGATGCCCATACCAGTATCTGAGGATATTAATCAACTCACCGGTATCTAACCAAGTCAAATGCCTTAGAGAGATCTAAAAACGCAGCATACACAGGCGTACTCCTATCAGTATAGTACCTGACGGTGTGCTTGAGAGACAGAATAGCGCATTCAGTTGAAAGTCCGGCTTTAAAACCGAACTGCGCGTCATGTAGGTGCAAGTGCTTATTAAGTTGTCTCTCAAGCCGTCAAGCACCTTTGATATGACTGTAGCTAGAGAGATTGGTCGGTAGTTGCCCTTGTCGGAGGCATCACCCGTTTTATTTTTAATTATGGGCACAACAACCGTTCTCATCAGCTCCTTAGGAAGATAAGCGTGCCTAATGCAGAGTGTGAAGAGCAGCCCCAACAATCTAGTGAGATGTGGCCCCGCATGTTGTAAATGTTCGATGCTTAGAAGCGCACGTGAGTTATAACCTACGACACTTTATCCCAGTTTTAGAGTACCGTCAAGAGACTTAGTGTGCGTCACCGGAGTGTTCTTACCGCTCTGCAGGCGGGTTTTTGGCAGGTCGTGCAAGGACTGCTCTCTGATACGTACTTTGAAGCGCATGTAAGTAATAGCTCTTCTTCACCTTTCTAGCTTGGGCTTGTTTGATCCGGCGGTGGTTCTCCAGGTGGCCGCTTTTCACCCTAAGGTTAATTCCTAGACTACACAGTTACCACACGGGCGTCACGTTTTTGCCACTACTACAGGCGGGATTTAGGCAGGTCGTGCAAGGACTACTCTCAGACACGTACTTGGAAGCGCACGTGAGTTATAGCCTACGCCACTTTAACCAGTTTTAAAGTACCGTCAAGAGACCACGTGGGTGTCACCGAAGTTTTGCTGCTGCTGCTGCAGGCGGGTTTTAGGCAGGTCGTGCAAGGACTGCTCTCAGACACCTACTTGGAAGCGCATGCGAGTAATCATAGCCTACGGCACATGACACGTTTAAGTTATAGCCTAGGACAGGTTTACCAGCTCCAAAATACCGCTAGAGGCGACCACGTGGGCGTCACGGGCGTGTTCTTACCGCTGCTGCAGGCGGGATTCAGGCAGGTTGTGCAAGGGCTGCTTTTTGACACGTACTTAACAATGCACGTGAGTTATAGACTACTCTTCTTTCTAGCCTTCTTTCAATATGGGTTAAGATTCAGGAGCAACACATTTACCAGGTCCAATAGGTACCACGCGGGCGTCACCGGCGTGTTACTGCCGCTGCTGCATATGCTTCAGTATTTCATTCAGTATAGGTGTCCTAAGAGGCGATTAATAAAGTACACACGCCTGCAGATCAACCTGTCCAAAACTGACAAAATTTTCCAAGCGATATTGATCGACACACTAATAAGAAAGTTCAAAATGTATTGAAAAAAATTGACATTTTGTGGTAGGTTTAAGTGCTGGGGTATGTACTACAGAATTTATGATACCACAACTTAATATGATGCTGATTGAATTTAAAGCAGTAAACCTTTAAGAGTTCTAAATCTCTGTACTTTTTTTACTCTCTTTTTTAAAGTTGTATACGATCCTTCCCAGAGCGTGACGTGCCTCAACCAAAGCGACGAGAGCGAGCTGGTGGAAGCCCTCACGGAGGAGGAGCTCTCGGAGCTGGCCGATGAGGACCTGTACTCCCGCATGGCGCGCAGCCTGGCGCCCGAGATATACGGCCACGAGGACGTTAAGAAGGCGCTGCTGCTGCTGCTCGTGGGAGGCGTCGACAAGTAAGCTTGCCCTGTTTAGTAGATTGTGTAGACTTCACGGGAATGTATGTTCCATCTGTCTAGATCTTTCTTTAATTTCTCTATTTCGGATCCCTTATTTTATTGATTTTAGATACAAACAAAGAGTCCCCAATTTTCAATCTTATCAGCGATTAGTAAAAATTTAATTTATAAACTAAACTACTACTTGTTGTAAATGGTGTTTATTGTGTTGGTGATCATTTAAATCTATACTATCCATGCTAATATTATAAAGCTAAAGAGTTTGTTTGCTTGAACGCGATAATCTCAGGAACTAATGGTCCGATTTGAAAAATTCTTTCAGTGTTAGATAGCCCGTTTATCGAGGAAGGCTATAGGCTTTAATAATATTTTTTTTAGGTACGGGTACGGGTAGTAACCTGTGCGAAGCCGGGGCGCGCGGCAAGTAAATAAATAAACAAGTAATTTAAAAGCACTCTAATGTACAAACCCACCACAAACAGATTATAGATTTGACCCGGTTTATCCGGTTTTTACTTTTCTCTACTTACTTGTTTTCGTGTGTCCGTCAACAGGCGTCCCAACGGCATGAAGATCCGCGGTAACATCAACATTTGCCTGATGGGCGACCCCGGCGTGGCCAAGTCGCAGCTGCTCAACTACATCGACCGGCTGGCGCCGCGCAGCCAGTACACCACGGGCCGCGGCTCGTCCGGCGTGGGGCTCACCGCCGCCGTGCTCAAGGTTGGCTTACACCATAGGCCTTAAGAGGGTTTACGCCATTCGGTTTCCCATACAAACCTCCCATACAAAATTTTTAAAAACCAATGAGCCAATTTTGATGGAACTTTGCATGCTGAAGTAAAACACAGGGATCTAATGATAATAATAATAAAATATACTTTTATTGCACACAAGAACATATAACAGAAAACATTTATACAGTGACAAAGTACAAAACAGGCGGATCTAAATTGTTTGTTGAAAACAT
Organism: Scoparia ambigualis; assembly: GCA_963921215.1. NCBI lineage: Eukaryota > Metazoa > Arthropoda > Insecta > Lepidoptera > Crambidae > Scoparia > Scoparia ambigualis. The sequence continues at coordinate 11,012,721 of OY992503.1, forward strand.
TAAAAAAAAATGTTTATTTAACTGAGTTATTGCGATTTTTAACTTTCTATAGTGGACTTTAAATCGCAATAACTCAGCTAAAAAAACGTTTTTTTTTAAAAATGTTTTCAACAAACTATTTAGATCCCAGTGTTTTACTTCAGCATGCAAAGTTTCATGAAAATTGTGTCATTGGTTTTTAAAAATTTAGACTTGGAAGTTTGTATGGAAAACCGAAATGCGTAAACCCTCTTAAGGATTCTCCAAACAGAACGCGTTCTCAGCGCGCGTCAGTGCTATAGCGCCGAGTTGTGTTGTACTTAGTTTACACCATTACACCATAGGCCTTAAGGCTTCTCCAAACGGAACGCGTTCTCAGCTCGCGTCAGAGTGCTGTAGCGCCGAGTTGTGTTGTACTTAGTTTACACCATTACACCATAGGCCTTAAGGCTTCTTCAAACAGAACGCGTTCTTAGCTTGCGTCAGAGTGCTATAGCGCCGCGTCTTGTACGCCGAGTTGTGTTGTACTTAGAGTACACCATTACACCATAGGCCTTAAGGCTTCTCCAAACAGAACGCGTTCTCAGCTCGCGTCAGAGTGCTATAGCGCCGCGACTCGTAGCGCCGAGTTGTGTTGTACTTAGTTTACACCATTACACCATAGGCCTTAAGGCTTCTCCAAACAGAACGCGTTTTCAGCTCGCGTCAGAGTGTTATAGCGCCGCGTCTTGTAGCACCGAGTTTTGTTGTACTGTGGCGGTGTTATAGTGTCAAACAAAGTGCGTATATACTACCAACGCTAGCGCTCACGCCCTGTTTGACCACTTAATACCGCCACAATACGGCGTGGCACTATAGAACGCAACGCTATAGCGCTTGGCGCGCGCTCACATCACGTTCTATTTGGCGAAGCCTTTTTTACTTACCATCAAGCTACTGAACTACATCGACCGGACTTCTTGCCGGAAAAGTGAAGTGGCATGTCTGCAGTTTTGTTTTATTTTCTATAATTTTAGTGTTTTGTCGAATATTAATGTGAATTAATGTTGGATTATTTACTGTTAAGTGTATGTGTGAACGTGCATGAGTGTTGGCGAATAAAACAGTGTAATATCACTTTTCGAATTCTGTCAAGAAGTCCGTATGAGACCTCAATAAAGTCCCACAGCTTTATTGAGTCTCAGGGGTTTGGGGGAATATCATTTCCCATTAAACGTTCATTATCACTCATTATCATCATTTCACTTTAATATCTTACTTGACACTGGCTAAATGTGCTGACCGCACGAAGCCATATTTAAGAGAAAAAAAAGTCGTCCGGCTGGCGCCGCGCCGTAATTTAAATGTAATCGAGCAACCTCATCCCTTTTAGGACCCGTTCACCGGCGAGATGATGCTGGAGGGCGGCGCGCTGGTGCTCGCGGACCAGGGCGTGTGCTGCATCGACGAGTTCGACAAGATGGCCGACAACGACCGCACCGCCATACACGAGGTCATGGAGCAGCAGACCATCAGCATCGCCAAGGTCAGTGCATAAGGCGCCAATGAGACACTTTTCCATGATACCTGCTGCACACACAATCCGTCTGATCATGCGCCGAAGCCCATGGACGCGCGTGAGTCAAATGCGTACACGTAACTTTACTTCTTTTTTTTTATTTGAGATAAAATACACCAGCAGCTCGTTGAACTAATGAGCGTGTGCCTCTAGTATTTTGTATCCAGTCTATTCTTAAGTGAATTCTTATGTCTATATGCCCTGTAATATCACTGGATTTAGTACCCTTTAAAGCGGAACGCAGCAAAGTATGCTGTTAACGATAGAAATAGATATTATGGTGATCACCATCCTGTCACATTATGGGCAGAATTCTACTACTGTGCATGTTGTAATAATTTGACAGTTTTGGGTGTTTATAAAAATTAAATATAAAATTCACCTTATACAATACTGTACTAATCCCAAGGTTTCCCGGAAGAGTAGACAGAGGTTTCATAATGCTACATTTATCAATAAAATAAGTACCAAGACCTTACTGTATTTCCCAATTTTTATTGGACTCAGGGCGATATGTAAATGAAACTGAGTAAGATTTCTTTAGTATAACCCGATATTTATTCACTATGGAACAGCATAATGCTTTCATTACAAAATCTTGACACAAGAGAGCGCTACAGGCAGCGCCACCACGCGGCCAGAAAACAGAACACACAGTATCCGTTTATAAAGACAGCTTTCAATTAGACCATTAGTTGCGTTTACAAAGACATCTTAAAATTTATATATTCAACACTCCCACTTAAATTTATAAGGTGTCATTTTACTTATTTTAACAACTTCAGAGTTTACTTAAAATCTATTCTAATAAAGTAAATATATTATTTAAACCATAAACACTATAAAGTCACTTAAAAACATTTTTCATCATCTTATCTCTATTAGAAATAAATTTACTTACAGGCAAGGATTTAGTCAGAAAATCTGCCAACTGATTTGAACTTTCTACATATTTAATATCAATTATTTTCTTTGCAACATTCTCTCGTATAAAGTTATACCTTATGTCTATGTGCTTACTTCTTCTATGAAACACAGGATTATTAATTAGTTTAATTGCACTCTGATTATCTATTATACAGTTTTGTGGCTCCTCAATGTCATACAAAAATTGTTTTAGCCATAAAATCTCTTTAGCAGCTTCACTAGCAGCCATATACTCGGACTCGGTTGTAGATAATGCCACAGTATTTTGTTTACGACTAGACCAAGTGACAGGACCACCATTCATTAAAAATATATATAACCTGTATTAGATTTCCTAGTGTCCAAATCACCTGCGAAATCAGAGTCTGAGTAGCCAACTAATTCAATATTACCTTTATAAACGATAGACATTCCTTTTGAATTAATTAACCCGTCGAGCGTCATATGTACGTATGGGTGTACAAAATAGTTAAGAGTCATGCGTGTCTCTTGTACTTACCGGTGTACAACAGACTTGGCTCAGATTGGTCGTTTTATTTTAACCGGTCCGAGTTGTAGTATACAAGTTTTGGCTATCAGTGAATTTTCTATGGTCCTTATAGATTAAATTAACATATCTAGTGGGATTCGGACCAAACGAAATATTTTCGAGAAAAAAAGAAAACCAAATGTTACTGCAGTTATGAGCGGACGTCAGCCATATTGGTGAAAAGTTGTGTTGTTGTGATTTGTTTTTATGATGTTATCTCGACGTAAAATATGAGTTTTTGTATGATTCTTATCTATATTTACTGGAAACTTAATACAGATTTTGTGCAATGCAATAGTTGTGTGATATAGTGGCAATTTAGATTAAAAGAAGAGCTAGAAGTATAATTATGATATTTTGATTTTGCTAACAACTATGGCTAACATTGTGTGTTATAAAGTTCTGTAATTTCCTTCATGTTTTGATTTTTTTGATAAAAGTGATTATAAACATTAATCAGTTTGTAGATTATTTCATCAGCAACCTTTTTTTATTTACAGTTAGGCATATGTACTTTTAGGTCACATGTACACGGGCCGGCCACTTTTAATGGCGGCGGTTGTTTATTTTGGTTCCTTAGTTAAAAATCGTTTTGTGAGTGAAGTTCAGTGCCAAAGTGTTTATGATTCATGTGACCGGTGCATAGTAATGTAAACTAAAAAGTTATTATGTCAATTGTGTTGTGTGTCGTTTGTTAATTATTATAACAAACAGTAAAACCAAAGGTTACCTTTATGAAATATTGAAAACAAAAGAAAATCGTTCCAGTGCCACTACAAGTAAGTCTTTATTGTTCATTCTAAGTAGTTTACTACGTACAAAAACTCATACAGAAAAGAATGACACCTCATTCACGCGATAATCTCGTATAGTTATTACGCAATAAATATTTTTCCCTAATCAAACAATAAAAAAGTGATGTATCGCAAAATGCCTGACACGTAAAGCATTTAATGATTTAGGGTGGCTGGCGCGCCACGGGTTAAGTAATCGTAAGATTCTTTTCACAGCTGTAACATGTGAAGGCCCTGGGTCATTGACATATCTACTCACAACATTCACAGCATATGATATGTCAGGTCTAGATACAGATGCCAAGAATAACAATGCTCCCACTGCCTCTCTATATGGGAAATTAATAGGCACATTACTTGTATTCTTAGATATTTGTACATTTACATCAGCAGGAGTACTGCTACTCCTAGCGTCTGACATATTAAATTTTTTAATTATTGTCTCTTTATACTGTTTTTGGCATATACTTATACAATCTTCTACTCTATTAATTTCCATTCCAATAAATGAATTAAACTTTATAATCTTTATATCAAAGTTTTGTTGAAGATCATTTAATATGGTAGACAAAACCATTTTACTTTTGGCCAATAGTAATCCGTCATCGACATAAATTATTAATAATACTTTGACATTATTTAAATACCCGACAAATACACAATTATCAGATGGACACGGTTTAAAACCATAAGTGGTTAGAAAAGAACTAAATTTCTCATTCCAGCATCTAGAAGATTGCTTAAGTCCATATAAGGATTTAATTAACTTACATACTTTTAAAGGCTGAGTTTTCACTCCGTCTGGCACCTCCATGTATATGTCCTCTGAGAGCTCACCATACAAGAAGGCTGTTTTCACATCAAATTGCTCTATCTGTAGATCTTCTCTCGCTGCAATGCTAAGTAGCAATCGGATAGAATCATACCTGCTAGTGGGGGAAAAAGTCTCATTATAGTCCAAGCCTTTTACTTGGGTAAAACCTCGAGCACATAGTCGTGCTTTGTATCTAACAATTTCTCCATCTTTATTCTTCTTTACAGTGAACACCCATTACAAGAAACAAGCTTCTTCTCAGTTCGATCTGTCAATATCCAAGTTTTGTTATCTTCATGTGACTGAAGCTCTTCAGCCACAGCTTTCTTCCATTGTTGACAATTTGAACTATTCATTGCTTCTTTATAGGTATTAGGTATTTCTAACTCGATGAAGTTAGCTTCCACTTTATTATTTTGACGTGGACGTAATGTGATGTTTCTTTGTTCTTCCTGATCTAAGTATATATCTTTTGGAGGGTAATAAGTGTCATCTATGTCTTCTAAACTTTTCATACTTTCATCATCGGAAGAGCTTTCTTGAGGTACATTGCATTGATCTTGAAACTCGCTCATTGGGGTTGACATTGTTGATTGTCCTTTTTCTTCTTGATCATATCTCATTTCTACAAAATTTTCTTTTTCTTCTGGTGTACTACATTCATCAAATTTCACATCCCGTGACACTGTAATTTTTCTAGAGTTTTGGTCATACATTCTGTAATTATCATGTTCATATCCAACTAGCAACATTTTCACACTTTTCTTATCAAGCTTTCTTCGCTTGTCTTTTGGAACATGTACATACCCAATGGAACCAAATATTCTTATATGTTGTAGGTTAGGTTTTACTCCATGCCAGAGTTCAAATGGTGAAACATTTCCAGTCTGACTTGACGTATTTCTATTTTGCAAATATACTGCACAGTTGACAGCTTAAGGGAATGTTCTTCGCATATAACATTGTCCTGGCAGTTTCCATAATTGTACGCATTTCTCTCTCTGCCCTCCCGTTCTGTTGTGGGGTGTATGGGGCAGTACGCTCATGTGTTATCCCCTTATTCTGCAGAAATGATGTAAATTCCTGGTTCACATATTCACAACCATTATCTGTATGTAGAATGTTTAAGTCACGTTGAAATTTATTTTTCACAATTGCATTGTACTTTAAAAAATAATGAAATACTTCACTCTTATGCTTCATGAACAACACATAACGATAACTTGTAGCTCCATCTTTGAATAAAACAAAGTACTTATACCCTGACACAGAAGGTTCTTAAATAGGGCCACATACATCACTGTACACAATTTCACCGGGCTGTGATGGACCTCTGGTGGATTTTAAAAAGGGAAGTCTTGCTTGTTTGCCGTATTGGCATGCTTCACAAATAAAATTTTCATTCCCACTTAGTGTAACTGGGATCGCACCATTCTTGCACATATTTTGAAGTTCCTTCACATTCAAGTGCCCTAATCTTTCATGCCAAACTTTAATATCTGTTTGTACTATATTACAATTTTCTTGTTTGCTTGTTTTGATATTCAATTCATATAAATTGTTTTCTGTTAATTGTGCACTCATAACTACAATGTTATTCTTCATTAACATTGCTTTTTCATTATTTTTTACTATTACAAATCCCTTTCTAGTGACTGCTCCTTCAGAGAACAGATTTCTCCGTAAGTCAGGCACATAAAGGACGTTCTCAAGTTTACATTGCTCCCATCTTCCTTTCACTTGTGTATTTATCATTATGGTACCTTCACCGCATACTTTGATACTTTGTTTATTCCCTAACTTTACAGAATTTTCTAAGTATTTAGACTCATTCAATTTACAAAAATAGTCACGTCTGAAAGTCATGTGCATTGAGGCTCCACTATCTAATATCCAAGCTTCTTCATCATGTTTAGTTAAAGAATATCCTTCTGCGCTGAATGCTAACATATTGTTTGGCTTCTGATTATTATGTTTTTTCTTTGGCATTCTGCAGTCTCTTGCGAAATGACCTCTTTTATTGCAATTGAAGCATACAAATCTATGACTTGAATTTCTTTGGTCATTTGAAATATTCTGATTATTTCCAATTCTTGTTTTGGAATTTCCTTTTGTGATTACTAATGCAGTCTCACTACTACATGTATCATTGGCAAGGCTAGCTTCTTCGTCGACTAAGCGTGATGTGAGGTTTTGTATCGTTTGACTATTTTCATCGAGTGACAACCATGCTTGTCTAAGAGAACGGTATGTTGATGGTAATGTGCTCAGTACCTTAGTTATAATTGCTGAGACACTGATCTTCTCACCGCTTTCCCGCAGTTGCTTTGCTAAACCTTCCACCTTGGAGACATGTTGTGCCATCGTATCACTGCCACAATATGAATACTGGTAAAATTTCTCATGAATTATCATTTTGTTATATTCTGATTTTTGTTCATAAATGGCTTCTAGTTTCTTCATGACCTCTTTCGCAGTCTCGCAGTTTTCTATCAAAGATATCTGGTTCAAATCCATTGACGAAGTCAGGATAAACATGGCCATGCCATCATCTTTGTCCCATTGCACTTGCGAACTGTTTTCAATAGGTCTTAGCGTATCTATGTTTAACCCTTTTGCTCTTAATGCACATTTCACTTGAAATTTCCATTGTTTAAAGTTTCTGCCATCGAATTTTTCGATTTTCATAGCATTGGTAACTTCCATCTTGTAGGTTATTCTTACGCCGGTAATTATTTTGCTCTTTACTCAACTTTTTACTGAAATTACAAACTATCGCGGCGCTGGGCCCATAACCTATTGGATTCAGGGCGATATGTAAATCAAACTGAGTAAGATTTCTTTAGTATAACCCGATATTTATTCACTTTGGAACAGCACAATGCTTTCATTACAAAATCTTGACACAAGAGAGCGCTACAGGCAGCGCCACCACGCGGCCAGAAAACAGAACACACAGTATCCGTTTATAAAGACAGCTTTCAATTAGACCATTAGTTGCGTTTACAAAGACATCTTAAAATTTATATATTCAACAATTTTCTTTTTTATTTTATTTTATTTATTAGGGATAACAAACAGCTTACACAATTAAACTTAAGTACTAAAGTATAATATTGAGGAGCTCGATGGCGCAGCGGCTAGCGCGTTCGGCTTGCGATCTTGCTCGCTAAGCCATTTTCTCAATGCCGGGTCGCTGGATGGGTGACCAAATTAAAAACATCTCGAGCTCCTCCGTGCTTCGGAAGGCACGTTAAGCCGTTGGACCCGGTTGTTGTCGTAAGATGACAGTCGTTAAAACCCACCAACCCGCATTGGGCCAGCGTGGTGGGTTATGGCCCAATATCCCCACGTGCTATTGTCCACGTGGGAGGCCTGTGCCCAGTAGTGGGACGTTAATAGGCTGATGATGATGATGAACTAAAGTATAAACTATTACATTTTGGTTATTGTGAAGGCCACACCGCTATCCACGAGTTAATAATTCTTTACACTTTTTCAAATCTTACACGCTAATGTACTTACTACTTACAAATGTCCCATAGGCCGGCATAATGACGTGCCTGAACGCGCGCGTGTCCATCCTGGCGGCGGCCAACCCCGCGTACGGGCGGTACAACCCCAAGCGCACCATCGAGCAGAACATACAGCTGCCCGCCGCGCTGCTCTCGCGCTTCGACCTGCTGTGGCTCATACAGGACAAGCCCAACCGGTAATACATACACACAGAACATACAGCTGCCCGCCGCGCTGCTCTCGCGCTTCGACCTGCTGTGGCTCATACAGGACAAGCCCAACCGGTAATACATACATACAGAACATACAGCTGCCCGCCGCGCTGCTCTCGCGCTTCGACCTGCTGTGGCTCATACAGGACAAGCCCAACCGGTAATACATACACACAGAACATACAGCTGCCCGCCGCGCTGCTCTCGCGCTTCGACCTGCTGTGGCTCATACAGGACAAGCCCAACCGGTAATACATACATACAGAACATACAGCTGCCCGCCGCGCTGCTCTCGCGCTTCGACCTGCTGTGGCTCATACAGCACAAGCCCAACCGGTAATACATACATACAGAACATACAGCTGCCCGCCGCGCTGCTCTCGCGCTTCGACCTGCTGTGGCTCATACAGGACAAGCCCAACCGGTAATACATACACACAGAACATACAGCTGCCCGCCGCGCTGCTCTCGCGCTTCGACCTACTGTGGCTCATACAGGACAAGCCCAACCGGTAATACATACACACAGAACATACAGCTGCCCGCCGCGCTGCTCTCGCGCTTCGACCTGCTGTGGCTCATACAGGACAAGCCCAACCGGTAATACATACACACAGAACATACAGCTGCCCGCCGCGCTGCTCTCGCGCTTCGACCTGCTGTGGCTCATACAAGACAAACCCAACCGGTAAGCTAATATGTTAATAGTACAGAACAAGTACAATCGATAATCTAATATGTTAATCATTAACCGAGTCGCCTAGCGGTGAAAGAATACTACCACCCTCTCTCTTCCCTTGGGTGTCGTAAAAGGCGACTAACGGACTAATGACTGCAAATACATCCAACACTATAGAGCGGCGATGGGCTCACCACCTGTCACGCTAAACACCAGTCCTCATTGCCTAGTCTCGGACTAACCCTTCGGGGATAACAGTTGTGATTAAATGGATGTATATAAATAAACTTTCTCACACTAAATCTGGCCAATGTTAAGGTCTTGATTGAATTTTTCTTATTTAAAGTGTAGGTACGCTGCGATGAATAACATTCATCATAATTTAGAGACCCCCCACACTGGCGTCTTTCGACGTTGGCGTCGAGCCGGCGTTCACGCGGCGTCAGTGCAGAGCTCGCGCGGCGTCGACGCGACGCCGCACGCCGCATAGACGCCGGCATGACGCTGACGCTCGAAAGACGCCAGTGTGGGGAGTCTCTTAATCATAACCTCACACCTTCATGTAAACTTTTTTTTACTAAGATCATAGGCTTAGTAAAAAAAAAGGATTCAATAGGAAATTTCATGCAGAATACATTGATACACAACACTTATGGATAAATCATACAGGAATTACGTAATTAGATTATTTCTTAAGATAGACAAAAAAATATTAATTATTTTTTCTACGAATCGTACGCTCGCCGGGTTAATGGTTAACTACAAAACAACCAAAACCAATATTTTTTATGAAAAAACGGGATCTTTACCATGTTTGAGTTGTTGTAAAAATCCCGTTTTTTCATAAAAATAATTGTAGTCACCATGAAACTTAATGTTATTTAGCCAAAACCATCACTATGAAACTAGGCGACTGTGGCGGTCAAAAGGTTAATTTAAACAAGCCGTTGTTAATGTCTTTGCTCCTTTCAACTCAGGGAGAAGGATCTGGAGCTAGCCAAGCACATCGCGTACGTGCACCAGCACTCGACGCAGCCGCCCACCGCGATCCGCGCGCTGCCGATGCGTTTAGTGCGCCGCTACGTGGCGCTAACCAAACGCAAGCAGCCCATAGTGCCGCGCACGCTCACCGACTACATCGTCTGTGAGTGTTCATTTGTTTGACTGCCGCTCAAGTCTTAACAATTTTTTATATCCAATACGGGTGCTTGGTCTTCATCTCACCTGATGGTAAGTGACGATAAGTCCTCCACCTGTAGGCCTAGCATGCGCAACACGAGATATATCCCGGACGAGAGACGACAAATCATTTTAAGTTGTCATGTTAAGATTTGTAGACAAAATGTGGTATTTACGCAATGTATGCAAATACTACTATTAAGTCTATTTTTGACATATTATGTAGAGTTCTAAGCGCATCCATGTGTCTTTAGTGTCGATAGACATTACGCCCTGGCCACGTAGACGAGCTAGGCAAAGCGCGGGCGCGGGCGGCATGCCACGTACATTGAGTAGCGGCTACAGCGGCTGGCTAAGTGGACCTATTGAGGATGGCTCTAACTAACGTGACGCGTAGTTGCCTTGACAGCAGTTCGAATTTTATGCACGACATCATAAATTCAAGAGACGGAGTGCATGATTTAACCCCTCGAGCGTCATATGTACTTACCGGTGTACAAAATAGTTGAGAGGCATGCGTGTTTCTTGTACTTACCGGTGTACAACAGACTTGGCTCAGATTGGTTGTTTTATTTTAGCCGGTCCGAGTCGTAGTATACAAGTTTTAGCTGTCTGTGAATTTTCTATGGTCCGTATAGAAGAAATTAACATAGTTATTAGGATTCGGACCAAACAAAACATTATCGAAAAAAAAAATTAAAAAGAGTGTCTGAAGTTATGGACGGACGTCAGCCATATTAGTACAAAGTTGTGTTGTTGTGATTTGTTTACATGATGTTTTCTCAACGTAAAATATAAGTTTTCGTATGATTCTTATCTATATTTACTGGAAACTTAATACAGTTTTCGTACAATGCAATAGTTGTGTGATATAGTGGCAATTTAGATTAAACGAAGAGCTAGAAGTATAATTATGATATTTTGATTTTGCTAACAATTACAGCTAACATTGTGTGATATAAAGTGCTGTAATTTTCTTCATATTTTGATTTTTTTGATAAAAGTGATTATAAAGTATTAATCAATTTGTAAATTATTTCATCAGTAACCTTTTTTTATTTACAGTTAGACATAATATACTTTTAGGTCACTATTTACGGGGACCGGCCACGTTATGGCGGCGGTTATTTATTTTGGTTTTTAAGTTAAAAATTGTTTTGTGAGTGAAGTTTAGTGCCAAAGTGTTTATGATTCATGTGACCGGTGCATAGTAATGTTAACTAAAAAGTTATTATGTCAATTGTGTTGTGTGTCGTTTGTTAATTATTATAACAAACAGTAAAACCAAAGGTTACCTTTATGAAATATTGAAACCAAAAGAAAACCGTTCCAGTGCCACTACAAGTAAGTCTTTATTGTTCATTCTAAGTAGTTAACTACGTACAAAAACTCATACAGAAAAGAATGACACCTCATTCACGCAAAAATCTCGTATAGTTATAACGCAATAAATATTTTTCCCTAATCAAACAATAAAAAAGTGTTGTATCGCAAAATGCCTGACACGTAAAGCATTTAATGCTTTAGGGTGGCTGGCGCGCCACGGGTTAAATAAAGATCGTCATAAATGTGGAGAATTTTTAAATCTTTTTGCAGATTATCAGAAGTATCCGGACAAATTTTATGAGTACACTAGAATGAGTATTGAAACTTTTGATTAATTATACTTCAACATAATTGAAGTAGTCCATAATTGTCCATAAGTGTTCATAATAAAGTCCCACCGCTCGTAGATTCGCCTAAAAAATATTGTTTCGCTCGATTCAACCGCCCGCCAACCGCCAAACCGCTGTGTACCGTGGCCAGGCGCAAACTAGCCCGTAGCATTGTTTCCACTCGCCCACAACCGCCGCCGCCACCCGCAACCGCGCCTAGCCCGTCTACGTGGCCAAGCACTTAGAGATAAATGAATAAAACACGAGTAAACGGGTCGAGAAGAGTTCTCGTGTTGCGCATGCTAGGCCGGCTGGAATCCTCAACCACTGAGGAACTGGCTATCTTATTACTTACTAAACTGTCAGAACACAACGATGCTATTAACGTTGTTTTTATGGCGCCAGACTTTAGATTACAACTATTAAGGCCTATTCAAACCCGAGCGGTTTTCGCTGCCGCTGTGGGTAGCGGCAGCAAAAATACCGCGCAGGTCGCTCTAGCCGCGGAACTTGATACTAAATACCTGAGCGAAACCCGCGCGGCAACCGCGCGGTATATACCTTTACCCACAGCGGCAGCGAATACCGCTCAGGTTTTAAATAGGCCTATAAACGAGAATAAACAATTATACAATCACCGGAATAAAATTTTAACTATGACACTTGGTTAATAATATCTGCTGTTGTCAATGTACTGAATTGTATTCTGTAATGTGTGCCATTTAAGTAAATAAATAAATACATAACCGGGTTGCGTAGCGGTGAAAGAATACTCTTCCCTTGGGTGTCGTAAAAGGCGACTAACAGACTAAACTCTGCACATACATACAACAGCATAGAGCGGCGACGGGCTCACCACCTGTCACGCTGAGCACATGTGCAGTCGCTATTTGGTGAAAAGTGGACTATGGCAGAGGACTGCTTTTGCTGTCCTCATTGCCTGGGGCCCAAGTCTGCTAATTTACGAATGGCATAATTGAATCGCAATTGTATCGCAATTGTATCGTATTGTAATTGTTTGACACATTTGGTATTCATAAATGAGTAAGAGAATACCAAATGTGTCAAACAATTACAATACGATCTAATTGCGATTCAATTATGCCATTCGTAAATTAGCAGACTTGGGCCCCGGGTCTCTGACTAACCCCTCGGGGATAATAGTCATGATGACAATATGTATGTATGTACTTTTATACTCTCGCAGCGTCATACGTGGAGTTGCGTCGCGAGGCGCGCAACGCCCGTGACGTCACGTTCACGTCCGCGCGCAACCTGCTCGCCATACTGCGGCTGTCCACCGCCTTGGCGAGGCTGAGGTAACATTAACACCTGATTTTTTACTTTATTACCCCGAATTTACCATTAGCACAACCATGTACAGCAACATCAAAGCTGGCATACTTAATTTATATTTACTATTTTTTTTATGGAATACAATAGTACTTTTTTTTTGTTTATTTCCTTTTTTGTTGCTTTACGCTTTTAGGTAATATTTTTTATTTTAACTATTTCACTTTGTTTTTTTTTAAATTTACTTACATTTATTTATGTAATGTCAGTTCTGGCAATATGGAGTTTTTATTACTATTCTCTTTATTAAATATTCATTTTATGATTTTTTTTACAATATTTTATATAAAAACATATTTACAATATAAAATATTATAAAAAACTTAACCTAGGTTGCCACCGGCAGCGGGGATTGACCCAAGCTATCGGTGGTTAGGGCTGCAGAGTGAGGAACCTACTGACAATACTTGCCGTGTCAAGGAGTACTGCCTTTTGCATCTGACCCTTGACATTATTATTATTATTAAATAAGGGTAGAAATTAATTCAATGAATTTAATTTAAAAAAAACCATTGAAAAACATGCTGTACCTGGTAATAGTTAAGGTTCTCTCATACCAAAAGTAGGTCAAAAACAGCGAGAAACTTGAATGTGCACTGCAGATTTATACTACTACGGTATTTGTAGTATGATGTTGAATAGGAGTTAAAGGAGACGGCCTACCATCCATAGAACCTTAGGCTTGAGGTGAAGTTGAGGTGTAACTCATTGAAAGTAGTGTTATTTGAAAGATAGTTTAACATTAATGGATTCCTGAAAATTTGGCTAAAATTGGCAGTCTGAGATCTGAGAAATAGAAGATTATGAAAAAGTGATGTTAAGAATAGCCTACGTCGAAATAGTTATTTTTTACAAATAATAACCTATAAAAGCATTTATTTTTTAAGTAATGGAACATTTTGTGTTAATACAGATAAATGTTTTTGATATTATTTAATATAATTGACCTGCAGTGAAACGATTAATTAACAAATCAGACAACTTGATTGTTTTGTGATAATTCGATTCATTGCATTCGATACCAGTAACTTTTTTCTTACGTCGTTTTCTTTTTTTCTAGACTGTAGATAAATCAGATTTTTTTATTTATCTTACCTATTCAATATGTGTTTAAATGAACAATATTTTATCTTGTTACCTGCTTGTTAAACTTAGGCCCACCACGACGGTCCGTCTCCTTTCTAATATAGATTAGATCATTTACCCTTATGTTCCACATATTTGAAATCTAAGGTCATTGTTACTTTCCAGACTGTCCGATGTTGTAGAAAAGGAGGACGTATCAGAAGCGATCCGCCTTGTTGAAATGTCTAAGCAGTCACTCCAGCACGTCGAAGAAAATACACAGAGGTAAGTGACAGTGGCTTTTTTGGTTATAGGTTTAAACTGATGCTGTAAAGCAAAACGGAGGTGTATTTTACTTTGATTAAAACAAAAAGGGGATACAGTACGCGCGTAACGCCTGCACGTGTGCTCAGCGTGACAGGTTGTGAGCCCATCGCCGCTCTAAGCTGTTAGATGTATGTGCAGTCTGTAGTCTCTTAGTCGCCTTTTACGACATCCAAGGGAAGAGAGGGGGTGGTAGTATTCTTTCACCGCTACGCGACACGGTACTCTCTTCTCTAGGGTGTCGTCAGTGGCGTGCCTAGGGCTCCAGATTGGGGCAAGCCACCAAACCTGAAGTTCCTAATCTTGCTACCTAGGTACAATGTTGGTGCCCATTTGTGACCTAGCCACATTTTTTACTCAAATCTTCATGGGCCGTGGCATTCCAAACGTTCTTGTCGTTGGTAAAGAAACAGGCTATTACCTTCTATTACATCTTGAATGTGATTTTTGTGAGAAATTTTTGAAAAAAAAATTACTGCGGCCAATTTTGGCGTTCTTTATCTCAGAAACAAAAATACATTAACAGTATTTACTTATTGAATAGTGTAGAATAGCTATTGGCATAGTACGTAGCGGCCTCGCTTTTTGTAAATTTCGCTTAATTTTTATTTAAACCCAAAATTGAAGAGAAAGATTTTCATAAAATGCGCGAGGGCACTTTTTTGAGCTCCTAGATTGAAATACTGTTCTAAACAAATGAAATAAAAAAATGAGAATGTTATCTCGTCGTATAATGCGTAGCGGCCACGGAATTTTTAATTATTGATTTTATATAGAAAAAAAATGTTCTTCAAAACCAAAAAAACTTCGAAAATCGCGTTAAGTTAACTGTGAATTTCTCTTATCTACGGTAATATTATTGAGTAAAATGAATACCAGAATAATTGTTACTTCATGAGGAATAAAAATGTTATAAGTAATGAATTTATTATCCTATTTCGATGAAAACTATAAATACAACTAAGTACAAAATTACAACAAAATGCGATGCGCCGGCCGTCCGAACTCAGCTTACTCTCGCAGAGTGGAGATTCGTAATACTAAGCATGCATTTATTATCCTATTTCGATAAAAACGATAAATACAACTGGAAAATTACTACAAAATGCGAAAATGGGCATTTTGCGCGGGAATCACAGTCGATATGTAGGCCTCTACACTTAATTTATTAATTATTACATAATTATTTGAATGGAAGCAACCAACAATCCAAAGAGTTTTTTTACATAGACCTATTATAATTAATGCCCTAGATGACTTTTAATAGTTTGCGAAATACATAAATCATGTGTGTTGTATGTATGTTCAAAGAATTTATTTACCTCTGCCTTTCGTATGCCAATCATCAACACGTTTAAGTACACATTTGTTTGCAACTCATCACATGCCCAACACATCTAAGATCGTCACAGAGACCAATAAAGCGACGAGCTGAACTCGTAACACATTTTTTTTATCACATATTACGAAAACACTTGTTACAAACAATCGCTCAAACAAAGTGAAGTGTGACAATAACAAAGAATAAAAATGGCTGGCTGCTGCCTGTGGCTGCTGCACAGCACAATCGCGTATTAACGCTCGCCTCTGATTGGTTCGCCCGAGCTCGAGCTGTCGTCGGTCGCCTCTGATTGGTTCGCCCGCGTTTAAGTTGCACGTGATTCGGTAGAAATAAAGCCTGATTTGGAGAGCCTGACTTGCGAACTTCATAACGCAAGCTGGCTTTGACGAAGAGTATGAATTTCTCATAGAATCTATACATACTTACGCAGTATTATGTTTATAGAGTAGCAATTTTGTTAAAGTTAGAAGAGAGCGGATATACTTTAAATCCGAAGCCCGGTTGCAAGCCAACTTGTGCGAGAGAGATGTAAAGCGTCGCACGATTTATAAGCAGCTTTATGCGATTTGTTTGGTGATTCTTAATATGAGAAACTTATAAAATTGATAATTTGAATGCTGATGAAAGAAAATTAACAATGGTAAAAAATGTTAAGTGATTTAAATAATTGCGTTTTACCAGTAGTGATATTGAGTTTTTGTTAGGGCAAGCCGGGCTTTTCGGCTTGTATGAAGGTACCGCCACTGGGTGTCGTAGAGGACGGCTAAAGACTGCACATACATCCAACAGCATAAAGCGGCGGAGGTCTCACCACCTGTCGCGTTGAGTAAATATGCCGTTGTTATTAATTGCTGTGCCGTGGTTAAATGGTTGTAAAAAAAGAATAGAATAATATGAATAGAATAGAAAATAATTTATTAACATACACACTCTTACATCATTTTTACAAAATAAATATTAAATAATAATAATAAATAATACAAATGGACAGAAAAAAGAACAGTTGAGTAATAAAAAATAAACTAAGAGTGTGAAGTCAAAGGGCCCTGTCTCAGCATAAGCTGCTAGTCATTCATGGATGTCAGAATGACACAGAAGCGCTTTTATTCTGACAGGGCCTAAATTATATGAGGCTAGCGACAAGACAAATCAAAACAAAATAAACATTAATTTAAAATAAAATAAAAGTGCAAACAAAAAATAAAATACTATGAAGGCACGATGCAGTGAGCACGATTTACTTTTCCGAAAAAAAACGTTTAAAACTATAATCAACGGTTTGAAACCGCAAAAAATACCTTTTTAAACGGTTTTATTTTTAATACAACAAGCTTTGTAATGCAACGGAGTCAACAGTTTGCATCGTACAGCCAAGATGGCTGTACTGGATGGATTCTCTGTTTTTTTGGCCGGAATGGTTTAAAAAAAAACCGTCCTAAACGGCCCGGTTGATTTCGTTTTAAACCGGCTTTACATCTATAGTCGAGAGTGACGTGAGTGTATGTATGTTTATGTATGGGGCCGTCCATCACCTGATGTTGTTTTTTAGCATTTTTAACCCCCCTCCTCCTTGGTGATACGTGGTGAGGTTTAAGACTAACTCCCCCCCCCACCCAATATCACGTACGTGTATTTATTAGTAACTACAAAGAAACTTAAAATTTTTAGATTAAATTCTTTAATTGCAAGTTGTTTTATTTTTTCACCGGCGAGTCAAGTCACACTACACGCCGCTTTCGGTTCAGAAATCGCGCGTTTGATAAAAAAAAAATACCCGTGGCATCTTACTACACCCCCTCCCCCCTAGTGATATTTCGTGATTTTTGCCGAACCCCCTCCCACCCTTTCGAGCCTCACGTGATTAATAGACGGCCTTTAAACGGCCCGGTTGATTTCGTTTTACAGCAACAATTTATAGTCGTGAACTCGTGAGTGACGTGTATGTGTGTGTTTACGTATGGTCCGTGTGTGCAGGGGCATCAGCGCCACGGACCGCATCTTCGCGGTGGTGCGCGACCTGGCGGGGTCCGACACCACGGTGAAGTTGGCCGACGTCATCGAGCGCTGCGTCGACAAGGGATTCAAGCCCGATCAGGTCAGATACCTACATACTTATACCGCATTATAACTACATACTTTTTATTACTTAAATTACACAGTCTTACTAAAATGCTGATATTACTTAAATTTTTCTTTTTTTACTTAATTGAAAGTGTAGAGAGAGATGTTCCATTTCTGGCTTATAGACGTTTCATATTTCGGTAGTGACAAAAAATAGCGTGCCACCGGATAAACATAATTTTAAGAATTTGCAGTTTAATTTATAGTAAACGTATATGTTTGTAGATACTTCGTACCTAGCCGTGTTAAAAGTTATTAAAGTTAGACTTAGTGCCTTCGCACACGGCGTCGTATCGTAATCGTAACGTAAGCGTATCGTAATACGCGCGTAGGGCGAGAGCAATACGAGCACGTACATTTTCAAACAAGTCCGCACACGAAGCGGTGTCTCCTACGATTCGCTGCAGCAACGCTTCGTGTGCGGACTTGTTTGAAAATGTACGTGCTCGTATTGCTCTCGTCCTACGCGCGTATTACGATACGCTTACGATACGCCGCCGTGTGCGAAGGCACTTAGTCATTTCCTATCTACCACATCAGCCATTTTGTAATAATTTACGGCACCGGCATCAAACATTTTTGAGCCTAACCTTATAAAGATAAAAAAACTAATAAATATACATTTTTCACACAAAAGGTAAAGTTCGCAAGTAAAGAATGAAGTTGTCACTACTAGACAGCATTTATTTGAAAACATATGCTAATTGTGCTAAGCACAAATTACGTACCTATCACATTATATTAAGTCTGTATGAGATTAATCCCTTTGCTTTTCCTATGTCATATGAATTGTAATAAAATCTTTGGCGGCAATGTCAAATGTTACGAGGAATTCATATTAAATATTTATTATCTTTAAAACCTCTCTATTTCCAACAAAAACTACTGTTGATTCTTAGAACAGTATGAAGAACCAATACAGAAATTCAGTTTTGATCAAGTAACATTATTAATTTTTTGTGGGACGGACAATGTATGGGGAATGGGACATCTGTCTTTTTTTGTTCAACACTTTCACGTTAGTACGTGAAAGTGTTGAAACTCTGTTGATATATTCCGAGTTCGGTTTATATTTTACTAAGAATGCGTTATTTATAAGTCGGATTCTTATGTTAATTTATACTTGTATGTGTACTTGGAGGTGGACATGATCAACGTGATCAAAGCCTTCTATACAAATAAGAGAAAAAAACTCCATTCTTTTTTATTTTAAGTTAAAAGAACAGGGGTTTTTGTCTTGATAGACATCGACAGCGACATCTAAATTGGGTTCTGACATGATACCTTGAACAAGCCTAATGTTTGAATTGAGTTTACTTATTAATAATTGCCTCTCATTGTTATTCTTAACAAATTCCATCAGCAGAAGCTGCACATCCTCGACCTCTTAGACTGCTAGACATTTGTTAGATTACACTATTATTAACGGGAATGCGAATTTTGCTAAAGGATAGTGTCCAGAAAGCTAACTTAAAACAAATTCTACTTAATTTATCATCGAACAAGTTCATACTACAACACAACTCAGTCGAGATATTGCTCAGCATAATTGAAACTTAGGTACTATAACATAAGGTCGAAAATTAATAAATAATTTGAGCAGCCTGGTTGCCAAGTCATGATTCTAACTTGTTGTTGGCAGGTGGACGCGTGCATCGAGCAGTATGAAAACTTGAACGTGTGGCAAGTGAACCAGGTCAGAACGAAGATCACCTTCATGTGAACACTATGGTCCCTAGTTTACCCCCGAGTGAACCATATTTATGATTTGAACTATGAATTTCTTTTGCCTGTTACCTTTACAAGATCTAATTGTTTGATTCTAATAAGTCTGACTAAAACTAGTATCGCACAACGCGGATTAAGAGCGAATGTTGGTTAAGATTTCGTTGTATTTTTTTTAATTATGACAATAAATCAAGTAGTACCAAGATGGTTACTTTTCCACTTTTAAGATATCGTTTTATTTCACTATTGATTTTTATTTACTTAATATTTAATGTCCTAACGCCCTTATATCTGTTGGGCGGTAGCTTCTGTGCGTAAAATAAGAGAGCCAGGAGACTTTATCATTGTATTAATATAGGTCACACTAAAAGTTTCCGGAACTGGCCACTTACATAAACAATATTTAAAAAGTAATTACAACATTTGAAAATGGAACTCTTTGGCTGTAGAATGCAGTTGTTTCATCTGACTGTCAATTGCTTTTACACTGTGGCGCCATTTAAAAAATTGCGTGTCTAAATTAACATGGATTAAAGATAGGCATGAGTCAAATACAATCAATCCCACACAAACATTTGGGTGTGAGAAAGCTGTGCTCGCGGTAGATCCCACACAATTTTACCGAGGCTCAAAAAACGGACCGCGTCACTTGGTGCAGTGCCATGCTTACCAGATTCAACGAAGGTGCGTCAAATTTGGCGTGGGGCATAGTAACAGGTGACGAAACATGGAAAAAACATCCATATGTAATCCCTAGTGCCATGGGACCACGGGTAATTAAAATTACCCGTGGGGGTAATTAAAATTACCCGTGGACCCGGTAATAGGTCAACCCACCGGGACCACGGGTAAAGACTGGATTTATTGCTACGATCCCAAAAGAAAACAGCAATCGAGCGTATGGGTCTTTCAAGATGAGCCGAAACCAACTAAAGCGGCGCGCGTGAAAAGTGCATTTAAATAATAATAATAAATCTTTATTTGCATAAAACATGGTATTAAAAGATGTTACAAAATTTAATGTGCATAGACATGAATTGCGAATTAATATTGCATGCAAATTTTTAAACATTTATGTAAAAACTAATTAATTAAATAAAATCATTGTAACGATGACAATCCATTATTTGTTATTGCTATCAAAACAGAAAAAATCCTTTAGATCATAGAAATTATTCTCATGTAACCAACTATAAAGATTCTTTTTGAATAAGTATGTGTTCAATTCTTTAATTTCCACGGGAATTTTATTATAAATTCGAACACACATGGTAAGACAGCTTTTCCCATATTTATCTGTCCTCGGTATGTCCTTTAAGACAAGTCTCTGAGGATGTCTTTTTAGTCTAGAGTGAACCTCACATGACTTTGTAAATAAGGCTTTATGACTATTCACAAAATTACCGATTTCATGCAAATACAGTGATGGCAGAGGCAACAAAGCGAGGTCCCTAAACACTGGTCTGCAGGACTCGTCATGTGGAATCCCCGTTAAAGCTCGAATGCATTTCTTTTGTGCAATAAATGCTCTGTTTTTGTCTGCGCTGTTGCCCCACAAAATCAAACCATAGCGTAATAAAGACTACGTATGCGTGGTAAGTAGTGATAACGGTTTTCCTATTGGTAACGTTTCTTACTTTGTTTAGAGCATATACAAATCTATTGATTCTACTATACAAGTTGTCTATGTGTGCCTTCCAGTTTAAGTGTTGGTCTATAATTACACCTAAAAATTTAATTTGTGTAACTTCCATTATTTTTGTGATGTCAAGCTTAAAATTATATTTTTAATGTATTGATTAGTTAGATTGTATAAAATTTGATTTACTTAAATTTATTTTTAAATTATTTGATTCTAGCCATTTTATTATATTGTCAATGGTATTATTAATTTCAATTTCATGATTATGTATAGAATTGTTTTTATTTTTATTTGATGTTACAATAACTGATATGTCATCTGCAAATAAGACACATTTATGGTTTGTCACTGTTGTTATGTCATTTATGTAAAATAGAAATAAGATTGGTCCTAGCACGCTTCCCTGAGGTACGCCGCAGTTGTTGTTTTTATAACCAGATGAGTAGGGCACTAGTTCATTTTGATAACTTTATTAACGACAACATACTGACGTCGGTTTGTTAGATAAGATGATATCCATTGCAATGCAGGTCCCCTTATTCCTATGGACTCCAGTTTTTGCGCTAACAAGTTATGGGCCACAAAGTCGAAAGCTTTTGATAGATCAAAGAATAAACCTGTAGTTAAATTATTGTTATTAACATTTGTCAGAATTGTTTTAACAAGTGTGAATATAGCCAGTGTAGTCGATTTTCTTTTTTGAAAACCAAACTGTTCACATTTGATAATATGAAATTTGTTGCAGTAATTTATTAATCTGTTGTACATACACTTTTCAAATACTTTCGACAAGATTGGTACAAGAGTAATAGGACGATAATTATTAACATCCTCTTTTTCGCCCTTCTTATGAAGCGGTTTGACGACCGATAGTTTTAACAATTCGGGGAAAGTTCCATAAGAAAATGATAAATTCATAAGATGTGTCAAAAGAGGTACCAGTTCAATAACGCACGCTTTAACAATTTTTGTGGCAATACCGTCGTAACCTTCGGAGGAAGTGTTATTTAAGGTCATAATTTCCTTTTTTTAAGCGGATGATTGCTTCTGTTTTTAATAAAACTGGACACGTGGCTACTGTTGCTTTAGAGAATCGTCGTACCGTGAATAGTGTAACGGTACAGAATGAATGGTATCCGTCCGTTAGTAAGGAATGTATGGGAGTAGCACTAAAATTAATATTAATGCGTAGCACCATTAATATAATAAGCATGAAAAGGGAAAAATAAACTAGTTCAAAATAATGGTCAATGGACTAGAGCCTTATCTTTAGTTTGAATTTCGCGGGGACTGCTCCGTATGCCCCTTGCGACATAGGCGCCGTCTAGCGTGAGTTATTTTACTTGAGCTTCGCGTAGGATTGTTAGGTTGGCAATGGCCTAGGGCTTTATCTTTATTTTGAATTTCGCGGGGACTGCTCCGTGTGGTCTTGCGACATAGGCGCCGTCTAGCGTGCATTATTTACTTGGGTTACGCGGCGGACGGCGTAGGTTGGCAAGCCGGTTCACATACAGGCGGGCGCCACCTATGTTCTGAATACGGAACTTTTTATAATTTTACAAAATACAGAATTATTGGCTTAAGTGGATGATTATTGAGAGGGAATTGTTAATGGAAGGCTACATATAGATATTCAAACATGTAATATTAGCTATCTGACGAGATTTGGTTGGATTATGGAAAAACTTTAGAATTGCGCGGCGGACGGCGGCAATGAGCGAGCGAGAGGTTGAGAAAAAGATAGAAAGAGAAGGAGGATGTCATCTCCACGTGGCGCAACGCGAAGTTCGCGTATAACAAATAATAAGCGACGCGAAGGCGAGGCGCATCGGGAAAACAGCTAGCGATTGGTTGAAGGGAAAAAAGCGGACTTGCGCGGGCGAATGTTGGGCGCGCGTGGCGCGAAAATTAAGATGCTTGGGGAAGAGAGGGAAATTAGCGGGGCATTCAATTATCAGACGTCGGAGGCGCGGTCCGATTTACGAGTGGCGGTACGAACTCATACGTGGAAACAAGCGTCCAAGCCATTTTAGCGCGCTAAGTGATATTCGAGTGGCGATTTTAACTAACTTTGGTTGTGAAATAGAAGTGATTATTAAAGTAAAATTCTTGTTATCGCGACTCGAATAATTGTTAACAGAATGAAGTATTCTGGATCATATTAGCGGACACGAATAACGGTGCCAACAAAACTAATATGATTTCAACGGACTTCGGTCTGGAGGCATTTGACTGTATTTAATAATGCCGGCGTTATCTATAACAACGCTAAATAATGCACTATCTTCGAGAGAGTAACGGGGGAGAGACAGTTGTCTCCCTAGTGAAAATTAAAGATAGATCAGACACCAATTAGCTGGAGGTGGGAACGTACAAGACCGTCCCGCCTCCTTACACACAGGGTAGTGTTAGGTTGACACACTGGGTATCCTGGCCCGACGGATAGTCAGCTTAGGGGTCAGTTGCTTTCAGGGGCAATGCGACTCACACAACTCACCACGAAATTAAGATAAATGTGGCTTGGCCTAGATTGCAAGGTATACGAGTAGGGACTGTTAGTTCGACAAAATATAGGTATTTCAAGTGAGGTAGGCTGTAGGAATCTATAGGTAGGCGTTTCTATATAATTGTTATGAGGAAGTGGGGGAGGACAGCACGGTGTGAGCACGCTGTGCGTACATAAACTAGGTACGTGGGCCACGGGGCCAGGCGGGATTAATTCAGACTAATAAGGTAGGGATAATTAAGTTACGGTGCTAAATGGAAATTACTATGAAGTGACGGGGGTTGGGAGCGCAGTAGGGACCAATCTAGGCATGTAATCTGTTACCGTAGGTCAATAAACTCCTAATTGTTTTCCTAAAGTTGTTACCAATTAACTATTCATTTTAAATAATTAGCAGAAGTGTGGATATCGTACCGTCATTATTTTGGAGTACCTAAAAGTCTAGACTGGTTTCCTATTACAAGAAAAATACTAAAAGTTATAGCAAATAAGCAAAGCTGTACTGTGATGTTTGATTTCTAATACTGAAATGACCAAACAGGCATTTTTAGCTTTCCCTGGGGTACAATACGGCCTTATATTGGTACACTCTTCAAAGTATTAAAAAAATATACATCCAATACCTATTAGTAAAATATAAGCTGAGACTTACTAAACAACTAAAACCAGTTTAGAACTTGGTTGGGTCGTTGAAGCTGCGAATCCACCTTAAGGGGAAAGACTTTAAAACTATGAGCTCCTACTATTATGAAACATAGAAATAATTGATTGATAACAACCTACTAATTAGCCTGATAATACAGTCTACTTATACCATTTGAGTTCGCCTTAATGGTCTAAAGCCCTTATAAGTTATGTAAGTACTTACTTCTAATAATATGAAACATTGAAATATTTGATGGGAACAATCTAAATCAATCAGACTAATACCTAGTACAGTCTAATTTATACCTATTAAAGTGAGTAAAGGATAACTCCTAAGTGTAATTGATTTAATTATTAACAGGGATAATTACCCAATTTACTACCTACTAAAAATATACTAACTATGATTTAGTAGGCTATCAAATTAACCACTCAGTCTGAGAGACAGGGGTGGAAGTTAATGGGAAAATAATTAACTTAAGTTCACTATCTAAAAGTTAAGGATATTGAATAAATCAAACATCTTTCAATAAACTTAAGATGTGATAATCTGCCAATGCAGCCTATACAATGTAGTTATATTGATTGATAACAAAGATCTGTATAATAAATACTAAGAGTAAATAAGAGTAAATTTTACCTTTATAAATAGCATTCTATTTTAGTCCACTGCCTGAAAGTGGGGTTTGAATTAATAAAAATTATCCACCCTTTATAGAACTGAATATTAAGTTTCTAATAAGACAAAGGGGCAGTCAGTTAATAAGGTTACACCTATAGATTAGACACAATAATCAGAGAAATAAGTGGGTCCTATTGGAAGCTGGCATCCCACCTCTGTTCGATAAGTGTAATCATAAGACATAGTTATTTCATTGAACAATTAAGTTCTTAATGTGAAAAGGATATTTGGATGATAGCCAGCCTTGAGATAAACTCTATTGATTTATGTGGAATAATAAGAATTTAAATGCTAACACATAGTTCATAATGTAAGATGAAATTAAATTTCGAGGAGAGATGTAAATTCTCAGTTTAAAGAATTAAAGCCGCAGGCTAATTAATGTTAAAGTCAATGTGACGGAACTATAACTACACAATGAGATGTATAGTACGCTATGGAGCGGCGGTGGGGCTCATAAATTGCACAAGACTTATTATGTATCATGCTATTGTTAATAAATAATAATACCTGCAAGGTAAGCTATCATCTGATTATCTTTGAGTGGTTACATATCTTCCCTGTGTGTGACTGTGACCTAAATCCTTCACTGCAGCTGCGGAGCTGCAGTGAAGGATTTAGGTCACAGTTTAGACGGAGTCATTGCTAGGCTACACATAATATCTAGGATATTATTTATAGACTGGTAGGTAATTAGGTCAGGAGAAAATAATTTAACACAGGGATAAGCCAATTACTAAACTTTCACGAAAAGAACTTGAGTTACTTAAATGCGGTTAACAACGGAGGGTTCACTAGACGATCTGGCCAAAATAGTATTTATTATAATATTACATTGCTTGACTGAAATTCACCGCAAATAGAATTAAGCTATGCTAAGGTTTCATCATCATACAAACACTACGCACTCCACAAAACTCCAGACACAACCATTAGATTGTAGATAAATTAGGTTAAATAGTTTTAAGAATTAGATAATAAGTTAAGCTAAGGTAAAGGCGGCGATGATGTCTGTATGTATTATAAGGTAGAACTAGGTTAGAGAATTAGGTTAAGGGGGAGAAGTTACAATAGTGACTGGTACACGACCATTTGTTTGCCGGAAATCATTGACGAACTCCGTAAAAATAACCGTAAACGCCGTGTCATCTTGCACCACGACAATGCTAGTTCCCACACGGCCAGACAGACAAACGAATTACTGAAGGTGAAAAACGTAGAACTTATGAGCCATCCTGCATACAGTCCCGACCTGGCACCTTGTGATTTTTTTCTGTTCCCAAAAATTAAGAACCAAATACGCGCGGTCAACGATTTTCACCAGAAGAGGCTGTCGAAGAGTATGAAAAACACGTTTTTCAGCTCACCACGGAGGAGTGGCACAAAAGTTTTCAAAATTGGTTTAATCGAATGAATAAGTGCATTTACGCTAAGGGAGAATATTTTGAGAAAAAATAAATTCATTTTTGACCTTTAATAGTATTTTTTTATTCATTCCGGAAACTTTTAGTGCGCCCCACGTATTCACAAAACTCAACAGAATTACTTAAACATTTATTTTATCTATTTTCTAAACATGACGACCAAACCTATCAACGACTTTGCAAGCAGTGTTCCAGTGACAGTTGTCTAAGGCGCATGCTCGGACCAAATATGTAATATTTGGTCCGATTGCGCATGTGTAGCCGATTGTCGACTACTCAAACTTGGAATTGACCATAAACTATACTAAGAAGGTCGGCCTACCGCCCTCCCTTGACAATATGCTTACGACTTTTAGCAGCGATCCTAACGCGATACTGTTGCGATACACAAGCTATGCAGTCGCTAGCCGTCCTTTACACACGTGAACGAGTGCGACTTATGGCGGCGCTTTTGCAGCGATGCAATTGCTTGCCATACACAGCTTGTTCAATGCTTAAACTCACACTATATTAATTTCAGTTGAAACTTTTTCAATGGTGCATTACATGCCGGACTTAATTCCTGAGGCATTTTCTGCCGCTTTTAACCAAGCACTCGGATGAAGTCGTGTACGGTCGCTAGTGCAGAAATAAAGCCTTAGAAAGGTGTGTGTATAATATACACATTATAAATACCTAGTATTACCATAAGTTCTGTCCCATCTTAAATGAGGGTATTTTAAAATAAATAATATGACAGTAGTACTAATTATTAGATATCATTATATTAATATACTACTTATTCATTTCGATCTAACACAGTCATAGTAGAATAAAAGAAGTATGCTATCTCATATATTTCAACAAGACTCAGCACCAGCGCACAAAGATAAAACAACCCAGGCAGCGCTGGTTAGACGTGAATTTAACGGATTTCATCGCCTCTGAAGATTGGCCCCCTGCAAGTCCTGGTAGGCTACTCTTGAAACAGAATTGCATTAATCAATTTCCAATCACAAATCTAAAAAATGTCAAATGGCACTTTTGTAAGCGACAATAGCGCCACATTGGAATTAAATTGCGTGGAAATTGATTGAACAAATTACTATCGAGATGGCGTTCCGGAATTATCTTTACTTATCCCAATAGGTATCGATACATATTAATCGCATTGGAATTGTATTAAGATTGAGTTTGCGTTCGAGAGTAACCCCCCTGATCTTAATCCTTTGGATTATTGCTTATGGAATACATATTTTGGAGGAGAAAACCTGCTCTAAACCTCTTCGGAATATAGAGTCTTTGAAAGCAGACTTAGTGAAAACCGTCGCCTCGATACCATTGGATGTGGTACATGAGGCCATATAGATGAATAGCCAGGACGTTTGGAAAAATGTGTAAAATCTGAAGATTGTTTAAATATTTGTGGTAATCTACACAGTTAAACGTATAAAATACATGCTTTTAAAATTTCACTTCTTTTTTTTCTTAACACTTCACATGTTTATATGAGGGACAGAATTTATGGCAAGACTAGGTAGGTAAGAATATCCTTGTGGTCATGTGGAACCTCGAAAAACGACCTCTGTCTGTGGTCGAGTGGTTGGCATCCTGGTTCTGGCATCGCGCCGTCACTTGAGGGTTCTATTCCCGGAGAGGTCATTTAGAAAAACTGTTTTTCTAAATTGATTTCGGGTCTGGGTGTTTTCTACGTTTATGTATGTTTATCCGTTATCTATGTGGTTAACCATTTATTTTTATTTATTTTTATTTATTGATACACAAAACAGAATACAGTCAATTACATACATAATTAAATTAAGTTACAGTTGCGATCCAGACTACATCCCTAAACATGTGTACACAACATGATCAAATTAAAAGCAGTACATACCTATATCATTATTAAAAGTAAAGTTTCAACCAGTACAAAATAAAATAAAATTAGATAAAATTTAGCTACATAAATACTTACTAACTATCAACTATGTTCTACAAATGTGATCATCTTGACATCTTTTTTGAATTTCGGCAACTTACAGTCAAAAATGTCAATGGAATCATGGTATTCTCTTGATATTTCATTGTATTGGCGACACATCCTAACCACAGGGTTAAAAAAGGAAGTATTGTTCTTATAAACATGCAGCGAGAAGATTTTAGAGAAACTGTCACGAGCTCTTGGTCTAATGTTAATATTAATACTCGAAAGAAGAGAAGGGGAATCAATTTGGGAATGTATAATTTTGAAGAGGCAGACAAAGTCAGTATACAAGCGACGTGTCTGAAGGGTTTGTATTTTAATTTTTTTTAACTTTTCGGGGTATGATCGAAATTTACGATTGAGACCTGACCTGTAGCATAATATGTTCAAACATTTACTTTGTACTCGTTCAATACGTTTAGTATGCACATCATAATGTGGGGACCATATGACTGAATTGTATTCAAGTATACTACGGATCAAAGCAAAATAAAGATTTAAAAAGCTGGATGGTTTTTGAAAATGCTTACTGACACGAGAAATGAAACCTATAAGTTTAGTGCTTTTATTTATGATGTAATCATAATGGTCTCGAAACGTAAACTTTTCATCTAGAAAGACTCCGAGGTCCCGGACCACTGCTCTTCTCTCCAGGCAATGATCTTTGAGTTTATAGTTATAAATTATTTTATTAGTTTTTGTTGTGAATGTTGTGATGAAACATTTTTTGACATTCAAGTACATATCATTATCTTGACACCATCTATCAAGAATGTCTTAATCAGCCTGTAGAACTTCTGAGTCCTTGCCACTATGAACTTTTGTGTAAAGTTTCAGATCGTCTGCATACAGTAGACAAGGGCTGTTTAGTTTATCAATCAGATCATTGATAAAGGCAATGAAAAGCAGCGGTCCGAGATGTGAACCTTGAGGCACTCCGGAAGTTAATTCAGTAGGAGAAGACAGGAATCCCTTAATTGCAACCAATTGACTGCGTCTAGCCAGGTATGATTCTATCCATCGCAACAAGTTGCCATGAAGTCCAAAGTATGATGCCAATTTACGACTTGGACTCTTTCGGCAAAGGCACTACAAATGTAGTCTTTAAATTCAAGTAAATTAGATGTTGTAGAACGATTGCGAACAAATCCATGCTGCCTAGAGGATAAGAGTGGATGTATATGGTGATATAAGACATCGCACACTAGCGATTCAAATAGTTTACCTAAGCAAGACAATATACTAATTGGGCGATAGTTATTGCAACGTGATCTGTCACCTGATTTAAATATAGGCACTATATGAGCAGTTTTCCACAAATATGGGAAAACCCCAGTCTGCAGGGACGTATTAAATAAGACGAGAAGGGGTACGCATAATGCCTTATCACACCTCTTTATCACCAACGGAGGTATCCCATCTGGACCAGCTCCTTTATTGGGGTCGAGTTTATGTATTTTGCGAAAGATGTCGTCGCGGGTAATTACTGTGCTGCAAAGGACATTTGTTATATGACGCGAACATGTATCAAGAGCATTAGTAGAGGAATCCGAAGTTTCAAAGACGGAGCCAAAATAATTAGAAAAAAGTTCACAGATTTCTCTCTGGTCGGATGATACCAGTTCACCATATTTCATGGTACGGGGTATTGTGTCTGTGCCCTTCTTGCTTTTAACGAACCGCCAAAAGTGTTTAATGTTGCTATTTTCCAAAGATAACTCTACTGATCCAATAAATGTATTATAGTCTCGATCTATGAGTTTTTTGCATCTTAATCGCAGCATGGAGAATGTGTCATAATCACGGGGATTTTTAAATTTTTTATAGCGGCGATGAAATTTTAATTTTTCTCTAAGAGTACGTATTAAAGCGGGCGAGAACCATAGAGGATAATTATGAGAACCACTCTTTGCGATGGGGGTATGTTTTGAGAGAATTTCTTGAAATTTACTATAAAAATTTCTAACCAACACATCAATGTTAGAGTCGTTCAAAACCTCGCTCCAGTTAACCATCTTGAGATCTTCGTTAATATTAGGGAAATTGCTATTTCTAAAGTTAAGTCGTTTTACAGGTTTAGGTTTAAAAGATTTTGTATTAGTTTCTACAGACTTCAAGTCAATCACCAGAGCTGGGTGGTATCTATCTAGCTTACTAATAGCCTCAGTGCTACATACCTGCATATTCGAGGAAGTGGAAAGGACTAGATCTAAAAATCTACCATATTCATTAGGTATACTATTGAATTGGTTAAAATTGCAGAGAGCCATATTTTCCAAAAGAAGGTCAGACCTTTCACCCTGTGGATTAACAGGTATCATCATGTGTGAGTCAACAGCTTTCGACCAAGTTATGTGAGGAGTATTAAAATCGCCAATACAAAGAAATTCTTCTTGATCACGACAACGTACAATATTATGACAGTTACTGTAAAACTCATCCATATTATCAAGTGAAAGGTGGGATGGAAGATAGCACAAGCATACATTAACGACCTTAATCTTTTTGTCCTCTGGTATGATACTTATCCAGATGTCTTCAAAATTAGATTCCCAGGATGTCTGACGGACGTAGTCAAT
Organism: Scoparia ambigualis; assembly: GCA_963921215.1. NCBI lineage: Eukaryota > Metazoa > Arthropoda > Insecta > Lepidoptera > Crambidae > Scoparia > Scoparia ambigualis. The sequence goes on from OY992503.1 coordinate 11,043,937, forward strand.
GTCCTTTTTTATAGCAATCAAGACACCACCGCCGTCTGTTTTGCGTACTTTTGTGGTATGTCTATCGCGTCTGACAACAACGTAGCGACCGTCAAACACCTCTGCATCAAAAACACCCTCATTAAAGTTAGTCTCAGTTAGACAAACTAAATTATAGTTACTATTAATAATATTTAGGAAAACGTCGTCAGTTTTAGATCTAATACGGTTAACATTCTGATAGAAGACCAACATTATAGATTCAAGAAAACGGCTAAGTATGAAAGTCTAAAAAAATACAGAAAAAGTGTTTAAGATTACGAACTAATTTAACTTATTTAAAGTATCCAAGTTTTTTACCAGGATGCAGCTAGTACCCCATCGTCCTTGCGCAAGTAAACACGGCCATATTTCACCCAGACGTACTTTTTTTTGTTGCTTCCGTAGGATCGAACCAGGGGCCGCGCGGATTTTAGTGTGAGCGCGCAACCACTCGACCAACTCTGTTTGGTTATTTGTGGCGAAATAGCGCGTCAGGTGTAACGTAAAGAGGTGTAAGTCCGGTGTAATGTGAAGAGTTACCTACACAGTACAGACTGCTATCACACAAATCAAGTTTCTGGGTACCCACAACGCACTCACTTAAAAGATCAACAACGTAATATTTCACAATTCCTCGTTGATTTTCGGCCACAAAACAAATTCGCTTTCTAATGCTTGCACTCGTTAGCTGGTCCAAGTATGCGTATTTTAATATAACTTTAACACTGGATTATAAACTTTTTACTTCGTTTTAAGATTTATTTTAAGGGACGAATCGATACAGTGGCTGCTTTGTATGAGCTCCGCAGAGGTAATGAAACAAGTTTTAACAAAAGAAGCTTAACTGGGCTAGATAATTGGCGTGGTCGTAGATATTTTCCAAGTATCTATAATAAATCTATACAGATAAAGAAAAACTTACATCAACGTGACAGCGGGGCTATTGTGTTATGGAACCGCGCTAGGCTATTCAAATCGCAAGAGTTTTTGTTTTCATTAGTACAGCGGTAGGTACGTTCGAGATTCCCTCTAACATCGCGTTATTTGTTTCCCAAGTTGCGCTTATGAAAGTAATAACTTAACAGCCAGATGTAGCGGCTCCGGAGAGTTGAGATTTGCGACGAAATTGTTCCAGCGAATACGAATCTACTTTTTATTGTTTTCTCTTTCTTTTAGTACCACCAGACGGTTATGAGGGTATTGATTGCTCCACCGTAATGTAGGCAAAGCTAACATGATTGGTTTTTTTTACAATCTTGGTAACAAGTAGAATAGATAAATGGCAACAAAGCAGCGCCTCCTGGTTATAAAATAGATGAGTTGATACGAGTTAAAATGGTGAATAACACTCTCATTTCACCTAAAACACTGCACATAAATATAAGCTATTTTACCAAAGCCTAAGCCAATTTGCTAATTTGTTAACTACCCAATAACTTGTCTTATAAAAAATACTGTAAGCACGCCACACGGAACGTTGTAGAGATGGTACCTAACCGTTATTATAGTTGAATCCAAAGGCTTGGATTATTGCCAATACGACAAGCAATTAGGTGTCCGTGTCTGATTAAATCTTACCAGTGTTCAGGAAGGCGTAAGGAATATCAATTAATGCAGTACACATCGAACATAATAATTCGGACATTGTAGTGATTTATCTGTTATTTGGAGCAAGGAAATGGTTCGGTGTGATTAGAATGTGATTTATTAGCAGGGAAAAAGGTAAGCGATGTATTATATTAAAAGTAACAGTCACAATGAATAAGAAAGTCGCGTAAATTGTTTAAATCCTGACAGAACACGAGGAGTGTCGCAAGTTTAAGCCCTTGTGCATCTGTAAATGAACCGAATTAATGATGATCGATGAATAAATTTAAAATGCTGCTTCTTATTTTGGATTTGACTTGCTTACACGCTGTTGGCAGGCTACGGTGAGCCCTTACCACTTTAGTAGTAGGTACTTATTAAGCATTGCATTCATGTTGTACATTACAGTACCACAGACGTTAAGAAAGATAAAAAAAGATATAAACAATGCCCCGGCAAAGGTACAACAAACAAATCTTCTTTCGACTGTGAGGGTAGACTTCACAGTGACTTAATACCGCTGGCTTGCAGCGTACATCAAACTACTAGGAAAAATTCAGCGAGTCTTCTGGGGTCTCGGTAGCTCAGCGGTTAGAGCAGTGGACCGGCAATCCAAAGGTCGTGGGTTCGAATCTCATTCGGGCTTCCTGAGACTGGTTGATTTTTTTCTAGTAAACATTTTATCCTATATCTATATAGCATTGTGAATGCAAAATTTCAATAATAAAGATAAACAAATCTTACTCCATAATATATAAAATCAACATGGATATGATAAAATCTAACAAAAGTATAATCGGATTTCAGCTTCGGATCTGAGCTTTACAGGCGATTGGGGGGAAGTCCTTACTAACTCGGCTGACCTCTCTGGACAGCTGTTACGGTATTGGAACTCTGTTCTTGCCATAATGTGGTCCTGAGCCGTCCCCGTAGCACGAGTTGATGGTAGGTACTTGGTTTTTATTTGGTAGTAGAGCCTCCTTGCCTCACGTTGATCTTTCTATGCTACTGAGGGAAAAAAGAGTGTCAATCATCTGGTCATTATGTAGCCTCGATCCCATACAATTGTGTAATTTACTTTTATTCGTTCGAATAGCACAAACACTAACACTAACAAAGTATTTAAATGCAAAGCCCTATTTATGCTATCACAAAAAAGCAAGCTTGCGTTGTTACTTCAAACGTATCTAAGCTGAATTTAATATAAAATCTGATTCCAGCAGGAGGGTATAAGAAGGCAGTGTAAACAGCGATTTGCCACGATGCTAGATTTCACTCAAGCAATATTGCGGACAAGTTCTCCGAGATAATTTACATCTTGTTGAAAAGCACAGTAGGATCCGTTTCATTTGATGTTGTAATGGACTGAGGAGGACAACCTTTTCTATAAACGTTTGTTAACAATTCAGAAAAAGGCAAGTAAGGAGTAGGTATAGTAGTAGTAAATATACCTATTATGTCAGATCAGGTGCAGCTTCGAACCCTATGCTCGTGAAAATTTTACACCAGTTTACTTCTTCGGATTGTAATTGTTCGCAACAATATTGGCTTAAATTCATACATGTCTACCATTTATAAGAATGGGTTTAGTTAAGCTTTATGTAAAGGCAATTTTTTTTACATTCAAAATATTTTTTTTTAATAATATGCAATGATACGTTAACACACTTTTCTTAATGAGGTAGTAGGATGTATTAATAATAAGTGTTTTAATTTTGAATTTAAAAAAATGTACCTACCTAAGTAAGTAAACTAGATTTTAATATAAAACAGATAAGACGCAAGATAAGTGACTTGTGAAAAATGGAAGCGAAAATGAAAATACCTACTTATCAAATTGCTTGGAAAAATGTTTAAGAAAATAGGAAATTTAACGCTAGGTTGACGAACACTGCCTGTTGCCTCGCTTATCATATTTTAATATTCCACAAAGCGTCTGTATAGGCTTCGCTGGCGCTGCGACAACCGAGAAACTCCTCTGTCCTAGGTTCTAGGTCATATTTAGTTTGTGTGCTTACTCTCTAGCTATATCTTATTGCACGGGCATAGTGCCTATAAATTTCCTTTACTTACAAAGCTATGTGCCAGCGATGTTTAAGAAAACTCAACTGTCAAGGAATATTCTAGATACGATATTAATATTATGGATTTAACACAATTTGTTGTTACGGTGATTCCACCGTTTCGTCCAAATCGGAGCAATTTCGTAGAATGTGTTTTTTGTGTCGGTTTCGCTAATTAATGCATTAAATTTTTTTATATAATATTTTCTAGATATAGCTAAGTGTGAAAGGCACTCGTGAAAATGAAATATTTTTCAAGAAAATCCATGGAGTGTAATGACGCCACAGAATATAATGAAATATGGAGATATTGTAATGATCAAGTCTGGAGCGTAGTGACATAATCACTTAATTTAATATACTTAATTAAGTTTATTTTGTCTGAGATTCATAAATAAAAAATGCATGAATGTCATCACGTTTTGTTAAACGAATTTAAAAGTAGGACAGGTAGCTATTTCTTAACACAAAGAATTTTTCTTTTGCCTAATTAAAAAAAGTATAGTTGCTCTTCGGTTTTCTGTATAACCTGCCGCAGCGTATGTACGTGGTCTATGGTGCTGAAACCTTTTCGGAATCCGGCTTGTTCGATTGGCTAGAAGTTATCAAACCTGCGTGCGAGACGATTAGCTATAACTCTCGAGAACAGCTTATATACGTGATAACGTGACTTAGGAGTGATATGGGTCTGTAGTTCCTCAGAAGTTTAGTGCTGTCGTTCATTGGGGGAAAGTTGCCATAATCGCCACGCTTGGCAGGGTTGGTGATCGCAGTATGACGGTAGTAATCTCAGAGGATGCTGCTGCCGGGTGCGTATAATTTTATATAATGACAAATGAACTAATTTCAAAGAACATAACGTTCATTGGATATAATTTTTACTTGTTCTAAATACACTTCCTATAACAACAGTACGTATATTATTCATTTGATATAATACTCATATTCTCTAACAACTTATTCTATAAAGCTATTGTAACACTCCTGTCTAAACACAAATACTAAATCCTAAATACTATAATATCAAATCAAATGATCTCACTATGATCTCACTATAAACGTCCTACTGCTGGGCAAATAAAATTATTTTAGCGAATTGTACACATCTAACAGCTGACAAGGACGCAAATAACAGAGCTTGTTTCACTTACTCTAAATATCCTGTCGTTAGCTACTTGTGTTGAAAGCGTGTTCCAGCCGGATTGAGGTGGTTTCTTACAATTTGATCTGGAGGTGCTAAAGGCATTTTTCCTTTAATTAAATAATGTTGATTAAAGGGAAAATCATATAAAAGGAAAAAAATACTGTATCGCTTATAATTTTGCGATTGTGTAAAGCGAGCCATTATTGATTTGTCTTCTCTATGGTCTGGTCGCTCTGTTTTTGTCTCTGCTCGAGCGTCATGACTAGGACATATCATTTGGGGAATTTAAAATAACAGTCCAGTTTTTTCATCAATTGTCGGCATATAAAAAGCCGACTCACGGTGAGAAAACTGTCTTTTACTGCTGGGTCTACCTACTCTCGACATTACTTACAACGTCGTGCTGTTAAAATTCTGCGCGAAATATAACCCGAAATCTCGGTGAGTTGTCTATAATATTTCCAACTTGAATTATTTTGTTGTATTGTTGTGTGTTAATTTTACAGATATTACTAGTGTTTTGCAGTGTTTGGTAATTGCATAGATTGTTAGTGTTTAACGTAAAGCGTAAATTAATATAATTCGTTTAAAGTCATGTTACCTTTAAAAGGAATAATTGGTATTCCTGTCTTGTTACAATTACTGCCAAGCAAGTGTAAATGGTATTGCAGGACGCGAGGTTCCCTGTGATCCCGTGGACGAAATACCATTCCCAGTTAATTTATTGTCATTTTTACCGTTTCAGACAACATTTAACTACAATGTTGGTATCTACCCGCTTTTGTTGTAGTCTCTTGTTAAGATTGTCTAACGGTTTTGCGATCATAATTTTACTTAATAAAGAGAGCCTGGTTCAATTGTAGCTGTACTACAACAGTCACAAAAGCCGGGACTTAGTGAACATAAGTTCATTCCTTTTCTTGGTGTATTCCAGGGTTCCTGTTGGTACAGGAACCCTGGAATACACCTGGAACACACCTGGTGGCTAAACCCACTGGGCCTGTGCGCTGTTTGCCTGCTGCCTGCTGCCTGCCCGCCTGCTAGAACCCGTGCGCGGCCAGCTGCCTAGCGTACACGACTCCGCTTTCGTCCCTGCGCGCAGACTGACCCTGCCGGCTCCAGGTTCCGGGTAGCTGCAGTCTACGAGGAAGATTAGCCTAAAGCTAAGTCCCTTTTAAGTCCCAGTCAAGCGGACAGAGTGAGCGATCCGGGAACCCTCCCTGAGTTTTGTAAATTCTTTTCTAAAAGATTGGGAATAAAACTTTGTAACCTATACATAGTTGTCATTCCTATTCTGTGGCAACTAACCTTGTTTCACTATATTGGTAGAATAATCATATTCTATAACTTTATTTGATATAATTTTTGCTTAAAAATAAAAATAACATTTTAACCCTAAATTGATTTCAAATAGTGTCTTAAAAAGTTAATACGTTGTGTTTTCGTTATGGTTGTGCTAAAAAAGTCAGTGACAGAAACGAATCGCGGCAAAACCGACTCCACGTAGACTTGTCTGCCCTACGCTAGAGTGTAATTTAATCCCGCGTAGACGCGGAGGGGCGAGGCGGCCCGCGAGCTGAGGAGCAGGTGAGCGAAAGCCATCTGCGACAATAAGCTCGTGTGGGACCGCCAGAGTCCCGCAGCGCCGGAGCCGTGACAGAAAACATGCATGCTGCATGATGCATGCCTGCTGCATGATGCATGCCTGCTTGCATGCTGCATGCCTGCTGCTTGCTTATTACATGAGTAATGTTTTATATCATTTGATTATTATATCAAATGTACATTATATCAAAAGTACATTATATCAAATGAAATTATAGAATCTAAAATTATATTAAATGTTTATTATAAAAAGTTAGTTGTTATATCAAATGAAATTATATGAAATGAAATTATATTATCTGAACGTTAGACCATAAGTATTTATATCAAACAATACACACCCGCTGCTGCCATCCTCTGGGTTGATCGCTCAGTCGCCCTCTACGACTTCCACGGGGAAGATAGGGGGTGAGTTGGTAGTATCTTTTCACCGCTACCGACATGGTTAATTTAGCGTACGACCTGATAAAAATTTAAAACATAATAGATGAAAAATGGTCATTAGTTTCCGAAAGGCGTCATTATGTTTCGATAAAAAAATGAGTAAACGGAATGTAATGACATGGAACTGAATGACTCTTCAGCAGATTTTAGTTATTTATTTAGAATCAGATGGGCTGACGTAACTAATAAGTTTACTGTAACTAATTAATAAGTTTAACACCTATGACATTGTACCCTAACCTGCATTTCACAAATAAATAATATTCTATTCTATTCTATTCATAGACTACAATTGTATGACAAAACAGTTTTAATCGATCATTTAATTACTTAATAAATCAAAGGAATGTAATGTGTACTTACCTGTGACAAAGTGATTTCCACACACACACAATATTAAATATTTTTTCGAAAATTTTTTCTAAAGCATAATATCGTGGAAATGAATGACTTTTAGGCATGTTCTTTTTCAGAATATTTTTTATGTTTAAATCTAGATCTCATATTAATGGTGCACCTTTAACCTTAAACCAAATGTAAACTTATTGCATTGAAACATTTCGATTATCTGTAATAAACATAACGAGTTTTTCCTTAGGAAGACGATTCGGACGAAACGGTGGAATCACTGGATAACATAATATTACGTTAACAACAAGTAATATGTATATGTACATGACTTCAAATATTTTGACATAAATAGTTACGAATGAGCCAAGGATCATGTCTAGGTACATATAAACTTTAGACCTAAAAATAAAAAATCGTACACTTTTTTACTTAGCTTTTGAAAAGCAAGTAACCTTTTACTATTGACTCCCACGTACTAATAATGTACCTATGTGTTAAGAGCCCAAATCGCAATTTATTCATTCTCCGCAAAGAGGTCACGAATCCGCGACTGCCGAACTGATTACACGCAATATGTCTGATGTTTTTAGTTAGTAGGTACAAAAGGAAATGGGAGCGGTAAGAGCCACAGGGTCGAGATTGCCAAAGTTCAAAGGTGTGGAGTCCCAACCACGTCCCAACACAACGGCGCTTCTGAAAATAAGGCAAACCTACTTATTCTGAAACCAAACGTGACGGAATACATCACAACATCGACCGCCCGTCTCACTCTTACTCTGTTCAAATGATAAAGATAAGAGACGATTACTCGATTGTTACGAGTTTGGTTATCGTCGAGTTCCCAGTAGGTGGGCTGGGAAGCTCGTCACGTAACGCAGCTTGGTTTTTGGGGCCTCAATAATAATTCGAGTATGAGGGCGAGGTCGGGTTTACGGTCTCAAGGGTGTGAAAAATAGGGGTTAGATTGATACTACGCGTCGTAGCTGCGCCGTTTCCTTCTATTATTGTTTCTGTGATGGCCGATATTTTCGGTAAAATATTGTCTACTGGTATTATAAAAGATAAATGTACTTTATTGGATACCAAAATGCGTTTGGCAAAGAAACAGAATGGAGTTGACAAGTAGTCTCATTCGTAAATCTGGATATTTTATGCAATGTAAACTCTTGAACATAACATGACAGCTGTTATCGGAGTAGGTAGTAAATTTTACAACATACCTACTATGAAGCTACTAGCTTCCGTCCGCGGCTTTACCCAGTGAATTTCTGAAGAAACGCGATGTTTTCCCCGGGTAAACTATTTCCTTGGGGACGCTGCAGCTTTTTATTAATATTCAGTAATTCTAGAAATTGCCCATAGTTAAAAATGATCAAACAAGTGACTAGGTACCTATCTCTTTATATAAAGTATACGTGAAACTAAATTAATATGATGTGTGGATACAAACCTTGTTGGAAGTTCTAAATCAAATAAGTAAATTAAGTATTGTCTTCATTTTGATAGCTCAAAAAATACTTAGGTCCTAATTTGCGCGTATTTAATGCAATTGCTTAAAATGAATGCTTTCCCTTGAAACGCGGTGTATGTGGGTTAGACATGGGCGCCGAGTTATAAAAAACCAGCGGCGGCGCGCCTTAAAAATATGCTCGGCGGCGGCGTGAAGCCGGCGGCGTGGGATTTTTGAAGTCGTTTTTGGTTATGTAGTTAAAGGTAGAAATAAGAGTGATAAATAAAACCAACACTTCATAAAGATTTCAACAACGAAACATTATATCGTTGCCGTAGAGCGAAAAGTCACTTAGTAGGTAAAATTGATAATTTAGTTCCTCCTTGCGTCGTGTTCCTCAATGCTGAGGGTCGTGACCTCCCTTCTGCATCACTTTCTCTCTTAGGGTTTTCCTCCATCTGTTTCTGTCTCTGGCGGTGTGGAGGGCGTTATGAACTGAAGAGTTAAGAGTGGTGCGGATTTCGTCAGACCAATGTATTGGGCTGCGTCCTCGAGGCCGTTTCACGTCTACTTTGCCGGTCACGATAAACTTCTCGAGGTTGTCACCGTCTTTCCTTGCAATGTGACTGAAGTATTCGAGAATTCTGCGTAGACATCTGAGGATGACAGCAGTGACGAAATTTTGAGTTCTCGCAATATAGAGACGTTAGTCCGAAATGCTGTCCAAGGAATACGGAGCATCTTTTTTCAGCACCACATCTCAAAAGCGTCAATGCGTTTGCGGTCTGCAGCTTTTAGTGTCCAAGTCTCAGCGCCGTGTAAAAGATCGAGAAGACAAGAGTCCGTACCTGTCTGATTTTGGTTTTTACGGAAATGTTGCGATCCATCCAGATTTTTGCAAGCTGAGACATGGCGCTCTTAGCCATGCCAATTCTCCTGCGCACTTTCTTCTCGCACGAACCATCGTTACTGATGTTGGAACCCAGGTATATAAAGTCGTCCACTATTTCTAGGTCCAATGCGCCAATGAGTTCCAACTTCCCAAATCTATAATATGCGAAATCTGAACTGGCAGTCACTGAGGAGATCATTGGTCTCAAGGTATGCCAGCAGTCGAGAGTTCACTACACGTTCCATAATCTTGCAGAGTATGGACTTGACTGAACTCGTCTTACAGTAAGATGGATCGGCACGGGTATCTTTTTTTGGCACAGGCTGCACATTAGCCAGCTTCCACGACTGAGGGACTAGAGCAGTCTCAAGTGAGAGACAAAACAGGCGTGTTAGAACAGTAGACAAGTTAGGTGCACAGTTACGTAGGACAATGGCCGGGATTCTATCAGGACCACTAGCCTTATTCACGTTAGAGTACGGAAAGTTTTGAGTACCTCTTTGCTGCGGATGTGAGGTTCTCCCATGGAGAGGTTGGCTATAGGCAACTTAGGTGGAACCTTGCTAGCGACTTCCAGACGTGAGTTCTTTGCAAAAAGAGTGGCAAACAAGTTAACTTCTCAGCTGCAGTGTGAGCAAGTGAGCCGTCAGGCTTTATCAGCGGTGGAAATAAAGGTATTTCGAAATGTTTCGCACCCATTCGTATTACCTATAACCGGACCCCTTTAGGGGGTAGCTTCATGTCCGCGGCGGGGAGGTACTCAAAACTCTCCGTGGAAATAAAGGTATTTCCTTTCGCGCTCGAGCATCAGCCCAGGCTAAGAAAGCTGACGGGGTTCCGGTTACAGTTACAGCAGTGTGCCATACTCCCTAACATTTCTAAGATACTATGCCAACGCGTTGGTGTGGACGTCTTAACGCTAGGCACGTTCGCGAAGTCCCCAAACAAAGGGCGTTCTTCTGATTCTTCTCCCTCTTGATCGGAAATAGGGTCGTCTTCGTCGTCATTGAGCACCTGAGCTGACGCCCCCGCGCGGCGTCCGCACGGACTACATTAGTAAAGAATAAACTGAGATTTGTTACAAGAGCCCAACACATTAGAACAGTCTAGTCGGCGCGAAATTTTGAACAGTCGGCGGCGGCGGCGGCGCGCCATATCTAAACGGCGGCGGCGAGCCACGGCGGCGCCCATGTCTAATGTGGGTATCAACACATGTTGTTGCGAAAAGAACATGCGAGAAAACTCTTCTTATGACAGTAAAAGATGGGTACAGTATAGTATAGTATACACCTATACTTTGTAAAAATACATTTATTTGAAGAGTATTTGAAAAAAAATCCGGCCAAGTGCAAGTCGGACTCGCGCACGAAGGATTCCGTACCATTATCTATAAGTAAGTACAACATTAGACACTATATTATTAATATCTAGCAAAAAACTGCATGTTTTTTGTATGGGAGGGGAGCCCCCCATAAATATTTATTTCATTCTTTTTCTAGTAGTTTAATTTGTTGTTACTTATAGCAGGGTGAATTTCAACAGGTCCATTGAAATCTTCATTTCCGTGGATTGTTTTATCTTTAGGTTTTTTAATAAAATTTTTCGCGTTTATTAAAGTTTTTGATAATGTATGTATTCATGCTTAATATCTGGCAGATCACTTAAAAAAACTAAATAGCTATACCTACAAAATTAAAAATTTTGTGCCACGGCGATGAAACATGCGTGCACGGCAATGAAACAAGCGTTCACGGCAATATGAAAACATAAGTCACGGAAATGAAACACCTGGCCACGGCAATGAAACTAAACTGTTTTACAAGGCATGGTAATGATTTTTTTTTCATTGCCGTGTCTTTTTCATTGCCATAGCAAATTTTGGCCACGGAAACCACGGCAATGAAAATTAAGGCAATCATATAAAATAACAAAAAATCTATTAATTATTTCTAAGTAATAAACACTTTACAAACAAACATAAGAGAAATGGCGTTCTATCGAATGCTTAATCAAGAGGATAAACTTATTCAAATAGAATTTATACCTATCTACGGCTATGAAAGAAAAAATGTCCAGTAACATAATAATGGAATACTTACATTTATGGCGCGAAAATGCAGGCACGTGTGTACGTCCTTCCACGTCGAGCACTTAGGCGGCACTGATAGATATGCAACGTTTAGCGCACAGGGGAAAGGACGCAAGTCGTTAGATAAAACAATATTCTTAAACATGTTTAGGCGATGAAAGGCCGAAATTTTTATTAACCATTCGTTGTATTGTTTAAATATTTGAATAAATGTTTTCCGTAACAATACTTTAACTATTCACCAGTACATTTTTATCAATGAGGTATAGTACACATCAGAGTGACGTGTGGACAAACACGGCAATGAAAGATTTCGAGGTTTAATTTATTTTTTTGGAGTATTTACTAATCCCATTAAAAATATTTAGTGTTTCAAATACACATAGATATTTATTTATTTATTACTATTTCACCTAACCAGAAAAAAATGTTAGAACATTTTAACTATGTTTTTTAGTACCGATTTCATCGATGCCACGCAATTTTTGGTCCCGGGAAATTTACCTAGCAGCAACAGAAATACATCATGTGTGAAAATTGTCTAGCTATCACTGTTCATGAGATACAGCCTGGTGACAGACAACGGAGGGACGGACGGACAGTGGAGTCTTAGTAATAGTTTTCCGTTTTTACCCTTTGGCAGCGGTGCCAAATATTTTTTTTGTCAAATCGGGATTTTGAAATTTTTTGAGTGAAAAAAAGCGGGATTCTTTCGTTGAATGTGGGACATAGTAAAAACCGTATATAATCAGAAGTTTAAATATTTATCTTTATATTTGAGTTTTACATTACGTTTACGTGACAATAGATAGCCAAAATAGCCATAGAAAATGTACCTATTTTATTATAAACATGAGTGCATCATGCATCTGTGTGCGGTAGACAGTCATCTCGTCGAGTACCTAGTCGAGTTATCCCCGAAAAGCGGGACTGAGCCTGTCCGGGACATTTATTTTGATTTTAAAATCGGGGCGTCCCGCTTAAATCGGGACTTCAGGCAACGCTGCTCTTTGGGTACGGGATCCTAAAAGTATATTTTTTGTTTCACAACTGGGAAGAGCATTTATTATCACCTGATGGTGGGTATGTGACGATATATTATCATCCTTCACAAAACTAACATCACCTAAATGCTAAGCTCGATTGTGGAAGCGCACTTCACTCGGAATCCTTAACTACTGAGCTATTGGTTATCTTATCACTAACTGTCTGTACACACTGTCTGAATATATGCCGCTACCAACGTAAACGTTAATGGTGATAGACATGAATAAGACTGCAGTATCTATCCAGGCGGACTTAAACAAGTCTCACCACCAACAAAAGCGAGATGTACGATGTAACCCTGTACCTCTGCGTCTAAGACTGGTGGTTTTCACACTAGACTATCCGTCTAGTGATTCACGTAAAGTAGGCAGTCGATGGCAGTCATTTTAAACCCTACCAACTCCCAAGCCGTGTGAGTCGAGTATGGTGAATGTATCACGTAGCCCAGTGTCCCCATATGCTGTTGAAGGTCTGTGTCCAGCCTGACACGGTTATAGGTTGATGATGATGATTTATATATATTTAGTTCTAGTGTTTTTATTTTTAAACACGGGCCTGTTTTGGTGCATAATGAAAATAAACGCCACGTCTCGGTCCGGGCAAGGGCGGTGGTGGTTACTCGCGAAGTGATTAATGGCTGAATCCGAAAGCGGGTTGTTCCTTTCGCCACATGGCTTTCCTCACTTCGTTCCAAACCCCAGCAAGAAAAAGAGCTTAATATTATTTTACATTTTATTTTGTCCTTTGAGACGTTTCGAACTCGTTTCTAGTCCGTGGCCACAATACACTCCCTTACCATCATTTTATTTCTAATGGCATATTGAGACGTTTCGAACTCCTTTCAAGTCGGTGGCCACAATACACCATTATCTTATTTCTAATGGCATAAGAGCCAACTTGACGACGTACCCTGCATGGTTCGAAATATATACTAAACATAGACAAAAGAAAAAGTGTTTCCTTTAAATTATATTCATTTATTGGTTTTGTGCACTACAGAAATTCTGTAGCGCACAAAACCAAACAATTTCTGTTATAGAAACCAATAATACAAACTAGAACTAAATACGTAACAGAAGTGCCGATCGATTTATTGACTTTGTATTGTAAACAACGTTTTGTTGAAGAGGGAGCGCTCAGCCAACTGAATTCGTCGTTTCGGAAACACGATTGCGTTCGGGAACAGTTGAGCACTTTTTCTTACACTGTTTTCATGTACCAACTTACTACAATTACATTATACGCGATAGTAAACATAAGTCTACAACAGGCATTTTTAGCACGCATCCAAGTAACCACCCAGAGGCAAAATGTTACCAAATAATATTTATTTTCAGGCAACATTTCCCACATAGCGGGCCCATTTTTATAACATATTTTATAATATATACTTCATATTATAGTGCCACTCAGTTATAAAATAAGTAGAGTAGATCGTATAACTCGCAGTCGTTGCTTAAGATCTCCCCAGCTTTCTGAGGGTTATCATCACACGAGTGTGTTCTTATGCGAACGGGGCAGGACTTGGCTTCTATCTCGATGATAATAGTAAACACGACGATAAAAAGCACTGTATGCGGTTGTCCATCTTTTTACAAGCTTTTAGTTTACTTGCAATGATGTATGTATGTCTTGTTCGGGTGGAATTTTGCAACTCAATTTTAATCCACTTCCCGTAGGTGGTCATAGGAACTGCGCAATGAAACAACACAACCTCATCGAGTTTGGGCTCGTTTGTATCGTCTTGACAAGTAGTTTGTCTTTCAATCGTAACCAGGGTCTGATGATGGAGCTGGAAGGTGGTCATAGGAACTCTGTAATGAAACGACGCAACCTTATCGAATTTCGGCTCGTTTCATTCGTCTTGAAGAGTACTTTGTTTTTAAATGGTTACCAGGGTATGATCTGATGATGGAGCTGGAAGGTGCTCCTAGGAACTCAGTAAAGAAACGATGCAACCCCATCGAGTCTCGGCTCGTTTGGTTCGTCTTGACGAGTACTTTGGTGCTAGATAGTAACCAGGGTCTGATGATGGAGCTGGAAGATGGCCATAGGAACTCACTAATTAAACGACGTAACCCCATCGAGTATGGGCTCGTTTGATTCGTCTTGACGAGTACTTTGGTGCTAGATGGTAACCAGGGTCTGATGATGGAGCTGGAAGATGGCCATAGGAACTCAGTAATTAAACGACGTAACCCCATCGAGTATGGGCTCGTTTGATTCGTCTTGACGAGTACTTTGATGCTAGATGGTAACCAGAGTCTGATGATGGAGCTGGAAGGTGGCCACAGGAACTCAGTAATTAAGCGACACAACCGCGTCGAGTTTGATTCGTCTTAATGGGTGGACTGTTTTTGAAGGGTGATGAGTGGTGGTGGTTTGGTGGACGTGAATAAATTTTGTAAACATAAATATTTGTATTCAGTGAGATGAACAGATGAAAAACGTGTTCAGGGTTACCTAACTAAAAAGTAAAAAATAAATTTAAGTAAAAAACCTTTTTAAAAAACAAGCGTAGGTATTATCTAAATGCGCTAAAAAGAAAAAAATAAACTTTTACTTTAAAACTTTCACTATCAACTTATAACGTCACATTACACAATTTATATGATATAAAAGGTTGTCGCGATATTTACTATATATATACTATATGTGTAAATAAACAAGTAAGTACCTACCTAATTTAAATAACTCGATGTGATCGATTTTAACTATTAAAATTTTCAATGTAAGAAAAAGGTACTTAAATCTCGCGACAACATTTTAGATCATATAAATTGTGTAATGTGACGTTATAAGTTGATAGTAAAAGTTTTAAAATGAAACACTTTTTTACGGATTAACTCGCGTTTTATTTCCTATTTACATAGTTTTTATATTATCCTGACGTTTCGAACCCTTTACAGGGTCCGTGGTCACAGGGAGTCCCCCTGTCTCCCTAGTTAATCCGTAAAAAAGTGTTTAATTTCAATGTGTAGTGCTCGCTTAAACCTCAGAAAACAATAAAAGTTTTAAAGTAAAAGTAATTTTTTTCTATTTAGTGCATTTAAATAAAAGCTTGTTTTATAAAAAGGTTTCTTACTTAAATTGTTTAACTGATCTGGGGTACTATACTATACTATCTCTAAATTTTTGAACGATCTAGACGCGCGTAGCGAGTTATAGGTACTTGCTTCGCTAGTTTGATTATTTAAAAAAAACACGATCGTAGTAAGGCGCGCAACGCAAGTCGCAAGGTGAACTCACAAAGGGTTTTCGGCATATTCAACGTCGGATAACTTGTTTCTCTTGTGAGCTACAGAGTTGTCGCCATATAAAATATACTTTACTTAATATTTTTTAAACCCTTTGTAATGGTAAGTACTAAGTCTCAATTTGCTACAAGGTACGTCAAGTTTCATGTTCTTTGTTTTAATTAGCGAACTAGCGAACAAGGTCTGAGGCGTTCGAGTTGGGTATCAAAACAAAAACTTATAAACTTCCTTCGAGTTTATCATGGCGTGGGAGATGGCCCTCAAATATTTTCTTTAGGTAAACATAATGGCTGTATTTTTGGCACAGGCAAATTGGTACATTTTCGAAGGTTTCCTTGATTTATCTGGAACACATAATTCCCTCGTGTTGTAAGCGCTTAAACGTTGCGTCTTCGGAGGCTCGTCGGCGCTGGTGATTAATGATTACCAACTTCCCTACTCGCTTTTTCTCACCTTCTTCGGAGTTCGCCCAAGAATGGTGATAGGGCAAGGCCGGTGCTATGGTGACGGAGAAACACGATGTAAGCCATATTTTTGTTGGACTTTTAATAGGCATGGCTACCTACCCCTAAGTATAAAGCCGGGTACACATTAGGTGCAACACAACATGTACGGTAACAGACAATACAACATTTTCCATAGATTTTAATGTGTTCGTGAGCGCATTGCGTGCGTTTTGTGCACACGCTGCGTGCATTCGTAGCGGGAACCACCAACACCCGCCGATTGTCGATTATTCGGCGAACGCTTTGAGTGCTCGTCGTGTATTTTGACCAGGGTTGGAAAAAATCATGATTTAAAAAAAAACTATTTTAATGATTTATTAAAAAAAAATCATGAATTTTTTGATTTTTATTGATTTTTTTTATTTATTTTGATTTTTTATGTGACAAAACTAAATACAATATTATTAGTACTCACTGACAATTGGATAAGCTGTATGACAAATACTTTTAAAATTATTAAAATAAAATAATATTTTTATAATTTGTTGATTATTTTAAATTACTTTAAAATTAAAATAGATGAATCTTGACTAATTATTGTTAGTCTCCAACTTTACAAGACTGATTTGTGATTTGTTTTGCTATAGTTGAAGTCTTTCAAGTAGGTATGCATGCAAGTCTTTTTTTTGTTTTATTTTTGAGACTGCTAATTCTGTGTAAGCTCTTTGACAGTTTTTTATTGTTAGTCACTACTTACTAAGTATACTTATTTATTGTTATTTTCATTAAAGATAATGTAACATTTTAAATTGATTTAAATCAATGATTTTTATTTTAAAAATCACCTGATTTAAATCATGATTTAAATCAGCCAGCCCTGATTTTGACAGTCATTCGCGATAGTAGTGCGCGCCGCGATTAAGTTCTAATCTAAAGCATAGTGTGCGCGTCGATCAAGCGTTGATAGGGAAAAATTGAAGAAGCACGCAGATGCGCGCTGGCCGTCCACTGCTACACTTTGCATTGAATGTTGTGTTGCATATAATCCGTAAGTACCCTGCTTTAACCAAACAACCAAAAACGGGATTTTTACATATTTTGGAAAATGTTGATGGAAATCTTTAAAGCTATTATAAAAAAAATAAGATAGTGCTTTGTCTTCAAATGCACAACATAAATATGTGTTTAATACTGTAGAGGTCGATCTCGCTGTTGGATTTTTGTAGATGTAGCGAAGGCTTCGTATAAACTTGCTGCAGTTTCATTAGATACAGAAATTAAACATTTAATTTTATATTTTGTAACTTAGAATTTGTGCATCAACTTTTTAATATATCATGCAAAACCAAACGTTAGATAATTTAAGAATTACTTACTATACTACTAAATAAAACTTTTCCAACTCTACAAGGCCAATTTATTTTTCAACAAACGCTTTCCACTGAAAGCAAAGTGATTTTCTCCCAGCGAATCCGTGATACAGTACTAAAGTGTTTCCATTTTGCGCCGGTCGGCTGCAAACTTTTCACAGCAATTACTTTTTTATGCTAATGTTGTTCCAGTCTCGCCGCGTGAGCGCGCTCGACACATCTTCCATCGTTTACAACTTCGTGTTGCGACACAGAAATAAATCTAAACAGAAGCCGCAGGTGTAGGTACGTACTTTGCGTATCAAAATAGTGCCAATAGGATGGTAAATTCCATCTTTCGGCCGACTTTAATTTAGCCGCCCTCGGACCGGAGATAAGTGGAATTAAAAAAAATTACTACTTGTGTCGTCGTATTGAACTGTAAAAACTGTACAAGAAAGGTTAACCGAGATAATGAACAAGTTTCTTTTCGGTAAGTAATTTCGTTATTAAATTGACACATAAAAAAGTGACACGCTTGGTTAGAGCTAACATGCGACTTCTATTTAGATCTATTTCTGTGTTGCGATGCATGTGCTTCAAGGAGTTGCTAGAAATCATTTAGGGAATAAATATTGTACAAAAAGTATGAATCCTTTATCAATAAGTAGGTATTTAAGTCTACAAGACGAACAATGGCGGACTCCGTCGCTTTGCCAGTCTAAAGGTCAAAATCTATTGCACACCGCGTCGTCTATTTGGTACGGGCACGTACCCGGGCGGGCGGTGCGCTTCATACGAAAATGGTAAAGCGACGTTGCAAAGTGGTAAAGCGACGGTGACCCCGACCGTACAACGTGCGACGTACAAGAAATAACGCAAATCTTTAAGTTAATCCTTAAATTACTTTAATTTACATCTGATAATTTTTTTGCTTACCGAGGTCGAACCTTGAGAGGCAAGCCAATAATAGTTTGTTCGATGATGCGTCAAATTCACAGACAAAGCACAAGCAAGACCCTTCTTTAATTAACAATTTTATATTAGTAGGTAATTCAATAAAATCGTTTCGTTTTTTCGTTACGTTGAATACTAATTAGTTTAGTGTTGCGTGCATAAAGACAGAGATAAGATAAGATAATATTTATATATTTATATACATCTTCATGGTTGCATTAGAAAATAATAGGCGCTATTGTTTTATGAGGTTGGGGAGGTCAGCTCAGAGCGGCCACCTTAACTTTGACTTTAAAAAAATACCACTATAGAATCAATTTAAAAAAATATTTTTATATCAAAAGAAAGGGAATTTAATAAGCTTTCATAACGTGTAGGCATATTTTGCAAAAACTGAAACGGTTTATTTTAATTTGTAAATTACGAAAACTAGTCTAAAAACCGCTTGGCCCGTGTTGGCCGCTTAAAGCGGCCATAGGGGTAAGGGCAAAGTGGTCATGCCTAAATATAACAAGAAATTAATTTTAAAAAACAAAACACCAAAAATTTAAAAAAAGCTTTATTTAAGATAAAATCAAAAATTGACTAATAAAGTTTCAAATGGAACAATAATTTCAGTCTTCATACTTTCTTACTAAAATCCATGTACCAAAAGTTCCCCCTGCGTAGTTTTTCTTTTGTAGTTGTGGTCAACAACTAACTAATGCTCGTACTTAAATCAAAAAAATTATAAAACATTCTAATCATAAGTACTCGTAATACACAAAAACAAATTATTAAAGCGGCCAACTTTGCCCTTATTAATTGGCCACTTTGCCCGGACCGCTTTACCTTTTCCCACCATTTTGTTAAAAAAATAAACTCAGCTCACATTATTTATCCCATGTCGGAAGAAATGTTATACATTCAATGCCAAATAGGTAAGTAACAATAGACGTGTAATAAAAAGATTGAATTCTGAAGAGGTTTGATCAAAACAGGTTGAACTTTCCCTGGATTTTTTTAACAAAATGTACAAATTCCTTGCACATGTCTTCCGCGGCAACGCGTTTACTCCAATCGGCACCGAACGACTGCTTGGTGCGGGGCGGGAGGTTGGCTTTAATGGCACAAAGGCAACGTCGCGCAAACGTTTTTAGTTACCGAAAAATTGGGTGTGGCCGCTTTGCCTTCTATGGCCGCATTGAGCTGACTTCCCCTATAGTCAAATGCCAAATGCTAAATGGTAAGGTGGTAGACGACTTACGACTTAGTCGGCCGTACGCATTCGTGTTATAGCTCTATTGTTCCACTTTCAGGTCATATTTTACAAGGCAAAGCTGCGTTTTATGTTGCGCGGTTGTTATGTCTGCCGTTTGTCGGTCTGGCCTTACTCTGCGAATACCATGATTGTGTGAAAACTTAACATTTCTTTCGTAAATTTTGATGATTTTGTGTTAATACCGCTCGAAAACATCTAAAGATAATGAAATGTTGTAAAATAGATCTCTTTCGTTTTTTTTTATTTGGTTGAGTCTGCACGCAAGCAGACGTAAGTAGAGGTTCGTAAGGGTTACTTGCAAGATTGTAAAGGCTACGTGACTAACAGCAAATACTTCAAAATAACAAATTAGTCTAGTGCGTCAACAACCATTTCCTTATGAACTAAGTAAGTCTTCGACGTGCGGTAAGATTGTTACGGTTACAAAAATCAACAAAACAATATGGCGGTTGATACATTTTTAATAATTATGAAGGTTTTTGTTCAAATCTCTCTCTGACTAAAAGTCGGCATGCTTACAATGCGAGGCCTTCGCTTACAATGTGGGAGGTTGCGTCCGCGCATCCTTTTGGAAGCCAGTCCCCCCGTTCGTAACACCTCACCCCTTAACTGTCCACGAATGAGTGCGAAACGTCGTAAGTCTTATGATACAGAAAGACGAAACCGGTCCCTAAGCATAAGTTTTTAAGGCGCAGTCTTAAAGTGTACAAGTTTGAAAGGATTAATATGCACCTCATGCGCATTCCGATGGCTTGAGTCAGACAACTGTTGGATTAGATCAGATTGAGATTTTATCGGCGCCCTCGAGAGCCGGGATAATTAGGGGCGCATGACGTTACTATGATTTGTGGCGTCCTTCGGTGCCCGGCCGAGGCCCATTCAGTAATTTGTTCCTTTTCTTGGACGTTTCAACTTTAATGAACATACGTTACGTAAAGATTTCATTATGGTTTGGACGGGAATAGAGTTGTGTTTAATTTAGTTAAAAAAGTCAACCATTCGGGATAATTAATAGTTATTTGTTATACAAGATTGCAAAGTTGCTTTTTAACCGCGTGCTCAATTTTGATGACCGAGCAAGCGAAGGATTCTAAAATTGAATCACGAGTGCAGCGAGTGATTCAAAAATTAGAATCCTGAGCGTTACCGAGGGAATCAAAAGAGCACGAGGTGAAAAATCTTTGCACTCGAGTGCAACACGTAACTTTTCATCCCACCTCAACGAGGAAATTACCAACCAAATTAAAAAAGTAGGTACACCAAAAAGGTTCCGAGTCTGAGTTTTTAACAATTTAAAAAGGTCGTATGATAAATCGGCACCATGGAGGAAGAAGAAAATAGGTTTAATGATGTTTTGAATACACATACTAAGTGCACACGATGTTCTAAATTCAATTTACTTTATCCTCTAGAGAATAAAAACGGCTTTTCCATTCAGATATTGAAGATTAAAAATACTCTTTCCGAGATGGTGGGATGAAAAATACATTTTTGTCAATATTTTCTCACTGTTTTAGTGGATACTTAAACTAACCATATGACGGCTTGTTGAGGGATGACCGCGCAGCTGGGATTCGAACCCGAGATATCTGTGTCAAAACAAAATATTCTTTACTATCCTAATCAGTGGATCGCAGGTTGAAGAAAACATACCTAATTCAAAGTTGGCTGTTGCCACCTTTTTGAATGTTATAAAACCTATTAAGTAACAATTACAAAAATCAGACTGTTACTTCGAAACTCATAATGTTTTCACTATGTACACAATGTAGTCCGCCTTATTTATTAAACTGCATGTAAACAATGTTTATTTCAAGTAGCATGACAGAAAGTGGCCAGAAACCCGAATGTTTCATTATGACCATTAGATAAATGACGTCACGCTGCGCGGGCGCGGCCCGTCAAAGAGTCACGTTCTCCGTATTGAAAAAAAATCGTTAAAAAAAGTATCTGTCAGCAGCGACGTGACTGTGGGAGACATTGAGTTTGGCAACGGGCGACGCTCCCACGAAGCAGAGGGATACTTTTAAATCATCCAATATGTACTGTATTTGAGTACAATTACGGAAGGCCTATCTCCCCCCCCCCCCTCCACAATTCCTACGCCACTACTACCACTATTCCTTAAAGGTCCTACACTTTCCTCAAGGCCGGCAATGCATCAGCTACTGATGCAGTGTCCGTGGGCGGCGGCGATTACCTAATTTCCATCTGGTCTATGTAGTTTGCCTGTTTTCACATAAAAAAACATAGAGGGAGCAGTTACGATTACGAGAGGTTACAACTTAGAGCATTCAACCAACTGAATGCTCTAAGGGTTACAACGTACAGAAAACAAAATAAAAAGCTAAGCAACGTTTTGGAAGCCACATGGTTCGTCCCGTCCGTTCCTGGTTCTCACCTGAGGGCCGGCCTACTCTCTTTCTCCAAATCGAAATTTCGCCGGATTTTCGTTTGCTATTTACAGCGGTTTCCATTCCTTCCGAAATTTCGTTCATATAAAATAGGTTTGGCATTAAGATTATAAATTTTTAGAAAATTGTTTGAAATTCCTAAAATTCGGGAAATAATGGATGATGTTCGTGGGCGAACACTACACGACGCCGGTGGTAATTGGTGGTGGCAACCACAATTACGCCATTGCTATCATAGACAACATAGATAATAATAATAAACATAATTATAATCGCCCGTGCTACTACAATCACAGGAGTTATCGTCCAGCTACTTTTATTATGATAGACGTGGTGATCACAGTCATCACATAAACAATTATTAATGTCTTTATAGCATCAAGAAATGCTGTTGCCTTCACCCTAAAACAATCAAGATTGTATCGAGAGGTAGGGTATGGTACGCCAGACAAGGCACAGAGGGGTGCGTATCCGAACTAATTTCATTGATTTATTATGGACGACGTAGTTTTAATATCAGCAAATAGATTTTCGTTGTATTTCAACGTAGGGTACATTAGTCTAGCTAACGTTAATAATTACACGGTCACTTACTGCCTAAATTAATAACCAATCTTAGTATTTGTTGTTTTGCCTACTAGAGTTAGAAATTTGGCATAATTTGTTTAGGCCAAACCACAGATTATTAATTTCGTCTATTAGTCTCTATTTATTTATTTATTTAATACAACCAACAACACAAACACAAATACAAGCAATAATTAGGTAGAACATATGGAATTAAACTAAGTGTCGTCTTAATTAGAGTCTGCCACGGCATGCACTACAACCGTTTGCTTAATTTAGTGGAATGAGTTTAAGAGGGTTTACGCATTTAGGTTTCCCATACAAACTTCCAAGTCGACATTTTTAAAAACCATTAAGCCAATTTTAATGAAACTTTGCATGCTAAAGTAAAATATTGGGATTTAAATAGTTTGTTGAATACATTTTTAAAAAACGTTTATTTAAGAGAGTTATTGAGGTTTTAACCTTTCTATAGTGGAATTTAAATCACAATAACTCTGCTAAACAAACGTTTTTAGAAAATGTTTTTAACAAACTATTTAGATCTCTGTGTTCTACTTTAGCATGCAAAGTTTGATCAAAATTGGCTTTTTGGTTTTTGAAAATTTCGACTTGGAAGTTTGTATGGGAAACCGAAAATGCGTAAACCCAAAAGCAAAAACGTCACAGGGATACAATGATCATGCAAACGAAGGCGGTCCAATAGTATTTTTATAAACTTATTTCAAAGCTTCTGTCGTAAAGACAAAGATTTAATTCACGCATCGTTATATAATCAATAAGAAATTGAGAAATCCCAATGAGACAGATTCTCCCGTGAAAGCGGTCTATAAAAGAATTGAGCTGTCCAAAATAGTTTGGAAACATATTGAAGCGTCGAAGCATAGAATCCACCAAATGTTTTCACGTAAATACTTTTATTACGAGATAGTGGACAACTGTCACCAGTCCGTTTTTAGGTTACAACGATATTAATGATTCTCTTCGTGTCCACAAAAAGAGACGTATTTTCTCGATTTATCTGTGACAATTGTTGAAAGTGTGGGAAATGGAAGGCGGAGAAACTCGCCAAATAATGTTTACTATAGCTGTCCATTCGTGGCTTTGCGAGCATGATATTCGGTCTGTCAAAGGTTTTTGCGAATATAACATTTAGAGAATGTAATATTATAAGAACAACTCTTTATGTCGTGCCCCAAAATATATTAGTGAATCAAATACACTATGGACCTCTAGCAAGGCATTCTATTGAGTTAACCTCTATGGCTGTTTGGTTGCCGATACAAGGCCGATACACTATTTATTTTATTTTTTTTATATAAGAAGGAGGCAAACGAGCAAGCGGGTCACCTGATGGAAAGCAATCACCGCCGCCCATGGACACCCGCAAAACCAGAGGAGTCGCAGATGCGGTGCGCCGACCTTTAAGAAAGGAAGGTTAGGGAAAGGAATTGGAATTGTGAGGAGGGCGGAAGGGGCCTCCGGAACTCTCACTGGTCGGACGAAACACAACAGCACCAAGTGCCATTATTTCACGCCGGATATTCGTGAGGTGGTATTACCCCGGGCGAGCCGGCCCAATGCTTGCTGCAACGCAGCGTAACTCTACCACTCAGTCATTGTCACTCATTTAGCACCACCCAGGGGTCACGTGTAGGGTCTCAAGGGTAAACCTACGGACGCAAGTAACTTTAACCCCCCAAACACTATTTAATCATGCGTGCGGTCGTACGTGACCACCTCACTCGCCTCTGTGAGGATAAGCGGCAGGACCATCGGTGTCCGACTAACGGTCCCGAGTTTTAATCCCGGCGGGCGGTAATGAGTACGATCGAGGAAGTCCCCGGTTGGCCACTTTTCGGCGATATTTGCTTGCACTCCATTCCGACCGCGCGTACATACAGTAGCGTGCGCGTATATAAGGTGACTGCTAGAAACCGCAAGAAACTTCAAGGGCTGGTCAGGTCAAGTATTTTAAACATGACAAAAATGACAAAAAAGGAATTTTTCCGCGTCAGCTGGGCGATAAGTACCTACGTTGACGAGTCAACAGACGGCCGGCCAACCGGCCGTTGCCTTCGCGTTGTAAATAATCGTTATTTTTTATTGTTTTCATTTTTTTTATGTTATTGCTTTAAAATAAATTAGATGAGTACTCAAAGACTATCCAATTCACAAAATGAATTATTTCATTAAAAAAAAAAAAAACATGAATTACTTTTTTGTCATTTTTGTCATGTTTAAAAAACTTGAATTCACCAGCCCTTGTAGTTTCTTGCGGTATCTAGCAGTCATAATATATAGACCGTGTGCAAGCGAAAATCGCCGAAAAGTGGTCGACCGAGAACTCGACCTCGATTTTACATGCTGTGCTCGGTTTGATGGTATGGTCTTTCAGCTCATTCGGATTCCATTTCAACGTAACATCAGGTAGTCTCGGTTCAATTGTCTCTCCTTATACCTATAAAAATTCACAGATTTAGCAGTCCCCAAAAGAATCGGAGCATTGAAAATGAAATGAAATGAAAAAAAATAAGTATTTTATTTTGAATAACACATTACAAGTTAACTAAATAATTTTATTTATTGAGATATACTTCCCTAAAATTACACAACTGCATTACTTACAAGTCGAATTATAACATACGAATGTATAACACTGCCAAAAACACAGAGAATAACATTTTCTTTTCTTTTAAAACATAAGTGTCGCGGAATAAAACTTGCACTGAACTATAAAAAAGATATTTTAATTTCATCAATGTAAAATTTGCACACACAATGTCGGTAACTAAGCAACCGCCCAACCATCGACCCAAAAATCTATGACAAACTCCGAGGGGGAAGAACCGGTAGGTTAATATGAAAAGTTGCCAAAACGGTTAGGCACCTTGACTGTCCTGCCCGACCGTGTCACCGTCAGCTTATTATCACGAACTAAGTCCGGTTTGTCCTGGTTGTCTACTGGAGCTGAGTCAGGAGTTGAGTCAAGTTCTTTGTCAAGAGCTAAGTCAGGTTCCTTGTCCTTGTTGTCTACTGGAGCTAAGTCAGGAGTTGAGTCGAGTTCTTTGTCAAGAGCTAAATCAGGTGTCTGGTTGCCGTTTATTTCTAAGGTATACAGTCGTTGCAGCGGTCTCGTCCTTTCTCCTGTTGCAGTGCGTACTTTGGCTACTCGACTATGCCCATCAGCCCCAACGTAGATGTCGGTCACCAATGCTAGTGGCCAATTTAGTCGTTTTTTGTCCTCTATTTCTAATAGGACAACGTCACCTACACGTATTTCGCTCTCTAGCTGTGGTTTTCCCTTCTGAATTAAATGACTAACGTATTCGGTCCTGAAGCGTTGCCTAAAATCTTCGCGTAGTTTTTGACAATAGTTAGCCCTTACATTTAATGTTTTGCCATCGATATCATCAATATCCGGTACGCAATGCTCTGCTATAGGTTGAATAAACATTGAAGGAGTAATCGGTTTAAGTTCATCTTTGCTATTACTCATATATGTTAATGGCCTACTGTTGATGGTCGCTTCGCAGTCGCATAACACTGTTTGCAGCTCTATTAATGTTATAGACGCCCGTCCTAAGACTCTCTTTAGCATGTCCTTCATAACCCCTACCATCCTCTCATAAAATCCTCCCCACCACGGAGCACCGGGAGGTATAAAGTTCCATTTGATACGGGCTACTGTTGAAAAACAAAGAATCTTATTCCAGTCGATCCATTTGAGACAGTTATTAAATCCTGTAAAATTGGTGCCATTATCACTAAAAATCTCTCTTACTCTACCTCGTCGTGCTATAAAGCGACGTAAGCACATTATGAAATCAGTTGTTGACAATGATTCTGTCACTTCGAAATGCACTGCGCGATAGGTGGCGCATGTGAAGAGAACGATCCAACACTTTAATCCTGTTCTCAATACAAGAGGACCAGCTAAATCAACACCACTGATTTCAAATGCAGTGCTGGCCTCTACGCGCGCCTTCGGTAAACTGGCTCTGTGTGTTTGTAAGGCTTTAGCCTTAAATCTCTTACAGATCACACAATCTCTTACAACCTTCTTGACTAGCTTTCTTATGCCAATAATCCATAGTGTTTCTCTAACGTTAGCCATCAACGTCTGCGATCCAGCATGATTTAGTATCCTGTGACGCTCTTCTACTAGCCGTTGGACTATAACACAACTTGATGGTAGGACTACAGGTGATTTGAAATCAAAACTTTCATTTGTAAGGCACAGTTTCGTTTCCAAGCGTGCTATTCCGAATTCATCTATGAATGTTTGCATCTTCTCTAGTTTATTTTTGTATATAGATTGTATTAAACGGAACAAAATTTTTTCAGCAAACTCAACTTCATCCAAGATTAGTTCACAATTTCGTCTGTTCAGTTTATATTTTAGGCGTAAGATCCAACTTGTCATCCTTACAATCTTAGTATACTTAGAAAAATAAATAAATCTATCTACAAATGTTTTATCTTTCTCTAGCACAACATTTACCGTACTCTTTTTACGTTCTTCATTGAACTGCGTAATGTCTACGGTAAATTCTGCTGATGTAGGCCATTCTTCAGATTCATAATAGAGCCAGGAGGGGCCTAGCCACCAGCGGCTTTTCAGGTATTTTTTGATGTTGATCCCCCTGGATGGTAAGTCAGCTGGGTTTAAGCTTCCTGGTACGTGCCTCCATGCCTCTATTGCTGACGATTCTTTAATCTCACGAACTCTGTCTGCCACAAAGACACTCCATTCACCATCACCTCGTAACCAAGATAGAACCACCGTAGAATCGGTCCAATAATATACTGGACATGCAGGTAAGTTTAATGATTTAATCACGATTGTACCCAGTCTCGTAGCCAGAGTAGCAGCTATCAACTCTAATCGTGGTATGGTTATATTTTTCAGCGGTGTAACTCTAGACTTTGCCATAACAAAGCTTACATTTACGCTACCGTCATACTCCGAGCGTAGAAAAATACAAGTTGAGTAGGCGTTGCTACTGGCGTCACAAAAAACATGGAGCGAATTTAAACATTTAGTTATATCACCTCGAGTAAGTGTTCTAGGTATTTTTATTTCGTTGATTAAATCTATATCCTTCAGCCATTCTTGATATTGTTTTCTTAAGTCTATTGGTAACTCATCATCCCATTTCAGTTTCTGTGTCCATGCTTTCTGTAATAACATTTTTGGTATAATAGTAACTGGACAACAACAACCCAATGGATCAAAAACCCTTTGAGCTACTGAGAGTAACGTACGTTTAGTGACTTGGCCCGTTTCTGACTCAGGTCCTATAATGATATTGACATTGCAGTTTAATGTATCACTCTTAGTATCCCAAATCAGACCTAATACGGAAACCGTTTTTGACTGATCGCTAACACACTCCGGCGAGGTCACCCAACATCGAAGATCAAAACCGCCTAAATTCATAACATCTTTAGCTTCATCAATAAATTTGTTCATAGAATCCACACACTTGACACTTGTTACGCAATTGTCTACGTAAAATGATTTTTTCAACTTCTTAGATGTCTCCATAAACTGTGGTGGACTGTGATCCAGATGATAATTTATTGTTGCTGCTAAATGAAAGGGGCTCGATCGTACTCCAAAAACAACTCTACGATGACGGTAAGTGGCAATACCTTTGCCTTTGTCATTAACGTCTGACCACCATAAAAACTTGATATAGTTCCGATCCTCTGAATTAAGCGAAATTTGTAAAAATGCCTTTGCAATATCTGCGGTAATACCAATAGCTTCTTTTCTAAAATCAATAAGTAATTCCGGTATTAATTCTATTAAATTCGATCCTTTTTCTAGGCATGCGTTTAATGATAAACCGTTGCAGTCCTTCGCCGAAGCATCAAATACTGGCCTTATCCTTGTGGTTAGGCTGGATTCTTTTATTACTGCATGATGTGGCAGAAACAAACCATGATCCTTATCAAACTGATTAGGTGCTAACTCGATTATATCGAGCTTTAACCATTCCTGTAATACAGCGTCGTAATCACCCACCTTGCCTAAAGATTCTAAACGTGCCGTAGTAGACATTAAACGTTTTTTAGCAATATTGTAATTAGATTGAGGACGAGGCATATTTATGCGCCACGGCAAGCATACTTCGTACCTATTCTCACTATTAACTACAATAGATTTCTCAAAATTACTTAAAACTTCTCTTTCGTGATCTATTTTAGATACTTGTTCTGAAGGATCTCTAATCCCTAACGATTCCAAACTCCACAAGTCAGATATGTCAATTTTAGCAAGAGCATGTAAAGTCGTAGTCATACTCACGAACGAGCTATACACTCCTGTCACTGGTCCTTGAACTGTCCAACCCAATTTAGTTTTAATAGCAGTAAGGTTATTATCTAAGTGTAGGATCTCTCCAGTCAATAGAAAACCTGAAAAGTCAGCACCGATTAGTACACCAATTTCGTCAGGACAGTCACTTGTATCAGTTAAAAAAATAGATTTAAGACGTAGTTGCTTAATTACGGACGTAGTAACCCTAGGCAAGAAACCACATATTTGGTTTTGTTCTAGTACAGAGATAACACAACTACATTCATTAACAATGCTTTTAAGGTGTAAATTGTAAACGAATCGTTCTTCTGCTTTCGATTCTATACCACCGAATACGCAGTGAGTGATAGTTTCCTTTCTGATCGAGTTCAATCCTAGTTTTTGCACTAAATCTTTGCGTACGTAAGATCGCTGAGATCCATTATCTAACAAGGCTCTTGTGCAAACCTCTTTGCCACCGTGACAAATTTTGACAACAAAAGTTTGAAGTAATGTAGTTGACTTTAATTGACACAACATATTGCTTGACTTTAAATTATTATTGTCATTGTCCTTGCTTGCAGACTTCTTGTCATTATCAAAGACGTCATTTTTCTCATAGAGATCAATACACATTAATGTCACATGACGTTTATGGCAGAACAGACATTTAGGAAAGCTTTTACACCTTTTGCTGATATGATTCGACTTTAGACATATAGTACAAGCTTTAATATTCCATAAGAAATCTTGCCTTTCTGTATGTGACATTTTAATAGCTTTATGGCATTCAGAACTAGCATGAGAATTTTTGTCACACCATATGCAACATGGAGGCGTAGATCTTTTAGTAGTATGATTACTATTTTCAGTTAAAGATTTAGACACAAAGCATGCAGTAGGCTGCTTAGATCCCGAAGAGGAAGGTTGAACGAAACCTTCTCTTGCCAGTACAATTCTCTCCTCGGATTCTACTTCTTCTCTTAGAAACCGAATTAGTTTACATAAATCGTCACCTCTTGTATCGCTTCTTACTCGGATACGATTCCAAGTGCGTAAAATATCCTCTGGCAAGGCAGATTCTATCATAGGAAATAAAATTGAATCATACTTATCTTTTGCGACTCCTAGTGTCTCCAAAGCCTGTAAATGTGTTTGGAGACTGTCGTAAAGGGATGGTAAATCATTTGCTTGTTCCTTTTGTTTCATTAATACCAAATTGAGCAATCCTCGTACATAGGTTTCTATAAGGAGATCATCACGGGCGAAACGAGCTTTTAATGCTTGTATAGCTTTATGGTAGTTTTCTCCAGAAGGGGGGTAAGCTTCTATTAACTGTCTGGCGCTTGTACCAACCACCATAGCTTGCATCAAGAATTGAAATTTGTCAATATCTTCTAAGTCTTCGTCTTCATGTATTTTCTTGAATCCTCCCCAAAACAATAACCAATTTTTCAAGTTTCCATCAAATTTCACGAGTTCCAACTTTGGCATACTATTAAGTACTCGTCTTTTTGCCATTTTTTGAACATCTACTACGCTCTTGACGGAAGACTCGGACCTTAGTGATGACTCGCTTTTGGCTTTGGGAATCAATATATTTGTTACCTCTTTGTATTTGCTTTCAAGGTGGTTCCATCGCTGGCGATATTCCAGTGCCTTGTCCTGGTCTGCCTGGAACGCTTTTTCGTCGAAGGTGTCACTCTCGCACCAAATGTCGCATATTGCAGACTCAATGGATAATACGCTATCTGCAATTTCTGCTAAAAGCGAGAAAGCACCATCTAATATTTCCATATTTTTTAGTTCGATGGCCCTCTCTACCGCTTCTGCAGCGACTGTAAATTCTCGTCTTTTTTGTGTGCGTTTTCTTTTTAACGGTTCCATGCTTTTCCGCTTTAAAATTTCTTCCTTATTACTGTTCACGGTCGCCAAATGTCGCGGAATAAAACTTGCACTGAACTATAAAAAAGATATTTTAATTTCATCAATGTAAAATTTGCACACACAATGTCGGTAACTAAGCAACCGCCCAACCATCGACCCAAAAATCTATGACAATAAGTGAAGTTCATTTATCGAGATATTTGAAATAGATATACATTTTAGAAATTCCAACTCGAATGCACTTCTCGCCTGCATCCGCATCTTTTGACACCATTATACCATGACGATCAGTCAATAATCATAGAAGCTACATCACTTTTATATACTGAAACACCCGTTTTCTACAATTCCTTAGTCTAAAGGGATCACCTACCCTACAGGTCACAAACACTGCACAACACAGAGAATAACATTTCTTTTTTTTTACAACCTAAGTGAAGTTCAATTTCACTTAGATTTTCGAAATTCCCAACTCGAATGCACTTCTCGCCTGCCATACGCATCTTTTAACAAGATTACCATGACGATCGGTTATTAGATAATCATAGAAGCTATATCACTTTTATATACGGAAATACCGTTCTTCTACAATTCCAAATCTAAAGGGACCACCTAACAGGTCACAATTATTAACCGATTTTCAATTTTTTTTCGCTTTTTTGTAGCTAAAAACGAATACCCTAGGATCCTTTTTTATTTTTTCACCCCTCAAACCCCAAGCGGTCGCATGAGACCGCACCTACAAAAACACACTTGACTTTGTACCGTGTTGTCATAGACTTACAGACTACTTTAGTATGAACAAGTTTGGTTATTTCGGTTCTGTGGTTCATCTTATGTATTGTTATCGCAAAATATCGCATAGTCTATGCTCGATTATATCAAATTTGACGTTGACAGATGCGCCTAAAAAAGTGTCAAAAAAATCTAAGACTGAGGGGTTAAGTCTGTTTCTTTTCCAAAATATTTACAATTTAGTAAACAAACACCCACAAAAAAACCCGATATTTTTTACACTTTTCAAAATTTCAAAAAAGTTACCACCCGATTTTCTAATGCTCACACGTGTCTCGATAAATTTCTCAACTCTTGGACTATTCCCATCTCGATCCTTCCAAAATCCTCGGACCTAGGGCTAAAAATACGTCTGATAACCATTTTAAATGGTAAAAAGTTACCCGTAACGGTTAGTAGTCGCTGCTTCTAATCTGAATTTCATATTATTTTTCATGTTTTGTTATTGCGAAAGTTGGCAACGCTTAAAGTTGATTATCACAGTTTGCACCAACTAGTCGGTTAAGTCGGCATCTTGTGCCGAGTGTTTGCAGCCGTTAAATTTAATGGCTAGAACTTTACAAACTCGCTAAGAATTATGCTCCTCTCTTAAAACATCTTTATTGCGTAGCCCAAGAAAATGATGAGACACAGCAAGCTATACAGGTAGGTGAATGTACATTTGTTCTGTTTTTACCAACTTAATGTAGAAACTGATAATGTTAGGTGTTAGATAATGATAGAGCGGTGTGAAATAGCGGCTCACTTAAATAGTAATACCAACCCCTCTTCCCTTGGGCACAGTATACATTTTAGCTTATATTTATACTGTGCCTTGGGTGTCGTAAAAGGAGAGTAACGGACTAAAGATTGCACATACGTCCAATAGCATAAATAAGATGGGCTTACCACTGACAATGTTAGGTTTTAGATAATGATAGAACCGTGTGAAATAGCAGCTCATTTAAATGGTAATACCAACCCCTCTTCCCTTGGGTGTCGTAAAAGTAGACTAACAGACTGCACATACAACCAATAACATAAAACCGGCGATGGCCTGTCACGCTGAGCACATGTGCAGTTGTAATTTGGTGAAAAGTGGACTATGGCAGTGGACTGCTTCTGCGGTCCTCATTGCCTAGTCTCTGACTGGGTTAGGCAGAGTTTTGGAAATAGAGCCATGAATCTATGTATGTTTTTTTTTTTATATTAGAAGGAGGCAAACGAGCAGGCGGGTCACCTGATGGAGAGTAATCACCGCTGCCCATGGACACCGGCAAAACCAGAGGAATTTATTTCCCGCCGGATATTCGTGAGAGGGTGGTATTACGCCGGGCGAGCCGGCCCAATGCGTGCTGCAGCGTGGCTCTACCACTCAGTCAGTGTCACTCATTTAGCACCACCCAAGGGTCACGTGTAAGGTCTCAAGGGTAAACCTACGGACGCGAGTAACTTTAAACCCCAAAATGTTCTAATAACATACATAGGTACATACATTTAATCACGACTAGTATCCCCGAAGGGTTCGTCAGAGACTAGGCAATGAGGACAGCAAAAGCAGTGCTCTACCATAGTCCACTTTTCACCAAATGTGCCACATGTGCTCAGTGTGACATGTGGTGAGCCCATCGCCGCTCTATGCTGTACTTACTAATAATAAGCTGTGAAACTCCCTGCCAGAGTCGGTGTTTCCTATAAGGTACAATATTGGGATCTTCAAATCATGAGTGAAAAGGTTACTTCTAGGCAAGCATGTTCCACCGTAGGCCACATCATCACTTACCATCAGGTGAGTGAGATAGTGGCCAAATGCAAGCCTATCACACAATAAAAAATAATGTTGCGTAAAATCTGGCTATGGTAGGATAGGAACGATTACCATGCGATAGGGTGGGTGTGTCTTCCCTTCAGGACTGCCCGTTGTCCGCCATGATAAATCGCCTATTATTTGACGGTTTCAGCCTGCGATGTTACCCCGAAAAATCATAGACAAGCGTTTACTTCGATTCCACGCTGTCTATTGTGTAAGAAAGTACTGCCTAAGATTAACTATCCTGCTGCTGGACAAGGCTCTCCCACCATTAAAATCAAGTCATCGCTACAATTGATGAGTATATAATATACTTAGTACATACATACATACATATAATGACGACTATTATCTCCGAAGGGTTAGTCAGAGATTAGGCAATGAGGACCGCAAAGGAGTTCTTTGCCATAGTCCACTTTTCACCAAATATGACAGGTGGTGAGCCCATCGCCACTCTAAGCAGTTGGATGTATGTGCAGTCTGTAGCCCGTTAGTCGCCTTTTACGACACCCACGAGAAGAGAGGAGGTGGTAGTAAGTAATTCTTTCACTGCACACTTTCCTAGCCTTAAAAAAAAATCTCCAGGTCGGGCAAAGTATGTTTCATATTTTACGACGCTTAGCCCGGGTTTGTGATCGCCAACTCGCATTTGGCAAGAATTTTACTTAATCACTAAGCAACTATATAAGGTGACTGCTAGAAACCGCAAGAAACTTCAAGGGCTGGTCAGGTCAAGCGTTTTATACATGACAAAAATGACAAAAAAAGGAATTCGTGTTTTTTCGTAGGTAGACGGCCGTTTGCTTTAAAATAAATTAGATACTCAAAGACTATCCAATGAAAATTCACAAAATGAGTTATTTCATTAAAATGAAAAAAAAACAAGAATTCCTTTTTTGTCTTTTTTGTCATGTTTAAAACACTTGACCTGACCAGCCCTTGAAGTTTCTTGCGGTTTCTAGCAGTCACCTTATATAGTTACTTAGTGATTAAGTAAAACTCTTGCCAAATGTAAGTTGGCGATCACAAACCCGGGCTAAGCTCGTAAAATATGAAACATACTTTGCCCGACCGAGCGCAGAAACTAGTAGGAGACTCATTGACTGCACATCGAGGTTCGCGACCGTCAACTTAGCAAAATAGGTAGGTAATTTTGAAAATCAAGAATTCTTTTTAAATTTTTTAACTTATAAAGGCCGGAATGCCTCACCTATTCAAAGAGAATTATTTTCGTATATTTTTCATTAACTAAAACCAAGTATAATGCAAGTAATACGATATTTGAATTACGATTAGACGGATGTTTGAAATTTTATTTGATGCAGTAAAGTATCACTCATAGAGTATTTAATGGCCGGAATGACTAGATAAATGACTGTGGAATAACATATATTTTTTCCAAATTTTGAGTACTTGTGATTTGCAAGTTCATAATTTAAAATACCCTATTTTCGGGAATTTCGGGAATCCCAGCCATAATGAAATTGAAGATTGAAGCCGAGAGTCTTACCACTCGGCCACCGATGTGTGTGTGTAGCGGCCTATAGAATTCTTCACTGTAGGTAAAATGGTGACGTTGCGTATTTGTAGCTAACAGGCTATTATGCATATTTATGAGATGAAACGTCCGAGTTGATTTATCATTAGGTACGCCATGCTGCCGAAGTTGGCAGGATAACCAACAATTTTTTAAAGCAAATCATGTCAAAAACTCTAAAACCACTATGTATGGTGATCACCATAATACCTAATTTCGTCATCATCAGCAAGGCTGTAAGTAGATGCCTACTGGTCTACTGCTGGACGTAGGCCTCCAAAAGAGCAAGCCACTGAACACCGATCCGCGGATACCTGCCGTGGATACGTTTAACTTGCTTGGGGGCCGTCATTTTTTTAGCATTTTTTAACACCCCCCCTCCCCCTCGGTGATACGTGGTGAGGTTTAAGACTACTCCCCACCCCCTCACCCAAAATCACGTGTATTTTTTAGTACTTACCTACTAAAAATCTTAAATTTTTTAGAATATTATCTTTAAACAAGTACAGGTATAAAGTATAATCAATTTTATTTTAGAAAATTAAGAACCATGATAAAAAAGTCTAGACAGAATGGATGCAGGTTGTTTTTGTTTTCAACGGCGAGTCAAGGTCACACTACACGCCGCTTTCGGTAATTAGAAATCGCGCGTTTAAATAAATACATGTGACATCTTACTACACCCTCCCTCTCCCCTTGTGAGATTTCGTGATTTTTGCCGAACCCCCTTTCGAGCCTCACGTGATTAATGGACAGCCCCTTGTTTAATATTATCAAAAATGTTTTTAAATGTAGGTATATTATTGTGACAGTAAATAATTCAATAAGACGATACATCTACTTATTTAAATAAAATCATAATGTATCCTCAATGTACAGTTTATTTTTCATTACTTAAAAGTATATTGTCGCTGTTTTCCTTTGTTTGTGGCTCCGCTTTCTTCATCTAAACGACGCTATGGATTCGAGTTTCACTGCTAGAAAGATCGATAAAGGACGATAGTTTTTGTATGTAATTTGTAATACCAACCCCTATTCAAACAAAATACAAAATGGCTGAAGTATGACGATGTTTCAAAGTTATCGTGAAGGTGCGCGGGGAAAAACACTGGCTTCTTTTTTAAGTAAGTGTATTTTATAATGTGTATACTAAAGTTTTGGTCACCCTATCCACGCCTACTTCATTCGTGGTGATTTTTACGGAATAACTGTGCATTATGCATGGTGTTTTTTGTGGTTTTTTTGCCTGCCCGGGCGTGCCTGCTCCGGTGTCGACAAGACGTGACAAGCTCGGAGATACAACCGTAACGTACGAAATATAGACTACCAATGGTTTGCGAGTTCGTTTTTACTTTAATAATCAATATCTTTTTGTCATACCTACCTCTTTAAGTTGGAAAAATAGAGTGTTAAGTGTGAGTTTAAAATTCACATTGGATCAACGTGAAGTTGTATGGCATTTAGGTTTAAAGAATTTATTCTCATAAAAAGATTACAGAACATAAATTATTATCATAGTTCTTAAACTGAAGACACAGTCACTGAATTTTAGTTTGATTGAGACTTAAAACTGTTTAAAGAGTCTAAATTTTTGATATGAGAAAGTAACTTATAATAAATAATAAAATTTCCGAAATTTTGCTTTAGAACTTCTCATTTTCGTTGTCATGATTGAATCGAATGACGTCCAAGAAACAAATTACCAAGAATGTGCTTCGCAGCGCATAGCGAAAGCTTTGATGAACGATGACGATGGACTCACATATTTATTTTTATTGTGTAAGTAAGTATAGACTTTTGTATACGCTATTTGTTCATAACCATAATCATCACCCTACAAGAGTTACATTTTTATCGGCTCTGGCTTTATAGAAGTAATTAAACATTAATAATCTTTGCAATTTAATCGTGGGAAAATAAGAGTAGATTAAAATTACTATTTTTTTATTTTACAAAACATCTTATTTTTACACACGCTATTTGATTTTGATTTAAAACTATAAAGTAACAATTTTTAGATAATAGAATAGGTATAGTCTATTAGTGAGTAGATGCAGATGCACCTCCCTGAAAGTAAACCATCCGGTGCCATTAAAATTAATCTTACTTACCAAATTTACAAAAAAAAACCATTTTTTAAAAACCTTTTTAATCCTATGAGTCAGTCACGATCATTCACACGAAATGTATTCGCCCGTTTCCTCTGAAGGTGTGCGTAAAAAAGGCGAGGAATGCGCCCGCGCACTCGCTCACAATAGACATGAACGCGCAACTGCGCCTGCGCAGGGCCACACCGCCTCCCGCGCCGATGCGCAGAATTGATACAATTTCCTGTCCTTTATGATTCCAGTTAAAGCCTGCCAAGTGCTACTTCCACTAGCGCTAATGGTTCTTCATTCCTAAAAGCTCTGTGGCGATTAGATAAAAAAACTCGATTTAATTAATTAATATTATCCTTGTAAGAAGCTGCGAGTTAAAGTATATGTGGTTGGATTTTTTATAGCGAGAAGTAAGCTAATAAGTTAAATGTTGCACTAAGAATGTTTAAATACTTTCTTTTTAATCGTTGATGGAAATCTTTCTGTTTTTTACAACAACTTTACATTAAACTCACAAGGTTATTAATTATAATAAGTTATTAATTATCTCAAATAATCAGAAAGTGCTTCATGTAAATCTTTGCAAAGGTTTTACGTTGTTTAACATGTAGTTTATTTATTTTATTTGTTACAGTACCCTAAAACCATTTCGTTAACCGCCAAAGCTTTATATTGTGCACTATAAATACAATAAAATGGACCTGGCGCCTTCCGTTAGCTCTTTTCAAGGCTTTTTTTGGCGCGAAATATTTGTCAATAATAAATGAGACGTCCCTTTTATTACCACTAACATTCATAGCCGGTGTGTAGTGTAGTTACGGACCACATCGATAAATTAGCTGAGGCTGCAAGTGACGAACTCAAGCGGACTCTCTTTAGGGCAGGGCGAATGGTAAGATGCACCTTTATTCTATCATCATTACAAGTTATAGAATAGAGTAAAATCGCCGCTTTCTTGTGTTTGTGGCTGCAATTTCTCCTTCTAAAGCATGCAATGGATTTTTTGCGGTTTACACTGATGATAGAAAGATCGATAAAAGACGATTCTTTTCAAATAATTTATAGAAAATTTTACAAAATGACTGAAGTATGACAGAGTTTCTAAGTTAGCGTGGGTAAAAGCTTTTGCGGGACACTAGTTTATTGATAAAAGAAGAGTAAGGTACCGGTACATACATACCTTCTAGGAGTGCCATAATCTTATTGACATCTTTGTCATAATCATATCGAACGATATCTCCCGTTAAGAACGAGATTGTCACAGGGAACGCCTTTAAAAGAAGAAAAACGACATAAAAAAGAGAATGTTAAGAGAAAATGTAAAGCATTAGAGCTACATAATATTGTTTTTTAAAGTTAATGCGAAAATCACATACACACGGAACGCAAAGGGTTGAAAACTTTAGGAATTGGAAGATAATTGTATGTTAAGTAAATACGATCGATACAATCAATATGAAGTGCTTAATTTCAATGAGAGCAACGTCAAAAATTACATCATGGTTTGTGTACCGCGCTTATTAATCATTTTTATTCTCAGACAAGTTTTCTATGGCTTCATAGAGATTTTCACAATTATTAGATATGATATTAGAGTTTTAATTATCAAAGAATAATGAAAACGCCAACGCTTGTAGATAGCGGCAAAAGCGAGCGGTGCGAGCGACTAACAACACAATACGCGGCGGGCGACGCGACGGCCAAAGGGGCTCAATGAGGCCCCTACCTGGATTATCTATCAGGTGATAAATTAAAAATATGGCATCCAACAGCATTCATCATCTGAATGGGTCATTCCGGCCCTCCTGCTATTGTCTAAAAAGCTCGGAGTTTGTATGCAGCTCGAGTGTTTTGTTCCTTACCTAGAATAAATGTTTCGAATTTGTAACAGGTTGAATTTAAAACAGTTTCGCGTCTCGTTCTCCATTTGTGTCACGCATGGAATGATGCAATGTTGTATTCTACATACTCGTAATCGTAATATGCCAACATTTATGTAAGCTAGTATAAAGGAAAAAATATTACATACTAATATACATGGGTTGCCATTTTTGAATATCACAAGGGATATTGCAATTAGAAATGGCAAAAATACACTGTCAATTATTTTTAATTTATTTTTTATTAGCAATTTTCTTATAAAAGGAATAAAAAATTCTATCATTCAGACTTTAAAATTGAGTGGAAGCAATTGATATCAGATCGTGACAAATGCCCCTAATGCCGCTACAGAAAGCGCACCCCAGCTGAAAGCGTTTCGCAAAGCAGTGGAAGTAGGTTAGGCAAACTTTTTGTGTCAGGCTTTTAAACCATTTGTCACAGTTTGCGAAGTATCCGTCCGTACATTCCGGAGACGTTAAAATATAACACGACGTTACGGAGCGCAGTTTCTAACTTTGTATATTTTAGAATCCTTACTGTTTCGAGGAGCTCGATAGCGCAGCGGCTAGCGCGTTCGGCTTGCGATCTTGCCCGCTAAGCAACTTTCAAAGTCAAAGTCAAATTATTTATTCAATGTAAACCTTTACAGGCACTTATTGACGTCAATACTAATAATAATAAAAAAACAGTTAACTAACTTATAGTTTAGACTTAATAACTAATCTAACGAGCTATTATAGTCTGTGCCAGACAAATGCGCATTGCTACCCCCAGTACCACTGCACGCCGAAACAGAATCGCGTCGAACCGAAATATAAGCCGTGGTCATAGATTGTGTAATATGATTTCCAATTATCGTATTGATACTGTGGTAAGTATTATAAATTGGAGAGTTATTGAAGTAAAATAAAGTAGCGGCTGAAATGAGTTTTGGAAAACATTAGTACCTAACCAATAAGGTCGACATCTTTAATTATTCAAATATCTTTTTTTATAAAAACTTAAGCATAAAAAAACGTCAAAAATTAATAAGCATAAACTTGTGTGTTTTAAAATTGTTTCGTTATTCGTCTTGGTACAAGCACAGAATAACTAATACTACTACCGTACAGAAGGTTCACCCTCCAACGACCCCCACGCGAAACTGAAACCTATCTCGTGACCCGAGCGTTCATATTCCGATAAGCACAGCCGACTCGATATCGATTTGACGTCCGTCAGGAGCGCAGGGTTTACGCGCGCGCGTAGGGATTACGAGTTAAGAGGAAACACCACGCCGACGCGGCACCCAAAACTCCCACACCAAACACAGAAAAACGACGCCCCGCAGCCTCGCAATTTCGCAATGTCGGGTCGCCTGATGGGTGACCAATAATTAAAAACATCTCGAGCTCCTCCGTGCTTCGGAAGGCACGTAAGCCGTTGGTCCCGGTTGTTGTCGTAAAATGGCAGTCGTTAAACTCCACCAACCCGCATTGGGCCAGCGTGGTGGGTTATGGCCAAATATCCCCAAGTGCTATTGTTCACGTGGGAGGCCTGTGCCCAGCAGTGGGACGTTTATAGGCTGATGATGATGATGATGATGACTGTTTCGTACTCATCAATCCGCATTGGACCACCGTGTTGGGTTATGTTATGACCCAATCTCCCCTTGTCCTACCCATTCGGGAAGGTTTGTGCCCACCATTGGGATGGGACGATTATATAGGCTGATGTTTCATACGAACTCATCTTTATCAGCCTAAAGTCTTGGTCCTGGACTCACTTTTGATCAATAACACATGCGGAGCTCGGGCAATAACGCACCACACTGGCCTTAAAAGGGATAACTCTTGAAAAATTCGAAAGGGAAATCGACGTTTAAATAGCTTAGTAGGAATAATTGAGGTCGGGATGGCGAAAGATTGTGAAATCAAGTGAACACGAGTGACAATTGCGTCTTCTACTAACTTACGTTTACTTCTAAAAGCTATTTTGTTGATGGATTTCAAAGGCTGTAATTTTACGTCAATAACCGGGATTGCTTTACGTTTCATCCGGAAGAGCTCGAGCTTTTTTTCTTGTTTGGTCACCCATACCAGACCCATACCTGGCATTGCGAAAGTTGCATAACTGGGAAGATCACAAATCGAACTCTTCGTGTCCTGAGTCAGTGTAAATATTTACCTGTTACCTACCTATGAAAGTTTCTTTAATTCATGATTCTAAATATACTTGTTCACGACTTATATCCTCAGAAGGTTTGGTCAGGGACTAGGCAATGAGGACTATTGAGGACGGAGGACCGCATAAGCATAAGACGTTTGACCAAATTATAGCGTGATAAATGAGCCAATCGCCGCTCCATTCTGTTGGATGTGAAGTCCGTTAGTCGCCTTTTACGACACCTAAGAGAAATAGAGTGGTTAATAGTACCTGCTCTCACATCACATCTTAAGTATATACGAAAAAGTTTGAATATACTCGTATACTATGAATGATTAGAGGTCGGTTCAATAGCACTGAATTCAAATGAGTGAGTAGTTGTGTGCCGCCCCGAGCCTCGTGCAGGCCGTCTAGCCGGAGGCCTAGTCGTTCGATAGATGCGCGCGCAGCCGGGCCAGACCCGAAGGGGGCTATTACGAAATACTAACTGTCGAATTGGTTGTTACCTATATAAACTACGGCCAAATTCGAAAAATAATGTTAGTGTCACTCGGATTTTTACTTTTTCTTGAGAAAGATTTACGAGAAAACAGAAAACAATAAATAAATAAATAAACTTCCCTACACTCACACCAAATTATCTAGCCCAATACAAGCTTCGTTATAAAACTCATTAAATGGTAACCATTTAGACAACGGATAAACATACTTAAAATACTTAAATACATACTTATTATACATAGAAAACACCCAGATCCGAGATACTTTAGAAAAACAGTAGTTTCTAAATTGACCCGACCGGGGATCGAACCCGGGACCTCAGAGATGGCGACACTATGAAAACCGGTGTACAAACAATGCTGTCTTTCTTTAAAAAAACATAGTGAAACTGGATACTTGCACAAAGAAATGACAGTACTTACATAATTTGTTTGCAAACATTCTTCATGAAATTTGGCCGTAGTACCTAGAAAAGGAGCTCGAAAGCGCAGCGGCTAAGACGTTCAGTTTGCAATCGTTTCTGTTAAACAACTTTCCCAATGCCGGGTCAATGGATGGGTGACTAAAAAAATATAGAAAGATCTCGAGCTTCTCCGTACTTCAAAATTGGGCAAGCGTTGTTAATGCCCAATCTCCTTACGAGCGGTTGTCCTTGTGGGAAGGGCTTTGCTCAGCAGTGGGACGTCGATAGCCTGGTGTTGGATTCTACCACTACCTTGAACCCTACCACTTTCGGCATGTCTACCACCCTTAGAATCCCCTTACCTCTTACTCACTTTTTGATTCCCTAATCTTTTTCTGACTAAAGATATGAGCTACAGTTATTGCGAGAGAAATTACTTCAATATTTTTTATTACTACTTACACATAGTAAGTAATGCCACAATGTAATTAACGCTATAAATTGTATTGAAAGTACTAAAGCCGCGATGAGCATTTATCATACCGACTTAATTACACGAAAACAGCAGTAGTTCGTAATTTCGATTTCCGAAATAGCCACCTTCCGCTAGCCCCAACACTTGCACTTTAGCTAATCAGAGACCGTCACTTAATCCCATTTAATTTATTAAGTTAAAACGTCGGTTTGTGGGCTCTTTGACTTCGAAAATAGGAAAAGCAGTTACTTAGGTCGTGTAAAATAAACTATTAGGGATTTTCATTTAGATGGTTCATCATCATCATCACCAGCCTATACTTGTCCACTGCTGGACATAGGCAGGCACACCAATAAGATCAAGACACACGATCCGTCGCTACCTCATCCAGCTCTTGTCAGTCACCTTGTGAAGATCGTCCCTAGTCTGAGGGCGTCCTTTGTTAGTTGGTTCACAGGAACTTATTTGCTAACGTTCAATAAAATCATAGTAAAATTATTATGTTGTAAACAAGAGGTGCAAGAGGCTCGTTGAGTGGAGACCCTGGGGAGAAGAAAGCCCTCCAGACAGTTCTCAAATGCTCTGGTACATGACCTGAAGAAGGTAGCTATCTTCAAATTGATAGAGAAAGCAAAAAACAGGGAAGAAAGGCCAAAACTAAGGTCAAAGTCGAAATGAATAGCCCAAAACATCTTTTTAACCCACCACCACCACATTCAGGACGTCATTTTTTAGCTGTGGAGAGAGTGGGCGCCAGAAACTGCACCACTTTATACAAATGTAATGAAATTAACAAAAACAATAAAGCCTACATTCTCAAAATTAAGAAAGGGTCTCAGAAGGAGAAAAGAAGTTTTAACAGTTAATTTATCTCAATTGTAAATAAATCAGTAACTAGCTTACATCCTGAAGTTTGCTGAAACATTCAGTAGTTTGCTGATAAATTGAGAGAATCTTTGGAATACGTACTTTCTATTATAAGGACCCTCTCTTTCACACATCAGGGGCCCAAATCTGCTAATTTACGAATGGCATAATTGAATCGTAATTGTATCGCAATTGTATCGCATTGTAATTGTTTGACACATTTGGTATTCATAAATGAGTAAGAGAATACCAAATGTGTCAAACAATTACAATACGATCCAATTGCGATTCAATTATGCCATTCGTAAATTAGCAGACTTGGGCCCCAGGTGTGAAACGAACCCACGTTTTGCGCAATCCGGGCGGATACGGTGCCTACTCCGCCACACTGAAAAAAAAACTGACTTATACATAACCAAACTTTCGTGAACCTATAACACAAAAAAGTGACCACATAACTTATTGTAATATGTAACCAAACCCAGGCTTATTTTTCTGACAAACTATGTGTGTTGTGTATTGCAAAACAGTTTTTGCTACGTGTTATGAAAAAGCTTACGTTACTTATGGCCTAACATTGGTTACAAATAAACAATTTGTTTGTTTTCCATTTGTAAAACACTTAGACTGGATGTAGCCAAAAAAATTGG
Source organism: Scoparia ambigualis (assembly GCA_963921215.1). Taxonomy (NCBI): domain Eukaryota; kingdom Metazoa; phylum Arthropoda; class Insecta; order Lepidoptera; family Crambidae; genus Scoparia; species Scoparia ambigualis. Next base: position 11,088,217 of record OY992503.1, read on the forward strand.
TACTTTTTGTGTTTGTTTAAATTCAGCAAAACTTTTGTGTTGATACATTGTTTACGTATAGCAAATCTTGTGTTAATTATTTGTTTACCTATAGCAAAACATTTGTGTTAATATTTTGTTTACTTATAGCAAAACTTGTGTGATAGTACTTGTTCACGAATAGCCAAACTTTGTGTTAATACTATAGCAAATAAAAATATTTATCCTTAATGCAGCTCACATACCTGCAAGTTCCACAGTGAAGCTTACAGGCACGTGAACCACATTAAGAATATGAAATTTTATTTGCTAAATTCGCTAAAATCGCTATTTCTAAAAAAGATGTAGTTGATGAAATAAAACAAAAAGATACATATATCAAATAGTTTATTAAATTTTACAAAAACAGTTATGTATCAGCCTTTCTTTACTTAATTCTTCAATAATTAATTAACCTTAATTAACTAAAAAATAAGTATTTATATATATTATACCTAATACCTATATAATTAAATTTTAAATATTAATAATAATGAATATTATAAAAATAACTACATTATATAAAAATAAATACAAAATATTATTTATTGTTATTATCATTTATTTCTATTATTTATTATAATTGAATATTAAATATAAAACGCTCACGTATCGTAAATGGTTCAATATTATGTACCTTGAGGTTATCGCTTTCAGTGATGAACGCAAAGTCCATTTATTGAACTTTTGTTTGCGACTTTGTATGGTTTCTTCTATCTCCGCAGCGCTTTTTAAGTGGCAGATGAAGCTATTCAAGACTTCAAGATTTCTCTACTTTTTTTGTCTTGTTTGTTTTCAGCAAGGATGTTGTCATTAAAAAGGGCAGTACCATAAACGTAACAACATTCAAATCCTATTCCGTGTCTGTAAGAGATAATTTAACATGTTAATGACTGTCATTGTAATATTAAAATACTTAATAGTAGGTATCCAGACAATGCCAACTACCTTTTTTTAGGTTATTGGTCCATCTGGCTGGTGGACGTCTAACACTACGTTTGCCGAGCCGTGGCCTCCACTCAAAAACCCGTCTACTCCATTGGTCATCGGTTCTGCGACAAATGTGACCATGCTGGTTGAATTTGATATAAAGAATAACTTACCTTTGAAAGAAGCGATGTACGTTTCCAGACCCCATAGACGGAGATAATTATCTAAAGAGTCTGAACGTTCGTCATGCAGGCACTGGAGTCTCCATTGAGGTTCAAACCTTTTAATAATTCACGCACATTCACCACAAATATTACAATAACTATAATCTAGCAACATCGTGACTGTCTTTGCCGGCGCGTAAATAAAAATGAACGAACACGAGCTGTCAAGTTTAGCGCCGATTCGGTTACAAATGTAAACAAAATTTTTTGTTAATGCTAAACGAAAGTTTGGCTTGATATTACTAAAGTTCCTTTATTATTAAATAAACGTTAGGCAATATGTTCTAACCTGCAGTTTTGCCATGCACTACAAAATATATTATGCTATTTGTTACAAAATATTCATTTATGAATAAGCACATTATTGCTGAACTGCTTTTTGTTATGGCTTACAAAAACGTTGGCTGTACGCAAAATAAATACTTTTGTTGCATGTTATCAAAGATAATGCCTAAAATGGACAAAACGGTTTATTAGCCTGTAACCACTTGAGTTTATCTAATTCAGTATGTTTAGAGCTAATCAAAGGTTTATTTACTAATAACCCAACTTGAAATAACATAAGCGGTTTTGTCTTATGAAGACAAATCACTTTTGTTAAATCAAGTTAACTTTATTAGAATATTGTCAAACTTTGGTTATTCCTGAAATAGCCAAAGTAGTTAGGTTAAATATTTTTTTCAGTGTGCACCCAGGTATTGGTTAGACCTGTCGAAATTTTTCAACACTTTTAACTTTATGTTTAGATAGATAGATAGATATACACTTTATTGCACATACACAAGAAACAGTTACACATGACACAATCTTAAAACTAGTATTGGCAAAGGCGGTCTTATCGCTAAGAGCGATCTCTTCCAGACAACCTTTGGTTTATGGACATATGATGGAGATAGGGAAAGTGCACAAGAGGAAAACTCATGTTTAGTTTACATTTGGTTTTCTACGTCTCGTTATCTTGGAGTTAATTTGAACGTTTTTAACCCATAAAATCAAATATTACGAATCTTTTTTGTTTGTAAATTGGCACCACAAGCTTTGTAATTCGTTACGGGACGGGATACAGGCTTATGTCAGGTCGGCGCTAAAAATGTGTCTCGGTAAAAAAGAGCGCACTAGAGAAGTGAGCTCTTATTTTCTCGCAATAACAGGATCTTTATTTGTGGCCACTTAAGGTTGATTTCACCACTAAATGTTATTGACGTTTTTTCTTTTTTAAGTGACAGGAGTAATTTATTGCTTTGAAAAAGTATTTATTCACGTGGACAGAATTAAGCTTTCATTTTGTACGTGACGCGTTATCTAGTTGGTATTGTTGATCGAAGGATACGGGGCATATTTTGTTCTCGCGGACACAGTTAGACCTCCAGTGGTAGATAAAAGTAGCACTGAATACTATGCATTGTTGGCGCACCACAGACTGAGGCGTGGTTCTCAACTGACCAGTTAGCTTCGCTGCTTTGTTTAATTAATTATCAAACTTACTTAATCAATGTAACCTACTCGCTACTCGTATTAATACTACCTACTTTGGTGCCAACAACCCAACAAGGCGTTACAGCAATTGGACGTAGTTAAGCAGAAATGAATTAAACCACAATTGGGTCAAAAAGAGTTATATAGTTTACTAGAAATGGGTTCATGGGTTCGATTCCCATTCGAGCTTTCCTGAGGTCAAAAATAAGTTATAAATACCAAAATAATACCTTGTAATATAGATAATTTTGGTTTAACCAGTAAACATTTTATCCTATATCTGTATAGCATTGTGAATTAAAATTTTTAATAATAAAGATAATTAAGTACCTATATAGTTGGTAGGTAACCAAAATTATCTATATTACTAGGTATTATTTTGGTATTTATAACATATTTTTGACTAAATTGTGGATAGAGTCCCTCCTGCTTAACTAAAGCTCTAGTAAGCGCTTATGAAAACTATCGAAAACAACTGAAAAATGTGCATAAAAAAATGTGTTCACTGGAGTCACAGACACACATATTTATTAACAAAAATAATACATTATAAAAAAAGAAACATTGATAGCCACAAAAGGAACAGGTATAATGTAGTCGCACTTCGGGTTTTTGTTGCGGTACGCCATTCGTATAAAAAGCTACTCCGACGCGAGCTATCGCGGTTTGATTGGTATCGTCCTCGATAATAATTAAAACGAATAAAAATGTACAGCCGCGTGCAATAAAATGTGTATAGTTGCAATTGGTTGTAACTCTAATTGCGGACCGGCTAAGGTTCAGTTTCGCTTCAGGTTGCTTCAATGACAGGTAATCTACATAAAGTTTTGGCCATTGTTACATGATTTATGTAAGCTAGACAAAAGATAAGGCTATCTGCCGCTTATTAGCAAACTACTATTTTCTAAGCCGGCCTTAAAGCCTTTGAAGTCACCAGTTCACTTCTCGTACGTTAAATAGCGTGCTATGCGTTTTCAACCTATTTCATGGTTCGTTGCGAATCTTTTAGACTAATAATTTTGGCAACCCGTCGCTAATATTATTTTTTTTAATCTTGGCAGTTTTCGTTTATTGCAATAACTGCAATGTTTCTAGACATAACAGGGGAACAAATGGCTTGTAGTACGTCCTAAAATGACTTTTAAATTGTACATTTTCATTTCGTTCTTTCCTCTTTTCACATAGTTAATAAAAACTTTTTTTGGGACGAGAAAGAACATTTGCGATGTGTTAGTCCAGCGAGCTCATTAAAAAATCAGAGTTTTGTATTGTGCTGAAAGGTTAAGTAAGAGCCATCGACACCAGTTTTGTTTCCGTTCCCAATTTATCGTGTGCGATCCTCAATCGGCGGCGCCGGCATCGCACGCCGCTCGGGACTCGGGCGACTCGGGCAACTCGGGCTTGTCTCGGGCCGGCCGCCGCCAGTCGGAAAACGCGCTCCAATGAGTGAGCACGTTCCTCGCTCGCCGGGAAACAACGCGCGCTCGCGAGTGTCAGGAGAAAAATAAAAAATTAAAAAAGTTTACGCAACAAGTTTTGTTTTTCCCTCTGTGCGTGTGAACATGAAGTTTTTAGTGGTTGTTTTGTCGGTGGTGGCGTGTGTGGGGGCGGCGGTGGCCGCTGTGGCTGCTCCGTGCTCGCTTGCCGAAGAGTTCTTCCTGAGGCACAACGTATCAGCTGATGATGGCAGCGAAACAGGTGCGCTTAAGTTAACAGTCGGCTTGATGGAAATAAACCATTGCGGATATGTTGATTGCCCGGAGTTTACGTGGTTCACGTTTGGATTTAAAAAGTAGAGATCGCGAGTCTGCCGTAATCATGGTGTTTTAAAGAAAAAGTTGAAATGTTTTCTTTTTTACAGATCATTATTATTTTTTACTCAAGATTAAAGATTTATTAAAAAGAAATTCCAGACTGTTTATACGTAATTATTTTTAAAACAAATAACGTTGTTATCCATGCATCATTAACTGAAACCACGCTACTCTCGTTCCCAACCATAAAATGAGGGTAATTTGTATGATCAAAGAGCAGAAAACTACTAGGTAGGTTTGTTGGTTGGGTGACGTTAACCAATAGACTTAATGGTTCAAAAAATATATCCTTTATCAACACGATATAAAGAGGATACGACTCTGAAATTTTATGTTTGTCACAATTAAACCTAATTTTATAATGTCAATATTTACGATTTCGAAAGAAAATTAATGATTCAACTCAATGCGTACAACATAAAACATCGGAGATAATTGAAACGGCGTACGGCTCTCTTCAGGACAAAATCGTCCACTTTCCTAAGTCGTCTACTTCTTTTGTCGTCCACTTGAATGAAACCACTGCCCATCACATTATTAGATTTCCTGGGTTTCAAATGTGCTTGATATATTTCCTTTTTTTCATACGAAACAGCACTTATCAAAGATCGATTGTATAATGTGTACATCTTGTTTTTTGGTTCGATGATTCGTATCGTTCGTGATTTATCTATGTAATTTGTTTTGCATGTATAAATAAAAATGTATTCTTGTGACCAAAGGCATTTTATACATAAAATGTCATGGGATTGTATCACATTCATACGTGTAACATAGTATAACCTGTACGTTTTGGTTCTGCTTAATTAGTGGCTTTGACTTTGATTTACCTATATATTTTGTGGAAAAAACCATAAATCGGTAATTTAGTATCTTTTTAAGTAGGTACCTACATGTGCTGAATAGTCGTGAATATATTATGTATGAATATAAGTACATGTGCTATTATCATTTTCAATATAAGAATAGCATTGTTAATGCAAAATAATAATTTAAAAACGATCTATATTCTACGACCTCCGACCTCCGTGGTCGAGTGGTTGGCACGCCGGGTCTGGCGTCGCGCCATCTCTGAGGTCCCGGGTTCAATTCCCGGTCGGGTCAATTTAGAGAAAACTGTTTTTCTAAATTAATTTCGGGTCTGGATGTTTTTCTATGTCTGTATATTTATCCGTTATCTTATCATATTAACAAGTTTCAAAAGAAGCTTATTTTGGTTTAGATAATTAGTGAGAGCGTAAAAAAATATATTTTATATAATATTGTTTATTACTTATTATTTTATACAAGCAGCCGCTCGCGGTTTCACCCGCGTGGTTGCCGTTTCCGTGGGAATATTGGGATAAAAAGTATCCTATGTGTTAATCCAGGTTATAAACTATCTGTATGCCGAATTTCATCCAAATCCATTCAGTAGTTTTTACGTGAAAGAGTAACAAATATCCGTCCGTACTTACAAACTTTCGCGTTTATAATATTAGTCAATAAAATTTTTCTTATTCTTATTCTAGGATTATAAGTGTTAATCCATTAACTCCAATTAACAACAATGCAACGAGTTTGCACCGATCAAAGCATCAATTGAGTCAGTGCACTCCGCATAGAGGCTCGTTATCTGAGTGTCGTGTGTCGGGCGTCGGGTGTCGGCGCGGTCGGCTCGCGTCTCCTGTGTCGACCTACACAGCTGACGCCTTGCAATTACTACCTATAACGCAAAAAGAAAAAGAAACTAGACCCGATTGACAAGGGGAAACATTTAACCGCGTCGCGTAGCGGTGAAAGAATACTACCACTCCCTCTCTTCCCTTGGGTGTCGTAGAAGGCGACTAACAGACTAAAGACTGCACATACATCTAGGGTTGCCAGCCGTGCTCTAAAATAGAGTACTGTACTCTTTATCATGTAGGTGTACTCTGTAATCTACGACACCAAGAGAGTACGCCAAAATACTCTATTTTAGAAAAACTGATCGTTATGGTTATAAGTAGGTACTTCAGCGTTCACTGAGAGGAGTCTTCTCCCTTATGAATGTAAAGTGGAGAGACGAAAGAAATAGAGCTACCGTAAATTTAATAAAAACGTCTTGGTTATCTATTTTAATCTAAATTTTGATTGCAAAGAGGCTGTAAATATCTTCGTGTAAGACAAATATTTGTTAAATGTCGCAAAGAGCAACAAAAATACGTTTTTAAGGACAAATAAATAAATACTCTTTTTATATGCTATGTACTCTATTTTTGTTCTAACAAAATGAAAAATACTCTATTCGTCCTAAAAAAAGGTGGCAACCCTACATACATCCAACAGCATAGAGCGGCGATGGGCTCACCACCTGTCACGCTGAGCACATGTGCAGTCGCTATTTGGTGAAAAGTGGACTATGGCATAGGACTGCTTTTGAGGTCCTCGATCATTGCTTAATCTCTGATTAACCCTTTGGGGATAATAGTCGTGATAAATGTAAAAAAGATGATTTGAACTATATTCGTTACACCTATTTCTCAGAGAACTCTGTATACACGGAGTCACAGCTTGCCATTTGTATCTTTATTAAATCTAAGTAAGTTCATGGAGTTTATATTAAAATTGTGTAATGTTATTTATTGTATAATTATTTACCTATGTAAGTTGATTTGTGTAGTTTATTTGGTAGTTCACTAGAATGTGTATTGCACCGCCTACAACTCTTTCTGCCTAGCCCTAAGGTTGACTGGTAGAGAATGCCATTTGGCATTAAGTCCACCTTTTGTACATTTTGTTTTCTTTGTACAATAAAGATTAAAATAAATAAATAAAAATAAAATTTGCTAAAATTACACGCTTCTACACACACGCACACACTACTTGGTCGCATTTGCCTCTATGAACCTATGAACCTTTTTAACAATGCATGAAAATTTTTAACCGCCTCTGTGGTCTAGTGGCTAAGCTACCGGTTTCAGACCCAGAGGTCCCGGGTTCGATTCCCAGCGGGGGGCACATCTTTGTGTGCTCGGTTTGGTTGTTGGTAGGGCTGTTAAGTCCGCCTGGCTAGCTACCACCATCTTATCTAAGTCTGTCGCCATAACAACGATGGTTATAGCATTGTTGTGTTCCGGCAGTTTGAGATAAGATAGCCAGTTCCTCAGTGGTTGAGGTTTCCGGGTGAAGCGCTTCCACCTTCGGCCTTATCGTCACTTACCATCAGGTGAGATGAAGGCCAAGCGCGTACCCGTTGCCAATAAAAAAAATAAAAAAAACTTTCGCAATGTGCTTTTCCAATTGAGCTACCAAGCATTAATTTCCCGATTCCATTAAGTGCTTGCCAGTGATGCATAACTGTAACATTGTGAATTCAAAATAACAAAGAGGGGTTACACATTATGGACAAAGTGCTGTTTATTAACAAAAATCGATGAAAAGTTCTTTCAACTCTACATTCTTGTAGTTTGATCGTCGATAAGATCAAGTAATAGCCTTATTTTTTGTTGCGTGTGATTTTATAACAACTTTACTTTATTAAACAAGATTAAAATTTGATACATTTCTGTATTTAGCCAACTATTTAACGGTAACGTTATGATTGTAGTGTTGTTGTATTGTTGTATCGATATAATGCATAAGGCATAATTACATAAAAAACAGCAAGTGCTTCCCTTTATTTGCTACGATTCTGACACCACTTTTGCTTCATACACTTGCATAAAATGGTTCATCATAATATTATGCTCGTATGAAGAATATTCAATCTTAATTTTTTGATATATTTTTGCGTTATTAACGCTCAAATATACTAAAGACAATAAAACGTTGATGAAACGACTGTCTCAGGTGAGAATCGAACCCACGTCTTAACCACTTTCACATGTTGGTCGGCTGGGTTGACCGCTACGAGGTATTAGTTAGTAAGACCTGTCGAAAAACTAAAGAAAAAAATTTGGATGCAAAATTCGAAGAGGTTTAATGAGACACTGTTGCTATAAAAGCATACGTTTTCAGTCTTATTTAGATAAAAAAAGGTTAAATATTGTATTTAATATCTAATTGACCAAAAAGCTTAAGTTTTCCATCTTATTTTGATTTATTTTATATAAAAGAGGGAGGCAATCAAGCAGGCGGATCACCTGATGGAGAGAATCACCGCCGCCCATGGACACCTGCAAAACCAGAGGAATCGCAGACGCGCCGGCCTGTAAGGGAGGAAAATAGGAATTGGAAAGAGGGGGGGAAGAGGGGTCTCCGAAACCCTCACTGGTCGGATGAAACACAACAGCACCAAGTGCCATTATTTCACGCCAAATATTTGTATTACGCCGGTCGAGCCGGTCGAGCCGGCCCAATGCGTGCTGCAACGCAGCGTGGCTTTATCACTCAGTAATATGATATAATATAATTCATAAAAAAGTTTCAATATAATACTCGTATTGTGGTACGTTAAGGTAAGCGCACACGCGGTGAGCCCGACCGGTGGTGTTCCTTACACAGCTGTCTTGGCAGTGCGGCCATTAGCACTGCGGCCGGACTGAACTGCGGCTAATTAATACGTATTTACTAGGTACCTCACGTGTCGGGTCAGCTCCTATACACTCTCACGCAATTTTCACTTCACGCAAAACATCACTTCTTAATTAGCGTCACGTATACAATCCATTGTGTTCACACTCACAAGTCACATAGCAAAAGTTATGTTTTAATGAAATGAAACATAAAACCAAAAAAATAAACATACTTATTTATATCCATGACTTTTTTAATTCATACATATTGATTTTATACATAGAGGACGCACGTACCGTAGGTAATGTTACATGCTCTTTAAATTATCTGACTCCTTAAAGTCGAGTAACATCTACGTACTTTCGGAGTTATGGCCTTTTCATTGTGACTTGGTTTCTAAGTACAAATAAAAGAAACATTTAAGTATTACTATTCTGTTTGAAACTAGAAACCAGCGTGCCTAGCTCTACCATATTATTATAATGCAATGTCCTGAAATACTACAAGCACACAGTACTAAAGTAGCATGTTAAAATTACAACCGATTATGCAATCGTACGGAATAAGTCACGGAAATTGAATGCTGACTCGCTTGAAGTAAATGGTAGCTTCGAAGTGTCAAATTTATTGAGACATGGTTGCACGCACGATGCTCCAAAGCGGGTCGGCCATTCAATTTCCGAGACTATGTCGTACCACTATGACAGTTCTGGATGGCTTATGTTTCCTAGTAAACATTAAACACTTTTTTGTTAATATCTTCAAACTTTAAACGTCCTATGCATCTCGTATAATTAAAAAGCTGCTCAATAATAGAATACTACTAACACTTATTTTCCCTTAGGTATAATACTCCAGTATAATACTACAGCTACTTTAGACATATGAGATATATATCAATGTATGAGATTAGTTATAGTGGTTCAAGTTTTTTCTATATGCAATTAACCCTTTAATCGTCACATAAGCCATGATTTACCGATAGTACTCAGTTGCCAGATAATTTTTTCAATGGTTCATACTTTAGTCACATTTAAGCCGGTCGTCTCATGTTTCATTTCAATCATAAACAAATAAAAAAGGCAATAAACAACCATGCAATGCCTACGGGTCACGAATAAAGCTGCTGTATTATTAACGAACCTCCAAGGTCAAGTTCATTTGATTATTACATCCATGAATAAATGATTAAGCTGACGAAGCATTGTGAATAGCTATTTATTTTGTGAGTCAACTGGTCTTTTGTGGAACTAATAAAGCTCATTTTAGCATGAAAATTTAATGTTTCTCCAGTTCAGTCCAGTATCGCTTACTTGTTAGATTATTAGATAACCTTTTCGTTTAGGATATAAAACATTATTAAATCCTTCAATTCGTATGTTCACTTTCACAAACACTCCTAAATATATCACATCCATCATACACAGGATAATAAATAAATGTTTCTTAATATTTTTTAACTATTTGTATTTAAATAAATTAATAATCAAACGAATAGATACTTCATTAATAATTTATTATCGAAAGGCAGTATTAAGTGGGAGGTATAAGTGTTAATTGAATATTTGTGTTTCACTTCATTATTCAGTTTAAATTTTTAACTAACTCTGCAAGAGTTTCTTTAAAGTTGGCACCGACAGTCGGTCCTAATTGTAAGAGAACTTTCTGTCGCATATTCATATTTAAAGAACTTAAGTGTTTTGTACTAGCCAAAGTTTTAATTATTCTTTAAAATATTAAATGCGTAATGAAACTTGGAGTCTTACATTACAGCTCTACTTGATTAATATTGTTCCATCATTTTAGCGACGACCGACTAAAATGTAGAGTCAGCTGTTTAATTGGTACACGACACCCGCTCGACCCTGAACCCGCACTCGGCCTGTGTGAATGAAACAACGACACTTATTGTAATCATACGCCGCGTCACGTCACCTCTACATATGCGAACGAGCACCGGTGCAAACGTTACAGATTACGGCGGAATCCGCAGTCGGATGTCAAACGTAATTTATTTGCCAATAATCGAACGAGCAAAATTCCCTTTCATGTCCCGATAATGGGGGCACGCGACGATTTTTGAATATTGAGCATTCGTATCGGTTCCGAGCCACGCAGCCACGCCGTCGTAAAAGCTACTTAGGGGAAAGTCACGAAAAATGACGTGTCTGAGCGAGGAGAGCCGGCGGGCGCTGGGGCGGGCGCGGGCGGGGCGGTGAATGGCGGCGGGTAGGCTTTGTTGCTTGTGCTGGCATTCCTCGCCTGGGAACCGGGAACCGGGCCGCCCCGCCCGCCGCGCACCCCCCCGCACAGCCCCGCGCATTCCTGCCCTCTCTCACTTTCATTGTTTCCGTCGGCGCGGGAGGTCGCCGTTCCAAAGATTATAATGGAACCAGTCGCTTAGCGGGCAGGACTCGCCGGCGCACTCCACGCCGACCTGGCCATAAATGACATTACTGATATAGCCATACCTTTTTAATTTTCGAATCGCTGCCTTATTAGGGAACAGAAAGGCTCTTCTCGTGAGCCGCTTTACAGATGATTAATTTTTTAATAAAATGCATAGTATAATGTATGACAGTTAACGGTTAAGATGGCGACGCACCTGCGCGGGCGCGTATCCTAATGGAATCATCCCCAATAACCTCCAATACAAGCAATAGACGTGACCATTGTTATTGTAATTTAGCAGCCGGACCGGCCGCGGCCGGGGCTGGCTGCGCCGGATTTTGATTCATTTCGGATGCTCGGAATGCCATTGTGGGCGCCGACTCTACCTGCGCAGGTAAGACTCGTCGTTTTGTTTATACGTTTTGACAAACGCTACTTAGTTGCGAAGTGTTATTATCGACCGGGGTGGCGCGCCATTGTCTACGTTATCTGGCAGCAGTTAACACTTGCTTTTTACAGGTGCCAATGGTGCCATGTTAAACGCATGACTGGCTAGATAAAGTTTTATTTCGACTTGTGTTGTTTGTATGTTATTATCTTTTAAGATCTTTTAACAGGTGTAAAAGATTATTGAGTACCATCTGACAGTTTCTGCAGTTGCGAATTGATGACGTAACCAATGAACGTTGCATGGAGTACCAATGAAAAAGTTTATTACCATTTTCTGAACAGTCTTACGGTTCAATGAGGTTGGTTTACATTCCATTACCTAAATATGGAAGTAGAGATGGAATGAGTAACTTTCATAAAATCGCACCGCTACATTCACTTCTTATTGAGAGAACAATATTAAAAGAGAAAAGCGCAAATGTCCATTTCTTCGAGGGAAATAAATTAGGTGATTGCAGTGCGCGTCGACTTCCACAATGATTCTACAAGGGAAGAAAAATGCCAGTGATTTAAATCTCAAAATACGCGTACAACGTTCTTTTGTCATCCCAGCAGTGTACAGTTGACAGGCCATTTAACGCGACTCACAAAGGGTCACTTAGCATAATGACGTTATTACAGCGATTGGGCGTATAAATAACAAGTTAAAGTAACGTCAAATTATAACGGAAGACGGCTGATAGTCGCCTATAGGTTACGGACAGCTTCCTGCTTGGGGGAAGCCTTATTGTTATTCATAGGCGCTTATTTATTTTTTCCGAGTTATGCCGCTAAAGCATTTTAATGGCCGCTGCCCTAATTGAAAAGGTCTTATCTATAAAGACGTGCTTACGAATGGTCGGGGCAGATTGTATCGCTAATTCCGTGAGCACGTGTTAGGGATGTAAAGGAACCTTTTCTGTATTAAATAAACTTCTAATTAATTTTGTTTATCTTCTGAGCCCCTTTCAAAGGAGCTAGGCAAAGTTTTAACGGACTAAGTAGTTTTGTAAGTTTCACTTTTTGAAATCGTATGTCGGTACGCGTTTAAGCACAGTTATTTTTATATCTCTTCGATTTACTTTTAATGTCAAAGAAGTAGGTAATTGTAACCAACGATAGAAGTACCAATATTTCTGGTTTATCGCAAGCCATATCAGTTTGTAAGTCTATGGTGCGAGTCCTCGTGAGAAAAACTAGCAAGTATTTTATTTGTTTAAACTTGTTTAAGGTTTTTCTCTTTACGACGTTTGTTGATTTGTTTATCGCTGTCTGAACGTATTTATTATTTAATTAAGTAGTTTTTTGTACGAATATATTTATAAACGAGTGAGATAAATTAAAAAGTAGGTTAAATGTTAGATCTTATGATCTCGTACTTATTTGGCACTGTAAAAGAAAAAGAAAGAAATATGTCTTGCAATGTTTCTCCGACGACCTCCGTGGTCGTGTGGTTAGCATGCCGGTTCTGGTGTCGCACAATCTCTGAGGTTCAATTCCCGGTGGGGACAATTTAGATTTTTTTTTAAATTTATAGTTAAGAAGTTGAAAAGAAGCTTTTTTTATTTGGGCTAGATGATAAGGTGTGAGCGTAGAAAGTTTATTTTATTTTATTACAACCAGAAAATTAAACCAGCCCCAACGATTGTCATTCATGCTTGAGTTCCGAATCAATAGCCTAGATAGAGCCATTACGCAACGCCTAACATAGCTAGTCTTAGACTTTAATAGAATGTTGTGTACAGATACAGTCAGTTTATTTAAAGGACTACGAGTACAACGGGAGAATTGGACTATTCGTTGCAGAATTAATTAAAGAGATAAGGACACTGCTAATTATTCAAAGTACCTCCTCAGTGCAAGAGCTAAATTAGACGGTACAAAATCTTTTGGATATAATGAATTCTAGAAATAATAATTACCTAATAAAACTTTTCAGTTTCAGATTTATAGGGTTTTAGTGTAGATTTGCAATATCAATGAGTATTAAAAATGCCGGGTATCTATAGGTGACCTTATTGAAATATCTAAAACTCTTTATTATTTACATCGATGAAGCTTTATCGAATGAAATAAAAAGCACTTGAAAATATCTCGTTAGATCACTTGGAAAATCTATATTCTGGATAGGTCGTAGGTTCGAGACCGGTGCTGTTTGAAAGATGACTATTTTGTAATGTAACTAGATTAATCAATCTATTTATTTTGTTATTAAATTTGACAATTTGGCAATTAAAGACAATGTTGGAGGCACAGTGGGAGCTCATGAACTAAAAAATGGATAACATGGCTCATGTTTTTTTCATAGTTAGTCTGTGGTGTGAACGTTATTATCTTGGAGACAGAATAAAGATCTCGTGCTGTCTATCTGCAGTGCACTGTGGCGTCAGTCTATATCAGTTTATAGGTGGGGTTATCGAGCCTGCCCTGCGTGTATAGATCTTGAGGTAGGAAAGGTTAATTTGAAACTTGTTTACACTATGCAGTGAAATCGTTATAGTTACCTTTCCGTTAACTAAATTAAAAGTTAGCTTTATTTCGGAAGAAGTAGCGCAAAATATTTTATAAGGGAGATAATTGGCAATTTTAATGTGGCTACATTATGCTGAGTTTCTTGCTCGAGCTTCATTCGACGACGACGGGTTACAGATGCCCTTAAACTTTAAGGCTTAGAGTGTGAGTAAGGCCCTGGGTTTTTCTTTCCCTCTCGCTCTGTAGACATTAAACTGAGTTTCTTTCTTATCGGTTCTTCACAGTATAATGTCTAGAACCCTGTAGATCAGATGAGATAAGAATCAAGCTCAAATGTAGAACACAGAAGATGATACAGAGAAAGAGGGTGAAAACAAACAAGAAGCAAAATATTAATGATAATAATAATATAGCTAACCACCGTTAGCTTGGGCCCTGCCTCGCTGCCGGCGGCACCCTAGGTTTAGGTTTTTTATAATGTTAAATGTTTTATAGTAGTTTTGTTTATTATTTTTATATGGAATATTATAAAAAACCTAGACTTAAGAAAACAAATAAATAGGAGAATAATAATCAAAAACAAATTTTTTGAAATATCATATAATTATTAATAATAAGTGGCCAATTAGGACCCAACCTCAGCTGGGGATGTTTTGACATTTAACTTCAGTTTTGTCAGACGATTTTGCGTCAATATGGGTTTTAGTTGTAATTTTCGACGCGTCACATCACGTTATTGGTAACCTTCGCCGAATATCGCTTGCCCGTCGCTCCGTGAGTCACGCGGCCACCTTGGTAACCTGAGCAGGGAAGCCACGCCGGTCACGGATGCTAGTTGACAGTCTGAGCCGACGGCGACCCTTTGACCGCTGGGTCAGGTCTAATCGCTCGATACGACAATACTTAAAACATCGTGACGGAGTCAATACTTTTTAATAAGTGTTTTATATACTTTTTCATTATTATTATGATTTGATTGATCTGTCTACTGTCTTTTGTTGTTGTTCTTTTATCAATAGAGATAACCCTGCAATGTTTTGCCACTAGTAAAACATTGTATATGGCTATAATGACCCACCACGCTGGTCCAGGCTCAGAGTGATGTATTTTGGCTCAATCTCATCACGTGCTGTTGTTGGCCCAATCTCATCACGTGCTGTTGTGCATGAGGGGGCCTGTGCCCAGCTTTGACACGTTTATACTTAGACTGATGATTATGAGGCGAGATGAAGGCCAAATGCTTACACGTGGTATAATTAGGGGGGTGTCACTCCGCAGTTTAGGTACGGTCGGGGTCACCGTCGCTTTACCACTTTGCAGCGATTTTCATATGAAGCGCACCGACCGCCCGGGTACGTGCCCGTACCAAATAGACGACGCGGTGTGCAAGGGATTTTGACCTTTAGACTGGTAAAGCGACAGAGTCCGCCATTGTACGTTCGGCCGACGCGCCTCCCAGGCAGGCGTATTGCACTAAAGGTTGCCGCTCGGCTCGCACGCTCCATACGTCTCGCGTCGTAATCGTACTTAAATATATCGATGAGTGGAAACCCTACGCTAGCGCGCGCTCCTGGCGTCAAATCGGTGTCGAGTCAGCGTTGCTTAACGGAATATGACCGCTCGGGTCACACGATAAGTTTCAATTTCGCGTAAAAGTGGTTAGTAGAGTGAACCTTCTGTACGGTAGTACTATTAGTTATTATTAGTTATTCTGTGGTATAACTCCTTATCTACTCCCTCCTACGCAACATTAAATACATACACCCACTTACATACCCACGGCCACACATCACCTCCACCCACACTCATACACAAACGCAACACACAGTCATATACACGTTCACTAACACCTCATACTCATTTTACTTACACAAAAACGCATGAAATATTGGTACTCTTTTTTTATAAAAGAAGGAGACAAACGAGCAAGCGGGTCACCTGGTGGAAAGTAATCACCGCCGCCCATGGACACCAGAGGAATCGCATGCGCGTTGCCGGCCTTTAAGAAAGGAATAGGCTCGTTTCTTGAAGATCCCTAAGTCGTAACGGTCCGGAAATACCGCTGCCGAGAGCTGATTCCACAACACTGTAGTTCGCGGCAAGAAATTTCGTGAAAAACGCACAGTAGTAGACCGCCATCTATCAAGGTGATGTGGATGGAATGACAGTCGATTGCGTGTAGTGCGGTAAAGGAAATCAGCGGCAGGGATCAAGCCGAACAATTCCTCAGAACACTCCCCATGATACATGCGGTACAATATACAGAGAGACGCAACGTCTCTCCGAAGAGCCAGCGGATCGAGCCGACCTGAAATAGCCACGTCGCCACTCTGTAGCTCGGCTAGTTTAGTTTAAATTAGTTTTATTGTTTATCTCCACTAGTTTTTTTTAAAATAATTGCATTCAATATCATCTCTTTCTCTTTTATTAAGTACTCTTGTCATAATTAGTTCTGTATCCTTTCTGCGGGTGGTGGTGACCTGTGGTATAGGTTTGTTACAAACCCGTTTTAGGCACCATGTCCATCAAAATTTTAGGTTACGTATCGTATTATAAGACCATAAATAATTTTGTAATGTTTGTGAAGGAATAATAAAGAAATTTTATTATTATATTATTTATTATCTACCACGAAGGCTCCTAGAGGTTGCTAACAATTGATTTGTACTGTGTCTGGTATTACGACGGCTGAGCTCATATAAAGAAGTGTATAAAAAATCTTGGGGAAGTGATCGAAATACCGAATAATGAATAAAACTCTCACTATATGCATTTGGAGCCGGGTCGGTAACGGCCCGATATGGTTAGGCGCGCCGGCGTCCAGCCAGAGCAGAGCATGAAGCGGGTCGGGCCTCGACCAACCACCTGTTTGCCCTTTTACGCCTGTCGCCTTTGACCGAATCGATTGCAAACCGTAAAATGAAAGTTTAACAAAAACCAATCGATCACTAATTTGACGATGCCTTTTTTAGATTGTGTTGATGACATCGATGCTTACCTCAAGTGACGGCGATGGGTTCTTTGCGGTATCAATAAAGTACCGTATACTCGGATAATTGATTACGGTGGTAATACTGAAAGAGGTTTCTTTATTAACGGGTAACATTGTCCAAGAAATAATACGAAATTAAATTTTAAAAATTAAGTTTAAGGCTCGTATTCTAAAACCAAACTCACACTCAAATCTCTGCTTTGAGTTTGGTTTTAGAATACGAGCCTAAGATTGTTTTAGAAAAAACTTTGTTGGCTGAGCTTAAATGAGCTTAAAGTTTTTTTAAGCTATATGTGACCTGTATAAGCACTATTATAAATCTTTGAGGTTTCCATAATGCTACATTATCAGTAACAGTTTCATACAATGTATGAAACTGTTTAACTAGCTAATAAAAAATAAAAGTGAGAAATACTTTTCTGCTGCTTCAGAGTTCCGTGAACGTAAATTGTTTTCAAAAATTAGCAAATAAATATTAGCTCGTCTGCCGTGACATTAATTGTTTGTTTAACAACAGTGCTCCTTCTACCTGCTACAATGTTACTAATCCCGGGGCAGGTGTAAAAAAAGCAACCTCTCTTGTCTTCTTGCGTTCTGTTACGAAAATTTACCCGCAGATAACATTAGCGACTTAATATCTAAAGACAAGCCTAATTCTTGTTCCTGTTTCTTTTTGTCCTCGACTTTTGTGACTTTTGTTATTTTATAATAAACTGTCATCTTTAAATAGCGCAGCAACCTTTATTCTTGACATTTAAGGAGTTGCACCAAAGCACACTTATTAAAGATACGACCTAGCTACGACCTTTGAAAACCGACTTGTTACTAAGTAGCGTTACTTCGATCCCATCAAAGTTGTTGTAAACTTAAACTCTATCGAACAATGAAGAAATCTCCCTCTGGAACTAGGGCGAAATGGCGAAATGTAATAAAAAGATTATTTTAATTGAAAAAGTTGATAGAAATGCCATTATCATCATCAGCCTATAAACGTCCCACAGCTGGGCACAGGCCTCCCACTTGAACAATAGCACGTGGGGATATTGGGCCATAACCCACCACGCTGGCCCAATGCGGGTTGGTGGATTTTAACGACTGCCATCTTACGACAACAACCGGGGCCAAGGACTTAACGTGCCTTCCGAAGCACGGAGGAGCTCGAGATGTTTTTATGGGTCACCCATCAGGCGACCCGGCATTGCGAAAGTTGCTTAGCGGGCAAGATCACAAGCCGAACGCGCTAGCCGCTGCGCCATCGAGCTCCTCCAAAATGAAAGAAATGCAATGATTTATATTAAAGTATTGCCTGTATACACAGACCACGGTCTGTATACACAGACCACGGTCTGTATACACAGACCACGGTCTGTGCCTGTATAGTATACTATCCGTTAACCGCGTCGCGTAGCGGTGAAAAAATACTACCCCCCTCTCTTCCCTTAGGTGTCGTAAACGGCGACTAACGGACTAAATACTGCACATACATCCAACAGCATAGAGCGGCGATGGGCTCACCACCTGCTGTCACGCTGTGCACATGAGCAGTCGCTATTTGGTGAAAAGTGGACTATGGTAGAGGACTGTTGGGCTGTCCTAGTTGCCTAGTCTCTGACTTACCCTTCGAGGATAATAGTCGCGATTATATCTATGTAGTATTTAATTAAGTAGCAAAAGAAAAAGGACAGTTGATCAATTCATATTAGGGTGTCGCGATTGTAACAGTTTTAGAATCATTAGTTCATTACTTACATATTACAAAGTAAATTCGTCGATTTCCTGCGTCGTCCGCATCGTCCTTCTAAAACCACGCAATGAATTTTACGCGATCTTCACTGATAGAAAGTTCGATGAAAGACGATTTTTATTAAATAAACTGTAGATATTTTGTTAAATAATGTCGGTGTTTCTAAGTTAGCGTGGAAGAAGGCGTTGGCGGGGCCGCTGTTTTTAGAAATAAAATGCTTTGCGTTATTCGCGGTGAAGGTTAATGCGGGTTATCGCATCAAACGTTATTTTTATTGAACATATTTTTAAAAGGCCAAACAAAGACTCGCTTTTCATCGATAACAATTTCATTCGCAAGGTTGTCTAGCGCATTGAATGAACAATTCTATTCGTTTACTTATCAATTTGGTGCCTCATTCTCTTCTCAAACCTGATGACTAATGTGTTGTTGTTGATGTTACGTACGGGGATTTTGTATGAAAGTAAAGTTTTTTTTAAAGTAAACTCAATCCTCTATTTCGAGGTTAATTTTTTTTATTAGACAACAGAAATACTAGCTGCCCTAATCCTGTAGGTCACGTGATACGGTATAACGCCTAATCGTCTACCTATCACATGACCTACAGGAGTATATACCTATTCTCGTAATATTCTAAATGTTAACATTATGGCATTTTATATGTATGACTCCCAATAAATGTTATGATTAGTACTTAATCGTTATAGTAAAACATTTATGCATGAACAGTTTTTTTTTTTTTTTTTTTTTTTATAGCAGAAGGAGGCAAACGAGCAAGCGGGTCACCTGATGGAAAGTAATCACCGCCGCCCATGGACACCCGCAAAACCAGAGGAATCGCAGGCGCGTTGCCGGCCTTTAAGGAAGGAATAGGCTCGTTTCTTGAAGATCCCTAAGTCGTAACGGTCCGGAAATACCGCCGCCGAGAGCTGGTTCCACAACACTGTAGTTCGAGGCAAGAAATTTCTTGAAAAACGCACAGTAGTAGACCGCCATCCATCAAGGCGATGTGGATGGAATGACAGTCGATTGCGTGTAGTGCGGTGAAGGAAATTAGCGGCAGGGATCAAGCCGAACAATTCCTCAGAACACTCCCCATGATATATACGGTACAATATACAGAGAGACGCAACGTCTCTCCGAAGAGCCAGTGGATCGAGCCGACCTGAAATAACCACGTCGCCGACAATTCGAGCAGCTCTGCGTTGAATGCGGTCAAATGGAAGGAGTTGGTATTGGGGTGCTCCAGCCCAGAGATGGGAGCAGTATTCCATATGCGGCCTGACCTGTGCTTTATACAGTTGTAAACGGTGGGTTGATGCTGATATATCATTACTATAGAAGAAGTTATGGGGAAATAAAGTATGCCTAATGATTTATTCTTATTGAACATTATGCGAAACGAAGAGAATGCCAAAAAACGTTATGCGACCTTAGAATATGCCTCTTTAATTTATGCAACCCAAATGGACCCTATCGGATCAGTTGGTGTTCTACGTGCTACAGAGAAGCACACTCTTCTTACCAAGAGCAAGAAATACCATAGTCGCTTCATTTATTCGCCACTTCTTGTGATCTTGTGCTAGCCGGGTCCACTTCGATAATAACTTCACGACTTCTTTTAAAAAAGCTTAATTCAAAATGTAAGTTAACAAACATTTATAGATTTAATTACGCTATTTACTTATAAACTCTAATGATTCTTCATCATCATCAGCCTATAAACGTCCCACTGCTGGGCACAGGCCTCCCACGTGGACAATAGCACGTGGGAATATTGGGCCATAACCCACCACACTGGCCTAATGTGGGTTGGTGGGTTTTAACGACTGCCATCTTACGACAACAACCGGGACCAACGGCTTAACGTGCCTTCCGAAGCCCGGAGGAGCTCGAGATGTTTTTGATTTGGTCATAACCATCCAGCGACCCGGCATTGCGAAAGTTGCTTAGCGGGCAAGATTGCAAGCGAACGCGCTAGCCGCTGCGGCATCGAGTTCCTCATCGTCGTCTAATGATTATGCCAGGCATTATAACACCATTCGGGGTTCCATTACTACTTGTACTAATAAACTACTTCAACACTAGCGTCATTCACGACGGGAAATGTTGGCCGACAGACAGTTTTAAATTTCTATTGTGTCTGGTTTTGTGGCAGTAAACAGCAGTAAACTTACCTAAGTAGGCTCTTAATGCGGAGTAGACATCCGCTTAAAGAGTAGGTACCTACCTAAAATCGTCAGAATACCGAACCTGTATTCTGAGCATAACCAAATCCTTAATCATCTTTATTTATCAACCTTCATTAATGTTTTAATCGGCACATTATTAAAATCTTAAAAAAGAAAAAAAAACATACTTACATACATAAAAGATAATCAAGACTATTATCCCCGAAGGGTTGGTCAGAGACTAGGTAATGAGGACCGCAAAAGCCGTCCTCTGTCATAATCCACTTTTCACCAAATAGCGATTGCACATGTGCTCAACGTGACAGGTGGTGAGCCCATCGACGCTCTATGCTGTTGGATGTATGTGCAGTCTTTCTCTCGGGTTCCCTCGCCTTGAGGTTGCTCCAACCCCATCATCGCGTGGGGTGTCACGGTGTTTTGGGTGCCGCGTTGCGGCCGTCTCGACGACTGGGATGGACGGAACTCTTTAGTCCGTTAGTCGCCTTTTACGACACCCGAGGGAAGAGAGGGGGTGGTAGTGCTCTTTTAATGAGCAGCTACGCGACACGGCTCTTTATCACGGGATTATATTGCTGGCGGCCCACTAGTTATCAATATCACTAAAACTAAATTCACTTATTTATATCTTCTGCCTATCTGTTCCATGATTAAATCCTCAGTTATCATAACAAGTTTTGTAATTCGATGTATTTTTAGGAGAAGCATTTGTATCGTTGTTGTTGTGGTACGATAAGATATTTCTAAGTGTTTGTTAGGTCGGTACTTCACCGTTTAAGTGTAATCAATAATATTATTAACGTCGTATTACGTTATCTCTTATTATATAATAGAAACTGTTTACGGGTGACTAATAAAACCATTTATCCATGTAGCGATCAAAAATCTGTTAAAAAGAACCGTATTCTCTCAGGTCCGCCCCAAAGAGCCATTTCGTCTAATATCGCTCGATTTTGGTCGAATTCTTATCGATAACGAGCGGTGCAGGTTCAGGCAGGAAGGGCCTCATTTCCAAGCCACGGATAAATTGAATTAATCTAATCAACCGGTAAATTGCCCCTTGGTTGACGCGTCCTGCGATCGCGTCTCACAGGCAGTACGTCTACTTCAATTTGGTACTTGAATCACTGTGATTGTCTTGGTGACAGCCATGCGATATGAACACGAATTGTGACTGAGTGATGGAGCAACGTTGAATATTCATGATCGTCATTTAGAGTGACACGGACGTTGGCCTTAAGAATTTGTTAGAGTCGGTTGTTGTTGTAGCAATGTGTGTACATTTCAGCGCTATGACAAGTGTTTAGTTTTAAAAGCGATTGGAAAATATTGTGAAAATGTTCATATATCACATAGATAACTCTTTAATTGCAACACCACAAAGTTTGACATAGAACTTAAAAACAAACTTTAAAATATAACACAATTATTATTACAATAAGACAATACGATAAAAAACAAAATAGAGTCACAATTTGGCGGTCTTATCGCTTTAAGGGATCTCTACCAGACAACCAGTTGGATGGAGAGAACTTATAAAATTTAAAATCGGAGGTGCAAATGATCACAAAGCAAGGCAAGATCACCAATAGGGTTGGCAACTTTTTTAGGAGAAATAAAGTATTTTTTCATTTTGTTAGAACAACAATAAAGAATGCGGAATGCGGAAGGTGCGTGGTTCGATTCCCGCCTGAGGTTGTCGTCTTTTTTTCAGTGTTTAACAATAAAGCACACAGCATAAAAAAGAGTATTTATTTATTTGTCCTTATAACGTACCTACTTTTTGTTGTTCTTTGCGACGTTTAACAAATATTTGTCTTTTACGTAAGTACTTGAATAGTATAACGTAAATAGAGTATTTTAGCGTACTTAATTGGTGTCGTAGATTATAAAGTGCGCCTACATGAAAAAGAGGACAATACTCTATTTTAGAGTACGGGCGGCAAAGTGGCAACCCTAACTAATCACAAACCGACCGCCTAAGGCGCTGGCGCCATCGAGCTCTAGCAGTTCTAGCACCATCACATTAGTGATATAAGGAAATGTGTGGTTGTTTCGGTACTCATTCGAGGAGAAATGTTTAAAATACCTACTTAAGCTGAAGCTATTATTTTTTAAATTACAAAAAATTTGCATCATCAATCATCAATCGAAAGCTAGTCAGACAAGTTGAATCTCTAAAGTAAAACATGTCGTATAGTCAATTAATCAAGTCACGCTCAAAGACAATCTGCAGTGCGATTGAGTAAAGTCAATCGTTTTCATTTGACAGTTCATATAAATTGCAGCCGATGGAATACGATATGAACTGTCAAATGAATACGATTATTGCACATTACATAGTTTTAAAGCCCTTCTAATTCTTGTCAGCTAGTACTATTGCCTTCTCATTCCGTTTACGCATAATGAGGCAACTTAAGTTTTTTTTACGCAATCGCACAGCTGGATAATCATTATTAAGATGTCATCAGAACACACAAACCACGTGGCGCTCATAATCATGAATGGGTTCTCCAAATGTAGGTAAACATGATCTGGTTTCACTGCAGTGTGTTGTTTGAAATTGCAACGTTAAAATGAAGTAAGTAATTACTCGGACACTATTTACGTAGGTAATGTAACAACGTCGAACTTTTCGATCGCACTTTTATTTCAAACTTATTATTGTTTTTATACGTTTTGTTTGTAAAAAATATTAGTAAAAACGACAAATGCTCTCTTTCTTTACAGAGTAAAATATCCAAAATAGATTTGTATTAATTACTTTCTCACCGTATTTCATAAAGGACCATGGGGGTTTTTGTATGAACCCTGTCCCCATCCTACAACAGTCATGGGATACGTGTCAATTTGTTCACTGGGACCCAAAGAAGCTTATAGTACCTGTGTTAGTTGCAAAAAGTATTGGGTTTATTTATAATTAAAAAAAGCTTTTATTGTTTTTTTGCTTTAGTTAGAGTTGCTCGAGTGTTTCATGCTTTCTCAAATTGTCTCTGCGGTGGTGGCATGTGCGTCGGGCCGTTACGTTCCTTAAAACATGGTTGAGCGAAGCGATGGCTGATTCACATGTCATACTCGTGAATGGCCTTCAAATGACACTAATTTCAAATCTGTTGGATGGTGGGGACGTTTCTTCCCATGGTCCTTTCTAGCAATTATGTGCAATATTTGATTCTATTTAATTTAACAACCAAAGCCGTCCTAAGAAAAACTAAACGTCCACTAAAATTAGACAAAACAATAAGTTTTCCCGCAAATACCACTAAGGAGGTAAAATATTCCACAGATAATTAAACGCGCTTCAAGATGGCACATTTTCCCGCGCATCGCCTCCGTTACGCCTTTGCGTCCACAAAGGTCGAGGTACGATAAAATTAACGTGCGACGCGGTCTCATAAAATATATTTAGCAGATCCGGTGACGTCATTGTCGATGAAAAGCCACATGTTGTCAAAACAGCTCCTTAGTGCCTTCACTATTACCGCAATTTATTGTACCACCTAACTTTATGTTTATTTTTTGTTGCACAATACACAGATACAGTTAATAATGCAAACAATGGAGACATAAAGCGGACTTCACTATAATATATGAGAGATTCCTTCCAAATATGTTATAATGAAAGTACCTTCAAATATTCTTAATTATTCATTATTCATATACTTACATACTTACTTATAGCAAATAAAATATAAAGTAAGTAAGTATAAAAACTTTTTATGTTTGCGTGAGATGGGAATGGATGGGAGACAGAATGTGGTCCTTTCTTTTAATGATGTGATATAATAACTATCCTGTACCTACGCCTTTCGGAAGCCTGTTCCAACGTCTAATTTCAACTAAATAACCTAAAATAAACTTAAAGTATACGCATACGCCGCTTCTAGAAGCCGTAACTATGTAGATTCCAACCTGACATTGCTAGGACAAACACCACACAACGAAAACACCGCCAAAGAAAAAAACACATTTCGCAACAGTGATATTGGTTACTTTTATACGAGTATTAGCTGTGTCAACGCAAGTAACACGATCACGCGGACGAATTAACGTATGCACATACATAAGCAATGTATGCCGGGTCACATGCCATGTAAAACAGAGCGTGACAGGACGCCGGCCGGGATACCGCGAATTGTGGATTGTCACTTGATATAAGTGAGCAAAACGCATATCTCGTTCCGCGCCACTTCATTATATTTAATTGATGTGGAAATATTCCGATCGGAATCGGACGACATTACGCAGAGGCGGGAAAAGTCATGATTGCAATCAATTGATAAACTTTTTAATTCCTGTCAAAATAATAATAATTTTTCTTAGAGTTATTTTATAAACTTTTCGTAACGTTTATTCATCATCATCATCATCATCAGCCTATAAACGTCCCACTGCTGGGCACAGGCCTCCCACGTGAACAATAGCACGTGGGGATATTGGGCCATAACCCACCACGCTGGCCCAGTGCGGGTTGGTGGGTTTTAACGGCTGCCATCTTACGACAACAACCGGGACCAACGGCTTAACGTGCCTTCCGAAGCACGGAGGAGCTCGTGATGTTTTTAAATTTGGTCACCCATCCAGCGACCCGGCATTGCGAAAGTTGCTTAGCGAGCAAGTTCGCAAGCCGAACGCGCTAGCCGCTGCGCCATCGAGCTCCTCGTTAACGTTTATTAACCACTTCATTATATCAAGGGTTAACTTTGCATTTTGTTTTCAAATAAATTTGTTTTTAAGTAATGTAAAACCAGTAGAATACCAGTCATCGATGTTACCTTCGGATATTATAATGTACGTATGATTATTAAAATGACAGCATTTCCAAACCATAGTCGCGGTAACAAGCAAATAGCCGGATATACCATAAAATTACGGCAGCGGACCCTGTGTTTAAACCTCCAATTGGAGGTTCTCTAATTCTCTAAACGCATGGTGACATTGTAATGTAGCCGAAACAAAACGACACGTAGAAAAATAATGAAAAAAGCACTTGAAAAGACGATTTGCCTTCGTTTTCCTCTAACCCTCTCTATAGCAATCCAGGCGAATGCCTTTCCATTCCAGTTGCGATGGCGAGACTCTTTGAGTATTTTCTAAAGGTTAATAACATTACTATTTTTAAGTAATTTTTCTTTCGTCTGCGCTACACCTTGCCTTTTTAGTTTTCGATAATGTAGGTACCTATACTTTGATCTTTTTACGTTCGTTCATAGTAATTTGCATTTTAAATGTGTTCCGAACAAACCAAAACTGCACACATTGTCATAGAATACATAATAATACATTGACAAGTTTCACTGATAAGTAAAACAAATGAAAGAGATAGCTATAATTTTAATGATTGCACTTCAAATGTTTCTTGTGCATAGAGTTAGTTACATACAAAACTTCCCAATTAGGACGTATTTGAGTCTTCACTTCGCGCGCGTTTATAACATATCTGCTTCTTGTTTTATTTAATATCATTGATAGTAATAGTTTGAAATAATGGGGTAGTTGTCTGGTTAGTTAATTTTCTTTATATCACCTCAATACGATGTGACCGCGTACGTCGATACTTGTCTTTTCCATTACCTGCCGAAACACGAAGGCAAATCGTGACCAATTTTTTAGTCACCCATCCGAGTACCGTCCGCGCCGAAGGTAGCTTCACTTTTGCGATAACTGCAAAACAAGCGCGACTGCGGCACGAGACCAAGGCTTTTATTATAATTAATTTTAGTAAAAATATGATGTGATGTGCCCTACTTCGCGTCTCGGGCACATGTCGTGGCCAGATCTTGTTTATTTTCATTGAACACTGTGTGACGTGTGGATTCCTCCGTTATTATGCTTTTTAAACGCATCCGTTTTTTAACTGACTTTACTATCAAAAACAAGAAGTTGTCAGTTTTTTAATCACACAATCCCGAATCACGTTTCACCAAAAACATCTCGAATCGAGTTTCACCAAAAACATCTTAAATCGAATTACATTAACTCAAAAGAACGAAATCTCAAATCGTGCCCGAGCGTAGCGAGGGCGCCAATAGTTCGAGGGAGTAAATAAGTCTTTCACCCGAGGTAAACACTATGCTTTTCATTCAAAACAAAGACGTCTTTAGTCTGTTAGTCGCCTTTTACGACACCCAAGGGAAGAGAGGGGTTTGTAGTATTATTTTGATGAGCCCATCGCCGCTCTATGCTGTTGGATGTATATACAGTCTTTAGTCCGTTAGTCGCCTTTTACGACACCGAAGAGAAGAGAGGGGTTGGTAGTATTATTTTGATGAGCCCATCGCCGCTCAATGCTGTTGGATGTGTGTGCAGTCTTTGATCCGTTAGTAGCCTTTTGAGACACCCAAGGGAAGAGATGACAAATTGACAATGTGTTGTTAGTATTATTTTAATAACTAGCGGCCGCTCGCGGTTTCACCCGCGTGGTTCCAGTTTCCGGGGGAATATCGGGATAAAAAGTATTCTATGTGTTAATCCAAGCTATTAACTATCTGTATGCCGAATTTCAACCAAATCCATGTAGTAGTTTTTACGTGAATGAGTAAGAAACATCCATCCATACTTACAAACTTTCGCGTTTATGATATTAGTAGGATATGTCACAATTACACATGTCAGAAAAACGATTCTCACTAGGGCAGAAAGGTACTACTTTCCACCCGCTCCTCAGGCGACTTCAGACTTACTTTCGGAGTATGAGGAATGAAAAAGTCTTTATTTCTCAAAGGGCAATGTTTTGACAACTGAAAATTTGAATATCGAACTTTTACTATCATCCTTCCCACTGAAATATATCAAGAGATCCTTCCTTACTACAAATTTTTTTATACAAGATTTTTTATTAAAAATGGGTAAGTACCAAATTAAAGTCCGTGACCGTACATATTAGACCTTTGCCTATGTACCTAAGAAGAAGATTTGGTTATTTGGTGAATATCAACAAAAACAAGAATAAAATTTCAGAATTTATAACATTGTTTACAGAGAGAGAGACCGCGGGTTCGAATCCCGGTTACGTATGAGATTTATCAAAAAAAATTGAACGCTGTTTTCATTAAATCTAAAATTGACGTCACGGTTCCTAAGAACGTTTCCCTATCTCTTATAGTTTTTGATTTCCCTCTACTGACCCATTTGAATTGATCACACTGTAGAAGTGTCCCTTAATCCCAAGCATGCAAATGTGATTGGGCAGAACACTCCGAGAGGCAGAACGAGCCGTATGCACCACAATACTAGTATCGAATATCTTAGAAATGGACGACGTTTTTTTTCTCCAGACGTTTGCATAATGAGGACAAAATGATCTATTCCAAAGTAAGTGACCTATTTAATTCTATCCGTAAGAATTGAAAGCCCTCTATAAAATAAAGTACGCTTGAATAGGTCACTATAAAAGTACCTAGTTAAAGCGCGCGTTGCTAGTTATGCGTTATATATATACTAAAGAATGTGCTAATTTGTTACGCGATTAAATGTACTTAACTACATTATAAAAATCCCGAAAACAGGCCAAAT
This sequence comes from Scoparia ambigualis, assembly GCA_963921215.1. Classification (NCBI taxonomy): domain Eukaryota; kingdom Metazoa; phylum Arthropoda; class Insecta; order Lepidoptera; family Crambidae; genus Scoparia; species Scoparia ambigualis. The sequence goes on from OY992503.1 coordinate 11,116,887, forward strand.
AAAAGTCAAAAACGTATGATTTCTTAATTTTTTTTCAAAATTTCGACATAATTTTTACATGTAAATATTTATTTTGAAGTACTACTGAGAACCTGCTAATTAATTCAATCCTATAAAGTCAATATAGGCATAAAACACGCGCCTATTTGCGCCGCTTCGCTGTTATACCCGTCCCGTACCGTCGTACCGTCGAGAGAGCGAGAGAGAAGCGCTCGAAAGGACTCGCCTTAAGAGGGTTTACGCATTTCGGTTTCCCATACAAATTTCCAAGACGAAATTTTTTAAAACCACTAAGCCAATATTAATGAAACTTTGCATGCTAAAGTAAAATACAGAGATCTAAAAAGTTTGTTGAAAACATTTAAAAAAAAAGTTTATTTAAGTGAGTTATTGCGATTTTAAACTTTCTATAGTGGACTTCAAATCGCAATAACTCAGCTAAATAAACGTTGTTTAAAATGTTTTAAACAACCTATTTAGATCCCTGTGTTTTACTTTAGTATGCAAAGTTTCATCAAAATTGGCTTAATGGTTTTTAAAAATATCGACTTGGAAGTTTGTATGGGAATCCGAAATGCGTAAACCCTCTTAAATGGCCAAAAAAGATAGACGCGTTGGCAGCCTGTATAATAAAAATAGTCTGAAGTAGTCCGTTAGATTTCGTTTTTATTGATGTCTGACCTAACTAGCAAAATATACACTAAAATAAATTATAATCGTAATTCTGACTAATTACAATATAAATGTCTGATTTAAGGATTTTCAGTTGGGTTACTTACTACCTAGTAGCAATCGGAAAATGTGTAATCATAAATATCAACTTAATGTAGTACATTTCATTGATATTAATTATATCCCAACGATACAACAAAGAAAGAAGAAGGAAGATACGTGTTCGAATATTAATTACCCAAAACGTAACAAAACGAGAAATTTAAATCAATCAAAACGTTTGTTGCAGCTTCATCCAGCTGCAGATCAATACATGTTCAGACTCGGTCAGACGAAAACCGAAGATACTCGTAATACGTAAAGCGTTGGCACTCTAGCGATGATGCCGTCGGAATCGATATCGCGTGTCCCACAACTCCCGCAGTTGGCTGGCGAGTTGTCATGTCGATATCTGGTGATGAATATTCAGGTGCCTTGGAACTGCCCCACTAATGCCTATGTTTGTTTTGTTCTAGGTAAATGCTGTGCGCACAACGGTTGGTGGAAACAAAGGGAGTTCGAACTCATTTATCAGAGTCAGAGGTTAAAGATGTAGAGGTACTGGATGTCATATGGCTGGCTTTGCTTTGATTGGGCAATAAATTAATCCATTACCCATTTAAAACAAAAAAAATATAAAATTGGATTAATGATTACCATCCCCGAAGATACCAGGCAATGTGGACCGCAAAAGTACCCTGCCGAAGTCCACGTTTCACCAATAACTGAAAAATGAAGGTGTAAAAAATTATTATATTGATAATTTTCTTTAATTTTCATATAGCCACTAAATGGTTGCCGTGAACGCGAGAATACACATGTTTTAGCACACGAGAGAGCACTACATTATTCAATAACCTGTAACTTCTCCACCTCACCTAATTCTCTACCTTATAATACATACACACATCATCGCCGCTTTTACCTTAACTTAACTTATTATCTAATTCTTAAAACTATTTAACCTAATTTATCTAGAATCTAATGGTTGTCTTTGGAGTTTTTGTGGAGTGCGTAGTGTTTGTATGATGATGAAACCTTAGCATAGCTTAATTCTATTTGCAGTGAATTTCAGTCAAGCAATGTAATATTATAATAAATACTATTTTGGCCAGATCGTCTAGTGAACCCTCCGTTGTTAACCGCATTTAAGTAACTCAAGTTCTTTCGTGAAAGTTTAGTAATTGGCTTATCCCTGTGTTAAATTATTTTCTCCTGACCTAATTACCTACCAGTCTATAAATCATATCATAGATATGTGTAGCCTAGCAATGACTCCGTCTGAACTGTGACCTAAATCCTTCACTGCAGCTGCGGGGAAGATTTGTAACCACTCAGAGATAATCAGATGATAGCTTAGCTTGCAGGTATTATTATTTATTAACAGTAGCATGATACATAAGAAGTCTTGTGCAATTTACGGGCCCCAACCGCCGCCCTATAGCGTGCCTTACATCTCATTGTTTAATTATGGCTCCGTCACTTTGGCTTTAACATTAATTATTAGCTTGTGCCTTTAATTCCTTAAAACTGAGAATTTACATCTCTCCTTAAAATTTAATTTCATTTTACATTATGAACTATGTGTTAGCAATTTAAATTCTTATTATTCCACATAAATCAATAGAGTTTATTATCTCAAGGCTTGCTATCATCCAAATATCCTTTTCACATTAAGAACTTAATTATTCAATGCAATAACTTATGTCTTATGATATCACTTATTGAACAGAGGTTGGATGCCAGCATTCAACAGGGCCCACTTATTTCTCTGATTATTGTGTCTATTATAAAGAGATCACAATGTAACAATATTAACTGACTGTCCTTTTGTCTTATTAGAAAATTAATATTCAGTTCTATAAAGGGTGGATAATTTATTCAAACCCCACTTCAGGCGGTGGCTAAAATAGAATGCTATTAATAAAGGTAAAATTACTTTTATTTACTCTTTGTATTTATTATACAGATCTTATAAATCCTCAATATAGCTACATTGTATTGGCTGCATTGGTAGATTATCACATCTTAAGTTTATTAAAGAATGGTTGATTTATTCAATATCCTACTCATTTAGGAAGTGAACTTAAATAGAATACTATCCTTTGAAGTAAAATTAATTTGGTTTACTCTTAGTGTTCATTATACAGATCTTACAAAGTAACACTATAACTACATTGAATGGGCTGCATTGGCAGATTATTGCATCTTAAGTTTATTAAAAGATGTTTGGTTTATTCAATATCCTTAACTTTTAGGAAGTGAACTTTAATAGAATACTATCATTTGAAGTAAAATTACTTTGGGTTACTCTTAGTGTTTATTATACAGATCTTATAAACTACATTGTATGGGCTGCATAGGCTGGATGAGATAATCTACATCTTAAGTTTTTAAAAGATGTTTAATTTATTCAATATCTTAAACTTTTAGGAAGTGAACTTAAGTTAATTATTTTTCCATTAACTTCCACCCCTGTCTCTCAGACTGAGTGGCCAATTTGATAGACTACTAAATCATAGTTAGTATATTTTTAGTAGGTAGTATATCAGGTAATTATCCCTGTTAATCATTGAATCAATTATATTTAGAAGTTATCCTTTACTCACTCCAACAGGCATAAAGCAGACTGTACTAGATATTAGTCTGATTGATTTAGATTGTTCCCATCAAATATTTCTATGTTTCATGTTATTAGAAGTAAGTACATGACTTATAAGGGTTTTAGACCATTAAGGCAAACTCAAATGGTATAAGTAGACTGTATTATCAGGCTAATTAGTAGGTTGTTATCAATCAACTATTTCTATGTTTCATAATAGTAGGAGCTCATAGCTTTTAAAGTCTTAAGGTGGATTCGCAGCTTCAACGACCCAACCAAGTACTAAACTGGTTTTAGTTGTTTAGTAAGTATCAGCTTATATTTTACTAATAGGTATCGGATGTATATTTTTTTAATACTTTGAAGAGTGTAGCAATATAAGGCCATATTGTACCCCAGGGAAAGCTAAAAAATGCCTGTTTGGTCATTTCAGTATTAGAAATCACACATCACAGTACAGCTATGCTTATTTGCTATAACTTTTAGTATTTATCTTGTAGGTAATAGGAAACCAGTCTAGACTTTTAGGTATTCCAAAGTAATGATGGTACGATATTACCACACTTCTGCTAATAATTTAAAATGAATAGTTAATTGGTAACAACTTTAGGAAAACAATTAGAATTTTATCGGCCTACGGTAACAGATTACATGCCTAGATAGGACCCACATCACTTCATCGTAATTTTTATTTAGCACCGTAACTTAATTATCCCTACCTTATTAGTCTGAATTAATCCAGCCTGGCCCCGCGGCCCACGTAGCTAGTTTATGTACGCACAGCGTGCTCACACCGTACTGTCCTCCCTTAACTAACAATATATGAGACGTCTACCTATAGATTCCTACAGCTTTCCTCACTTGAAACACCTATATTTTGTCGAACTAACAGTCCCTACTTGTGTACCTTGCAATCTAGGCCCAAGCCACATTTAACTTAATTTCGTGGTGAGTTGTGTAAGCCGAGTCGCCCCTGCAAGCAACAGACTTCTAAATGGACTATCAATCGAGCCAGTATACTCAGAGTGTAAAACCTAACACTACACTGTATGTAAGGAGGCGGGACGGTTTTGGACGGGGTTGTACGTGCCCACCTCCAGCTAATTGGTGTCTGACCTATCTTCAATTTTCACTAGGGAGACAACTGTCTCTCCCCCGTTATTCTCTCGAAGATAGTGTATTATTTAGCGTTTTAATAGATAACGCCGGCATTATAAAATACAGTCAAATGCCTCCAGACCGAAGTCCGTTGAAACCATATTAGTTTTTGTTGGCACCGTTATCCGTGTCCGCTAATATGATCCAGAATACTTCATTCTGATAACAATTATTCGAGTCGCGATAGCAAGAATTTTACTTTAATATTCACTTCTATTTCACAACCAATGTTAGTTAAAATCGCAACTCGAATATCACTTAGCGCGCTAAAATTGGCTCGGACGCTCGTTTTCCCGTATGAGTTTTTACCGCACTCGTAAATCGGACCGTGCCTCCGACGTCTTAAAATTGAATGCCCCCGCTAATTTTCCTCCCTTTTCCCAAGCATCTTAACTTTCGCGCCACGCGCGCCTAACATCCCTCCCCAACATTCCGCTTTCAATCGCTAGCTGTTTCCCGATGCGCCTCGCCTTCGCGTCGCTTATTATTTGTTATACGCGAACTTCGCGTTGCGCCACGTGGAGATAACATCCTACCTCTCTTTCTATCTTTTTCTCAACCTCTCGCTCGCTCATTGCCGCCATCCGCCACGCAATTCCAAAGTTTTTTCCATAATCCAACCAAATCTCGCCAGATAGCCAATATTACATGTTTGAATATCTAAATGTAGCCTTCTATTAACAATTCCCTCTCAATAATCATCCACTTAAGCCAATAATCCTGTATTTTATGAAATTATAAAAAGTTCCGTATTCCGACCATAGGTGGCGCCCGCCCGTATGTGCACCGGCTTGCCAACCTACGCCTATGTCGCAAGGCCACACAGAGCAGTCCCCGCGAAATTCAAACTAAAGATAAAGCCCTAGTCCACTGACCATTATTCTGAACTAGTTTATTATTCCCTTTTCATGCTTATTATATTAATGGTGCTACGCATTAATATTTATTTTAGTGCTACTCCCATACATTCCTTACTAACGGACGGATACCATTCATTCTGTACCGTTACAAACCCAATTTAATTGCAATTTGGAGCCTGCACGGTGACTGCCCATTTGTATTGTGAAACTACCAAAAAAATATTCCTCTTAACCCGCTGCCTGGTACAAGCCTCAAATATTTTACATTCATTTGTATTCTATTGCATCCAATTAGGGTTCAAATTACGATGGCATCTATATTGCCATTGAAGGCTAAAGGGTTAAAATGTTCTCTTCAAAAAGAGTTACGCTTAAAAAAGTTCCGCTTAAAAAGAGTTCCGCTTAAAAAGTTCCGCTTAAAAAAAGTTCCGCTTAAAAACTTCCGAAGTTCGGGCTTCCATCGCGATCGCAGACGTGTCGTTTGCGGTCACTCCTGTAAGCCAAGCGTCGCGTCGGTTATAAAACGTTTTGCACTTGTTAGGCGCTGCGCTGTGGCGCTACGTAAAGTTTGCTTTCCGTCGGACGTTGACGTAACTCGTTGAGAGACAGAAATGTTACATGTGGTGTAAAGAAGTGTCGAATTATCCGAAAGGAAGTTTGCTTAAACATTGTAGAAAACAAATGCACTTTCCAAACATAAAAGAGGTCTACCTATCTTTTGCTATTTTATGTAAGTACATGTTTAATACTCGTATTATCGATTATATTTTATTTTTACTAACACTCACAGTGGAACCATAGCTTAAATACTATACTTACTACAACTTTTTCAATAATAAGTACTAAAATAAAATTAGTTCCTGACGTATGATGCTACGTTATCATTTATTATAATGCTCAACCATTTTATTAATAAAAAATATACTTAATAAAATTATTCGATAGGGAATAGTAAGTTTTAAGTTTCACCAGAAAAGTAATTGTCAAAAATCTTAATAGTACGCAAATATTGGGTGACCAGTTGCGGTATCAAAGATCCCCTGAGCTATTGCAGCCTGTATAGCGGGGCTGCCTAGCCTCGCTACAAAGCTAATGAGGCCGCCCCGACAGATGTCACAGGCCACGGCCTGGCGAATGCCGGCCGGGCAGACTCGCCAATTTGAGGAGCCTGATTTCGACAGTCAAGCCAACTCCAGACATCTCATGGCTAGTACTATCAGATTAACTAATAGCAAATAGGTAGTTTGTGTATTATACACGAGGAGCTCTATGGTGCAGTGGCAAGCGGGAATGGGTTACGAAATTCAATCCAAAATTCATTAGATCTTGCAAGCCGACTTTAGTTTAATTTGTTTAGTTAAGATTGTTGTCATGAGATGTCGATGACGAACCAATGAACCACTATTTATTAGGCAAACGTAGAATGTTGTGGCCCACTGTCAACTCTTGGAGCAGTTTTAGAATAGAATAGAATAGAAATATATTTATTGTCTTTCTACATTTTTAAATAAAAGATGAGAACAATCAACAGTACAAATAGTGCAATTAATACTTTAAAAATACCTATAAAAATAAAAATAACTCATAAAAAAGACAAAAGGAAATAGCTCAGCCTAAGTTAGTTGAGGTCTGGACCTTAACCAACGCTGTTTTTCAGCCACTCCCTACTCTGAGATGTCAGTTGAGCTGTTTGACAAGAGGACATACATAATTCCACATCAATTTATGCAGATTTTACATAAATCTAAGAAACAACAATAAATAAGTGCTCGCGTGTGTCAATAGCAATAGGTCTATGTGCCGCATCCTGCAAGAAAATATCATTCCGTACATGTCGCTGGATTTGCTAGGGGTCTTTTAGGGCTAGGTTGTTGTGGCAAGATCTTTTCAAATTTTCCGCGGCAATTTGTTTACTGAGTAAAGCCATTTTATAATACCTTTTAAATGTTGATGTACTAACTTTCTTACGGAGAGGCGGGGGAAGATCGTTCCATATTTATGCCGCGTTAAACCTAAAACATCCTCTATATCGTGCTGTTCTATGAGCTGGGATCTTAAGCTGATTTTGAGTGGTAGAACGCAGATTCACTATTCTTACTATGCAAAATTCAGGTGATAGTAGTGCCACTGTGCACAGCATTGGAACGTTTATTGACTGACGATGAAAATAACTAAAAAAGTTTAGTAGGCCTTGTAATTACAACGTTATGGTGTTGGCAATAAAATAAGCCTATAAGTACACATTTACTATCATCAATACATATAAGTTTAAAAGGGTCAACTTCGGAATTGCTTTCCTTCATCCTATAATCTTCCACGTAGGTACTACTTCCGTGCATCGTACATTTTTATACAAAGGTATGAACAGCTGCTATTGCAACTCCGTACCTAAATGTTAAACAAATGCCACTTCCATTAAGTATTTCTGTTTTGACCTTTTCTTTTGGTTCACGGAGAGCGACAGCGTTATCGACGTATAAAATAGAACACAGTTTTGTTATTTTTTTATGGCTATGACTATGACGAAGATAGAAGAGTTACATAAGCTACTTTTGCAATGTCAGGTTACATTGTAAAAGTTGTAACCTTAGCTTAAGGTCTGGATGGGGGACCAATTTAAAATGTTACGAGTTCATCCTCCGTGATTCGAAAGTTACGTAAAGCTGTTGATTCCGGTTTTATCGTAAGGTCTCTCTTCGGTCGTTCCCTCATGACTGAGGATCGTGATCATCACGGCAGCACTTTGGATTGGACGTACTGTCTCCATCGGGTCCGGTCTCTGGCCATCCTCTCCGGTCGCGGCGTAGAAGCGGGACGTTGGTGTTTCATTCAGTTGGTCAGACCACCTGGTCGGGGACCGGCCTCGTGAACGTTTTCCTTCCACGTTTCCCTCTACATAGAGCTTTTCTAAGCTACTGTCGCCACGTCTGGCGGTATGGCCAAAATAGCCCAGTATGCGACGATGACATAAGGTAGACAATCGGTCCTTAACGTTCAATTGCGACAGAATTGAGATGTTAGTGCGTTTGGCTGTCCACGGTATTCGCAGCATTCTTCTCCAGCACCACATCTCAAAAGCGTTTATTGTCTGTCTTTCTCGAGCCAGAATAGTCCATGTCTCCACTCCGTAGAGGAAAATAGGGAAGACCAATGACCTAACGAGACGCATCTTGGTGTTGTTTGTGATGCCTCGGTTTCGCCAGATATTTTGGAGACGAGACATTGCGTCCTTTGCTATCGCAATCCTTCTCTTTATCTCCGGCACACAGCTTCCGTCATTGCAGACTAGAGATCCGAGGTAATTAAATTGCTGGACCACTTCTATGATATCGTAAGGTAGCAGCCGTTAAAACCCACTAACCTCCAACGTGACGAGTATTGGATAAAGATGATATGATGGTATATAATGGTAGGATTTCAAGAAAATGAAAGATGGAAGTATCTCAAAGTTGTGTCTTTTGGATAGAGGCGGAATTGCCGTGAAAATCACTTTTGCATAACGCGTTTTCATTAGTGCATGCAAACAAGCATACGGTTACGGTCCTCCATTATGGAAGTGGTTACCGTAGCGCATTACTAGAATTCTGTGCCGTAGCGTAGCTTATTTTACCATGGGTAGTACAGTACCTAATCGCTTTGCTAATCTTTTAAAAATACTTAAGTAAAGCAAAAATAGTCATATCCATTTGGAAGACTTGTATATTGAATGTAATATTTTTTAACTTTTTATTCTGTAAGCAATAAAAAAAACAACAAACAGACTTTTTGATTAGAGATCGCGTAAACCCTATGTCATACATTGGCAGCTGAATGACGTCACTCCTAAAATAGCCGTCATAACGTCACATCTAAAATATGTGCTTCCCAGTGTAGTAGGTCGCGGGACCTTAACTAATACTGCTGTTGTTTCCGAACGAATGTGGCGCATCCATCTTGGCGCGTCCGGCGCGAGCGGCCGACAGTTTTCCGCTATCTGTATCAATCAGTGTCCGCCGCCCGCCAGGGTTGCCAATTACACGCGACTGATAAGGGAAATTGGCCTATTGACGTTGTGGTTACGAAATCGTAACGCGCTTTTAGACAACACGTAAATTCAACGCTTTCAGTTTTATAATGGACTGCGGTACAGTAACGTTATAATGTTTAGCATTTGGTGATAAATCTACTTAACTAATTAAGTTGGCGCAGCGACCCAAAGTGGGTCTTGACCTCCGATAAGAGCTTCCACCTGGGTCTGTCTTATTTTGGTGATGGTAAAATTTATTTAATTATTGAGATGGGCTTGGTTGGCGTTTAACTCAACATGATGATTAGTGATGTAATGTTGTAATGTAATGTAGATAGAGCAATTCACCCGGCATCCTTAACATTTAAGAGAGTGGCTATCTCATCTTATGACAATATAATTGGAAAAATTGTAGCTAGCAATGCGGATCAAGAATAACCACTAATGACCAAATCGAATACACCTTCCCTTTCCTAAGAATTAAACCCAGGACCTTTGGATCTGAGACCGAAACCGTTCGGATAATAGGATCATCATCATCATAGTGGATGTATTCGTCCCGTGGTGGCAACTTACATATAATAACATTATATTGTATCAGAAACTAAATTCAATTTACCAAACAATATTCTATCTATCCAAGCTCTGTCCAGAGCCGACATACTATTAGCGATCTTATCGGCAGCTCATACCTTACGTCTGTCTGTTTGCATTGCTTATCGACGCGTAGGCAGCCCTGGAGTTGACAGCGCGCCGGACCCGCGGTTTGGGCAGGCAGCGCGGTCCCACGGCGCGGCGCTATCAAAGAGAGCGCCTGCGCCGGCTCATTTATAAAATTGACGCGCCCGTGTATTGGATGGATCTGGTTCGATTGGCCCGTCACTGGCCGCTGCAGGCCCCGCAGTGATTGAGCACTTCGACGACGTGTGAATATTATACTCGTATGTTATAGGAGAGATGTTTTTTTATTATCAATGAGGCAGCGTCTGGTCGTAGTTGATGGTAACCCCTACTGTACTGTATTTTTTGACCTAAGGAATTGAACGAAACTAGACACGAATTGAGTCCGGCTAAAGGTGGATGCGCGTTTAACCGGAAATCTTCTACTTCAGAAGCATATTGTCACTTTTGTTCTCTGATTATCCCTAGTTGTTGATATGGAGTGGCCATAATGTGTTAAGTGGTTAAAGATTGTAATATAGGTTTAAGATTTAATATACTAAAATATTTATTAAAAGACCGACAGTTAATCATAAAACTATTTATGCCCCCAGTGGCAGATCCAGGGGCACAGAGCGGAATATTCGATAAATTGCGAATTGTCACATGTAAAAACTTTGCAAGCAACAGTTGAGTTAAATTTTAAGTTCTTTTTCTATAAATTCTTTTGTACTCTTGTCAAATTTTTGAAATACCAGTTAATATTGTTATTTAGTATCACATAATTTGAAATAAAAACTAATTTCGAAAGGAACCTTAGATTCGTATTAATTAATTCATAGAACCTTATTTCTTGGTACTTGTTTCACTAATACATCTTAATTGGCCGTCGTCGTTTTACGCATAGGTAATTATTGAGGCCCGATTAGCTTCTGACAGCCGGTAGCAAACATTCGTAAGATTTCTCTTAACGCTATCGCTATGTTTGCGCAGTGGGCGGACCGGTCGCCGCTGCCAGCTTTCATAGTCAGCTGGTAGCTACCAGCCAGGATGTTTATTTATTTTATTTATGTTTTGCGAAAGATTTATGAATAACATATATCAATACACATTGAGAACATTAAATACAAATAAAAAAACTAAAAGACATACCTTTAAACCCGTAAAGGTATGTCTTTTAGTTTTTCATTTGTATTTGTATTTATTTAATATACAAATATACAGCTTTTCAAAAAAACTATACCTAATCCACTTACAGTAGTAAGCTTATGGACGAAATTAATTTGTGCGGAGTAATAAGATATAGTAAGTAAACCTTCTCGGTCAAAGCACGGGCGGGTAGATTCGTGGAAGGGAACCATAAAACAATACAAAAATCCAAGAGTTTTAAAAGTTTTTAATAACTATTTACATTCGTTACATTCGTAAAACAGCGTGCCGCGTGGCAAGCGAAAAAAGACTTTTTTTTAATGAACGAAGCAAACGATCTGGTCGGTCATCTCATGGAGAGTAATCACTGCCGCCCATGGACACGGCGTAGCTCTGCCACTCAGTCAGTGTCACTCATTTAGCACCACCCAGGGGTCACGTGTAGGGCCTCAAGAGTAAACCTACGGACGCGAGTAACTTTAACCCCCATATAGTCTAAATTTTGGTGAGCCATGCCGCGGAGGAATTGAGTAGGTTAGGGGCACAAGAGACATGATACCTTTAGCATCGGCGATCGGCGATTTAGCCGCTTTTAGAAGCTGAATGCAGCGACCACACATTCCGCACCGCACACTTAAAAACGCCAAACGCGGCGATTGAGTCGCTTTTCCGAAGCTCGACACAGCGTCTGAACCTTACACTTCGCACACATTCGGATGCCCGGTCGCATCGATTTGGCAACTACGGAACACGGCAGTGTTCAGTGTGTCAGTCAGTGCTACGCTAGATTTTGAAGAAAGCTACAACCTTAGCATGGATTCTAATGAGTGGCTAAGCTACCTGTTTCAGACCCCAGAGGTCCCGGGTTCGATTCCCAGCGGGGGGTACATCTTTGTGTGCTCGGTTTGGTTGGTGGTAGGGCTGTTAAGTTCGCCTGGCTAGCTACCACCATTTTATCTAAGTCTATCGCCATAACAACGATGTTTATAGTATTGTTGTGTTCCGGCAGTTTGAGATAAGATAGCCAGTTCCTCAGTGGTTGAGGATTCTGGGTGAAGCGCGCTTTCACCTTCGGCCTTATCGTCACTTACCTTCAGGTGAGATGAAGGCCAAGCCGTAGAACAATGCGATACAATTTTCATTCGCGACTTAAATTCATTCAATTTATAAATGTTTATATCAATACTACTTTTGGTAAATTTCGTTGCAAACACAATAATAAAAAATCCACGAGCAGGATTCGAACCTACCACTCCGGATCACTATATCCGGCGCACTACTAACTCTTCCATACGACAACATTAAATTGTCATTTAATTTAATTAAGGTAGCAGTAATAATAAATCGTTCGCGTATTATTATCATCTGGCTCATTTAGAATCTTTATTAGCAAGCACATGTTAAAACAATTAACTCCTTTGCCTAGTGCTCCATAAAACGACAAAAAAACGTCACATACGTACCTAATCTTTACATCTTTAGCATGCACGGTATAAAGTCTAACGCAAATAAAAACATGGGACCGCCGGGCTGGATAATGATAAATAATATTATGTTTGATGTGTGGATAACATTATTTGGCCGGTGTCGGTGATCTCATGTGAATGAACTTGAACTTGGCGTTTTTTTCATTTGATTGCACTCATGTTGCTTTTTTGTAACCAATGTTAGCAAATGGCGGTAAGTTAAACTCAGTTGGTAAACAAGACGCAAGTAACGATATTTTTCACTAATGTTTTTCTTTAAAATCGTTATGTGATCTTTTTAAAATAATCTTTTGGTCAAAATACAAACAAATGTAGGTATATTTGTTTGTATTTTCGCTAAAATATGTACTTACTTATTATGGTAAATGACAGTCACAGAACAGAAGTGACATTAACATTAATAAAATTAGCAACGGATTATGTCAATAACGTAGCGTAGCTGTTGAACTATTTCACAGGTTTCAATAAAGTTTGGGAAAACATTTTATTTATATCTGTATTGCAAATAAACCTACTTCTTATCGTAAACATTCTTTAACGTCTGATAACACTCACTGACTGATAATAATATTCATGGACAGGTAAGTCCCGAATTTTGGCCAGACGCCAGACGTTATTTGGGAATTCCCCACATTTCTGGAGCATCAACTGTGACTCCCAATCGAGTGCTCCTTCATTAAAAAGTTTACATACCTTCTCCACAATTGATGACGGACGTGAAGAGAGATTGAACATATTATGTTTTCAAATGCTATAACTTGATCAACGTAGCTTTCGTCTCTACTTTTTAATTACGCAGCTAATCCAAATAAAATATGTCTAACTCAATAAAATTGCGTGCTGAAGCTCTGAAATGGATATTTCACATTTGATAAACTGGATTAAAATCATAAGACTTTTAACTATCGCGTTGCATTGCATTAAAACTATTTTAACGGGACCTAACACGATTAATTTTTGTAAGTAAGTACAGTTCGCTTGTGACCACGGCCGCAGCATCGCGGCCGAAACGTCAAGCAGTAAGTAGATATGTACTTACTTACAAAAATTAATTGTGTTAGGTCCCGTTAAAATAGTTTGGATTAAAATCGTATCTACAGCTTTCTATTATTATTTTACTTAATTTTTAGCGTCGCGTAGCTACAAATAAACGTGATAACCGTTTGGCAGGATTTGGTAATACATAATTTGATAGGATTACTCCCTTATTTTTTGTTTATTTAGAACGACATCAAACAATGAAACCTTTTTTTTTTTAAATCTTTATTATAAAAGGACTTTGGTCTCCAGTGTGACCATGTCAGTCCTACAATGAAACCTCATTGAGCTAAATCTCTACCCAAAAACATGTGTACACACAATCAGTGAACCTACACGACATTGCTTACTTATCTAAATACATAACACGTAACTATCCACGTTAAACTTGCATTCCAAAATAACATAATTATACATAGTTTTACCGCGCTAAGTCCAGCTGAATCGTGAAGACAGACTAAGCCGAGTTATAAAAATAAAAGATTATGAGACGCCCGCCGCCGTCCCGCTAACAACATATCAAAGTAACACTTAACACTTTGCTCATTACTTCATTCTGAATGCTCATTCCACCTAATGCGATTAAGGCCATTAAAACTGAATGAAATACCTTTTATCTTCTGAAGGATAGTGGGTGATAAAATTGGTTTATATAGACACTTACGGTCACAATATATTGAAAATATTACAATAATTATGCTAAATGCTACTTTTTATATTCAAATGCCGACGTGGGGAACTGAAAAAGAGGCGATAATAGACCTGATAGCTGGATCGGCCGATAATCCTCTGTAAATTACTGGCTTTAACTTCTTGACTTTTCCCTGCGGCTTATGCTTGTCTATGGACCATTTCGTATTCTATTTTTAAAACTTTGAAAGCATTTGCATTTTTGGTGTGTTGTTTTTTAATTAACTTCAGTTTTTAAATATTAAACACATTTGAAATGACCATAATACATGTTGTTCTCTTTGAGTTCTTTTTACACTCTTGCAGGTCTAATGCGCGTATAACTAAATATCTGCAAAATTATTATCAGTGTTACGTACGTAAGAACCTATTCGGCCGTTAATTGTAATGAATATTGTTCTTATTGACCTACATTCTACTACAATGTTCGTAGATGTAGCAATCAGTTAATTACACAAAACGATATACTGATTGATAATAGTTTGAATTAGTTACGATAGTTGTCTGTCATACATAAGTCGGACGGTTAAAAATAATTTTATCTGCTATTTTGACTAACTGTTGTATTGGTTTTGTGCACTCACTGGCGTTTAATGGATGTCTTGCACGTTCTAGTTGTTCTTTGCACTTATAGGAAGGGATTCATGAGTTAAACTTAACAAGGTAACTTAAACCCGTCAATGTGAAAAATAAAAAGCTTAATTTAAGGTTAATCTATATTTCAACGTCTATATTTCCATTAATATGATCTTGACGAAGGGGAAAAGCTTGAAACGAAAAAGAAGGAAAAAGTAAAAAAGCTCATTATAAGGTTATATTCGCCTATATTCGTCTATATTCGCATTAATATAATCTTGACGTACAGAAGTGGTGGAACCTACATAGGGATAACTAAATAAGTAAGCTGCTATCACGTAACCGAGTAATCGGCGGCCAGCGCCTGTTGGTGCCGATCTCACCCACATCTCACCCGTACGCGTTTATACATACAAATGGCGGTGCTGCGACGATATTATATCCCTGTAGAGGTATCATTACTAGAGACGCCTCCGCAATTTTATGCGCACTCATTTACGGCCGCAAGCTCTACAATCGGTTGGATCACTTAGGCGAAGGCTACACGTAAAGTATGTATCGTGATCTATATCACGATCTGGACTGACATATCGTGGAGGATCACGGTCATACCCTAGACGTTCAATATTTATCAGGTCAGTATTGTGGCTTCCTTTGTGCGGTGCGGACCGTGTGGACGCTACCATGGAACAACAAGAAAAGTTAAAGCCTGTAGGTATAGCTATTATTTTAGAAATATCGATAAAGAAAATAGTAAAAATAAAGCGATGGATGAAAAATTATTTTCTATAGTTGGACCGTAGACTATTAATTTTTTTTATAATTGAAATTTTTGGATTCTCGCTGATAGAATATATATATAGGATAAAATGTTTACTAGAAAAAAACAACCAGTCCCAGAAAAGCTCGAATGGGATTCGAACTTATGACCTTTGGAATGCCGGTACACTGCTCTAACCGCTAAGCTACCGAGCGAGACCCCTTAGCTTACCCTATTATTTTTTTGCCTGACATCGTTAATACTTGCATTTTTTTATTTATTTTATATTTGCCAAGTAACTTGCTTAGGGGCTTCGTTTTTTTTTGTAATAAGTAGATGAACTATCCCACAGTTCGGGCAGTATTTCCAGGTTGAGAAAAAATTCTTTCAGGTATTTTATGGTCATTTGTAGAAGGTTCTAGAAGCGCGGTTAACGGTGGCGCATCGTCGGCCCCGCATGGCACATGGTCACCCATCGCTGCCGCGGAGCGTACTGAAGTGATAAATATTGACCGCGCGTCTACATGTTCAATATTATCACGATTCATGGATTGACAATCCGTAATTCGGAAATCTAGAAATCCTGTGATCCGTATCGCGATCCGTCAATACTTCAGTCTACACGCTCAATAAATATCACGATATGGAATAAACAGCCGTGGATCACAATATTTATTGAACGTGTAGCCTTCGCCTTACAATCGCCGCAATAACTTGCTTCGCGGTGTCGTCTCTAGTTATAGTACCTCAATGTATATCGCCATAAAGCTCGGCGAATCCCGACGTCTGTGGCTTTAATATCACATATGGAAATGATATACGAATAGGTCTTTAGCTTTCCACACTATGAGCTTTTTGACGCTATGCAGCATTAAATATTATATATATTTTTATTACACGAAATAATCTAATAGTAAGTAGATATTAGTGAGTGATAATAAATGAACGTTTAATGGTATCCACTAAAGATGTGTTACTTTACTAAGATCGAGAAGAATGAGTCTCCTGGACTACCCGAAACCAGAAGATTTTAGGCTCTTCGCCCTCAGAGACATTGCCAAACTTATGGCACTCGCTTTCACTAAGAAAACAGAGTGATAGGACGGGTTTGCACAAAAGATCCTAATGGGTCGACGTGCTGCTGCGAGAGGGAGACCTCTGCAGGCCGCACTAAGATAAGATAAGGTAACATTACACATTAACAGACACGTTGCACTTGCACAGTTTGGTTTCATTTGCCAACACTCATGCACATTCACGACACACATTAACGGTTAATGATCATCAATTTACGTTAATATTCGCAAAACACAAATTTTAAAAAACAAAACAGAACTGCCAACATTTTTTTTTAAATTTATATAATATTAGGGACTTTTACCACAGGTTATGTCAGTCCCATCGTAACATAATAAACTGCCAACATGACACTTTACTTTCTCACCAACCTTCTTTATATGTTCAGTTTCGATCTTGTCATACACAAAGAGGTTCTATAAAAAGGTTTTTCGTCAGCTATGGGTGCTTGCATCGTACATAACATTACATAACCGTAGTGCCGTACGAAATACGTAAAAATAAACAAACAAATGACACGTGACGTATCTGCATTTAGCCCGGAACTATTGACATTAGTGTTGCCTATCGTTAGTACAATATCGATTTATCGATAGTTTACAGATACTACCAATTGAATTGCCCAATACTATTGGTAGTATCTGTAGCGTTTGATGAGTTTACTATTAGTAATGACAATACTTCTATAGGTATTTTTGGTTGTTTTACGATCAAAAAAGTATTTCAAATCTACCAGTTATGACCAAAAACAATTGATACTATCGATTGTATCAATAGTTAAGTGCTTTCCAATATTGTAAGTAATTATTCCGCGTTACCGTCAATACTATTAAACGTTAAACAAGCGATATCTATAGTATTGCCCATAAAGATTTACCGGTAGACCTATCAGCATATCGCTATCGATATCCCGAATAGTTTTGGCCAACTGTCGATAGCAAAACCATCGATGGTTGTCAGACACTATTTTCTATGTGGAAGAGGCCGGTGGACGCGCGCCAACTCCGTCCGCCTGGGACACGGCGACACACAAATCGTTATTTAAACAAATCAATTGTACTGTACCTACTCTTCGTTGTCGCTGACCGACTGCACCGTTACCGAGAGAGGCTACATTTACCAACGAGTTAAATTGTAGTTTATATACCTATTAACATAGGTAGGTACTTACTAATTTTCTTTAACTTATTTTTTTATTGTACAAAGCCGTCAAACGAGCCCGTCTGAAAGCCTGAACGCCTGATTGAAAGCTATCACCACCGTGCTTAGACGCGCGTCACCGAGCACCGAGGGCATTACGTGCGCGTTGTCGACCCGATCTTTACTTCTTATGCTTGTTATGCCCTGTAATTACACTTAGTGAATGCAATCTTGCGAGATTCAGGCTCAGGCGATATTTCACGAGTTTATAAATAACAATACCGCGAGATCTCGCCAATTTCGGGATCTCGCGAGACTGGTAGTTTTGTGTGTTTATTCTTTAAAATAATCACAATATTTGAACAAATTAATTTATTTTTCCGAATTTTTTCATAAAACTTTTATGTCAGTTTGACGTATTTAACTATCTTTTTTATAATGAACTTTTAAGTAAGAAGTAAACTTTGACGTACCTAATCAAATAAGGAATGAAAGAAACAACCAGTCTTCTCTTCTATTAACAAACAAAAGTCTTTTAATAATAAAACAGTTTTTTTTATCAAAACGACAAGAAGTGAAAAACTAAAATGAAACTCATTTAACATTAACTAAGTTAAGTTGACTATTAATCTGAGATAATATTACTAATTAAAGAAAACTGCTACTCAGAGATCTATTAAAAATAAGATATTAATTTACAAATTATACCAATCAATTGAAAGGCTTGGCTTGTCCTGTTTACATCACACACCATTATTACGAATTATTTTGAAAGTAGCTTCTGAAGCACAAATTGTCTAAAGAATCGTCTGTTATATAAACGGCTTCTTATTTTGCTGGCCAGATAACCAGCCGCCCTTTCGAATTCAACGCTAGTTGGAACCACAGATCTCAGGCAGTCATCCACGAACTCTAAAAGTTCGCCTTTTGACCCCCCGGACTCATATAAATTCATTACCTTTTTGATTAATAGCTCGAGTGCAATCTCGTTAAACTCGCGATCTCACCTGTTTTTTGGCCGACATAAATCTCGCTAAAAAGGCCGAGATCTCGCGTGAACGAGATTGCATTCCCTAATTACACTGTTCTTCTGTTTTGTATTCATACCGTAATATAAATCAATGCAGTCTGGCGGTTGACGTAGTTATTAGGGTGGTTACCATCCAATCATCATTCAATCACATCAAAATGATGAATAATGATAATAATGAATTAAACACTTACTGCTACTGTTTTTATCCGAGGCGAGTATTCCTCATTTAATAGAAAAACAATGTATACACTCCGCCCACGCAACGTTATAATCAATGTTAAAATTTATTACACGTGCCTTTTAGAGTATTTAATTGTCGCTGGAACCTTTCCTAAGCTATAGATCCCCGCCGCGCCCCATCATTCAGAGATACAATCTGCGCAATATCATACGTGCCGTTGACAGATGTTCCGTATCAATTTTTGTTATTTATTCCTGGTTGTGTAACAGCCATTGATTTATTGCGAATACGTGTGTTTTATTATGCGGCAGTGCAACCATCTATAGTTGTTCCCTTCTGTGTCAATAAATTATAATATGAAAGTTTGACGCAATTCGTTTAGCTATAGCTTTTAAATTGATGCGGCTAGAAGTGTTTTGCTCTGTTAAAATAATGAATTTTGAATATTACATACTAAATATTTACCTTACACTGTCTGCACAAAAGTATTTCGTTCCCTATATGTGAACGAAGTTCTTCCCACTGTACTATGGGGAGATTGATGGACCATACTCTACCAAGCAGGGTTGTTGGGTTTTAAAGACTGCCGATGAATGACAACAACCGGTACCAACGGCCTAGTGCCTACTGCCTGTCGAACCACGAATTAGTTCGTCATATTTTTGATTGCTCACCTCACGGCCACCCATTCGCTGACCCATCATTGTGGAAGTTGCTTATCTTGCACGATCACAAACCGCACGCGCTGCACTATAGAGCTCTTCAATCAAATAGTATCAGACAATAGAACGTGATGTGATATTGTAATGTCTCTGTACAACACAGTCTCATAAGCGCTCGCATTACTTACGTAATGTTTATTATTGAATTTATTCATTGAACGCGGCTCGATGACAGCCGATTTGAAAACAATGAGTCCACTCATTTGTCGACACATTGTGAGCGATTAGTGGGGGACGTGACGCCAACCCACGCGTGCGATCGATCATGCCGCATCATGGGACAATGAGAGGTGACAACGAGAAAACTGACTAAAGTAAAGTAAACAGTGAACGATTAGAATAGTTATAACCTAAAAAGTAAACCTATAAACGGAACCGCTATGCTGAACAAAGGTATCCATTATTAGAATGAAATTAAGGGCGAGATCCACCCATGAAATTGAACAACTTTCCCCAAGAAACCTACGTGCAAATTTGACAAAAAAAATTTCGACCTTCCATACAATACTGTCCGATCAGCTGACGACAATAGTATTGGAGGTCGAAATTTTTTTGTCATTTTTGCACATAGGTTTCTTGGGGAAAGTTGTTTAGTTTCATGGGTGGAACTCACTCTTCATTTCATTAAAACGTGAGGGTGTATACTCGCTACAATGATGGGCATTGGTTTAGTTACCACGATACTTGTTCTGTGCACTTAATACGTGGCTCAGTTGCGGGATTATTATACTATACTTATTACCGAACACCATGTATACATCGAAAAATCCGAAACACACTTTGTCCGACGTGGGAATTGAAGTTTCGTAAGAATCTTTGAAACATTTATGCTAAGCTTGTGTTGCAACTGCAACTTGCGACGTGCGGTGTACAGTCCTTCTGTCAAAGGCTACAGCAGCGGCAGC
The DNA here is from genome assembly GCA_963921215.1 of Scoparia ambigualis. Classification (NCBI taxonomy): domain Eukaryota; kingdom Metazoa; phylum Arthropoda; class Insecta; order Lepidoptera; family Crambidae; genus Scoparia; species Scoparia ambigualis. The sequence goes on from OY992503.1 coordinate 11,137,642, forward strand.
GTCGCAGCGTCCCGCCCAACATTCTTGCGCTGACCTTTGACGCAAGGAGTTGCCCTCCTCAGAGCTATACGCGCGACCGCATGCACTCCTAGATTCCGCTTTCTTAAAAACGTCTTGAACCGTGTCTTTCGGACATTTTCCCTACCTAGTTCAAATATCAAAATCAAACCGTTGAAACGCGTTTGGTCATTTACAAATGCGTTTTTGGTAGCAGAATCCCAGGACATAGAAGAGGTTTGTTTGCGGTAAGGCACGCCATTTCTCTGGCTAATGCGTTTTTTTGAACTCATGATGTATTTTCCGTAAGCATTAGAATGTTTAATTAGAATTGGAAAAATATATTATATAGGTACTAGCGGTAGCGACCCGCCAGCGACTTCGTCTGCGTGAACTCCTAGTATGCCGTGACAAATATCCAAAAATTTTATTTTTGTAAAACCTATTTCTGGCAATTACGAACACAACAAATTGCGGGTACAAACATTTCTGCAATTGATTTTTAATAATATAGATTTTTTAAACCAATAAGCATACTTACTTTGAAGTTTGTATGGCCCACCGCAATTTATAAGCCCTCATAAGCCGTCCAAAATAGAAGCAATGCCGCAAACCGCATGACGGTCAACACGAAGAAATGTTTCCTAGTAAATACTCGCGACTCGCACTCATGACGTATTGACGTATCCCAACGATTTGCGGCCCCCGCATTTACTGTAGTCACATACCTACATACAATGTGTATTGGTTGTTGACGATTGTGCGATTTGTGGGTGGTTTTGACTGTCGAGACGCGACGGGGCGCGGCGGACGCAAACACAACTCGTCGTTCGTATCTACACTACCGTTGTATGGATATTGATTGGCCACACTTACTGGCGGTCGCAGCGTGGAGATAGCACAATCGTACTGGCTGACGCTGCAGTAAATTGTTCCTGTAAATACTGCAAATCGTTACAAGTCTTTCTTGTAAAGATTTGCAGTGCCGTTGCAAAGGTAGAGCGTCATCTGCACAAGTCTACCTACACGGAAGAGATTGGACCATAATCGTACACGCTGGCTTAGGGTTTGGTGGGTTTTAATGACTGCCATCTTACGAAACTTACGATTCATTTTACGATTACGAGCGCGCTTCGGCGGGCACTGATTCGGCGTCAAGACCTAAAGCAAATAGTCTCCTGCGCGAGTTGGTTTACTGGCGCAGGGACGTCTGGCACTTCTTGCATAACCTAACGGTTGGTCTCGAGGTGCCAGTACAAATAAAACTTAGTGAATAAGAAGAGGGGATGCCATCTTACGATAAAAACGGTTCCAAAGGCATATAGGTAAGAAGGAGTTCGCGGGTTGCTGGGTACAGCTGCTATAATAAATCGTAGAAATAAAAGCTACTATTTTACTTATGGATAAATAATTAACGTAGACGTTGATGTAGACTAACGTAGACGCGAGAGAGCTTCGGCAGAGAAATCAATGTTGCCATGATTGCCGTAAACTTTTGCTCACATGAGACGCGCAGGCGTCTATAATTTCATCGGCTTCAATTACTATAAATTTTTGTAGCTCATTTTATCAAAACATAGTTCCTGTTGTCATCAGTAGATGTAAAGGATAGTCTAGGCTAGGCCACTCCATCATTCAGTACTTGTAGTTAGATCTAGTATGGTCTCACTCACCTGACTGCGCAGTGCAATTATTTACCTGTTGTAGAAGCCTGATACGATCGCATTGACTGATGTCTCGCCGAAAGATTTCAGATAGCCTTTACGTAGTGCGCTTGTACGCTAGTGCGAGTGTTACAGAATGACTACATAAGTATTCCACTCATGTGTGTATATACTGTTATTGTAATAAAAATGAGAAGGGGAAGACAACCAGATCGGAGTGGTTCTCGTGAAAGGCCAGGTCAAGAGAATCCTAATCTAAGAAGAATATTATAATTTAATGAAGCAAAAGAAGTGGAAAGATGTAAACTATGCCTACCCCTTTTAAGAAAGCGCATTATGTGTATTAGAAATATTTTAGATTTTTGGCAGTGATATTAAATGACAAGCGCATGATATACACTGAAGACTACAATGTTAGCCTAGATTTCAACATTGAATTCTCGGATTGATAGCATATCGTGCCATAAAAATACCTGGCACGGCGCGCGGCGTGCAGCTCCGCCTGCCAACCCTAGATCCGTCTTGAGGCATCGACGCGGCTCCATTTTATATTATTTTTTTTACATTCCGCAGCCGAACTCGCGGGCGACGCTAGTTTATTTATAAAATAACGACGTCGCAACAAAGCGGCATTCCATTGTGCCGCCAAGATCGGGGCTGGTGTAATAACCGGTAATAATTCACGTTTTATCACGGAAACATAATGTAGTGTCCGCGGAATATGGTCCACCCGTGCGCCGCCCGCCGCCGCCCGTGGGTTGGTTTCGTGAGCTTTGCCCAATGACTTTGCCCCATTTGTGGCGTTGACATGCGAATTACCGTAGGCCGAGCTCCTTGTTGTGTGTGACTGGTAACGTGCTTTGTCATAATGACGATGTGTTCCGGATTCGTCGCATTCCTGATTCTTCGTATTTCATATTCGACGTTTCCCAGATTCGTCGTAATACGTACAGTCGAGTAGGCACATTAATATAAAATCCAACGAATCTTTTCACAAAGTTCTTAAAAACGTTTAAAACACATAGATACATATATTTTGTTATGGTTTAGTAATTATTACATATTCTTAAACCTTGACTGTACAATCTTAAGAAAATAATTCTTACAAATTATATTGAGTGCCTTTTCAGACTTTGTGAATTATGTAATTAATGAATCTCATTCTAAACCGCGTAAGTACTATCGCGGACTCCGTCGCTTTACCAGTCTAAAGGTCAAAATCCCTTGCACACCGCGTCGTCTATTTGGTACGGGCACGCACCCGGGCGGGCGGTGCGCTTCATCTGAAAGTTTCTTCAAAGTGGTAAAGCGACGGTGACCCTTACCGTACGTAAAGTCAAATAAAAAATCTGTACAATACATGGTGTTTGGTAATAGGTATATAGGGTGCTATTAAATCAATGGCGTATATTTAAAGTACAGGTAGTTTACGCCAAAATAAAAATATTTTCCCCATTATACAGTAGTGTTTTGTCATTGGTTTAGATTTTAATTTTTCAAACAAAATAATTTATTATTTAATTGGCAAAAACTGCACCACGATTGATGACATCACTCACACTTGCGATTGTATTGTGGAAGTCGTCGCAGTCGTCAGTGTGAATGCAACGACTTCCACAATGCAGTCGCATGTGTGAGTGCATCTACAGTATGATGCAGTTTTTGCCAATTAAATATTAATTTTGTTTGAAAAATTAAAATCTAAACCAATGACAAAATACTAATGTTTATTGTGGAAAATATTTTTATTTTGGCGTTAACTACCTGTACCTACATTAAATATACGCCATTGATTTAATAGCACCTTAAATATCCCGCAACTTTGGAGCAACTATGATATTTAGAAAACAATTAATGTCGCTGTTTTGTACAGTCAGCATCAAAAGTAGCTTAGCATATGACATTTTCAAATTATTGTTACGGTTGAAATGATCAGAATTGTCTGATAAAGCTGTTGAGTCAAAAGTACATGACCGTCACTATAGGTAATTACAGAGAAGTTATAATTATGAACACAAAAAATGTCACATAATTCTGAAATGTTAAATGATGAGTATGTAAAGACACACACGTGACTATTACTTTTGCCACCTTGTTTTTGTTCAGTTACTTTTGATACTGACTGTATGACCCATTTGAGGGACGATATGACCCTATTACCTAACACTCTGTATGTGGGTCCACTGCTGCTGGGCAAGTCATCGCTACAGTTACGGTTTAGTTTCGTTTCAGCACATTCCCATTTCGGCACCCATGAATTTATTTTTTTTATTTTTTTTAATGGTTTGTCAACAATTGTTACAATCAATTCTTACTTTCTAAAAATACATAAATGATGATCTAATTGTACAATCTATTATAGACAAACACAACATGCACTTATTTTAATCATTGTAAAAAACTCGATTCAATGAAGGAGATACAGTCACCGACAAAAAAGAACGAGTGCTGTTTGTATCCATATTTTGAATAAAAATGCTAAGTTTACTGGTAAAATACACTGAAATATTAAAATGATTGTCAGTGGGAACCGAACGGGACTGCACTTTAGAAGCGGCATCCCAAGGGTGCCGAAATGGGAAGGTGCCGAAACGAAACTAAACCACAGTTACATGGGTTGCAGAGTTAGAGTGGATTCGACCAAACTGGAAAAAGATATATCTTAAACGCTGAATTTGTATAGACTAATCTCGGAGTAAGTCTTATTCCAGTATGGTCGCATCCACCCTTAGTAGTAAAGTACACACACACAGTCCGTCAGTGTTTCATTGAAACATTTAACAAAAGTAGGTACAAAATGGATAAATGAAACGCTAAGATATTAATCTAATCTTCTAATTATAGAGATGATGTAAATGGATATTCCAATTGTGTCATTTTAAATCCATTTTAAAATTTACACCTCCGGCTGACTCATCGACAAGTAAAAAAACTTTGTGCGAGCTTTTTGCAAAGACGGACGGTTAATGAACTGTCACGCTTGGCTTATTTTTGGTAAAACGTATCAACTTTTTATTGCTCTGATACAAATTGTTCAAGGAGCAGGAATATATTTTAATTGAGACATCTTTTTACGAAATGAAACCTATTTTTTTAACCTTTTTACTGTTATGTCAATTCAATAGTCAAAGTGTGCATTTTTGACAAGCACTATTTTAAACCCTTGCTGGTGAAAACAATAGAAGTACCATCTTAACCTGAAGTTGGATAGACAGTTGACTGGTAATTGGAAGAAAAACCAGGTAAGAACAATTTTCTTTCAACATAAATACTAGGGACAGATCAAATAGGGCTTTTTTTATCTACAAGAAGCGGTCAATAGCGTCTAAACAATTAAATGTTTAACCGCGTTTTTGACTTTTGAATTGATTTGTGCCTTGAATGTAACTAATATTTTGTAACTTAATTTACGTTTAGTTATACTACTTTTAGGTTTAAGCGGTTAAAACACCGTGTTATAAGGCTATGTAGATGGCTTCGTAGATATATTTGATACATTTTTGCCAATTGCAATCAGTTTAATGTTGCCACCGACCAACTCTTGCTGTCTCACTCACCAAATGAATAGTGCGGCACCCGCATCGGCAACATTGCGAATCATGTCTAGACAAGAACGAACGGTGGCAAGTTTTTAGGCTGGCCGATGACCGCAGAGAACGAGAAGATTTGAGTGTCGTGAGTCAGCGGGTCACGGTGACTCAACACGCGACCACTGAACTATCGACAATTCGGCACTCCCCATCAGTATCCCGCCAAGATATTTGGATAAAGATACAATAAATACTCGTTTGAACCAACCGTTTTGATTGTTCAGGTTGGCTTGGGAAATTATAGTTTGTATCGTTTAGTGGAACCTGTTTGGTGTTCGCTATCGACGAAAGCTTTGGTTGTTTGCTAACTGATTTATTGGTGTTCGTTTAGTGTGGATGGCAATGCAAATAAACTGCTTGAACGATTTAATTTATTGAATAGGTACTCCTAATGTTTAATATTTGATTAAAGTCCATTAAAATATTTGTACAGAGTTTTCTATGTACTTATAGAAACTTGAATAGAAGATATATAGATAGATAGAAACTTAAAATGCATTACGTTACGAACCTTGCTATTCACATAATGTTCCTACGCTTTCTGCGTTTCTTTTTTCTTCACAACATTACTTTTACACTGCACAATCGTGGTGGTCTTTTAAAACGGAATATTTTATTTTACAAAATCCCAATTCCCGAATAGTCGAGAGAATTAGGTTTGCACCGCTGCTGGTATTAAGACCTTTTCTGTGATGTCTGCTATTTATTCAAATGATCGGTCTCTCCCGTTTCGCCACTCTGACTCCCAGGCCTGCGGCGCATAAAGGCGCTCCTTCACCGAGAGCATTCCGCCAGTAATGTAACAATGATTGCATTTTAGCATTATATTATAATACGTACTGTACATTATTATACTGAGCTGCATGGTGGCGATGGCGGCTCTTTATTAAAAGTAAAGTAAATACCACCTTCCCTTTCTTTCCCTTGGGAAGAGATGGGTTGGTACTGGTGGTAATGAGAACTGTCGTGAAAGGCGATTTTCTGACTTACAGACTGCGTGAACATCTAACAGCATAGGACGGCGATGGGCTCACCTGGTTATTGGTTGCAGTGAACTGCTTTTACGGTCCTCATTGCCTAGTCTCTGTCTCAACCTTCGGGTATAATAGTCGCCTGCAGTCGAATCAGTTGTCCTTACAATGTCAGATGAAGCAGTCGTGGTGCTGAGCGCGGCAATGTTAATTAGATTATGATAATGTATGTTACAAATTATATCATTACAAGTTGCGCACGGTGCAAATGCTCGGCTCTCGTAAGTAACTGATGTATTAATGCTTGAATCTGAACTGTAACGTTACAGGCGAATGTTCCCGGTGAGACAACGCCTTAATGCCATTTACGAGCGCACAAGCTAACTGGCTTATTTTATGATTGGTTTTATGCTAATATTTTGCGTGTAGAATAACCTCGTAAAAGTGTCGTTGGGAATCTTTGCGGTTGGCACGCAAAGGTGGGAAGGGAGGGAAGGCTCATTCGGATTTGTCGGGATCTTAAAAAGTTGTAGGTTAGACGACCTCCTTGGTCGAGTGGTTTGTACACCAGTTTTCATGGTTTCGCCATCTCTGAGGTTCGATCCCCGGTATGGTCAATTTAGAAATTATTGTTTAAAATTTTACTTAAGTATATTTAAGCGTTAATAAAACGCTAAAATATAAAACATTAATCAATAAACGCAGCTTCATCTTAACCGAATGTTCAAATATTTGTAAAAATATTTCTTTCGGATCTCAGAGGTGAAAACTTCTAAGATTTGATGAAGCAATGTTGACTAAAAACATAAGCATCAAGCACTGACAAATTTCGACGGTTGAAAGCCAGACCTCGGTAGCCAAGTGGTTAAGGCAGCCGCCCGGAATGCGGAAGGTGCGTGGTTCGATTCCCGCCTGAGGTTGTCGTCTTTTTTCAGTGTTTAAAATTTTACTTAAGTATATTTAAGCGTTAATAAAACGCTAAAATATAAAACATTAATTAGAAATTATTGTTTTTCTAAATTGTCTCGGGTCTGGGTGTTTTCTATGTATAATAAGTAGGTATGTGTTTAATTATTTTAAGTATATATGTTTATCCGTTGTCTAGTAAACATTTAACGAGTTTCATAATGAAGCTTCTCTTGGGCTACATAATTAGTGTGAGTGTAGGAAAGTTAAAGTTTAGTAAGTTGTAGGTCAAAGAGATGTTTTGCTTACCGTTGTAATATCTTATTCACATTCATTTAGTCGCTATAAATTGGTCATTGGGAGCAGTGTGCGTAGCGGTTCACAAGAAAGAATGCTACCAACCCCTCTCGTAAAAGGCGACTAACGGACTAAAGACTGCATAAACATCAAACAGCATAAAGCGGCGATAGGCTGAGCACATGTGCAGTTGTATTTTGATGAGACGTGGACTATGGCAGTGGACTGCTTCTGCGGTTCTCATTGCTTAGTCTCTGAGTCTCCTATGGGGATAATAGTCGAGAATTTATGAATGTAAATTGGTAACATAGGTTAATAATGTAACAGTTAAAGTTTGTGTTGTATGTTGTTTTGATGTAGACAAATAAGATTTTACCTCGGCGGCGGCGGTGGCCTCAGATGTTCGTTCCCATAAAGCTAGTAATTTGCGAAGCTCCCAAGTAGTTAGTGTCACATTATTTTATTCAGATTACCAACTGTGTTGGCGGCTGTTGTTGCATAGACTTTAGTTAGAGTTAAATAGACGCTTATATCACTTTTCATTCAGAACAATAATGCTTTATTGTTCTGAGACTTTTCACGAGGGAACTTTTTAATTTATTGGGGTCAAAAGAAATCTGAATTGTTTATGGTGTCACAAAGATTTCTTGCTCAGAAATGGTTGGAGAGACCGGGAGTGCATTGAGTGACTTTTTATCCTAGTATTATTTGACGGAGGCTGTTAACGTCGAAACAAAGGTTCTATGTCGGAAATCATGGAGAGTACACTTGCCTTCCATTTTAAAAATATAAATTACAACTTTTCTTAATTTATAAATATGTATAGGTATACGCAAAATGAATTAAAGTTATAACTGACTTTGCTTATTAATCTAAATCCAAAATTTAATTTAGAAACTAATTCTGAATCGATTTCATCTTTTCGGCACCCAAATGGCATAAAAGAATAAAAGGGTTGTCTGACTAAGTTTGCACTAATTATGGCGGTATTTTATTTGGCCACAATCTTAATTAAGTTAGGCTGGAACTGTTATTTGAATAAGTTGTTTCCTTTTATCAGGAGCATTATCAAACCTTTACTGCTGCTAGGGTTAATGGCGCTTGCTTTATTGCTTATATTTTGATTATTTAGATGTTTTGTTGCAGGTATTGTTTAGTTAGTTAGATATAAGTATGTATAATACATTGAATTATTAATTTTATTTTTATTTTATGATACTATATGTACTCACACAAAGACCGTGTGTACAGAATTCAAATAAAGATTCTGTCTATCTTTCTATCTCTATACAAGAAAATAATTCAGACTATGTAAGATTTACATACATCTTCAAGATATGTTTTAGCCGCTCACATCAGACAGCCCCTAGTGTTGTATATAACGATGTAGGTATATACTTCTTGGCTGGAAAGTGAAGAGTCATGTTTGCAGTTTTGTTTTATTTGCAAAAATGTGTGTTCTGCCGGAATATTAATGTGAAACAATGGTAGATTATGACCCGTTAAAAGGGTTCGCGAACGTGCGTTATATTTCAAATTGACTCCAATGGTTCTATAAAGGACTTCCAAAGGACATCTAAGAGTAAAATGGTAACCCTTTACCAAAATTCAAGTTAAAATTCAATTCATTTTCATTTAAAATGAAACATTTCTATCAACACACAATAACATCTAAAATAATATTTTACAATATTTTCTTAACTTGACATGATTAAATGTTCAAACCATCCAAGAGAATTTTCATTTCATTAGTCTTTAAAAATGTTTTCTATTTATTTTCATTTCATTTCATAGGAGATTTTGTATAACAGGGTAAGCGGTAGCCCTGCCCGAGGTGTCTGCTAAGGGCTCTGAAGGGCGCTGAAGGGCGCGCGCCAGGTCAAGAGGCTGACGACCTTCGCCGCGATCGGCGCCGTTATCAGCGGATCTTTGCATTGATACATTATCGTGCGGTCGCTTTAAATAAAACCGTGTTTAACGTGTGAATTGCTCTGATGGCTTTCCAAATTTGAAACATTGTATTTTTTTTAAATTTCTTTTTGGACTTTGTTTCTTTAAACAGTTCTTTTTTAATTTTGAATACGCTGGTTTTCCGTAGGTGCAAAGTACAGCTTTCTTTTTGCTACCTACGTTTTTGACACACTTCTTTTACTTCATCATCATTACTAATATCGCGATAACTAAATGAAAGAGGTTCCCATCCAGTCAACAATTTATTAGCTAATTATATACCCACTTACTAATATTATAAACGCGAAAGTTTGTAAGTATGAATGGATTTTTGTTACTCTTTCACGTAAAAACTACTGAATGGATTTGGATGAAATTCGGCATACAGATAGGAGGATAGGATAGGATAGGATAGGAGGTGTATAACCTGGATTAACACATAGGATCCTTTTTATTTCGATATTCCCACGGGAATAGGAACCACGCGGGTGAAACCGTGAGCGGCCGCTAGTACATAATAAACACAAAGAAAGAAGGCTGCGTTAAAATATAACACCAACCAAAAAGATGAAGCATGAACCCGTCCTAACTCGTCCGACTCAACCAAATGGAATTTTATGTAAATTGGATACACCATTTATTGCTTTTTCGTTTATTTCGCATTCTTTTCGGCCACCGTGTGAACATGTAGCAACTAATGGATCGGTGCAGGTCCACCGGCTCGGTGGGGCGCCACCAGTGCTCCAATTAAAATATTACCGAGTGACAGCATGATATACCTACATACTCTTGTTTATAGGTGTTGATTAGAGATAAGTAAAAAGAGTTCACATTGTTGTTTATCCAAACTATATTGTTCTTAGGGCTGGTTTTTCAATGGTTAGATAAAACTTAATTTTGGTGGTTAAAGTATTAAACAATACAACCATTTTGAATATATTCTCATATCATGCATGTCTTTTCATTTTTTACAAGTGACATTTTAATATCTACTTAATCAGATGGATAACTTTTATCCGAGAATTGTATAAGCGGACCAATAACACGTACGGAAAGTGATTAAGTTTTGGACATTGATTAGATAAGACAGAGGATAGCTCGATGGTGGGCTGCGGATTTCAATTTCGGGGTACGGTGTAGCAAGTTAAGCAACTATCGCAATGATGGGTTTTCAAATGAGTGGACAAATTAAAATATCTAGAGCTTCGCTAGCGTGCAGTCCTTCGGAAGGCACCGTCGGCGACGCACGACGGCGACGATCGGTCCAGGTTGTAGCTGTCAAATGCCCGCCCTTACCTACCAACCCGCTCGGACCAGTGAGGTGGACCATGGCCTTTTCTCCTCATCAGCATCACATTGCTCATGTGGTAAATCCTGAGCAAGCAAAGGGGCACTATAATGCTGATAATAGTTTGTGATGAGCCAAAAGATATCTTTTATTGTAAAAGTTTAGAGGTAAGAGAAAAAATAAAAAGCTAGGCGAGTAAAAGAACTGTCACAGTATATGTAATACATATAAAATCCAATGAGCACGCAAAAAATGTTCTCTTACGTACCCAACTACTGTTAGAAATGCGTAGAATTTGTTTGACAATGGCGGTGACAAATGACGCACTAAATTAATTAAGCCGACCCACTCACTAGACGTATGTTTCGAAGCGAGCAATATATTTTAAAGCCGCACATTTCGAATTCCAAAGTCCCAAACACACGTGCTGAGCATAAGTAGTTAAAGTTTTTTAAGACAGGTGTGACGAGGTAACTAGCAGGTTGGAAACTTGAGGAGGGAACAGACCCGCTTCATTAGATGTCTTCGCATCTGGACTTCGTTTTCACTTATTATCAGGTGGAGCGAAGTCACTTGTCTAGACTGAAATAAAATAAAAAGTTAATCAAATGTAATGCTTGGTAATAACATTCTGCCCAACATTAGTCTATACTTACTTCAGAAGCCTTCAGAAGGGGAGGATGAACAATACTTTTTCAGGGAAGTTGTAGTATAATGCTTATAGGTACCGCACGGAAATGTAATTAAGTCATGACGCAATTACAAAATAATGTGTAATCGTTAATAGCTTAGTTGCTGACTTAGTTAACCTCTAGTCTGCGAGGTGGCAGAATTTAGCCAGAAATCACTTCATTGTAGAAAACAAAAAACCTTACACTGCTCACAAATTATGTGATTTAAATATTACATTATATTAGATTCAATAAATGGGCTTTGTAATGTCACAACTCACTACATCTTTACTTCAACACACACAACCACCTAATATCATATGGTACCTCTTTCTGCTGCCATGCATTATACTTCGGGTCTCAACCGAAGACGATTACTTATTACATGCAGCAGTACATGAGATGGTGCTATCTTCTTCACACTTTTAGATATATCCTAAAAAAAAATATCTTATTTCCGTTCCCTGCACTGGCAACCCCGCGTCACGAGACATCATTACGTGTTTTTGTGTTATCGGAATCACACGTACTTTCGTAACGAAATTAAATATGTATTTAATAAGATGGGAAAATGTTAAAGTTCGAAGTTGAGAGACAGTGATCATTACGGTATTCTTCGTAAAGTAAAGAAATCATTTTTAATTGAAAAAACGTAGGCGTTTATCATCATCGGTGTCGGTGAATAGTGATAAATGTCGTATCAACGATATTACGACACGCAGGTATTGGAACATAACGCTAATTTACCTGGAAAATTAACTATTAAGGAATGTATCATAGTTGTAAGGAACTAAGATCATTTATCATTAAAATTATCTACCCTCATTTTTATTGGTTTTTCTTGGGTTCTTTAATAATGATTGTAACAAAATTAAAAGCCATTTACAACAAGAAATTCATTAAATACTAAACTACTTACTTAGACACCATTGTAACAGTGTTTAACTTACTAAACGTATGTGTCGAGGATATATAACTGCTCAACAGTGTTGATGCTTTATTTTACTCAATGACATTGAATGTCATTGATTTTACTCCATACAAGCCGTATCGAGGTTACTTACACCAATTAGACAGTGCTGAGGTTCTATTTTACTCCACGCAAGCCGTGTCAAGGTAACTTACTCCTCTTTAACAGAGTTGAGGCTCCACGCATGCCGTGTCGAGGATACTTGCTCCACTTTAACAGTGTTGAGGCTCCACGCTAGCCGTGTCGAGGATACTTACTCCACTTTAAAAGTTTTGAGGCTGCACGCAAGCCGTGTCGAGGATACTTACTTCACTTTAACAGTGTTGAGGCTCCACGCAAACCGTGTCGAGGATACTTACTCCACTTCAACAGTATTGAAGCGCCACGCAAGCCGTGTCAAGGATACTTACTCCACTTTAACAGTGTTGAGGCTCCACGCAAGCCGTTTCGAGGATACTTACTCCACTTTAACAGTGTTGAGGCTATATCTTACTCCAAGCAAGCCGTGTCAAAGATACTCACTCCACTTTAACAGTGTTGAGGCTATATCGATGTTGTCAATTGGTGTCAATTGTCAATTGGTACATCAAGAAAGAAAATTCCAAGGAACCCCTCTGGATTGGAAGCAAAGGAGTCGCCACGCGGTTTTCAGGTCAGACCTCAGCATTATATATACTTATTAATTGTATTAGAATAAGAGTTAGACTTTCTCCGTGACACAGCGGCTACACAAGCCGTGTCGAAGATACTCACTCCACTCTACCAGGGTTGAGTGAGGCTATATTTTATTTCAAGCAAGCCGTTTCGGGAATATGTATTTAGTACATTTTAACAGTGTTGAGGCTTTATTTTATACCACGATAGCCGTTTCATGGTTTCTAACTCCACTTGAACTGTGTTGAGGATTTTCTACTCCACATAAACCGTGAGAGGCCATACCTATTTCACCCTAACAGTTTCACGTTTCCACGTCATCCGTGGAACAAAGCAGAGTCTAAACATTGTTGAGGACGTAAGTTCGATTTCCGCCCGGGGTGGACATGTTTTCAACGTTTCGTTATCTTCGGGTTTACTTATCAATAATGATTTGGTGAAGACATCTTAAACTATGTCATTGATGTTTACAATGACTCAACCAGCAGCGGCAGAAACGAAGCTTGGCCATTCGCGCTGCTTGCAGCGCTAGCGCCTGTGCCCGTGCCAGCTGCGCCACTAAGATCTTCGATCTGTCCCCGTATATGATGGTCAGTTCGACGATAGCCTGCTTTCATTGGACACCCATGGATTCTACAATTTCTCAGAGACGAACCTCATAAAAAATAAAAAGTTACTCATAATAATAATAAACAAAAAAAAAATAAGTACTTACTTACTTACCTACTTCAAAAAAAAGGAAAAAAAAAAAAAATAGTAATAATGTACATAAGCCTCGAAGCTCCAAAACTAAATTAGGAAATTAAAATAATATTAATAATAATAACAATAATAAGCTCTGTTGGAGATAATGTTTAAATTAATGAATACAAGTTTTAAAACTTCACTTTCTGAGCATAATAATATTAAGACCCTTAATGCCTTAACCAAGTTTGATTCGGAAAGAAAACAAAAATCCAACGCTCTGTACAGAGTCCCGGGCTGATGCCCGGGCTGAAGTTGTGATCAACTTCGAGGTTCTTTAAACTATAGGGGGGGCGCCACTGTGCGTAGTAGTATCATCAGCTGTCGAGCTGCGATCAAGCCCACCAGCACCATTCACACCGCCAAGCCAACCAATACATTTAATATAAATTGGATAAAGCAGAAGGTATTGATGTGGTACAGATTAGAATTTACATCCTTGGTATACAATGTGACCCAAACTTGTTGTCCAAGAAAAATGTTCTTCGGCCCTAAATAATATTTGTTATACCTAATTTCCTTTCAAGGCGAGCCATCCACTTCTAGATAGCCTTATCCAGGTGGCGCCAAATTATTAGTTAATCGTTGACCAGACATGGTATACCACGAGCATCTTGAGATATATGTTTACATCTCTTGCAACAAAATCAGTAACATTAAATCTGTACTGTATTTGATAATATCTTGGTAGCTTTATTCGAAAAATAATAACTTGAATCTTTTCAAAGCTGATAGTTATAAAGTTATCATTTCTAACCAAAAAGTCTACTTTACCTGTCATTTAAGGGAAGTAATTTACTTTCCATGAATGACTGTGTTTATCACAGTTTTGTTAAGTGTACACTAACTAAGATTTATTGCTCCAAATCAAAAATACAATTCAACATGCGACACAAATGTCATATTAATTAAACCATATTTCCAGGACTATCCTTAGAATCAGATCATAATCAATGATTTGTCACTTATGATTCTTACACTATATTTTCTATTGTTTCTGCTCAAAAAAGGCACTCTATTAGTTTAATCAAAAATAATATATCATTACAAAATTATATGATTGTGATTGAAATTACCGACTTCATTTAGACTTCAGGACCCGTGTTTAGCAACCGCTCATCAGATTGTCCAATATTTGTAAGAATCCCAGTTATTTGTTGCTGGCTGTGCCAACCTCATAAAAAGGCGGTCACAAACATTTGTTGCAGATAAAAAAAAAAAGAAACGAAAAAAGGATTTTAAGACAGTGGACGATACGGATATTTGTCTGTATTTGGAGCTCACAGTCACGTAGTCGCTCGGCATTTACTGCTCACACTGCTCACAGATCTAGTCTGGAGGTGTTTCGCAGAGTTGTTGTGGGCTGGGCTGAGTCACTTAAATGTATTTGATAATACTGTTGGAGAAATGTTTAGGTACAAATTAGAATGAATTTGTCAATGCAGTATTTACAACAAAATAATAATACTTAATCAAATAAATAAATGAAATTGTTAAAGTCATTGTTTAGAAAACGACCAATGCATCGATAGCCATTAAATGCATCTTTTAAGGTTTAAAGGACGCTTACGCAACTATAAAAAACTACCTACATATTGTAAAGTTTAAATTGACATAATTTTTTATTTTTATTGTGTTAACATTACAATGCTCTGAACATCTGCATGTAATAAGTAATCGTCTTCGGTTGAGACCCGAAGTATAATTAAGAATCAAACGAACTTACCTTGTGAAGTTTGATTCCAATTATGCGAGGGTCTCAACCGAAGACGATTACGTCAACCCATCCCTCCCAACCCAAAAAATAAAATAAAAAATTGTGGTGTAACACAAAATTCTCTGAAATAATGATGTCTCGTGACGCGGGGTTGCCAGTGCAGGGAACGGAAATAAGATATTTCTTTTTAGGATATATCTAAAAGTGTGAAGAAAATAGCACCATCTCATGTACTGCTGCATGTTATAAGTAATCGTCTTCGGTTGAGACCCTCGCATAATTGGAATCAAACTTCACAAGGTAAGTTCGTTTGATTCTTAATTATGCAGCATTGCTGTGGGAGAAAATGGTTGCAGCCCAATCTTCGGATGTATTGTTGTCCATGTGGGAAGGCCTTGCCCAGCAGTGGGACGTTAAGAGGAAACACTACGTGGAAGTGGCATGTAAAATTCTTACACGAAACACAGAAAAACGAAGTTTCGTAGTCCCCTGTTTCCTCCTTCAGAACATGGACCAATTTTTTATGTTTTTTCAGCATCGGGTAAAGAAAAATCTCTTTCTTCTACGTCTGTTTGTTTAATTTCTTTGCATTAAGTCAATTTTTATATTTAACAACCAGGACCCTTCAAAATTTAACGAAATCATTCCGTTTTAAGGCGTCTTCAGAAACATCCTCCGGAACCCTCACTGGTCAGACAAAACACAACAGCACCAAGTGCCATTATTTCACGCCGAATATTCGTGAGAGGGTGGTATTACGCCGGGCGAGCCGGCCCAATGCGTGCTGCAACGCAGCGTGGCTCTACCGCTCAGTCAGTGTCACTCATTTAGCACCACCCAGGGATCACGTGTAGGTAGGGTAAACCTACGGACGCAAGTAATTTTAACCCCTAAAAAGTAATAATAAAAATTGGTAGAGTTCTGAAGGAGGAAACAGGAGACTACGAAACGTCGTTTTTCTATGTTTTGTATAAGAATTTTGCATGACAGTCCCACGTAGTGTTTCTTCTTAAATGTCTCACTGCTGGGCACGGCATAGGATGATGATGGAATGGTGCATACTCGAACATAAATTCGTGGCAAGGCAATTTATTTTTATTTTTACCTATAGATTATTTACGAAATTGAGTTTGTCTGTTTGTTATGCTTTCGCACGTCTTAAATACTAAATCGATCATCATAAAATTTTGCATATACGTTTTAATGAATACAAAAAAAAACATAGAATACTTTTTATTGCGGTAAATACACTCGGCGTCAAAAAAATCGCACCTCTTAGAAAATCACTTTCAAATGTCATTTACTCTTGATATGCACATGCAGTCGCATTAATTATGATTTTATTTACAAGGTTACTTAATTAACTTAATAAAAAACATTACTTTTCATTATCAAATAAAACCTAATGCAACAAATAAAGTGTCACAAAAATTCGATGCAAATTTTGCTACCCGTGAGAGTTGCTAGTTGCGCTTCCTTTGTGGGTATAAAACGGTCAACACGGGTTCAATGTGGGTCATTCGCTATTCAACCGTTGAAGAGGACACACGCACAGATTTTGATGGATACCACAGCTGATAAAGCCGCTCAAGTGGTTGCACTACTGCAATCAGGGGTGCGGCAGTGTGATGTCGCCCGGCAACTGAACCTGAGCCGTTATTCCGTTCGAAGAGTGTACCAGCGCTTCATAGAGACCGGTGGCTATATCCGCAGACACGGTTCGGGTAGACGTCGCTGCACTTCGGAAAGAGACGACCGGTTCGTTGTGTCGAACTCTTTGAGAAATCGTTTCTCCAACGCTGTTG
Source organism: Scoparia ambigualis (assembly GCA_963921215.1). Lineage (NCBI taxonomy): Eukaryota > Metazoa > Arthropoda > Insecta > Lepidoptera > Crambidae > Scoparia > Scoparia ambigualis. Next base: position 11,154,866 of record OY992503.1, read on the forward strand.
AGTTGCAACAGCAGCTCCAGGCAGTTCGCAGACGCACCGTAAGCGTATCTACGGTTAGAAGAAGATTGAAGGAGAAGAAGATAGCGGCCCACAGAGCTGCTACGGGTCCAAAATTGACTGCAGCGCATCGGCGAGCCCGCTTGCAGTTTGCTCGTGACCACGTCGATTGGACCCTTGAGCAGTGGAGAGCTGTTCTCTTCTCAGACGAGACGCGAGTGTGTCTTTTCTGCAACGACCGACGGAGAAGAGTATACCGGAGGCAGGGTGAACGTTTCGCCCAAGCCTGCATCCAGGAGACGGTGGAATATGGTGGCGGATCCTGCATGTTCTGGGGCGGTATGTCTGCTGCCGGCAAAACCGACCTTGTCTGCGTCTCCCGGACTGGAGGTGCTCGCGGACAAGGGTCGCTGACTGCTCGCCGCTATGTCACTGAGGTCCTGGAAGTGCATGTGGTCCCCTTTGCCGAATCTTTTGGCGAGGGGTTCACATTAATGCACGACAACGCTCGCGCTCACACTGCAGGCATCGTGAGCGACTTCTTGCAGAGGTCCCAAATCTCTGTGATGCAGTGGCCAGCGCGAAGTCCGGATCTGAATCCTATAGAGCACCTCTGGGACCATCTTAAACGTAAGGTTCGATCTCGGGATCCAGCTCCTTCGACTCTACAGGAGCTCCAAGACGCGGTGATTGAAGAATGGGGGCTTATCCCTCAAGAAGAGCTCCTGAAGTTGGTGAGGTCCATGAGGGACCGTATGGAAGCCGTGATCAGGGCAAGGGGGGGTAACACTAGATTTTAAGTTAATTTTAAGACACTTTTTGTACATTTTTCTTTGTAAATTATCTGTTGTTAATTAGGACTTAATTAAGGATTTTTATTATTTTATTAATTTTAATGTTGTTTGTATAATTATAATTAAACAGAAAGTTAAATTTAATTGTTTTTTGATACTCCTTTTTGTTACCTTTCTAATGATACCCAACACTATCCTCTACATAAGGTTTAAGAATTTTTAAAGATGATTTTTAAAAGGTGCGATTTTTTTGACGCCGAGTGTAGTTACTGTGATATAAAAATATAGTCGACTCGTACTAAGCCGCGGGCAAATGCTGTACATAGTCATAATTACTAATTATACGACAATTAAAACGAGCATGACAGGAAAGGCAGCCAGATTGCATCTCGCTCGTTCGCTTTTCGTAGAATCCGCCATTGTCCGTATAGAATAGGCCCTCTGTGTGACGCGTCTGATACGATGATTAACTTTTTTTTCCGTATCAAAATGACATGCCGCTGATTTTCTTCTGGGTATGGAGAACAATAGGGCAACTAGCTGTGGCCGTGTGCGACCGGTGAAATAACAAAACGCAACAATGTCGTCACAATAATAATTATAACACGTACCTGCAGTTGAATGATGTAAACAATAAGAGTATATTTTTATTATAATGTGGCAACATCTTGATGCTGGAATAGGTTTTTTTTTTTTTTTTATAGTAGAAGTAGGCAAACGAGCAAGCGGGTCTTTGTAATTTTAAACATCAAAATGTACATTTGAATGGACTTAGATATTACAGATAACTTTATAATGTGGTTGTAATGCTGGTGCACAAGGTTCTGCCTAAAATCTAAACGGGTGCCTTTTTTATATTGAAATGAAATGAATATTCTTTATTGTACACACAGATAATAATACATGGTTATAATTCAAAAAGAAGTCGTACAACGGGCGGCCTTATCACTAAAAGCGATATCTTCCAGGCAACCTAGGGATGGAGAAGCTTGGTATGAAAAACAGATTGAGGCGTTGATGTAGTGTACAGTGATTATTAATATATAGTAATTATCATTACTTATATATATATATTTATACCCAAATATAAAACAAAATATATTTTCTTTAATTAAAATTTATTGTCTTATTCAATCAACATTATATCTTACATTGTAGAGAAACACTTTAATCCTTGCTTTAATCAAATCATGTTTGTACATAGGCACCTGCCTACCTAGGTATTTCACAATTTGCTATACATATACATACTCATACTCTTACGCAAATACCATATACATATATTAAATAAGTATAAACCTTTACAGGTACTTATTAACGTGTAAAAATATGTACCTATATAAAAAAGTTAACTAACAGTACTTAAATCTTATCAATAAACTTAACTACTCTACCTACCTAACTAATCTACCGAAAGTTCGGATTTTGGGAGAGCCTTCGACTGTGAAGAAGCCGGCAAGAAACTCAGGAGGCCTTCCTTTTTTTTATTTTATTCTATTCTATTCTATTCTATTCTATTCCATCTAGTCGTGAATCTATGTAAACAATCAATTGCGCATCAACAGTAAACAACGTAGGACGAGTTGGAATACTCTGCAAACTAGTAATACTAATACACAGTAGTCGGCACACCGATATCTCTTAATCATAAGCATATGTAAGTATTTATGCGAAGGCCGTGCGTGCGCGCATGCACATCTGCTCGCGGTGTAATTACTATCCAGATTGCCAAGGATGTAGTTTGGCTGCGGCTGGATGTGTCATTCGCAGACACCGACGTCGCCTGTAATGGCTGCTATGGTTATAGGTAGTTAAAGTCTTGTTAGCATCAGACGAGTAATTTTGTCGAGTAGGCTAAAAGCGAGTAGATTATATAGAATATGGCGAACGTTGGCCATATCAATTTATCCAGTAAAGTGAAGCCTTGTTCGCACTAAGATACTAACTGCGTCGAGACCGCATAGCGAGTACATTGCTTCCCTACTAAGCTTAATTAAAACGGATTTGAATAATCATACTAGCGAAGTGTATTATACTAATTATGAACAAGTCTTTACTTTACTGGATGACTGGATGTGACGCGCATTCGCCCTATCATCTTCTTACCGCAAAGGACTAATGTCACTATTCAGGAAAATGTGGAAATTGTTTTTTTCCACTCTAAGAAATTGATAAAAACCCCACTGTATAACCCACATGTGTAATTTATTATGCTTCTGACATGTATGTGTGAAACAAAAACATCTAAATGAAAAATATTTAGAAAACACTATTAATAACATTAAGAAAAGCTATGTGAAGCCGTTATTCGCTATAAATTGTTTTTATAGACACAAAGTCTTTTACATTTTATACTGCCTTCACATAAAAGCTTAGATTTTTTGCCTACTTTGGACCTTTAGTACCGATTAAAACTAAAGCGAAGGCACAGTTAAAGTACCTGTAGCTACAGATAATCAAAGTTTCAGTTTCCTGTTCACAGCTGTATGCACAGTTCACAGACAGCTGTCGGCCACAGTAATCAATGGGCATGAACTCTACTAGGCCATACAATCAAATCTAGATCTATGTAACAAATACGTATGTCGAAGCGGCTAGTGTACAACAATTAATTTTGCGCAACATTTAGGTCACTATGGGTCAAACTCTGTAATCATAAAAAAATACCAGTAGAGCTGACTATACATTAAAGTCGTGCGGGCTTAATCAAAAAAAATAATTGTTAGCACCTGTCTCCTAATTGCGTTAGTGGATTTCACAGCCTGGAGCACCAACCTCCAACCGAAACTACCAACCTGGCTTAAGAGCTTGCTGTTAGACAATGCTTGCTGTTTTAGGAGCTTGTTAGAAAATGTTGACTTCCATTTGACGTCGTAAGATTACGTTAGTAAACGATAGTTAACACTTATTAGAACTACCGAGATTGGCATACATAGGTAAAACCCTATTATTGATCATTCCGGCTCAATTTGTCTGTAAAAACTTCCAAGCCATCCTCTTTAATGGGGGCCAATTAGTTACAAGTCCGCCCCAACAAGTCCGAACAAGCACCTCTTTAGATTAACATTCTCTTTGCTGTCAAAAACCGAAAAGCACCAGTGTGGAGTTAGACAATGTCGACAACATCCGAACAAAGGCGAAGAAATAACAAGGTGTCTTTACTTTGAGGTGTTATAACTGGAGAAGACACCGCGAAGCATGTTTTTGCGCACTAAGTTGCGGCCTATGGACTGCAAACGGTTGACAAAAAGCCATGCCCCTACGCTCCAAGCGTTGCCCGCTGTCTTCTAGATGATCACTGTTTTTTGTATGGAATAGCTTCTCTAGTTATACCTTAATGTGTCTTTATGCATTCTCGTGCCGGTTCCAGTAGCTGTGTGCGCGCGGCAGTCTCGGCACCAACGCGTCCTTGATTGGCAATTAGCACGAACTTCAAGCGCTGTCTCTTTGATGGCCACTCAGCATAACTGCCATCTTTCAATAAAACTTTGAACTCCGGCGCCTACTCCGCCGCCGAATAATAGAATAACGATAAATCAATTTGCGCCGAGGGACCTTTGACTATATTGGGATCTACTCAGTAATTGGATATGGCAGTGAAACTTTATTTTTAGTACCTAGTGGCAATCTATTTGACAGTACATGAAATGGAATTGTTAGTGTTAAAAGAACCGTTCTGTGAATTGCTTTTTAATGTATTTGTCCGTGAGTTGTGACATATTATAAAATAAAATGAAATGAAGATGTCTTTATCACGTATGAACAGGGTAGGGATATGTGATATGTGTGTGATTTTTATAATTACGCTGAACGAAACCAAATTAAATTTGTTACAGCTCGAATTTTTGGCACAATAATTATGTTCGCAATGGTAGCAAAATTTTAACACGGACTTCCTTAATATATTTGTTTATATCGAAATAAAAATATACTTAATTGTGGGGAAAACGGCCAATGGGGCAGAACGGTTCCCTTGAGTGGGGTCATTCTCATAAGGACAGATTCTCATAAGAACAAATTCTCAAAAATACAGATTTTCAGAAGGACAGATTCTCAAAATGACAGGAGTACACGTAAGCATATAAAGAGAAAAATCAATATTATTGTAATTTTATTATTTTCAGAGAAAAAATGGGAGGTTCATATTATTAAAAAAAAAATTTATTACTTAATAATAATACAAATTATATTGAATAAATAATTACTTACCTAATTAAATTTAAAAATTTAAAAAAAGTTCGCTTTTTTTCTTTTTTGTTAAACCTATTATATTGTATTTTATCAGTTATTCATAGTATGTACAAGCTGGTAGGTTAGTTTAGGAAAAATACTAATTAATAATGAGGAAACAGTGTTCGAGATATTTCCTTCTATTAATTTATGTGTGCACCTGTACCATTTTCGGTTTTTTGACAATCTGTCCTTTTGAGAATCTGTCTTTTTGATAATCTGTTCTTATGAGAATCTGTCCTTATAAGAATGACCCGGCGAAACAGTGACTCACATTCTGAAATACTGATGCACGCCATAAGCCGTGCCGTGCTGCAGTGCCCAACAGTGGGACATTTAATAGCTAAGTATTTAACCCCTCAGTCTTGGATTGTTTTAGACAGTTTTATGACACTAACTGTCAACGTCAAATTTGACAGAATCGAGCATAGACTATGCGATATTTTGCGATAACAATACATAAAATGAACCACAGAACCGAAATAACCAAACTTGTTCATACTAAAGTAGTCTGTAAGTCTATGAAAACACGGTACAAAGTCAAGTGTGTTTTTGTAGGTGCGGTCTCATGCGACCGCTTGGGGTTTTATATCAAATGTACAGTAGGTAGGTACGTTACGTGTATATAAAAACAGCCGCAGGATGTTATCAATCAAACATCGATATATCATTTGCTGTATTATGAATATTCATTACATTAGGACGTGTTTGACGTCATATAAATGAATGATTTTTATATTCGCGTGTGTTACCTACTGTTTAATGTACCTGTACAATTACGCACATATAACATAATGTTTACGACCAACACTCTGAATGTATAAGCGGGTGCAATTATATGCGATTAATTGGGTTTAGAAGTGATAATGATTGTAATAAACTTTTAATATACAATTTACATCTAATAGACTTGAGCAATAACTAAGAGCAATCTTTGATATGCAAATCGTCTCGAGAGCTACTAGAATCGATGGGGCGGGAGAATCAATCAATAAATTAATTGATACTCGCTGCTGCAGTGTGAGCCAGCTGTTTTACGATCATCGATTTTCTTTAATGATTGAAAATATTAATTATTTTAGTTTTAAGGCATTTTATTATTATGATGCTGTATAATTTTCTAATGGTGATGAACATTGATAAAATACAGTTTTCGAGTAAGTTTCTCTTTATTCCATGAACGGTACTTATCGGTTCTATAATTAATTTTATGGCACGAGCTTTCCGGGGAATAATAGCTTTTGTCAATGTCCAGCTTTCTATCTACCTACCTGTAAAAGCGTTTATTTTATTTTATAAAAGTTTTTACAATTTAATTTCATTCGAGGCGACAATTCTTGCTGATCTATTTCTTTGCTTTGACATACAAGAAGGTCAAACAAACATAATCAAAATTCACGTAAATCCTTTATTAAAAAAATCTTTAGTAGTTTCAGAACATTACACTCTATTCTACAACTGTTTCAATCGTTTAAATTGTCTAAGCCGACCGTAGTCTGAGTTTGTAGGAAATTTCCACGACACAAGACTTGTTATAAATACTTAGTGGTATAATATTCCCATATTACAATATCGTATTTCAAACGACGCATAGGTACCTTTGTTCTGAACATAATGAAACATTATGTTCCTAGAAGAAGCATAATGTTTATAATTGTTATTCAATTAAGGATATAACCGCCAACGACGCGTCATTTGTCATAAGTAAGAAGATAAAGTTTGTGTTATAAGGGCTTTCTTCACTTTATGTGAGCTTATCGCCGCTCTATGCTGTTGTACGTGCAATTTAGTCTGTTAGTCGCCTTTTATGACAGCCAAGGGAAGAGATTTTTACATAGGTACCTACATAAGGAAATATTATTTATTGAAATAAACTTGATTGGATTCGCGAGGCCGACGCGCGGAATCGATTCCAGTCGATGTTTTATGTTTGCGCCCCGTTATGAAAAATTCCGAGATGCTTGCTTGCGCCTTTATTGAACGTAGGCATAAATATTTTCTTTATTTCATATGGGCGTGTGGGGACTATTGTGCCTATATGTAGGAGTGAGAGCTTAAAAATAAAAATGATAATGCCTTATTTAGTTTGGGCTATAATATTGGAGTTCTTACGCTAGTTAGTAAGCCATTGGTTCGTTGTGGCTCAGATCAGCTAGGGCATAATAGTTTCTCCTTATAGTTTACATTCGTCAAGTATTGAAAAATGCTCTCTCTATCATAATTATAAAAGACAACAACACAATAAGATGCAAACGAAAGTAAAGTATAAACGTTTCTTAAATTAAAAATAAAGGAAAAGTTCCGCACTTCTCCCATTCCTTATCTTTCTTCAAATTTGAAACAATTTTAATAATTAATTGTTTCTGTGTGTCTGTTCTTTTTACATAACAGTAATTCTTTATTTGTTTCGTTATTTACTTCTAGTCTGTGAGGATGCAGAATTCAGCCAGAAATTACCTTAGACTTACTTATAAATAAATATTAAAATGAAAGATTTATAATAATACTTGTACCGTACCTGTATTTGCTCTGAATGTAGTATGTAGTAGTACCTACTTGTCAAAATAAAAGAATGTGGAAAAACATTTTTTTGCATCTCGTATGGAAGTTTATTTTATAAGTATTATTTGGAATTGTAATTGGTTCAGTACTTATTCTCATTGTCAAGTATTAGCTACAGAACTTTCTTTATTGTAATACTTATATAATTTATTCTGATCCTACGTTACGTCATCTCTTGATGCACCACTGACCTATTTATAAAGGATTTTCCAAAAGCTCCCGTTTCAGAGCAGCCCGCGCGCCGGTGCGTGGGCGCCGCGTAAATATAAGCTTGAATGGACTCACGTCACGTGGCCGTAGTAGGGATTTAGTAACGCGCCGTTTCGGTTTCAGTTCTCGGAATGTTGGGCAAGACGTCAAACGTGTGGTTTTACAAAAAATATAGAGAGAAAGGCAGATTTGGCTCAACGTGAGGTCATTAATGATTTGAGCCTGAAATGATGTACTGATTGAGTTATCAATTTTTATGACTAATTCTCATTGATTGTTATAAAAACTTTTTTGATTTTATTGTCATACATATTTTTTATATAAGTATATTGTTATTTAGATTTACATAATAATTTCATGTATGTAATGTATTGTAACTAGTTTATCAAATTAATATTAAAAGTTTTATTTATAACTGATACCTAAATAGCAGACCCTTATGACCTTTAATGCCACTGCCGCTGAACTATTCTGGGGCTGCCGTGTTGGCTTGTGTCTAGTTTGGGCTGTTTGGAAGAGAACACTGAATCCTATTTCCGAAGTACAGTCTGAGCCAAATAACAAAACCACAGAACAGCAGTCCTTCTGGTCTGTGATCAATACTGATTGCTACGTCGAAATATATTTAATTTGGATTGAACGCATGTTTTATAAGAAAAATACAGTACAAAGATATTTTTATAACATCCAAATAATAATACGCTAATAGCATATCATAAATAATTGCAATCTAAAGACAAGACGGTAACACAATCACCTTCCAAACCAATAAAAGCAAAATGTTTGTTAAATTTAAACATAACATTCTTACTTTCGTCAATCTTATAATCGAAGCTAAAGATTTTATACAAACAATAGATAAAGGAGGACTGAACAGTACTTCGACAGCAAAGATCAAAATGTATGTTGAATAATGGATAAACTTTCATCGAAAAGTTACAGAGAGCGCCGATCAATATTCGCATTGAAACAGCAACAAAACGAGATGTACTCGGCACACATAAAATGGTGTCACGCCGCAACACAACTTCTATATAGCGTACACCATGACCCTTATTGCTTCCTTCATACAGTTCAAAGTTCCCAATATGGTGACTGCAGATAATGATCTAAGGTCTATTGATACGGCGCGCAGTGTAAATTCATTGAATCTTTGATTCATCATCATCACGGAGCAACGAGTCGTTCGAATAGATGCCTGTGGCTTTGCCCTCTAATAAATGGTTTCAATTATTATGGATGCGCGCTCCACCATTGCGGAAGAGTATTTTCCCCATTGTTTCGGTTTTCCCTATTCAACATAAGTAACTGCAGAAATACTAATTCGGTTTGTTAATTAAAGAATGTTTTACAAGAACTGCTGTTTTATAAATAAACAATCTGTAACGAAGTTAAATAACGATTAGCCCAGAATGTTTAGAAAAGCTTACTAATCAGCCTTTTTTATACAAATGTGATTTAAATATGTATATAAAATTCGTTTTTACTAATATGCTATTTTTTAAGAAATGCCTTTTTCTATGGCTGAATTTTTTTCTTTATTATACTTAACAGATTATTTTCTTTCCAGGTACCTACTCAGTCAATAACAATCATCGAGTACATAAGAAACGTCGGACATTTTCATACAAAGTTGGTAAGTCGTCGAAGAGCCGTATAATATTCTTTTAAAATAAAGAAGATCTGCGACAGTGAAATCGTTTGTAGGTCTCAAATTGGACTCTGATCACTCTAGGCCAATTTTAATAAAATTCGACCTTTCTGTTGAATCTTGTTAAATTTATTGAAAAAATCTGTCAGCTTTGTCCAAAAATATCGTTTAAAAAGGTATTCGTAAAGATCTGTAGAGCCTTTAAGATCCAATATTTCAACTGAAAACTTCCATAAGTATTGCCTATCAATGGTGCTCGTCTCCTCCAATTAACTTATTTATTACATTCCGCACCACTTTGCAGAAGTAGCCCGTTTCTTTCATTTATCGATCCATTTTTAATTAATTAAAGCAGCACAAGTTCCACTCAACCCGATCAGTCTAACTTGCTGAATTATTGATAACGAACCTAGTTCGTAGTAGTATTAGTTGTCATTTTCATCGTACTATTTCGTCAAATTTTTGTGCTTTTAAAAGTTATCGTATTTTAGTTGTATGTATACTACTAGATATTTAGTATTAGGTAATATAATCCTGCAACTCTGCAATTTAACAATATTAATTGTAAAGGACAACTATTTACACCGGAGTCATTTTGAAATTGCGAAAATAAAATTGCTGTGTCATACATTTAGGTCAAATAGTATTTGCAGTTTTGTATGTGTAATAAGCTTTTATGATTTTAACGTCACCTAACATTAAGTTAAAAGACCACACGCTAGCATCTACGTCATGGTAGGTATACTATAAAAGTTACCTACTGTTGCTTTAATCATATAAAGTCAGATGATATGTACTTATTCATCGTCATGAAAATGAGTATTGTAGATAGTGCATCAATTGTTTTGCTCGAAAACAAGAAATGAGTAGCCTTCCACGACTGATAAAACGACGATTGCTATTACATGTTTATTGCAAAAGATTACAGCCGTAAAAAGCGTATGGAGCAAAATAAAGGAGCTCGCAGAATAATAATTGTAATGTCGATGAATAGCGTCACAATGCAATGCGCCCATTCCGCGGTGCTGTTAACATTTAGGTATATAACAAGAGACGCACCGCCACGCACCGCGAAGCAAGTTTTAACGCACTGAGTTGCGAACGGCTGACAACAAAGCCACAGTATAAATATAAGCTAAAGCAGTAAGGAAGCTACGTACAAACGCTCGAAACGACGCACGCCCACAGACGCACGTCTTAATTGCGTAATTTACGGCTGCTTGAACTCGGCTGTATTAATTAATTAAATAAGTAGCTGTATTAATTTACAAAGAAGTAGACAAAATCAATTTTATAGTGCCGTGTCCATGTTTTCCGATAATTTATTTAAAAAGCTATTTATTAGAATGAGAATTTTTTACACTAAGTATATAAAATCTAATAGTAAAGCTTTTCGAACATGTCGTAGCAGCCGAAAGTATTTTTCAGTACTTAAGTAATTTATAATCACTAACGAATAATAAAGACTTCTTGAAATGTTGAAGATTTTTTAATTAAGCACAATTTTTTTTGTAAACTATTCGATTATTTGATCATTATAGAACCCAAATAAACGTTTTGATAAATAACAAAAAAAAAACCTTTTAATTTTATAAAAATTACAACAACCATAATGCTTTGCTACATAACTCAAAATAAAGCGCTAACTAGCTGAGATACAGCACTAACTAAACAAAAACTTTTTCAATTTTACAAAAATAAGAGGACAACCCTAACGCTCAATCGGCGCGTAGGTAGTTATAACAACAAAAAGGCCTAGTTTCCGTACTGCTTTAGCTTATATTTATACTGTGACAAAGCCCCTGCCTACGCCGCACGTTGCCCGCAGCCATCTAACTGAGCTCATGTTTTGTATAGAATAGCTGTTCTAGTTATAATACCTGTTAATGAAAAACTCAATATAAGTTTCATAACTCCGGCTCGGACGCGGCTCAACTCCTGCAATATGATCAGTTTTTGTGGGCAGTTATGATGGATGGGCCCGTCGCATAATGCTACATGTACACGCCGGCTAACGAGCTTATAACCAAGTAATGGACGCCGCGATGCGCGCGCGCAATTCTTACACGCCATCATGCCGCTAGTGGTGTGTCAATGTCATTGTGATCTGTCATTATAATGTTAGTTTTTATAACAAAAATAACTTTTCTACTTTCACACCAATTAACTAGCCTAAGTTACGCTTCTTTATTGTTGCACACGGAAAGAAATTATTAGTTGGGTTTACCATATTTCAACAAAATTTTAGGGTTAATATAACAAATACTCTTGAGTTTTGTTGAATGAACAAAAACTGTATTGTTGATCAGTTACGGTAATTTGAACTTATTACATATCTCTTTTGTTGTTTTAACGTATTTATTTTGTAAATTTAACTATAAAAATGGTTATTTCAACAATTTGAACAGTATAATCAACAATTACCTATTGAATTATGCATAAATTGTTACGCCAACAAGTACAAATAGGTAAAAACAACTGTTTTAATTTCAACAAAAACTTTTCTGTGTAAACAACAATTTGTTCATGTTTCTTTAACCCATCACTTTGTTAATTCAACTAATGTGTCGCCAACCCGTGCAAAAACAACCTTTTTGTTCTTTCAGTGCATAAGTGCAGTCAATATTTGGTGAAAAGGGGACTGCTTTTGCTGTCCTCATTGCCCAGTCTCTGACTAATCTTTCGGGGATAATAGTCGTGATTGAGTATAATATGTAAAGGCCTATTCAAACCTGAGCGGTATTGGGGTTTGATTCTCTGATGGTCAGGTTTGAATAGGCCTTTACATATTATAAAGTGGCCTTAAAACACACATCCGTGCGACCTCCTGTGAGGCGGGCGCGGCAGCAGCCGCGCCGAAAGCCTCAAGCGGCGCAAATACGAAGCTCTTGGCGAGAGCTATGTGTTTGTGCCGTTTGCGGTGGAAACGCTGGGGCCGTGGGGGCCAGAAGCACGGCGTTTCGTTATAGATTTATCGAAACGCCTTGTCGAGGCCTCCGGCGACTGGAGGGCTGGTAGCTACTTTGGCCAACGAATTGGCTTGGCAAAACAAAAGGGCAACGCTGCCAGCCATTTAGGGACTTTGCCGTACGGCAGAGCGGTTCAAGATATTTTTAGGTTTTAAGTTATTTAGTTTTAGTTTAACATGGTTTGTTGTTTTATTTTCTGTATACATTTAAAATTTTATTTATAATCATAATCATTATAATCAATTTATTTGCATATAAAGTAGAATCTATGTATGTAATTTTACTTTTACGAAAGAATATGTGACCATTATATGCCAAAGTAAGCTTATCGATGCAAATGTATACGCTCTAAAGTCTAAAGCACTATATTGATACTTTTGAATAAAACATGTTATTTTCGATGTTTTAGGCAAGTACCTAATTCTCTCTGTGTGTATTCCACCCTACACTACAATAACGTTCGGCTAATTCATTGCTCTATTCAAGGGTCCATCAACGACTCTCGACCTCAATCGAGGTTCGCATCTCAGATCAGGACTCTTTGTTTTAATAAAAGCCGAAGCGGGGTTCATCAAAGGTCTATGTAATGAGGGAGCCGAGTGGAAACCTTCCAATACGGTCTAATTACAAATCGATTGCGTCCATCTGTTCAGTTTCAGGGTTTGAGACTTTTGAAGGCCTTGGAAAGGAATGCTTCGTCGAATCGGTCTCGAAAGTAATTATTTGATTGGACGCCATGGACGCCATGATGCCATGACCGTGTTGCGTAGCGGTGAAAGAATACTACCACCCCCTCTCTTCCCTTGGGTGTCGTAAAAGGCGACTAACGGACTAAAGACTGCACATACATCCAACAACATAGGGCGGCGATGGACTCACCACCTGTCACGCTGAGCACATGTGCAGTCGCTATTTGGTGAAAATTGGACTAAAAGGACTGCTTTTGCTGTCCTCATTGCCTAGTCTCTGACTAACCCTTCGGGGATAACAGTCGTGATTATAATAATAAGTATGTATGTCTGGACGCCATTTTTGTTTGTTAATGTATTTTGTTGTAAGTCAAATAATTAATTAACAAGCATTTAGACGTCATTTGACAACGTTTCAATTAGAAAACTGTTTCAACTGGGTTAAAAGAGTGAGTGAGTTCACATTAAGAACTGTTAGGGATGGTGGACGTTAGTTTTGATAACTCTGTGAGTTTTTAAATTGTTTGAAATGTTTATTTGTGATGAGGGGTATTAGACTTCTTTACTTTGGTGTTGCATTAAAAATACAACGTTATTAGTAAATCGCACTGGAATATCTTAGGCATAAGTACTTGCAGTTCGTGACTGCCAAAAATACTGTCCTACTGTCACCTCTTAACGCAGTAAAAATTCGTATGGCGATTTGCATAGTAACATTAAAGTAATACTGTTCTAAGAGTCAGCTCCCTGTACTAAATACTAACCCTGTCACACATTTGATTCACAGTTAGAGTAAAAATAAAATGAATAATGCATTGGTATGCACATGAGTTTGTTCTGTTTGCCAGATCCTTTCATTAGTGACCGTGGGTGTATGTATATTTTGGATGATCTATGTATTACGTAACTATGTATTTCGTATACGAGTACCTACGTTGCTGTTATTTTCCGAGTTACCCGTACGTAAATGAAAAAGCTGCTTTTGCGTAAAAGCTAAAATGACTTTTTTGGCATGCTTACTAAAGGCCGAATATCGAAACTATTTAGGGTTTCGTGATGAAAACAGACTTGTTTGTTAGGCAGCGAGCCGTGTTGTAACAGGACGAATGTGCGATTTTCAGTGCGAGGTCTTTTAATGGAAAGTACTGTAGCTAGGCAACTGATTTTCAGATTTTTATTTGGGCAAGTAATTCGTGTGCGTCGATGTTGTATTGTAGTTTCTATATACACACCACATAAATAATTGATTTGTGTAGTTGATGAAATTAAATTTAAAGATTTCCGCAAAACAAAACAGACTTTTGCATTAACTATATAAATATTGGAAATAAAAATTCTGCTACATTTGAATGAGTTTTCAACTCTAAATTTAGGAATTTGTAACTATTTTGCCTGCCTTCCATATTCGCGGAATGGTCGTTCCGTTTAATTTTTGTGAATATGTATTTTTATCATTATACGATAATAATGGTTGGAAGGAATACAAATTTTCGTGATTGTGGCGTAGTTTAGTGTGCTACTGTGGAATGAATCGTACATGATGAAGTGTACAAAAAACAAAATAACGTTTTCGTAGAGCTTTCATTTTAATTGCATATTTTTATTTTCATTTGCGTTTCTGTTAAAAAAGCTCTTATAGCCTTCTTCCTTTTGAGGTCAACCTTAAACGAGGGGCGATGAGATAAAAATAATTTACAAATTTTCTAAACATTTGCTTAAATTGGTTTGGTTTTTTTTTTTTTTTTTTTATAAAAGAGGGAGGCAAACGAGCAGGCGGGTCACCTGATGGAAAGTAATCACCGCCGCCCATGGACACCCGCAAAACCAGAGGAATCGCAGATGCGTTGCCGGCCTTCAAGGGAGGAATAGGTTTAAGGAAGGAATAGGAATTGGGAGGGGGGCGGGGAAGGGGCCTCCGGAACCCTCACTGGTCGGACGAAACACAACAGCACCAAGTGCCGTTATTTCACGTCGAATATTCGTGAGAGGGTGGTATTACGCCGGGCGAGCCGGTCCAATGCGTGCTGCAACGCAGCGTGGCTCTACCACTCAGTCAGTGTTACTCATTTAGCACCACCCAGGGATCACGTGTAGGGTCTCAAGGGTAAACCTACGGACGCGAGCAACTTTAACCCCCAAACTTGGTTGACAAATATTGGTTTTAAAAAGCCATTACTTTTAACATTGCCACCGCACACCGCTTTAAATTGTAATATTACGGAGGTTACATTTTATTATCTATGTTCATAAAATATAATTTATGGTTCACACAACACCTTTGTATTGTGAGTTGTGACTAGTAAAAGATAGTGTGATGGTACCTACCACGGAGAAAACCTACCACTAGTGGGATTGTGACCCTAAGTAACACATAAGCAAGATAACAGTACACACTTAAAACTTTTAACAGTTCGAAGATGAATATGGTTTGTGTAAGAGCTTTGGGAATAGCCATATACTGAATAAGGTTGAGTACGGACCCTTAAAATACTTAACGCTTAATAAATTCTGTATTTCTGTCCTTTCCTTCTTTACGCTTAATAACCAATCTCCGTAAGATTATTAGACAGATGTTATTAAGCATTACGCATTCCAGGTGGCTTAAATCTGAAAAACAGTGCCTTCGGCAGCATTTATCTGATTGACAATAATCTATACTGCTATTATTAAAGCAGTACTAAGCTTGTAGCGTTTGAAACAGCTAATTGCTGAATAAAGTATCACCTTCTGAATAATATTGTTTACATAATTCTGGTATTCAGCTTGATACTGAATAATTGTTTTTACTTTATCTTTAAACTGTATAAGATTCTATGTTTTACTAATTATTCAGCTGCTGAATAAACAATATTATTTGTGTTTTTAATAAGCTTATTTCAGTATAATAAAGAGTTTCAACTAACTTATTCAAATTAAAGACCACATTTGTATTGATATAGCGCCCATAGCTTAATACCAGCAATTAGAATATTATTGTACGTATTTATTTTATGCGTTGTTTAAATCATGGATCAAAAGTCGTGCCAAAGGCGTAAAGAACCGGTCATATCGAAAGAAAATTGTTAAAAGAATATTTAAATATCAGCAGTAGTAGGTAATTGTCCAAGTGTCATCAGCAGTAATGATCATGACATGATTTGTGAAAATAGTTTAAACAAAACTGAACCCGGTCCCAATCAGCAAGCGTGTTTTCCCTTTAATGATAAGGGTTCCGTCCTCAAAAAAAATATAACAGATTTTGGGATTGGAAAACCGAAAGATCTAAAAATCTAAGTATACAGAAAATTTCGTTTAGTGAAATGGTTATTTTATTAGCAGAAGGTATCGCAATACAAGAAAATAAAATTAACGTTGCGATAAAATGTTTTATTTGCGTTGTTTGTTTGTTTCATCGTAAGCCAATCTACGCGAGGTTGGACACTGCTGTCTTTACTTAATTAATAAATCCGCATTATATCTTGGCCATCGAAGTTGTTTTTTGTTCTTCCATTGGGTCGGCACAGTACACAAATCTGAATGACCCTTACAGCGTGTTGAAATTATTTTAAACGTCATTTTTCTGAAACGAAATATAAATTATAATTAATAATATAATAATAAGTCCGCCATTTGTACATCCTACTGTTGTGCAATAAAGATTAAATAAACTAGGGCCGAGTGCACACCACACACACGAAACCTGCAATTTTTTTAAACATAATAGATACTATTAATATAATAGTCTTTTTCACGAAAAAAAAATAACAAAGATGCTGTGATTTTAAATGTAAGTAATCAATTTAGTGAAAGCCTGATGGGAAAGTTACACATTATAAAAGGTTTTTGTTCGTTCGATTAGAGAACCCTAAAAATGTGAGTAACTAATATAGAAATGTGGTCAACTATATAAATGTTATTCATAAGTAAGTGTATAGAGACTACTCTTTTTCAAGTTATAGTTTAGTAACAAAATATGTGTGCACTTTTATTCAGCATTATAAAACAAAACATCGATCGCCATTGAAATCTTTGTAATTAATTCTTACGAGATCACCAAAATGCTTATTAATCTTACAACTACAACATTTCCAACTCAAGTCATGTTATTTTGTTGGATAAAATTGCTAGAATTAGATAATTCATCACAAGTACTTTTGTCAGACCTAGTATGTATGTATGAAAATACTATTTACAACTAATTATCTTGATTATTAGCGAGGCGCGTCATAAAAATGAAAACAAAACACGTACTATTCACGACAAAATTACTTGCGCACTAATAATTAACATGTAGCAGACCGCTAACTTGTAAATTAAAATTTACTTACCGAATAACTTAAAGTTCACGTCATGTCAAATAAAGGTATCGACATTATTATTGAACCCAATTTAAGAAATAAATTGGCTTTTCCCAATTTCTATGAATATTGCTTGCATAAATGTCAACAATAAATTAAATGCTTAATAAATTCTGAATACTCTAACCAATTCGACGTAGCTGAATAACTGAGTTGTAAAAGCTTTATAAAAGCAATGTGTGCAGTTATTCAAAAGTTATTAAGCTAATTGAAACATTATTAAGCTCCTAGTCAATTGTTACTCAGATGTTATTCAGCGTTAAGCATTCAAAATTGGGGCCCTTTTTGCTTGAATAACAGCTGAATAGATGGTACTCAGACGTTATTCAGCTTAGTATTCAGCTTATGCTCTTGATGAGTGCTCTTAATCAATCTTTATTCAGCACGTCTGTGTTACTTGGGACGTTACCTAATTAAACATGAACTAGAATATATTAATTTTGGAAACAGCGAATGTTGTTAAAGATTAATGCACCAACCAGACAAATCGCCTAACTGGCGAGTTGAAAGAATACCCATAGATGTAAGCAATAGAGGTGAATAGGTACCCTTTTTTCACAACATTGAACAACGGTGTTGAATAGGATAATAGAATAAAACATAATAATTTTTGGAAGCTCGATATTTTATGATGATTCGACTTCTAAATACAATTTCATATTGCAACTCAAACACAAATCATTATCATTTGAAATAGCAACGATGTTAATTAATAATCACGGTAAATAATTACAAAAAGTAATGAATTTGCTTTTAATTAGTGCCGGGGTGTGTGTAAATAATGACCTCGTTTCGATTGGCGGCAAACAAGCATTAATCGGTGTTGTGCCGGTGTAGGGTTGGAGTGGAGAGTGAGAGCCTTTCTACCACCCCTATCCGACTAACTGTAAACAGCAGTGCCCTTCATTGCTGTTTCGATTTAAAGTAACTATGTAGCTGAACTAAGCCTATCTTAAAAGGGGTATTGCAGTATAACATTTAAACAATAAGCCGATTGTAGTGAAATTATTATTGTTCTTGTTTGACAGTATTTAAAAAAAGTAACTTTTTAATTCAATTCAGTATAATTAAGTTTTACGGTATATATTTTCGGTAAGTGTAAAAGTTTCCTTCCAAATTATTATTGAGTTCCTTTCACAAACCGTTGTTTGTAGTAATGATTGTAAAAAATCCGGTTAGTTGCGAGTCTGATAAGTTGCGAATCTGGTGAATTGAGAATCTGGTAAACAGCTCCTGAGCGGTAACAACCACGCTCTAAAACTCCCACTGCTGGGCGCAGGTCTCCCCACATGAGCAACACATAGGGAGCTTAATCCATAACCAAGGCCATAACCATAACCCACCACGCTGGCCCCACGCTGATTGGTACCTTCTATTTCAATACTGAATATCCGTGTATGGATACGATAGGGGTGTATGTACTGCTACATACACCCCTATCGTATCCATCGTACGGTTAGTGTTTGTGGACGTATTGAATATTATTATTGTACGTAGACTGTTTCTGTCAACGATATCATAGGTAGTATACCCAGAATTTTACTAATATTATAAACGCGAAAGTTTGTAAGTATGGATGGATGTTTGTTACTCTTTCACGTAAAAACTACTAAATGGATTTGGATGAAATTCGGCATACAGATAGTTTATAACCTGGAATAACACATAGGATACTTTTTATCCAGATATTCCCACGGGAACGGGAACCACGCGGGTAAAACCGCGAGCGGCCGCTATTAATAACTAAAGCATAGAAGGAGTGCTATGACATTTGAGTGGGCACTCCATTTGGTCACCATTCGAATTACGTTTAAGTCGCTTTTGAATTCGGTATGATAAATGGTGACCGGCTTTTTTTTCGCTGGACATTTGACGTTTTTAGCAACTTATTTTGTCTCTCTTCTTTCTATGTATATGGCCCATTTGAAAAAATAGGACAACTAAACGAGTCTCATTTGGACTCCTTCTATGCATTAGTTATTATGCTAAAGTATTTTAATTTGTGAATAAAATAAAACGTCAGATGTCAAATAGAAGAAAATAAATAAAAACTATAAAAGAGGTTGCATTGCCAACAGTAACAATGTTACAAAGGTGGGTCGGGACTCGGAGGGACTGGCGCTGCAGGCGTGCAGTTTTTCGCCTCCGAAAGAGGGCATGAGAAGAATACTAAAGTGGGTACCTACGTGTTTATCGTCCCCACTTGTGATTTCGGAATGATTGTTCGAGATTATAGAATGTTTCAACGTAAAGGCAACGTTTTGGAATTCACTAAATGTTTTTTTAGCTGGCGCACGTGAGTATTCGTGGCCAATGGATTCTATAATTATTAAAGTTTAAACTGGGTACTGTTTACTCTGGTTAAAATATAATTTTCTGCCTTTATGATTTTTAGTAGGTACTAATAGGAATAAACTCAATTCTTCACAATAATCCTTTATATCAATTACATTACAACCAAGTACAACTACTTACCAAAAGCGCGGTAACTCATGTGTCAAACTTCGGCAACTAGTGCTGGGGTACGGTGACATTAGGGATGTGCTATAATCATTGATATAATTTTCGCCTAACAGTACTTACGTGCTTTTAGTTATTCTAAATAATACTTATTGGTTGTCTGGCAGAAATTACTTTTAAGTTATAAGACCGCCAAATTGTAACTTTGTATTTTTGCACTTTTATGTCTAAATGATTGTGTTACTATGTTACAATAAAAGTATTATCTATCTATCTATCTTATTTTTAATTATCAGTAAGGCCCATAAATACTTCGTTAAATTTAAAAAAAGACAAAAACTGTGACTTATGCAAAAGTTAAGGTTGCATCAAGCCGGGTCTCCTGTGACACTGTTTTGTGTTTTTTAACACCTAACATCAAACACCATATTTTGTTAGATGTTTGATGTTAGGTATTAGAAAACACAAAACAGTGTCGCAGGAGACCCGGCTTTATACTGACCAACTGGTAAGTTAGTGTTACTGCTAAATATCATATTTTTATGTTAATATCTAACAGTTTACAGACCAAGTAAATTTATTACAATAATGATAAAAAAAATCGTTTTGAAAAGACTACGAACTCAAACTTTTGTCCGCAATTTAATCTTCAGAGGTGTCTTGACAAAGTTCAGCTGACGTCTGACATCACGCCCGCCGCCGCCGCCATCTTGTCTGGCCTGTAGCAACATAACAAAGCGGGCGAGTCGCAACCCGACACCGAACCGCGGAGATTGATCCCATCGGGGCTGTCTGTACGCAATTGGTACGAATTAAAGCTGCGGGCTCATTTACGTAGGTAGCCACTTTCTGTTTGCCGACACGGGACTCCATCATACAAAAGTGCGGTTTGCAGTGCGTTCAGCCCCCTTGCTCTACAAACCGATCGCTATTGGATCGGATTGGTATTGTGAATTTTCGTACTCCTAAGTTACGACACCAGAGCTAATATGGATTCATATTGCGTGGATATTGAGTGAGAAAAATACAAAACTCAATGCCATTTAGTTCACCCAATATAAATCCAAATTAGCGCTGGTGTCGTAACTTAAAAATACGAAAATTCACAATAAGTACCAATCCGATTCAATAGCGATCGGTTTCGAGAGTAAGGGGGCAGTTGCCGCTACCCGACACGGCAATCACGTTTTGGTATGATAATGTCCATGCCACCATCATGGCAGTCATTTTCACTGTGGATGCAGAGTGATAGGACGGGGTTGCACAAAACATCCCAATGGGTAAACGTTGCTGCTGCGAGAGGGATATCACGTGACCTACAGGAGTATAAATAATACGGTTATGTTGAGAAAATATAGGAAAACAAATAATAGTATAATAGATGTTTATTACTACTGACATTACGAAGTTGAATGATTCGGAATTATGTACATTAGAAACAGAGTAGTTAGGAATTGTGATTGTTAGGATGAAAAATGTTAGGAAGAACATTTTCGAAGTTCCGATTATCGGATTGAAAATTTAGGTGAACTTTGGCGCACCCATTTAAATCAATATCTACAGAATGACTTGATTTCAATGATAACTTGATTTCGATGCCTAGCCGTAGGACAGTACCTTATAAGCTGTAACTTAAAACCTGCGGGTGTGTAAGTTAAAAGCACTCGAACCACTTGCCATCGTAAAGTGGTCTACATTATTATTACTTGTCGACAAGTCGAAAATTTCTGTACTTTTACTGGCTAAGGATACAGTTACCAAGAGGTTACCAAGGTTACCAAGTGCTTTACATACAAAGACCTTTATTTTAAATTGTTATTTTGCATTCACATCACAATGTTCTAATAATATGAATGTATAGTAGAAATAACACTGGAAAGAGACGAAAATATTATTTCGAACACATTGCGGCGATCAAATTTTTTTTATATAATAGAAGGAGGCAAACGAGCAGGCGGGTCACCTGATGGAGAGTAATCGCCGCCGCCCATGGACACCCACAACTCCAAAGGAATCGCAGATGCGTTGCCGGCCTTTAAGGAAGGAAGGGAGGGCCTCCGGGACCATTATTTTAATTCACATACTCTTTACATGGCTACTCGAAGTATATATAAATATTATTAATATGTCTATACACACGCCACAGTGTGCCTGTTAATAAAGCACTTACTACAGTATACTGAAGTGCCTAAAAGTGCCGATACTACTATGTGCTGCCGCGTCGAATTCCCCAGCGCGATTCAATAATGCTGTTATTCAAAAGTGCTCTACATTTGATTGGGCGAAAATTGTTCGCGAATGCACTTCCGAAATAGGCCAATCCACCCGCAGAGACAATTGAAATAAAACGTCAGTGGACGTTCACAGTGCGGGAATAGCACAAGCGGATGCGACTTGTCACGCCGAATTAATTCTTGTCGCAATTAGGTAAGGCAGGATTTACAGTGGTCGTATGTTGGCTGGTGCTGTTCGGACAGCAGGTCAAGCGCCTACTCCGTGCCGCAAAAGAGTTTTCTTTTTGTTCGTACCGCGAAGTGTTTTATTTTAAATCTGCGGCTCTAACGAACCGAGCTCTTGTTACACGCGACGCGGCGCGTGCAGCTGTCGCCCCGGTTAAATCACTCCTATTTAGCCGTATAGATCGATATTGCGCCCAAAAGTCGGCGATATTTGTTACATTACATGAATTGTTAAGAAACAGCAAGAAATTTAAGATTTTTTTTAAAGTTTAGAGTCTGGTATTGGTATGTTAACTTTAATAGGAGACCTAAAATTTTGTAGAACAGCTAAATGTGGCTGTTTGAGACGTTCAGAATTTTAGATAACGTAACTTATTGTTTTATAGCGTTTAAACTACCGATCACAGAGGTCCCGGGTCCGAATCATTGTGTAGTTCATATATATTGTACCCAGTTCGGATAGATGTCGATCAATAAATCGCCGGTTCCTTGACATGTGTAAAGTATAAGTACATAAGTCAGTGAAGCGTCTGCCGAGGCGCTGCATTGTGTTCTTATATCGCATACGCTCGAAAGAACCTGTTCCGCCGCCTTGGTCGTTGCTTTGCAAATTCGAGCGGCTTCGATCGCTTCGTTTTTTTGCGAGCTTCGATCTTCACAAGTGCCGACTTGTGCCAAATGAGTCGGCGCGATGTCCAGCCAGTAAGTAAAAAGACGACAACAGTTTAGCACCCCTTTATATGTAGATGACGGT
Organism: Scoparia ambigualis; assembly: GCA_963921215.1. Taxonomy (NCBI): domain Eukaryota; kingdom Metazoa; phylum Arthropoda; class Insecta; order Lepidoptera; family Crambidae; genus Scoparia; species Scoparia ambigualis. The sequence goes on from OY992503.1 coordinate 11,177,978, forward strand.
GAATTCGACAAAATTTATATGACTTTGTAAATTATTTTCATATAAAATACTGTATTGTGTTTTATTGCTCTACGGCTGGAAGGTTGTGAATTTATAGTGCTATTGTATTTTTATATATTGTTATGTGGCAGATTATTACTTACGGTGTTGATATTAGGCTTATATTAATTCAAAAGTACTTAGTCTCTCTCCTTCTTCTTTAATTGCGTGCTCGGGTCTACAACTTTATATTTGATATTGTTACCATCCGAACGTACTCATTACGATTTTGCAATAAAGATATTGGGTATCATCTAACAGGTGGACAGGCCACTTGGATAATAGTACAGTAGGATATTGGGCCATAACCTGCCACGTTGTCTTAATGTGGGTTGATAGATAGCTTTTAACGACTGCTATCTTACGACAACGACTGCGACCAACGGATGCACGAAGGAGCTCGTAATGTTATTGATTTGGCCCCCCATCCAGAGACCCGGTATTACGAAAGTTGCTTATCTGGCAAGATCAAAAACCAAACGCCTTAGCCGCTGAGGCATCGAGCTCCTTGTAACCTAATTAAATTAAATAATAATAGAAATAGAAATAAATGTATTCAGCATCAAAACAGACATCATAAACTATAAAGCATCTTAGTTACAACAACATTCAACGAAGACGTTCATACAACGAGGCTGGTCTGCCGTAGATACCTTTAATACAAATTCAAAAGATGCTTGCAACATTTTTAAGTAAAGCTATTGTGACATGATTCTAAAGACTTCCAATGCTGACTATAGTTATTAATGGTAAATAAGACTCGCTCTCAGCATACAGAGCATCCGTCGGACAATCGCTTCCGCCGCTCGTGTGGCGCGGGCTTTATAACGCGTGAAGTTGCGCCGGGGGCATGTGCGAACGTTCTCAAAATAATTACATCTGTCGATGGCGGATATTCGTACTGGTGCAAATTTGTGCGCGTCACGGGAACCGTTCGAATCCTCTTTTGTACACCGTTCTCAATAAACCGCTCTTGATTGAAGTTATTATTGTAATTGTCAGCCTATTTCGTCCCATACTGCAGAGTTAAAGCACAGTATAAATATGAGCTAAAGCAGTAAGGAAGCTACGTACAAACGCTCGAATCGACGCACGCCCACAGACGCACGCCTTTACAGAGCCCCTAAGCGGACATCGCAGTGCTCTCAGTAGCGCGTGTGGCGTCGAACCGAGTGTTCACTGTTGCATGTTGCGCTGTGCGCGCGATTTTTAAAAATGCCGCGAGTGTATTGCGTAGTATACGGCTGCTTGAACTCGGCTGCTTCAAAACCGGAGCTTTCGTTTTTTAAATTTCCTGCTGATGTTGAAAGAAGAATGATTTATTATTAATAAATAAATAAATAGCTTTTTCTTTTAAATAAATCGTATGGTTGTTTAGGTGATATTTGGAGTACTTACGTATATTTTTTGAGCGCGCGTTATTTTAATGGTTAAAAATAATAAGAATTGATACTACGAAACTTCATCGTTAATAAACTTTGCTTTAAAAATCGATATCTGGATCTGTGTGGTTTCTGACAATGAATCGTTATTAGAATGAGAAAAAGTAGCCGCCATATTAAACTTTTTAATTATTTAACAGATTGCTCTGAAAATCGATATCTGGGGATCTGTGTGGTTTTTGACAACGACTCCGTTATTAGCTCAGAACAAAAATTGCTCTAAATATCGATATCAGATCTGTGTGTCTAACCGGAGTTTACTAATTGTACCACCGGATGATTTCGTTGAATATATCGATAAAATGGACAAAAGTTTTCGCTGTTGTTTTCAAAGAGAAGTAGCTGTATTAATTTATAAAGAAGTAGACAAAATCAGTTTTATAGTGCCGTGTCCATGTTTACCGATAATTTATTTAAAAAAGCTATTCATTAGAATGAGAATTTTTACACTATAAAATTTAATAATAAAGCTTTTCGAACGTGTCGTAGCAGGCGAAAGTATTTTTCAGTGAGTAATTTATAATAACTAACGAAAAATAAAGACTTCTTAAAATATTAAAGATTTTTTAATTACACAATTTTGTTTGTAAACTTGTCAATTCATTCGATTATTTGATCATTATAGAACCCAAACAAACGTTTTGAAAAATAATAGAAAAATTACCTTTTAATTTTTAAAAAATTAAAAGTGACAAGACAACCCATAAGCTTTGCTAGTTATCTAAAAAAAAGCGCTAACTAGCTGAGATACATCGCTAACTAAACAAAAACTTTATCAATTTTACAAAAATAAGAAGCCAACCCTAACGCTCAATTGGCGCGTAGGTATATAAAACAAGAAACAGGCCCAGCTTCCGTACTGCTTTAGCTCATATTTATACTGTGGCTAAAGTCTCTCTTCTTTTATCTTTTTGATATGGTACAATCTGACTGATATGCGTCCAGTTCCTGACTAAAGAATAAAATAAAATGTCTTAGATATCTGCACATCTGAAAATACCATGTAGGACAATAATGATTCTACTAATAATTCAAGAGCCAAACATGCGGAAAACTTTGTCGTTTGCGCGTCGGTATACTGCATACATCGCCTGAAATAGACGCAAAGGCAAATGATGAAAATGATAATGATGATAATAATTTAAATTATTTTCGAGTGTCAATGAATATTTGCCCATCAGTGGGGCAAGCTCGGCTGAATAAAAAAAATTACATTAATTAGTGTGATTAACAATATTGAATGATTAACAGCCTTGTCCTGACAATTACAAACACAACAAAAAATAAGCTAAATAGGTGTAGTCGTTCTAAAGTGATGCGCGTACAAACATTTCGGCGATTGATTTTTATTAATATAGAAGAAAAAAGAAGATAAATTTTCATACGTATTTCACCTTTTTCACGTAAAAATAGGTACAGACGCGTATAGACGGCAGAAATTGACTTTTAGCGACAGGTTGACCTACCACCAAGGAACTCATAAGTTCCTTCCCTACCACAATGTGTCAAATTACGCTTGGATTTATGGATCAATATCTATTAGGGTAATTTGACGGTTTTGGGTAGGTTAGGCCAATCTGACGAGGTTTAAATCATTTTACAAAGGATAAAGTGAAGTCGTCGTATTCGGTGTCTGTGGCTCCGCTTTCTTCTTGTAAACCACGGTATGACGGTGTTTCAAATTCAAATTCAAATTATTTTATTTATAATAAATGTGGTAAGTACATTACATAGGTGGAACAGGTTAGGTTGAGCATCGCTTATTTAGCTAAAGTATTAGCATACAAATATTCAATCAATATTATAAAAGTTAAAATTTACAAATAAAATACATCATTACTTATTCATTACACATTACAATCATTGTTAATAAATTCATCAATTGTATGAAAAACATTAGATACAAACCATTTTCTGAGCGTTAGCTTAAACTTAGTATATGGGAGCTGCGTTATAAATAATGGTATTTTATTATAATTTTTTTATGCTCATTGCGTAACAATTATTTAAATAACGCGTTGTTTTGGGAATAGTGTCCAATACCAACCTACATGGGTTCCTCGAATTTGTTCTATAATGGTACTTTGCTTCTGTGAAATATTCATAATTTAATTTGACAAATTTCCCTATCTCCAGTAGGTACATAAATAGAGGCTAATGTTTATATACCCATTGACAAAAAATATGGTCATGCAGATATGTCAGGGGAAATACCACATAAAGCTCTAACACATTGCTTCTGTGCAATAAAAACTTTCTTAGCACCAGCACTATTTCCCCACATTACAATGCCGTATCTCAGTATAGATTCTACGTATGCATAGTAAGCAACTATGGCAGTTTTTTTTATTAGCCACTTTCGTTAATTTGTATAATGCATACGAAAATCCATTAAATTGCGTATTTTGTCAGTATGGGTGTTCCAATTTAAATTTTTCTACGTTAGCGTGGACGAAGATGCGGGCATGCCGCTGTTAAGAGGGGTTAGCGGTCAGCGAAAATTTAGATGTTGCGCATGTTAATAAAATCCAAATCAGCCAAGAAATCGAAAAGGTAAAAAATACTTCTAATAGAAAACAGCAAATTTTTCCGTTGTTAAAGGGAAAAATATTCGCGTACACTAAAATAGAGTAAATGTTCATTGTTTTGGTAAACAGTTAAACCACAGACGTTATTAAAAAGAACGAGTAACCTCTCCTGATTCCAGCATAGCACCCAATCTCGCCCGATATAGAATGGGCAGGGACGCATGCCGGCGCCGCTCGCCGCACAGTCTGGCCGCGCGCTTTTACAACACTCGCACACACTCCATACGATTTTTATATAACTACGATACAATGCTAGATTTAACGCCAAATAAGACTTTAAACTATCGCGTTGCATTGCATTAAAACTATTTTAACACCAAATGTATTAAATCAGCAGTATGTGATACTGATTAAAATATTTATATTATTTGTTGTTATTGTTGGTTTAGTCAGTTAGTCGCCTTTTACGACACCCAAAGGAAGAGATGGGTTGGTAGTATTCCTTACTGGGATGCCACCACACTATAACGTGTCTTTATCACAAATAATTATTTGAAATAGTGTAAAAAAAATGTTTGCACATATTTAACTATTATAGCCACGATCATATATCTATTTTATCTAAGTAATAATTTGCTACCCAACTCGGACGCCCCAGAGAGAGTAAGAATAAGAATATTATTTATTACCAACACTATTATAATTTGCAGGTGTTCGAACAAAAATATGGTACCTATACACGTAACGAACATGCAATTATTTTAAATACAAAATTCAAAACCTTAATTTACACTTATTTTAAAACTAGTGTTGAATATTTGTCGCTGCTCATATGACCAGGTACACTGAGAAGCCTAGATAGCAAGTTCTTTCGTTATGTCAAAATAGTAATATTTGTGCTCTTCTTTTCAGGTAATATGTATATCCAGTTTAACAGCGATCGCGTCGAACCCGGCCAATGATTCATTTTTGGGAATAGAGGTAATGTACAACGTGTCATAACCATGCGATGGTAGTATAGAATATTCTACTGCAAATGATTTAGTTAGTCTTATTTATAGAGTCTGGCAAGCGATTCGTGTCCCATGAAAATGGCGACAAATTAAAAAAAATACAAAATAAAATAAAAATATATACGAAAATTCAAGTATCAAACATACGTTTTCAGCGTACTATCAGTGTTGACACCTGGAAGATTTTTGAATTGACAGACTTGACAGACACTAACTATTAATTTTTGTAAAATCCTTGGGAAAAGTCGTAAGTCAAGATGCCGGGCCTACTTATACTTGTAGACACAATTTAAGTATTTAAGTAAACGCTGTTTAATCCCTTTTGCTTTATGTTCAAAATTACGTCATTTTCAATTCGAGCAAAAGAAACGTAGACATTACAATGTTTAACTAAATAATGCTTAAATAGTGTTTTTATGTGAGGGTGTCTATTTTTATATGAGCTAATGTATAAGTATATTTTAATATATGCGAAATCATCACGAGACATGGGTTTTCACGCGGACGGACTCGCGGGTAGGTCGCTAGTTAAGTGATTAATGTTGCAAAAATTGAATAGTACATAGTAGGTTTTTATTTAAGGTGTAATTAAAGTATTTCATACTTTATTTCGAATCAAGTTAATAATGACATAGACACCGTGGCGTGCACCAGAGTTATTGGTAGCAAACTTATTTCTGCACCATTAATTAACATTTTGTTTTACTTGAAACATGACAGCTGACGCGGCGCCCGCGCCTTAATTAAGAGGTTCGAGAGATAATTAGCGACCGAGCGATACCCCGCAGTGAGACCTGCCGCCCGCATTGGAAATAAACATTTTAAAGTATTTAAAATCACAAACTAAAGAAAATTAATGGATTTTGTAACGACGTAGTTGAAATTGAACATTAGTTTTGATTTGATGGCACTAATTAATGGAAGGGGTGGAGTAGGAATCTGTTGTCGTGCCACGTAGGAGTCACGTATTTGTTCCATGATTACGAAGATTTTTATGAGCTAACCCATACCAGGGAACCGTGTGGTTACTGAGATGTGAAGTGTCAAAGTCACAATTTATTTATACGGGTTTGCTATAAACATTATGTAATATGATGATTACTAAACTTTAGTCAAAAAACCCTCAGCAGGCTATAACCCGTCTTTTTCACACACATCTGTGCTCATATTACATTGCATGCTGCAGTTCACCTTTTTTTTTACAATATCTAAAACTAAAAGTGAATTCGCAGTAGTTATTACGTCGTTTTGTTATACTTAACGCGAATATTTATTATATTTAGTTTATTTTTTATTTATACATCTTTTAATACCATGTTTTATGCAAACAAAGAATTATTATTATTATTAATTCGATTTTCGTAAAGCGTATTTTTACACCCTGCATAGCTGTCATAAATTTTACACTTGATACAAAACCTCATTCCACGATAACGCGTTACGCCATGTTAAAAACAAAAAAGTTTAGCGCCGACAGGCCCGTAGCACGTAGTCGTCGTCGTAGCTCGTAGTCGATCGATGCACCGAGGAACAACGCGGTGCACACTCTCACGGCCCAACTCATTTCCTACTCACAGTCACAATCACCTACGGAGCCTTTGGCCGCGCCTGTAATTTCCGTGAAAACTTTTCTATGCTACGTGTGATTTAGCACTTTTTCACGTACATCGCGGGACAATGGACTTACCCCGGCTCTTGGGAACTGCAATACCGACTTGAATGTTTGTTTTTTGTTTGGAGTGAATACTTTATAAATGAACGCTAAATGTTTTGAATGTTGGGAGGCCGAGCGCTAATACCTAGAAGGGGGATAGCTTTGAATTGGTTTAATTTATATTGCCGGTTTACGTTGACGATTTTCCTTATTGTCCATTTTGTGACTCAAAATGTAGAGAAGGCATTCGGCTGATAAAAATAACAAGAAGAATTTGTAATAGCGATACTGTAGCATCGGCCGGCATATTCGGGTTGCAATTATGAAAGTTAACTTACGTGGTTTGGGTAAGTACTTGGATGGGTGACCGACTGTAATAATTTCAAGCTTCTACGCCGCTAAGCCGTTTGTTATAGTTCTCATCAAAATAAGTATAAAGGCTGATGATGATAAACAGTTTTTAACTGATGGATGTACCATCAAAATACAGTAGGTACATATTGTTTTGGTATTGTGATATGAACATGTATTATTTGTTTTCCGGGTTCCCGTAATAAGATGTCTCTGTCACAAAGGTGAATTGCCTCTTTAGTATGATAGGTGTCGAGAGAATACGAGTATTATTTTCTGTACGTAAATATAGTTGAAACATGTGTTTGACACGACTTTACATTTTTATTTCCTCTCTATGATTTTTCATCAATATTTCCATCTCGCGTGTGAAAATTGTATGCGAGTGACACTTATACAGTCAAGTGGGAGTATACGATCGAGTATGTAGTACTTACTTACCAGTAAATTGTATAACGGATCTTTAAACTTTAAAGTGTCAAGAGTTTATATATTGCTATTTATTATTACATTACATGTAATCCCGACTGTTATCCCCAAAGGGTTAGTCAGAGACTAGGCAATGAAGACAACAAAAGCATTCCTCTACCATAGTCCACTTTTCACTAAATAGCGACTGCACATGTGCTCAGCGTGGCAGGTGGTGAGCCCATCGCCGCTCTATGCTGTTGGATGTATGTGCAGTCTTTAGTCCGTTAGTCGCCTTTTACGACTCCCAAGTGAAGAGAAGGGAGGGGGGGAGGGGGGGGGATTTTCTTTCACCGTTATGCGACACGCTTACGGCTGTTTATTATTATTCATCACAAATCCTATTCTTTCTTTTAATAACGTTTAGTCCATATTCAACCCCTAATGGTTGAATCTGGTACCGTACTAGGGACATAGGTATTATTTTCTTTGTCCATATTCAACCCCAAGGTATCTAATAGCGAAATAAAAGTAATATTGAGTACAGAAGAGTATTTATTTTCTTAACATTACTTACTTACATTATCAATTGCTACATACATGTACTGAGCATCACTTGAGAACGACTCGACCTATTTGGCTGGCTTTTTGTTGCGTTTTTAAAAAACATTTTTGGAAAATACACGGTGAAACTATCACCGGATATGGGTGTTCTCGCGGTCGGTCGGCGGTCCATATACGAGTACAATTAAGTGACTGATTCTTTTTTGTTGTATTTGCAATGGTCAGGACGAGGTGTTTGTGTGTCACAGGCTGCTTGTTTATTATAAACAATGATGTTACAATAAAAAGAGGTAGATGCGTTACATATATGTGCCAAAAACTGGCAACAGAAAACTATGCTAATTGACTTACCTTAGCGTAGTCTCAGGAAAGTGTTGACAGCGGTGTGTGGTTGACAGTGTCAGTTTGCGTATATTCGTTTCCGTATATTCGTTTAAAAATGCCGTCCTGTGTAATACGACACTGTAGAAACAACACAATTAAGACTAATAAAATTCATGGGATGTTAACATCGTAACGCTTTGGTCCATTATTAACATCACATTAGTACTGACATAACCTATCTACCTCTATTTTATTCTAATATCATTGATTATAAAAGTGTTTTATCTGTGCACCCGGCAAACAAACGTCAATATGGGAGTCGTACGGAAATCGTCAGAATTTAGATTTAGGATTAGAAATACTTTTTAGTGGCACAATATAGCCGTTCTGTTCGAACAACGTTATCTATGTTATGTGTTATAGACGGGCAGCTTCGTAGGTTCTTGCAAGTTTTCGGGTCGTTAATTTTCAAAAGAGTTACGATATAATACCAGCGAGATGGATCACCCGCGGGGCTTGCAGAATATCTTGACGTAATAAGACACGTTTACGTATCAAATAAAATGAAATGACTTCATATTTTTGCGTCTAAGTTAAAGAAGGTGACGGTTCATCAATCAGAGTTGGGTTCGTAAGATGCTTCTAGAAGGAATCAGGCTCGTTTAATAGTAGTAAGTTAGGTATATGATTAGGTAAATAAGTGCATAACCGTGTCCTGTAGCGGTGAAAGAATAATAACACCTCCTTTCTTCCCTTGGGTGTCGTAAAATGCGAAAAAAAAACTGCACATGTATGTGCAGTTTTTTACAAAAGCATAGAGTGGCGATGGGTTCACCACTTGTCAGGCTAAGCATATGTGTTGTCGTTATTTGGTGAAAAGTGGACTATGGCAGAGGACTGCTTTTGCGGTCCTCATTGCCTAGTCTCTGACTAACCCTTCGGGGATAATAGTCGTGATCATATGTATGTAAATAAGTGCGCAGTAAACCCTTTATTTATTTCTCTTTATAATAGTGAGAAGCTCGACGGAGCAATGCCTTTCGTAAAGCGGGGTTACAGGATGGGCGACCAAATAAAAAAAAACATCTAGAGCTAAATGTGTTTTCCAAATAAGTACAGCCGTTTTGAAATGATGCTCGAACATATATTCGTTGCAATTGATTTTTATTAAATATAGATAAGTTGATTTAAAGTCGTACAAGTCTTACATAACAAGGTACTTTGGCATAACATTTCGATGTCACATCAATCGCATGTCGTCACGAATGCCTCATTTTTATTGCTTTGATATTCTCCTCGGATCGCACAACGCAGACGGGCTAATTAATTTTATAACGGCCATAATAACGCTAATAAATCACTGCGTAGGCGTCTCGCTCCTGCAAAATCAAAATGACCTTATTAAAATTATTTATAATATTCGTAATAAAAACGGTTGCTTCCCGTTACGTTTTATGTCTAAACATGTTTACGGTTCGTACGTTCGTATCTCGATTTCCATTTTAATTGGATCATCGGCTATGAAGCCGTTTCTTTATTACGGTTTTTTTTATTTCGAACAGCGGGGGGCGCGTAAGACAATTTGTGTGTGTCCGATCAAAAATGATTTACGGTCTTTAAATGGTTAGTTAAGAACTTATGTGTTTGTAATCTACGTAGTTGATTTTGATGGTTTCATTATCTCGGGATCTAACAAACAAGGTCCCTAAACGTGTAGAGCTGTGTGGACGGCAGACGACTGGCTAGAGAGACAGTTAAAATATTGTGTTCCGTTGTTTATTATTATTTTCGCCCACGAGTTGTATATTTGCTACATGCGGGCGGCATAAACGAAATTACAATGTTGTCATTGTTAAAAAACTTAGAAACTAATAAACATGTTAGGAAAATCCTACTAATATTATAAACGCGAAAGTTTGTATAAGTTTGTATGTATGGATATTTGTTACTCTTTCACGTAAAAACTACTGAATGAATTTGGGTGAAATTTGGCATTTAGATAGTTTATAACCTGGAATAACACATAGGATACTTTTTATCCAGATATTCCCACGGGAACGTATGGATGGATGTTTGTTACTCTTTCACGTAAAAACTACTGAATGGATTTGGATGAAATTCGGCATACAGATAGTTTATAACCTGGTTTAACACATAGAATACTTTGTATCTCGATATTCCCACGGGAACGGGAACCACGCGGGTGAAACCGCGAGCGGCCGCTTGTATGCTCCTATAGTAATATACATCTTTATATATATTATTATGAGAATTTAATAGATCTGATTGCACTGATTCTGTGATGTAAATATTTTCAAGATCGTGATTGAGACCAATGTTAGATACACCTTCAAAATATAAAAAAACTTTTTAGTTCTTAAAATTTTAAGTCATCTAGGTACGTCAGTCTATTTCTAATCAACTTAATTGTCACAAGATGAATATTAAGCCTATTTTTGAAATTAGTCAAATTTTAAATGCTTAAGCTTTATAATACAACTAAGATCATTATTTGATTGCTTACTGTAGCACCAAAGCTTTCATTCCAAGACTTCATCCGTGCCTCTTTATAAAATCTCAATAACCAACAGTTTGTAGCATAACAAAAATGAGAGTGCTTCTTTTCCGCTTCCAAAACGCCAGCTTTCCATGACAATAAACAAGGAATATAATACGGGAAGCATTAGTAGGCGATAAAACCCTGCGTTTTCGACAGACCATTAGCTTATAGCGCATTGTCCATTATAAGTCCATTATACAACCCTATCGTGGGTAGCCAAGATAACATGGTTAGCCGAGCCCCTCTGCAATTTGAACAGTCATATTCGATAAGGTGCGGTAACCATAGGGTTAAGACATCAAAGAGTACGTATTGATACTAATTCGTAACAAAAAGTAAATAATGGCACTTGGTGCTGTTGTGTTTCGTCCGGCCAGTGAGGGTTCCGGAGGCCCTTCCCCCCCCCCTCACAATTCCTATTCCTTCCTTAAAGGCAACGCGTCTACGATTCCTCTGGGTTTGCGTGTCCATGAGCGGCGGTGATTACTCTTTATCTGGTGACCCGCCTGCTCCTTTGCATCCTTCTTTTATAAAAAAGGAAGGCATAGCCTATGTACTGTCCTACAGCTGGGCACAAGCCTTCCCACATGGAATACGGCACTTGGGAGATTCTGCAAAATAACCCACTATCCTAGTCCAATGCGGGGTTGGTGGGTTTTAACGACTGCCACCTTACGAGAACACCCTTGACCAAACGGCTTTGCGTGCCTTCCGAATCACGGAGATGATTATAATTTGGTCACCCATCCAGGGACCCAATTACGCCTTCGTCGCTGCGCCATCAAGGTCCTCTAGTTATTTAGTCTACGGCATTTAATATTCGTAGCAAACACTAAGCATTCACCACATTTTGATCTATAGCCAAAAGTATTGTTGTTCGGTTGTTCAATACATTATGAAAAGCTTAAGGGTTACGTTCAAAGAAAAAATGATATTGTTATTGGAAAATACTCCCCCATGTTTTGATATTTTCCGTTAGGATTATTTCGTTTCATATTTTAGTTAAAAGTGAGTAAGACATGACGTATATAATTATATTTGTGGAACCTTGAAAAAGTAATTAATGTTTTATATTTTAGCGTTTTATTTACGAAAATTTTACAAAAGTAATTAATTGACTTAATTTATAGTTAATAAGCTGCGGTGGTAATGCTGATGTTATGTTTGCCGGTTCATTCAAATACCCATCAGACTGTTTTTTTAACCAAATAAAGCAAATTAAAATGTGCCTTCTGCTCGGAATCGAACCCGGGATCTCTGGGTGGTGGTTCCCCGATGGTCAAACCACTAGACCACAAAGGCGTTTAGATCAGTGTTTTAATATAATCATTAAAACCGCTCTTATGAAATCTTACAATTTCACAATAAAGTAACGTCCAACTATAAGTTTACTATAAAATATACTGCTGCCTGACCCAATGCAGTTTTTCAGTATTTATCGTTGCAGTAAAGTTGCACAATATTGCAGGTATCAGGTAAAACGCAGCGTTTTTATTTGGTTTGCATTGCATGTTAGTAATGCCGGATTAGTGGGTGATAAAAATAATGCAGTTTTTTGTTTATAATCCCATAAATGATCTAGTTTCTATCTATCTAACCATAAAGGCTACTTAATAAAGGATCATTCATCACTCACCTGTTCCCAGTCTTACTCACCGTTTCCTGGTGGTCATACTACTTGGGGTCGACGCAATATGTCTTCCTCTTCCATTCCCCTCAATCAGCCGACATCTCAACATTTACTCCTTTATTTGATTTATATCATCTTTAAAACAGTCGATCTATCTTTTCTTCGGTGTTTCTTTTCCCTTATAGCAGGTAACTTTATTGCTTATTGTCTTTCTGGTTACACGCTTAACTTAATAAAGGATACACATACCTTTAAATATAATTGTATTGATTATGCTAGAATTTTGTTAAAGAGTTGGTATATAATCCTGAAACTGACCCAATCTATTATGTGCAAATAATTACTAATTTGCATTTCAAATAAAAAATAACAGCGTAATTAAACATAATTTAAAATTTCTATAACAGTAAAATCCAAAAAATATATCAGTACTTATAACATTTTAGTCAGTCAAGTCTTCTTCTTATATTAAATGACATAATATGTCATTAATTTATGAAGTACGTGCTAGAAGTCAATATTCATCAGTAACATAAATATTGAACGGTTTAATTATTTTCCTATCAGAAGCAAAAATAATCGCAGCCAACAAAGCTTTGACTATAAATTGTCCCTTACCATATATTGTCAGTGTTAAAAATGGCGACCCAATTCTAAAGTTGAATAGTGGGACTCGCTAAATCTCTGGTTACAGCGCAGGGAAAGCGTGGAGAGTTTTGAAAAGGTTATTTGATATCTGCGACGCACGTTACCAAGCTTTGTGCTGTCTGCCGCACTCGGTTCGTTATAAGTGGACAAAGTTTTGAAAAGAGTCGACTGGAAACATGCATAATATTATGTGCTCTCCTGCCCCCAGATATGTGATATGTAACGCTTTATTAAATCACTTAACAAACAAGCAATGATCTTTAAAATAGGGAACACCTTGTTTGAAATGGTTTTGCTTTTCTGAAATCAGTACACTTACATTCACTTACATGCTGCTAGAGAAGAGTTATTCTTCAAATTCACACAATTCTACCGTTTAACTGGTCACACACTTAAAAAGATATAATTATAGCACACGCATACATTAAGTGAAGGTTTGAATTGGTTTGGGACACTTAGCACCCTGTCCCTTAGAGTATTTATCGAAACACAGATCATACGTACCCTTTCAGCCCCATCGTATACGTACCAGACCGTAATTAAAACTTAAACAATTCCTACTATCCCTCATCACGGAAAACACCTCAACTTGCATAAATAAAACGGCTGTGGACGAAAACAAGCTATCAATTATCGCCCGAACTATTACCATAAATTCCCAACTCTCAAATAGATGCACGCCCTGCGAGCTGCCTTCTATTTGTTACAAATTCATGCAAGTTTCTACTGTAAAATGAACTGTAACTCGAAGCTGTAAGATCGGATATTGAGCATGTGAATATGCGTGATAGGTTTATGGCATTTACAGCAGATGACATTGCCCAGAAATAATTTTGCGAATAGCAAATTGCGACGATGCCGCCATATTTTCGGTTTACAACTTTATTATGAGTGCAATTTAGTTAGTTTGTTGGGTGCAGTTCAAGTGTCACTGTAAAATAAGATTTCGTTAATTCAATTCTACGATAACCTACCATACGCTGTCGTTCAATAAGAATATCAAAACCAAATCTTCTTGTATTTTTTGTTACACCAAAACAAATGTAATACGAGAGTCTTTCTTATCTATTAATAAAAACCGACGTCCCGTTGTTATTCTTGAACATAACCTATCCTATCGGGCCTCACATTCCCAAGCAACATTTTCTGTTGTTATTCTCCAAAATGTTTAGGCTCGTAAGTGCCCACTAGGGAGGTTCTCGGATTAACATAAAAATCCGGCGAACACTCTTATATAATACATTAGACAGGGTAGCGGATTAAGCGGACAAAATGTCCGCCAAGCCAAATAAATCGAGAGCCTTTTAATGCGCTACGCTATACGCCAAATGGGTATTTTGCGCTGATAGGCACATTTCTCATATTTTTTTTTATAAAATGAGGTTGCTCTTGTAGACGATCTGGACTGATGGCAATCGTCGATTAGATCGACGATGAAGCGAGCGCAGAAGATGCCTGTTCACCCTCGTTTTAACCTTCCGACTGGTATAGAGTCAGATGTTATACATTTGTTTTCAATTTTAGTGCAATCGATAAGGTTCAAATTTACAGTTTGATAGCTTAAGGGTAGACGTTCAGGGGCCCAAGTCTGCTAATTTACGAATGGCATAATTGAATCGCAATTGTATCGCAATTGTATCGCATTGTAATTGTTTGACACATTTGGTATTCTTAAATAAGTAAGAGAATACCAAATGTGTCAAACAATTACAATGCGATCCAATTGCGATTCAATTATGCCATTCGTAAATTAGCAGACTTGGGCCCCTGGTTGTATAATTTAAGGAACACATGCGCAGAGAGTTCTCCCTCCTTGCTAGTTGCTAGTGCAGAATAAAGAAGAAAGAATAAGCGATACCCAGCAGTGCGTCTGGAGGGTCCTTGGTGAAAAGCTGATGCAAACTGAATAATCTCAAGAGTTTATTTTACCACCTTAGTTCGGTTAACCAGCCTTTAGAGACGCCCTGACATTTTTATGTACTTGTCCCTTTCTCCGGTTATGCTGTAAAGCAATAAGTACCCAAAGGTATGTTCTTTGTCCAACATAAATATCATTAAGCACCTCGAAATGTTGTAACTATAAAAGCCGTTGCCAGGCTTTATATTCGCCGTCAAACATCATCAAATATGCTATGAAACAGATATCTGGTATCAATAGTAATCTACCTCAAATTATATTAGCTTTTACCACGTAAATGGAGTATGGGCGTGGTAGTATGGCGATATGAACTGTATTAACGAGTGTTAAGGCACCATTTTCTGTGTAATGCTCGTGCATGAATTGCATGAAACATCCCTGCGGTATCGCACTCGTTATGTTGGTCTATTCATTACAGTTAGAGCAATGGAATGGCAACTACATCGCCTTATTATGCAGGCGGTAACGCATCAATGGAAAATTGGAAATGTTGCTGAGCGAAAATGAACCTTAATTTTTAAGCGATACGAGTACTTTCAGATTGTCGAAATGTTCGAAAGCGTATGTCGATACACTTAACATAAACATTACCCAAATGAAGTCGGTAACCAAAGCATAAGTTTTAATTGTTGGAGTTCAATAATTGGTTTGTGCGTTCAAGTTGTGATCTTTCAAATTAAGCACCTTTCTTGATTCCGGGTGACCAAACTAAAATTATCTCGAGCTCCTACGTGCTAAGGAAGTATCGTATAGTTGGCTCCAGGTTCGTTACAAAAAGCTACCAACCCGCATTAGGCCAGCATACTTGGTTATGGCCTCAAATTGTTCATGTGCTATTTTTCAAAATAAAAGTCCAGCTGTAAGACGTTTTTGGCTGATGATGCCAGCGGGCAATGATGGTTGTTTTTGTACAAATAAATCAATTACAACGTCGTACTCGCATACCTTATAGATTACGATATGAGAGTCCAGTTCGAGTTTTTACGCCAACAACATCAAAAAGTATGGAAAAATATATCTCGCCTGTCTACAGGCAGTACTAATTCTATACAAATGCTTGCTTTCGCATTAGGCCTCTGGGGTAAGGTCGTGAGGCCACAAGGCCATTTTATGTAAGCACTGCGCCACTAGCGCAGGGCGCAGCGCCTAGCGCCGTGCGGGAGATGCGCCAAACTCTGACATGCATGCAGAAGTCTACAATTAAGCATAGGCTTTACATTTCTACTTATAGTAGAGGATCCGATAGATATAGATACAACGACCTTCACCGAGCCGGTTAATGGATGAAAAGTATTTTATATCAAATTTAATGTGTTAAAAAATATATTGCGAGTGGGTTGGCTGAAAATTTCAGTCCAGTATATGATTAATTAAAGAAAGTATGAAGCCTATAGAATATGCAAACGTTAGGTTGACTATTTTTTTCCTGTCATAACATTGGGTAAGCAGGTTTAAACAGGTAAGTCCATATTAGTATTTTGCAACCGTCTGGTTAAATAAATAAAATTTATGTTTATATAAAGATAATCACAATACAAACACACACACACCAAACCAGTGCATTGTAAAAAAAAAATTTTTTTTAATGATAAATTAATCGTCAAAGGTGACTGAAATTTTTCGGCCAACCCAAACCACTCGCGATATATTTTTTAACACATTAAATTTGATATAAAATACTTTTCATCCATTAACCTTCCCGGTGAAGGTCGTACTATACTCGGATCTTAGACTTAGGAGCTGTGTGGTATAGCGGGTCACTTAAAGAATACTACCAGACCCTCTTTTCCCTTGGGGAAGGCGACTAACGGAATACAGTGGGGCTGTTGTTTTGTATAGAAAATTATTTCACATGTGACTATGTTTGTTTTTCTCAATTTTATTAATATATTCATGTTATTTTATTTTTGTTACATTTTAAATAAATCATCAATTAGTTGATATGCTAGTGTGTAAAAAATAACATGTGGACTTGTTATATTATACTTAGTGTATCTGAGACCTGCCCCTGTATCGGCTAAAAAATATGAATATGGACATGGGCTTCATTTGACATTTGAAGCCCATAATATGCCCATATAAGGACAAAATATGGGCTTCAAATGTCAAATGAAGCCCATGCTTATATCCATATTTTTTAGCCGATAGACCCGCTGGTGTCCGGATGTACAGTCATTTTTTTGCCTAGCTTAGGCACCAGTCTCCTACAGAGTGTTAAAAACATTAATTTATTTTTAAAAACTGTAACTAGCAATAAGACTTTGCTTTGTTGGAGAGAAACAAATTATTTGTATTGTATTCTATAAAGACTGCTCACCACCTATCACGCTGACCACATGTGCAGTTTGTAATTTAATGAAACGTGGACTGTGGCCATTGAGGTATTATAGGCTAGAGGCGACACCGCGAAGCAAATTTTAGCGCACTGAGGTGCAGCCCACTTTCCGCTAACGCCTCAGTATGCCTTAGTGATTGCCGTGATCCAAGCGATTGTGGATCTTGCGGCTGCACCTTAGTTGCGCACAAACTTGCTTCGCGGTGTACCTCAATGTTCCGTGCTTCGGAAGGCACGTTAAGCCGTTGGTCCCGATTGTTGTCGTAAGATGGCAGTCGTTAAAACCCACCAACCCGCATTGGGCCAGCGTGGTGGGTTATGGCCCAATATCCCCACGTGCTATTGTTTAAGTGGGAGGCCTGTGCCCATCAGTGGGACGTTTATAGGCTGATGATGATGATGATGATGTACCTCAATGACTGTGGCAGTAGACTGCTTCTGCGGTCCTTATTGCCTATAGTCTCTGAAATGTATTAGAAAATAAACAAAAATTGTAAAATATAAGCAAAAAAAATCTAATGTATGTAAATAAAAAATTAAAAGAGATAAAAAAGGAAAGAAAAGAAAAGAAAAGAATGAAAAGAAAGGAAAGAAAGAAAAGAAAGAAAAGAAAGAAAAGAAAGAAAAGAAAGAAAAGAAAGAAAAGAAAGGAAAGAAAGGAAAGAAAGAAAACAAAGAAAAGGAAGAAAAGTAAGGAAAGAAAGGAAAGAAAGAAAAGAAAGAAAAGAAAGAAAAGAAATAAAAGAAGGAAAAGAAAGAAAAGAAAGAAAAGAAAGAAAAGAAAGAAAAGAAAGAAACGAAAGAAACGAAGGAAAAGAAAGAAAAGAAAGAAAAGAAAGAAAAGAAAGAAAAGAAAGAAAAGAAAGAAAAGAAAGAAAAGAAGGAAAAGAAAGAAAAGAAAGAAAAGAAAGAAAAGAAAGAAAGAGAGTAGAGCTCTTAAAGCTCATGTTCATTAAATCCCAAGAAAAAGATAAAATAAGAAAATGCAAAAAACTGAAAATAAAAACCTGCCAAAAAGCGGGAGCAGCTAGCTAAAAAAAACCATTTGGGGTAATAGTAATCTATGCTACATACATAGTCAATCAATGAATAGTCAAGTCAATATTCTGTAGTACCTATTTATCTCTTACATCAAGGAAAAAGTCAGTTATGTTCCTATGTATTATCTGACTATAGGATCACAATACGGTCCACTGTATTGTGATAAAGTCAGAGAATTTTGATTGGTTTCCGTTTCAGTGGGTTTAAATGAGAACTTAACCCATATTTAACTTTTGAGATTCGCCCTTCAGAATTTCTCGAGTTTTCTGTTTGAATTGAATTAATTGACTCTGAAACATTTAAGGGGGTGGGAAGGAGGAACAGATATTGATTTCCATCATTTGATAGTATAATGAATGGCAGGACTGACTTTGTATGTATAAGGAAGATAGAGATCATATATTAATTTTAAACTTACGTTTTACAAACAAAAAAAAGTTACTTAAATTATAAACGTTACTTAAGCTTTGATATCTTGATAAAACACTTCCTCAATCAATAACAAGTATAACTTAAATTTAAAGTAACGGATAAGTAAGGCTATTATTTCAAATTTCAACAACTGTGGAAAAAAACTTTTGTATTTTATTTTTATGACGTTGAGTTAATTTCTCGCCAAGAAGTCCTTCCCATAGGTACTTAACTTGGTTATGTGATCATACTCTTGAGCCACTAATCAGACGAGACACCCAAAAATATTTAAGTAATAATTACATTTAGATTTACAAACTAAAAATTAAAGATTTAAGTGTTGATCATAAAAGCTTGTATTCTAACACTTAGTAACTTGTATTCATATATCTTGACATTTTAAAGGATATTTCTATGTATCGGCACCTCGTTATACCAGTAATAACGGTTGTTTTGAATTCTGCTATTGGAATTGCGACAGACCAATACACGATAGACCATCAATACGCAATGCTAAGCACCTCTACGCGCGGCTTTTATTGCTTCTCTTTACCTTAAACGTATACGGCCTTACTTAAAGACGTTACCTACTTAAAATTGTTCCTTAAGATTTGATTTTCATACTTGTAGCCCCTTGCCTGTCACCATACCATATGAGTAAATCATGTGACCATATTCTGGTATCGCGACAGGTGTGCTCATAGATGTTAAATATTATGTCATATAGCTATGCTAAGTTTTATAGGTATAGCTTTTTAATAGTTAAGTTGTAATGTAATGTAATCAGGTATAGAAATAGATAGGATAGAAGGACTTGGTGGAGGATTTTGCTCCTTGGGCAGTGAAGGGATGGTGTCCGTTGCTTGAAGCATTTAGTAGCGGGCGACCAGCCATCTTGGAGTCACGCGTTCGTTTGATCCTCGTAAAGTAAGCAATTAAAAAAAGTTGCAACGTTTTGAATAGATTTCTTTCGAACTTGATATGTAATAAGCTAGATTGTGCTTCTTATTAAACCTAGCTCGCATGTAGTGCCCAAGCCAATCCGAATTGAATTGGGTTTCAGGGCCGCTCCGTTGCCAATGCCGCCTGTAATACTCTTCTTTTTATTTGGTCCCGAAGCGGGTTTCATCCTCAATAATAAACTTTAATGTTTATCTATTTAAGGTTCAACCTGCAATTGTCAATGTTTATTGTTTGGATATAAAGAAGGTTTTGGATTTAAAAAGCAATAAACATTAGCACAATATTTTTGTTTCTTTATACATTACTAGCGGCCGCTCGCGGTTTCACCCGCTTGGTTCCCGTTTCCGTAGGAATATCGGGTTGAAAGTATTCTATGTGTTAATCCAGGTTATAAACTATCTGTAAGCCGAATTTTATTCAAATCTATTCAGTAGTTTTTACGTGAAAGAGTAACAAACATACATCCATGACTTACAAACTTCCGCGTTCATAATATTAGTAGGATTGTGTTCCGACAGATGTAAATAATTGGTCAGATCCTCAAGGCTTCCCTGCTGTGGTACTGATTAAAAAGACAGTTGTAATGTAACTATTACTTACATAAGTAGGTTCACGACTTTACAGTCGTTATCCGTTCTCAGCGTGAATAGGCGGTGAGCCCATCGCCGCTCTATGTTGTTGGATGTATGTGCAGTCTTTAGTCCATTAGTCGCCTTTTACGATACCCAAGGGAAGATAGGAGGGGTCAGTAGTATACTTCAGTGAGCTGCTACATTTGCTCCGTGTCTGCCAAACACACGGCTCTATTTAGATATCTATAAATATTCAAACCATTTTCATTTTAAGCGAAATGAGTTTGACCACCATATTTTGCAGCGGTGCGGTGTTCCAAGCGTGTTTAAATAAGTGAGGTTTAAAAATGTCATAACTCACAGCTGTTATTGCCAGCGTAAATTCATAACCAGCCATGCAGTAATACCTGGCTTAACGAAATAAAACAACGAGCTGCTTCGGATATTCGAAAGCGTATAGCACCTAGCACCTGCGGAATTTGCCTTCTACCGACTTTTTTTCATTCGTTAAGCTTTACTGTTTGTTTCGTATTTTTAATGCACGCCTCTTATCTGCCAATACAATGTTGATTCTTTACTTTAACATCGCACGTTTGTTTTTTCTCCCGTTGTTGTAAAATACCTACACTACCTACTACTTACAATATTTTCTAAAGGGATTTATACACGATGCCTCGTATTCAACTCGACTGACCTGACATCGAATGCCGAAACCCTCGGACGAGTAAAAAAGAAGGACTTGGGGCCGCGATACTAACAAGTGAAGCAACCTTTATGCTGGTGTGTGTGCTGTCACGGGGACGGTTGACATAACAATGACGGCCGATCGGCTTACCTTTGTGTAAGGGTGTGCGATATTTCTTGTTAGTATAGCAGCGTGGAATCCTTCCTTTTTTAAGGGGGGTTAGGCGGTTAGCGAAAATTTGGATGTTGCGCTGGGCCTCGCGGGTGTTGCGCGGTAATTCGTAAGCGCAATTCACATTTTTATCAAAAAGTTAATAAAAATCAGTCATGAAATCGAAAAGGTATGTGTTTATGATTTTATAGGAATTAATATTGTAAAACGCGGTCGTAATGTGCATTTATATGAAACTAAACTAACTGACTTCAGGATTTAGGTATTTCTACCAAGCAAAATGTTCTCAATCGTGTTTTGGCTTCTTTCATCCCTTCACACGAACGTTTTGTAATGGAACGTATGTGTTCTGTAATACACATTGAATATTTTGAATAAGAGCTGAAAAACAACCAATTTTTCAGTTTTCACCGCCTAATTCTTATTGCAGAGGCTTTACTCGCATTGCTCTCGAATCCAAACTCCGCCGTGTGACTATACAATGCTAATCGTAAACTGTTATAGTTTTTTTATTTGATCGAAAGGACTACCATACTTTCAATATAATTAAGAAAATAGATAAATGTAGTTTGCTTCCTAGTCATGTTAAGAAAACTTAATAGCTTTGACAGATACATTCATCGGAAACTTTTCTTTACTTATAAGCATTACGTATTTTCACTCTATACCGATTATATGGTATTTCTACGATAACAGAGCGTTCGTAAATACCTACATACATACATAGCAGTCGTTAAAACCCACGAACCTGCATTAGGTTTTTCCGATCTCATGTTGAAAGGCTTGTACGATTTTAGGCTGATGGATGATACTGAACATTTTAATATTCACTAAACATCAAAGATAAAAGCCATGTTGAAAAAAACAAATTTCGTCTGGACTAACCAATACCTCGGTGACGGAGTGGTCAACGCAGCCGCCCGGATTGCGGAGGTTCGACCCGAACGCGGGTTCGATTCCCGCCTGAGGTAGACATTTTTTTTCAACGTTTCGTATCTTTTAGTTTAATTCAGCGTTTTATAACGCAAATAATCAAATATATATCGAATTCACTAAACATGTTTCTTCATTAACTTCGTTAAACAAAGCTATATCGTTAAGTATTGGTAATTATCAATCGACGCATCTAAATTGGAACTCGTGCAGAATTAAAATTAATTCGAGCGATACAGCTAATTTGTTGGGTTGTTAATTAAATTGATATTTACCGGATCAGATTTTAATTATAAATAGTTTATTGCTGATAGTTACGAAATGTTTATTCAATTGAAACATGTTACGATTAGTATTTCTCGCACCAAACAGCTTGTGGGACTAAAGACTTATGACCATGAGGCAGGAAATTGAATGAGAGGTGACTGCGTGCCGGAACCAGACGCTACCTGCCGCGACTTGTGAGTTGTGATGTGAGTCAACAGGGGTCATCTTTAGACTAAGTTTTTTCTCTAATTTGACTAGTACCTAGACAAAGTATCGTTTTTAAACGACTAACACAACAGCCTATTAACATTAACGCTTGTAACAAAATCATTGGGATAACTTGCATGTTGCCGAAAATGAGACTTATAGCCCGACAAGTTCGTGCGCGACCTTTACGCGGATCAATTTCTTCCGTGGTAGCGTCTGGCACTTATTTGTCTGACTACAAATATAAAATTTATTGTCCTACAAGGTAGGTTAATATTATTGTAACTAATATTTGTAAAGACAAATCAGTGCCAGACGCTACCACGGAAGAAATTGAACCGCATAAAGGTCGCGCACGAACTTGTCGGGCTATATCTCTCACTCCAGTAATTCTTCTATTGCACTCTTAAGAAACTGTACTGGCCAAAGCCCTAACTGCGATATTTCGGGATATTTGTCTAGTAAAAGGCCAGTGGACTGTATAAAAGCTGGTGTAATTCGCTATACTGTACAAATTCGACCCGACAAAGAAATCATCCGTGGTATGTGTGACGTGCGCCCGAGTGGCTCGTAAGACGTCGTAGGGAAGATTGCTGTGAGATCGATCGCCGCGGTGAGCGTCGCGCTGTTAAGCCCGCGTTGCCCCCCGCGCCTCTTCTGTGACTGTGGAGTTGTGGACTCCGTCCGTGCGGCTAACGCCTTGATGGCCGAGTAGCTGCTAGGTCAAGGGTTCAATTACCAGGGCAAAGTGTGCTTGGGATTTTTCAATGCACAGCCCGGGATTGTGAATATCAACGCATTTTGCGTGAAGCGTGGCGACTAAGCTAATACCTACCCATAAATTGTAGCAATGACTTGATTGCTTTCTGAGGTACACATTGAAATGAAACACTTTTTACGGATTAACTCGCGTTTAATTTACTATTACATAGTTTTTTTTAATTATCCTGACGTTTCGAACCCTGCAGGGTCCGTGGTCACAGGGATAATATAATATACTATGTAATAGTAAATTAAACGCGAGTTAATCCATAAAAAGTGTTTCATTTCAATGACTGATTTCTTAAGGCCTTCACAGACGGCAGCTATATTGTAAGAATGTATAATTATTAAAGCACGATACATCTCACTACATCTTTCCATAGAAATCGTCAGGATACCACACACGACAGCTATACCTACCTAATGTATCTTTATTGTTGAAATTTTGCATTCACAATGCTATGTAGATATAGGATAAAAGCAGTGGACCGGCAATCCAAAGGTCGTGGGTTCGAATCCCACTCGAGCTTCCTGAGACTGGTTGATTTTTTTCTAGTAAACATTTTATCCTATACCTAATGTATATTATAGTTGTCGCGTTAAATCCCGAGATGTAATGTACTTATACATTATAGCTGTCGTGTGTAAAGGCCTTTAACTTTGGATGCCCTTGGTACAATAGTGGGACAGTATAAATTCTATACTTTAGAAACTAAGTCACATAATAATTCTTCAACCTACCATGCTGAATTTTTTGAGTTTGGGCTTTGACGTGAAAATGGGTTTTCATGAAACTCTGCTAAGTTGTTTATATGGGGTGTCAGCCCTAGACCGGTCCCGTGCGGCGATATTTACCCTTCCACTTGAGGTAAATACACTGTATTGTTAGTGAAGTGTATAGGGGTGGCTTCAGGCGCCGGACTGCACGTATGCAGTTGACAAGTTAGACTGTGTGCATTTGTCTGCAGTCGCATCGAACTGTACACGTTTGTCGCCGCTATAAGTTAAGGAGCAAGTGTCAAGAACTATCGAAGTGTACAAAATGTTTTTGTAATAAAAATATTCCTGCACACTTTTATTTTGAAAATCGCATACCTACTATGCCACGTAATATATAGCAGCATATAGCAGCGTAACATAGCAGTCTTTATTCCGCTGTGTATTGTTACTAACTTTAACAAATGCTGACTTAGAAATAGAAATATAATTAAAATTCAATTCAACAAATTCACCAATTAATATGTCAACTTTGCGTCCGCTCTTTCAAAGTGACGTGTATTAACTGCACGATTACTACACGGTAAATAACGGAAAGCATACGTCGATTGCAGTTACAACAGCCGACCGACTGCCGCCGACCGCACTTCGCCGCTTTTAGTGTTTTTACGTTAATCCCCGTTATAATTACAGATCTGTGGATAATGGAACGCGAAAGTTTAAATAAATTGAAGTACATTTATTTTTAAAAACCAGCTTTTGTTTAAATGTAAAAAAGGAAAAAAAAACCTATAAGAAATTAGTATGTTCATGTTCTTATGCCCTCTACAAAACTTGTCGCGGCCGAGGTATGCCTAATTGGAATTATTTACAAAATTAACATGATAAAGGCCACAAATGACGAAACTAATCTGAACTGACTTGATCAGATCGTTATTTACCGTTACCGTAAATGATAATTTACAAAATTTACTTGGTAAAAAGGAATACGTTTAGCTGTTAAAATTAGGTACGATATTTTCGCCAAATCTGTCGAATAACCTAATAAACTACTACTGACAGTAGAGCAATCAAGCGGGTTTTAGATGCACAAAAACTGGTCAATCTATTAAGCGACTTAAGCATGTCCTGCATAAACAGCCTTTGGAACACCTGGCCACAGTCTATTAAATCTATTAATTTTTGTGGGTCGTGACTGTTTCTTTAACTAAATTTGATGTTTGTTCCAATCCGTCATAGCCACATTTTCACCCTAGCAATTCCTCTGCTAAACAATAGAATTTTGCTGTATTTAAATGTACTTGTGTTATTATGACGTTTTAGTGAGGAAGCACAATTTTCTTGGTATATATTCTTGATAGTCTATGAAACATGTAGATGTAGTATCATAAATATTCTCGTCTACGCAATGCGCTCAAGGAATCTCTACGGAACCGCAGTCGTTCCACACAAAATCACGTCCGCGACATCATTTAATAATCGTATAATTTATTTGATCGTATAAGAATTAATAGCGGATGTAGTTGATGTTCTATTTTAATTTTATTGCAGTTTAGAGACAATCGGTCGGAATATTCATGAGCTCGGCTTTGATTGGGAGCTTGCCCACGCTCGTTCCGCACCTACGTCTGCTCTTGATAATAACAATAACAAAGGTTATATTTCTGTTAACATTTTGAATTAATATATTGCAGTTACTTGTATTTTATTTTTCTTCTTCCTCTTCTTGTGTTTGTCAACAGTTTGTCTTGTAACATTCTTTCTCCAAGGTTCTCCATCCCGTCTGGTTTCTGGCTTGTATTCCATCATCCCACCTTTGTCATCATCCCACATTTGTCGTCCTCTTTTGCTTTTGTTTCTTCTGGGATACTCTAATCCCGTCTGCTCTTGTTATTGCCCTACAGTTAAGTAAGGTAGATAAAGAGGGTGTCAGCCACGGTTATACTCTATAGAGCCTTCATAAGTGAAAACAGAACCTTATTTACCTTAAAAATAGAACCTGCTAACTGGTAAAATTCATTTAAATGATTTTTCTACACTCTTAGGACAAAGTCTTGACATAAATTAATAAAGTTGGTTTTGTATACCAATACCTTTTACCTCCTTTCTAGGGTAACAAGTACCAAATACAGTCAAATGGTTGGTAGATGATTTTTTTGTAGGCACCTGTTTATCTGTTTGATTGATCGGGTGGTTTGCCCAAATAGCGTTTAGACGACTTTATTGCCGATCAACTTGCCGTAAAAGTAGCATTAGATTTATGATGCAATCACAATACCAGCAGCCGTACATGTGCCCAGTGGGTGAAGCAATTTGGACTTTGATGGAGAATAAATAAGCTCTGTTGTGTCTTTGATACCAAATGTCTGGTTGAGTTGGCACGGACCGTCTGAGTTTGCGCCTTTAATGCAGCTGAGCGTGTGACGATAGAGTTTTAGACGTCAATGGATTTTTAAAAAAAACAGTGTTTCGTGTGACTTTGTTGGCAAGTCTTGGGTATATATTTTCGGGATTTAACGAAATTGTACAATGTGGGATGTCGGTGTGGTTTGGTAAGCTTTGTGATAATGTAACGCAATATTTTTGTGTCAAAGGTGATTATTTAATATAATATACACTATTCATTATTTCACAGTACATTTCGATAGGAAAATAGTAAATTCTCAAAAGAGTTTAACTACTTATTGCTTTATTGAATGTTACGAACATGTCACTGTTTTCGGTACGATTGAGTGCTTAAACTTACTACATGCTTCCAAAAACGGAGTACCTACATAAGCATCTTAAAAAACTAAGTTAAGAAAAATTCACAGTCCCCGCTCGGCGGGGGTCAGCCCGTAAAAAGTATCTGCAAAGTGCTGTTGTTCGAGTAGTTTATTCGGAAGTGGGCAGCCTTTTTATAAAACATCGGAAAGTCTTCTAGCGCTGAACTTCGCAATAGTCAAAGTTCGATGGCTTGTAGGCTCTTCTTTTGTTTTATGACTCGACACCGGAAAATAGAGCATAGTGGTTGTATAATCTCCACTGAAGTTACGTCATTACATTTCGTCATGGAAATATATATTGCTGAGGAAAACTATAAGCGTTTTCCGCATTGCGACGTCGTCTGCGAGAAATTGTGGTTCCATCGCCCATAGCGAAAGTACGTGGCTCCAATAGTTTTTACAAGCTTTTATTTGACTTCACATATGTATGTTTACAAATCTTGCAAGGAAGATTTGAACAACTTCCCGGGGACCGACCGAACTCAATTTTTTTCGGGATAGGACTTGCTGTTAGCTGCGTATAGTATTTACTGCGTTACTGGAAAGGACTGGACTACGTTACACCGTTCTAGCTACAAGCCCTTTAGCTGTGAGGGGTTAGTAGACCTATTTGACTATTATGTAAGACATGATAATATAGCACTCAAACGCTATTACCGGAATCTTTATATTATGTTATGAAAGTCGATAGTGCTCCATTCAGCAAATTAGTGTCAAAGTAGCTCGTATCTCTTCTCTTTCCGAGTCAGACAAAACAAAACACCGTCGGACATCCTTGGTCGGTTCGAGATGTGTCGTAAACGAGTGCAATGAATTTGTGCTCCTAACTTTGGGACGGCTCGCTGGCTGGGAAGTTGACCATGATTCCACTTGCGTCGCAATACAGTTGTCAGCTTACACGTAACACATCCTTTTCAGTAACATTTATTTTTATTTCTGTTGGGCAACGGGTAAGCATTTGGCTTCCATCTTACCTGATAGTAAAGGTGGAAGTGTACTTCACTCATTATCCTCGGCTCCTGGGAAACTGGCTACATCTATGTTTTAACTACTGTTTGAACATCATCATCGTAAACTACATACAACCTCCTTTGTTTATTGCACACGTTAATTCACAGACAAATGACAGGCAAGTGTTGCTAACTGGTAAAATATTATCAAATACATAAGTAGCAATGCTTACTCTTTTGTTGTGCGTAGGTAGGTACTCCTTGGTGAATATTAGACCACAGAGGCGATTATTAGACCACAGAGGCGATTGACAACATTAATATTTTTAGACAATTTTGTTATTTTTCGCGGTTTCGCTGTTTTTCCCGTATTACTTTGTAAACATCACCGACTTAGTTCAGAAAGTAACGTAGAGAGAGTAAATGCTCGTTCTACGTCGTATAAATGCTTTGACAGTGGCTTTAACACGACTATCAATCCATCAACGTTAAAAAATAAAGCAATGTACGAAAATCAGATTCGTATCGAGTCCGCTAAATATTCAATGGCAATATCAAGTTATGCTAAATTCCTTAATTGGTTAATTAAATAGATCTTTTAAATATTTATCTATATATCAAGATCGGTGCGAGCCGTGTCGAGGTTTTTATTGTATTGTAATAAAAGAAGAAGTACCTATTAGCATGTTATACTTTGGTAAAAGAGAGAAATATTAGAATTAATTGTAAAGTGTCCATCTACTAATAGTTACAGATTTAGTATAGACTAGCGGCCGCTCGCGGTTTCACCCGCGTGGTTCCCGTTCCCGTGGGAATATCGGGATAAAAAGTATCCTATTTAATCCAGGTTATAAGCTATCTGCATGCCTAATTTCATCCAAATCCATTCAGTAGTTTTTACGTGAAAGAGTAACAAACATCCATCTATACTTACAAACTTTCGCGTTTATAATATTAGTAGACTATTGGTATCGTAATTATGCAACCGTGTCGCGTACCGGTGAAAGAATACTACCACCCCCTCTCTTCCCTTGGGTGTCGTAAAAGGCGACTAACGGACTAAAGACTGCACATACTACCAACAACATAGAGCGGCGATGGGCTTACCGCCTGTCGCTGAGCACATGTGCAGTCGCTATTTGATGAAAAGTGGACTATGATAGAGGACTGCTTTTGCTGTCCTCATTGCCTAGTCTCTGACTAACCAGTCAGGGATATTAGTCGTGATTATATGTATGTAATTATGCAAAAATATCTTGAATATACCTTAATAAATATCGTATTTAACTACAACAATAACTTGTAGACGTGCCTTTTCCTACGCTTTGTTGACAGTTACCTAATAGATAAGAAAAACACCTACTCGCTAAAGAAATTCCTTATCTCAACATATAAACATTTTATAATTATTTATGAAGATTATTAAATAACGTACTTAGGTACTATTTTATTTATTATTCATAACATTGAAATTTAAATTGTACCTACCTACTTATTCGTGTATTTTTTGATTTCATAATTTATAATTTGTAATTTTACAAGGTTGAAAAAAATAATAGATATATCCCTAAGTATATATAATTTTTATTAAAATAATTATAAATTCGTATTTGCATACAAGTTAGACTAGTTGTGCAACGAGATATTTTCTATCCACCCATTTGAATTGAATCGAATTGAAAAATACAGTTGCTGTAAATGTAAATGAGAGAGAGAGAGAGAGAGAGAGAGAGAGAGAGAGAGAGAGAGAGAAACATTTATTGACGCACAAAACAATACGATAATAACATAATTTAAATAAAAAACAAAGGTCAATCAGGACCCCGCCTCAGCTTGTGTTTTTGCGAACGGGACGTGTCACAACAACGCTGGTATTCTGGCGGGGCCTGTCGGTGCACGATGCACGAACAACATACAGACATACACATTTACATGACACGCGTACACATTACATAAAATTAACTATACAATGTACAATAACAGACAACACTACAAGAAAAAAAAAGAAAAACAAACATTGTCAGAATGTTCTCGGCTCCTTAGTCCTTAATCCTTTAATAACTAAAGGGTGAAAACAAAAACAAAAAACAAAAAATTTACTAAACTATTTAGGTAAGCAACAAAAAACCAATAAAACCAACACTTAATTTGCTATCCAGACGCTGAAGAATGCAAATCTACGGTGAAATCAAAAATTTAATATTCCACAAGACTGACTCACCACACTTACTTTGCACACGAAAACGGCAACGTAGTAAGCTGCCTTTTCGCCATACACGGCTGGGTGGGTACTGTGCTTGATGATGCTGCGTTTAACGTATACAGCGATACGTAGGATGAGTTCCTATACGTTAGAGATTCGGTTCGTTTCGGGTATGAGGCTGACGACAATGGCCTTGAACCTGCGCAGGCGACCGACGACGCCGCGGACCGTGCCAAATCCGCCGCCATCCAATCGTAACATATCTACGTCCATTTTCACGGTCGCCAATTCCGAAACACGGCTCGTCTAGTTTTTTGTTGATCATAATCGCTTCGCCGTGTGACCAAAGCGTAATTATTGAAATAGGTATATTTTAACAACTGCTAAATGTTAGTTAACTGTTATTTTATCGGTTTTTGACATCAAGAAGTGCCTGTGAAGGCTTATATTGAATAAACTATTTGACTTTTGACTGCGATTTTACGATGCTGGTTTACAAATGAATTAACTACCATTAACACTTATTTGAATAAGTGTTAATGGTAAAAACAGTGGAGTGTTTGACAGAAAATTTAAACGATTGGAAAAACTTTGCAGATTCAAAGAGCGCCAAATATAATTATTAGCCATTCACTTAGTATTATTTTTAAAGAACTCCAAGCGACACACAATAAGACGCTTTGAAGGAAGGCTTACAACCATGATGACGAATGATTACGTATACTTAGGTACTTGAACGTAGTTTGTCTATTTCCACTCTTCTTGGTAAACTTATTTAATATTAAAAAAAAATTGTGGATGGGCAGTTATTCACCAATGTCATTTACAGTGTAATCAAAACACATCTACTAAGACACGTGGAAATACAGCTGTTATTTTATAAAAAAGTGACAAGAACAAACAGCTTCATTACTGTAATTAGCATCGGTAATTAATAATGGCAGACCAACCTTAATTGTTGGTGCACAACGCATACAATTAGTGCAGCGTCAGACTTCAATTGTCATTTAATTAATAGCCTGCAATTAATATGGCGACCACATTGCTCATAATCACATAATATATGGAACATTATTTTCTAAACTTTACAACAGTAATTATGATCACGTGTATCGGTAAAGGGGTTGACAGTAAAAGGTTCAAATAGGATTTTTTATACTTAGTCATAAAAAGCAATTAGATTATTTCATGGCATTGTGTTTTATTTCAATAATTAGGTTTGTACAAATATGAGGTACAATTTCGTCTTCGAATCTTCTCTTAACCACGCCATCGAAGCTCCTTTTAACCGCTGCGCCATCAAAGCTCTTCTTAACCGCAGCTGCCCCCCTAGAGATTAAAAAAAGGTAATTAACTGTCAAAAATTACAAGACAATAATCTTGCCCTACTCTGAATCTTAAGCACGCCTCTATGTACAGTGAAGAGGTAATGGAGTTTATACATTGGGACTTTATACCGTTCTTATTACAATCCTTCATTTACATCAGCTTGCCCCTCTGGGCCATCGGCTGGCGACGCTGTTGGCTGCGCCCATCAAACCTCCTCTGAACCGCTGCGCCATCGAAGCTCCTCTTAACTGCTCCGTGCTCTCGGGATGGGCAATATTTGTTATTTTAGCATTTTCCTCTAATCTGAAGGATTAGGCAAAAAACTTAACGCAGTATGCAGTAAATCTAGCATTTGTGGCGGAACAAACACTTCCATGCTGAGGCCATAGCTTTCTGGTCGTCCGGCGCGGACAAACCATGGCACCGTTGGAGCCAGGCCAACTTAAATGCCGCGATAAATACCTCATGAATGGTTTACAAGCAACGCCGACGGTTTGCAACACTAACACTAAAGATTTATCTTATGTAAGTACGTTAATGATTTTGAAATTTGGAGCAGGCAGCAGATTTAATATGTAAACATACATGACGCTCGTTCTGAGGCAAATACCACAAGCTTTCTATATGCTAAGACCTTACAAACTTCTTAAAAACATAATGCAAAAAAAATGTTTGATATAAAACCTTAGTTTTAGTTTTAGTGTGCCAGTCATTCATACTCAAAGGTCCCGGATTAGTACTGTTGTTGCTGATTCTTGGTGAACTGCTTTCATCTTTGGCCTCCTCGTCTCACCGTAAGATGAAAGGTGGTATTTGCAAAGATAATAATGCATTAAGTTACTTTGGGACGAGTTCCATGCGGACGATGTCACGTTCAAATGCTAGTCTGAAAACAGATATCCCGAAACCTGTAATCGATATGACAAATGGCCGCAAGAGCTTTGAGTAATTGATATTAATTGCCATACGATCTTACATTAATTTCAGGAACAATCTACGTACATAGTTCTGATTATTCGAACAAGACAAGGACAGCCCTTACCATTGTTGTTACAATGTTTATTTCACTGACATATCTCTCTCATTTAAGGCTACATGTAAATAAAAAATACCGTTCAGTAATAAGATAAATATTACTTACCGTCGCTGAGCGTTCAAGACTGCGCAAGAGCATGTAAATACTTACCGCGTTACAGCAAAAGTAGCAAATTGATTTATCCTACTAAGATTATAAACGCGAAAGTTTGTAAGTATGAATGGATCTTTGTTACTCTTTCACGTAAAAACTACTGAATGGATTTGGATGAAATTCGGTATACAGATAGTTTATAACCTGGATTAACACATAGAATACTTTTTATCCCGATATTTCCACGGGAACGGGAACCACGCGGGTGAAACCGCGAGCGGCCGCTAATATTAATATATACGCAGCAGCCTATTATTTTTTTAAATACTTCATGTATTTCAACCCTTATGTTGGTAAAATACTTTAATTTTCTTTTACAATAAGTTCCAATGAAAAAGCAAACTTCATAATCATTTTCATGACCAAACCAAGTAATAATTTTTTTCATCTTCCTGTATTCGAGATACGTGATTTTCAAAAGGTGCTTTTACGCCTACCTACGTGATTTTCACAAGGTGCTTTTACGCCGCCGTCTCACCGACGACATCGTAGTACGGCCCCGCCACAAGTGCGCTTGTATTTCAAGTACACCCTCATCACCGCTGGCAGCTGTCACTGTGGCTTCCTACCCCAATTTACTCGCGGTTATAGATTAAATAATAATTACCACGGCTCCACGGCTTGGCGATGTACGTCTCCAGTAATATACCGTGTAGACACTAACTTAAGATAAATACGTTATGTGAGTCACCTATATTACTATCCTACCGCTAAGCAAAGGCTTCCATCATTGAATAAAATCACTGTTATAATTGACGGGTAATGGCTTTCGGCAGGAATCAATTTTTCTGTGTTTTGAGACACTTTGCCTAAGGCGTATTAGGTATGTAAAAATATAAATTATTGATGCTGCTTTCACGACTATTATCTTCAAAGGGTTAGTCAGAGACAGGCAATGGAGGACGCAAAGGCAGTCCACTGCCGTAGTCCATGTTTCACCAAGTTTCAACTTTACTGCATATAGTTAGTCGCATTTTACGACACCCGAGGGAGGAGAGGGAGTGGTAGTATTCTTTCACTGCTACGTGACACGGCCGAAAGATAGGTTAGGATAAACTTGTGACCAATAACGGAGGGGGGATGCAGGCTATTTGGTGAAAAGAGGATGGCAGAGTAATGCTTTTGCCTAGTGTCTGACTAACCCTTCGGGGATAATTAGTCGTGATTATATGTATGTACTTATGTATGTATGTTATTCTTTGGGGGGTCTTACGCCAAAATATAAATCAGTATAATTAATCAAACTGTTTCCATTACGCCTTTATATGTTTAATAACTTTTATACGAATAAACAATAGGTATGCCTAATAACTTTATGTCAATCATAATTAGAGTACTTATTAATTGAGTTTATTGAATAAAGATATTTTGACTTTGACTTTAACTTAGAGCAACAAAAAATAGCCTAAATGATAGTTGTGCCTAAAGAAATAGTATGCCAAAAACAATTATGTCAAAGTATGATAAAAAAATATTTGAACGAAAGGGATTCCACTTAACAACATAAAGCTATGTCGAAGTTTAGTAGAGTTTAAGTAATATATTGTTATAACAGTTTTATTGTTACATAAGTAATATATAAGGGTGAACGTATATGCGCTGCTTATTGGTTTAGGAATTCCATTAATAATATATAATGGCAGGACAATTTCCTTAACGACTGATCATTAGTGTTAAATGGACATTTTAGTCGATTGCTTCGCGGGCACGAGGAGTTTAAAGTAATATTACTGTCATTGGTTATACTTAGTTATCCGAGTAAATTATGGTATTATTATCTACTGAAAATTAGTTATTAAAGTGACCGTTCATCAATTTAAATTTGAAATTATTAAATCCTTAAATTTTCATATAAAGTAAACTTTATTTACGACATGCATCATAAAACATACAAGCCTTACTAAGTTTTGCATCAGAAATTGTTACAATAACTTTATTAAATGTATGTGTCTATTTTTATATTACTTATTATGTATATGTCTGTAAGTATTATGTACAAATAAAAACTATTAATAAGCATAACGATTAATTAAGCTAATTTTCTTATATTTTTTGTACCTACTAGATATGTTTTTTTCAATAACATTTATATTTGTTTTAATGTTTGCTTCAATCATGGAGACCTCTTTTCTTTTACTTTCTGTTTCATATACATACACTCACTACTATATCCTCTAAGCGATAGTCAGAGACTAGGCAATGAAGAACACATAATCAGTCCTCTGCCACAGCCAAGTTTCACCAAACAACAACTGCACATGTGCTCAGCATGATAGGTTGTGAGCCAATCGCCGCTCTCTGCCGTTGGATGATGATAGGTACGTCTATAATCTGTTAGTCACCTTCCACAAACCCCAAAGGAAGAGTTGGTTTGGTGGTATTATTTTGATGAGCCACCACCCCCCACCTACCTAGTTATGTTTCATTTATGCATATGTTAATAAAATAGTATATTTCATTACGAGTGCGGAAAGCCTGTCATTGCAAAGAGTTCCGACAAATGTCTACCCGAGCCGAGGCGCAGCCGAAGGTGAGGGTTGACAGTCGGAACAAGTTGCAAAATAGTTGTTCAATTTGTGTATTGAACAACTATTTTTAATGCAGTTGCGAAAAAATGAAGCAATTAAATAAAGAATATTTTTGAAAAATGGCGCCAACCGTAATAGAATAGAAGCAGAGATTTTTTTGTTTTCTTCACCCATTCTGGGTAGGCAAAGGGAACTATTCCCATACAGCCAAGTCTTCAGTAGAATTTTTTTATTAATATGAAATGAAAATGAAATTTAATGAGATGAAATGAAATGAAACCTAACCTAACTCATTGAATAAAATCTGTTATTGAAACAAATTATGTAGCTTCTTTTTAGAAATATTTGCATGATTCATAAAAACTTCTATGAATTCTTCGTGGTTGGTTTTTCCTTTTTAATAAACATTATTTTGACAGTTAAGAAAGAGAACGCACGAGTTCGGAAAAGGTAAAGAAAAAGCTCGAGTATGTAATAGTTCACATCCCGAACGCTATACGTCCCTGCAATACGCCACTTTTTGAGCAACTGTATTAAAAAGTATTTACAATGAATCCGTGCTTTGTCAATCAGGTCCCATCTGTGGCGGGCAGTGCTGCGGCCGAGGGCGCGAGGCGAGGCTGCGCGCCGCCCTACGCAGCGCCGCCGAGCACCGCTTCAGGGCTTCCACCAGGCCGCTCACCGACCTGCTGCTGTCCACCAGGCGGACGCTTCAAGGTCAGTCTACAGACTATCGGCAACGTCTGCAGCCCATCGGTGCTGATCTAAAGCTAAACTAGAAAACAATATTATCTAGGGCTGCCAATGAGCTACTGCAGTTCACGAGGCTCACGCTGTTAGTCTTCTATATGCTGTCTGTCTACCCCATGACTATCTGCGGCGTCTGCACCGCTTCAGGGCCGCCATTGGACCGCTCATCGACCTACTGCTCTCCACCAGGCGGACACTGCAAAGTCAGTCTTAATACTGCTTATCATTACTTATGACCATCTGAGATAACTGAGCCCGCCCGCGCCAGTGCTGTGTACCACTGATTTAGGGCTGTTACCTACCCATCCTAAAAGTGCAACTCATCACCGCATAATTGCGCTATCGAGGCGGTCTGAGCAAATTAATTACATTGACCTACTTCTGAATCACTTCAGGCATATTATCTCTTACGGACGTTAAGACCTCTATTAAGCTATATGCCTATGCCTAGCAAATATAACTGTCACTGATTTAAATTATACCTACTTATGTGCTCTTTTTATAATCGCCTTTTACGATGTCAGCGAGAAATGTTGTAATGTTTTTCTTTTTATCACAGAACTCTTACCATATTATTGTACTAATTTGTAAATAATGAGATAACTAGTAAATTCCATTAAGCTTAAGTCAACGCCGAGGAAACGCGATCCAAAGTGAAAATGTCATGAACTCATAAAATATGAGTTATTCTTGGAGAATCCATCTTATGTATTCAGAATTTCAGAGCTCTGTGCTAAAATTGTTTTAGGGCTGTTTAATTCAAATACGAATTTGAATATCTAAGCATATGAAGGCTTATTTTACAGTGTTCGTATGGAACAGTGCTCTGGTGGATAACTAGGTGTTAATCACGGAACGTCATTAGCATTTTGAGTGCGAAAAGGGCGAGGACAAATTGGTACGTGCCGTTATTTATGCAATGACGGTTTTGGACACTATCGGCGTTATGTTAAGTGTCCTTTTCCTAACACTTTTAAACTGTAAGACAATGAAACGTTGAATAAAATTACCGCAGGTAGAAAACGAACCCATTTATTTCATTAGTATTAGTAATTTTTATTTACGCAAAAATCATTACATATTACGATGCATTTAATAAACTGTACTTACTTTAGTGTCATAAAACGTATGAGTCACATGTTTCTGGCTGTACTAAATTATCAATGATATATTTTTTAGAGACAATAATTATACAATCTCTCACGCTGGATGTCGGTACTTTTACGTGGTGGAAAACTTCAGGGTTGGCAATGCAATTGGCTACTTGACAGTTTTTGGAAAAGTATTTTAAAAATCAAACGCTTATTTTATACCTCGTACAATATTTTTTTTTCTAAATAGCTTTATTTAATAGAAAAAAACATATTTTTCTTCATTCATTTCATATTTTGCGCGAAAACGGTTGGTCACGTGACATTTTGCCCTGTGACGTCGCATTTCACTAGATAAAGAAATTTTATCTTGAAACCTGACAGATAGTTTTTGTTTATTTGTGAAATGTGACGTCACACGAAGCTCAATCATGGCCGCCCGTGTTTCGGGTCTAGCAATCCACAGATAAAAAAACTCAAATTTATTTCGTAAAAATAAAATATTTAGAAATTATCTTAATAAAAAATAACTATTGGATAATTATTGTTAAATTATAAACTACCATAACCGGCATATTTCATATTTTATTGTTACAACTGTCAAATAGCCAATTGACTGCGGTGACCATCATCAGGCTGTACGCTCGTTTGCTTGTTTTCTAAATCGACCCTATCGGGATTTGTACCCGGTACGTACAGTCACGAGCAACAATGTGTATAGGTACACTCTGACTCTTATTCATTGCGCAAGTATGATCATGTTTCTGAGTACCGCGCTAAACTCAAGTGGCTTCCTATTCGTCTTCGCCGGAATACCCACATCCTCTCGCTTCTATATAACATATTGTTTAATCCCACCTATCCTTCCTATCTAAAGGAGCGTTTCAGTTTTCTTTATTGTTCGAACTCTCGCTCATTACGGTCATCAGAAAATCTTAGCCTTAGAACCCCTCTTCACAGCACCACCTTTTACGATTGTTCCTTCACTGTTGTAGCTGTTCGTCTCTGGAACTCGCTTCCAGTTGCGATCAGGCGTGCTCAAACCATTCACGCATTCAAGGAACTCGTGAAAAATTACTACCTTTCCCTTTAACCCTATCCTGCTACATAGCTGTCTTTGTCTCCTATTTCTTACCTGAGACTATTATGTTTAAGTATGTATATGTAAATATGTATATTACTAATATTTAATTATTTCATAGTTTTATAATAAATGTTATAATATAATTAATATTTCATTTTAATTATTTTCTTAGTTTTGCGTTTTATTGTGTTCTTAACTATGTTTTAAATATTTGCACCTCCGATCATAGAGTTTATAAGTTCTCTCCATCCGATTGGTTGTCTGGCAGAAATCGCTTTTAAGCGATAAGACCGCCAAATTGTAACTTTGTATTTTGGCTTTTTTATGTCTAAATGTTTGTGTTATTATGTTACAATAAAAGTATTATCTATCTATCTATCTACATATTTTGCTCGTGACTACGCACCGACAAGTGTTAGCGACGCCAGAAGCGGCGGCGTATAGAACCATAAACGTAATAATAAATAACGTAAACGTAAAATATAAAAGCGTAACCATATACAAGATTCGTAATATTTGATTATTTGAGTTAAAAAAACGTTGAAAAAATGTCTACCTCAGGCGGCAATAGAACCCGCGTCCTCTGCAATCCAAACAGGGGACTGTTTCTTCCTTCAGAATTGGACCAATTTTTATTACTTTTTCAGCATCGGTTAAAGAAAGAGATTTTCTATGTCTGTACGTTTGATTTTTTTTAAACCAGCCAGCCACTTAATGTTTCTAAAGACGCCTTAAAACGGAGTGATTTAGCTAAATTTGAACGCTCCTGGTTGTTAAATAAATGACTTAATTAAACATGCAGACGTAGAAAATCTCTTTCTTTAACCGATGCTGAAAAAACATTAAAATTGGTCCAGTTCTGAAGGAGGAAAAAGGGAACTACGAAAGGTCTTTTTTCTGTGTTTTGTATGAAAATTTTGCATGCCACTTCCACGTTAATGTTTCCACTTAATAGGATGGCTTGTTACGGGATTACATTCTAGTTACTGTGTTGGCCCAGTACTGTCAACGAGTCGTTCGCCAAATTCACAGTTAGCAAACTATTTATTTTATAAATCAATTTGTAGGTGCCACGTCAAACGTTCCTAGCAAAGAAGCGACGTCCAATTTTTACCGTCCAGCAGAGTTAATCTTCATCTTTTGCGGAGCCCTCAATCCGTGGGATTATACCTCGGCGTGGTCCCGGGGGCCGGCTGAAGATTACTGTGACATATTACTTTACCTACGTCAGGGGCGCTTTCAAAGCGAAAATGAGACGTTACCACTTTGTAACTTCGACAGTACATCAAAAGCTATTTAGCGGTCTTAGTAAGAAGACGGACAGTACGCAAAAGATTTGATAACATTGTAAAACGGTAAAGTTTGTTCGCTCCTTTGTGTATTGCAGTCTATGAAACTACTCAATTTACCCAAGCGAACAATCTCGTTATTGATTTATTTATATTTTGGCATGTGTAATTTAGTAAAATGTAGTAATGTAGTGATTCTGTAGTTTTATCTACTAATAAACCACAATTTAATATGTTGTTAGATTTTAAAAAAATACTTCACTAATAGAAAACTAGACTATCCTTGAATGATACAGACTACCTTTTACCTACGTTTAAAAAGGAATGTTCTGGGGCACGCGATAAAGACTATTAAGACAGACCGAATTTAACCACGGGCGGTAACCGTGAGTAATAAGTTTTTAAAAACGTTTGCCGTCATAAAAGCCTGAAACTTTATATACACCCTGTATCACATATTATGGGATTAAACAGTAACAAACATTCACTTTGATTATAGGAATGCATATTTAAACGATTTTATTACCAATCCGTCGCGATGATTGAACAAATAATCAGATTAATAATTGCCGATCGCATTCACGGCAACATCAAAACAAACGACCATCACAGTAGCTAACACTGTCGATTGGTATTTGTTTTTTCATTAAAGAAAGATCGTGGTAACCACATGTTTTCGTTCATTGTCGGAACAGAAGCTGGGCCTACCGCAACCGAACTATTGTTGTGCCGGTTCAACACAGTCGTTCGAGACGGGACACCGCCATACACCGATGGTTATCATTTGTTTCTTCAACTACAATCTCTTAGGATATCGTCAATGTACAGTGAGCTCGCTTTGTATTCCACAAGAGTGTACGTAGCAACTGGAATTACGGCCGCGTATTAAAAACAAATAGGGGATAACAACGGACAATGCTTGTTTAACAAAACACTGTGTGCGTTCTCGAATTGGGCATTAGAGTTGAAGAGATTTGAATAGAATAGAGGGATGATTGTGATAATATTTAGACTAACACGCAACAAAGGATACCACGTTATTGAATGGGAGAGCAGAAGTCACGACAATGACGAGCTGAATGATTCAGAACGTCTACGGTGTAAACAGGAATGGTTTTGTTTTCTGAGGTTTAAGCGTTACACACTGAAATGAAACACTTTTTTACGGATTAACTCGCGTTTATTTTACTATTTACTTAATTTTTTCAATTATCCTGACATTTCGAACCCTTTATAGGGTCCGTGGTCACAGGGAGACTGGTCCGTGGTCTCCCTGTTTGTTTTCTATCGAGAATAGCATTGATAAAAATACAAGATAGATCTAATAATATAACTCGTATTTTTTTTAGGTAAGTACCTACATAACATAGTACTTAAAAATTCTTTGGGAAAGACGTCTTTATCGTATTTTGAAGAGCTATTTTCACTTAAGTACTTAGCATTTAATAGTGCAAAATAAAAATGATCTTTTTTTCTGATCTAGCGTCAGCGAGCTTAGTAAGGTAAAATGGGGCACAGTGACACGAAAAGATGGATTATGTATATGTCATCTCCTTGTCAAACGTGTAGACGAATTAATTTCACTGAATTGTTAAGGCTTCGCTAAATACATCAGAAGAGGATTAATTTTATATCAGAGAGGCTGGTCATAAATAAACGTGTTATTTGTAATATTTTCAATACGATCTTGTTAGTATCTACGAAATTAAATAACTAAGCAGTTTACTAAATATAAATCACTGCATTTTCTTACACTATACTAGAAAACGAATAAATCTGAGCGCAAAGCGACGTGCTACACTGACATCTAAAATTAATTTAATTACATTTCGGCGGCGGGTTTACGTTTCATAAAAAGTAATGGCGGCCGCT
Organism: Scoparia ambigualis; assembly: GCA_963921215.1. Lineage (NCBI taxonomy): Eukaryota > Metazoa > Arthropoda > Insecta > Lepidoptera > Crambidae > Scoparia > Scoparia ambigualis. The sequence continues at coordinate 11,219,171 of OY992503.1, forward strand.
ATTAACCCGCGCCGGTGTCATATACGATGTCATTACCGCGAATATCAAGATAGGGCTTTTCGGGAGTTGTTTTTGTGTGACGGATACTATGGGTACTTAATGGAACGTATAATGCCTCGGTCACGAGGACAAGCGGGTTGCGACGCGGCGAGCGGATTTTCTTTTTCAACCACATTATTCTTCATCATCATTATCATCAGCCTATCAACGTACCACTGCTGGGCACAGGTTCCCAGTCCCACATGAACGACAGCACTTGGGAAGACTATGGGCCTACCCTCCATGCTGGCGGTTTGACAATGCGGGTTTGGTGGGTCTAAACGACTACCATCTTACGACAACAACCGATACGACAATACCTACGTATTTTTGCAGACAAGCAGCATAGTTACTAGAAGGGTACTAGATTCAGTGAAATTACAGAGCATAGTGACTTATGAACTAGAGCTTCAGGGTAGGCAGCGATGGCATAATGCTCTCATGGGCTGCGGTGGTCACGCATCATCAAGCAGGCCTATGGCTCGTCGGCCTTCTTAGTAACATAAAAAAAACCTAGTGTTAGTACCGGCGAGAGTGAATGGGATAGTTCGAAGGGGAAGACCTCGGCGAACGTATTTAGATCAGATCGGTGACGTTCTCGGTAAAGGTTAGGTCAAGAGTACCCTAAACTGAGGAGCATGTATGGGGCCGTCCACTAATCACGTGATGTTTTTTTTAGCATATTTAAACCCCCCTTCCTCTTGGTGATACGTGGTGAGGTTTAAGGCTACCCCCCTCCCCCCCAAAATCACGTGTATTTTTTTTAAATACAGGTACTTACTTATAAAGTATAATCTAATGTTATTATAGAAAATGAAGGACCATGATAAAAATGTCTGGATAGGTTGCAGGTTGTTTTTTTTTTATAACGGCGAGTCAAGGTCACACTACAGGTCGCTTTTGGTTTAGAAATAGCGCTTTTGACGAAAAAATAAATACACGTGATATCTTGCTACACCCCCCCTCCCCCCTTGTGATATTTCGTGATTTTTGCCGAACCCACCCCCCCTTTCAAGCCTGACGTGATTAATGGACGGCCCCTATGAAGAACGTTATGAGAGTAAGTGAAGCAAAGGATGTTTGTCAGGATCGTAGCAGATGGAAGGCTGTGGTCTAGCCCTCCGGGAAGCAGGCTTGGTGTATGTGTATTTATGTTGGTATACATATAGGGTTAACTTTGGAGCCCCCGCCAATTTTTTTTACGTGATCCTATGGCAGCAGTACAACCAAATAATGAAATAAAAAACATATATTTTTAAACATTTTTTGTCTCACGCGGAGCCGCGCGATCGCAAAAACTGACATAAGTCTCATAATGAACTTCAAAACAAAATCAATCATATTGATATTTAAAATTAGAACAATTCTGCTTTGAAGTTTCAGACCTAGTAATTTGATTAGAGCAATGATTTTATTCTGCGAAATGTACAAAACCATCACGCGCTTGTGTTAAAAGATGGGGGTGACCTGCGGAATATCAATACAAATATTTTTATGTAAGGATTATTGTTTCATGCGTCAAATTAAGAAAGTTGTCGAAGAAAAATGTTTTTAGTAGTCATTAGATTTATGTATTGTTTGTTATAGTTTTAACAATTTGTTTCCAATTTCAACAAAGCAACGACTTTGTGCAATAATCAGGCTAACTTACGTAAGTTCATTTAATGCATTTAACTAATTCAGCGCATAGTACAAGTAACTTAAGAATACGTAAAGTTTCACAATTTCGTGCAGGATCCCCTTAAGAAAATTAAAATTATTGTCACCTAGCGCGCGGCCGCCTCGTTATCAAAGCACGTGCGCGTGACCGCTATTATTCACCCCTTGCACCAATGACTTCGCGCCGTCGCTTTGACCGCGACGGTGAGCGCACGCACCTACAAACGAGGTTTTCGGACGAACGCACCTTTTCTGAGTGGTAGAGCTACGCTGCGTTGCAGCACGCATTGGGCCGGCTCGCCTGGGGTAATACCACCCTCTCACGAATATCCGGCGTGAAATAATGGCACTTGGTGCTGTTGTGTTTCGTCCGGCCAGTGAGGGTTCCGGAGGCCCAGCCCCCCCCCCCTAACCCTAACCCTATTCCTTCCTTAAAGGACGGCAACGCGTCTGCGATTCCCCTGGTTTTGCGGGTGTCCATGGGCAGCGGTGATTACTCTCCATCAGGTGACCCGCCTGCTTGTTTGTCTCCTTCTTTTATATAAAAAACAAACAAATATAGGATTCAAAAAGCAGGCAAATCATTGTATTTTAAAGAAAAAAAACATTAATTATTTTTAAGTCAAATAATTAATTAATTAATTATCACTTTTTTTACCCCATGTTTACTTTTGGCGGGGGGTCCCAAATTAAAATCCTGTATACGTGTCCCGAGCTCCTTTGTCTTATGAAGGCTCTCAACTCGGATTACGGGGTGGTACGTACTAATGCCAGTTTTATCAGAAACTATCCCTCGCAGCGCTGCGGCTTAGCTGGTTTTACATACAACTTTGTTGGCGAATACGAGCTTTCAATTTAATTTCTGTTACGCTGCTTTTTAATTAACTTTTCCTTTGCCTTTAAAGGAATTGAGGAATATTATACATTAAATTTTTTGAGCTTTTGAGCTCTGTACTGTCGGAAGCTCGTCAAGTGTAACACTGTCATTGCAAACGCGCCTCGCATCACGTACGTACTGTCTCTAACAACAAATATGGGGGCTAGTCGCCGCTCTATGCTGTTGGAAGTCTTTAGTCCGTTAGTCGCCTTTTACGACACCCAAGGGAAGAGAGGGGGTGGTAGTATTCTGTCATCGCTACACGACACTGTTAAAAAACCTACCTTTATTTTATTGGGAATGAAAAATGTTGATAAATTGAAAGAACTTCTCTATTTCTTATAATTTGCGACAAAGTTAAAGCGTTCAAAGTGTATGCGTAGCAGCTCTTAGCCTCCAAGTACAACACTCCGCGAGCAGTTTTATATCGAGCACATTAAGAATTCATAAACAGGAGACTACTCGGAGTGGGGCTGAGTGCGTCGTTAAAATTAACCCTTACCTTAATACATTTCTCTTTAGAATAAAGGCGAATTATTCCAGTGCCGTAATGAGGGTCTGTGTCTAAAGCGAGTGAGGGACAATAGGATGAAAGGAAACCCTTCACCAAGAGCATCCTCTGATTATTTCCTCTCGGGAAGGGGTGAGCGTCGTTTTTTGTAGCCACAAAGTTCGTCGTCCTCCAGTAATATTGTAGCCAACGAGTGTGTATGCACTTGGCAAGGACGGACGCAGTTATGCGTGCCTATTAGGAGGTTAATAGTTGAAGTGTTTTTTTTTTCAATTTCAAAACGGTCGGCATTAACTCATCCGATGAGAGACAATTTGGCCGGAGGTAGAGACGCACTTTACCGTGTATTTTCAACTTTTGAGGGTCTGGCACTTTTATATTATTTCATTACGCATTCCGGTTTTCCATACAAACTTCCAAGTCGAAATTTTTATAAGCCAATAGCCAATTTTGATGAAACTTTGCATGCTAAAATGAAACACAGGGTTCTAAATTGTTTGTTAAAACATTAAAAAAATATGTTTATTTAACTGAGTTATTGCGATTTATAACTTTCTATAGTGGAGGTTAAATCGCATTATCTCAGCTACAAAAACGTTTTTTAAAAATGTTTTCAACAAACTATCCCTGTGTTTTACTTCAGCATGTAAAGTTTCATTAAAATTGGCTTATTGGTTTTTAAAAATTTCGACTTGGAAGTTTGTATGGGAAACCGAAATGCGTAAACCCTCTTAAACTGGCTGAACGCGAATCTTGTTAACATTATTAAAATAAATAAATAAATATTTCCTACAATCACACCAATTATCTAGCCCAATAGAAGCTTCGAAGAAACTCGTCAAATGGTTACTAGACAACGGATAAACATACTTAAAATACTTAAATACATACTTATTATACATAGAAAACACCCAGACCCGAGACAATTTAGAAAAACAATAATTTCTAAATTGACCCGACCGGGGATCGAACCCGGGACCTCAGAGATGGCGACACCATGAAAACCGGCGTACAAACCACTCGACCAAGGAGGTCGACAAAATTATTAATAAATTATTATTATTATAGATAGGTATACTTAGATGATTGTCGTTGAACAAGCCCTGCCACAAATCAATATGCACCCCAACTGGGATTCAAACCGGAACCTCTAGATTTGTTTCACTAACAAGATGTTATCATATTAGCAGATGAAAAATAATTGTTATATTTACTGACAAAAACTGTATTAACAGAGAAAGTAAAAAAATGTACATAACAAGTTACTAGTATGTAGTCATAGACGTGTTAGTGGCAATTTGGCACAAATCCAAAAATCACAAACCAAATTGTTCCTTGCAGAAACAGTTTTCGTAAATGGTTACGGGCGCTCCATTTAATAATCATTATCGTAATCTTTAATGCTTCGTGTTGTTAGTTCAAGGTAGTGTGAGTAGTGCGAACTACTCTACAATAGATATATTTAGGACCAAGAGCTCCGCACAATATTCTATTTCTTCTCCTTCTACATCGCTACCTTATGATGCTGTGGCGATTTATAAAAAACAGACTGCGCCTGACTAAGGAATTGAACCCAGGACCCCCGGCTATTAATTAAGTCAATCGCTTCGCCACTCGGCTACCGAGATGTATAAATACTGGCAGTTACAAATTTTATGATGATTAGGACTTCATGGCGGTAAGTGAAGCGTCCTGTCAAGAAGTCCGTGTGAGATCACAGTAAAGTCCCACACCTTTACTGAAAGTCTAGGTTTGGTAGAATATTATTTACATATATATACGTACAAAGTGGAGATGACACTACGACAATAAATGAAAATATTGGCTATACTATTTCATAGAAATAATTTGAAACTATCAAATGAATCTTAGCACTGAATTTTTTTTTTCATTTTTCATACAAAGTTAAGTTATAAAATATTTAGTTTGTATGAAAAATGAAAAAAAAATCAATAAAATATTGGCTATACTAGTTCATAGAAATAATTTGAAACTATCAAATTAATCTTAGCACTGAATTTTTTTTTCATTTTTCATACAAAGTTATGTTTTAAAATATTTAGTTTGTCTGAAAAATGAAAAAAAAAAATTCATTGCACAGATTAATTTGATAGTTTCAAATAATATATTCATTTATATAGTGAGTGAGTATAGTGTGTGTGATAGTGGTGAGCCCATAGCCGCTCTAAGCTGTTAGATGTATGTGCAGTATTTAGTCCGTTAGTCGCCTATTAGGTACGACACCCAAGGGAAGAGAGGGGGTGGTGGTATATAGTATTCTTTCACCGCCACGCGACACGGTAATCATTTACCAATATCATATTAATATAATTTACCACTAATCATTCATATAATCACTCACTATCATCTACTTTATGCTTCGATCAACAATACCAACTAGATAACGCGTCACGTACAAAATCAAAGCTAAATTCTGTCCACGTGAATAAATACTTTTTCAAAGCAATAAATTACTCCTATTACCTTAGATTAAAACAAAAAGGGAAGATACGGCATTAGCGTCTCGTGAGTAAGCCGCTAAAATTAGGCCTAAAGGCACAATTTCACTTCAGTCGCAATTTGCCGAGCGTACAGGCTACATCGTACTATTGCGGACATTCTGCTGTGATAAAAAGAGAAAGACGCTACTCCGCAGTGGCGTCGGAATCGGTCGTACGTACTCGTATGTTGCGAAGCGACCGAGACGTCAACGCGCTACTCGCTGACTCCCTCGCGCTGACGTTGAAACTTACTGCTCTGTCTCACTCGTTCGATTTACACTTTTATAGGTGTGCGTGTGTGAGTGTTTGCTTATGTAGTTGAGTAGGACTATATTTTGATTGACTACAAGTAGGAGCATGCCGTATCTTCCCTTTTTGTTTTAATCTAAGCCTATTACTTAAAAAAAGAAAAGACGTCAATAACATTTAGTGGTGAAATACAAATAAAGTTCTTTTTCCTGTTATGCCTTGCGAGAAAATAAGAGCTCACTTCTCAAGTGCGCTCTTATTTACCGAGACACATTTTTAGCGCCGACCGGCCCCTATTTTACCACGTCGACAAGTGTCAGTGACATATGTGGAGTGACAATTGTCAAGCGACAGGTGACATGTGACAATTTTTAAAACTATTTTTTAAAGAAATGCTTAGAAACATGACAGGCATTTTGTTACAATTGTTTTAATGACAAATAAGTTGTGAAACAAAATTTATTTTTCTTAGTCGACATATTTGTAGATATGTCTGTAAATTTTGACTTGAGATAAAAGCTGTCATACTTGCGTTAGAATTGTAAGGTTTCGTGGTCATACGCGTATTTTCAAAATGGCTCTCCGTGAAAGTAGTAGTTACGATAGTGATAGTAACAGTTCAGTGATTTTGATGACTTTGCATATACATAGATGAAAATTAAAAGAAAGAATTAATTTTTCTTTGACACTTACGGATTTTGCGATTAGGGAAAAATTCCGTGTTAGCAAAATCAGTGTAGAATATGCAATAAATAGAATCGGTGCACGTATGGAAACTTGTTAAATACTAACTTACTACAGTCCTCTTTCTCTAATTTTGCCACGTTGTGTCTTTTAAATATTTTCAATCTTTGTCATATAAGTACGTACTCCCGTTTCATTCAAACGTTGAGCTATTTCTTTCTATTTCTTAATTTTCATGTCAAATGTCAATTTGTTATTAAATTTACCAAAAATCACCGATATGCTGTCCTAATCAATTTTAAGATTGACATCTTTTTCGTTCTGTAATATTATTTATTAAATCAAACACTTAAAAATACAGGCACGAAGTGACTTGCTAAGTGGCGGGAAAATATTTAATAGTTTTAAATAAGTTTTTATCAAAGACAGCAAAGGCATTACAAATGGCAATTATTGAGAGACTGAAGACTTTTAGATTTTAAACGACTTATTGTTATTTGATTTAACAACTTCTAATTAGGTATTTGAAAAAAGAGTTCGCTAAATTCCTAGACGAATACTTGGATACATTTTCACCTCTAGGACAGTTCAGCCGCGACAATTATTTTTTGACAATTGTCGCACCTGTCGACGTGGTGAAATAGGGGCCTGACATCTACTTGTATTGTTGATCGAAGACTTTATGCAAAGAAAATATTTGCTTAAGTATATCTCTTACTTAACACTGGCTGAATATGCTAACCGCACCCCGAGTCATTATTTAAGAAAAAAAAATATAATAATGTTGCGTGTAAAGTTCTCTTCCAAGTACTCGTACATAATATGATTTAGAATGCAAGGAGTGTGTTGCTTAGTTCATTAGTAGAACAGTCGCGCTTAATAGCGACTCAGCTACACTGTAAATAATTAAGAGTCCACTCGCGCGCATTCAGAATTAGCAGCCGCGTCACTGAACCACTTACTAAAAATAATGGCGATTAATAACCTACTGAATGTATTATTGAATTAGCTACTGCTTCCTACCACTAATTGCTTGCTGGGATTGATGGAAAGCTTTGACGTTAAGTCCGCCTAAATTGGAACTCTGAAAAGCAAGCTTGATTAATTGCCTCATAATAAGAATAGTATTCTGAAATTCTTTTATAAATGTTTCGTATTTTAATGTTTTCAAATACAAATAAGTTTATAAATGAAGCTCTTTTATATTTTTATAAAATTTTACGATTGAATGTGGATTACTCCCTTAAATATATTAAATAAGGCTTAGTTCGGCGAACAAAGTAAATATGCTTTTCGACACTTTTTCGGTACTAAAATTGAATTCTATTATGTGAATGGTCCATCAACTTTAATAAGGTAACGTACCATTCGAGGTAAGATATAATGTTGATGTCTTTAGTCGTCAAATAACAAACCCACCAACCCGCATTGGGCCAGCGTGGTGGGTTATGAGGGTTTACGCATTTCGGTTTCCCATACAAACTTCCAAGGTGAGATTTTTAAAAACCAATGAGTCAATTTTAATAAAACTTGGCATGCTAAAGTGAAATACAGAGATCTAAATAGTTTGTTGAAAACATTTTTAAAAAACGTTTATTTAACTGAATTATTGCGATTTCACTCTTTCTATGGTGGACTTTAAATCGCTATAACTCAGCTAAATAAACGTGTTTTAAAAATGTTTTCGACAAACTTTTTAGATTCCTGTTTTTTACTCCAGCATGCAAAGCTTCATTAAAATTGGCTTATCAGTTTTTAAAAATGTCGACTTGAAAGTTTGTATGGGATACCGAAACGCGTAAACCCTCATATGGCCCAACCTCCCTATGCGCTGTTTGTCTATGTGGGGAGGCCGGTGCCCAGCAGTGGGACGTTTATAGGCTGATTATGATGAATAAACATGTTTTCACTCCTCTTGCTCAAAAAGAACGTCATTGTAGCGTTCTAGAGCGGGGCTAAAATAGCTTTTCTTGCCCTAGGGGATAAAGTAATTTTTTTTAAATTTATGTCTGTCATATGACAATGTGCCTACAAAAACGAAAAAGTATTTAGTCTTACGTAGAATAATCATGAATAAAGACTCGACTTTTTACTGTTTACTTAAATCAACAACTTTTTTGAGATAGTTGTTATTAAAGTTTAAGGTAAAATTAGTAATTATTTGAATCTATGGACAACACAGACCACGCCCACACAGTCCACGCTTCAGCAAGAAACAACTGCACAGTCTGCACATGTGCTTAGGTGGTGAGTCTTTACTCCATTAGTCGCCTTTTACGACACCGAAGAGAAGAGAGGGGTTGATAGTATTATTTTTTGATGAGCCCATCGTTGCTCTATGCTGTTGGATGTATGTGCAGTCTCTAGTCCGTTAGTCCCCTTTTACGACATCGAAGAAAAGTGAGGGGTTGGTAATATTATTTTGATTAGCCCATCGTTGCTCTATGCTGTTGGATGTATGTCCAGTCTTTAGTCTGTTAGTCCCCTTTTACGACACCCAAGGGAAGAAAGGGGTTGGTAGTATTATTTTGATAAGCCTATCGCCGCTCTATGCTGTTGGATGTATGCGCAGTCTTTAGTCCGTTAGTCGCCTTTTACGACACCAAATGGAAGAGAGGGGTTGGTAGTATTATTTTGATGAGCCCATCGCCGCTCTATGCTGTAGGATGTATGTGCAGTCTTTAGTCCGTTAGTCGCCTTTTAGGACACCCAAGGTAATGGAAAGACTGCACATACCTTACTATCCAACAGCATGAGCGGCGATGGGCTCATTAAAATAATACTACCACCCTTCTCTTCCCGTGGGTGTCGTTAAAGCAACTAACGGGTTAATTTTTAATAAAATAAACCAATTTATATTGTATTGGATTGTTTTATTTTCTCGCATTCGTAGTGAAAAACATAGTGCACACGGCGCTAAAAACCCATTAAAACTCGGTTTCTATTTACTCCATCGGTAAAGCTCGGGAGTAAAACTACCTCGTATATAATGGGTCATTTTAGCCCCTTGTATAACAATCTACTATTGTCTAAGTTAAATAAATAAATCTGTTTTGATAAACAAGCCATTTATATACATGTGAAGGTTTTTTAAAAAGGAAGAATCTAGCGGTTTTTTCGATTTCAAAATGCTTCTGAAAGTGAGCTTTCATTAATAAAAAAATAGTAGATTATTAACCAAGGGGATAAAGCAGTGTCTTCTATCGCGGGTGAAGATTTAAATCGCGAGCGTAACGAAGGACTCGAAGTTTACTCCCGAGCGTAGCGAGGGTGCTAAAAACTTAAATCACGAGCGAAGCGAGGGATTTAAGACGAGTCCTGAGTGTAGCGAGGGATTTAAGTTCACCCAAGACTAAGACAGCTTTATCACCGAGGAAAATACTCTACTTTTCGTACCATTTGCGAAAAAATTAACACAATAATAATATGAGATAAGCATTTATTAAAAATAATGACAATTAAAAGTAAATGTTAACAGTCGAAACATTGGTCCAATTATTGATAGAGAGAGTTACAATTTTGTTTGGTACATTTATTGTTGATGAGTTGATTTGTATTTTTTTTTAATTTGTATTATTTCCTTTTTCAAAATACAGATGTAGTTCAGTATAAATTTCGGTAAGTATTCCAAATTTAAATCACATTCTCCCCCTAGAGGATGAATGAAATTCAGTACAATTTTCTTTCCCTGTTTTTATCAGATTAAAAATGACGGCTTAGTCCCGCTAGCTCCAAAACTTTTATCCCATCAACTCCAAATTTATTTCGATCTTTTAAACAAACGCAATATTGAGTAATATTTAGTATATTTATTAAAATTAGTATTTTTTTTTAATTATTATTATTTATTATCGAATCACTGCAAATTGTCATTAACCATCAGTCTTACAAAAATCCTAACAATAAAATAACGTAATGTACTATACATATGAAATTAACAATTATTACCACAGAAAAAATCAAAAAATATCAATACATATTAAAAAAAAACCCAATATAATTATTTAAAATCAACAACTGTACGTACATAATATTTTTGAAATGAACAATTATTACACTAAAAAGTTTGAAATCAATTTATTAAATAGGTACCTAGCTAATACAATTTCGTTATTGTCGGAAATATCTTCGTGTCGTTCGCTCTCGTCCTGTTTACGTTTACGCGCGTCACTATTATTTCCGACAAGTAGGTAGTAAGTTAAATTACAGACTTGTTTTGGTCAGTTCCACTAAAAACTAATTAATATTAATTAATTATCAGTCAACAAGAAACAATCACTATTAATCTAAATAATATTGGTATTTTTGGCCTAACTAAATCTTTATTATTAAAATTTGTGCATTCACAACTATTATTCTTTAAACAATGTGTAAAATATAAGCAATAAAATTTGAGCAGCCTACATGTTTGGTGATAACTGTTTTTTTCACAAGTAATAGGTAGCTGAGAAATTTATATTTTTTAGACAAAAAGGAGCTCAAAACACGCGCGGGTCCACCGCGATGTTTCCTTTTTTTTCTGCCGTCGCGTAGCCAGCCAGTCTCATGGTGATATCGCCTTCTTAAAACGGTCAAGAGCCTTGATCAACATCTAGAGATGCTCTCGCTAAAAGGTTGGCTCAAGGGTCAGAAACAGAAGGCAGTACTCCTTGACACGTATTGTTAGGAGGTTCCTCACTATGCAGCCCTAACCACAGATAACTTGGGTCTGTCCCCGCTGCTGGTGACATTCTATACTCTAGCCAAACACAAGAATAAAAAAAAAAATTAAACAAATTCAATAAGCGTCATCACAAATGTGGGCAAAAATGTATTTGTTAAATTCGTATTATTTCCTTGATTACTAAATTTTTCATAAAAATATTGTAAGCATAGATGTAAACAATAGAGGAAGATAATAGTCTAAGAGCCCGTAAACCCCAGACCTTCGTTATTTTATAAAAGCTGAAAGTTTGTCAGCGCGTGCTCCCAACACAGGTAAGAACGATGGACCATTATGAAAATTGGGTAACCGTGGTTTTGGCAGGTAGACGGTACTAAAGGAATCTAAAATACCGATCTAAATTCATCAAATAATAAAGTGTGATTTTTTGATATAACCTTCAGAATATTATTAAAAGTAAAAAAGGCAATGAATGACGTGAATTCATTGCCACTTATCATCGTGGCAACTCTTTGCCAGACACCCTTAATGTTCATGAAATTATAATAATATTCTACTTACGATAATTATAGTATAAAAGCTGATTTTTATATAAATTACTTGGGTAATAATTAGATGATGTTTAAGTAAAATTTTAAACACTGAAAAAAGACGACAACCTCAGGCGGGAATCGAACCACGCTAATGATGTTAGCGTGATGATGTTTCCTCACTAGCCAGACATTTTTGATAGTTCCAACCTGGCGATCTGGGGTTCACGGGCTCTTGCTCTATAAGTTACTAACGTACCGCACGCGCCTCTTGCAAACCACAGGGTTTGCAAATGAAAATTAATAACCAAAGACAGCTTTGAATACCGTAACAGTCGTCAATACAGCAGCAACTCGTTTGTACCAGTAACGTTTACTTGTGTAAGAAAGATACATTATAAATAACATTTATGACTATTTATAAAATGCACCGTAATGTCCTTTAAGTTATTTATTGAATTAATTTTCATTGGATTTGTTGCTAACTCTACTGCACGTTCTCTGTAGTTACTGATACTAACGTCGTCGTCGTGTTCATTACACAAATAAATAAAATCGTTTGGAGTTGGTAGGACAAGAAAAAACAGATTTTGAAGTTGGTGGGTCATACTGTATGAAGTTTTAAAATTTCGAGAACTATGCATTTGGAGCTAGCGGTACTAAGCCAAAATGACTATTGTTATGTTCGCTTTTTGTGGCATAAAATGTCACTTTTTGAGCAAGTGGTACGAAAAATACATTAAGTACTTACTTACTTTAATTTGTGTAGGTACCTGTATGTTACAGATGTTATTTATGAAAAATCATCTTAAAAAGAGAATGCATTACCGATTAACGCTAGCTAACGACGTTATTAATGTCAACGGTTAGCTCTTTGTCTTTATTGTGCCCGATAATCTGTTACGAAATTTTGTGGCGATGGTGACGTATTGAAGATATTATTACACCAACACACGCCGCCCGGTCTATACGGCGCTAAGGGCGTCTGGAGGTCTCTGTCGGCCGCGACGCGGTCACCGCAGCGCACACACGGCTTAGTAACTCGACTTTTATAAAACCATAAACGGTACAAGTCACTTGATGATTTATTGATATTATAATTAATTAGGTTGTATACTACTTATAATAGGAGAGGAAGAGGAAGACTAAAGAAAAGATGGATGGATTGTGTGAGGGTTGACATGAATGAGAAGGGATTTGATGACAAATGACCGAGTTGTATGGAAGAAAGAGACATACTTCGCCGACCCCAAATAAAATGGGAACAGAGTAAGCGAATGTTGACTACTTATAACAATGTTAAGGAGTAGTAAAGTACTTTATCTTCATGTCTTTTATTTATTCTTCTAGACATTTCTTGAAAGTAGCAGGCCAAAAATTGACGATTCAAAAGTTGTCTATGACTTTTGTTTAGTAAACCATTTGAAACTAGTTTTTTTATAACTATTATTAACATACAAAATATATTTTAAAGTGATAAGCATATTTCACAAGAACTCTACATAATTATCGTATAGACCGTATAAAGATTCCGGAAAATAACGAAAATATTATTATTTCTAAAAAAACCAGTTCAATGTTACTGCGCTCGGAACTACTGTGGCGGCGGCGTACTGGAAAGACGAATGTCACTTATTATTTATTGAACCACAGCCGCTGTGGCGCCGAGCGAGCTGAATGCAAGGATTTATTCTTGAAATATGGCGCGATCATCAATCGTTGTCACCTATTAGATGTGCTGAGGAAATTGAAACGAGACGTTGATTCGATAGAGGAAAAATGTGCTGTTCCGAAAGAGCGGGGAGAGGCTTTTAGGTATTCTCTAGCGAAAAAACAGCTTTTATAGCGCGTGTAATAAATGTGTTGATGTGACAATTATTTTTAGAATGGAACATAGATACCTACATAAACTGTCAAGAGATGGCGTTGCCTCCTTTCTGAGTCACGCTATGCTTTTTTTAACCGACTTCAAAAAAAGGAGGAGGTTCTCAATTCGGTTGTATGTTTTTTTTAATGTTTGTTACCTCAGAACTCAGTCATTTAAACACCGATTTAGAAAATTATTTTTTTATTAAAAAGGATATACTTCCAGATTGGTCCCATTTTTTATCAAAATCCAGTTCTGATGATGGAATCCTCAAGGAATTGAGGGAACTCCTCAAATATTGTTGGCATACCTATAGCGATTTTGGTAATTTCAGCAATAAGTCGAGCATTTGCATTCAGAAAGTATCATTTGATAAAGTAGAACTGATGAAGAAGACCACAGAATGCCATTGGAACTCCTCAATGATAAGTATTTCACGGGTGGCGATAAGATATCTCGATTAAGATAGTTAAGCGACTATGACGAAGCAAAAGAAGGCAGGTACCGGAACTCAGTTCTGATGGTGGGATCCTTGAGGAATTGAGAGAACTCCTCAAATAGTGTAGGCATACCTATAGCGATTTCGGTATTTTCAGCCATAAGTCAAATGAGATCCTCTCCGGCAATAAATCCTTCCTAACTAATATTGTAAATGCGAAAGCGTGTTTGTTTGTTTGTCCGTCTCTCACTTGCGCATCGACCTGATTTTGCACATAGATAGTTGAAGAACAAATAGTGATATAGGCCACTTTTTATCGGTAACCTATCATAAATTCGAAACTTTCCTGTACGAATTTCAGTTGTTCGAAAACGGTATGACGAAGTTTTAAATACCAGATTGTTTCTTTTACATAATTTTGTTAATCAATAATACACACACACATACGTTTTATTTTCCAGAAAAAGTATTAGCCGATTATCAAAACTACTTTTTTTCTTTAGGAAGATGTTTTGCTTACAATAACTTTAATATCTAGAAGTATTAAAGTTCGAAGTAACTTTTTCTATTTATTCATAATATCATACCCAGATTTTCATTTTTTTTGGTTTTTAATATTTTATTATTAGGTATACTAAAATGTTTTATAAAGTTAATTGATACTTTGTGTTTTCGGTAAGGTTGTGCTACTAAATTCAGTGACAGAAACGAATAGCGGCAAAACCGACTCCACGTAGTCTTGTCTGCCCTACGCTAGAGTGTAATTTAAGCCCGTGTAGGCGCGGAGGGGCGAGGCGGCCCGCGAGCTAGTGGGTTTAACGCTCGCCGCCGTAGCTGAGGCTGTCCGGCAGAGCCGGCCAGCAAGCGGAAGCTGCGGTGGTGACCGAAACCCATCTGCGACGATAAGCTCGCGTGGGACCGCCGGAGCCTCGCAGTGCCGGAGCCGTGACAGAAACCATGCATGCTGCATGCTTGCATGCTGCATGCTTGGTTGCTTGGTGCATGCTTGCTTGCATGTTCTATGCTTGCTTGCTTACATGCTGCATGATTGCTTGCATGCTGCATGCTTGCTTGCATGCTGCATGCTTGCTTGCATGCTGCATGCTTGCTTGCATGCTGCATGCTTGCTTGCATGCTGCATGCTTGCTTGCATGCCGCATGCTTGCTTGCATAATACATGTTTGCTTGCATGCTTAAACGATACTACGATTACGAGTTGTTTGATGATATTATGTATTTCAATTATTTGAAATGTTGTATTTTTATAATATTGGAAACGTGTTTCTGGAAAATTAATCATCTAGCATTAATAGCTTCGGCCAAACGTTAAGTAGGATTTCAAAACAAAAGATTTAAAAAAAAATAACACTCTATAATCGGCATTTAAAAACTTTGTCAATTGTGTTTTCGGTAAAAAGAAAATTATGGAAAACAAAAAATTACAAAACGTTTTGGGCCAAATAAAATTCGTACATGAGAATTTCGAATTTATGATAGGTATAGGTAACCCTTTTTATCACTCCTTCCGAAACATTTCTATTAGGATTTAAAAATACACTATTCACACTATTAATTCTGTCACTTCTTATCTAAATTCTTCTTAACATCTTTATGCCGATGACTTACAAATTTACTCTCAGGCCTCAGCTGAGAACCACTCAGAAGCGATTGAGCAGATCAATGGTGACTTGGCTACGATCTACGACTGGAGTAAGTCAAAACTGTAGTTTGCCTAACGGTGAACCCTAGTAACTCGCAAGTCATCATCGTAGGGGGGTCTACACATCGTTCACGAGTAAATCTGGGTAACTTGCCGTCTGTTTTGGATGTAGATTTCCTACTTAGTGATAGGCGTTCCTCGTTTTCTATGCTCAGCCAAATAAACCATTTTTAAAAATGTTTTCAACATACTATTTAGATCACTGTATTTTACTTTAACATGCAAAGTTTCATTAAAATCGGCTTAGTGGTCTTTATTTCACACTATTAATTCTGTCACTTCTTATCTAAATTCTTCTTAACATCTTTATGCCGATGACTTACAAATTTACTCTCAGGCCTCAGCTGAGAACCACTCAGAAGCGATTGAGCAGATCAATGGTGACTTGGCTACGATCTACGACTGGAGCAAGTCAAAACTGTAGTTTGCCTAACGGTGAACCCTAGTAACTCGCAAGTCATCATCGTAGGGGGGTCTACACATCGTTCACGATTAAATCTGGGTAACTTGCCGTCTGTTTTGGATGTAGATTTCCTACTTTGTGATAGGCGTTCCTCGTTTTCTTCGCTCAGCCAAATAAACCATTTTTAAAAATGTTTTCAACATACTATTTAGATCACTGTATTTTACTTAAACATGCAAAGTTTCATTAAAATCGGCTTATTGGTCTCTAAAAATTTCGACTTTGAAAATTGTATGGGAAACCGAATTGAACGACGTTACCAGGCCCACAGGTCTTGACCACCGGTCTCAGTGGTAGATTACGTTCTAAGTCCGCCTGGTTAGTTACCAGTCACCCCCGTCTTAACTTTACAACTATGTTTTTTTTAAATCTTTATTTATTAAAGAGGGTCTAGTCACAGAGACTAATGTCACCCTCGAAGAAACCAAAATCTCATACAATTCTACGACTCATAAGTACCTATTTCTACTATTTTAGCTAGTGCTTTGGCTTCCTCGCATATGGGAAATGCCAAAACACTATTACATTTTACAATTATGTTAGTAGTATTATAAGATTGTAGCGTTCCATTGTTGGAGGTAAGATAACCTGTTATTTATCAACAGGCGAGACAAATGCCATTACGTACACCGTTAGATGAGAAATAAAAAAAGTTGTGCTCTTGAAATCATTCTTCTTCACTACTCGTTTCACAACGTGCGAAATTGTATCAGGTTTTCAGACGGTATCCGTAACTCTATAGAAATAACACTTAATATACCATATTTAACAATTCAAGATGTTTATGTCAAAGCAGTAAAATTCATTTTTGCTAAGCAGACTTACATTTGATAAACAACCCCGGTACCACCACTTTAAGACTTGAGAGCCGCCGAGAGCTCTCTTTTAACGCCAAAGTTTGTTCTAAAGGACGGAAAAGGTGAACCCCACCTGCAGAAAACATGGAAAGACCTTAATGTTTTACATTTGAATGTTTGTTTTTAGTTTAATAGCGCTTTTTACTTTATGATAGTACAGTATTTTATCCAAAAATTTGTAACAATATTTAAAACATATTCTTTTATTCTGAATGCAATCATAATTATAGATGTGGAATTATATTGGTTCATAGTTCATTACCTATGAATCACGATACAATTACACTTATTATAAAGACTTGATTTCGCTTTTTTGTAAAATTTTCCATTTTCAATGTTTAATTAAAACAATGTTTGTAATTTCCATCAACGATAACGATTTTATTTGTAATTTTTTAATTGTAATGTAATTTAACTTTGAATCCCGTATTTTCATTTAGTAAAGATTCATTAAAATTGGCTTAATTGGTTGTAAAATTTTGTATTTGGCAGTCCTTTTTTGTAAAATTTTCCATTTTCAATGTTTAATTAACAATGTTTGTAATATCCATTAACGATGCATTTTACTTGTAATTTATTTTCATTAATTTAAGGAATAGTTGCAGTGAGACATTTTTAGGCCTAGGCCTGAAAAAGTCTCACTGCAACTGTAACGAATACAATCTTCTGGTATCAGTCGAGACCAAATTGTTAAAAGCGTTTACACATTAAAAAACTTTAATTCAACTGTTGTTATACGTTTATAAACTTTCGACATTTGACTTTCTACTAACTAACGTACTTTGAATCCTGTATTTTCATTAAGCAAAGATTCATTAAAATTGGCTTATTTGGTTGTTAAATTACCTGCCTGTTGTTGTTTATATTATGTTGTACTAGCGGCCGCTCGCGGTTTCACCCGCGTGGTTCCGGTTCCCGTGGGAATATCGGGATAAAAAGTATTCTATGTGTTAATCTAGGTTATAAACTATATATATGCCGAATTTCGTATATATCCATTCAGTAGTTTTTACGTGAAAGAGTAACAAACATCCATCTATACTTACAAACTTTCGCGTTTATAATATTATACAGTAGGATTATCAAATGTTTGTTAGAATCGTTGAGCAACATCGAGAGACAATTTGCAGTCATGTGTACGAGTACTTTAACCTTGTCGCGTAGCGGTGAAAGAATACTACCACCCCTCTTCCTTTGGGTGTCGTAAAAGGCGACTAACAGACTAAGGACTGCACATACTTCCAACTGCATAGAGCGGCGATGGGCTCACCACTTGTCACGCCGAGCACATGTGCAGTTGCTCTTTGGTTAACAATGGACTATGGTAAAGGACAGATTTTGCTGTCCTCAGTTCCTAGACTCTGACCCTTCAGGGATAACATCCCCTCTCCTTACATCACTAAGTTTTATTTGTACTGGCTCCTATAGACCAACCGTTAGGTTATTGCAAGAAGTGCCAGACGTCCGCCAGTAGAACATTCGCGCAGGAGACCATCTGCGTTAGGTCTTGACGCCAAATCAGTGCCCGCCGAAGCGCGCTCTTCATTCGGTACTCATAAGACTAGTGTCTCGGGATAGTCTCCCCGTGAACACGTGTAGTTCACTGTCTATTGTCCAGATATGTAACCGGAGCTGTCGAGCTCGCTCACTTCTCGTTGCACGAAGGTCACAACTGGCAGTCAGTTGTCACTGCTTGGGTCGTCGACTCTAAAGTCGACTACCAAGTGTCCACCTTGGTAGCGGAGTAGTAAGCACACTCACTTCTCGGAACCCATCCATGCGCCTAGCCAGTTCCCACGTCCTACGCGGCTGGCTGGACCGGAGGCTACGGCATCTATGGGGCCGCCTCTACTAGTTATCCAGACTAGTACCGGAGATGTCAACACCAATGTCCAATGAGAACCACCGGACAAAGCTGCCAACTATAAGGGAAACTCACGTTCCCCGCAGGACTTTTCGCTTCTGGCCCCTCAGAGACCGCTAATAACCTTCAGGGATAACAGTCTTAATTATATGTATGTACGAGTACCGACCGCGCCCGAAGTAGCTTAACTTCGGAGATCGACCCAAAGAATGCGTGAACGAGGCGCCACCCACTTTCCTGTAATTGTATTTAATTAGAGGCCTTATTATACGAGCTGCGATAAGAATAATAGGGCTGATGATGCCTTTACATTAGTATAAATTTGGTTCCTTACATTAATTCATTTTATTTTCATTTCATTTCATTTAATTGTACCTCCTTATAAACCTATTCCATTTTACTTATCTGCTTATCACATCTTTAAATCTATGTAGGTACGTCATTGAGTTTCAGCTTTGTTTAGTAAACAATGCGAATAAAGTAAGATGCAATGATATTTTTTTATTTATATACGAGTAAGTATTACTGTTTAAGATTACGGAAGTTAAAAATACTATGTACTTAATTAAACTAAAGTACATAATACATGCATTGTAATCAACACTCACTGAGGAGCTCAATGGCGCAGTGGAGGAGCTCAATGGCGCAGCGGCTAGCGCATTCGGCTTGCGATCTTGCTTGCTAAGCCACTTTCGCAATGCCGGGTCGCTGGATGGGTGACCAAATTAAAAACATCTCGAGCTCCTCCGTGCTTCGGAAGGCACGTTAAGCCGTTGGTCCCGGTTGTTGTCGTAAGATGACAGTCGTTAAAACCCACCAACCCGCATTGGGCCAGCGTGGTGGGTTATGGCCCAATATCCCCACGTGCTATGGTCCACGTGGGAGGCCTGTGCCCAGTAGTGGGACGTTAATAGGCTGATGATGAATCAACACATTAACCGTGTCGCGCAGCGGTAAAAGCATATACTACCACCCCCTCTTTTACCTACCGTGTCGTAAAAGACGACTAACGGACTAAAGACTGCACCATACATCCACCTACATAGAGCGGCGATAGACTTACCACCTACCACGCTAAGCACATGTGCAGTCGCTATTTGGTGAAAAGTGGACTATGGCAGAGGACTGCTTTTGCGGCCTCATTGCATAGTCTCTGACTAACCCTTCGGGGATAATAGTCGTGATTATATGTATGTAGTTAAGTAATCAACACATCCCTTCATTCCCAAATGAGTTTACCATTATCTGTTCGGAATGCAAGGCGTTGATCCCTCTCACTCCGGACCCGCATTCCGAGATAACACCAGACGTAGGACAAACAGGTGACAAACTATGAAATGGAATACGAAAGGGATACCAAGGGCTTAGTTGGCGACTAAGCGTATTTACTTAGGCCCTGTTAACATTCAGGCTTAATTTATATTTGGGCCTGTTATAGATACAGGCCTTGTTGCAGTCAGAAACGAATTTCTCAGAATGTGTATGTTACGTTGTTTGAGTTGGAAAACTTAATACCTGAAGCTGAGTAAACACAAAGAAAACTTTATGCATAATTACAGATAAGCTTTATTGAGTATTGTATGGT
This sequence comes from Scoparia ambigualis, assembly GCA_963921215.1. NCBI lineage: Eukaryota > Metazoa > Arthropoda > Insecta > Lepidoptera > Crambidae > Scoparia > Scoparia ambigualis. The sequence continues at coordinate 11,239,679 of OY992503.1, forward strand.
ATATTATGTTTTAGAACAGTTTATTAAATATCTGTTTGAGACAGCCCACTAATTGGTGACAAATTAGATAGTGAAAATAGGTCTTATTTCTACATATTATGAATGGTTGAAACTGATGTTATACTACAGAATAACTAATAGTACTACATTAAACGAATTATTTGTTTTTTTCCAAACAGAACACCTGACGGATCTATCACGGCAGTCGCAAAACAAGACAGCTGGCTTCTTCGTCCAGCTGTACCGAGGACACGCGACGCGAGCGCACACACCGCTCGCGAACCTCTACGAAGACATCCGAACGCTTCTGCGGTCTACTTCCGAGCACAACTCCGAGGAGCTTGGCTCGCGACCACCGAAAGACCTCGCCGAGAGCTCTAGAAAGTTCTTCCGGGAAGTGTTCCCTGTGGCTTATCAGAGTGTGCTCAAGTTGGAAGCGAAACGGTTCACGCCGGAGTACGAGGAGTGCCTCAAAGCGGCGTATGATGCCGTACTCCCATTTGGTGATATCCCGGAACAGGTAATTCTGCTTATAAAAATTATAAATATAATTTAAGTAGTTTAAACATTTTATCAGACTAACACTAGACTGAGCCTGACTTGGGGGAACAGCATACGATTTTCAACAACAATCACGCTCTTCTGTTGAATTGTATCTTAATTTGTGATAGAAAGTTCCGGACTTCGGAAGGCATGTTGGTCTGTTAGTCCAGACTCCCTTTGCCGCTGTAAGGCTAACTGCTAGACAATTAAGCCAGGTTGCTGGGTTGTGGCTCGATCTCCCTATATACTATTGGTCGTTTAGGAAAACTTGAGTTCAGTAGTAGATAACCTTTTCGGAAGTTGAAAACATAATACCACGAACTATTTTATCTTAGATGGGATCATCGCTCTCCCGTTCACTGGAAGCCGCCCGCGTGCTGCTGCAAGTGCTGGCGGCGGGTGCCAGCGCGTTGGCAGCCAGCGAGCGGCTGTTCGAGACCACAGACGAGCAGTGCTACGACAAGGTGCTGAGGGTGGGGGGCTGCGCCTACTGCAGGGGGTATGACGTCAAACCCTGCAGGAACTTCTGTCTCAACGTTGCCAGAGGGTAAGTCAATAGGCAGTGAATACGTTTTACAACAGCAATCGCACGCAAGTAGCAAACGCACCAGCAATGTGCGGAAGGTGACTGTTTAGAGCAGTTTTATGCTTCTGTTTGGTCATCTTCGGTCAATTGCAATCTAAGTTCATAAAAAAAAAGCGAGAGCACATACGAATCGGTGGCCGAGATAATTAAGGGGCATGTGAGAAATTGTGATTAACAACACATTTGAAAATCTTATGCTTACTTATATGTAAGGCATTATGTTAAAACTATAGTTATCTGTACTGTCTCCTAAACAAATAAAGGGACGCTTTGGTGAAGTTTAATAATCTTTGAAACTCGCATTGTTCTACAGCACCGAATATTTACTTAGAACTACCAAATTGACTATTCAGAATAATTCAGCTTAACTCCCTCCTTAATGATAATAATCGGGCTACGTGGGTCTATTTAGAACTATTGTCTTTATGTATATTAGGCTAAGCGACGCCTCTCCGCAAGAGTGTGATCTTCATTAAATATTGAATTAAAATCCCTCCTGATACAAATTACTGCTGGAGTCTCTACGTTAATAGAATTAAATTGTTCTTGACATTCGCGGTAAACTTTAACAAGTCGAATTAATTCAAATTTCATCTGACAACTTGATAAAATTTAATAATTTCGAGATCGTCGAAGGAAGGAGAAGGACAATATGGTGTTGCAGCAGCTAAAATGTTTTAAAGCGTAGAGCTAGCGTCAAAAAAAACAAGCGGGCGCAGTAATGTGAACATTTTAAGCTCGACAAACTTTGCAGTTCCGTGCTAATTAAGTTTCTTACTTGGAGTGAAAACTTAAGCAGTTCTTACAACCGGCAGACGATGCGACGCAGATACCGCCTCATAACTTTAATGAATAGACATTGTCTTATTAATATTCTGCGGCAGCCTTCAATAGGCTTGTGGTACAGCTGTTAATAGGATAGAACTGTAGGAAATGAAACTGGTAAAGTTCAAGAAGTTGCCGGACATGTTGAGCAAATAAGAAATTACTAGAAACTGGATCTGGGCCATTTGTGTAGACTAGTGACGTCCGGGTGTGTTTTCTACCTACCAGTAACTAGACCAGAAAGCTGTAAGTGTAATTTTGATTTTTCCACCCAGGTGCATAGGGTCGCTAGTCGCCGAGCTGGATGCGCCGTGGGCCGGCTACGCGGAGGGCCTGGAGCGGCTGACAAGGCCCGACGCGGACGTGGCGTTGAGAGACCTCGAGGCCCAAGTCTCTAAGGCGATCATGTACGCTTTAGAAAACCATGGCATCTTAGAGAGTAAGGTGAGTGAATAGACCTTTCTTATATAGGGGGATAATTGAAGTGCCCTGGAATCAGATCCTGTGACGTTGACGAATTCTGCAGTTATTATATTGTATGTTTTCGTGGTTATGACTGAATGATGTTGCCTATAACATTTTAGCACATATAATTATCACTCTATTGGTTACTATTATCTCCAAAAAGTTAAGAGAATTGAACTAAATCAGATGGATACCTGTTGTACTAAAATTTCACGTAATTTATTTAAATTAACAAAGATACATTCAATTTATTGTACTTACATGGCGCTAATCCTAATAAATACACATTTTACAAGGCGACACTGAATAATAGCGGGATGAATGTAATCAGAGGAGGCTGCATCCAGCTGCAACCGGAAGAGCCATTTAGAGGAGCACTCCAATCCCACCTAGTTCGAGAGCTCATTTTGTTCCTTTCGTGCGAGATAATTTTCTGCGCGATAAAATATGGCCCCGACTTTACAACGGCTCACTATAATTTCGTATGATATAGCGCTGCACCAACTAACAGGAGATTCATATTAAACATTAAAAGCCGTTTTAACATGAAACTGCTATTATACAAGGTATTAAAGACTTTAATAATATTCTGTGGCACTATAAAGTAATATATTATCAAAAAGACAACCATATATAATGTATTTGTGTTAATGTAATGTACATACACTCTTTGCGTTTTTCAAGGCATCTAAAAGGTTTTCCCGACGCTGGGCTTTCGTGGATGTCTCAAGGGTGCAACCGTATTAAATAAATACCATAAAGTTACTATACCTAACGGAAAGGTATAGTAACTTTATGATAAATACACGGTACGTGACAAATTGAAACACTAAATACAGAGAATAAATATACAGTAGGTGTCAAAAAAACTCAAAGCATTTTGAATCGTCTAAATTTATTTGGATGGATGGGCATATCACCCATTCAGGAAGTCTTTTAGCTGTCGAGGAGAACGGGCGCAAGAAACTCCACAGATTTATAATAATATAGAAGTAACGACATTTACAAAACCATATGTCGTTACCAAATTATACAATATACAAATTACTAATATGTTATGCTCGTACATGCACTATGTCCATACATATTTGTCATTTACATAATCTTCCACTTTTTATTAACCTTTACTCATGAGGGTTTTTTTAACATGGGCTTTAGATGTATCATTCATAAATAATGCGCTAACAATTTTGAACAATACAAGTAATCCCTTTGTAGGTACCATATTAAATTTGGTATCACCCACATTACTACCCCATGGTAGTCAGAAGATACTACATGTAACGTGATAAGCACAAACCCTTCATACATTGGCAAGTATTTATTTTGTTAACACAGACACCCACAACCTACTGTTACGTTAAACGATGCGGCCAAACGAAATTATATAATTTATGAAGTTTTAAGAACACTTTCCATAAAATCAAAGTTCAGACTCAAAAATACGGTGTTGAACACAGGAAGGTACGGTATAACGTCTTTGTCGCTGGCAGCGCGCCACACGTGTCTCGAGACATTTCAATTATTCCTCCGTTACCGCCTATCCGAGAGGCTGTTTTGCATGCGGCCGTTTCCTCGTAATAAAACGCGAACCGAACGAGAATTCAATCACTATTACAAAGGCGATAGTCAGTCCAATAATCGTAAAGCTCGGAATCTCCGGCTAGATTGGGTTTGCATCGTGCACCGGGTATAAAGCACTCGTAGGCAGCGGGTCACACGTGGGAGAAGAGCGCACCGACCCCCGCCCACGCCGCGGCCAAACAAAAACGTTTCCTAATAACCCGGTAGACCTTTTATCACTTCATCTGCCTCTTCATGAAGCGTAATAATTTCAATATTATTCAATTTAACTTTTAAATAATCTCAACAGTCACTTTGTAATCTTTGCTGCTATTGCTTCGTATTTACATGTTTCGATGTGTGATTTGGATGTAATGTAAAAGTAATGCGATTTAATTCTTCTTCTTGTAATAGTGTCTATGGCTTTATCCTCCCGAAATAGAAACCAACATCTGTGGCCTATATTAGGTTCTGAGATTTCCACAAGGGTCAGTACAGCAAGTGGGCCATGTCCTGAATTGGAGCACTACAGTCAGTTGGGCTCTGCAACATTGCTCTACTTAACCTTATAAAACTGTTACTTGGTGATCATGTTGACTACTTGACTATCATCGATTGTGTACGCCATAAATTAATAAAAAAGTGTAGACGGTTCAGACAAATTTGTGAACAAGCCTTTTAACTGCTTAAGCTTAAGGGTTAATTCAGCAGAAATCTGCCATGATTTGAGAGGCCGTAAATTCTAGGTGCTTTCCGAATGAATCCACCTTAATCGGGCGTAGTAATTCTATCTAAAGATTCACCGTATTTTACGATCTACTTAGCATTCAGAAAAAGTTACTGCAGAGTTTATAAGCTTTCCCAAAGCCTTGACTGGTTTATCGTTGTATCATATCTATAACAAAGAACTGGCTGTGAACAAAGAGAATTGAAAGAAACTTCACGGGCTAACCAAGCTCGTTAATTTAGGAGACGAGAATACTTACATCATTGACCTAAAATATAATTTAGTACCACAAAGCAAAGGTATTGTTGAAAAATAAATATTAGTAAAAATAAAAAAAAACGTTATTACGTATATTACGCATATCGGAACTTATTAGCAAGTGAAACTTTACAACCTTTCAAGCCATTGTAAAACGTGCTATAAGTTTCGAGCTTGCTCTTTGCAGTTTCCCATGAGATCACTGTCTGTATGCTGTTATTTGTCATAATGCTATTTTATTTAGACAGCTTTGCTAAAAGGTATACAACGAATAGAGAATATCTAACATTAACTCAACAACAATATGTCTCAAATATCACACATCTGACAATTACAAAAGACATGAAGAAATGTTCGAGCGTCCTTTCACTTCTATTGTATATACAAACAGAATGTAACTAACGTATAATAATAATAAAACCGTTTTTCTCTACACGAATTCTGTCTAATAAATGTACAAGTAAAATGGTAAGAGTTGTTTCTTCTCTTAATTTTATTTCAAGTTGGATTTTATGTACTCAACAATGTAAGCCACAGTCGTTGCAATATTTGGCAAGAGATTTTATTTTTACCGCATGCTCATCTGTTTGCTAAAATAAGAAGATTCTTATCCATGACTGTATATCTCATAATATATGTTTGTCTCGGAAATCTAATATACCGCAGTTATTAACAATCTATAAAATGCAAGAAATGTGCTTTCTCACAAAAGTATGCATCATTTTAACCCCAATACGGATTGTTGAGTTTAGACGACTGTCATTTAATTAAGGCCATAATCGAGACGAGCAAATCGTGCTGTTCTAAGCATGAGAGGTGAATTTTAATTCGGTCACCCATATGTTAACCTAGCATTGCAAAAGTTGCCTAACTAACAACGCACAAGTTCTACATAATATTATTATGTATCATCCTCATGGATCAACGTAAGAGATGTTAAGAGCTTACTTGTATTAATTAAAGTAGCTTTTCACTGTCGAGAGCTAAGCTGAGAAATTCATTGTCCTGAAATAAATTACTCAGTAGAGGAAAGACAATGAGCTAGGCACTTAAGTCCTTGCAGACACAACTGAGACATACCAATACCCGTCGACTCACTGGAATTTACTTTGCAGGAGTAGTAAAAGTAGAAAATGTTAATAATGGTTAGATTTATATATTTATCTTTTTGTTATGTAACGTAGTTTTTTGGTTGAATTTATTTTATTAGAAAATAATGAAGTGAATGTTTTTTTAATAAATAAGGTCCTAAAAACTATCCCTGTGGTACACCTTGAACCACAAGTTCAAACTATTACTCTTTTTTTATGGTTCTCATAACTGCCACCGTGAGACGAAACTTGACATGGACAATATGTTATGTCACTATTCCAGAATAATGTAAGCATACATTACCATCCATAAGCAAAACTAGGGCGGGTCACTTTAAGTTAAACATGTGCACTTAGACCTTTCCGTTAGTCCAAGATTTCCACACACAGCCATTGTTTCGCTGCATTATTAAACGGTTGCTAGGAGGATTTTATTTGTGTTTCGGTCCACTAAAACAGTATTATACCGCTTAAGCTGCATCGGAATGTAGCACGAGAATTCTGGGAGAATTTAATTTTGTACCATTCCATTTAAAGCATACCTAAAAATGTAGCAGCACACAATGTTGAGAACAAATATGTGTGCACTGAATTAACATCGTTAATGACACTGACGTAAATCGAAAATCTAGAGGAAGAAAGAAAGTTGGGCGATAACCCAACCTCATTATTATAGCCTCAGATAATAACTAAAGCATAGAAATGCTATGACATTTGAGTGGGCACTCTGTTTGGTCACCATTCGAATTCTCGGACCAAATATTACATATTTGGTCCGAGATTCGAATTACATTTGTATGGGTCGCTTTTGAATTTTGTATCTTAGGGTAACCGATTTTTTTATTTTCGCTAGACATTTGACGTTTTTGTCAACTTAATTTGTCTCTTTTCTTTCAATGTTTATGGCCCATTTGAAAAAATAGGATTAGTTGTCCTACGAGTCTCATTTGGACTCCTTCTATGTTTTAGTTATTATTCTATGATTTTAGCCTACAAAAATTCCACTTGGACACCATACGGTCGGATTTCAAGCAGAACTCTACCACCGGGCAAAATATGTAAACCGTACTTAACCATATTTGCCTATACTGCGTGCGCACAATTGTAGACAGAGCTGAGACAATCCTACATCCGCTGAGTAACGTCAAGGCCTCTACCACGAACACGAGCGGTTTGTGACGCAACAAGCGAATTCCTGCTTTAATGCTCGTTACTCTAAAGAAGTTTTAGTAAACGGCAACAGAAATAACGCAATGAACAGACTAACCGCTTGCCGCGCCGCAAACCGCCTGTGTCTGGACAGTGTCGCGGATTACACGTACCAACTCAAGGACACCACATCCCGTCATCATTACCGTGACTATACCCATTAGCACATGTTTGTCATATGAGATGCGGTGTACTTCCGTGCCGACAGACGTCACTCTGCATAATCTTTTATAAATACAACATTTAAGGAGTCCATACATTTTACAGTGAAATTTGCAACAAATGAACATGTTTTTGGGGGTTAAAGTTACTCACGGCCGTAGATTTACCCTTGAGACTCTACATGTGACCCCTGGGTGGTGCTAAATGAGTGACACTGACTGAGTGGTAGAGCCACGCTCTGCGTTGCAGCACGCATGGGCCGGCTCGCCCGGGGTAATACCACCCTCTCACGATATCCGGCGTGAAATAATGGCACTTGGTGCTGTTGTGTTTCGTCCGGCCAGTGAGAGTTCCGGATGCCCCTTCCCCCCCCCCCCCCACACAATTCCTATTCCTCCCTTAACCCTATTCCTTTCTTAAAGGTCGCCAACGCATCTGCGACTCCTCTGGTTTTGCGGGTGTCCATGGGCGACGGTGATTGCTCTCCATCAGGTGACCCGCCTGCTCGTTTGCCTCCTAAAAAAAAACGTTTTCTCCCTCTCCTTACCTCCCTATGCGGAGGAATAGGATAAATGGATTTCCTCTTAGAGTGCAGCCAGGCGTGAGTCAAGCCGCGTTGTTTCAGCGCATATCCAATAACCGAACGTGTGCATTTTTCTAGACTTTACAATAACATCGACTCCGGCCGGCGAGTTGGACAGGATATGTTGACTTTAAATTTTCATGGTAATACTCCATTGGCTTCAGTTCCACGTACTTTCTGGCATGTGCCCGTTAAAATTATTCGGTACTTTAATTCAACTAATAATTAATGGTAGTCTGTTGTGTTGTCAAGGCCTTCCATTATTCAGAAATAGGTGTCCCCGTACCAGCAAAGAAAATTGGGGTACTTAGACTTCTTTATAAAGACTAAATAACCTTACAGGCGCTTGAATTGAGTAATAATGCGTTGGAACCTCATACAGGTCATACATACGGGAGGTCGTCGACTCAGGTTCGCGTTGCTAACTCAATCTTGCATCCCGTCAAAGCACACTCACGCGCCCACACACTTTCACCGAGAATGCTTTAAGCGGAGAGAGACGACGGGTTATCTGCGTAATTTTAGTAACCGTAAGTTTTTTTTTGTAGATAACAGCTACGTTCAAATCTGTTTATAAAAGTACTCAATAATCGTTTTTTTACTTATCAACGAGAATTTTTACTTAAAACAACGAGATTTTTTTAGATAACAGCTACGTTCAAATCTGTTTATAAAAGTAAGTACTCAATAATCGTTTTTTTACTTAACAGCCAGAAAGTGCTTTGCCTTCATCTCACCTGATGATGAGATGAGTTAAGAAAGAACGTCATGCTATATAGATTTTGAAGCAGTGAAAAGAAACTTATTTCCTTGTTGCCTTTTGTCTCTCTTCCTGACTATGCTGGTGGTGGGATACACCTTTCTCATTTTTCTCTTCCACTTAGCGAAGTGGAAGAGATACATCGGAGTCTCCGACGTCGTTTTCAGACACCTGGCTTGCTCTCATGTCTTTTTGTAATTAATCTCTCGGTTGAGTTTAGTTCATCTTGATCTGTGCTGTGTTTTCTACATATTCGGGTGACTCCATCTTCATAACTCTTAATTGTTATAAGTATTACTTGTAGGTAACAGCGATGTCTAGATGTTCATGCACTTCATTAGATAACATACCGTTAAAGATTTCCTCCAGACTTAATAATATATCTAGTTTTCTGTCCTCTTACAATATAACAATACACAGCAACATTATTGTTATGTCTCTATAACCGCCATGTTAATAGTTTGACGCTATTGTCGCGGGCCACCACAAACAATAAAATGTATTAACAATCTTTATTTATTCGGAAAGTTGATACTCAATAATTTTATTCGGATTGCCGGACAATATGTTTTTATTGTTTGGAACACAATAATGTTCGATCATAAAGATTTAACATCTACGACAGTATCGTAGACGTGCGAAATTCGTAGCGTGTTCTCTTTCGCTCCCGGTGGCTATGCTTGCGTTAGACAAGGACGGGTGTATGGCAATAGGCTTTTACCATCCGTCCATGCCTTGCGGCTTGACCTGCGTGGGAGCAGAGCCTCTATGCCCACCGATCGCATAACCGACTTATTGATATACACTCGCATCATATTTATTTATTGGACTTCTATAACTTGTTTATGGCTTCTGGCGCCATCGACTACTGATTCCAAACTAGTTTAGCTATAAACGATAAGCGGTAGGTACTAGATATACAAAATAAAACAGCATATTTTTTTATTTTATCATTTGTAATCAATTTTCTCTTCTTGATTTATGGTAGTAGGTAATAATTGAATTGAATCACACTATTTTTTTTGTTTTGTATGTTACTTTAATTACTATTATGGGCACTGCGAGAGGACAGACAGGTACAGTCAACGATTAATTGATATTTTTTATTCGTGACTCTATTTCAATAGTAATAGTTTTATGAACAGTACTAGTTAATCTTTCTCTGCACCTTGGGTGTCCCATTTCTAGTACATTTACTAGAGTTGTTAGTGTCTGTAACATTCTTTAGTTGCTTCAACAAACTACTAAACATTCGGCGGCTATCGTTGCCATATAATTTCTTTCTCTCGTGAAAATATTATGCATAAGTTAAGAAAAACGTTTAACATTTCCATAACTTTACCGTATTAACGTCCGAATACATTTCCCACTTAGCTCAACTTATCGTGTAGCTAAATACAGTAAAAAAATGAGCAAAGTGAGGAACACATAATTTTTTCCATAACGGCAGTAGCTCGGTCCCATTCCAGTTTGCGTTCGTAGGCTACCTGGCCGGCTCTGATAACGAACTAGGTGCGAGTTTTACGTTAGGAAGAGCCGGGAGAATTCTAATGCGGTTTTATTGTCTCGCTAAAGTACGTGTTGAGCCGGTCTCAATAGAATAGAGAACGGTACGGCCTGCCGTTCGCCGTCCCAGACGCCCGCCGGCGGCCGACCCGGCGGCGCATGCCGCGCTCGAGATTTATAAGATTTATTACTAAATAAGGTGCTACGATAATATCTATCATCTTCTTATAGGTCACTTCTACGTGAGGTTTAGGTTTAAGAATATATTAAATGGATGTATCGCTTTCTAGTTTGCACGGCATCGATGTTTATTTAATACGCCATAACGTTTCGACGAGCGAGATGCGTCTCTCACTCTCTTCGTCAGACAGCGTAAATACAACCCATGTGTAAGCTTACACCTTGATTTGTACTAGCTGCAAAAGCAAAATTTTGTTTCTCCACTTTCCTCCGTAAAGCGAAAAGCACGTCTTTAGTCCTTTCTATCAGAAGATTACAGTTATTAAAAACGAGTCAAAGTGCTGAATAACTTTGCCATAATGGTCAACCCGGTTCACCAGGTTCAATAATAAAAATATCCACATCATTAGTCTATATACGTCCCACTGCTGGGCTTAGGCCTTCCCACGTGAACGATTAGTTAGGGATAAATCGGTTATACAATAAGAGTACAGAGTTTAACCTATACTGAAAAATCTGTGTACATTGTCTGAATGTTCATTAGCGTAGACTGCGAAAAGCTTTCGTAGATTTTGATTTAAATAGCAGCAACGTTATGAACTCGCCATAAATACCTGAAATTCCATTAATAACATTTCACTTGAAAGTTAAATGGCCGTAACAGATAAATGCGCGAGAACAATGGGGTGGCGACCCTAAATAATTACATCAGGGTAAGCGCTCGATGAATGGACAACTTATCGCACCAATAAATGGGACAGTGATTTTTATGAGCAGTGTCGTGTACCAGCTCACTAAAAGAATACACCAACCTCTGGGTGTCGTAAAAGGCGACTAACGGACTAAAGACTGCACATACATCCAACAGCACCTCTTACCACCTATCACGCTGAGCACATGTGCAGTCGTAATTTAGTGAAACGTGGACTATGGCAGTAGACTGTTTCTGCGGTCCTCATTGCCTAGTCTCTGACTAACCCTTTGGTAATAATAGCACAGAATTACTAATAGTACTAATAATAGTCGTGCTTCTATACCTATGTATGATTTTTAAGGTTTTTTTTATATCAGATGTTGAATCTTAGGAAGAAGAAAGAAAAGCCTCCTGAGTTTCTTGCCAGGCTCTTCTCAGTCGAAAGCTCTCCCAAAATCCGAACTGGTAGTAGATTAGTTAGGTAGGTGGATTAGTTAGTAAGATAAGCATTTTAAGATTTGACTACACGTTAGTTAACTGTTATTTTGCTTTTGACGTCAATAAGTGCCTGTAAAGGATTATGTTGAATAAATTATTTGGATTGATTTTGAATGTTTGATCGCCTGCGTCGTCAGTTAACTACAACGGTCTCACTCACGCAGGTCACGGCATTGATTTTCAGCGTTTCTTGTTTTATAACTACGCCTGGATAGCTACCACCTTATTATTATTAATTTAAGTGTCCTATTATCTAAGTGTGTCATTATTACAATCGTACCGTTGTTGTGTTCCGACAGTACAAACATAGCCAGTTTCTTATACTTACCTTATACTTATACTTATGGAGGAGGCTGGGTAAAGTGCGTTTCTACCCTTGGCCTTATCGTCACTTAGTTTGCTTACTAGGTACCTTCAGATGTTATGACGCCCTAGTGTTTTTCTTTAAAATAAATATCTGGCGGCTTACCTAATTTTATAAGAAACGAGCACTTTAAAAGATCGGTAGGGAAGGTAAATGTATCTGTAATTTTACATTTCGACTTATTGTATTGATGAATAGTAATGATATAGAAAATTCGTGAAATACATGCTTACCTAACATAATAGTGTCTCACATCTCTAGAACGTACAATTCAACGGCACAAAGTTACTTTGTCCGAGTTGCAACAGTGCCAATAAACGGGGCAGGGTCCCGGAGGTGTTGTGACGTCACAGCGCCAGTGGATGTGGCGAGTGGCCCCTATTGTGCCAATTTGTGGGCAGCCAGACCTCGCCCACGGGCACACTCGGACCAATTACTCCTAACTGGACAGCTGTTACGTTAAGGCTCTGCGCAAACGTAGGCACTTTCTGTTGGCGATACGGGATAGCGTCATACAAAAACGTGATTGCAGTCAAATATACCTACATCCAACAGCATAGATCGGCGATAGGCTACCAACCTATCACACTGAGCATTGCAGCTATGCGATTCTCTAAGCGACAAATAGACGCTGCGCGCATGGCTAAGATCTGCTGTCTCTTTCCAATTCTATGAATAAGAAAGAGACAGAGCCAATTCTCAGCGCTGCGGCAGCCGCTACTAGAAGTCTGGCTAACGAAAGCTGAACCAGAAAAAACGTTTAATAAATCATGACTGGGTAACACGGGGTCACTTAAGCAGCAGCAATTTTCTCAGAAAATTTTCAGTTTGACATACGACATGACACCTCCGATAGACACCCTTAAAGACAAAGTGTTGCCAATCAAATAACTATGAGGTTCAGCTTTCGTTGGCCAGACTCTACCCTTAGAGAATCGCACTGCATGCAGTTGTTGATGGGTGAAACGTGGCCTCTATTTGCGGTCGTTATTATCAGGGCTGTGACTAACCCTTCGGGGATAATAGTCGTGGGCTAAATGTAAACGCAAACATGTGTGCGATGTGGTCGGTAGCGGCAACAGCATGTCGATTCCCTAGGCTCGATCGTAGACTCGCCTCTCACTTCGACTCCAAAGTTCTGATTAAGTGAGTAACCTTTTTAACGTTTGTGTAGAATCGAATTTAGAGAACGTGGATTGGATAACTCACTGTAGATTCTGGATCGAGTTTTGGATCGAGTCTATACAGAATCGCACTGCTGCATGCACTTCACGATTACGTTTGCGCAGAGCCTATACGCACTGGCTATTGAAACATATTATCGTTAGGTTTTTATTTGTGGTTTATAATTGCTTTTTATTTACACTAGGTAACCTACACTATTTTTTAATTATTTACCGTGTCGAGTAGCGGTGAAAGAATACTACCACCCCCCCTCTCTTCCCTTGGGTGTCGTAAAAGGCGACTGAAGACTGATGGGCTTACTACCTGTCACGCTGAGCACATGTGCAGTCGCTATTTGTTGAAAAGTGGACTATGGTAAAGGACTGCTTTTGCTGTCATCATTGCCTAGTCTCTGACTAACCCTTCAGGGATAATAGTCGTGATTATGTGAATGAATGAATGTTTAGGTACACTTTAAGTACACTAGCCATCCATCCTACCGAAGATCGGGCTCAGTCATGCATTACGAGAAGCCATGTCCAGCAGTGGACTGACATGATCTGACCAGTATGATCTATTTACTACGTAACAGTTAACTGTGAAACTATAAAGGTATGATGTTTCCGAGATGGGCTGCAAACTGCAACCGCAGGCGACATTGCGGCTTGTGGCTGCGGTTGACCTCAGTGCTGCCTGCAGTCACGGATGCTTCTATTTCCAAGCGCGGCGGCATGCCGCGGCTGCATAATGCGTAGAACGATGCCTCAGTCACTTCAGTACCTTTGTGCGAGACAGCGCTAGAATGTCGAGAAAAAGTCGTCATTTTTGTACGTGACACGTGTGAACTCTCTGCGGTTCGCGACACCACTGGGTGCTACAGTCTGCGGTCGCTGCGCGCCGCGGCCGCAGGCTGCAGTATTGCCGCGCTTGGAATCAATTTCATGATGCATAGAAACCAGTTGTGTCGCTTGCAGCCTGCAGCTGCAGTTTGCAGCCTGCGGTTCGTCTTGGAAAAATACCTTAACTGCGAAAGATAAAACCTTCGCATCGATTAATAAAAATTACAATTGGGCAACTAACAACAGCAATATCATTTATAACGTCAACCGTCGCTGGCAAGCGTTGCTCATCGCGATTAGGGTTGTCAGGCGTAAAAATAGAAAAGCCGGACACAAATTTATATTTAGCCGGATTTGCCCTTAAAGCCTGACATATTGGATTTTAAAATAAAACAAAATTATTTATTTAATTAAGGCTATTTTCATTTGTTTACCTAGTGCCAGCGTAATCGCGAGTTACGGGTTTTGCGTGGCCGCGTGACTCGCTCGCGGGCTTACGTTCGGCATCTTTGGCGAGCGCGACGTGGTTAACCAAAAGCCTAACAAAATTCGGACAGGCCAGACTTGTAAAAATCCGGACAGCTGGCAGCCCTAATCGCGATGCCACTTCGGCGTACTATAATTAATTGGGAGTTTGGATCGCTGCAGCCCACGCGTTTCAATGTTTATTTAAAAAAAGTTAGATGACATCTCTCGTTGCACGCTTATAATTCAATCAGTGTTATCTTATCTGTGTTTAGCCATTTGTGACGAATTACGGTTTGCAGCTTCCGTTCTGTTGTGACTTTTTCTAGTAGTTAATTGAAATACAGTTGAGTTCAATAACTTATGTTTGAGTTCTTCATTTGATATTTCAAATCATTGTGAATTAAAAAAATATATAATTGAAAATAGTAATGAGCAGTAGTATTCTTTGTCAGAATAAATTCTTCGGCAAAACAGAAACACGATATTAGTATGACGAGGAAAAATATAATTTGAAGAATCAGCGTTATAGTGATTCAATTACTGCAACAAACGCAGACCGCATGGTCAGTGAAAGTAAGAACATATTTTCTATACATTACCTAAATAAACTGTATTATTTTATTTTAAGCCACTTCATAACAAATACCTATAATTATATCGACTGTAGATGTAGTTCTTTAACGACTGAGCACCTGTTTTATCATAATATATCATGAAATAGTTATCATTGCTCAAAGCGAGGACTAACTTGTCATAAAGTGCAATGTAGGTGAGCTTTGCAAGTGAAATGTGGCCTGGCACACAATTATTGTGTTCGCGATGTTGCCCAGTTTCTGTCAGTCAGGATAACATTCGCGAAATTGTGTATGTAGAATAAATTTTACTCGAACTGCCAGGACCTAAGCCCTCAGTGCTGGTAGGTAAGTCTGTAGCTATACCTAAAACAGTCACAAGGTACCATTAATGTAGAAATTATAACTGAGAAAGACGTTGATAGCTTTTAGGGGAATTACGCAAATCAAAAAGTTACCATCTCCTGAAAGACAATTTAACTGAATTCTACCAACAACATTACAACATAATACCTACACAAGGAAGAACGTCGTCTTTATTTGGATTGGATTTCATTGAACGACAAATCATTCCAATTCTGCGAATTCATCGGAAACTTTAACTATTATTTGAGAATATCTTTCCTACAAAAGTTGAGAGGCAGGTGGCAAAGCCTTCACGGGCCAGAAACTTTTGACCTGACCCTTTCATGGAGCCCTGCGAGAGGCGCGGAAGGGGAAGTTCTATAATTGATTGCCTGGTGAAGGCTGCCGAAGATTGTGGTATTTGGGTAGCTTAGTTTCGAAAGTAACGCTGTCAATCGTGATATTTCAATTTTGCTAAGGCAATGCCTCACAATGTAACCATTTAGGGGTGAATATTTGAGTCGATTGCGTAGGCTTTTATATGAAAATTATATTTTTTGTTAAAGCAGTAGTATAATACTGGCGGCCGCTCGCGGTTTAACCCGCGTGGTTCCCGTACTCGTGGGAATATCGGGATAAAAATATTCTATATGTTAATCCAGGTTATAAACTATCTGTAAGCCGAATTTCATCTAAATCCATTTAGTAGTTTTTACGTGAAAGAGTAACAAACATCCATCCATACTTACTTACAAACTTTCGCGTTTATAATGTTAGTAGGATAGGATAGGATTGATTTGGAATGTTACTGTATTACATACAATACGTTTATGTAATCACGACTATTATCCCCGAAGGGTTAGTCAGAGATTAGGCAATGAGGACAGCAAAAACAGTTCTATAGTTCACTTTTCACCAAATAGCAACTGATGCACATGCATGACATTGTGACAGGTGGTGAGCCCATTAGTCCGTTGGTCGCCTTTACGACACCCAAGGGAAGAGACGGATTCTTTCAGCGCTACACGACATATTATTATTGAATGATGATGATGATTGACAATGATTTATTCGTTATTAAATGAAGTGAAGTCTTTATCAGAAACTAATGTGGGGTTGAGAATATATTTCACACTTATTAACCTGTCAGCTCCGTAAAACCAGACAAAAGAAATTCAAATGCTAGTAACCGATTTAAGATTGTCTCACAGATGAGAGATTAGTAATAGGTACTGATCCTTTATCTATTCTAAACTGTTAAGGATACCATAGCAGATAATGATATCTACAGACAACCACCACCCATTTGTGTACCATTGAAAGTGTGGCATTTTTTTGTGTATTGTCTGGTTATACATATATACAATTATTCCTCTAGATATATTGGGTTTTGTCTTTAGTTTCTTTTATAAAAATTTTATAAAAAAACGCTTCAAATAAAAGATTAAAATAAACTTCAATGGTGATGGTGGTATCTAGCATATTTTTACTAATAGAAATCTTTAATTTTAAATGTCTGATTAACATAGACGGTTGGACTGTGCTTCTTTCTTATTTAGGTATCAGTTTAACTAACTCTTACTTACTCTAACAATTTACACAAGTGAAATAAATACCTATTCTTTTAATGTTGCTGAAGAGTCATATACAAACTATATTCGAACATACAAACGAATTATACCGACTCGATCGTTGGAAAGAGACTGTAACCAAGAAGGTACAATTATTAAGACATTTAAAGCACTCTCGTTGTATTAAAGCGGCAGAGAAGAATGTAATTGCCCTGGTATAATCTCGTGGTATTAACGCTATAATTTCAGTTAATCCATTGTGGCTATCCAGCAGTTCTTCTAGATGGGATTTCACTAGCATTATCTGCGACTTCTGCCGCGTAGACCTTTCAAAACTGCCACCTGAAAATCACCTACCATTTCAGTAAGACACTCTTATTGGTCTTATAACAGCATTCAGAGGCGTCACTTATCTTATCATAAATGATTTCCCAGAATCATAATGTTTGTGTCGTTCGAAAAAAATACTTAATACGCCACTTTTAGATTCTTCTTTACAATGAAAACCATATTTGCGAAGTGGTCATTATCGTTTAATGACGTTTCACTATTCTTTTAGGTCTCTTCAAAAGGACTAGGACTTTCTCAAAAGTTCTCGTTGGTTTTCTAAGCTAGACAATAATAAGGAACTGTGCAAAAAAACAATGCGTACAAACATACAAACTTTCGCATTTCGCTATGTTAGTCTGATATAGAAGTAATATTACGTTAGTAGAGTCGCGGGCTGCAATTACCAGCGCCCACCCGCGGCAAACGAAAGCTTTTCAATATACACACAGACAGTTTTTGCAGAGGCTTTTTGTAGCCGAAGGCGGGTGATCCGGTTGGGCGGGCAAACCCGGTGTTAATGAATATTTACTATATTAAATGGCGGCGTGTCTGTACGCTTATCTTCATCAGTAATGTGAGCACTTAAAGCTACAAAAAACCTGGTCAGCCTTATTAAGACATATTCGGTATAATGCGGAGGTTATTGTTTGACATAAAAGTTTTTGTTCCTTAATTACTTGATTAGATAGGTACACGCCGTTTTTATTCATAGAGCTGTTAGCTATTATTTATGTTCCAAGTCCAACATCTCTGAACTGTTGCGAAATTTTGTGATAGTCAAATGAGTCGTGATTAAAGTAAAAAATGGTAAGTTATAAAATTCATCTTAATTTTTAAAGACCTTAGACCGTCTCCTGCAACTGAAAATTGATATTAATAGTTTCTAAATAAATAATTTTATGGGTAATTGTGGGTAACATAATAAATTCTTAATGTCATGTTTATATTCTCCTTTATATTATTAAAACCCATAATAACAATGATATTATATAAAACGAGAAGCAGATAGGTATATTATAAGCGCGCGCGATGTGAAGACTCTAATACGTCCCAATTGAGACGTATTACTACGACTATAAATGTTACTCTATACACAAGAAACATTTGAAGTGTAATCATTGAAATAATAGCTATCTCTTTCATTTGCGTGCTATTTCGTATCTTCTTTAGGGTTCCGTAGCCAAATGGCAAAAAACGGAACCTTTATGGATTCGTCATGTCTGTCTGACTGTCCGTCTGTATGTCAAAGCCACTTCTTTCCGAAACTATAAGAACTATACTGTTGAAACTTGGTAAGTATATGTATACTGTGAACCGCATTAAGATTTTCACACAAAAATAGAAAAAAACAATACATTTTTGGGGTTCATCTAACCCATTCGTGTGGGGTATCTATGGATTGGTCTTCAAAAATGATAATGAGGTTTCTATTGTAATTTTTTTCTAAACTGAATAGTTTGCGCGAGAGACACTGTCAAAGTGGTAAAATGTGTGTGTGTGTGTGTGTGTGTCCCCCTCAGTAGTAAGCAGTTTTTTTTATACGTCATAAATTAAATAATTAAAAAAAAAATACACTATTATTAAAACATCGATCAAAGTTACAACGAACTACAATAACTTTTATATGATGTTACTTGCTGCTACGGAACCCTTCATGGGTGAGTCCGACTCGCACTTGGCCGGTTTTTTTTACTTATCAGTAAAACTTGTCAATGGAGTTTTGGATTGCTCGGAACAGATTTAAAACGCAAATTATTATTAACGTAACATACCTATTATCTATAGTTTATAATATCATTGCATAACAACAATCTTTTTTTCTATTTAGTTGCCTGAAAATAGCAAACTATTTCGGAATATAGTATCTCTCACACTCTCACAAAGATAGTTCTGTCATCCATCATACTCCTGTATGCTTTAGAACGGACTCTTTTCTTCAACTGATGGCAACCGAGCAATTGAATCTCCCAACTGGAATCAATCACATCCCATGGACACCCACAACACCAGAGGAATCGCAGGTTTCTTAGAACAATATCTGTACATACCTACTACTCCAGAGACAACAAACAATTAATGTCTAAATCCCAAATAACATCCATATTATACTTACAAGTTACCTACGATTGAGTATCCAATTTGAATGGGCGTCGTTACGTCATGCCCAGTGACTCCCCGCTCGTATTTTTATGACACCAATACCCCGGCATTAGACTGGAATCGAAGTCAACATGTTCCGCCCTGCTCCGCGACAGATGTCAGCGTCGTAATAAAACTTTACCCTGCAGCCGGGTCTGGTCCTGTCTTATAGGAAACCTTGCCTCGCTTTATATTTATGCGGAAACTTTGCTGAGTCTGAATGTTTTAGAAGAGTTGCATATTTTTTTAAATATTTAAATCAAACCAATTATTAGAATTTCTATGAAAAGTACTTGTATTTCACTGCATTTGTATGTAGATACCATCCAAATAAAAGTAGGTACAAATAGTTGAAGCAGCGAAATCCATTGCGACCAAAAGAGTAAGTATCAATGAAACTTGGAATAAAAATTTAAACTGAAATTGGCAATCAGATCGTGTAAAAATATGAAACTAGTATTTTTTTATCTACTTGCAACAAGTAGATGCAACACTACATTTTTTGTTTTATTTAGAAATGAATAGTTACACATTTTAAACATAACAACGAACAAATTACATTACATATAAACCTAGAGTTCCCTAAATTGAACATTTATATTATAATGACACAAACAAACAGAAAACAGAAAAACAGTTAAAGATTAGCAAAAGTCGGAAAAATTCGATAAACAATCGTGGGTAAAACCAATAGGCACCAACGATGTGCGATATCATAAAAAGTCAAATCAATTTTGGCACAACAGCGCAAGGAAGACATTCCCCCGCAGTTAATATACGTCAACATGTCTCTAAGTAAGTACTATTTGCCAGCTTTCACATCAAAATAGAAAAACACAAAGGATTTTTTACCGGCACACGCCCGCGGCGCAATCAAAGAGTCATTCGCATTCTTACCGTTGATTATCTTCACGACTCGTCGTTGTGTATTTTTTCCTCTCCTCTCAATTAACCTTGTGAGTAATCCAACCTTTGCATGTATCTTGATCCGCTTGTGGCTTTTCCAATTTGTCGCTTAATTCTTGGAAGAAATTGCAAGATTCTTGACAATCAGCAGAAGAACGTCGTTGAAGAATCGCTTTGTGAGAAAGAAACAAATGGAAAATTTGCTATTTTATTCTTTACATGATAGGAATAAAGATTATCATTATAATGACAGTAATTACATCACCAAAATAAAATAACAATGAAATATAGACAAATACTTAGATAAAAAACCGTGAATTTCAATGATTAGAATTAATATAATTAATTATAATAATTTCCTAAATTTCAAACCAAAGTGCCCAAAGACGGAAAGTGACATCCTATTTGTAAGCTCAACCCTACAGTCATGCAAAGTAATGTTAACATTTCGTTCTGGTTTTCCTTAGCTACAAAATTTCGGCAACTTTTATGTAGAGTTGTTACATTTATTTGTTTGTTATATCAGGCAGTCAATCGATGTCCGGTAAGCTAACGGTTCTGATAGCATCCCAACAATAGTCTTGAAAATGTGTGCAGCGTAGTTGTCGTAGCTGTGCGCATTATTGGCAATGCAGAGGTCACTAACTCTCCAGCCTTTGCAATTGCGTAGAGATATTGCGTCACTCAGCGTCTTTTACCGTTTATACCATGGCGAGTGCTCTGAAGAACTCTATGACCTCATCCATCCTTCTTCCTTCCTCCATAGGAGTACGAGTGCTGCTCTCCGGAGTCACCAATTTACAGTCTCTACTATTCCATCACGCACAAAGAAATTTGGTTACTCGTTTCCAAAGAAACGAGTACATCTCGCACCTTTAAAAGATGGAAAGATATTGTATAGGGTCCTTCAAACGAGGCGTGAAGAGGCACTTTGTGGGCCGGCAGAGTGAGGGTGACCGATGCCTCGTCTCTTACGCTGCACCAGTTGTTCTCGCACCTGGACTTCACTTCCACTTAACATCAGGTGGAGTTGGGTTGTTTGCCGGACTTAGTACCTATAAAAAAGGCAAGGCAACGCAATTTTCAGAACGGATTTGAGTATCTTAGAAATGTCACGCCATTCTATTTCAACATAACATTGACAAAAAAAATCCCTTTGACCTTTGCACCGCACATACGTAGCGCTAACGAGAGTATCACTCAGCGAATATCTGCAACGTGTCGGTGGGACTATGCGCCTATTCTCGGCGCGGCCGGTGGTTTATTTGCGTATGTCGCGCGCCGGCGGGGCCGTTCACACGGCGACGCGCCTCATGCGCCCGCGCACGCCGCACTGCGCTATTTCCGCGCGCGAATTCCGTACCGGTCTCCGGATTAGGTAGGTGAACTAATAACTATTGTGTTGTATGCAAATTGGAAACACGTATAGAAATCACGAGCGATTGTCAAAGATCATCATGAATATGAGTTTGTTGATAATGACAAAGTGCTATTAACTCCAGACATTGAGTAATATATTTACTGGTTTTGGTTGTTATAACAAAATCGCCACATATCCTAACAGTATTCTTTGCGTTGCGTTATTTCGCATTTACATTATATGTTATCTGTATATTTGTTATTTTGTAATTTGCAGATTGTCTCATTATACGATTGTTTTGGTTTGCCAAACAATTGTATAACGAGACAATCTGGCACTTACATAGTTATTTTCGAGGCCTCTATGAATAGAACTAATAATAATCTTTTAACAAAAAAGGAACCAAAATAGATACTTACCTAACCTAGAGATGAACACTTTGCCTGTCAACAAACAAAGGCATTCTTTGATAAAAAGATAAAAACAAACGACAAGTACCAGTACTTGAAGGAATGCGGCAACGAGTAAGATGATGAGCATTGGCATCACACCTATCTGATCTGGCGACGTCTGCCCATGGCGGCTTCTCTGACAAATGATATGACCATTGACAGCGAGGCAATTTATCTTCATCGCCTCTGGGACGCACTGATTATATCTCCCGTTTTTGCAACGTACCGTCAGCTCCGCTTCATACCATAACCAGTTCTCAGACTTATTACAGACGACTACAATCAAAGCTTTGATCGCCACATTACCATAGAAATTTCATATATATCAAACCTGATGTGGAACGCGAATAGCCCATTACAGTTCTGTGTGGGTGCTAGTTCTAGACAGTGCTATATTCAACTATTTTTGAAACAATTAGCAAAAAGCATACAGCAATCCTTCGATTAAATCATACAAAAACTTCAGCACAACTCTTAATTTAAAAACAGCGTTGTACGGTAGCCACCAATTTAGGTAATTGGGACGAATTACGTTAACAGCTGAACGGATGCAGACATAGCTCATTGAAAGGTCAAAAAACCGAAGAACTCTCAACGATTACTTGCAATTGCGTTCCGAACCGCGCAATATATCTTCTTATGCTGCCATAAAGCTGGGCGGATGCAAGCGCCGCCAATTAATGTTCCAAAAAATACAACATCACCAATTTTTCTGAATCGTAAAGTCTCATTATTAAAGTATACCGCCAACCCATCTCTTCTCTTGGATGTCGTAAAAGGCGACTAACGGACTAAAGACTGACCATACATCCAACAGCATAGAGCGGTGATAGGGTCATCATCTATCACGATGCGCACATGTGCAGCTGACATTTGGTTAAAACTTGGATTGTGGCAGTGGACCACTATGGACTGATCTCTGACTAACCCTTTAGTGATTAAGGCTGTGGTGATAGTAATCCATGTATGTATGCCTATATGTATATTAGCAGAGTAATCGGATATACTTAGCGCTGTATTTGAGCAGTTGATTTAACTCAACTCGACACATAATAATTTGATAGTGCCTTAATCAGTAATATTAATTATAATTTCTTTCACAGGTCCGTCAGGAATGTGGTATGCCAGCAACGGTGGACCTTCCGAGCTCGTATGTCCACCCCCCCATGGGCTCACGCCGGGAAGCTTTAAGAGCACCTCCACCGTACACGGAGCTCTTGCAGTTCGCAGCCTCTTTGGCCAGGAACAAAAAGCTCTTTGCCAGATTGGCAGACCGGCTGTGCGAAGATCCAGACTACGAACATGAAGGCAATGAACATTGTTGGAATGGCGATTCCATTGGAGAGTAAGTAACTTTTCGTTGGGCTGATTAGAATTGTGGTATTAATAATAAATCTAAATAAATACAAAATCATTAAAGTTTAAGAAAGTATTAAGCCTTCATATCAAAATTATATTCTGATAAAACACTTGTTTACATATTTTTATGGATCTTTTGTTGTTGTACCAGGTACACAAAGCCACTAGTGGCGTCAGCATCAGTAAGCGACCAGAAGTACAATCCTGAAGTGAAAGGTGCTCATGGAGACTCCAGGGTGGCCGCTTTGGGTGACCGGTTAATACAAGCTAGACAGGTGAACTATCCGCTCTTACGATTTTTGTTTATGTTTTTTGGACATTTTACTACCAACATACAACATAGCTGCCGTATCCGCTAACCATCAGGCGGACCACCACCAAAAATAAGTCACTTTTGGTAGATGCTTATGTAAGCAGTTTCATTGCTATGAATGTTTGATGAGTAAGATTGACCTGTGACCACGGACCCTGTAAAGGGTTCGAAAGGTCAGGATAATATAAAAACTATGTAAATAGTAAATTAAACGCGAGTTAATCCGTAAAAAAGTGTTTCATGTCAATGAGTAAGATTGGAACAAAATTCTATTGCGGGATTTTTCCTCTCAGTTGCTGGTAACCTACTCGAAGAGGAGCGGCACACCCGCGGCGGAGGCTTTCATGCAAGGCGATGAAGCGGGCGAGGAAGGCTCTGGCTCCGGTCGAAACTACGACAACGACGACACTTACGACGAGGAGGGCTCCGGCGACGAGGGCTCGGGCATGGAAGGAGTTGGTGAGTACCACACAGATTCGAAAGCGCTGCAGTGGCCAGCGCATTTATAAGTTATCCGTCAGCAGTATCGAGCGTTAGGTATTTGCGTTCGCAAGTTTTTCGTAAAGCACTATCAATATCAACCGGCCGCATGGTGATATTGATCACTACAATGTTTCCCTACTGCAGAGAGAACTCTTTTTTCTATTTGTCTCTATCTTCTGGTATCCGGAGTCAGTCGTGTGTGGGAGTACAGCTCATACCGAGATCTCCGTTATTGTCTTTTGTCGTCGCCTGTTGGTTGGGGGGCCATTTGTTTAAGTAGTTTTATTAAACTTTTTCGCGTTGTGATTTTTCATATTATTATCAATATTATCAATATAACAGAGTTTATTTACGTGTTAGCTTTTTCTGTTCTGTGGTTTGACCTCTGTATTCATTTATAACTGTTTACTTTAACAACTCTGACAGTTATGCCGCGCATAATTCAATAATCTATTTCAAAATGTTTAACAATATCCTTGAAATGTTTAATGAAACTTGGATTTATAACAGTTTCTTATTTTTAACAGGTGGCAGCAGAACATTTGCCAACGAGGAGACGCCGTATTCTTCGACACCCAGAACGTCCGACGCAACTTCATCACGGCCGCTCATCTCCGTCCTCCACAGCGTCACCATGATGACGGCAATCAGCTACTGCTTGACCTAGGCCGACTCCTCGACCTGCTGAGACTAAGACTTCTCACTACGCCCGGTGAGACCTAAGAATCCCCATATCATTGTGTGAAGTGGTGTATGTAAGGCACTTCAGAGACTACTTTAAAGTAGAAAACTTTGTCTGATAGTAAAAGACAAATGTTGAAATATATTAAGCAAAATGACAAAAACGGTATGAAAACGCTCTAGCAGCACAATTTACAGTAGCTAGTCTCAAAACTGTATCGGAATATACGTCCAAGACCGAACATTTTAATCCACTTTCTCACAAGTGGGTTACGGTTTTTTTCAGAATCTCGTAATGGTCATGGCGTCTTTGATGCATTTAAATTATATTACCTATGTTAAAAGTCTGTAAATGTACATTACATATCGTGTTGTCTTCATTTTGTATATAACTTTGGTGTTTACATAGATTTAGGAGAGGATATACTTCGCAACTGAAGCTTTACAATAATTCAGCATTTAAAAAATTGTGTTAAATCCTAAATTGATTGTCATAATAATAGATATTATATCATTTAAAGCTACTTTAAATGTTGTTAATACTAGATGATTGGCAATAATTTATTTTAGAAGTATAACGATTAGTCGACAGTGATAATGCTAACTTAAGGGTTGAATGTACAGAAACGATTGTATATACTGTGTTTAAATCCTACTGGTCTAGGTGCTTAGCTAGTAAATTTATTTTGTTGCCATATTAATATTACGGATATCATTATTTATAATATCGATAAGTCAAAAATTAATCTATAATTATGTTATGTGATACAAGATAATAATATAATCGGTGCACTATTGCATTGCGCTATTTATTCGGCCATAATCAGAATTGTATACCCAACATCAATACCATGCAATAATTTATCAAATCTTAATTTTGAATTTGACAATATCAAAGCCTACTTAAATTAAGCTGAATTTTGCATTGTAATCGTACTTTAGTAATATCCCATCCAAAGCCGTCACACTAACTTACGGAAATTCAATTATGCTATTTATTTTATTGATACCAATGTGTTTTATTTTCAATATCCACAATAATTTATAAACCGGTTACAATGCGCTGCAATTTGAATTATACCAAATATGAATGAGAAAAACCAATATTCGTCTGTTTTTTTTTACCACAAAATTGCAATTTTTTGAGTAAGAATAAATTAGTGGTGTGGGAAATTACGAGAATAATAAAATAATTCATTTTGGTCTCTAAATAATTGAATAGTAAGGTTTCGCGTGAGTTAAATCACGGAAGTAGATTATTATAAATTATATTGTAAATTGCTTTGGACCGTAGTGAAATGAATGTAATTAAAATGGCCGCCATGTAATGGCGCGCTCTTGTAAATGTATTTTAGATTATGGAAGATGTTACTGAGAATGTGTGAGGACCAGAAAAGAGACGGCTTATAATTCATATTTAATACTGAGTTTATAAATTTTCTAACGAATCTTTTTTCGGGTAATAATTTTCAACGTAAGCAGAGATAGAAAAAGATATGCAAATTACCCAAAGTATACAATTGCATTGCTTACTTTTTTGCGATGTATACTTTAGTCACGTTTTGAAACACTTTTGATTACGGACTAACTCGCGTTTCCACATATAAACCGCGCTGGCTGCGGTTGGCTTTCTGCAAATCGCCGTAACATAATTTTACTACAAAACTACAGAAGTTTGAGTTTGTTTTCACATCATCATCATTATTGGATGCCATCTTCATATTGACGTGTTTCACAGTAACCACTTTTTTATTGCCGTTTAATGTCGTAACGTACATCTAACTGTCTGTCTCTTAATGTCTGTATTTTATCTTTGAGCAATATAAAATCAATAAATATTGTTAGCTTAGATTGTGCTTAGGTGGACGAATTTTCTTTAGAAACACTCAGTATTATATTATGTCTTAACTGTGGATAATGTAAATATTGTTGGAAAGGTGATAGTGTGTTTGAGATGGAGATTGGAGATAATTGCTGTTATATCTGAATATATAATATTATTAAAATAAATTCTGTATTATAAATTAAAGTTGTATGTTTCCATTATTACCATTTGATACACAAGACCCCCTAAAAATTTAACAATCTTTAATATTAAAAGAACAGCAACATCCAAAAAGATTCTTTTGGTAATGGATTAGTGATTACGGAAATCCCTGCAAGTGCACCTTCTTCAGGTAATGCTGGACATCAAACGTATTTATTTCAAAGGTTTGTAAGTTTCAGGTAACTTTTAGGTTTAAAAAACGCCCTTCGTTAGGATTTTTTTTAGCTGGGAAACCTCTTTTGTTTTTAGATAATGTAAAACAGCTGTATTTTGTAGACTTTGACTTACAAAGTCAGAGTAGATAGGGTTGATTAGTTTTCTTGAGCTGGACAGAGCTATGGTAGCATAGCCGGTAATACGGCTCGGTAAGATAGAAGTGCAAGTTCGAATCCTGTTCGGGGTAACTTTTCGGTACTCCTATCGTGTTGTACCTACTCCAGAACCAGCCCATGTTAGTCCACTGCTGAACATAGGCCTCTTTCAAAGCATGAAACTAAGCCCGGTCTTCGGTTTACGTATTGTAGGTACTTGTAACATAAAATATTAATTCGTGTGTTTTTGTGGAATAAAACAATTCCTGTTTACTGCCGACGTAGTTCATCCAGACAACAGCTAAATCCTTCCGAGGATCGTAAAAAATGTGCTCCATGCTCAAAGAATGGTGCTGCAGGATTCTTGCTTCGGGATATTTTATTCATGCCGACTCATTGTCTGCGGAACAATGCGTCATACAACCCCAGAAGCTGCGTTTCAACTGTACAAAACTTACGCTATAGTTATAACAGAAAGCGGTAACTAATGAATTCGAACAAACTGTTATTGTTCAACTGTTTTTAAAATTAAACCGAACCGAAGATTGTCGTAAATATTCGTGGGTGCATAATTCAGAAGAATCACATAATTAGAGATGTGTTAACCATAAAAGGATAGGTACCTTTAAATCAAGTATGATAATGATTACCATTCATAGATTCCTAAGTAGGTAGCTGCTTAAATAGATGTCTAGAGTTCTAGTTGTCTCTGGACTTAAGTTCAGAAGGGAGAAATGGCATAATTAAAAAAGGAGTGATGAATATACGTGTTAATGGATGGACAAGGAGAGGGAGACCAAAGAAGATGAACGGATTCTGTAAGGGATAATAATGAATGAAAAAAAAGAAAAAAAACTACCACCATGAAGACAACTACAAAGAAGCGGGAGCCATCATCAGTGTTACACTTGATTCAAAAGTAACCCCGTCGTCATACTGACCGCGTACAACTGTTGTCTAATGTTTACATACACACATATACATAATCACGACTATTATCCCAGAATGGTTAGTCAGAGACTAGGAATGAGGACTGCAAAAGCAGTCCTCTAATATAAGTAGTCCACTTTTCACCAAATAGCGACTGCACATGTGCTCAGCGTGACAGGTGGTGAGCCCATCGCCGCTCTATGCTGTTGGATATATGTGCAGTCTTTAGTCCGTTAGTCACCTTTTACGACACCCAGGGGAAGAGAGGGGGTGGTAGTATTCTTTCACCGCTACGCGAGACGGTAATGTTAACCCTAAAGTGCCTTACAAATGAACAGAGAACGGAATAGTTATTCCATGTTTTCCATTTTTTTACTCTAATTTGAAATTACATGTACATGACAAGAACAAAACACGGAATAACTATAAGTAGCTTATTCTTTTTGTTTATTTGTAAGGCACTATAAACAGCACAGACCTTATAATTACGAGTATAACCTATACCACGCTGGCCCAATGCGGGTGTTGGCATCTGGTGTTACCTATAAGTAATCATAATTTATGATTGTGCCGTCATTAATATTAAATGTGTCGTGCCATCAAGCCTTCATATAAACCCTCTTATCAAAATCAGAGCAAATATTGCGAAACTTTATACTTACATACATATTATACAAGTGTAGAAATCCATTTATTTCAATGATTATGCGATCTCCACGGATTGCTGCGAACAAAACTCATTAAGCCGGACCCACATCAGCGATATGTGTTACCTATAGTTTTCAGTAGGTAGGTAACTATTTCTGGGTCAAAATTACAGAGCATTTACTGTGTTAGCAGTTTGTATGTAGGTATTAATGTATTAATCATCATAACTTTTGATCGACTATACCCTAATCAGTCCTAACCCTGGCAGTATAAAACAACACAGATGCAACATTGACTGTTCTGTTCATATTTCCTTCTAGACTCAATCCATCTTATTCCCAAAACATTTTTTTACTGTTTCTGAAAAGAGATTTATTTATTTATTCATTTATTGCATATCACATTCATTGCGAGGTGTTAAAACTTAAGCTTAGGTATACATGTGACGCCCTGCTAGGGCACTGCAAATGAGAGGGTAAACCATTTCAAAAATCTAGAGAACTAACTATAATATAAATAACGCCAATTTGACTAGCATGCAATACAATATAATATTAGTACAGTAGGTACAATACAATCTATATTTATTTATCATTACAATCTACATACATTTTACAATTATAATTCAAAGTTATGAATAGGGATATCGAAACATTATGTAATTATTTTAAATTAATTGTTAATTATTAAGTATAGGTAGTATCATTAAAAAAATCTGACAGGTTATAGTAACATTTTTCCAAAAGAAAGCTTTTTAACAATTTGACTAAATACTTGGAATTATCTGCGTTTTTATGTAATTGGAAAGGTGGTTGTATATTTTGATCAACATTGTGGGGGGGCTAGAAGAGACTAATTTTAACTTGGAGAATGGTATTTAAGTTTGTTTAGGTATCTATCATTTCTTCTAATATTTTTCATTCTTCTAATAGATTCATGAGAAAACCACTGAAAGTGGTGTCTTAATCTCAAGAAGCAGTAAAAATCCGAGTGCCACTAAATAATATAATTACCTATGTGCACAGAAAATAATATAATAACATAATTAATTTTATTATCATTAATTTGTAATACAATTTTATTGATGCGTACAAATTGAACTTAATTATCGAAGATCTATTACACTGTCATTGTAACTTTTGTTACAAAGGGAGAAAAAAGAAAGGCATCCTGAGTTTCTTGCCAGCTCCTTCTCTGTCGTAGGCTCTCCCAAAATCCGAACTGGTGGTAGATTAGTTAGGTAGGTAGAGTAGATTAGTTGTTAAGTTAACTACAAGTTAGTTACTTAACTGTTTTTTTATTAAACCAATAAGTGCCTGTAAAGGTTTATATTGAATAAATAATTTGACTTTGAGAATGTGGATGTGCACAGGAAATTGTTGTGTAGAAACATTCTTCATAGAAATTGGCTAGGTCTAGGTGTATTAGTACCAAGTTCAAATTGTTACCACAACCACCACCGGAATTTGTATTTTATTTACTTATTTTTTTATTATAAATTATATTGTTCCTGCATTTAATTTTTAATCTTCATTTATTCTACATTAATTTTTCAATCGAACCCATAAAACTTCTAGTTATATATTATGAAACACTGAAATAGCGACATTTAAAGCTGTCCGAAGTCTGCTGCCTTCTCGTTTATTAGAGAATTGGTTGAATGTGCTTGTGTTTGCTCAACTAGATTGAAATGCACTTGCATTGATTGACTGCTGTCGATAAACATCTATCTTGCTCTTGTAACTCATGTGCAATTTCATCTTCGCTATTTGTGTTAGTTGTTGGTATTGGCAGGCATCTTGAACTCCGTCATACCTACCGCGAAAAGCACCTACAGCGCGCGACAACTCGGAGTTGTAAATCAGTTAGGGACTCATGGCCCCAGCGCGCTTTCGAGCACACGCACAGCCTACAGGCATAGTTTGAAGTGGTCTCGGATCGCAATTTCGATTTGTTTAAAAATAACTACCTCTCCGATATCAATAAATCTATAAGTTCCGTAATAACGGTGTAATGCAACAATAATAATTGTTGTGTGGAAGGCTGTCGAAATAAACAGAAAGATTCGCAGTTATCTTTTTTTACGTTATCGTAAGATTCTGGAAGGTAGGTACCGTAAAACGGGGTAAATAGGAATGGCGGGGTAAATAGGAATAAAATTCTACTTTTTTTAAACCGTTCTGTAGCGTTGGTGTTAAATAAGGCAGATCCACACTTTCTTGTTTTTCTAATAGCTTATATTTTTTACTGCTGGCTACACTGAGAATTTGTGCCAGCCAATCAGGTTTCACTAAAAAAATACGTTGAAATAGAAGTAGTAGTCTTCACATGTGAATATTGTGCTTTTTCACTTTAGGTTTTTGACTATTTAGAGTGAGGGAAAGTGTTGGAAAAGATTAATAATTGATAATAATAGTAGTTAGTGGTTTGAAGAAACGTGAAGGTAGCTAAATAAATACGATATTTCATTAGAAATCTTCGTTTAAGTCGAACAATACATTTTTAAGTTATTTTGGTGATAAAAGGAACGCGAAGGGGGAAAATTGGCACATGAACAGGTATAATTGGAACAACATGGTTATTTGGTTTCAGTATGAGGTAAATTGAAATTCCCAAATAGGGTTGCCAAAACCCTATACTTAGATAAAATAATGAATTTAAGTACTTACTTACCTACTTACGAAAATTTCATTTCGGAATACTAAGAATAATTTTATTATTTACACTTCTTTATAAACTCCAAAATATTTTCTTTAATAGTTGACTCAATATTATTAAAGATAAGTACATTGCAATGTTATTTACATCAAATTTATATTGCTTAGGGGATCATCAAATATAATTAAGCAATAAAATTAGATTATTTTATTTTTTTATTCTACTTAGGTACATTTATTTCGGATACCAATCTGTAACTAAACTAACTAGGTACTAACTCTCGTTTTATTAAGTTAAGATTTTAAAGAAGAATATACAAATATACAAACAAAATTTGTTTACGCTCGCACTAATTATCTAGAGACCAAGATGAGTATTCTTTTGAAACTCGTTCTTAAGGTAAGAAAATGGATAAACATACAAAAACATAGAAAAACACCTAGACCTGAAATCCATTTAGAAAAACAGTTTTTCTTTAAATTGACCCGACCGGGAATAGAACCCGGAGAGACCCAGCGTGCTAACCACTCGACCACGGTGGTCGTCTAAGAATATTTTTAAGTTTTTGTTACCTATACGAAATTAGTATTTTGATTGAGTATTTAATACCAATTTTAACAGTTTATTTACATTAAGTTTAATCCAAAGGGGAGACCAATTATTAATATGAATAGACTGATTTAAGACTTATTATTCTAAATGCTATATTTTAGTTAAAAGGAAATTATTAAAATATAATTAACTTACAATGATTATTTTTATAAAACACTTTTTTAAGAGCTTATGTAAAGTAGGAAGTTAATGTTTGGATACCTACTTAAATAGTGACAGCCCTTGCTGAAATTCCGATTTACCTCACTCACGAACCTATTATCCCCGTTAGGGGTAAATTGGGATCCAATAGGGTTTTTGTTTAATTTCTTAAAATATAACAATACATTGGCATTTTAAAGACATCTAAGACTTAAAAGAGCTTATCATACATTTATAAGTATATTATGAGATACTCTAATCGTTACGGAAGAAAGAGTAAATTCTAGTTGAAAGTAAAGATTGGACCAATTTACCCCGTTTTACGGTACCAATAATAATATTTTATTATTTTAAACTTAAGTTTGTTTACAGAACAAATAGGTAATCCGAAAGTAAAGGTAAGTAGGTAGGTTATTACTTATTTATGTAAAATATTTCGCCGTCCGATCGTGAGTCTGTGACTGTTGTGATGTAGAAGGTACTTTCCTAACCTACCTGCGTAACTTATTTTATAGTGAGTTCGTAAGAATTATAATCGCCAAGTACTTATCATGATGTACGTAATAGTACATTATGATATTAGTGCAGTAAGTTGAATATTACAGGAGAGGCGATATTGCTGGCCCGAGCCGTAGGCGAGGGCTACAAGAAAGCAGAGGCTGTAATTATCAAAGCGTACGTATGTCATACGACGCTTTATAACATATTTGCGAGGAAAACACATTTTCTAACGGACTAAAGACTGCACATACCTCCAACAGCATAGAGCAGCGACGGGCTCATCAAAATAATACTACCAACCCCTCCCTTCCCTTCGGTGTCGTAAAAGGCGACTAACGGACTAAAGACTGCACATACATTCAACAGCATAGAACAGCGATGGGCTCATCAAAATAATACTACCAACCCCTCCCTTCTCTTCGGTGTCGTAAAAGGCGACTAACGGACTAAAGACTGCACATACATGCTACAGCATAGAGCAGCGATGGGCTCATCAAAATAATACTACCAACCCTTTTCTTTTCTTGGGTTTCGTAAAAGGCGACTAACGGACTAAAGATTGCACATACAGCCAACAGCATAGAGCGGCGATGGGCTCATCAATAAATTACTACAAACCCCTCTCTTCCCTTCGGTGTCGTAAAAGGCGACTAACGGACTAAAGACTGCACATACATCCAACAGCATAGAGCGGCGATGGGCTCATCAAAATAATACTACCAACCCCTCTCTTCCCTTAGGTGTCGTAAAAGCGACTAACGGGCTAAAGGCTTCCACCTATGTTGTCCATAGATTCAAACGATTAGGAACTAATTTTTAAGTAATATTACCGCACTAGTGCGTAGCTTATTACATTACGATGCTGAAATCGGTGTAATAAGAGCCACTTAACGAGCAAATGTGTTATAAAAGAATATATATAACGTAATAAAATGTGGTTTGCGTTATGTTTCGTTATATCTTCAACTCGTCATGTCGTGCAGTGTTTGCAACACTTTGAGTGCTTGTTTGTTAAATAGATAAATAGGTAAGTAAGTAAATTACAGAAATACATTTACTTAGGTGTGCAATCACAGAATAAATTACTTACTAAGGTGGCGTAGGTATGTTTATTTAGTCTATTTGCTGTCATCCCTAACACACGCACGAGTCGACGGCGTAGGTAAGTTCGGTACAAAACGCCCCACAAAGTATTAACTACTCTCCGCGTAGAGCGATAAGGTGCCATTTTTGTTTGCAAATGCACCTACGAGTATGGTGCCTATCTAATATTGTTGGTTATTAAAACGGCGGCTTTCTTCAACATCAAAGGAGTGCAACTTCTGTACGTAGTACTATTATTTATTCTGTGGTATTGGTCGCACTTACTTCATCTATTTTTATTCTATTTTCAAGTTAGACAATCATAATCATAACCATGTCGCGTAGCGGTGAAAGAATACTAACACCCTCTCTCTTCCCCTTGGGTGTCGTAAAAGGCTGGACTAAAGACTGCGCATACATCCAACATTATAGAGCGGCGAAGGGCTCACCACCTGTCAAGCTGAGCACATGTGCAGTCGCTATTTGGTGAAAAGAGGACTATCTGACTGAAGCCAAAAATACTGTGCTCATTGATGTAATTACGCGCTTTCAAGCACACAGATGCAACACAACCATGCTCATTTTGTTAAGTATTTTCTTTTTTTTTTGTTGGTCTGAACGTGAAAGCGGGTAATAACATGAATGAGCACGGTATTTTTGGCTTCACTAATCAGCCTCACAGGCCTTCCCGCATATAAAGGCGGGTCTCCTGCGACTCTGTTTTGTGTTCTCTAACACCTAACATCAAACATCTAACAAATATGTGCGTGGTTTACGTACATATTTTGACATATTTTGTTAGATGTTTGACCTAATTAGAAAACACAAAACAGTGTCGCAGGAGACCCGCCTTAACAGCACAATATAACAAATATATGAACAATATAATCACTGCGTCATATGCATACTACTGGTATTGTCATAATTTTCTGAGAGAGTTTTGTTTTAGAAACAATTATACTTCTGCCATTTTATACAAAATAACTATAAAATATAAACAAAAAACATCCTCAGTTATCGCTCTTTCTATTCGTGAAACCACTTAAAATCCTTAGCGTGGTTTAGAAAAATAAAGGTCAATTCACACATATTCAGTGAGTGGTAGAGCCACGCTGCCTTGCAGCACGTATTGGGCGGCTCGCCCGGGGTAATACCCTCTCACGAATATCCGGCGTGAAATAATGGCACTTGGTGCTGTTGTGTTTCGTCCAGCCAGGAGAGTTCCGGATGCAACCCCTCCCCCCCCCCTCACAATTCCTATTCCTTCCTTAACCCTATTCCTTCCTTAACCCTATTCCTTTTTTAAAGGTCGGCAAAGTGCGACATATTCTTTCATACATTTTCTATGAACGCATCCCCACTTGTCAGTGTCAGTGACGACACAGTGCTCTCAGTGTTGATGCTGCTCTTCTTCTTCGTCTAAAGCAATAGCTATATCATTGCTAGCTCCGTAGTATTTAACAGAGCCATGATTGTTGCTATACTTGACGACGGACACGTTTTCACTGAAGCTCCGTGAACTGGGTATTGACATGTGTGAATTGAATAACTTACGCAACACTGTAGCACTGATACTGAACTGAGCGAACACGTTGACGGAACTGTGACTTTACTGATATGTGTGAATCGACCTTTAAAGCGCAGCCACAGATAGGAAAACGGCGACTTTACTTTATAATTGGTAATGATGACATTGGATCTGTAGGTACCCTTCAAACCGAAACACAGCAATGTAAAACAAGGATCATCTAGTCGAATTCTGGACGGAATTCCACTATCAGGCAGGTACTGGAAGTCGCTTTTGGTTAGAACCTCATCATCAACCGACAAACGTCCCACTGCTGCTATGCGATTCTATAAATTCTGTAATCTGCTGTCTCTTTCCAATTCTATGAGTATGAAAGAGACAGAGTCAATTCTCAGCGCTGCGGCAGCCGCTACTACCAAGGTTTAACTTAGAGAATCGCACTACTGGGCACAGGCCTTCCCTCATGGGAAACATCACATGGGGAGGTTGGGCCATAACCTACCACGCTAGCCCAA
Source organism: Scoparia ambigualis (assembly GCA_963921215.1). NCBI lineage: Eukaryota > Metazoa > Arthropoda > Insecta > Lepidoptera > Crambidae > Scoparia > Scoparia ambigualis. The sequence goes on from OY992503.1 coordinate 11,275,649, forward strand.
TGCGGGTTGGTGGTTAAGGTGGGTTAGGCGGTCAGCGAAAATTCCGGGACTTCTCGTCGTCGCGTGTGTTGCGCGGTGCGGAGTCCGCGGTAATATAAGCGGCCATTTACATTTTTATCAAAAAGTTAATAAATCTATATCAGTCAAGAAATCGAAAAGATGTTGTGTGTTTATGATTTTATATGAATTATTATTGTAAAATACGGTCGTAATGTGCATTTATATGAATTATTTTAGAGGTAACTTCAGGATTTTTTTCAATTGAGCAAAATGTTTCCAATCGTGTTTTGGAAACAGTCATCCCTCATACATACGTTCTGTAATACTTATTGAAAATTTCAGTTCGAAATATTCTACTTCCTCCTAATATTATAAACGCGAAAGTTTGTAACTATGAATGGATGTTTGTTACTTTTTCACGTAAAAATTACTGAATGGATTTGGATGAAATTCGGCATACAGGTAGTTTATAGCCTGGATTAACACATAGGGTACTTTTTATTCCGATATTCCCACGGGAACGGGAACCACGCGGTTGAAACCGCGAGCGGCCGCTAGTCTAAAATATTTTGAATAACAGCTGTTAGAGAACAGCCAATTTTTCCGTTTTCACCGCCTAACACCCCAGTAGGCTTACCATACGTCCCGGTTTGACCGGGATTGTCCCGGTTTCAAGCATTGCTCCCGGCATCCCGGCCGGTATTTTATCCCGGTTTAAGAAAAACGAACGTACTAAATGCCATAGAAGTAACTCGGTAATTAATAACTAAAGCAATGTCATTTTCTGCTCAGAGGCCTTTCGGTACTGTGTTATTTACATATAATGGTTTTGTTTAATAACAAAATAAAACATTTTTGTTAGAGCATAATGTGGTTTTCGTCAGCGTCACCTTTTTTTTTTGTCTTTCTCTCCTCGGTCTCGGTTTGGACTTCCAAAATTATGGTAAGCCTACCCTTAAGGTTAGAACCTAGATTCTGATAACCCAATGAGTAGCAGTGCTTCTGGTTGGAACCTAGATTCTAGAAAACGCCGTCGCAGTGGTACTAGCTTAGTATACTCGCGTGTCGGTCGTGTCGTGTCACCCTCGACCTGTGGCCCAACTATGTAAAAGGTTACCAGTTGCAAAATCATTAATACCATACACAATATTACTTAAATTTTCTATTGCTTTACTTTAAACAAACTAATAGTCAAATAAAATAACAACAACAAATAAATAATTCAATCAATAGCAACGGAAAGAAGTCAATATCATTGCGAAAGGTGGTGCAAATCCTAGTTGAAGCAAGTCGTATAATTTATCAAGTGTGAAAGTTTAATTTTCAATATAACTCTCTGTATAAATTAATTTCAATTGCCACAAATACGTATGTTTACGCATCACTTCAGAACGGCTGGACGTATTTAGATAAGTATTATTTTTTTGTGTCAGGACAAGGATTTACAAAAAATTTTTTTTGGAAATTTGTAAAGGGATACGGGGTGGGATGTTCACGCGGACGAAGTGGCGGGCGGGCAGCTAGTACAACATAAAATTTAATGGAATTGAAAATGTTAACCTCTAATTATGAGATACTAGCTTAGCTTAGGCTTGTATCCAGCTAGCCTCACGGGAGTCTGGAGGCGCCCAAACTATCCCGGGTGCCCTCCCTAATTGGCGGGCCGTCGTAGAGTGGAATTCGGAGTCTGCTGTCCGCGGTCCCGTACCACCCTGACGACAAGTGATGGGATAGTACAAGAAGTTTTAATGGGTAGTCCCCCTTCACTCGGGTCCCTGCTGAGGCCTTCAGACCTGGACAGGGAAACGAACGCTACTGGGGGGAGAGTCGCCACATAACCAGCGGGCTTCTACAGGTTCGCTGTGTATATGTCGCAGTGATATGTTATAAACGGAGATTTGATCAATTCCCTATGGGATCTGATCAAATCACGGAGGATGTTAAAATAACAACACGATTTTATCATTTCCCTAAACAAATCTAGGGATTTTAACACATACCAGAACTGGTTCCGTAAAATGACAAACAAGCTTTTCTATGGTATTTTAAACGTCGTTTATTTGTAATTACATGCATAATTAAAATAATTAGTAAGTGTAGTACTGTACCATTGATCTCAAAAATCACCACTAGAACATAAATTGCTCTACTCCTGTAGGTCACGTAGCGATTGTCTTGAATTTCTATAGACAACAGAAATACTAGCTGCCCTGCTCCCGTAGGTCACATACTTTTGGTCATTTCACGGAACCAGTTCTGGTATTTGTTCAAATCCCTAGATTTGTTTAGGGAAATGATAAAATCGTGTTGTTATTTTAACATCCTCCGTGATTGATCAAATCACTTAGGGAATTGACCAAATCTCTGTTCTTATCATATCATATAGGATTTCTCCTTTACAATAACAAAAAAGGCTTGTTCCCAGCTGTGGGTCGTTTGACTTTTGTAGGCTGATGGTGATAATTTATGGACAGCGAGCTTGTTGAAGTCCATGCGGGTTGGTAAGCTTTACGTACGCTCCGAATCACGGAGGAGCTTGCAAAGATTTTTTTTTGGTCGCCCATCCGTGACCCGGAAAGTTGCATAACAGGAAAGATCGTAAACAGACCGCCTCAGCGAAGTTATAACGCAACCACAACCGGTGTCTATGCTAGGTGGTTAAGTCACGTGTCCCCTTCGTGCCTACGAGGCAGATTTCGATCTAGCCTATCAAACCTCTCGCCTGGCAACGAACTTTGGCCGTGTCTCTTGATTGGCTCGCTTCGCCATCGTCTGTTTTATACGGCTTTGATCACTCACGCTTATTATGAAAATTGCGTGAGATAACATCTAACAATATTAATTTTAGACATGTTACCTTTGTAATACATACTTATATAGACTCACGACTATTATCCCCAAAGTGTTAGTCAGAGACTAGGCAATGAGGACCGCAAAAAAGTCCTCTGCCATAGTCCACTTTTCGCCACATAGGGACTGCACATGTGCGTAAGTGCGTGACGAGTGGTGAGCCCGTCACCGCTCTATGCTGTCGGTTGTATGTGCAGTGCGTTAGTCGCCTTCTACGACACCCAAGGGAAGAGAGGGGTTGGTAGAGGTATTCTTTTAGTGACCTGCTATCACACGGCTCTTTTGTATACTTACTAGTAAAAATAAAAAAAAAACTTTTTACTAGTTAAGTCAGCTCACTATTCCAAGCTTAACCTTGTCGCGTAACGGTGAAAGAATACTACCACCCTCTCTTTTCCTTGGGTGTTGTAAAATGCGACTAACGGACTAAAGACTGCACATACTTCCAACAGCATAGAGCGGCGATGGGCTCACCACCTGTCACGCTGAGCACATATGCAGTCCTTATTAGGTGAAAAGTGGACTATGGTAGAGGACTGCTTTTGCTGTCCTCATTGTCTAGTCTTTGACTAACCCTTCGGGGATAATAGCCGTGATTATGTATGTTTGTATGTACTTCCAAGCTCATTTTCAAATAGTCTAGTTTCTACCCAGTGCTCCGTCAAAATACAGATAATTAACGAGAAGAGCTCTGGACTTTACATTTTTTCATAATGCATTTGAAAAAAAAACCCGTTTATGTCTACGCGGTTAAAGTCGCGGGCGCGACTAGTAGTTAAAGAATTTAGACTGAAGTCCCGCTGGGAGTTATTGAGTAGGTTAGTTCCATGATAGCATCTCTCATTAGTTTCCTTGGATATCAATAAATTAACGATCAAATTAAATCATAATAGGCGATCTATTATTGGTTTATTATAATTATAATATTAATTTAATTTAGCTGATGTGCCTACCAATTAGCTTATTATGGTATTACAATGTTTACTGTTACGATTTACGATATCTACCTTAATTAAAGTAATACATTATATTTTATGGAAATAATTCGTAATGCTGTTGCTTTATTTATAGGTTTCGCACAAAAGAGAGATTTAATTTTATTCTAAAATAATGTTAATTTCATTTGAGAAATTAATCTTGAAGCAATAATAATTCGTACTACTTAGGTACTTAAATACGTAAAATACGTTAAATACGTATACGAGTACAAGTATTACAAAAGCGAACATTTGTTAATTTGTTTGTTTGTTCTTCTTCAAGTTAAAACGTGATTTTAGCTCTCTAAGATGGTTGGAAGACTTAATAGTGTCATCAGATAATTCTTTCTACCTCTCTCTCTATCTTTATATATTCTTTCTTCCCTCAGTCAAATAGCTATGTTATCGGGGACACGACATAAAAACTTTTTAACACAGGCATAACCGCGGGCGGTAACTAGTAATTTAGATAACAAAATAATTACACTGTAAACTAAACGCTTATAATATTAATCAAGGAGTACCGTTACTTTATGTTTTTGGCACCAGATACACCTAATAATACATTTAAATAAACTATGAATCTAAATCTTTAGTTTGATTTTATAATGCTGTTTTATTCGGCTATAAAGTGGAATCAACTTTTTTTGGTCCAACAGGAAATCAAACAGATTAGAGATAAAATGGCGGATTATACGGACAAGGACCACATTCCTTGGGTGATTGTTATGGGCGCGTTAATTGTTTTATTTACTTGCAAACGCCTTGGTGGCGGCGCAGCAAAGCACGATAGCCAAATGTCCCGGGTTCAATACCCAGGTTAGGCGAAGGGTTTCGGATGTTTCGATGAATAGCCCGGGTTTGTGATCAACTTATTTAGTGTTTCTGTCGAACTTTGCAATTACTTTTAAAAGGGTTGAATTAACTCTGGATTGATCGGTATAAAGTTATATGCATACAGCGGGCGGGGCGTGACGCGCGATGGGACGCCCCAAGCCAGTGCAACATGCACGCTGCATGTGTCGACTTTACACCCGTGTGACAGATGCGACGAGGCAGAAGTCTAGTCTAGTCTAAAAGTCAGTAGATATAACAGCTATTCGCCTGTCGCGCTGGCGTTCATCGCCGTCCCGCCCCGCCGGCAATGAGCTCAGAGCATAAGAACTTCACGGTAGGCCTATTAGCCATAAATCAAAAGGAAAACACTTAATTAAGCTTAAGCATGTTTAATAGTTCGAGAAGATAGCAATTGCTCAATCAGCATAAAAATACATACTTAAAAAACATTCCATTTTTAACTTTAACAATTTTGTTAACTAACAGAGTCATTTGTGACCAAAAAGTTTGCAAATGGATAACAGCACAATCCCAACCAACCTCATAAAAAAAAACAACAAGATTCAAGCAATTGGACATCACACCAAAAAATAACGCCCCAAGAGTTGGCGGGCGTGAGAATGGACCCTACCACTGCGCAATGACACTAACCAAAATCATGATTGATGACTACACATTGCTCAATCCGAATGCTAGTTTATCGAGCGCGCCATACAAATACGGTAACGTGTGACAGAATGACAGTCCAATTAAATTACATCACAGCGACACACATGGCTCCTATCCCTTGTAATTGATAATGGAAGGACATATCCATTACGGGAGCGATGAATTTCACGCCTATCCATATCAATTGGTGTAATTTGCGTAATCGTCGAGCGCTCGAGACTAATTGTGATTCTATTGTACTATGTAGGCTAATTTTAACCGTATTACCGTTAATAAAGTAGAGAAAATATTTTACTTTTTCAAATATTTAAAGGACTGCGTCTCGAGACGTTCTCGATTTTGTAGTTTAATAGATCTACAGTCGTGGCTCGGTGGCCTGCGATTCTGTCACTTTATGGTCATAGTTTTAATATCAACAATTTATATGGACGAAATAAATAATGCTAGAGTTAAAAATTGGACATAATTTGTATGATAAAATGTTTACTATAAAAAAAACCAACCAGTCTTAGGAAAGCTCAAATGGAATCCCTTTCGAGCTTTCCTGAGACTATAGTTGTTTTTTTCTAATAAACAATTTATCCTATATCTATATAGCATTGTGAATGCAAACATTTCAATAATAAAGATAATTTGTATAGTTTGATTACTACAACAGATAGATTGATTACAATTTCGGATATAAGTCAACAAAGGCAGAATCGAAACCCATATGGTAAATGACGAGCTGAAAATAGAACTATTAACACTTGGAACTATTAACCACCAAAGTTGGTTGATCTTATATCTATCGGTACATATATATTAATGCTATGATAGCGACAGACTTAGAGCATATCGATACCTCGCGGCTCAAAGGGCGTAACTACCAAAACACGACTTTTCAGGAGAGCCAAAAAACTAAACATTTTTTTTTTTATTTGTCACAATTTTGATGTTATTGATCATATCAATATAATTCTTACACCAAAAGTCGTTGATTTTTGTGATGCATAATATTAAAACAACGTTTTAAGAAATATTTCTAGTGTAAACGTCTCACAAAATCAAACATGTACCTATGTCTTTTATGCCCCATATACTGACCGCTGCGTTAGTAACGCAGGGTGTAATCACCAACTTTCAAAATTAAAATTGTAGTTTTTATCGTTCTGGTATTATTTTATTCGTTTTTTTGGGTTTAAATTACAATACTTTACAACTGTTTTTAGTAGAATTGATAAATAGATTTTCTATGGCGATTACTTTAATAAATAAAAGATATTTTATTGTTGAACAACTCTGTAATTGGCGGCGGTAAAAATGGTAAGGGAACAGTGTTGACAGTTGTGTCTTAGTCTTTGATTATATAATGTCTAGATAGTCTCTACCGCGAGCCGGCGTCCAAAAAAATATCAGCCAATTGTTGGCCGCTAAGCTCAAACCTATCGCTCAGTGCCATTTGTGTCGCCGCAGAAGATGCACATCTTTTGCACGCCTTTTAATTTTACTAAAAATGACGGTTTGCGCTATAAAAATATGCAGAAATTATAAAGGTCGACATAAAACAATTAGAACAATCACCTACCATCGGTAAGTAAACATTGAATTGTCATAATGTAGTTTTATCGTTAAATTTGAGCGAAGCGTATTTTGCCGTAATTCGTAGCCCGCCATTTTTCTGTGTTGCCTGCCCTAGGGCACGCAAAATTCCCGAGTTAGTATTAAATTTGAATAAATATTTATTGAGTAGATGACATTTGAAATGTGCGTATGGCGTATACTGATAATGACTATAAAAGTATGAAATGGTCAATGCTTTAAAAATATAATAATGTATTTGTCCTTAGTCCGTTAGTCGCCTTTTACGACACCGAAGGGAAGAGAGGGATTGGTAGTATAATTTTGATGATCCCTTCGCCGCTCTATGCTGTTGAATGTACCTATGTGCAGTCTTTAGTCCGTTAGTCGCCTTTTACGACACCGAGGAGAAGAGAGGGGTTGGTAGTATTTTTTTGATAAGCCCATCGCCGCTCTATGCTGTTGAATGTATGTGCAGTCTTTAGTCCGTTAGTCGCCTTTTACGACACCGAAGTGAGGGGTTGGTAATATTATTTTGATGAGCCCATCGCCGCTCTATGCTGTTGGTTGTATATGTAGAGTTTAGTCCGATAGTCGCCTTTTACGACAGTGAAGGGAAGAGAGAGATTGGTAGTATTATTTTGATGAGCCCTTCGCCGCTCTATGTTGTTGAATGTACGTGCAGTTTTTAGTCTGTTAGTCGCCTTTTACAACACTGAAGAGAAGGGAGGCGTGGTAGTATTTTTTTGATTAGCCTATCGCCGCTCTATGTTCTTGACTGTATGTGCAGTCTTTAGTCCGTTAGTCACCTTTTACGACACCGAAGGGAAGAGAGAGATTGGTAGTATTATTTTGATGAGCCCTTCGCCGCGCTATGTTGTGGAATGTACGCGCAGTTTTTAGTCTGTTAGTCGCCTTTTACAACACCGAAGAGAAGGGAGGGTTGGTAGTATTATTTTGATTAGCCTATCGCCGCTTTTTGCTTATGTTGTGGAATGTATGTGCAGTCTTTAGTCCTTTAGTCGCCTTTTACGACACCGAAGAGAAGAGAGGGGTTGGTAGTATTATTTTGATAAGCCCATCACCGCTTTTGCTTCTGGTTGTGCAGTCTTTAGTCCGTTAGTCGCCTTTTACGACACCGAAGGGAAGAGAGGGATTGGTAGTATTATTTTGATGAGCCCATCGCCGCTCTATGTTGTTGGTTCTATGTGTAGTGTTTATTCCGTTAGTCACCATTTACGACACCGAAGAGAAGAGAGGGGTTGGTAGTATTATTTTGATGAGCCCATCGCCGCTCTATGCTGTAGTATGTATGTGCAGTCTTTAGTCCGTTAGTCGCCTTATACGACACCAAAGAGAAGAGAGAGGTTGGTAGTATTATTTTGATAAGCCCATCGCCGCTCTTTGCTTTTGGTTGCAAGTGCAGTCTTTAGTCCGTTAGTCGCCTTTAACTACACCCAAGAGATAAGAGGGGTTGGTAGTATGATTTTGATTAGCCCATCGCCGCTCTATGTTGTTGAATGTATGTGCAGTCTTTAGTCCGTTAGTCGCCTTATACGACACCAAAGAGAAGAGAGAGGTTGGTAGTATTATTTTGATAAGCCCATCGCCGCTCTTTGCCGTTGATGCAAGTGCAGTCTTTAGTCCGTTAGTCGCATTTTACTACACCGAAGAGAAGAGAGGGGTTGGTAGTATTATTTTGATGAGCCTATCGCCGCTCTATGCTGTAGGATGTATGTGCAGTCTTTAGTCCGTTAGTCGCCTTTTACTACACCGAAGAGAAGAGAGGGGTTGGTACTATTATTTTGATGAGCCCATCGCCGCTCTATGCTGTAGGATGTATGTGCAGGCTTTAGTCCGTTAGTCGCCTTTACGACACCCAAGGGAAGAGATGGGTTGTTAGTATTAGTTAAATTAAATTAGTTATTATAAAAAATGAAGGTGGGTTGATTTATGTCTCATCTGACGTCTATTCTGTTTGAAAACCACTGAAACAGTTATTCGTCAGTTTATTTAACAGGACTATGTAATGACAAGCACTAATTATATATTATAGTATCGACTGTGATGAAAAAATTTTTTGGAGATGTGAATCTTTTTCCAGTAGACACCGATCATATCTGCGGCATGTTTCACCAAGTTAATTTAATAAGATTGGTTGTAGAAAAGTACTTGTCAGTGAGGTATTATTATAAATTAAAATTGGACAATGTGAATAGCAACGCAAAATCTAAAAGAAAATTATTCAAAATCAAAAACAGAGAGGGATGTCATTGATTGTTTTTAACGTGATACGAATAAATCAAAATGCATTGTCATTGTTTTTTTTTCATTGAATACACAGGTATTCACTGGATATCGAATAATCGAATGCATATTTACCTAAACTTAATTATTCGCTAACATATTATTTTCATTTAAAAAAAATTATTGGAAATTCGTGTAGGCTGATAATGTTGGTTCATCACGAGAAAGTACATTTCTTCTTATTCCGGAATTTTTATCCGCAAATACCTAGGTAAGTATGCATCCCGTTCCTTTCTTGCCACTGTAATACTGATACTTATACATTGCGATTTTTTGCAGCCATACAAACGCGCGTTTGACAGTCGTGCGACTGCATCGCGATTGTGTCGCTACTTTTATTAAGGCGGTACAAGGATTTGCGACTGTATCGATGCTGCACCGCGATTGTATCGATGCTAAATCGCGACTGAATCACATTTGTAGCCCGTCTTTTCTCTTTTCTCCAATTTTTAATCTTTTCACGGTTCTACCAATTGAATTTGGCAACTTTCTGATTCAAACCAGCAAGGAAAGAGGTTGCGAGTCCGAATCATAAATTATAAATATACCTATATAGTATAATATGTATTTGTATAGTTATATATATTTTCTGTATAATTTATGTATGTATATTTAGGCTAGTTAAGTTAAGTGTTTCTTTTTTTTCCTTATTTAAATTGTTATTTTCAAATTTTAATGTCACCGCCTACAAAAATTTATGTACATCTTCACTGGTTGACTGTTAGAGAATGCCTTATGGCATTAAGTCCGCCGTTTGCTGTATTATTGGCAATAATTATAATTACAATAATTACTCTGTAAATTTAATTTTAAAATAATGTGATTTTAGTATATGTAATGATTTTACGTAGTGTGCATGAGCAATGTAACTGTAGCCAGTCTGTGCATACATATTTAAGGGTATCAATCTAGCACAAAAATGTTATAATTGATGTTCTAAATGCCTTTTCGATAGATGTCTGTTGTGATGCCTTATTAAATAAATAAATAAATAAATAATAAAGTTTAAATAAATAAATAAATAAATCATTTATTTGCGAAATATCATGTACACAACATTGAGATGTAAGACAAGGATTTAAGGTATCAACAATATTCTTCCTTATGTATGTACCCCCGCGCTAGGGCTGTATCCGCCTGTGTACGTAAATTGGAGGAAGAATATTTGTAAAAAATTCGCCCTTCAAATAAGTTACCATATCATTTAAGAGATTTTTTAGTAATAATATATCGATTTTGAACATAATGGGATCACAAACCAAGAAATTTAAAACGGCAGTCACTTTTTCTAATTATATCTTCGGAATCGTGTTTAGAGACCTTTTAGATCCCAAGATATCGATTTTTAACATGATCGGAGCATAAACATAGAAATTCAAAGTGGCAGCCACTTTTTTTTAATTCTATCTTCAGAATCGTGTTTAGAGACCTTTTAGACCCCCAGATATCGATTTTGAACCTAATTGGAGCACAAACCAAGAAATTCAAAATGGCGGCCACTTTTTTCAATTCTATCTTCAGAATCGTGTTTAGAGATCTTTTAGATCCCCAGATATCGATTTTGAACCTAATCGGAATACAAACCAATAAATTCAAAATGGCTGCCACTTTTTCCAATTATTACTCTTTATTCAGAATCGTGTATAGAGACTTCTTAGACCCCCAGATATCGATTTCGATCATAATCGGAGCATATACACAGATATTCAAAATGGCGGCCAGTTTTTTCAATTCTGGCCTCGAAATCATGTTTAGAGACTTAATAGACCCCCAGATAATGGTTTTACACGCAATCGGAGCACAAACCAAGAAATTCAAAATGGCGGCAAAGAAAATAATCCCTAGTTCCCTACACTCTCATGGACTTACATACTCGTACACTCTACACCAATCGTTTTAATTTCCTCACACACAATATTTTATAAAAATAAATACCTACCTACATGTGATTTCAAGGCTTCAAATAACTTACTAAACTTTATTAAACTAGCCTGCACTAGCCCGACCTGAAAAATACTCCCATTTCAAGGGGTATTTCTAAGAAACTGACATCCCCGTCTCACGCACACTACGATAGCAGCGCGTCTATTAGATAGAAACGGTACGCACACTAGCCTATAAAACCCGGCACGTTGACAATCGCGTAAATGCAGCGGAAGGCTCGATCTAGACATTATATAATCAAAGGTCTTAGTATTAGACGTCAGATGCGTTCACAAACCCAATTATTAATTGGTTGCGTTCACTAACCTAACACCCCCTCTTGAACGTTACCCCATTTGCTCTATACAAAAACAATGCTTATCAGAACTGGTGCCCTTGGTCAATATATCTGCTACCATTCTATCACCACATACGTACATATAAAAATGTTACATTATTATTTATTACATTGTCTCTAAGAAAATGGTAACGAATATCTATGTGTTTAGCGAAGACCGAGCTCCAGCTGCAGGTGACGGAGCCACAGAGCCTCCTGCGTCGCTGCCGCCATCCCCATGTACTCTGCCTCAGCTGTAGACAGAGCTACTGTCGGTTGCTTGCATGAATTCCACGCGATGGCACCTTTCTGGAAAATAAAAATGTAACCAGTGCAGGACCTTCTGTCCTCTGGACTGCTAGCCCAGTCTGAATCACAGTAGCCTCTTATTTCATTAGAGACATGCTTCTCATAACACAACTTTAAGTTTCTTGTACCTTGTAGGTATCTCATTATTCTTTTTATGCCAAGCCAATGCTGTTGATTGGGATTACTAACATATCGACCAAGTTTATTTACAGCAAATCCAATATCAGGTCTTGTTGCCTGTGCTATATACAATAAACATCCCACAGCTTGTCTGTATGGAATATTTTCATCTAATTTTGTACTAATACAATCAAACTTTGCATTTACCTCTATTGGTGTTCTTACAGGTTTGGATTCGGACATACCAAAATGCTCTAAAGTTTCTTTTATATAATTTTCTTGATCAATCATTATTATACCTTCTTTTCTTTTTCTAGTAATATTTAATCCAATAAATTGCTTTGCTTCTCCAAGATCTTTCATGTGAAATTCTGCTTTTAATTTTTCTTTTATGTCAGCCTTCAAGTTACTGTTATTTGTAAATAAAATTAGGTCGTCAACCCATACAGCAACAAAAATCATTGTTTGTTGATTTATACAGTAATATATGCATGGATCTATTTTTGACCTGGTAAGGCCAATCTTCTGTAGCACACTGTCCAATTTAACATTCCACTGCCTGCTGGCTTGTTTCAGACCATAAATGGATTTCTGTAACAGGCATACTTTATCACCTTCTTGATACAGTTCTGGTTGTATCATGTATATTTCATTATCTAGGTCGCCTTGTAGGAATGCTGTTATGGCATCCATCTGGTCAATGTCTAAATCATATCTAGCAGCCAATGCAATCAAGTATCGGATGGACGTATACCGCACAACGGGTGAGTATATTTCATTGTAATCTACTCCTTTTCTTTGTGCATATCCCTTAACTACAAGTCTTGCTTTATATCTGTTCACGGAACCAGTCTCATCAGTTTTGGTTTTGAAGACCCATTTACAAGGGAGGGCCCTTTTTCCTGGTGGTAAATCAGTGAGTGTCCATGTGTTGTTTCTTAAAAGAGATTGAAATTCTTCATCCATTGCATTTTTCCATTCTTCGGAATTCACGGAGGATAAAACTTCTTTAATTGTTTCCGGATCCCTGATATTTCCCGCTGAACAAACATAGTTTGCTGAACTGACTTTTACCTTTTCAGGCTTTCTTGGGCGCAAGATCATAGTACTTTTGGGTAATTTACCTCTTGTTCTCGGAGGAGTATACACCTCATCTTCGGCAACATCTGTCACATACTCATCAGAGCTATCGCTTACATTTGAGTGTGATGTTACAGGAACTGGAGATTCTAACGTTTTATCTGTTTCAGATACAGGTGCTGCTGCTGTTGCTGATGAAGATGTTGGCTGTTCATCGGTGGAGCTGTCAATATAACACGGTACGTATATATTGTTGTTTTTCTTAATATTCTCCAAGAATTCAACATCTCTACTCTTCACAATTCTGTGTGTTTTAGGTTCAGCAAGACGGTATCTTTTGGTGTTGTCACAATAACCTACAAAAATCATTCGTTGTGACTTCGGGTCCCACTTCTTTCGTTTTTCCTTGGGAACTTGCATCATGACTTCAGAACCAAAAATTTTCATATTTGATAAATTAGGCTGCTTACCTGTCCATAACTCATAAGGTGTCCTTTTATTTATAGATGTACTAGGTGACCGATTAACAATGTAGGCAGCTGTAGCCGTTGCTTCAGCCCAGAATGGTTTTGGTAAGTTGGCATCTAAAAGCATGCACTTAGCTCTTTCTACTAAAGTTCGGTTCATCCGCTCAGCGAGACCGTTCTGTTGCGGTGAGTATGGAGTACTAGTCTGGTGTTTAATGTCATACTGACTCAAATAATTCGAAAAATCTTTATTACAATACTCTAAGCCGTTGTCTGTGCGTATAATTTTGATTTTCTTATTACATTCATTTTCTACCTTCTTGTGAAAATGTTTAAATGCATTTAGGACAATGTAATTACCCCTTTTAGGAATAAGCATAGACTATAATACAAATTAGAAAGAACATATAAATAAGGTTGCAATAAAGTTATCTAGATTTTCTTATGCACTAAAAGAACTTAAAAAACTAACAAACTTAAAATCAGCAAAAAGTGCTTACTACGCCTATGCACATTCATGGCTAACCTATGGCATATTATTATGGGGGCATAGTACAGAAGTAATCAAACTATTCCGACTGCAAAAAAGATGCATAAGAGTATTGGGAAATTTATCAGTTATGGATAGCTGCAAACCAAAATCTATATGACGTATTAACATTACCATCCCTGTACATTTTTGCCACTTGTGAATTTGTTAGGAAGCACCCTGATTTCTTTCCGTATCACAGCCGTCCACAAAATCTGAGACTACAAAATAAATTAGCCCAACCTAGCTGCAATTATAAAATGTTTCGAAATGGCCCCTTGTCAATGTGTGTGAAAATTTACAATAAGTTACCCAGTGAAATCAAAGACATAAAGGATTCAATTAAATTTAAAGTATTTGACATTGTTAATGATAGAATTATTTTTGATTTTAGTAATTAGATTGAACATTTTTAGTATATATATATATATATTTTATTTTTTTAATGTATTTTTTAAGAATTTGTTATAATAATGATAATAAAATAATAATAATGTAATAATAATGTAATTTAATATATTAACATTATGTACTTGCTGTGCCCTTGCAGGGTCATGTTTGTTTCTTTTTTTTTTTTTACACCTGTTTATGTACAACATGAATGCAATAAAGAACTTTGAACTTTGAAAAAAAAAAATAAGAAAGTTATTTTATTCCTATGAAAGGTAGGTAACGAGGCTTTTACATGAAAATTAACCGAATCTTATTGAACATACATTTTAAATAGCAAAGGTGGTCACAGCGACTCTGACTTTAATAAAAAGATGTCTTTAACTTTTTATAGGCATGTAGCAATTTGTTTGAACCATGTTACAGACTTGACTAAAAGCGCCAGAACGAAACGAAATTAAAAATACTTCTCAACTTAACGTAATTACCTACCTATAATCTCTTAAGTTAGGGTTTTCCGAGCGTCTATTTGGCTTCACCTTCTCACTTGTTCTAAGAAGAAGCCGCAAGACATTTGGCAAGGGCTATGAATATTGAAATGTAGGTAGGTACTAATGTACTTTATACTTTTTCATATTTGTCTTATTTTTATTCTTGTAGGTACAGAGAGTACAGACTAATGCAGTAATATCTGAAGCAGTTTACCAATTGAAGATTCTTACAACAACAATGTACATTATGGTAAAATAAACATATTTCATAACTCCACATATTGCAGAACACATATTAAGTATTATGTGAGAATAATGCATGGAATACAGCTATGGGGAAGTGCTAGAAACTCCAATGTCACTAAACTGCAATGTATCTAAAAAATTATACTGCGATCACTGAGCAATACTTTATGGCTCGCTGTCATCCAATGTGTAATCCTATGAGGATTTCACCAATGATATTTCATTTGTGAAATCCATAAACACCTGGAAATGTTTTCAAACCCTTTTTTGGAAGAAATCAAAATTGCAAGAGAGCTGTACCGTGGATAACCGGAAATAAAAAAAAGTAAAATGAACATATTTCATAACTCCATATTGCAGAACACATGTCATATGTGAGTATCAAATTACTTATCATAGCGTTCCTGTTTACATTTTCTTAGTAACGATAAAAATAAATGCGATTGGATGCATATTTTTGGAATACGAGAATAGAATATAATTATTGTGATTTTAAACTTTCTATAGTGGACTTTAAATCGCAATAACTTAGCCAAACAACGTGTTCTTAAAATGTTTTCAATAAACTATTTAGATCCCTGTATTTTACTATAGCATGCATGCTTCATAAAAATTGGCTTTTTGGTTTTTAAAAAATTCGACTTGGAAGATTGTCTAAGAAACCGAAATGCGTAATTACGCAGACAGCGGCAATTGGCCTGAATTTTCCGGTTGCGTTGCGATGCAAGCAACTTTCAATGGTGTCTCACCAGATGGGTAAAAAGTAAAGCATTGCCCACATACTGTCCCACTGCTGGGCAAAAACTCCTATCATTGAAATCAAGTTTTCGATACAATTGATGGGCCTTTTGGTTTTGGCGGGTTGGTGACTACAAAACCCGGGCTACGGAAAATTTGAAGCACCCTCTGTCCGACCTGGGAATTGAACCCGGACCTCCGCTTATCGGGCCGAGCGCTTAGCCTCTCTTTAATATTAATTTAAGTATAATATTTTTATTTTTGTACTGTTAAAATTCAAAATTTCTATATTCAATAAACTTAAAATAAGCATTTTGAATCGTTTAAATTTAAATTTACTTCTTTATTTAGATGGATGGGCACCCGCCCTTTCATCCCACCCATTCAGGAAGTCTTTTAACTGTGGAGAAGAACGGGCGCAAGAAATTCCACAGATTTATAATAAGTTAAGCCGTGTCGCCTTACTAAAAAAAATACAAGAGCTGGAAAGAACCCAAAATGTCTCACTGCTGGACTTTAGCTGTGGAGAAGAACGGGCGCAAGAAACTCCATAGATTTATAACAAGTTAAGCCGTCGCCTTACTAAAAAAAATACAAGAGCTGGAAAGAACCCAAAATGTCTTACTGCTGGAGATATATAAACAACAGGGAACTCCAAAACTTTGGTAGCCCTTAAACTATTGTAGCTCTCGGTTTTACATCAGCTACTGTTACACAAAATAGCATTAATCAAAATGGACATAAAGCTGCTTAAGATAACCTAAACATAAAAAAGAAAAACAAATTAGACGTAGTCACTTAATGTTTGGCAACTTTTCGAGCTGATTGATTGAAGGCAAACAAATGCTCACTTTCGAGATTAATAATCTTAAGAAAACGCCTACAAGTGTCCCACATTTGCGGTAGTCCATTGATATTTCATCAAACAGATTACTATCACAAGTAAAGACACCACACGTTTTGTTTACCAATCAAATCAAATGAGTGCTTTCGCGTTTCAACTTCGGCGTTTGTCCATTCACCCACGACGGCGCGCACAACGACCAGAGTATTGTGACCCCCCAGCAATACCGACACGTTTTGTAGTCTCAGATGTTGTTGCTGTTTGGGATGTCATGCTCAAATGGTGGAGGCGCCACCCACCATTGATGAGATCTATTGTTTTAGTCGCTTATCTGCACATTATTTATAATGACTTAGATAGTGCATCCACGTCAGTTTGACACCTACGCGGCGCACGCGAGGTTATTAAACCCTATATGGTATTTTAACTGTTATTAAGTTCGACAATGAAACAATGAAATAGCGCCACAGCGACTTAGATCGTCGTGGCGATGGTCTTCCTTATCTTTATGGCTTTACAAGGTTTTTATTACTATTTGTTAATGGTTGTAAAATTTATTTCCACGATATTATTTTTTACGACTACAGTTGGCGAAGATGTTATGCTGTGCTGCCTACACGATGTTTCGAATCTTAGCTTTTGTAAAGATTGGCTAATGGTGAAAAATTTACATTAAAAACTGTATCTCTAAAACTCTACTACCTACTAGACTAGAGTATTCATAAAAGCAAACCACGACAGTTTAGGGAGATGAATTATTTACCATAGCAGTTTATTTCGCTAAATAACTGGACATACTAATAATTAGAATAAGAATAATTTATTTTTCTGTATAAAACTTAGTCTAAATACATCAAAACTTATAAATATCATTCGTCCACATATAAAAATAATGCATAACAAAAGTACCGCTATTATTGTAAGTAATTTAAAATTAAGATTAGTAGTGCAAAATAATCGAAATGATATCTAAGCTAAGTAAACTAGTTTACCTGTCTTTTAGGCATCTAATATGTGAATGTAGGTTAGTGCTTACTTAACATTTTATTAAATAACAATAAATTATAATATTTTATTAACAATGATATGCTTTATAAGTTACAGTACCTACGGACCTATGTTTTGTAAATAATGATTATAGTTATGCTTAGATACTAGGTACTAGAATTATTATAATTGAAGAACATTGTATGAAGGTCACTGATCACTGATTTATGTTCTTAAGAGTAGTCTAGGCGCCTTCATAGTCAATAAAGCTGAGGTACGTACATAATTTCTGCACTTTCCTCGGTGGGCATTGTTCGTCTCCCGTTTTGTGGTGGCTGGGCTTGTTGAAGGGCTTACATGCAGCCCACGCGGCATGTTCTTGGCGTTGCTGAATTCCTTAATCGAGTGTCCGGTGCATCCACAGTGTCCACATGTAGAGTCTGACTCACACGACAATACTTCGCGGACAAGAAGTGTGAAGTCTCTGACTGAGCAAGATGTCCAATTAATGAACAGTCGCTCCTGTGCTATTAGAACTTTCCTCAATTCGGGTGGTAATTCTATTATTAAATCATAAAATAAGGCATCTTTTTTACTAGATTTGTGGCCAAGTCTAATAGAGCTAAGGAATTGGTCTTGATGCATGTGTGAATACTTGTCCGCAATGTTCGGTTCATACAGTCAATCGAAAACTTCTTGTTCAGTGTTATTGGCGGTCGGGACTTTTAATAAAATTATTTTCTGCGTCCTTTTTTTAGTCTTTTTGACCTTTAGCCCTGATGCTTTGAAACAGTCAGTGTTTCAGTTACTCAAGGTCTTCTTTCTCTTGTGCGCCAATAATAGTTATTGGTCTTCCGCATGCCCCGGATTCCTAATTTGAGCTCTTCTGGCTTAATTACGTTCTGAATGAGCTTCTTTGTATATCCTCACTCGTTTTTTCTCTGTTCTGGGGATAAATAACGATACTGCTGGTGTTGAGGGGACGGGCAAGAGTGGTGGAATGACGTGATCGGATTTGTTGCACATAAAAACTCATTAATACTTAATTTGTCTTTATGTATTTTGTGTCTATAAAAGTCGAACGAATATTAAACTGTGGAGAAAAGCCATCTTCTCGTTTTTAATTACTTATTTTATATACTTTGACATCTTGTTAAGGACAACTTGTGAAATGAGCCTGGACATAATAAAACTGTTCGAGCTCAACATTTCGCATGTTTAGGTAGCACAGACTGTCGTATTTTTAATTAGCAGACTGTACATAATTATCTAACGCAAGTGGATCTTGACATAATTGAATTAATTAATATTTTGGAGGTTGTGATTCTATGAAATAGCTTTTTTTCTTTACCTTATCTTGATAAAAAGGACCGAATAAGTAAAGTAGGTATACCACTCAACGAAATATTAAGATAGAGAAATAGAGAAATTTTCTGCATAAGAACCATTTGTACTGACTTCTGTATTCATTAATTATCCCCCTATACAGGTACAAGAGCGCTAAAAGACTTATCGTTAGGAATAGAATGTTGAAACCTTAATGTTCAGTGATTTCGATAACATTTTCTGGATAACCTCTCTAGAGTCATATCTTCTATCTAAATAAAAATCAATTGTCAAGTTTCCAAATTTTGTTTTGTAAAATAAAATGTTCGTTTTTCTTAACGGAATACGGGGTGTGTTGGCGCACATGAAATCGCAAGCAGGCCGCTGCCCAACTAGCAAATTGGTCATATAAAAACTGTGCTATGCGACTTTTGGTTATATAACTCTTGAATTGATGTTATTAGACAACTACAACGTTGTGTAACCGTTATTGCTACAACGATTTAGTCCCGTAACTAAATTGTCCACTAAATAAGTTGAGTAAACGTTTTTGCGACTACTTTATAAAACGTCGTATAATGGAACAAAAATATAGGTTAAGTAAACGTTTTTACGACTGTATTATGCAACGTTGTATAGTGGTGCCTGTGTATAGGTTAGGTAGACGTTTATACGACTGATTTATACAACGTCGTATAGTGGTGCCTGTGTATAGGTTAGGTAGACGTTTTTACGACTGATTCATACAGCGTCGTATAGTAGTGCCTGTGTATAGGTTAGGTAGACGTTTTTACGACTGATTTATACAACGTCGTATAGTGGTGCCTGTGTATAGGTTAAGTAGACGTTTTCACCACTGATTCATACAACGTCGAATAGTGGTACCTGTGTAGAGATTAGGTAGACGTTTTTACGACTGATTCCTACAACGACGTATAGTGGTGCCTGTGTATGGGTTAGGTAGACGTTTTTACGACTGATTCATACAACGTCGAATAGTGGTGTTAGAGTATAGGTTACGTGAACGTTTTTACGACTGCTTTATTATATCGTCGTAATATGAAGCCAGATTGTAGGTCGGATAAATAAAACAAATATGACACCATGTATAAAGGTTTTATTTAAATAAAAGGTTATCTGTTCATGTTTATTATCTCACGGAACTCTAAAATAATTTATCATGGCCGACCATCTTGGTCGCAAGAAACCGCATTATGCGACCTTTTCATTCTATAATTGATGTATAGAAGTCGTTTCTTAACTTAGACAAGATGGCTGCTATTTTAGTATGTAAACCAATTTTAAGCAATAGTCAACAATTATTTAATTTCAAGAAATATGAAGGGGGCGTAAAAAATTTCACAACAACACACCTATATTTCACCACAAAACTAAACGTCCCATAAGAACTAGGTGCACTGCACACATTTATCCTTACACTCTGTTCGTGTATAATATTGTTAAAGTAAATGTAAAACTAGTTAAGTAAATTATAACTTATAAACCGTTTAAATTTTTTTATTTGATAACACACTTTTCCAGCAAACATCACAGGAACGAATGAATGGAATGAACTTCAGTTCATTCCATTGTGTACAATAAAAGTCGATGTTAAACACTTAACCGACATTACAGTAATCTTCTAATGTCTATGCAATTGTTATAGGACTTCAGTGGTTCGATAACAGTCGGTCGAAAACTTTTATGTAACATTTAAAAGTTCTTGACTGACGTTTATTTAACTTGTAAATAACAATAATGTCGTTTAATATGGGCCTATTTCGCGTTGTATAAACGTCTACGACACGTTTATGTTACCAACTTTATAGAACCAAAAGGAAATGTAAAACGTTTTCTCAACTATTATGCAACGATAATTTGTTACTTGGGTGCACACTGGGGCAGGAGACCATAATTCGTACCCTTAAATAAACTCTTGGTTTTAGAACATTTTTAATGCTATTAATATGTTCAGTTATATGTGTTTGTTAATATAATGAAACATGTTTACATACAGATATATTTCTAAATTTTTTATAACAATAATAGTTACAATTTTGAAAAATAAAATTTTTCTTACTTATTATAAAAAAACAAAAAAATATTTTTTGACACGTAATATTACAATTAATTCAATGAATTGCGATCAACATCATCATCTAGGGCAATATCATCCGATGTATTATAGGATGGAGCTTTTAATAAAGACATTGCATCTTTAGGAATATTCTTAACTTTACTTTTTACTGGCTTTTGCTTGCTTGTTATTACAGTTCTTTTCTAGTTAAAACTAATGTATTAGAAGCAATTCCTACAACAAATAAGTTAATTTTAATTGTGAGGAAATTATAAGAGTTTTCTTCGAGTACTAAAATCTTCACCTAGTAAAATCGATATATATCGGAAAATTGCAAAAAGTAGCAAACTTTTATAATAGTTTCTGGGAGCCTATTCTATACTGAATATTGTTGCATAAAACCTTTAGCTAAATTCAGCTAAATACCTACACAAATTGTTTAATAAATAGGCCAGTTAAAACAATTTGAGGACTCAATTTGATATGACTTACCTACCTTAAGCTGTTCATATTCCTACATAATACAGTATGTCAAAATTTTATCACATACCTGAAGTAGAAGGTACCATATCGATATAACACTTAAATTTGATAAACTTAAAGAGATTTCACTTTGAACATATGCAGAAAATCACAAATAAAATTAGGACAGGCTATTTCACTTGTAGAACTTTGATGTGTTGTACAAGTGAACTCGGTTTGTTGCGAAGCATCTAAATGATATCTACAAGTACCTTAGTTAGTGTGCTACTTATTCATTATAAGAAGGTATCTTGAAATCTCATTTACTTTTTTGAATTATCGGCACGTTTAGAGGCTATCTGCCCCAGCGTGCGCTGGTTTAAAATAAAAAAAATCGCAGCCTCACACCAGTCTCCCCAAAAGCAGTTCTTTGTCCAATGCGTTAGTTGCGTTATTTTTGTAAAACTGTATCTAAGTCGTAAAACTAAAATCCTAACACACAACCGTTATTAGAACCCAGTCTTTATTATAAGTACCTAATACCCTACCTAGATGCTTGTCCAAAAAATTGTAAACCATACTATACTTTGTTTTGAATATTTTTATTAATATATCCCTCATGTATCCCACTGCAGATCAAAAGTCTTCCCTTTCCTTCTCATTGTGTCTATAATTACTTTAAAAACAAAGTTGTGAAAGAGCAAGCAGACGTCCCTAGTAACCACAGAGTGCTTCGAAGTTCAACAAAGTAAAGCATTGTATTGTTGCTCTGCTTGTGAGAAACGAATGCTGCCAAGTAAGAATTAATAACACTCCATTAAACTCCATTAAGTTGTTCAAAAGTCGGAACCCCTTTTTGTTTAGTCACTACGCAAGGCTAGTAACGAAGTTTTTATTCAGCTTGTAGGTACACCAACAGCTTTCATACACAATACACTGTAGCGACAAAAATGTATTTCTTAGAAATACCTAAGATAATTTTTTTACACTTAATAAACTCGTTGTAAAAAAATCATGTAATGAAAATGAAACTTTAAATATTGCAGCGAAAGTTCATAACTTTTTTTTTCAACGTCTTGTTATCTCTGAGTTTATATGAGCGTTTTTAAAGCAAAATCCAATATTACCAATTACTTTACATTAAATCTTTAGGTAGGTACTTAATCGCTTTTAATATTGGTTCTGAAGAAATAATATTTCACTCCCTATAGTGCACGATTAACTAATATAAAACCGCAAGCGTTTCGATTATTAATGATCGAAGGACAAGCGTAAGTATTAGCTGACTGCAGGGGTTAAGATAAATAAATAATAACTTTCTACGCTCACACTAATATCTAGCCCCAGTAAAGCTTCTTTTAAAACTTGTTTAAATAGTTAACTAGATAACGAATAAACTTACTAAAGAAAACACCAAGACCGAAAAACAGTTTATCCTATTGAAAATTACCCGACCTGGAATTGAACCCTCAGAGATGGCGCGACGTCAAAAGCAGGGCGTGCTAACCACTCGACTACGGAAGTCGTCGATGTCGCGGTAAGTGTTGTGATGATAACGATTACCGAATGAGTAAGTAAGACGACTGTTTTAATTTGTTAACAAAACAAAAGCACATTCTTCTTTAACCTTCCTTTCAACTGTGACCGCGCACTGATCAGTGCTCACCAAATAGAATTTCTATAGTGGCGCCACGTTCTAAGCGTTAAAAACCGCGTCTTTAGTCGTTTCGCACCACAAGCGATTCGCACTGCGGTGCGATTTGCCCAAGAGTCCTTTTTGAATGGGTTCTTTCGCACTGCGGTGCGAATAGCCCAATGTTTTATTTAAATTAGTCAAATTAATAATTAAACTCCTTAAATTTTTTATGTGTGGTGCGAGTGCGAACCGACCCATTTCAAAAGAACCTTGGGCGTTTCGCACTACCCTAACCACTGCGGTTCGAATCGCCCCATTCAGAAACAGTGCTTGGGTTATTCGCCCCGTGGTCCGAATCGTGTGTGGTGCGAAACGATTAAAGACTCTAAAAACCTACGTAACGGGTCACTTCACAAGTTAACTGTATAGGTATAATAAAGTGTAGATAAGTTCAACATCTTGCAAGTGGGAGTCAACTCCGATGTACATACGCCAGCAGGTCAACCTACCCAAAACTGACATATGTTTCCAATCTATATTAATCCTTAAAGTCAAACATTAAGGTTTAAAATTTATTGAAAAATTTTACATTTTGTGGTAGGTTGACGTCTGTACATTAAACGGGCAGTTTACGGGCGAGTGGACTCGTTAATCGTCCGGCAGTTGAATCGGTTCACACGCGGGCTACTCGGAGATGTGGTAAACATTTAATTACTCGTATCGAGTCAATAATATGTCGTGTGTCGCAAGTACGCAGCTGTTTCAAACAAATAAGTACTTAGGAACGTGTAGGGTTGCCATGCACAAACATAGAATTGCTGGACAAAGATTCATATTTAGCTGGACATTCTGCCCTGAAAGCTTATTGGTTTATTGGATTTTAAAAGGAAAAAAATCGTGTTATACTGTTACTTGTTTAGACCGCGTCTGCGAGATCGCAAATTATGACTTAAGAATATAAGTTTAGTTATGAGTGGTCGCTTGGTCACTTGAGTTGTTTGCTTTCGCGCTTTTGGCGTGCGCGACGGGATTGACCAAAAGCCTAACAAAAACCGGACACCTGACAAAACTATGCACGTGGTCACTTAACAGCATCTGGGCCCTTATTCTGTAACGATTCCTTCAAAATCACGTTAATTCCATATAAAGTTACGATATCTTCCCAAAAACGTATGTGTTTGACGTTTGTGCGCGGTAAGGTTTAGGTGTGGAATCTATAGATTGCGATACAGAATCAGGGCCCTGTCAAGATTAGCTGGACTACACATAGATAATATTTTGTTTCGATCTCCCCTTGTGCTGTTGTCAATACGGGAAGGTCTGTACCTTAGAGTAAGTACAGTCTGTAACCCAGCAGTGCTGCGTGGGACGTTTATAGGCTGACGAAGATGATAATTTTAAAAACATGTAAATCAAAGTATGGCAAGGACTCAGACTGAATTATAGAGTAGCATGTGACATAAACAAACGGTACCGATTGACATCACAGCCGCGATCACGCCCGTGTAGTATCTACATGGATATGCTAATAAGCGCTTAACATGACAATCTCCACGAAGACACAATGGGAGCCATTAAAGCTGCGTCTTTATGTGTTTAAGTGATGTTTACAGCCGAACAATCTCGACTTTTAGGCCAAGAATGCTATTTAACATTCGTGCGACATTCGTAACAAATCAAATCAGTATAAGACCACACAAGACTGTTGGAAACATCTTCTATTTGAAGTTTATGAATAACTTGAGTTCCTTCTTTGGGTGTACTTACTAGGGGTTAAAAATAAAGAATTCATTAAATTGTTTTGATGGTTTTTTTTGTTAGTAACGCTCAAATATAAATAAAGATAGTGAAACTTTAAAAAAAAAGTGGGAGTTTCAATCCACGTTTTCCGGATACCGGGCGGCGGCGGCGGCTGAGTGACCTCTCTGCCATCGAGGCATTTCAATTCCCATCTGAGGTACCTAGTAACTAGTTTTTCCGATTCTAGGATTCTCAATCTTGGATAATTTATTACGGTTAACTGATCCTGTAATTTACCCATGTAACGATCTAGCTATAAGTTTTAATACCACGTAGTAGCGACTGAGAAGGGCTTTTATATTCTTCCGTTTCTTATGGTTAAAAATGCCTTGAAAACGCCCACCCCATCACGGAAGGAAACTATCCAACACAAATAAAAACAAAGCTCTCTATCCGACACAGTCACGTCTTCCTTTTCTACCCAAGTGATGGTTTATGATTATGGTTTTGATTATGACTAATGCATGATGGATGATCAATCGATTGATCATCCTTCATCAATCATTCATCATTGACGGGATCCCTTCGAAACTCAGTAAAGATGAGGAACTTTACAGATTTAATACAGACTTCTTGAGTTAAAGGTGACATTGCATTGTTTTGTTGCATTTGCCGACACTCATGTATGTTCATAAACACTTAACATGTAATAAAGTACATATTTTTTTACTTAATTAATACGTGAATGTTTGGTAGAATCCAGAATACAGAAAATAAAACATCATCGCAAACATCACTCGCCTCGAAAATACTCAGAAATGTAATAAGTGCAGAGGGATTAGTGTCTGGTACGCCTACGTAGGCCGTGGGTTGAGGTACAGTCGGATTTAATAATATATGAGCGCTTTTTCCTTGTCACATTAGACGGCACATGTGATGTGACAAACATATTTTTTGTTTGTTATTTGCAACATCAAGTTACATACCATGAGTATACTTAAAACACTGTTGAGGTATTATTAATTCATTTCAATTCAAACATTTATTTCGGACATAATTAAGTCCATATAGCAGAGTAGAAATACAATAATACAATATTACAAAATTACAAATAAAATTACAAATACAAATAAATACAATTATGTCAGCATTTTACCATAAAAAAAATTTAACTTGACCGAATGTTATTTACAACTTGTTCTTGCTTGATCACCAGTTTTGTCAAAATAATGCGCTTTGGTGATCGATTACGAACCCCTTCGATCAACAATACATGTTGATCGAAGACAAACCCAGTCAATTCTGTGACTGCTTTTATGTCCACCGCCGATATAGTATCATCATAATTAGCCTATACTTAAACGTCCTACTACCGAATAATGAAGAAGCGAGAGGCAATGCTAATTGAGGCTTGTAAGGAGAACAGTGCCCACTCCTGCACTGGGTTTTCAGCAGCCTCCTGAACGGGAAAACGTATGTACCGTATTGATACCGATCTAGGTAGATAGATAAAGAAAAAACGTACGCAAATCTAGATATGTTTAATTATAAGGCCTGATTGATTTTTTCTATTAATGTATAATACAAACAAACCTTGTTAGTCCCAAATAAAATAAAAGTAAGTAAAATATAGACATAATTTACTAATTATCAGGGAGAGGTATAAAACCTAGAAATGTAACCTTTATTATTTTTTATATTATTCAGGTAGGTATTTATTTATTATAAATCCTAAATAAATAAGTAAAGTTCACATAACACGAGATCTAGCGGCAGAGCCTGCAGACGTTTAGCGCCGTAAACACGCTCCCGCCCACGGCGGCGACACTTCAATTTGTTTAACGTTAATCTCTCGTGAAAGCCACTGATTAATGCCCCCAGAGCCTAATGAGAGCCAGCCGATGATACGTAATCAATAATTGTATAGTGTTACGACCCGGGAACCAGCTGTCGACGGCACGCCATATTTATTACGACGCCCACTCACTATTAACAGATTCTAAGATAAACACATCTCGAATGTCTCGATCGAGCCCTTCTCGGCAAGAATGTGTGAAAACGGCATGTACGGCTCATATGAAACGCATAATTTGTGAAAGACGCGCATGTCCATAATTTATAACCATAACTTACGTATTGGAAGATGCGTGCGTGTTGCCATCTTGTGTTACACGCGCGTTTGGTGGCGCCGGTGATATTGAAATCGACAATGCATTTGTCTCAGAACAATAACTAAAGCATTATTGTTCTGAAGCATTAGTATACGTACTAGTGACAGTTTGACGCATGTTCTGATTGTGAAATTGTTTATACACCTATCAACGTGCGGATTTCGTCCTAGCTCCTATTTATAACACTATAACCAGTGTCCAGTATCGCATGTTATATCAAGAGCATTCGTCAAACATGACAATGGAACAAAAAGTGTCGGGCAACTCCTCGCTTAGCGCAGCACAGAACCTACTGGTTCTTGATGAAGATGATTACTTGGGTAAATGCTGTATTGTACCTTATCGGTGTCTGGTGCGATACCTGGTTATGTATTCCTACCCCTGCGAAGCCACAAAGGCTACCTTAAAAGCTACCTTAATTGGAGGGCTTATTACCATATGGTACGGGTTCGAGATTCCCCAATGGAAATGTTTTTAACACTTTCTCTTTAAGTTACATTCAAAAGCATAATACAAACAACCACTATTAACACAATGCATACAATTTAGTACAATTTTAATAATGAAGGGCCCTTCAAGGTCCTTAGTGAAATCACAAAGGATGGAGTTGTCACAGCTGTCAGACGAACAATCGAGTTACGATGACACACAGTAACCACAGTCTGCGCGGTCGACGGCACACGGCGCCAAAAAAAGGGAGATATGCTTACGGGGCGAACCGGAAATGAGTTACATTGATAGCAACATCCCGCTCTGTAATAACCTATAAGTTAATAAACATCGCCATACGAGCTCAGCTACCGTTAAACCAGACACAATATAAATTTAATTGTTAGTAACCTCTAGGAGTCTTCGCGACAGACCAGGTGTTAAGATACCCTAATTTCAGCCTGTTTACTTCTAAAGACTCCACTTTCTGCTCCTGTTCCACTAAATACTCCTCTTTCAGTTCGTGTTCCAATGACTTTCCACTTACAGCACGTGCCTGGCTTAAAAATATTGACTCTCAGTCCTTGTGTTCCAGATTGCACAAGACTCCCTTCTTTCAGCCTGTTTTCTTCTAAAGACTCCATTTTCAGCTCGTGGAACACGAGACTAAAGACTTTACACTTAAAGCCCGTGTCGTCTATTTGGTACATGCACGTACTCGGATGGGCGGTGCGCGCTTTATTCAAAAATTTCTGCTAACTGGTAAAGCGACGGTGACCCCGATAGTACGTTCTACTAAAGACTCCACGGTTAGCTTGTGTCCTGCTAAGGAGCCTATGGTCTTGCCGGCTCCACATTTTCGTGGCTCTGGTGTCCCGTCGCGATGCGGGGCACGTAGCACGCACCTCGGCGACGCCCGCACATAAATGACTCCTTACGTGACCGACCCGGCAGATTTGCGATGTAGCCACCTCGTCTGCCCGTTCACACAGCTGTTAGACATCCGATTTCCGCCGGTGGTAACGCTTGGATGCATTTACAATAATTGTTTTTTTTTTGGGAATTAAAACTTGATTGTTTTTTATGTCGATTTTTATATATCTCGTGCTCTATGATTAGTAATTAGTGATTAGCAATAGTATTTTTAGATATCTTTTTTGATATCTCGAGCTCCATGATTAGTAATTACTATTTTTAGATATCTCGAGCTCTATGATTAGTAATTAGTATTTTTAGATATCTCGAGCCATATGATTAGTAATAGTATTTTAAGATATCTCGAGCTCTATGATTAGTAATTAGTATCTTTAGATATCTCGAGCTCTATGGTTAGTAATTAGTAATTAGTATTTTTAGATATATCGAGCTCTATGATTAGTAATTAGTATTTTTAGATATCTCGAGCTCTATGATTAGTAAGTAATTAGTGATTAGTATTTTTAGATATATCGAGCTCTATGATTAGTAATTAGTGATTAGTAATAGTATTTTTAGATATATCGAGCTCTATGATTAGTAATTAGTGATTCGAGCTGGGTGCGGTGGTCACTAAAAGAATACTACCAACCCATCTCTTTCCTTGGATTTCGTAGAAATCGACGAAGGGACAAAAGACACATACATCCAACAGCATAGAGCGCTGATGGGCTCACCACTTATCACGCTGAGCACATGTGCAGTTGCAATTTTGCAAAACATGGACTATGTGGACTGCTTCTGCGGTCCTCTTTGCCTAGTGAATCATATATTTGTCGGAGATTACGCTGCTTCGGACGCCAGCGCCACCTGTTGGCACTTGACGGAGTCTATGACGCGGGTCGCGGCGACTAGATGGAGCGGAGAGGAGAGTCTCGTTGTAGCAGCCACACAGACACCACGTCATAGAAACTGTCGCGCGTCTTACCCAGTTTATTGTTTAAGTTTAGCAAATAGTGATTAATTACATAGTAGGTACTCAATTGTATTATGTGTCATTAGTGCAACCGATACTACCCTACGAACGCCTACCTGAACTATGGCTGAGAATAACGACCAAGAATTACATTCGCCGTTATATTTATGTTTGTATGTTTTTAGATAAAATAGTCGAGAATGTAGGAGAATTCGTATGGTACTGTAATGTAAACAGTCTTATTTCAAAACAATTTTCAGACAAAGTTAAGTTACGTTCTACGAAGGCACTCGTTCTTTTGGTATTCTGGGCCGTAAGCCGTGCCGTTATATGCCATCGTAGATCGGATATCGGGTTGTTGACATTGAATAAGGCTCACTTAGGCTTTAAAGTAAGTGGATAGTGTAGACAAAGTTTGCGCGAAAGGGATACAATAGCAACATGTCTGACTAATAACTACGGTATCTGGCATTTACGAATACTAGACAAGACATACATACATTTTTAACCACTCACTCGTGGCACTTTTCTAACAAAAAAATTGGCGCAACTGTCAACGTGAAATTTGACAGAATCGAGCATAGACTATGCGATATTTTGCGATAACATTGCATAAGATGTACCACAGAACCGAAATAACCAAACTTGTTCATACTGAAGTAGTATGTAAGTCTATGAAAACACGGTACAAAGTCAAGTGTTTTTTTGTAGGTGCGGTCTCATGCGACCGCTTGGGGCCTGAGGGGTAGTGTGGGTTTCCATCCCGCTCGGCGTAGAAAACTTTATCTTCCATCATGATCAGCATAAACATCCCACTGCTGGGCAAAGGCCTTAAAGGAGATCTAGCTATAATAGCCCATCAAGTGAAATAATGGCACTTGGTGCTGTTGTGTATCGTCCGGCCAGTGAGATTCCGGAGGCCCCTTGCCACCCTCACAATTCCTATTCCTTCCTTAACCCAAATTTTTCTTTAAGGTCGGCAACGCATCTGCGACTCCTCTGGTTTTGCGGGTGTGATTGCTCTCTATCAGGTGTCGCGCCTGCACGATAGCCTCCTTCCCATATAAAAAAAAATCACGCTGGTCTAATGCGGCTTGGTGGGCTTTACCGTTTATCTGTCCTGAAACCGGCCAAAAAAATATACATATAATCACGACTATTATCCCCAAAGGGTTAGTCAGAGACTAGGCAATGAGGACCGCAAAAGCAGTCCTCTGTCATAGTCCACTTTTCACCAAATAGCGACTGCACATGTGCTCAGCGTGACAGGTGGTGGGTGAGCCCATCGCCGCTCTATGCTGTTGGATGTATGTGCGGTCTTTAGTCCTTTAGTCGCCTTTTACGACACCCAAGGGGAGAGATTTGGTGGTAGTATTCTCTCACCGCTGCGCGACACGGTTATTATAAAATGTAAAAGAAATAATAATTGTCAAGCTTTATTAATAGGGTTTACGCATTTCGGTTTCCCATACAAATTTCCAAGTCGACATTTTTAAAAACCACTAAGCCAAATTTAAAAAAAAAATACTTTTTTTTTTACAGGGATCTAAATAGTTTGTTGAAAACATTTTTAAAAAACGATTATTTAAGTGAGTTATTGTATTATTCTACGTTCGATTGTATTATTTTAAACTTTCTATAGTGGAATTTAAATCGCAATAACTCAGCTAAATAAACGTTTTTTTTTAAAATGTTTGCAACATACTATTCAGATCCCTGTGTTTTACTTTAGCTTGCAAAGTTTCATCAAAATTGGCTAAATGGTTTTTAAAAATATCGACTTGGAAGTTTGTATGGGAAACCTAAATGCGTAAACCCTCATAAGTCTTTTCCAACACTGATCTTCTTTTATTTGCATTCTAACCGTAACGTCTACTTAAATAGGCATACGATTGTAAACAGCAGTACGCTTATACTACTAAAGACAAAGCACATCAATTCCTATCGCCATTATCCCGAAGGGCCCGTGTCTGGGCCATGTTTTACCATATAAAGGCGAAGTAATACTCCTATTGGCCGGATATCGAGTATCGGATCATTTCATATTCAAATAGTAGCTGTTTGTGGCCGCACCCGGCCCGCAGTAAATCTGTTCCCATTATCTGACAAGAAACTATCTTAGATGGTCTCGAAACAAATTTAGTGAACTGTAGTAATACTAAAGCTTACACCAGTTAATATATTTGCCTATGCCTTGGGTTTAATGTAATTTTGTGTCGTAATCTGTTGTAATTTTCAATTTTAATTTGTTTTACTCTATCACCATTGCGATACTGTTTTCAAATGCGAACAAAATGCTAAAGAAACGAACACCCTGACGATGACGGCGCGGCAGCTGTGTTTCCCGAATTATAAAACCTTGGGGTTTGCGAAAAGACATCTACTACTATACTATATCTACTACTAAATCTAAGTCTAACTAAGACTAAGAGAACGTGGGTTCGATTCCCGCCTTAGATAGTAATTTTTAATATCAATATCATAAGATAAGGAAACGTTGAACGTTGAGGTAGACTACTACCTCAGTAGAAATAAATTTAAACTTTCTTCCTAAAAGGGTTTGAAATGAAAAATACTCAATGCTAATAAAGTTCATATTTACGTAAACTATAATTCGCGTAGACATCATATAACGTGACTGCTAGAAACCGCAGGAAACTTCAAGGGCTGATCAGGTCAAGTGTTTTAAACATGACAAAAATAACAAAAAAGGAATTCGTGTTTCTTCCGCGTCAGCTGGGCGAAAAATACCTACGTTGACGGGTTAACAGACCCGTCAACGTAGGTATTTTGGAAGGGAAGACAGAGAACAGGCAACGACCGGCCGGCCGGCCGGCCGGTCGTTGCCCTCGCGTTGTGAATTATTGTTATTTTTATTTGTTTTCATTTTATTTTTTTTATGTTATTGCTTTAAAATAAATTAGATACTTAAAGACCATCCAATTAAAATTCACGAAATGAATTATTTAATCAAAAATGAAAAAAACACGAATTCGTTTTTTGTCATGTTTAAAACACTTGACCTGACCAGCCCTTGAAGTTTCTTGCGGTTTCTAGCAGTCACCTTATATAGTGGCATTTCTTCAGTAATTCCATTAAGCAACACATTCGTGTGAGACAACACAGCCTCTATAGGCGTGCCGGGTGTAGGCGAATGTGAGCATAATTAATTCGCTCACTCATTTATTAAGTTTCCATTAGTTTCTGGCAACACTCAGAATGGTGATAATTAACATAGAGAGTAATTGTGAACCTCTTTTTCCTCCTGTACGTACAATGCGACGTTCTTAATGATAGCCTGTTTGTTAGAATGCCATTCACGCGGTCGACCACGTTATCTGATTGGATGACAAATGTTATCACGGTCAATATAACGTTAATCATAATACATGTCATCACGACCATTAAAGGGTTAGTCAGAGACCAGGCAATGAGAACCACAAAAGCAGTCCTCTACCATAGTCCACTTTTCACCAAATAGCGACTGCACATGTGCTCAGCGTGACAGGTGATGAGCCCATCGCCGCTCTATGCTGTTGGATATTTGTGCAGTCTTTAGTCCGTTAGTCGCTTTTTACGACATCCAAGGGAAGATGGGGGGGTGGTAGTATTCTTTCACCGCTAGGCGACACGGTTAATATAGATCATAATCCACAATCATTTTTAATTTTAAGCTACCATTGAGCTTTATTACAACAATTGTTCGTAAATCTAAGACGAGCAACTATATGCTACTGAGAAAAATCGGAAAGAAACTTAGCAAGGACATTTCTTTTCACCCTAAGTGCCCTAAACTAAGCCGCAGACATATCCTCTATCTAACTCATTAAAAATGGGAACTATCCACAAAAAATCGCATCTGCAGACATTGCAGAAAGTTCCAAAACATTACACACCAGATTTCGGATAAAGCTTTAAATTAAATGAAACAAACAGCAGACATTAAAGAAGGCAGAAGATAAAAAAGGACTGATCAGAAGGAACTCAACCAGTCAATGATAGAGCTGGGCAGAAAGGATGGAAACACAGGAACAAAGGAAACATGTTAAGCGGTAGATAGGTACTAACACATTTTTTTATTCTATAGTTTATTTACATACATATAATTACTATTATTATCCCTGAAGGGTTAGTCAGGTCAGAGGCTAGGCAATGAGGACATCAATAGCAGTCCTCCTCCATAGCCCACTTTTCACCAAATAGCGTCTGCACATGTACTCTGCGTGACAGGTGGTGAGCCCATCGCCGCCGCTCTAATATGCTGTTGGAAGTACTTATGTGCAATCTTTAGTCCGTTAGTCGCCTTTTACGACACCCAAAGGACGAGAGGGGGTGGTAGTATTCCTTCCCCGCTACGCGACACTGTTTATTTACAATTAATTTACGGTTTAAAAAAATTGTTAAATACATAAGAGCATACAAATACATATCCCCCCCCCCCCCCCCGCTTCCCGCTTCATAATTCCTACTCCTACCTCAAGGCCAGCAAAGCACTCGACTCCTCTGGGTGTCGATTACTTTTCATCAGGTGACAAGGTCGTTTGCCTCATTTTCACATTTAAAAACTTCTACTCTGAATTCCTAAAGTTGCGTCAAAAACAGCAACAAATCAACGGAGACGTTTACTCCCAACGTGTCACCGTTTCTCCGTCAATCTCCGATAGCAAGTCGTTTGCGACGTGCGAGGCTACGTTAATTAAAGTACATTCCTCGATAAATGAATCGCCGCTTGAAGACCATAAATATCTTGGACAGCAATAACAGCACACTCGCTAATCCCACTGGGAACGAGGAAGGGAAAGTGTAACGTGATATCTAGCAGTTTAAATAAGACGCCATTTGTACTGCTAAGCCGGCCCCTTGTTACGAGTCGTAAACTCATGCACGGAATATTTAGGCATCGATACCTCTCTATAGAGATGGTTATCGAACTTGGCACCGTTATAATATCGACAGGTAAAGAGAAGATCTACCTATGACCACTTAGTAGTCTAGGACACTTAGGTATCGACAATAAAATTATGATTCGATTAATAATCAAATAATCATGAGCTGTGTGTGTGGTGGATGCTCATTAATAAAATACTCCAACTTAAAATGGGTTAAAGTTACTCGCGTCCGTAGGCTTACCCTTGAGACCCTACGCGTAACCCGGGTTACGTAACCCGGGTTACGTGTATGATCATTTGATTATTATTCGAATCATAGCCCTGGGTGGTGCTAAATGAGTGACTCCGACTGAGTGGTGGAGCCAGGCTGCGTTACAGCACGCATTGGGCCGGCTCACACGGGGTAATACCACCCTCTCACGAATATCCGGCGTGAAATAATGGCACTTGGTGCTGTTGTGTTTCGTCCGGCCAGTGAGAATTTCGGAGGCCCCTTCCCCCCTCCCCCTCACAATTCCTATTCCTTCCTTAACCCTATTCCTTTCATAAAGGTCGGTAACGCATCTGCGACGCCTCTGGTTTTGCGGGGGTGTCTATGTGTGGCGGTGATTGCTCTCCATCAGGTGACACGCCTGTTTGTTTGCCTCCTTCTTTTATAAAAAAACACACTTCTTTCCTTGGGTGTTGAAAAAGGTGACTAACGGACTAAAGACTGCACATACATCCAACAGCATAGAGCAGCGATGGGCTCTCCACCTATCAAACTTGATAGGACATGTGCTCAACTGAGCACATGTGCGGTTGTTATTTATTTTATAAGCCAGATAGCTTGTTTAATATGATGTACTGTATTATTGATGACACTTACTTGCTTGTCCAACATTCATGAATCGCAATAAACACTTTGACTTTGACTTACTTATATTATATTCAATTATTCATTTTGATATTATATAAGTTATTTATACTCAAACGATAAGTACTACTGGCATAAACACTTTTGTTATACCGTTTATGTCACCATATCAAGCATTCCAGTTTACCTTTAAAATTATCTCACCAATAGCCAATTTTTTTTCTACCATGAAAGCATCTGATACTCGCAACACGTACCTAGAGTTTTAGACCCTTTACAATGAAAACAATGATGTTTTCATTGTTTACACATTTCTCAGGTTACACGCAATGAAGCCACTTAGAGCCGATCAAACAGCCCGAAAGCTTAACATACGACCACTAATAGAAAGTCGTAAAACAAAGACAAACATTTAAGCTGTCCCGCCTAGATTATTTATGAACAATCGCCTGTGGCACGTGTCCATATTAAAATTGATTGTATACCTATTATAACATTCATAACTCGTTCCATTTCATTGAAATAAGATAAATATGCAAGTTAATTAGCTTTCAAATGAATGTTTCGGTAATGTGACGTGCGAATCGTTTGTATAAACTAAACAGACTGTTGAATAACTCTTTAGGGCATCAATGAATAATGAGAAATCTATGTTGATGCGCCTGAAATCGATACACTACTGCGTAAAATAATTACCGAAATTGGGGGCCTTATTTATTATAAACACTATTTGAGTAGGTAGTTATTGGGCATTCTACCCCACCTTCATTCGTTCGGGCTCGTGCCGAGCCCTCACTCACTGCGGCGGGGTAGAATACCCAATAACTCATATTGGTGATCCCTTTCTTATATACAGGACTGTTTAAATATTGTAGAAATATACTTTAAGCTCATTTTATTGAAACACACTAAACACTGCGGTCGGTTTCATACTTTGTAATGAAATTTGTGAAACAAAAGGAATCATTAAAATTAGAGTGTATATGTCCTCCGGTTTCAAATAAGCCAAAGCGTCATGGTAATTTATTACCAAACACTATACGTTGTATTGTTTGTGGTCCATCAAACTGTGGGAAGACCAACTTAGTTATAAGTTTGCTATTACATGAAGATGGTCCACGCTTTCGTAACCTTTACGTGTATTCAAAATCTTTATATCAACCTAAATACATATACCTAGAAAAGGTGTTGGGTATGGTTGCAGGCACATCTTATAACAAATACAGTAATAACAACGACATTTTGAGTCCACACGAAGCTATGCCAAATTCAATTATTTTATTCGACGATGTTGCTTGTGAAAATCAAAATAATATTAGAGATTATTTTGCGATGGGGCGTCACCAGAACATTGATTGTTTCTATATTAACCAAACTTATACCAAAATACCGAAGCAACTGGTAAGGGACAATTCTAACCTAATAATATTATTTAAACAAGACGATATTAACTTAAAACATGTTTATGATGAACATGTAGGGTCAGACATGACATGGTCTCAATTCCGTAAAATGTGCTCAACTGTTTGGAATAAACCTTTCAGTTATCTTGTAATCAATAAGGACTGCGTACGAAATAATGGATGTTACAGAATGGCTTTTGATACATTTATTGTGCCAGATTAAAATACATAAATGGCTGTTGTACTGATATTGCACCACTTTCATTCATGATTTGGAACCGAGTGGAATCCTACTAAAATGGAAAGAGATCTTAAACAAAAAATTGTAAAATCTGCAAAGGCTGTAAAAAGAAAGGTTAAAATGATAAAGGATTTAAAAAATACAAGTGACATGACCTTGAAAACAATATTGAAACCCATCGTTGAACCGCTTAACCTGTTAGCAAACAAAAACAATGAGCAGCATCATGAAGAAGGTTTGAATAATGAAATTGTTCCAAAAAAAAGTAAAAGTAATGAAAGCGAGGCATTACACTATTCTAGCGATGATTTTAATGAAATTAGCACTGAAGAAGAAGATGATACTGATAATGAATTGTATCAAAAATCTAACAAAACCCTAAGTGTACCTTGTGATGAACACAATGTAAGCGAAGGATCGTTTAAATCTCTTCAGTCATCACCCAACGATAAAAATCAATCGCTGTCATGGTCTACATCATCTGAAGTAATGAAAGACGTACCTTATGGGATTAAAAACGATCGAGGAAAACTGATGCTTGGAAAAAATCGCGTTTACGACGATGGTGACATTTTGAAAATTGGGAACCAAAGCTTTAAGAAAACTCCTGGCTTAAAAGAATTATTGTACAAAAAGAAACCTAATTTAGATGTTATCACAGACAATGACTTACAAAATTACAAAATGCTACTAATCGATACCAATGCACACAGACGTAATTTTGATCCATCAAAACAATTAATTAGCAACAAAGGATTTAAATACATGAATATTATTAAGCCAATGTTTAAATTCTCACGAAATGCAGCTACTAGTCTCGAAAGTCTTTCACAGGGAAAAGGTATTAAGCTTTTAAAAAAAGTTATGAAAGACACTGATTATGTTTATTGGGATGATCCAAATGAGCTAGTTGACCGGTTAAAACTATTATTTGCATCACGAAATGCAGGTAACACTGGTTTGGATAATGAAGTTATTGCAATAATCGAAGAGCTTTATGAAGCTGGCATCATTAACAAAAAAAAAATATAAGTAGCATGCAACTTTAAATTTCAGCAGTTGAATTACAGTACACAGCGTATAAACACGGTAATGAATTTAGACAAATTTGGCCATCACGTTCACAAGCGTTTACGACTAACAGAATACATTGATACTTTGAATGATGCGTTAAAAAAATCAGAAACGGGTCATTACGATTTGAAATCTTCAAAATTGAAAGGTCTGACGTCACCAGAGAAGGACGATGAAGCCGTAAATAAAGCATATATGGATAAAACTGTTCAAGAGCTCAGAAATGAAATAAATAAGGTTCATAGTCTTGTTCAAGTCTACATAAAGAACTTAGAAACAGCAAGTTCAGAACGTTTGTTTACTACGTTTTATACAAAGTCTGAAATAGATTACATGATTAAGACAAAACAAAGTAAAAATGAGTAAAAAGGATATAGTCGACGAACTCCACAGAGCAGCAAGAAAGAATTTTAGTCGTCGATGTACAATAATAAAAGGAATAGATGATTTATGGCAAGCTGATCTTATAGATTTCCAAAAATATTCACATTTCAATAAAGGATACAAGTACATTTTAGTAGTAATTGATGCATTGTCAAAGTATGTGTGGGTGTATCCTCTGAAATCAAAAGCGATGAATTGTGTTTCGAATGCAATGCAAAATATATTAACTAATTCATCTCGAAAACCTAAAAATTTACAAACAGATCAAGGCAAAGAGTTTTACAATGTTATCTTTGAACAATTAATGAGAAATTATAATATTAATCACTATTCCAGTTATTCTACAAAAAAAGCATCTATAGTAGAACGAGTAATAAGGACATTGAAATGTAACATTTACAAACTATTCAGTTTATGCGGTCGATATCAATGGATTGAAAAAAATTTGAATCATGTGGTGCAATGTTATAATAATACTATTCATCGTATCACAAAATTTAAACCTATTGATGTTAATAGAGCAAACCAGATGGTTGTTAAATCTAATATTATTAAATCACAAAGACATAAGATAAATAAGAAACCGAAATTTCAAATTGGTGATCATGTGCGTGTTAGTAAATACAAAGGAGATTTTTACAAAGGTTACACTCCTAACTGGTCCACAGAAATATTTAGGATAGTGAGAGTGAATCATACGAACCCATCGACTTATCATTTAGAAGATACACATAAACAGAAAATCTTGGGATCTTTTTACGAATATGAATTACAGAGAACAAATTTTCCAGATCTTTATTTGATCGAAAAAGTAATAAAGAGAAAAGGAAATAAGCTTTTTGTGAAATGGTTGGGTCTTAGTGACAAAGAGAATAGTTGGATTAACAAGAATGAATTGGTTTTATGATATAAATTATGCATTCTATCTGTATGCAATCAGTTTGAAAAAATCGATGAAGGAAGGAAGTGGTATTATTAATAACCTCATAAATAATCTACCGTTTGAGTTACATCTACCGGGATACCAATTTTGTGGTCCTGGCACAAAACTTCAGAAACGCTTACTGAGAGGTGATCGGGGTGTAAATAAGTTGGATCAAGCTTGTATGCACCACGACATTGCCTACAATAACAACGATTTGAATATTCGACATAAAGCAGATTTAGAACTTTTAAATATGGCTAAGAAAAGATTGAAATCAAAGAATGCTGGAAAAGGAGAAAAAGTTGCATCATGGATTGTAAAAAATGCGATGAAAGCAAAACTTAAAGCTGGTTCTGGAGTACGGTCGTTTATGTCAAAGGTGAAAAAAATAAAAAATCAGTTAAAAAAAATCAAATCTAAAGACAACCATATCGCTATAAACTTCGCATATGCTGCTGCAAAAAAACTATTCACTAATAAAAAAAGTACACGCTTGCCGCGATGTATTCCTATTCCGAAAAGGGGAGGCATTTTGCCTCTTATTCCAATTTTCGCTGGATTATCAGCCCTTGGTTCACTTGCTGGAGGTGCGGCAGGTATAGCAAAAGCTGTCAATGATTACAAGGTTGCTCAAAAAAACCTTCAAGAATCTGAACGACATAACAAGATGATGGAAGCTGTTGCTCTCGGAAAAGGACTGTATATCAAGTCTCATAAAAAAGGAGCTGGTTTATACCTTAATCCTTCAAAAAACTAATTCATCGGCTACCTAAACGAGCTCTCACTAATTTAGATATTTTAGAACATGCTACCGACATTCCATACTTTCGAGGAGTTTTTATGAGAGATAAATTACCTTTGAAACCAAGAAAAATAGAGTGTGCTATAATAAATTTAGATAGATCTGATAATCCTGGAACTCATTGGGTAGCCTACGTTAAACAAAATGACTATTGTGAATATTATGATAGTTTTGGTAATTTAAAGCCACCATTAGAATTGATAAATTACTTAAGAAACATGTCTATGAACTATAATTATGTACAGTATCAAACATTTGATACAGTAAACTGTGGTCACCTTTGTTTAAAATTTTT
Organism: Scoparia ambigualis; assembly: GCA_963921215.1. Classification (NCBI taxonomy): domain Eukaryota; kingdom Metazoa; phylum Arthropoda; class Insecta; order Lepidoptera; family Crambidae; genus Scoparia; species Scoparia ambigualis. The sequence goes on from OY992503.1 coordinate 11,315,911, forward strand.
AAGAAACTTTTGGAAAAATCATTTATAATAAGTATGAAATAAAAAACTTTGTCAGTACAAAAATGTCTTTCACTGTGTCAATAACTGGTAGAGGAGAATCCTTGATAACAAACTACTCCCCTACTTTACAATTACAAGGAGAATATGAGTGTGGACTCTTGTATTTTTCTACTTTTAACTCCATTCCTAATATTGATGAAAGAAATAATAAATTTTATTATGGTAAAGATGGAGTTATTGAAATACCTGAAGGATCATATGAACTTCAAGATATTTGTGATTTTCTTAAAAGTAACATCAAGAATGCTGTATTAAAATTAACTTGCAATAACAATACATTAAAAACAAGAATTTATTGTACTGAAGATGTTCGCTTCGATAAAAATGATTCCCTAAGCAAAATTTTGGGATTTGGTATGGAAACAGTAAAGGCTAATATAAGTACTGATTCTCGGTATCCTGTCAGCATTTTATCAACAACTATCGTGCGCATCGAATGCGATGTAATCAGTGGATCATTTGTGAACGGAAAAGCAAGTCATATAATTTATGAATTTATACCAAACGTACCACCAGGTTATAGAATTATTGAAATACCTAAAAACTTAATTTATTTTCCAGTCAACCAAAGTACAATAAGTGCAATTAATATAAGGTTGTTAGACGCTGAAAATAAGCCAATCAATTTGCGTGGTGAAGAAGTACAGTTGTATTTACATTTTAAAAAAAAATGATAAATTTTAATATAAACTTACCTCCATCTACTGTTCAAGTCAGTTCTAAGAGGTCATCTCCTAAAGGAACAACGCTCCGTATAAAAAAGAAGCTAACTAAAAGTAATAAGGAATTCCTTAAATTAATAGGCTTGTTAAAATGAATATTTTAAATATTTGTCAACCAGCGTCATATGATAACCGTATTGAAAGTTTTGAGTACCATTCGTACAAACCATACGTGACAAGTTTCAACAAGAACGATGAAATACGAATACCCATTAATCAGCAAGATTTATACGTTCTGCCTGCACTCAGCAGTTTGTATATTGAGGGCAGAGCGGATGTTTACAAATACAACAGCACTACTAAAGAAAAAGAAAGTGCGACGAATGTGCATTTTGTGAATAACCCAGCGTTATTTCTTTTTCAAGACATCCGATATGAACTCAACGGAGTAGAAATAGATAAAGTTAAAAATGCAGGAATTACTACAACTATCAAGTCTTATCTTTCGTTGAATGAAAATGAGTCCAAATGTGCAAAAGTTTGGGGATGGTCTACTACAGGTACAAACACTGCCAACAATGGAGTATTTTCCACATCTATACCATTGAATAAAATATTAGGTTTTGCAGAAGATTATGACAAAATTGTAATGAACTGTAAACATGAGTTAGTACTTTTGAGAAGCAATACAAATCTTAATGTTTTAAAATTAAATGCAGGTGAAGTTGTGGAGGATATTGTAATAAGTAAAATCGTTTGGCGAGTTCCTCACATTAAGGTGTCAGATCGTGAAAGAATAAATCTATTAAAGTATTTAGAAAAAGATCGTCCTATAACCGTAGCATTTCGTAATTGGGACTTGTATGAGTATCCATTACTTCCCAAAACCCGTAAACACACTTGGTCTATTAAAACTTCGTCACAAATAGAGAAACCACGATTTGTTATTATCGCTTTACAAACGAACCGTAAACATAATGCGGTAATGTCGTTGGCAGAGTTTGATCATTGCTTAATACGTGATGTAAGAGTATTTTTAAATTCATCATATTACCCTTATGAAGGACTGAATATCAATTTTGCAGACAATAAGTTTTCATTAATATATGAACAGTATGCTAGATTCCAGCATTCTTATCACGGACGTCGGCCAGAACCGTTGATGAGCCCAAAAGAATTCAAAGATATTGCACCCTTATTTGTTGTTGACTGTTCTCGCCAACACGAAACGCTAAAAGGATCAATTGATGTGAGAGTTGAAATCGAAGCAGATCAAGAGATTCCTGATCAGACCGCAGCATATTGTCTGATATTGAACGATTGTATATTTGAATACAAACCTTTAAGCAATATTGTGAAGAAGATATCATGAACGGTAATACGATAATCGTGGATTTGCAAGGATTTAAAGATTTTAAAAATAAATTTATTATTAAAGAGTTAGCAATAGCAACTAAAGATCATACACAGACATTCTTAATCAAACCTCCCTATACTTTTAAAAAACTCATAGTTGAAGAAAAAAAGCAAGTAAGATGGTTGGAAAAAAATCGTGGACTCACTTGGAGGGAAGGATTCATCGATTATTATGAATTTCGAAGGCTAATTGTTCCGTATTTAAGTGGAAAAAAAGTGTTAATCAAAGGATTGGAAAAAATTGAGTGGATTCGAGAGCTATGTCAAGATTGTGAAATAATAGAACTAGGAGAAAAAGGTTGTCCCAAGTTTTTAACGTTATTTAATGATTATTGTGAAAAGGAAAATAAAACTTTGAATTGTGTCCATCATAAAAAAATTTGTGCATTAAAAAATGTGTTGTGTCTAAAAATGTGGTATTCTCATAACTATAATGTTCTTTAAAATGTAATTATAAGTTTAAATAAAATTTGCTTTTATAAAATAAAAAAGTATTTTTTAAATCATAGGATAAGACTAATTTAATTTTAAAATGCAAAATGTACCTTTTCACAGTTATCGTTTGAAAAATTGTAATAAATAATAATTTAAATAAAAAATACTAATTTTGTTTTTGTGTTTTTATTTTTAAACTTAAATAGGTAATCATTAATGAAACAGTACAATCTTATTTAATTAGATTTATTCCTGAAAAAATAAGAAATACATGAAAACTTACTAAACTAATACATTAAACATAATTATAGCCGACTTTTATTATCTATTTTGTGATATATCATAACTCTATTAATAAAATGTATCTCTGTAGACTTATACGTAACAAAATTGTTACGCATAACGTTTACTTGAGAAATTTAATTTACAAATAATTGTCTAGTGATAGTTTTAAAAACTATAGCTATACCCACACAACTTTTTTGAGATATTGTTTATAACACTCTCCGTTTGGTCCATAATTTGGTCCACGTCATCGGTTACCACATATTGTGCACTAAGGAGAGTATTATTATCGTCCGACTCACTAGACACTTGTGATTCTAAGTCTATTATTTGGATCTTTATCAGCCGCCGTCCTTTAGTTTTATCACTTTTTAAAACAAACGATTGCTGCTGCCCATGAAAATTCTTCAAAAAGCTTCTTTTCTTCGGTTGCCTTTTGGAAGCCGTTTGTTGTTTGCGAATCTTATGAAGTAACGGTGAATCCGGTCGTTCTACCAACCAAGGCGGGAACATTTGGCTGAATCCCTCTAGCGGGTCTTGCGCATCTTGCAAAACCGGAGAAGGTGATCGTTCAAGGCCTTTGCTTGTCACATGGAGCAAGCTTTGGCTTGGCACGATGTCTTGGGTACTATTGCCTCGGGAATTCTGAAAAAATAAAAAATAAAAATGAGTTATTTACTGTAAATCTACTATAGAGAAGAATAACATTTTAATCATCACGTTGAACTTTTTAAAATAACTTACCATGTTATTGAAACGCTGCTTTGTTGCTGTTTACTCCGATGTTTTTATGTAAATAAATTTGTATTTCAATATGATGCTATTTTATACTCTAAGTAAGTACTTATATAGGCATTGACTTAGGTGTGAGTGTGTATGTAAAATAACTCCTATTGCTGAGGCAGCAGCAAACGCATGCCATGAAACACAAACTTGTCAGGACTCGAACTCGTTACCTATTTTCAACTACAGAGTGAATTATTGATATCGTAATTTAATTGCACAATATGCAGTTTTGTTAGCTATTGACTCACACATCATTACAGATTTATTGGTGTGGTTCTTATTACAATGATGCATGTTTGTGTCGCTGTGCAGTTCACGTTCGCACTTGTCTTTATAGCATTCTTGATATCATGAAAAAACAATAATTGTGTAGATGATGATTAGAACCTAAATTTTATAAGGTAAGTAGAAAGGTTAAGCAACTTTGCAAAGTAGGTCGTCTGATGGGTGACCAAAAACTTATAATCTCGAGCTCCGCCGTGCTTCGGAAGGCTTGTTAAGCCGCTGGTCCCGGCTGCATTAGCAATAATCAGCAACCACCAATCCACAATTGACCCGCGTGGTGGTTTGACCCGTTTTCCCTATCCATCCATAGGGAAGAATCATGTCCCAGCAGTGGGGACATAAATGAGCTGATGATGATGAAGTATTAAGGTTTTATAAAGAAAACAAATATTAATATTACATGAATTTTATTAGGTACGTAATATTGATGTAGCACAATTACATTATATTTTATACAAGGCAAACTTAAATTTAATTAATATAAAAAAAACATAGGTACAGATTTACATAAAACACTAATAAAAGTAGAGAGAAAACTAACAGACAATCAAAACAACCATTGGCAGAATGTACCAGATTCCTTAACCTATATGAACTGTAGTTTGAAAAATACTGTTATGTCATTTTGTTTTCTTGTCCATGGACTCTAAGCTTAACATTTATTACGTAATGTAATGATTACATCCTCACAATTAGTGGTTAGAAATCAATGCGTTCCATACACAAGCCAAAAATAACAATTCTACATAATTGCTCACTCGTTCCTTGGTTTTATGTTGTTAAAAACTTGGTGAAGCTAGCAACAACAATGATATTATATTAAATTGTAACATCATTGAGCAACAACGTGTTACGAAACGGTGGACATTTCCAGTAAGTGAAACACATAAATACCCTTAAAATTACTTGAAATAGGTCTAAACAGTACAGATAAGTACACATATGAAAAACTATTATGCCGTTAAACAATCATTAAACAGCGCTTGTCTATTTCCAGGTTTCACCACTCGGGGAAAGCGATATTTACCATACAAGACAAACTTATGTTCTATTAATATTTTATGAACTTTAGTAGGTACGTATGATGTAGCATAATTACATTATATTTTAAGCAAGACAAACATTATTATTCTATTAATAATTTATAAACTTTATTAAAGCATGTAGCACATATTAACATATCATTGAAGATATACTCGCACTTTGAATTTACTAATCTAAGACATAACATATCTTTTTTAAATTTACAAATATTAAATATAACTCAACAATTAAAAAATTTATAACAAGAAAAATGTTAAAAATTCAATATACTTGTATGTCCCCATGCTTTAGTAGAAACTTTGTCATTTGATATTAACCGCTTATCATCATCGCTAGATAGGGCAATTTTATTCACAGCACATGTAAAAATTTCGTGTTTAATTGTTTTAAACAGAATATTTGTTCTACGAACAATGTCTCCATTAAAAAGTGTTTTTTCATAATCCGTGACATTGAACTTACGTACGATGTTTTTTTTAATACCCTTTGCTTTCTTAATTGTGCTGTCTGTAGTTTTAATGCAGTATAGCTTTGAGCGAAGCCCTACAAATTCAGATATAATTTTTCCTCCCATTTCATCTTTAAATAAACCTGGAACTTTTTTATTTTGAATTGGTAAGGCAAATTGATTCGTTTTACAATAATTACTTGTATCAAAGTAAGGTAAAAAATTATTTTTTAAATCTTTATAAAAATCATCTGTTTGTATGTGGTAAACAAAACTGTCGGTGTCCGTGTAACACATCCGCACATTGGTGTTGTAAAAAGGTTTAATAATAGAATAATGAAAATTATACATAAGGCTTTTTGATAATTCTAAAACAGTGAAGCCAATGTATATTGGTTTATTCATAAATATTTGCTCGGGTTTTAACTGCACTGCTACTAAATTTTCTGTAAATACCGAGGAGCTATGAAAATTTGGACGTGCAATAAGCTGTTGTGCACTTTTTCGTTTTTTAGTTACATTGTCCTGATCTAACCACTGATTAACTAAATGAACTTTGACACGTTTTTCAGTATTTTCTAATGTTTTTCCAAACACACTATTATTCAAAAGTTTGAAAAAATCTTGTTCAAAAGTTGATGAACTATTTTGCCTTAGTGTTGTATTTAAATCAATGTATTGTTTCAGATACGGACTTTGTCTGAAAGTGATAACCCGATGAATTTTCTTCAGTATCAATCCATGTTTTAAACAAGTTTTTAAATGAATATAATGTATAACATATAAAAATTTGTCATATAAATTAGGAACGAGTTTATGATTTTTTCCTCCTGGTGGAATGCATTTTTCTGGACAAAATGGTAAATCGTTATGTAAATTATGTAAATGCTTTGGATATTCTAAATCCACTTCAAGTATAAAACCATACTCTGCCTCTGTTGAAATTTGACAAACATCTAAATTATCAATCTCATGTTGATCTAGAAACCGAAAACTGTTCAATGGTAAGTATTGAGACATACTATGACCATACAAATTATTGCAATCAATATATGTTATATAAGAACTAGGTACAGAATTGTCATAATCTGGTAAAAATACATTATTTGCTTTAGCATATCTATGAGAGCATAAACAAACACCACCTCTGATACCACTCTGTAACATTCGGACCATAGCTAAATTATCAATAAGTTCGAGCTGTATCCCTGTCTTTAATAACATCGCGTCAAAGGATAAACTCGGCGCGGTTAAGTAGAAAGCTGGATCTAATTGATAGTGACGTTTGCAAGTCCGTCTAAACTTTTCGAAAATATCTGCTAATAAAAGCACATCAGTTTTCAAATATAAATCCGTGTAACTTCCTAAATCTGAAATATTAAATGTTGACCAAATTAAATGTGCATGACGGTAATCATCTTCAGAAATATCTTGATCAATGAGTGAACTATAAAAATATTTTTTTTCTGGAAGTGACTGTTCTTGATATCGTTCCCAAGAGTTCATATATTCATATGGATATATGCCCTTACGAGTGAGCAGCTTTAATTTAAGTTCACAAGGAAAGTTTTTTTTTAAATATTTGAAGTCTTCTGGTTCCAAAGTATCTGCTAATTTGCTTAAGCTGGTTCCCAAAAACTTGAATGAATCTACAAAACGAAGTTGAAAAAACTCGTTATTTGAAACTGGCACAAACTTTGTAAATGAAATATAATTTTCTTTAGTTTTTGGAATTATTTTTATGCTTCCAGGAGCCTCACCTAACGCTTTAATAAATAAATGGCAGTCGTATCCAGCTAAATTGTGAAAAAATATAGGAACAAATGAAGGTCGTTTATATTGCAAATTGCAAAAAGGATGGGCTGCTCCGCGAAATCGACCAGTCACGTGGCAGTGATCGCGAACTTTATCAGAAAACACAAAATTTTGACAAATGTGGCATCGTGTTGCTTCATTAAAATCGGATTGGTCCTTGTCGGTAAATATCATCGGAGCGTTTGAACTTACTATTTCATATATTTTTTTAACATCTTTTAGTACTAACTCTACAAATCGCATAACACAATCAGGTCCTCGATGTGATACGTAACGATTATAACTCGAATCATCACAACAAACAATATAATATGCAAACGCTACAGGTACATGGTGATGTAACGTTGTCGTGTTACTAGTAGAACAAGTGGTATCAGAATTAGTTTGCAACATTGATTCAAAATCAGCATAGATACAAAATGGTATATTTTGTTTACGGTTATAGTTTTTAAATTTAATAACCGAACCTTTATCGGGTAATACTGTCACTACACCGCTACACAAATGGCTATCGACTTCTTCTGAAGTATTGAAAAATATAAGACACAAATCACAGAAGTATAACTTGTTGTGGTGGGAAGTGATTTGACTTCTAAAAAGTCTGGAACGGTCTTTAATCAAACAGTAATGAGTGTTACTACCATCTTCGAGAAACAATAAATGTATAATTTTGTTTTTGCATTTCATATCAATGTCTGATTTATATAGAGGACCTATAATTGTTTTATTATTTTTTAAGCCATAAATTATAAACTTTATATTTGGATTATTATTTTCAAAGATCTTTATATCGCGAAAAGTAACCGGAAAACACATTCCAGAAATATTAAACAACTCACGATAATGAGGATAAGATGAAACTCTTTCTGCATGTGTCCTAGCTGGGTGGAGAGCAGCTGTCACGCACCATAAAAAACAACACTGATCTTTATTAGCAATATTAAGACATGCCTTTTTTAATTGAATTGATTTAGGCAATGGAATGTAACTTGAGCCTCCCAAGTGGCTGATATTTGTTAAGATTGACCTCAATATGCAAATTGTTTAAAAATGTCCATCCACTATCACGATCTTCAAATTCTTCAATGCGTTTTTTTAGGTAATTAACTACCTCAGAGTACATATTTTCAAAGTCGTAATTGTAGTATAATATTTTATTTTTCGTTCCGAACGATTTAATTGATTGTGAATTATCTTTAAATTGTAAAAATGTTGCAAATAATTCAAAATTTATTTTCGCACATGTATGTTTTATAAGAAATTCATCTAAGAGCGACTTTAATTTGTTACGTATTCCATCTAAAAACCTATCCACTGACGTTAACTGAAAATCTTGTATGGCTACTATTTTATATGTTACGATACGATTGCGAAATGCGGATGTAACTATTTCAATACCTTCACTATGTTTTATTGACTCACAATTTTGCTTATGCAAATTACTTCTCAAATGACCCACCCACGATTTACTATGGATTGACGTGTTACATGTCGTACAGAAAGGCATTTTAATTACGATTAAAATATATTTTAACCGATGAGTTAAATGATCAATCAATGTCTTAACCAAATGAATATATTACTTAAATATAGTATGTGCTACATTCAGAGTTCGAACCTAATAATAATAATAAAATAAGTACCTATAACCTATAAAAATTATAATATTATTTAAAATTAATTTTATCAGAATAGTAAACCGGTTCCGAATTCTCAAATACCTCCCAGGCTTGTGCCAGGAAGCCCTGCAGTGCTTCCCAAGACGGAGAGGTGTCGTCACACTGCAACCTTACCGACGCTAGCGCTGTCTTGTATCGAACCTCGACGGGGTTTGACACGTAGTCATTCGTTTTGTAGACCTTCAGGTCTACAAAAAATTCACCGCTGCTCACTGCGGTGCGACGAGAAGTTCCTGTCGAGACCCGGCTGGCAAACGATGATGTCGCTGTTCCAGCACTCGGCTTCGGTCGGCTGCTAGCAGTTTCCTCCGACCGCAAAATATTGAAGAGGTCACGCTTCGGCTGTTTTCTGTAAATTATTATATGAGTATATTAGATATAAGTAAAGTATTGTTCAGCCCGGTGTCAGACAGCGACGACAAGGACATGTACTTGAAGAGGTCTATGACCCACTGCTAGGCAAAGGCAAAAAAAATCCGAAACACACTTTGTCCGACCTGGGAATTGAACCCGGAACATTCAGGTATCGAACCGAGCGCTTTGCCACTCAACCACTGATGTGTTGACGAAAGCATTGTTCTAGAAACATTTAATTTCATAACACTGTACTGTGGCAAGGTACTAAATATATATATAAATATATATATATATATATATATATATAATTTGGACTTATTAAAGTTGTATTATTTTTTATTTTTATGAATTCTTTTGAATGTAGCTAATGTTATTTTTTTTTGTTAATTAAAGTAATTGGTTTTTACTGTTTTAATTAAATAAATAAATAAATTATAAAGAACACAGTTGAGTTGTTTTCATAAGTTACTACTAAACCAGACTTGGAGTTAATAATGATAAGTAATAACAAATTTACCTGCGGGAGCCAGAGACAGTCTCATGAGGCGAAGTCTCACAGGTTTTAACAGTTTTGCGTTTGGTTGTGGCTGGCGAAGACTTGCTCTTCTTTTTAGGAGGAGGTACCTCCGAAATCACAGAAGATGCTTCGTACTCGGAGTCAGACCTATGAAATAAATAAATTATGTTTTAGACTACACTCGAACCTGTAAGCTTATTTCGCGTGGTACACCTATTCAAACGGATAAACGTAACAACAAAGTGTTTTCGTTGGCTAACTGGTTGGTATACAAGTTTTCGTATTTGATAATTAATGCAAATTGACTATCGAAAACACAAACTTATACGCAAACACAACTCGCTGTAAAAATATAAATATTTAAAGGTTTTATTTTACTTACGCACATTGTTAAATTGATGAAGATATTCGCAGAATAACACTTAAACACACTGTTGAACCGTTTAAAAAATAGACTTTATATTTATCACTAAAATCGAATTAAAATTATAACTGTGTAACAAGCACACCCAAATTCATGAAAATTATAATGATTTTTTTTCGATGCCAGTGGTTTTATGCAGAAAAAAGTCCATTGTCAGCAAAAAGTGGTCAAGCGTGAGTTCTAATGACGTAAAAATAATATTTATTGTATTTTTAAAATGTGTATTTTTATCCTAAGAAATAAGACAGCACTTAGTCATTATTATAAATTAAAAATATATTTATGACTTGTTGTTGACTGTGACTTCGTTCGCGTAGAAACTATGTGACTATGTAGGTACTACATAAAACTTTCTAAAAATGTAATCTAGAATAAGCCTTATAATATAATATCAGCTATCTGCTAGTCAAAGTATCATCAAAATCAGTCCAACCGTTTCAGAGATTAGCTGAAACTAATAGACAAGAGAAGCAAACCCTGGAAAATTATTATATTGAAATGAAATATACATAATTAACATTTTAAATGCTTCACATTATTCTATTAAACTTAATTATATTTATGACTTGCTGTTGACTGTGACTTCGTTCGCGTAGACATTAAGTAACTATGTAGGTACCTACTACATAAAACTTTCTAAAAATGTAGTCTAGATTAAGCCTTATAATATAATATCAGCTATCTGCTAGTTAAAGTATCATCAAAATCAGTCCAACCGTTTCAGAGATTAGCTGGAACAAATAGACAAGAGAAGCAAACCTTGGAAATATTATTATATTGAAATTAAAATATACATAATTGACATTTTAAATGCTTCACATTATTTTTTACTACTTTGCAATATTATTCGATCAAACAATCGTCTTTGTAATATTATCGCAGCCGCTGTTTGTGTAATTGCTGTCTTTGCAGTATAACTAGTAGAGACGTGTTCCTGCGAGTTTTCGATAATAAACATCGATTTGTATGTAGGTCATACCTATTTACTTTTCATACTAATACTTGTTTTTAATTGAGTTATATATCGGAGTTAACTTCAAAATATAGCGCCGATAATTTTGTATACTTACATATTATTATGTGTTATTTATTATTAAACAGTTCTATAAGTTCATGAAATTGTGTTCTTTTTTAGGTAAGGTAAGTATCTATCATTTTATCTTATCTAAACGAAATAGAAATAACAAGAAAGATACTATATTTTGATAGGTACTGATTCTCCTTTTTATGTAGACTAGTTTTGTTATTATTTTTAAATTTCATACTAATTGATTGATACTTCAAATTTGAAATATAGATTACACAACATCGATTTATGTTTGAGCATCGATTACTCGGATGTGATCTAAGCAAGAAGCAGCTCTAGTGCAATGCGTGGGGTTCATATTCGTTTCATTCGCTTCCCACGTTTTGAACCATTATGCGACGCGCAAGGCACCGACACGCTACGCTACGTAACGTGTGTTTCATCATCATCATCATCAGCCTATACTAGTCCACTGCGGGACATATGCCTCTCCAAGTGCATGTGTTTATAAATCTATAATTAATATAGAAAGTGTCTTAATTCAACTAGAACTATATGAATTGTAAAAAGAAGAAAATCATGTAAGTACATACATAATAAGATAATTTTTTTCGTCTTAAAAAATGTTTAACATATCAAAAATATTGTTTAAACACTTTTGTTTATTCATTGAATCTAGAAAAATCTCACAGAATAAATGCTTCGAGTCGCAGTATTATGCAAAGCTAATAATTTTCGTTGCCTTGTTAGTAATTTTAATATAAAAATGGTTTTTACTTTTCACTTTTACTCGATGTTTCAATGATTGAAGTATCTATAATGTACAAGAATAATTTCTCATAATAAAATTCTCATCTAAGGAGAAAATTCACTGGCATTGATAGTATTTTCCTACCAAGCTTTTTGAAGTTAAATTGTTGTAAAAACCCATAAAATGTATTTAAATCTTTTAGGAAGTTTAATTTTACAGTACTTACCATATTTTTGTGTCCGTCACAAATGATTTTAATGTCCATGTTTTATTTTAAGGTCCTGGAGAGTGGAATCTTTTCAACCTATGTGCAAATATTTCAACCAAGTGGAAGCTCATCTTATAATTTGTAAGTTTTTGAATAAATAAATATTGAACAATATCAGACATATTTAATTACATAATTAAACATGTTTTTTTTTTTTTTTCAGATGTTGATGGATGAACCTGCTATCGGCGTGTCTCGTTGAAGAAAAGATAAAAATTTATATTTTATGAATGTTTGTATGACTAATATTTATATAAAATAATTAATAAATACAATACAACCCATCCCAAATCCTTTAAAGGTAGGCTATCACATACTAAGTTTACATACAAGTATGTGGTAGCTGAGGTAATGGTAAAGTTATACTTGGTACGGTTGGTAAGGTTGGTATTTGGTAAGGTTATGCTAAAGGTAAAGTTTTTTTTTTTTTTTTTCTGACCATGTATTGCTGTCTATAGACAGAAGTAGATTCGTTTAAGCAAGTAGCAGTTTAGCTTTGTCTCATTAGGTAGGTTGGTGTTCGGTGTGTGATCTTACCACGGGCTCGCACCGTCGCCTGATAGGAATCTGTTCGGTGCGTGATCTTACCCACGGGCCGCAGGGAGTTACTTACCATGGTTTCCCCCAACCGAACAGTTAGGAGGTGTTCGGTGTGTGATCTTACCACGGGCTCACACCGTCGCCTGATAGGAATCTGTTTGGTGCGTGATCTTACCCACGGGCCGCAGGGAGTTACTTACCATGGTTTCCCCCAACCAAACAGTTAGGAGGTGTTCGGTGTGTGATCTTACCACGGGCTCGCACCGTCACCTGATAGGAATCTGTTCGGTGCGTGATCTTACCCACGGGCCGCAGGGAGTTACTTACCATGGTTTCCCCCAACCGAACAGTTAGGAGGTGTTCGGTGTGTGATCTTACCACGGGCTCACACCGTCGCCTGATAGGAATCTGTTTGGTGCGTGATCTTACCCACGGGCCGCAGGGAGTTACTTACCATGGTTTCCCCCAACCAAACAGTTAGGAGGTGTTCGGTGTGTGATCTTACCACGGGCTCGCACCGTCACCTGATAGGAATCTGTTCGGTGCGTGATCTTACCCACGGGCCGCAGGGAGTTACTTACCATGGTTTCCCCCAACCGAACAGTTAGGAGGTGTTCGGTGTGTGATCTTACCACGGGCTCACACCGTCGCCTGATAGGAATCTGTTTGGTGCGTGATCTTACCCACGGGCCGCAGGGAGTTACTTACCATGGTTTCCCCCAACCAAACAGTTAGGAGGTGTTCGGTGTGTGATCTTACCACGGGCTCGCACCGTCACCTGATAGGAATCTGTTCGGTGCGTGATCTTACCCACGGGCCGCAGGGAGTTACTTACCATGGTTTCCCCCAACCGAACAGTTAGGAGGTGTTCGGTGTGTGATCTTACCACGGGCTCACACCGTCGCCTGATAGGAATCTGTTTGGTGCGTGATCTTACCCACGAGCCGCAGGGAGTTACTTACCATGGTTTCCCCCAACCAAACAGTTAGGAGGTGTTCGATGTGTGATCTTACCACGGGCTCACACCGTCACCTGATAGGAATCTGTTCGGTGCGTGATCTTACCCACGGGCCGCAGGGAGTTACTTACCATGGTTTCCCCCAACCGAACAGTTAGGAGGTGTTCGGTGTGTGATCTTACCACGGGCTCGCACCGTCGTCTGATAGGAATCTGTTCGGTGCGTGATCTTACCCACGGGCCGCAGGGAGTTACTTACCATGGTTTCCCCCAACCGAACAGTTAGGAGGTGTTCGGTGTGTGATCTTACCACGGGCTCGCACCGTCGTCTGATAGGAATCTGTTTGGTGCGTGATCTCACCCACGGGCCGCAGGGAGTTACTTACCATGGTTTCCCCCAACCAAACAGTTAGGAGGTGTTCGGTGTGTGATCTTACCACGGGCTCACACCGTCGCCTGATAGGAATCTGTTTGGTGCGTGATCTTACCCACGGGCTGCAGGCAGTTACTTACCATGGTTTCCCCCAACCGAACAGTTAGGAGGTGTTCGGTGTGTGATCTTACCACGGGCTCGCACCGTCACCTGATAGGAATCTGTTCGGTGCGTGATCTTACCCACGGGCCGCAGGGAGTTACTTACCATGGTTTCCTCCAACCGAACAGTTAGGAGGTGTTCGGTGTGTGATCTTACCACAGGCTTGCACCGTCACCTGATAGGAATCTGAAAGGGATCACCAATATGAGTTATTGGGTATTCTACCCCACCGCAGTGAGTGAGGGCTCGGCACGAGCCCGAACGAATGAAGGTGGGGTAGAATGCCCAATAACTACCTACTTATTTGAGCTTAAGCACTTTGATTATATAATGTCTAGATAGAGTCTCGACCGCGAGAAAGCGTCCAAAAAAATATCAGCCAACTGTTGGCCGCTAAGCTCAAACCTATCGCTCAGTGCCATTTGTGTTGCCGCAGATGATGCACATCTTTTGCACGCCTTTTAATTTTACCAAAAATGACAGTTTGCGCTATCAAAGTGTGCAGAAATTATAAGGGTCGACATAAAACAATTAGAACAATCACCTACCATCGGTAAGTAAACATTGAATTGTCATAATGTAGTTTTATCGTCAATTTTGAGCGAAGCGTATTTTGCCGTAATTCGTAGCCCGCCATTTTTCTGTGTTGCCTGCCCTAGGACACGCAAAATTCCCGAGTTAGTATTAAATTAGAATAAATATTTATTGAGTAGATGTCATTTGAAATGTGCGTATGGTGTATACTGATGATGACTATAAAAGTATGAAATTGTCAACGCTATATAAATATAATAATGTTGAATGTATGTGCAGTCTTTAGTCCGTTAGTCGCCTTTTACGACACTGAAGAGAGGGGTTGGTAGTATTATTTTGATGAGCGCATCGCCGCTCTATGCTGTTGGTTGTATGTGCAGTGTTTAGTCCGTTAGTCGCCTTTTACGACACGTAAGGGAAAAGAGGGATTGGTAGTATTATTTTTATGTGCCCTTCGCCGCTCTATGCTGTTGAATGTATGTGCAGTCTTTAGTCCGTTAGTCGCCTTTTACGACACTGAAGAGAGGGGTTGGTAGTATTATTTTGATGAGCGTATCGCCGCTCTATGCTGTTGGTTGTTTGTGTAGAGTTTAGTCCGATAGTCGCCTTTCACGACACCGGAGGGAAGAGAGCGATTGGTAGTATTATTTTGATAAGCTCTTCGCCGCTCTATGTTGTTGAATGTATGTGCAGTCTTTAGTCTGTTAGTCGCCTTTTACTACACTGGAGAGAAGGGAGGGGTTGGTAGTATTATTTTAATTAGTCCATCGCCGCTCTTTGCTTATGTTGTAGAATGTATGTGCAGTCTTTAATCCGTTAGTCGAATTTTACGACACCGAAGAGAAAAGAGGGGTTGGTAGTATTATTTTGATAAGCCCATCGCCACTCTTTGCTTCTGGTTGTATATGCAGTCTTTAGTCCGTTAGTCGCCTTTTACGACACCGAAGAGAAAAGAGGGGTTGGTAGTATTATTTTGATGAGCCCATCGCCGCTCTATGCTGTAGGTGTATGTGCAGTCTTTAGTCCGTTAGTCGCCTTTACTAAACCGAAAAGAAGAGGGGTTGGTAGTAATATTTTGATGAGCCCATCGCCGCTCTATGCTGTAGGATGTATGTGCAGTCTTTAGTCAGTTAGTCGCCTTTTACTACACCGAACAGAAAAGAGGGGTTGGTAGTATTATTTTGATGAGCCCATCGCCGCTCTATGCTGTAGGATGTATGTGCAGTCTTTAGTCCGTTAGTCGCCTTTTACGACACCCAAGGGAAGGAATGGGTTAATTAAATTATGTAGTTATTAAAAAAGATGAAGGTGGGTTGATTTATGCCTCATCTGACGTCTATTCTGTTTGCAAAACCACTGAAACAGTTTTTCGTCAGTTTATTAAACAGGACTATGTAATGACAAGCACTAATTATACAAAATTAGTATCCACTGTGATGAAAAAATTTATTGGAGATGTGAATCTTTTTCCAGTAGACACCATATCATATCTGCGGCATGCTTCACCAAGTTAATTTAATAAGATTGATTGTAGAAAAGTACTAGTCAGTGAGGTATTATTATAAATTAAAATTGGACAATGTGAATAGCAACGCAAAATCTAAAAGAAAATTATTCAAAAAACAAATACAGAGGGATGGTCATTGATTTTTTTAACGTGATACGAATAAATCAAAATACATTGTCAGTGTTTTTTTTTCATTGAATATACAGGTATTCACTCACTGGAGATTGTATAATCGGATGCATATTAACCTAAACTTGATTATTCGCTAACATATTAATTTAATTTAAATTTTTTTTTGGAAATTTGGGTAGGTTGATAATGTTGGCTTATCACGGGAAAGTACATTAATTTCTTCCGATTATAAAGGTCAAACCTATTCCGAAATTTTTATCCGCATATACCTAGGTAAGTATGCATCCCATTCCTTTCTTGCCACTGTAATACTGATACTTAGATATACATTGCGACTTTTTGCAGCGAAACAAACGCGCGTTTGACAGTCGTGCGACTGCATCGCGATTGTGTCGCTACTTTTATTAAGGCGGTACAAGGATTTGCGACTGTATCGATGCTGCACCGCGATTGTATCGATGCTGAATCGCGACTGAATCGCATTTGTAGCCCGCCCGTCTTTTCTCTTTTCTTCAATTTTTAATCTTTTCACGGTTCTACCAAATGAATTTGGCAACTTTCTAGGTTATTATAATGTCGGTCGCCTTAGTAACTTCTGTAGATCTCCCGTTCCTGATTCAAACCAGCAAGGAAAGAGGTTGCGACTTCGAATCATAAATTATAAATCATTTATTTGCGGAATATCATGTACAAAACATTGAGATTTAAGACAATGATTTAAGGTATCAGCAATATGTAGGCATGCAAATGAATCTCGCACAGTACAAACATTTATGAGCATGAACATTTTTGTTTGTACTAGTCTGGTTGTTTTCTATGTACAATAAGTATGTATTTACAAAAAAAAGTTTACATATAGAAACAGAAAATAAAGTAGACAGAAAGCATGCGCAGGCTAGGCCATGAAATGAATCATGTCTCATGTGAGTTCTTTGACCCCGGCGCTAGTGCTGTGTCCGCCTGTGTACGTAAATTGGAGGAAGAATATTTGTTAACAATTCGCCCTTAAAATGAGGAAACCTTATCATTTAAGAGATTCTTTAGTAATAATAATATCGATTTTGAACATAATCGGAGCATAAACACAGAAATTCAAAATGGCAGCCACTTTTTCAATTCTTTCTTCGGAATCGTGTTTAGAGACCTTTTAGACCCCCAGATATCGATTTTGAACCTAATCGGAGCACAAACCAATAAATTCAAAATGGCAGCCACTTTTTCCAATTCTATATTCAGAATCGTGTTTAGAGACCTCTTAGAACCCCAGATATCGATTTCGATCATAATCGGAGCATAAACACAGAAATTCAAAATGACAGCCAATTTTTCCAATTCTGAACTCGGAATCATGTTTAAAGATCTGTTAGACCCCCAGATATCGATTTTGAACCTAATAGGAGCACAAACCAAGAAATACAAAATGGTGGCCACTTTTGCCAATTCTATGTTCAGAATCGTGTTTAGAGACCTTTTAGACCTCCAGATATGTATTTTGAACTTAATCGAAGCACAAACCAAGAAATTCAAAATGGCAGCCACTTTTTTCAATTCTATCTTTAGAATCGTGTTTAGAGACCTTTTAGATACCCAGACATCGATTTTGAACCTAATCGGAGCACAAACTAATAAATTCAAAATGTCAGCCACTTTTTCCAATTCTTTATTCAGAATTGTGTTTACAGACCTCTTAGACCCCCAGATATCGATTTCAATCATAATCGCAGCATAAACATAGAAATTCAAAATGGCAGCCACTTTTTCCAATTCTATATTCAGAATCGTGTTTAGAGACCTCTTAGAACCCCAGATATCGATTTCGATCATAATCGGAGCATAAACACAGAAATTCAAAATGACAGCCAATTTTTCCAATTCTGAACTCGGAATCATGTTTAAAGATCTGTTAGACCCCCAGATATCGATTTTGAACCTAATAGGAGCACAAACCAAGAAATACAAAATGGTGGCCACTTTTGCCAATTCTATGTTCAGAATCGTGTTTAGAGACCTTTTAGACCTCCAGATATGTATTTTGAACTTAATCGAAGCACAAACCAAGAAATTCAAAATGGCAGCCACTTTTTTCAATTCTATCTTTAGAATCGTGTTTAGAGACCTTTTAGATACCCAGATATCGATTTTGAACCTAATCGGAGCACAAACTAATAAATTCAAAATGTCAGCCACTTTTTCCAATTCTTTATTCAGAATTGTGTTTACAGACCTCTTAGACCCCCAGATATCGATTTCAATCATAATCGCAGCATAAACATAGAAATTCAAAATGGCAGCCACTTTTTCCAATTCTTTATTCAGAATTGTGTTTAGATACCTCTTAGACCCCCAGATATCGATTTCGATCATAATCGGAGCATAAATACAGAAATTCAAAATGGCGGCCAGTTTTTATAATTCTGGCCTTGAAATCATGTTTAGAGACTTAATAGACCCCCAGATAATGGTTTTGAACGCAATCGGAGCACAAACCAAGAAATTCAAAATGGCGGCAAAGAAAATAATCCTACCTCTTTTTATTGTAACATCATTGAATAGCTCTACGGTCAATGTCATCAAATGTCATGTCTTTTTAACGGATTTTTATTTTATTTGATTTATTACATTTTTAAGTCCAACCGAATAAAAACAACAATAGCCAATATAAATAACAATTCGCAACAATTAAAAATAGCAATAATGTATGCATAAAGTTAGAAAAACAACTAAATAGTGAAAATCATTGTGACGTTTACACGTCAACAACCAAATCCATGAAGAGAAAATGACCTAAATGCAAACAAGAGCTAAACAACGCGCACGCCCTGGAGGCAATGGTAGACCATTGCCTGCTCCGCCGACCTCAAGCTCCTTGTCGTATGATGATCCCACCAAGGTGTCAATGTCAACTGACGAGTCGAGCAGCGCGAGCGGGCGATCGCCGTCCCCGCCGCCACAACGACCTGCATGACGTGGACGACCACCGCTGCCGGCACGCTTATGGCTCCTCTTCACTATCACCTATCATAGACGATTACGGGCGAGCACGATTGTGTGGAGGGCATACTCGGCCGTATTCGCCGATCATCGTCTATGATCGCCTGCAATCGCCTGCGACCCGTGATTTGTCGGTTTTTCGGGCACGCATCAAAGGGAATCGCGCCGGGTGTTTGCGCAGGTGCCCACACAATCGCCGATCATTCATTCATTCGCCTTTGGACAGTGAAGCGTTGCACACGTCCGTAATTTACTTAAAAATACGCACTAAAATGGCTAGTGGGTGGTGTAATGAATGAAGAGACTTTAATATAATTTATTAAGCACCTACACTCTCATGGACTTACATACTCGTACACTCTACACCAATCGTTTTTATTTCCTCACACACAATATTTTATAATAATAAATACCTACAGTGATTTCAAGGCTTCAAATACCTTACTAATTAATTTAAACTAGCCTGCACTAGCCCGACCTTAAAAATACTCCCATTTCAAGGAGTATTTCTAAGAAACTGGCATCCCCGTCTCACGCACACTACGATAGCAGCGCGTCTATTAGATAGAAACGGTACGCACACTAGCCTATAAAACCCAGCACGTTGACAATCGTGTAAATGCAGCGGAAGGCTCCATCTAGACATTATATAATCAAAGCTTAAGCATTATTTAGAAAAACATTGTATTGGCTATCCTCTGCCCAAATTCAACATGACATTTGTGTGACGTAGACAAAACAATGTTTAAATTAATAATGCCTAAATAGTAGTTTGGCCCTAATAACAAAGACATATAAAAGATAGACAGGTTACACGCTAACATTATTGCACTTTAAAGTGCTGCAAGTAGTACTATAAACGTATACAGTTATTTATTATGACACGTTGCGCTAACAAGAGACACATTATGTGGTTAGAAAGAGATAAATATACATCTTGCTCTATAAGCATGTGAGTTTCCATGGCAACGGCCGCCAGTAGACCGCGCTAACCTCGGACCAAATATCACAATGGACAGAGTCTTTGGATTTTTAGCATGTCCGTATTTTGTTAGTGTGCAGCTTTCTATCTGTACATGTGTGCGTGACTAAAGATGTGACTAGTATATCGATATAATCACTTTAATGTGGTGTGTACCTAGTTCGTTATTATAATTGGGGGTTAAAGTTACTCACGTCCGTAGGTTTACCGTTTAGACCCTACACGTGACCCTTGGGTGGTGCTAAATGAGTGACACTGACTGAGTGGTAGAGCCACGCTGCGTTGCAGCACGCCGGGCACGCTGGGCCGGCTCGCCCGGCGTAAATACCAAGCTCTCACTAAGGGTGTTACCCGACCAATCGATCGATCGTCGATCGACGGCATCGATCAACGTCGATCGAAGTTGATCGACTGGTCTGGTAGCTTTAATCGATCGACGGATACCTACCGTTTGACTAACCAATCGATCGACGACGGTCGGTCGACGTTGATCGATAGGTGTGGTAGCTTTAATCAATCGACGGATACCGTTCGTCTAACCCATCGATCGACGGTCGGTCGACGTTGATCGATTAACCCTGGCTAAATTCCATCAGTTTCTTTCGAAATGTATTCAGAAAAGGACTCGTTGTTCTTGGCCAGTACGATGTTGCTCGTACTATTATTACGGAGACGCAAACGCAGAAGAATCTGGATGCGGCCGTTTTTTAAAGCCAACGATCGCTTATTTTATCCAAATGACATTTTAAGCAGCGGTTTTTGTTTTTTTTTTTTGCGTAGCGATTGCCATGAATTTCGAGGTTAGTAGTTTCGAGGGAGGTAGAGAGGAGGGGGATAGAGGGGGTACGGTAATGGTAACTTAGTAGAATATTTGTTTTTTTTTTCCTAAAAATAACCTAAAATAACCTCAAAATAAAAATATCTTGAAAACTATGCATTTTCGCACTTTGGCTCCCCCTCCCCCTCCCCTTCCCCCCTTTTTCGGTGTTGCTTAATCTAAAGTGCTTCCCAAGTTGTTTGGGGGAATATCATTTAGTATTTAAACGTTCATATTATCATCACTCATTATTATCAACATAAACATAATCTAATATTACGATTATTATCCATGGGCACGAAATAATTTTTTTTTTTTAATATAAAAGAGGGAGGCAAATGAGCAGGCGGGTCACCTGATGGAGAGTAATCACTGCCGCCCATGGACACCCACCCACAAAACCAGAGGAATCGCAGACGCGTTGCCGGCCTTTAGGGGAGGAATACGAAAAGTGAAGCGGCCGGTGCGTCTAATCAAACAGCTCGATTTAACACCCAATCCATTTTACCGGTCGATTGTCGATCGACATCGATCGACGTCAACTAATCCATTCTACGATCGATCGATGCCATCGATCGACGATCGATCGATTGGTCTGGTAACACCCTAATATCCGGCGTGAAATAATAGCCCTTGGTGCTGTTGTGTTTCGTTAGGGCAGTGAGGGTTCCGGAGGCCTCCCCCCCCCCCCCCCCCCCCCCGCTCACAATTCCTATTCCTTCCTTAAATGCCGGCAACGCATCTGCGATTCCTCTGGTGTTGCGGGTGTCTATGGGCGGCGGAGATTACTCTCCATCAGGTGACCCGCCTGCTCGTTTGCCTCCTTCTATTATATCAAACAAATAAAACATAATAATTTGTGTAGTAAAGTGAAGAGCAATACTTTTTACTATTCATATTCCCGCCCATATTATTAAGATTCAATTTTGAACTAAGGCTAAAATTTTTACTGTAAAAAACGATTTTTCAAAATGTTTGAAACAGAGCCTTGAATATTTTGTAGGCTCTCAGTTATCACGTCTAATAGCTTTAACCCATTCACGTCTTATTTCCGGGCATTTTGGAAACCTAAAAAAAGAATAATAAAAAGAATATTAGTAATATCGATAAAGCTTCGATACACAAATACGTACATCACTAATCATTATGCCAAAAACAAAGCCTTTAAATTACATTTAATTAAGGTTTAAAACCTGATTCTTATGAATAGTGTACGATATAGTATGAT
Organism: Scoparia ambigualis; assembly: GCA_963921215.1. Taxonomy (NCBI): domain Eukaryota; kingdom Metazoa; phylum Arthropoda; class Insecta; order Lepidoptera; family Crambidae; genus Scoparia; species Scoparia ambigualis. The sequence continues at coordinate 11,338,393 of OY992503.1, forward strand.
TTAGAATTAGCAAAAATTAATGCTTTGCCGTTTTAATTATTAAAAAACTCAAATGATAATTCCTGGTCCCTCACACCTCCTTTTGTTGTTCTTGACGAACAATAAACAGCAGAACAAGACATTATGTCAATTGTATATTACACAAATAACACAAACACTAAGATTTCTTAATATTTCACTATTATTTCGCACAATCCAGCAATGTTTTGACCTAGTAGTCGGTCATGAAATGACACGTCTCACACCGACAGTGCGTCGTTGCCAAACGTACATTAACTATCTCTTTTACTCATATCACACTACAGTCATACAGACAGAGATACAAATACTTTACTTTGATACACGTATGTAAAAGCGGCAACGTCGTAAGACTCTGTCCATGTAATATTTGGTCCGAGGCGCTAACATAGTCTGTTTCACTCTCACGCATAGAACAGATTACATCTCACTCTTTACCCACGTGAGGAGCAGCCAGCAGTTTATTTATCGGGCATTAATGTTTAATTTTAAAAAATCAGTACTTACAAATGAATTGACACGTTTTTCTTGTCTCTAAAAGTTTCCGTGTAATTTGTGGACCGCCTAAAAACACAGGAAGACATTTTGGCCACGAAAAACTTGATAAATTCACGCGCTGTAGCGATGTATAGCCGGGACGCGAGAGCGTGCCTGACTGAATGCGAGTCGGGATTCTAGAGCGTGTACAACGCATCTATAACTTTATACATCATTGCCTAATAATCAATTAATCAGAAAATGTTTTCTTTGCGTACTTGGCAACAACAGATATATATTAGCCCGGCTGCGACTTCGGTCGCGTGACGTGTGAACACCCACCTTGTATTCCGTGACAAATTTCCAAAGTTTTCTTTCGTACATAGGTCCTCAACCATACCATAGTCCACTTTTCACCAAATAGCGTCTGCACATGTGCTCAGCGTGTAAGGTGGTGAGTCCATCACCTCTATATGCTGTTGGATGTATGTGCAGTCTTTCTCTGTATATAGCACAAAGCGGGCAAAGCTGGATGTTGGCGAGAGTGTCGCCGGTGCGGGCGGAGTGTTGACTCCGCCGACAAAGTAACACGTGCTCCTTCGTAGGAAGAAGCACGCTTTACATTGTCGAATTACAAACACAACAAAAATTAATTAGCAAAATAGGTGCAGCCGTTCTGAAGCGATGCGTGAACAAAAATTCCTGGCAATTGATTTTTATTTATAGAGATTTCGACCGTAGATTAGATACAATTTAAAGTTTCACTTTAATCTGCGAATAATTATTGTCCCATAATACATGGTTTGATTAGCCATCGATGTCATAATAAAAATTTATATGAAAATGGGAAATCAAAACATAATGACTGTAAATACAGTAAGTTCATTTACAAAAACCACACGTTTTATTTATTTATTGTATTAGTTTAACGTTAGCCGATTAAGTGGTCTACCACCCTGCACCGTTTTTTAACGACATAGACTATTTTCAGCAACAATACCATAACAAATATCTCATATTTTTTAAGTTTTTTGTGTAGACTTGTGCACATTTACATTCTTCCATTTTGTACACTGTCTAAGGTAATATGATGTATTTGTTAACATACTATTACTTCAAGCAATTATACATACTTACATACATAATAATCACGACTATTATCCCCGAAGGGTTAGTCAGAGACTGGGCAAAGAGGACTGCAAAAGCGGTCCTCTACCATAGTCTACTTTTTACCGAATAGCGACTGCACATGTGGTGGTGCTCCCATCGCCGCTCTATATGATTTTGGATGTTTGTGCAGTCTTTAGTCCGTTAGTCGCCTTTTACGACACCAAAGGGAAGAGAGGGGGTGGTAGTATTCTTTCACCGCTACGCGACACCGTCAATCATTCAAGCAATTAATCATTCACCAACCCACAGATTACTTCTAAATCTCAACTTAATAATTACTCTGGAAAGTGTAATGAATGTGGTGATTAAACTCGGCTCACTCAATCCGCCTCAATCAAACAAATAGCCTTGTAATCCGGGGAGGGTTTATTAATCAAGTGATTAGATTACAAATCGTTTTCCTCGGTGACCTTATCAATGGAATACAGTGATCACGTACCGTTTACTCAGTAGTCTCAGTACCTACATGACATACCTACTGATTTTCATTTTTTGATTTTTACATGGATTGGATAAATAGAAATGTCCAAAGATCATACCCGTAAAACTTAAATATTATGCCGCGTCCGCACGCTTGCCACTTGCCGCAAACTCCAAACCTCTACAAACGTTTGGATTTTTGATTTGTTCGACGACGGATCGGCTACGCTCTATCCACATGTGCAATTTGTGACGGCTTGTTGAGGTTTGCCAAGCATGTGGACACAGCATTAAGACCTTAAAATAAAAAGACACTTAAATTATTAAATGACAATGACACTTAAATAAAAAAGTCTGTAGCTCATAGATTCGGGATTCAGGCGTTTTGTGATGATGAATTCTTACTGTAACATTTTCATCAAGGTTTTTTTTTTCAGAGTGAAAATAATATCGTGTGCTTATTTGTTATTGATGTTTCGCAACCATGAATTCTTCCTTCCTGCCTTTCTTTCTTCCAGATCTATGAACGTAAATCTAAGTATGACATAGTACTAATGTCCAACTACAACCGGAGGCGGTACACAAACACTCTATGGCACAAAGAGGAAAAGCCGAAACGACACGTGACCAATTTATTGGGACCGCAAAAAACCACCATCAGCAAATTGGAGGTAAGTATAATAATACTTGAGGTCTGCTCGTGTGTGTGTAACAGATTCCATCTTGCACCGAGCTCTCAAAAAAAAGGCAAAGTACCTTTAAAACAAAAGATTTGAAATGCATAAGAGGAAACACTACCTCGAAGTGGCATGCAAAATTGTCATAGAAAACACAGAAAAACGACGTTTCGTAGTCCCCTGTTTCCTCCTTCAGAACTGGACCAATTTGTATTACTTTTTCAGCATCGGTTAAAGAAAGATATTTTCTATGTCTGTATGTTTGATTTTATTTTTAAACCATCCACTTATGTTTCTGAAGACGCCTTAAAATAGAGTGATTTCGCTAAATATTGAAGGCTCCTGGTTATTAATTAAATGACTTAATGCAAATAAATCAAACATACAGACATAGAAAATCTAATCTAGACTAAAGACTGCACATACGTCCAACGGCATGGAGCGGCGATGGGCTCACCACCTGTCACGCTGAGCACGTGTGCAGTCACTATTTGGTGAAAAGTGGACTATGGTAGAGGACTGCTTTTGCTGTCCTCATTGCCTAGTCTCTGACTAAACAAATTAAAATGAGGTTCATAATTGACTGAAAACAAAGTGTTTTACGCAATATTGTCCATTAAATCATTCGTTTTTAAGGTCTATTATAAAGTGCTATGGTAGACACACTTCCTCAACAAAGTAAGGCAAGTGTGACTATATTATTGAAGTACAATAGACAGTTATTTTTTATTCCAAAATACGAAGTCTCTTCTACTTGATCGTGGGATCCAATAATTTGTCGACTAGATTTTACATAATATACTTTGTGAGAATTGTATAAGGGAGCAAAAATTATGAGATAAGTGTGGGCAGGGATAAAAAACATTTTTAAGTAAAAATTTTAATTCGCTAAATGAAAGCTTTTCTGTACTTGTAGAAGATTTTATAATATGACAACAATCATGAAATACACCGAAATACGGAGATGGAGGCCATTGAATGTTAAAATTTTTAATAGTAATCAACAACACTAGTTAAAAAATAGTTTAAGTGCATGAAGTTTTTATTATTGACGACCTCTTTGGTCGAGTGGTTTGGACACCGGTTTTCATGGTGTCGCCATCTCTGAGGTCCCGGGTTCGATCCCCGGTCGGGTCAATTTAGAAACTATGGTTTTTCTAAATTGATTCGGGTCTGGATGTTTTCTATGTATAATAATTAGTATGTATTTAAGTATTTTAAGTATGTTTATCCGTTGTCTAGTAACCATTTAACGAGTTTCATTACGAAGCTTCTCTTGGGCTAGATAATTGGTGTGAGTGTAGGAAAGTTTATTTATTATTTATTTATTTATTTATTATAGAGGGAGGTAGTATTCATCAATACGAACAACTTTTACTATGTAGCCAAAAACAAAACAGCTGTTCTATACATTTTCATCCAGTGGGTATCGGTACTTTTTTATGGAACAACAATTATTTTTCCGCGGTTTTTTGGCTACGTACATAAACATACCTTCTAATTATTTAAAACAGAAAAAGTGAGAAAAATAGGTATAATTACCGAATTAATAATCGTGATTTATTTCACTTTGGAAATTTACAAGCAAACCCGGGGGCATAGAGTAGTTATATACGAGAAAATCGTTTCTAGTAATAAGTCCTAACTATCGATGGGAGTAACATTTCTGTTGGTTTTACGCCCAGATTTTATAGAAAATTGCTCATCATTTAGCAATAAGCAATTAGAAATTACCTATCAATAGTTTAAAAATAAAAGGTTAGTAACCCCTGATTTGAGTCAAGTGTAACATACAGATACACTTGCCTCATGCAAAGTAGGCACACTTCCCCAGCCATTTAATTTTTCGGTAAAAAAATTAAGTGGACATAATTCTCTTGTTATCAACGATTCCAACGAAATTACAAGAGTAATAATAAGTTTGGTTAGTACACTCGGCGTCAAAAAAATCGCACCTCTTAGAAAATCACTTTCAAATGTCATTTACTCTTGATATGCACATGCAGTCGCATTAATTATGATTTTATTTACAAGGTTACTTAATTAACTTAATAAAAAACATTACTTTTCATTATCAAATAAAACCTAATGCAACAAATAAAGTGTCACAAAAATTCGATGCAAATTTTGCTACCCGTGAGAGTTGCTAGTTGCGCTTCCTTTGTGGGTATAAAACGGTCAACACGGGTTCAATGTGGGTCATTCGCTATTCAACCGTTGAAGAGGACACACGCACAGATTTTGATGGATACCACAGCTGATAAAGCCGCTCAAGTGGTTGCACTACTGCAATCAGGGGTGCGGCAGTGTGATGTCGCCCGGCAACTGAACCTGAGCCGTTATTCCGTTCGAAGAGTGTACCAGCGCTTCATAGAGACCGGTGGCTATATCCGCAGACACGGTTCGGGTAGACGTCGCTGCACTTCGGAAAGAGACGACCGGTTCGTTGTGTCGAACTCTTTGAGAAATCGTTTCTCCAACGCTGTTGAGTTGCAACAGCAGCTCCAGGCAGTTCGCAGACGCACCGTAAGCGTATCTACGGTTAGAAGAAGATTGAAGGAGAAGAAGATAGCGGCCCACAGAGCTGCTACGGGTCCAAAATTGACTGCAGCGCATCGGCGAGCCCGCTTGCAGTTTGCTCGTGACCACGTCGATTGGACCCTTGAGCAGTGGAGAGCTGTTCTCTTCTCAGACGAGACGCGAGTGTGTCTTTTCTGCAACGACCGACGGAGAAGAGTATACCGGAGGCAGGGTGAACGTTTCGCCCAAGCCTGCATCCAGGAGACGGTGGAATATGGTGGCGGATCCTGCATGTTCTGGGGCGGTATGTCTGCTGCCGGCAAAACCGACCTTGTCTGCGTCTCCCGGACTGGAGGTGCTCGCGGACAAGGGTCGCTGACTGCTCGCCGCTATGTCACTGAGGTCCTGGAAGTGCATGTGGTCCCCTTTGCCGAATCTTTTGGCGAGGGGTTCACATTAATGCACGACAACGCTCGCGCTCACACTGCAGGCATCGTGAGCGACTTCTTGCAGAGGTCCCAAATCTCTGTGATGCAGTGGCCAGCGCGAAGTCCGGATCTGAATCCTATAGAGCACCTCTGGGACCATCTTAAACGTAAGGTTCGATCTCGGGATCCAGCTCCTTCGACTCTACAGGAGCTCCAAGACGCGGTGATTGAAGAATGGGGGCTTATCCCTCAAGAAGAGCTCCTGAAGTTGGTGAGGTCCATGAGGGACCGTATGGAAGCCGTGATCAGGGCAAGGGGGGGTAACACTAGATTTTAAGTTAATTTTAAGACACTTTTTGTACATTTTTCTTTGTAAATTATCTGTTGTTAATTAGGACTTAATTAAGGATTTTTATTATTTTATTAATTTTAATGTTGTTTGTATAATTATAATTAAACAGAAAGTTAAATTTAATTGTTTTTTGATACTCCTTTTTGTTACCTTTCTAATGATACCCAACCAACACTATCCTCTACATAAGGTTTAAGAATTTTTAAAGATGATTTTTAAAAGGTGCGATTTTTTTGACGCCGAGTGTATAAAAACTACATGTTGGCAAAAAATATACAAATTCTTCAAAATCACCAAAATTTTTATCGATTGAAGAAGCACGTGCTAACTTGAGTTCGTCTTAAAAAATTGTCAGATTTTGAAATGGCGACAGCTTCAAAAGTGTTTGACAATGCCATCTAGATTGAAATTGAGTAAACTGAAATTTGTTTTAACCACAACAACAGGAGTCGCTGCCAACAAAAGCTCAAATAGTTTTCGAAATGTAAAGGGCATCCACACTTGCCCCCTAGTTACACTTCCCAACGCTGACCTTATGTAATATTACGAAGAACTTAGCTCATGCTGTCGTTCCCATAAACTCGTAGAAGTCATATTAATAATTTTATTCATAACACTTTTTTACGATACTTACATATAAGGTGTCAGACAGCAAAAGAAACGTTATTATTACTTCCTGTGTTTATAAATGTTTAACAATTACATTTAAAAGGTGATAAAGTGTGAAAATGTTAATATTTTACTATCGTTTTGTATTCAAACCCGTTTTACCAGCATCAACGATCGAAATATTCAGACAAAGGTTACCGACCTAGGCTAGCTCTCAGTTTTTCGAGAGATTTGTTAAATTGCCTACACCAAAAAAGCGTAACTAATCGGCATTCGGAATCGTCTGTCGCGCGGTCGCACAATACACAATTCCGAGATTTCTCTTTTACGACACTTCATGTTGGCATTGATTAAGATACCTAGTCATTTTTTTAACAGGCACAAACACCGCCTCTTGTGTTTAATCTGCGCCCAAACGTACGCACATCGCTCTGGTGTATTCCCAACAGTTCTGCTTAAGTTGTCCTGTGGTGACGAGACTGGAAAAAAACCCAGAGGCATGCACGACAATAATTTGGAATTCGGATATTTTTGATTTTAATATTAAAACGTATCGCAACGCAACGCAACAATATATTTAATAATATTTAATAGAAAACTTACTGGCGTTTTATCAAGAAGTTTTTTATGGTAATAAAGTAATTTATAAATAACTAAAAGAAAATTCCATATTTACCTATATTTCAATAACTTACATGTTTGTGGGCATGCCTATCGTCTACAAGACACGCGGGAGTACTAGGATTTATCTTCCCGTAATCCAAAAATAATGGAACCTCAGAAAAGATTTTAAATGTAGCTTGTGCTGACGGCTCATTATAAATCAATACTACCAACCCTTCCCTTGGGTCGTAGTACTATTATTTATTCTGTGCTTGGGTGTCGTAAATGGCGACTAGCTGACTAAAAACTGTTCATAGATCCAACAGGATAATGCGGCGATTGGCTCACCATCTATTACGCTGAGCACATGATGTTATTTAATAAAGCGTTGCTTATTCTCTGACTAACTCTTTGGAGATAATAGCCGTGAGCGTATAAATGTATATGGAAAGAAAATACGTGTAGGCGCATCATGAGACGACTTTGTGGGATTGTAGGGAATGAACCACATCCACTCGTGTGCGGTCCGGATCTCATTTATCTGTATTACTATAACGTAACCTACGCAATACAACTGTTTTCGGCTGATAAGCCATATTACAGTATAGGTACATGGGAATTTAGTTCGTTGACAAATTGTTATGTTTATATACACAGTGTAATCATAAGTCCTTATAAAGTCAATAAAACATAATATTTTAACACGTAAGTACATAAATATTTACTTTTACGACACCCAATGGAATAGATCGGTTGGTAGGAACGACATTGATTGGTAGTATTCTGATGGGCCTCCACTACACAGCTCCACCGCACACATTAAATTATACTATTTATGGATCCAAAAATATATTTATATTGAGATACTATCTTTTTTTTAATAAATAAATATTTATATACATGTTGTTACTAAAATAACTACAAGAAGAAAAGTAATAATAAAACAACAACATTACTTAATTACTTAAACCAAATTAAACTACTTACCTAAACTTAAACTAAAGAAAATAAACCTATAAATCAGTGCCTCCAGTCAAAAAGGGCATAATTCAAAATGACTACTTTTCAGGAGAGTTGAAAAACCAAACTTTTGTTGTTTTTTTTAATAATCAAATTATGAACACGAAATCCAATACGGCACATATTTAGATATATTTTTAATGATACGACTAATTGAAATTTATTCCACAAATGAACACTTTATTTTTTTTTTCTAAATTTTCTTGAATTATGCCTTTACTAACGACTACATAAAAGCATGAAATGATTTATCTGAACATTTTTTTGCTAATATAAGAATAACATTAATTGTCTATTCAATAAATTAAGACTAAAGGTAATAAATGACGTATGTAGTCATTATTGCAATAGGTTTTAAGTAAATTAAATCAACAGGTTAAAAGAGAAACTTTTATTTATAACAAAACATTACAGATTAAGTAACTAAATCACGTTTGAAACGCAACATTGAATTTTCATTAAACAGCTTAGTCAGTCATCATCGTTCATTTCGGTTTCGGATATAAATTGATCCAAATCAGTAACTTCAGCTTCAGACGTCGGTAAATTTTTATAAAAGTTGTGGCACTCTTTACCTCTTGACATCCGCCTGGCATGTCTGCATGCCATGAACAATAGATTTTCTATTGTGTTTGTATTGGCGGCTTTCAATAGGTTTATCAATGAATTGTAAAAGAGATAACAGATCTCTTTTTTCTCTACAGTTATAAGTTTTGTCTGACATAATAGACAAAAGTCCAATTCCTTGGTGTGTCGAATCTTCGAAGTGAAAGTTTTCGAAAATCGCTTTCTTCACATAAATTTGTTTTGTAGAGCAACAAGTGGCTCTGATTGTGAATGTCGGAACCAGCTTATATCGGACCAATGCACCTTTTCTTTATTGGTATTAATTTTCCTTATTACCAGTGGGCCTTTAAGGAGTACTTCAAAATTATAGAAATTCTCCAAAGTCATTTCTTTCACAGGGAATTGACGTTTTTTCCCAGGAGACCTTACCATCTGGTAATAATCTTTAGGGTGGTGAATACTTTGGATTTTTTAGAACGTTCAATGACGGAATGATCATAGTCGCACTCCATGTGCGTATGGCCTGGTACAAGAAATTTGTGATCAATAATGTCAATATACGGGCATTCTTTCAAAACCGTTAAAAACATAGCACTCACGAACGAATTTTTATTTTGTCCGCCGCAAGTGTCTGAGTAAAGTATAATTTTCGTTATAGTAGGTGGCATCTTTTTATATAATCATATAAACACGATGCTATCTGGTTTTCGCCAAGTTTACCAGAGCATTCATGCCACATGTAACAGGTTGCTTTCTTCGTTTTGCAGTCATGTATTGTCAAATTAAATGTTTAAAGACTTATTTTATAAAATGCCATACCGGAAGACAGAGCTGGTGTGGGGAGACATTGTTGAAGATCAAATGCCAATACTATTAAAGAGTCATCGTTCTCCGATAACATTTTATCTTTTTTCTTTTCTTCTTAAGCCTGTTCAGCCTGATTTTGATGGTCATTAAGTTTTCTGAAAATATCTTATTTTTCTTCTGAACCTATAGTATATTGAATTTACGCTTGTAATGTATCACATTTTGTGAATGTATCCACTTTTGGAGGTTTGAATGATAGATTCAAAGAATGAAAAATTTACATAGTATTGTTTTACATTCACTTTCATTTTCTGGATGATTTGTGCAATTTATAGAATAAATTACTTCCAAATGACTTGGGAAGAATTTTTTTGATGTTTTTTTTTCCGAGCGTAGTGGCTTTCATATTGCGGAAATGACAAAATATGTCGACGAACTTTTTCCAAGTCTTCCTCCGACCACTTCACATTAGAAGGCTGCCTCGAGTGCTATCCGTGCAAAATCCAGTCAATGAGTTTTTTTTCTTTTCAGCTTGCAAGGAAACAAACCTATGACTTTTATCAAATATTGTCAAGAAACAATTTTTGCATTCTTTTACGTATCGTATAAAAGTCGTATTAAAAGAAATAAAACGAAGTGTGCCTTGTGGTTATAAAGATCATAACTACATTTAATTCTATATTATTTTTAAACTTAATGTTATAACATGATTATGTCTACTATTAATAAATTAAATGTAATTAAGCTTTTTTGATCACTAAAAATTTTGAGACTATACCATTTATGTCTTTCTGAGTGTAAAAATCAACAAATATTTAGAATCGTGCTCTTAGAAGCGGTGAGTTATGCTTTTTGTGTAAACAATAAATGTATGTTAGGCGGTAGGTACAGTTATGCCCTTTTGATATGTTATGTAACTCAATGTGCTGATTACAACAGTGCAATAAAATAAAAAGGGCATAACTCGTCTTGTGCCCCTTTTGACTGGAGGCACTGAAATAAAAGATGTCCTCCAACTGTGGGCTCATCCCACACCAGCGGCCTGCCAAGCTTCCAAGGGCCAATGGTCATACCGTCAGGTCTTTTGCAGGAGGGCCGTAACATACGACCAGCACTGCGAGCGCATGAGAGGCCGTGGTGGCCAAGCAATTACTGTTTATTATTTAATCAAATAAACCCAACACCGGTAGATCGGGCTCACTGGCATAGTATATCAGAAGAAACATTAATATGCCCATGCAGCACGGACTGACTTACAACGAGATCGGGTATAGGACTATATCATAATATCTCCAATCGAGGATAATGATCTTTGCCTAAATAAAGACCATGAGCTAGGGATAAGACAAACTACTTACTCAGTAAGTAATAAAAAGAGGCAAAAGGTCATAAACATTTTCACTTATCGGAACACTTAAATTCGGTCTACATCAGTAAACCCAGGTCGCTGAAGCGAATGGTCGATAAAAACGCCACAAAATCAGCATAATGGCTTTCACAAATTACATTATTGTTTATAATAGCAAAGACCGCAGTAACACACGGCCCCATAATTCATCGGATCGTGCTGGAATTGGCACACTGTAACATAAAAAGGTCTCGACGTCCAACACGAAAGGTGAGGTCTATTTCAAACCTTAATTTAATAGTGTTAGTGTTTACTAGTAATGCCACTGTTTAGGTTACAAAAGGTTCTCGGCTCTTTCTTGGGGCAAGGTATACACTATTATAATAAAATACCAAGTACTATACTAGATTTATCTTTAGATAAGTTTAAGAATCATGTAAAATCTTGTTTACTTAGGAAAGGTTATTACACAGTCAAGGAATATTTAGAAGACAAAACAGCCTGGTTATAATAATATATTTACATTATTTTTTTCTTAATTTATATAATTATCTTTATAACTGATTGTATAATTTGGTAACGACATGTTGTTTTGTAAATGTCGTTACTTCTATTATTTTAAATCTGTGGAGTTCCTTGTGCCCGTTCGTCTCCACAGCTAAAAGACTTCCTGAATGGGTGTTTTGTTCATCCATCCAAATAAATTTAGACGATTCAAAATACTTATTTTAAGTTTATTGAATAAAGAAATTATGAGTTTTGAGTTTTGAATTAAATAGTGTTTTGTGACTTTCATTTATACATCACACGCCACACCCGCATCTTCCCGAAGGAGCACGCAAAAAGTTAGATCCTGACATTCTTCTCTTAGTCCATTTCTCTCTCTCATATAGTTAACAACACATACTCCCTGTTTTGTGAGTTTATTTTTTGTGAATATGTACCTAGAATAATCGGTAACCAGCTATGTGACGGAGAATTAGCGCCTGAAGTGAATAACAATACAATGTTTTTTTTTATAGCAGAAGGAGGCAAACGAGCAAGCGGGAAGTGATCACCGCCGCCCATAGACACCCGCAAAACCAGAGGAATCGCAAACGCTATTACAAATACGTGTTTCTTTCTATGTTAGCGTGGACGAAGGCGCGGGCAGGCTAGTATTTACTAGGTTCATATGGACATTTGCATAGTAAGATTAAAGTAATACTGCGCCCCTGTAAGGTTTAGTCACATTAAATTGTTTTATGAAATAAATAACTATAAACTATGGACAAAATACAGCCTATGCGGTGCTGTTCAAGCGTTGTGATTAAGCTAATAATAATAACCCATCAATTGTAGCGATTACTTGATTTCAATGAGGCCTTTGCCATTTATTGGAACAGTCCATATTACTATGCTATACTTTACTTGACTTTATGCTGTTCTACCGCTGGACAATGGCGTCCATCATTAAAATTAACTTTTCACAACAAATTGATACGTTTGATATGACCCAGACAACCGCTCGGAATCAAACGTGCACTAACAACGCGTCCACACATCAGCAACTAACCGGTCCCGCGCGCCGATACGGGCGAATCTCAATTAAACAGTAATTTCCGCAAATCGCTCCTTGAATGTTTTTATTCGCCGCGGCGCCTCCCATTGACCAATTAATAATGATCTCCACAAACCGGCCGTTGTATACACAAACGAGTTCAGGTACACCTGGTTTTGATATCGCAAGTAAAACGGGAGTGTCAAATAAATAATTGAAGATATTATCGTGGTACAATGTATTTCTTGTGCATTAGCGGCTGGCATGGCGGTGCACTAAAAGGGCGCTTCTAATGAGATGCGGATACGTTGCGACTGCGATACAACTGACGGAATTATGCAAATAACGACATGAAGTAACGACGTAGTGACGACAACGAGCTCACCACCTGCCTTGAGCACTTATAGTAAATAGGGGAAGTCAGCTCAAAGCGGCCATAGAAGGCAAAGCGGCCACGATTCATTTTTCGGATATTTGAAGTGAAAGCGCGACGTTGCCCATCTGCACGCATAGTATACCTCCCGCCCCGTGCCGTTCAGTCATTCGGTAGCGGTGGGATCGAGCGGATGGCGCTTAGTGACGAAAAATACGTTTTCGCGTCATTTGTTAAAATAATACAAGGTAAGTTTGACCTGTTTTGGTCAAACCTGTTTAAGTTTAAATGCTTGCATTACACGTGTATTGTTACTTGTTTATTTGGCTTTGTTTCTTTAGTATTAGCTCCAAAATTTGATAAATAATGTGGGAGTAGTTAATTTTTATAACAAAATGGGCAATAAAGGCAAAGCGGCTCGGGTAAAGTGGCCAGGTGACCGCTTTGCCCTTATTATTATTATAATCGAACATAAAGGGAAATTTGTCTGAAAAGGCAGGGTCATCTGGAACGCAAAAAAAAGCTGTACCTCGTACTAATACAAAGGGAAAAACATCCAAGACTAAGAATAATACTCAAAAAAACTGCGATAATGTCACAAACCAAAATTATTTTTGTCTGATTTGCATGGAGCCATATGAAGATCCACCCGTAGAGGACTGGATTCGCTGTGATGACTGCCAGTTATGGGCTCATGAATCGTGTACGACATATTCCGGAACTGGAGCTTACTACTGTGATAACTGTCAAGAAATCTGATCTCTGTTGTTATAATTTAATTTTAATTGTTTTATTAAAAAAGAGGATTAATTTTGATAAAAGATAAAGACTGTTGAAAGACTTAAGTAATAGAAGTAACTGTGATTAATAAAAATGTCAAGTATCAACCTAATAGGTAGTAGTTCCTAAAATTTTAACTAAAGTTTTTAACTGAATATTACAAAGTTAAGTTAAATTACTTTTAAGACCGATTGTGATTATTAATTAGGATAAAGCAGAAAATATTGATGTTTTATACAAAAAGTTTTATTTTATTTTAATGGTTTTTTATGAAAGATTTTTAAGTTTAAGAGGATTATTTTTTTCAATATTTTAAGACTGTTGGAAGACTTAAAGTAAGATTACTGACTATTAATTAATAAAATTAATAAATATTAACAAAAACTAAATCTGATTCAAAGTTCCTATTAGTTCAGAAGTTTTCAAACTAAATTCCTAATTATAACATAAAATTTAAGTCAAATTACTTTTAAGACTGATTGTGTTTAAAACGGGTAGAAAATGTTGATTATTTTATTAAAAAATATATCATATTATGTGTAATAATAATAAATAATGTTTTTAATAATTTTTTTTGGATTTTTATTTTGTCTAGCACGATATATTTCAACAAAAAATAAACATTTCCGGTGAATTTTTGGGGTGGCCTCTATGCCCTTACCACTATGGCCGCTTTGGGCGACCCCTCGGGCAAAGCGGTTTTTTGACATGTTTTTGTAATCTACAAATCTAAGGCTTATATTTAAATTTGTGCGAAATTTAAATTGCAAATTACAAAAATTAAATAAATTCTCTACCTATTAGTATAAAATTATTTAGTTAAGTTAAGGTGGCCGCTTTGAGCTGACCTCCCCTACGCCGAAAGCCTTTTTTTTCTCTTTTGTCTTTTCTGTTACATGGTAATCTGTTAATTCAAACAATGAGTCATTTGTTTATCTTTGTTTGCTCTTTTGGATAGGAATATCCAGAGATTTCCTATCACATGCCGAGAGCTTGACGAACTTTTTTGCCATTGGATCAACTTAAATAAACGCTCTTTTTTGAGCATTACACGGAACCGACCAACCCACATTGGGTCAGCGTAGTGGGTTATGGGCCAATCTCCCCACTTGCTGTTGTCCATGTGGGAGTGCCCAGCAGTAGTACGTTTACAGGCTGATGATGTAGTCGTTGGTCAGAAAATTGCATTAGTTAAATTACAATGCAAGGCATTAAAACTACTGAAGTTTTTCTGTTGCAATCGTTCATAGGTCTGCTGTACGGTCGGTGATACTATCCAACAGGGCTGTAAGGCGCGAAATACACAGAAGCGATGTAAGATTTATTTGCAAGTGATAAATCCGCGCCGCATCCTTTCTGTGTAATTTACGAGGCATCTCTTTCATACATTTTGTACGAACAAGATTTGAAGGGACAACGAATCCGATTCACATCCGCATCGCATCCGAATCTTACATCGCTTCTGTGTATTTCGCGCCTAAGCCTTCATCGTCATCCGAAAGACGTCCAATGAACATGAACAAAGGCCTAGGCTAAGGTTCTCCACCACGTCCGGTTTCGATCCTCACTGTCAACTCTTAGACCAGTATTACTTTAATCTTACTATCATCATTACATATTATAAAGTAAAGTCGCTGTTTTCCTGTGTCTGTAACACCGCACTATTCTTCTAAACTACGCCATAGATTTTTATGCGGTTTTCACGGAAAGAGCGATAACTGAGGATGGTTTTTGTATATAATTTGTAGATATTTTGAACAAAATAGCTTATGAGGGTTTACGCCATTCGGTTTTCCATACAAACTTCCAAGTCGAAATTTTTAAAAACCAATGAGTCAATTTTAATTAAACTTTGCATGCTAAAGCTAAATACCTACAGGGATCTAAATAGTTTGTTGATAATATTTTTAAAAAAGGTTTATTTAGCTCAGTTATTGCGATTTAAAGTCCACTATAGAAAGTTTAAAATCGCATTAACTCAGTTATTTAAACGTTTATTAAAAATGTTTTCAACAAACTATTTAGATCTCTGTATGTTACTTTAGCATGCAACGTTTCATTTCAATTGGCTTAATGGTTTTTAAAAATTTCGGCTTAGAAGTTTGTATGGGAAACCGAAATGCATAAACCCTCGTTTCTATGTTAGCGTGGACCACGCGTGGACGAAGGCGCGTGCGGGCAGCTAGTACTTACTAAATTCGTATGGAAATTTGCATAGTAAGATAAAAGTAATACTGCGCCCCTGTAAGGTTTAGTCACATTTAAAAACCATGCAAGGGGCCTGAATGGGCTTGTAAAACTCTGGCACCAAGTCGACCTTGCGGTTGACCACTCGATAAGAAGAAAATAACAATGAACTTAGTGTGTATGGCTCAGACATATTAACATTGGTAACTAGGGCTGTCACCATTGAAAAAAGGAAAAACCGGAGATTACAGCGAAACTTACATACATACATTACATACATAGGTACACACGTCGTCAGATCAACCTACCAAAAACTGTAAAATTTCTATAATCAATTTTGAACTTTATTTTTTGGTTCTAAGGATCAATATTCATTGGAGAACTTTGACAGTTTAGGGTAGGTTGATCTGACGCCGTGTGTACATTAATACTTTACATACATCATACTCATCACTCTCGTTTCCTGGAGGGGTGGTAGAGGCCACAGCTTTCTATTTGCTACGACCCTATTAAGGGGAAACTTGCCTACATTCCGTTGAATGTATTTTAAAAACTTTTTTTCCCTTTATTTATTATTGAGGGTTTTATCACGCAGTGATTATGCCAACCTCATTTTGTGAAAATATGTTATTAATACTATTTTCACCTCACAACCTCGGAAAGATTCTGTTTGTCACTAATTAATGATTTCTAAAAATCTGAGTGCAATAGTACATTGTTACCCTAGGGGAGAAAGTAGCTTATTTACTCCCGAAACGGGGTTTTGCCACATGAGTAACCCATGTGGTTTGGCACCTGAGCGTAGCGAGGGCGCCAATCGTTCGAGGGGGTAAACAATTAGTCTTCACCTGAGGTAAACACTGTGCTTTTCATTACGAATATAAGGAATATAATGAGGACCGCAAAAGCAGTCCTATGCCATAGTCCACTTTTCACCGAATAGCGACTGCACATGTGCTCAGCGTGACAGGTGGTGAGCCTATTGCCGCTCTATGCTGTTGGTTGTATTTGCAGTCTTTATTCCCTTAGTCGCCTTTTACGACACCGAAGGGAAGAAAGGGATTTGTAGTATTATCTTGATGAGCCCATCGCCGCTCTATGCTATTGGATGTATGTGCAGTCTTTAGTCCGTTAGTCGCCTTTTACAACACCCAAGGGAAGAAAGGGGTTGGTAGTATTATTTTGATGAGCCCATCGACATCGTACATCTTCAATTTTCCCACATTCTTAGCATTGTGGGAAGGGAATTTTACCCATAAGATACCCAAAGCTATTAAGAGGAATGTGCCCGGACCGAAGTCTTAACATTGTAACAATATCATTTCTTGTCATATCTGTACTTTCAAACCAAAGGCGCCGTGGTAAGTTAGGCTGTATAGTTTTAAACCAAATTCCCTTACTCTCTGATCTCTCATCAAAATATTCCTTCCACAAGATATACATATTATATGTTGCTTAATAATTTATAGAAAATCTGAGAAGTAGGGGATGGTGTTGAATGGTATCCCATCGCTTGAGGCCTCTTTTGCAAGAAGGTCAACCTTCTCATTGCCCTCCAAACCTATATGGGCAGGATCCCATTTTAAATATATAAGTAGTTTTATTTTTATTCTGCAGTCTTTGTAATGATTTAAAACACTTGTTTTGTCACTTTCCAATCACGTTTGTTGAAAACCAGACGCTTAGGTACTGCTACTTTTTCGTCTTTGTTTGTGATTGATTAGGTTAAACAGTACCTTTATTAACGGCATTAGCAAAATACGTTAGGAAAGCTGAGCATCACCTTTAAATCGCATTATTTACCTCCCATTCTAATCCGGAGATAAACCCGTACGACGTAAACCCATAACCCATAAAGACGTCATTCAAACCCGTCTCCAAAGAGTTGCAACCCTACGCGTAACATGTGTCACCTGGCCACCATTTTAGTGTGATGAATAATTAAAACTCATTGATTGAAAATAATTGACGACCTTCAAGAATATGGATGGATGTCAAACAATATTCGTAAGGCCGGCTCCGCATACAAATGAAGATATTCGTGGTTAAAGGCGCTAGCTGATTCATGGGCGGGTTGGCCGCTAGCAAAAACAAAACGCAAATGACATAAGTCCGGTTGCCTTTTGCGGCGGCTGGCTGGGCCGATAAAGGCAAGCTTAATCGAAGCAGTTACGGGGTGCCCTTGCATGCAGGTTCGAATTAATATAACATACATACATATAATTACGACTATTATTCCCGAAGGGTTAGTCAGAGACTAGTCAATGAAGACAGTAAAACCAGTCCTCTAACATAGTCCACTTTTTACCGAATAGCGACTGCACATGTGGTGGTGCTCCCATCGCCGCTCTATATGATTTTGGATGTTTGTGCAGTCTTTAGTCCGTTAGTCGCCTTTTACGACACCTAAGGGAAGAGAGGGGGTGGTAGTATTCTTTCGCCGCTACGCGACATTTTATATTTTTAAAAGTATCACGTTAGTACCATGTCATAGCAATTACTACGCACATAGGAAATTACCAAATTCCTATAAATAACATTTAACAAATAAAATTAACACTAACGCTTCTTATACGATAAAGTGTTCCGTTAGCAGCTAGTTATTTCATAATAATTGTACCTAGTGTTTCCCTAAAATCTGTACCTTATTAATGTTACCTACATAATATGACTAGTTTTGCTAATTAAACCGCTCTTTAATTTTTAACTTCCCATTCTTCCAAAAAGTCTTGGATGTGATTCCCAAGGCGGGTAAAGTGTGTTTTGGATTTATAGGCACAGATAGATAGATAGATCGACAGATAGATAGATAGATAGATAGATAGATAGATAGATAGATAGATAGATAGATAGATAGATAGATAGATAGATAGATAAAATGCTTTATTGCACACACAAAAATACAGAAAACATAAAAAAGCATATTAAAAGTAATGTGGACAAAGGTGGTCTTATCGCTTAAAGCGATCTCTTCCAGACAACCTTTGCGGTATAGGACAACAGAAAAAGAGCGATGAGCAGTGCACCAGAAACAAGCAATATAAAATAAAATAAAAAGAATTAAAATACTTAATATAAAAACCAAAACAAACAGTAAGATAGTTATAGGTTTTAATTAACTTACATTTTTTCTAAGTAATAATTAGCGTTCGCATCTGGCGTCTGCTTCGGCCACACTGGAGTTACGCTAACAGCGCCATATTTCCGCCATGTTATTAAGGAAACGGGAAAATAGGCTGATGCGGGCTCGGATTTCGACGGCGGCGGCGTCGACTATGGCCCGCCCGCGCCGGCCGGTGACTATGGCCTCCCGTTTAGAACCGACCGAAACGAACCGTCTCGATACGGTGATGCGATGCTTTTCCTATAAAATAATTTATAATGTATAATAGCATAGTAACCGTGCCGCATAGCGTTAAAAGAATACTACTACCCCCTCTTTTCCCTTGGGTGTCGTAAAAGGCGACTAACGGACTAAAGACTGCACGTTAATCAAACAACATAGAGCGGCGATAGACTCACCATCTTTCACGCTAAGCACATGTGTAGTTGTTGTTTGGTCAAACGTGGACTATGGCAGTGGACTAATTTTGCGGTCCTCATTTCCTGGTCTCCAGCCCTTCGGGGATAATAATCGTGAATATAATATATGTAAGTATTAATTAGGAAACGCGCAAATAGGCTGATGCGGGTGCCTTTCGACGGTGGAGACTTATGGGCCATAAGTCTGTTTAATGTAATTAAAATATCTTAAAGTTTGTTTTTGTCCCTAAATAAGTGCCTAATAAAGTGCTGTCAATGTGAAAATTTAATTAAAATATCTTAGTTTCATTTTGTCGTTTTTGTCCATAAATGTCAAAACTGTCCAGACATTTATCAAATATGTCCATTATGCTCAGACACTTTCAGCGGACATATTGAATCTGACCGACACTTTACAACCCTACTATGGCCCGCGCCCGCCGGTGACTTAAGGCCGCCCGATACGAAAAGGCGATATGGCGCGATTCTTCTCTTAAACAAGAATTTATTATTATACTCTTATGATGATAATTAGGTGCTGTGTGGTTGCGTCTCATTATAAGAATACTACAGACTCATCTCCTCTCTTATAGGTGTCGTTGAAAGCGACTAACGTGCTAAAGACTGATCATACATCCAACCGCATAGAGCAGCGATGAGCTCACCGCCTGTAACGCTGAGCAAATGTGCAGTTAACATTTGGTGAAACTTAGACTAAGGCAGTGGACTTCTCTGACTAACCCTTCGGGGATAATAGTCGTTTATGTATCTGTGTATTAAGGAAACGCGCGAATAGGCTGATGAGGCTCGCCTTTCGACGTTGGCGACTAAGTATGGTCCGTCGCCGCCAGTGACTTATGCCGCCTGTTTAGGACCGAAACCGGCGCTGGCGGCCGGCCGGCGGCGGCGCGGCGATACGAGGCGGCGCGATACCTATATAAGAATTTATAATATGAAGATAGGTAATGATTCAGACAGACCTTGGATCCTTGGTCTCCAATCAGGGCTTGCCTGAAGCTGCTGCGATTCGCAGCGTTTTAATTTTAACTTAATTTAAATACTATCTTATATAACACCTTATGCTATGTACTTACCGACTTGTCCGATGATTCGCCCGCCTTGCAACCTTAGGAGAGGACAGGGGTGAGGTAGGAAGCAGGATGGTTGCAGCCCAGCTGCCGTGGTGTACCTCCTGGCCTCTGGTGTGCCTCACCTGCCGACTCCGGAAAGGCTCGTCCAAATCGCTCACACACACACGTCCGTCCACCGACCAGTATCCCCCTTAGTCCTTAGCCTCAGATAGCCTCTTACCCACCACTGGCACGCACCCTGACGCGTGGCGAACCGCGCGGGATTCGCAATATATGCTACCGTCAACGTTAGTCCGTCCGATTAATTAAACGCAATAGCCTCCGATGGCTGTTTACAAGAGATTATTAAGATTTAAGCCGATTAACTAACATCTCACAAACTCACGCCCCCACGCATGTAATGAGTTTTTCCAACTGAACACATCGAATTCTCAATAAACGCTGGCGCGGGTCCTGCCGTCAGGACTACATACACAAACAATCCTCGCGGGGTTTTCTAACCGATTTTTGAAGATGCGACGCTGTTCCGCCGGTGGAATCCAACCAGCGTACCGACTCACAGATCGTCGCCATTACGTGTTTCCCCGAAAACCGAACCAATAATATGACATGACACCGAATGTCAAATTAACCGACCCGTTTTTTTCTATGTAATTTTCTATCCTTTGCCTAGGCAAAGAGACCATACCCGTACTGCCATTGGTTCCGAACAGGTAATATGCTGGATGAGACGTTTTACAGTTTCTAGTACCAAATCAATAAAGATAGCCAATGTGCAACAAAGATTTTTAAATAATTTAGAATAAATGGGCATTATCTTAATTTACACTGGTCGCGCAAACACGCGCTATGTTTAAAACAACGATAAGTAAGTACACAAAACATTTTGCTAACCTACGAATTAAATAAATAAAAACATTTGAGTATCACAATATAGGTAATATCTACAAATGTTATTTTGATTTGAGCATAGGTGCATTCCGCCAAAAGAACTTAAGTCAAACTTCCCCCAACCTTAGAGTATATACTCTAAGCCCCATAAGTAGTTTTGTAAGCTGCAAGTCCGAGCTTTCCATGGTGAAATCGCGATTTCACACAATAACTATAGTGCACCATTGCGAGTGGGAAGACAATCGCTGTCGGAAGCGTGCAAGTATCTTCCATGATCGAGAGATATCTAATGACGAGAGGAACACCAAAGGTTTGGATATACGCGGACTCTTGATACAGTTGTGAATGTTGTCCCAACTAGCAAATTGGTCATATAAAAACTGTGCTATGCGACTTTCAGGTATATAACTGTTGAATTGATGTTATTAGACAACTACAACGTTGTGTATCCGTTATTCCTACAACGATTTAGTCCCGTAACTAAATGGTCTACTAAATAAGTCGAGTACACGTTTTTACGACTACTTTATACAACGTCGTATAATGGTACAAAAATATAGGTTAAGTAAACGTTTTTACGACGGTATTATACAACGTTGTATAGTGGTGCCTGTGTATAGGTTAGGTAGACGTTTATACGACTGATTTATACAACGTCGTATAGTGGTGCCCGTGTATAGGTTAGGTAGACGTTTTTACGACTGATTCATACAGCGTCGTATAGTAGTGCCTGTGTATAGGTTAGGTAGACGTTTTTACGACTGATTTATACAACGTCGTATAGTGGTGCCTGTGTATAGGTTAAGTAGACGTTTTTACGACAGATTCATACAACGTCGAATAGTGGTACCTGTGTATAGATTAGGTAGACGTTTTTACGACTGATTCCTACAACGTCGAATAGTGGTGTTGGAGTATAGGTTACGTGAACGTTTTCACGACTGCTTTATTATATCGTCGTATTATGAAGCCAGGTTGTAGGTCGGATAAAAAAAAAAAAAATGTCACCATGTATAAAGGGTTTATTTAAGTTAAAGGTTATCATAAAGGGTTTATTTAAATTAAAGGTTATCTGTTCATGTTTATTATCTCACGGAACTCTAAAATAAATTATCATGGCCGACCATCTTGGTCTCAAGAAACCCCATTATGCGACATTTTCATTCTATAATTGATGTATAGAAGTCGTTTCTTAACTTAGACAAGATGGCTGCTATTTTAGTATGTAAACAAATTTTAAGCAATAGTCTACAATAATTTAATTTCAAGAAATTCGATGGGGGCGTAAAAAATTTCACAACAACACACCTATATTTCACCACAAAACCAAACGTCCCATAAGAACTAGGTGCACTGCACACATTTATCCATACACTCTGTTCATGAATAATATTGTTTAAGTAAATGTAAAAATAATTAAGTAAATTATAACTTATAAACCGTTTAAATTTTGTATTTGATAACCCGCACTTCTCCAGCAAACATCACAGGAACGAATGAATGGAATGAACTGAAGTTCATTCCATTGTGTACAATAAAAGTCGATGTTAAACATTTAACCGACATTACAGTCATCTTCTAATGTCTATGCAATTGTTATAGGACTTCAGTGGTTCGATAACAGTCGGTCGAAAACTTTTATGTAACATTTAAAAGTTGTTAACTGACGTTTATTTAACTTGTAAATAACAATAATGTCGTTTAATATGGGCCTATTTCGCGTTGTATAAACGTCTACGACACGTTTATATGACCCACTTTATAGAACCAAAAGGAAATGTAAAACGTTTTCTCAACTATTATGCAACAATAATTTGTTACTTGGGGTATTATAAGACGCATCATAACATTTTTTTTGTGTGAGTGCTGTCGGTCGCAGATGACCTTTACAGCTTTATCGGGCTTGTTTAGGGGCAGCGAGAAACTTAAAGGTTCCTCAAGCCGTGATGGTCGAATTTCCCCAGTAGTTTAAAAACTCATACATTCATAATTTCACGACTACTAAAACCCAAGGATTAGGGGTGTCGTGTAGAGGCTTTAAAAGAATACTACCACCCCCTCTCTTCCCTTGGGTGTCGTAAAGGGGGACTAACGGACCAAAGACTACACATACCTCCAACTGCATAGGGCGGCGATGGGCTCACGACCTATCACGTTGTGCAGTGCAGGTCGTAACAACTCTTCCGTGTGTGCAGTGGTAATTTGGTAAAACGTGGACTATGGCAGTGTTTCAGCGGTCCTCACCTCGCGGCCTGTGACTAATACATACATAAATATAATCACGACTATTATCCCCGAAGGGTTAGTCAGAGACTAAGGCAATGAGGACCCCAAAAGCAGTCCTCTGCCATAGTCCACTTTTCACCGAATAGCAGCTGCACATGTACTCAGCGTGACATACGGTGAGCCAATCGCCGCCCTATGCAGTTGCTATAAAATAGTGCTAAGAATACTTGGTAAGTTTGTGTAGTGGTAATTAAAGTGACGCGCAAAATCCATACTTTGTCAATTGTATGGAGTTATTAGTTTGTAGAGGCACATCCCCACTCATAACCATCTTAATGCGTGTCTTAATAACCCACGCATCATGGCGAAAGGCGAACACCCACCTGCAGAGACCATTCATTCTTCCAAGTTCCAACGTAAGTTAACTATTGTATAATTCAGACTTCCATACTAAGATAATTGTACTGTTTGTAAATATGATATTATTTCCTAATCCATTGTCGATCCTTAATTTTGTTAATTACTTTTACGAAAGAAATACGTATGTGATACTCAAAGCGCAAAACAAACTACGAGTAAGTAGGTATACCAGATAAATCTAATTATGATCCCAAAAGAAGTATCCTCCTTTTACCTTTTACCTTTACTCTTCCACCAATGAGCTTTAACTTTCAATAAAATTAATAGATTTTATTAAGTATATAAGCAACGCACAGAGATAAAGTAGAAACAGTCCAGTGTACGAACCTTGAGGTTCGCAGTAAGATAACATGCAATAAGTTTAAAGTGGTTTGAAAACAACATACTTACTTACTTCACATGAATGTTAATCACAGTTGTTAATACGTGCTACTGCTTTGTTAGTTGCGTAATATTATATATTCTGTCATCTGTGTTTGCGTTGCGTGACGCAATTGCTTCTACGTGATAAAAAGCAAAAGATTATTTCACTTTGCTAATGTCGTTTAAATTTTAAAATGGTTAATCGAAAGCTATGTAGCTCCTCGGTTTTCGTATATTTATTTTTTATAATGTAGTATAAATTATTATTCACGCATTTAGATAGCTTACTCAGTTCAATAAACGTTCCTATCTTTCCATTTACCGAGGCGCCTAACAGCGTGACCGTTAGATACACCGCGCCCTCACTATTTAGCTATCAATAAATCTTTCATTTTACGTTATAAATATACCATAAACTCCATTAAACATTAAAATAATAATATAAACAGACATGGCACGCGACGCGTAAGCTGATTAAGCATGTCGCTGGACAACATTTTAAATAAACGTACGAAATATAGCCGTCATAATTAACTTACGAGGATCCATTAGTCGGGTACTCAAAATAGAGACTGTGACAGCTACTGTCCACGGAACGGATGGAATTGTAAAGCAGTCACTCAAGTGCCTATAAAACGGAAACACGGTGGCATAGGACTCGTAAAACCTAAGACGAATCATTAACCTACCACATGCGCTACCTACCTCTTGGCTCCACCAAACATTTTGTGCATAGAAATGGGAATGGCTTTGAATTTATAATTGGTGGGCGCGGCACGTGCTACCGAAATATATGGAATATTAAGCGTGGCCATGCAAATTAGTGCTCGTAACAACTGTTCCGTATGTTCGATAAATATTGTTTCGTTACATTTAAATGTGTTTTAATCGTTTTCATGCGGTTATGTTTACAGTTTATTTTTCTGTTTAAGCAATTAGCTTGGCCAGACGATTAGTTAGCTTTGTTTTCTTATGGTAAAACAAATCTAAGTGACGGTTGGATAATATCAACGCTTCTTGCTTGCTGCAAATTTTTCAGGTATTTTTAATCAGACATAGTGTCTGGAGTTAATGTTGGTTTTTGAAGCAACCTCTTGGGTTTTGTTACAAATTTCTTGACGCTCCCTCTAAGCACCAATTGTTTAATAGGTCAAGGATCCAAAGACCGCCAGCGGTCAAGAAACAATTGATTTTCTATTGTGTCTGGTTTTACGATCCGCAAGAGGTTATTACTATTGGGTTATAATTGAAAATATTTTCGTCACGTCAACGTCAGGTTAATATAAAAAATTATGTAAATAGTAAATTAAACGCGAGGTAGTCCGTAAAAAAGTGTTTCGTTTCAAATAAAAATTAATTACTTATAAGTAAGTAAATAAGAATTGGAATCCAAATATTACAGACACCCAAAAAGGTTTTTTTATAATAATTTGTAACATCTAGATTGACATACATTTTGTGTATTTATCTAATCATTGCAAATTGTTGTGAATAAATGCATTATGAATATTCAAAGTAGGTACCCTGTTGCAGTTTTCTTTCATTTCATTTAAGTATTCAGTTCCAACTTAGATAAGGAAAAACATCATCCATCATCACCCAAAACATTTTAATTACTGATCAAACCCAAGGATGAAGTAAAGAAACAAATATTTTTAACCACTATAAAAAAGGGTACACTTCAATAATTTGTAGACAGTAATACTCAATTGTTATGCCTAGTTTTGCCTTGTCGTTAAAAGCACAAATTCTCTATATTACTGTATAATACCACAACACGCTAATATAAAAACCCATTGGATGCCGAGAACCCTAATGAAATGCAGAATATTTTCTTTTCAAATCGTGTTAATGGGATTTCAAGCGCCGGCCGCGGTCCGCAATAATTTTATTATTTATGCATGGGCCCCTTGACCGTCGCCTACGCGACGCGTCGATCTGCTTTGCGGGAAAGATAGGCTGCAGTCACACCAGCGCAGGCGATTGTAGGCAAACAAAGATAGTTTAGTACATACATACAGGTGGTGAGCCCATCGCCGCTCTATGCTTTCATATGTACTACTCTGTCAAGAAAGTACCGGGAAAAGATAAATAATACACAAAATGTTAGTTGTATTCGCGGGTCAGAAGGACCGCCAAATACAGCAGAGTAAAGAAGGCAGAGTAAAGATTGTTAGGCGGGAGGTGGTAAGGAACTTACCGGGGTCCGAGCTGTGGTCACTGGATCTGGTTGGAGCTGAAGGTGGCTGGCGCTCTAGGCGCGGGCGGCGGGCTTGAGGGTGGCAACGCACACACAATTCACTGAAGGCACTGGTCGTTTAGTGTTAGGGGTAGTTGAGCTGGTAAACGGAGCGCTCTCACTGAACACACACTGAACACATATATATCTGACGTGGTCACGGGCTGAGTTCTTGCGCGCGCGACGCGTGGGTTCGCCTTGAACGCCCTTAGCACACTAGTCTTGCGCGGGCGCCGGCAGTCAAAATGTCCGCGCGACGGGGTATTGCAGTCCAATATGCACCCTAATCCGGCGCAGAGACGGCTGTTATTCGTTGCGCTGTGGCGCAAACATCTTCCCGGGCCCCAGGGGTGGGCTCATCCAATGGGAGCCTGGCGATCCGGAATACAGGCCTTCGAAGATGTCCATTCGCGGTGTCCAGGTCTACCACCCGCACGACGCCATCCTTCCCAGGCAGGGTGCGAGCAATGCGCCCCAGTCTCCATTGGAGGGCAGGCAGGTTGTCCTCCTTGATGAGGACGAGCTCGCCAACTCGGAGAGGGTAGGATGGGGACAACCATTTGGAGCGGGTTTGGAGGGTATGAAGGTAGGACTGGGTCCACAGCGTCCAGAAGCGCTGGGAAAGGGCCTGTACCATCTGGAACCGCCTACGTGTGGAGATCGGCCTATCTTCCACGGATAGTTCGGGAAGGGCCGTTAGTGGGCGGCCTATAAGAAAATGTCCGGCTGTAAGCGGCTCAAAGTCTGAAGGATCAGACGAAAGTGGGCAGAGAGGTCTTGAGTTAAGGACCGCTTCAATTCGAGCTAAAAGTGTGGAGAATTCCTCGAATGTGAGGTGTTGTTCGCCAATTACGCGATATAAAAGTTGCTTTGTTGATTTTACGTTGATCTCATGTAACGCACCGAACCATGGTCCCTTAGGAACGTTCAACAACCAAGTAATGTGCTGACCAGCAAGCTTGTGCGCAATCGTGTCATTATTCAAGGCAAGAAAGTTTTGTACTTCGATGAGCTGATTTCTAGCGCCTACATAATTTGTACCGCAGTCCGAGCGGATGAGAACCGGGGCACCGCGGCGTGCTATAAAACGCTGTAATGCCGCGAGGAACGCTTCCGTGCTGAGGTCCGAGACCGGCTCCAAATGAACCGCCTTAGTCGAGAGGCACACGAATATACAAAAGTACGCTTTTAAGAGTTTAACATTACGTAGGGTACTAGATTTAACGAGGAATGGTCCGGCAAAATCGGTCGTGACTTGACTAAATACTGGCTGAGGCGTAACTCTATCGGCTGGCAGGTCGGCCATGAAGGGCGCTTGCGGCTGGGCCCGGCATCGAAAGCATCTAATGCATTTAAAAACTCGGTGTCTAATAATACGGCGCGCGGACAATATCCAAAATTGTTGGCGTAGGATAGCGTGTAAAGTGTCAGCGCCAGGATGGCAGTGTATTTTGTGGTAGTGGTCAATGATAAGGTCTACAAGTGGGCTAGAGCTGGGAAGTATGAGCGGATGCTGCGCGTCATATCGGATAGACGCATGGGACAGTCGTCCACCAACTCTAAGGAGCTCATCTTTAATGAGAGGTGACAGCCGCTGGAGTCTGACGGAGCAGATTTTGCCAGTTTGAAGGCGGTGGATGTCCTCCGCAAACTCATTGTGCTGAACACTGCGCACCCAGTAAAGTAGGGCCTCTCTTCGTTCACTGACGTACAAGGGGCCTGAGCGTCGCAAATCTGGGTGGTGTCTGCAGTTGTACAGAAAGCGTTTTAGACAAGCTGTCACTCCGACGAGCTTGTCTAGTGAACTGAACCGAGTGAGCAGGTCAAAGTCAAGACCGGGCACTGTGACCAGTGACGGGACGTGTTTGGGCTTAAGGCCGGGCAGGGCGTGATGGCCCAGAGCTAAGGGCATCGCAGGCCAAGACTCAGAAGGCTATCCAAGCCACGTGGGAGACCACCATAGGTCGTGGGCTGACAGGGATTGCGCAGACATCCCTCTGCTTGCGCAATCTGCCGGGTTGAGCTCGGAAGGTACGTGTCGCCAGGTACATTCTGGTGAGCCTGAGCTGATTTTGACTACCCTGTTGGCTTCAAAGGGTTGAAGACGGTGAGGCGGTGTATTGAGCCAGGCCAGGACCATCGTACTGTCTGACCAACATATGTGTTGTTGTATACTGATATGGGCCGATAACTGAACCGACACACGGATCATGAGCTGGGAGAGTAGGGTGGCGGCCGACAACTCTAACTTGGGGATTGTGAGGCGATTCTTGATTGGTGCGACTCGCGACTTGGCGACAATCAAGTGTACTAAAGTATCTCCGGAGGCATTGAGCTCATGGAGATAAACAACGGCGGCAAACCCGGCCTCAGAGGCATCTGCAAACCCGTGAAGCGAGTATGCAGCTGAGCCTTTGTTTGCACAAACGTGCCGAGGGAAGCGAATGCTAGACAACAGCGGCAGATCCTCTGAGATGTGGTGCCACTCCGTTTGCACTTCAGAGGGAGTGGGCTCATCCCATTCCAGCTTCAGTAGCCACAATTGCTGAAGCAGCAGCTTTGCGCGGAAGATAACGGAAGAAACCCAGCCGTTTGGGTCATAAAGTAAGGCTACGGTACTTAAAATAGACCGCTTTGTGACATGTGTGATGGGGGGCAGAGAGATGCGGTAGGTGAACTCGTCTGTCTGCTAGCTAACGCGAGACGCCCACAAAATACGCGCGCTGGTATCTGCCCTTATTGATAGTGACTCGGTGAAGATAGTGCCTGTGAATATAGTGCCTGTGATTAGGTGAAAGGACTTTGTGCTGTGCCGTGACAAATCGCCTACATCGCCGCCCGCCAGCTCGCTGCCCCATCTCCTGCCTTGCCCCCACCAATCATCTACCAAGTAAGTCGCATGCCCTCATTTCCGAAACCTAACCAGACCTGTCCTGGGTCCACACACCTTATTCCGTCGCTGTTACGGCGAGCGCCCTTCGCCGTAACATTCTGGTATTCATCCGAATTTATTTTATCGCCTTCAAAGTATGCTCCTTCAGAAACGATACACTTCCGTACGCCAACGAATAATCCAATCATTTTTTAAACGCTTTTTCCGGAATTGAGATCAGTTCTCGTCGCGAATTCTTCTTTATGTCTTCTACCGAATGAAAACGGGTGCCACGAAGTGGTAATTTGAGTCTAGGAAAAAGAAAGAAGTCGGCTGAAGCCATATCTGGTGAATAAGGTGATTGCTCGATGGTATTTAATCAGTTTTTGGTCAAAAATTCGTTTACAATTGGCTTTGTGCGAAGGCGCATTATCGTGGTGCAAAATCCAAGAAGTTTATTTCCAAAATTTGGTCTTTTTTGTCAAATTTGCTGTCATAAACGCCGCACAACGCTCAAATTTTTTATTTACCGTTTGACCTTCCGGCAAGAATTCCGAGTGCACAACACCGCGATAGTCAAAGAAAACAGTCAACATTACTTTGACTTTTGATCGACTTTGGCGTGGCTTTTCGGTTTCAGTTTAGTCGGAATAGGCGCCACTCCAAAGCTTGTTGACTAGTTTGCATGTCAAACTCGTAAACCCACGTCTCGTCACCAGTAACAATGCGTTGCAGGAATGTTGGGTCGGAACTGACTCGTTCTAGCATATGTCCTCAGCGACTCATAAGCGATTGAGTTTTTGGAGAAAATTCAGGTCTTTTGGGACTAGCCGAGCGGCAACATGTTTCATACCCAAGTGATTATTTAAAATGGTACAGATCGACTCGTGAGACACAGAAAGTTCAGCGGCTATTTCTCTCAACCTTGAATGAGGATTTCCAGTCACCATTTCTTTCACTTTTGCGATATTAACTTTAGTTGAAGATGTTGATAACCTACCAGAGCGAAGCAAATCTTCCATTACATCTCGACCGCTTTTGAACGCTTTGTACCACTCATAAGCACGTGTTTTTGATAAAGTCGATTCACCGTAAGCCTTCTGTAACATTTTCAGTGACTCCGAACACGAAATTCCATTGTGTTCCAAACTAAAAAACTTTTTTTTATCCGGACGTCCACAAATATTATTATGTAGATATTATTATGGGTCTTCAAGCAGACGAAGTCGAGAACGAACCACTAGTATGTAAGTATTATCAAAATCATATTTTTAAAAACTAAATATTAGTTGACAATCCATAATACCCGTAAAGTTAGTAACAACTATACATGGGTTTTTTTAGCTATAACTTATATTTTTATATTTTAATTTTTTTATATTTAAATGAATACTCTAATTAAGAGTAATCTTAACCCTCATAATTCGTTTCTAATGTTATATTGACTATTAATAATATTACAGACGATAACGATACAGTAGAATATTCATAAAGCTTCTCAACTAGTCCCTTGCTGAAATTGAAATTCAGGGCATGAAAATGTTGAATTACTTTAATTGTCACCTATAAAATTATAATCAATAAGTACTCTTTATCAGAAAAAATAAAAAACACAAGGCTTCTTAAGAATTATGTATCCTATCATTAATTTTCAATACGGCACATCCGTAGTATTAGATTGGCATATAAAACTGCCACATAAAATTGTTCTCTAATTGCGAGCAGGTAATGTTCATTATCCACAACACTGACTTAAACCCATAACTGGTGATTGGAAACCAACGGAAGGAGTTGTCAAGTCCACGGGCTGTCAGTGCGGCCGCTCGCGTTCCCACGGCTTAATCCGACACATCCTTCTTAGCCGGCCAAAAAACTAGGCTTAATGATAATCTAGCTTCGACAGGCGACTCGCACAAAAACTAGGAATGTGTGTTTAATATCCATGTGGAGTTGGTAGCTCACAAAAAGGTACATCCAGTGTGGAAGTTACAGTATATAGAGCAAGATCTCAAACACATGAGAAACCCAGTTTTAAGATTCGATTTCCAGTACTTATATACTTTGTTATGTTGGTTGTGGCTTGTAGGGGTTTTTCTAAGTCTTATCTGAGTGGGTCGCGATACTAACAATATAACTTTAATAAAAAGGCTAAAAGTAATTGCAATTCGTACAGCATAATGCAGGTATGCTTTCAAAATAACACCTGAGTCACCAGTAATAAAAAAACAAATTATTAAAATAGTGTTTAAGCCGTCACGCTCCGTGCCAACCCATATTCCAAAAAGGGGTAAAGATTAAAAATAATGGTAAAAAACATCCGACCCAAATTGTGATTCACTAGTTGACGGCAAAATATAGAGACCTAAAAATAAATTACTATGCAAAAGTACAAAACGTGCAGGTTTTATATCGATGTCCAGATTCCGCAGCAGATAACATTTTGGTTGCAAACACTAAACAGGTTTGTGACCTAAAAGCTGGTCGTCTAACGACATTATAACCATTCATTCGAGTCAACTTTTTCTCTGACATTTTAGGGTTCGATGGCGCTGGGGACATTTAAAAAAAGATGTTTAGGTCGTTTTATATGTTTGATATGGATGGCGCCAACATATATTATGCCGGTGAGTAAACAAATTCATTTAAATGTTTAAATATGTAAAAATAAAAAACTTTTGCGACGAAAATGGCGCTAAATAAATGGGTTACACAGACTGCCCATTAGCTTTCGAGTGATCTTAGTATACGTACTGTATTCATTGCAATATAAATACTTAATTTGAAAATCTCCAGTTGTCACAATGTATGATGTTAATAAAATATAAAAAACTTACCTACTGTTTCCAAAAAACGATATTCCGACGAGAGTTATCTCTACTACTCAGAAAAGTAAGCAATCATTGTAAAATAATTTAGGTTTACACCTTATAAGTTTAAAATGCATTGAACGTCTTAATGCACCTATAGCTAATATTATTATATCCAGCCAACTTCAATCCGCAAAAACTACTTTGAATTAATGTATCATTCATTTTCGTTTTAGTTTTCATAATGTAGATGCTGTTCCTTCTTTTGTGCGAACGTACATAATGTTATAAGCGATGCTGTCACCATCGTAATAAGGTACATTTTCGTTTGTCTGCGGCCCAGGTGGTACTGTGTGAAGAGTTTGATGGGCCATTTCCGGGCTTGATTCGTCAGCGCGTGTTCGCTCTGAAAGGGCCATTTCCTCTCCACATTGACGATTTTTCACAAGCGGAACACTGACATCGTGAAAAATTACGCAAAATGGAATAGGGCGGAATATAGGTAATTCCGTAAAAGTCATTATTTAATATATTATGTAGTAAGAATATAAATATGAAGAAGAGCAACTCTGTTTGGGGATGGCGACTCATTAAAAGAATACTACGAACCCCTCTCTTTCTTAGGGTGTCGTAAAAGGCGACTAACGGACTAAAGACGGCTCATACATCCAACTGCATAGAGCGGCGATGGGCTCACCACCTGTCCCGCTGAGTACATGTGTAGTTTAATTCACAATTGTGGTTTATTCCTCAATCCTTACGTCGGCGACCTTCTACGGTTTACACAAGGGAAGAAAGGGGGTGGTAGTATTCTTTCACCGCTACGGGACACGGTTATACCACTCGGTCACCCAGGTATACACATATCTATACATAATGGTAACACTAACTACTTCTAATGTGTAGTCATAACGGTACAGCCAGTGCAATAGTGCTGCTTTATCACGTATTAAGCATTTATAACTGAGCGATATTAATATCGACCATTATGCGCCTGGGACCGTCACTGAATATAGACCGCACTTAAGTAGATGTTTCAACAGAAAGCCATGTTTTAGTTACTTATTTGACAATTTCAATCACATGGTGTACATAAATACGAGGGATAATACGAGTAAATAGCTTGCCTCTTCCGGTTCCGATCTGTATTGTTTTTCACGATTCAAAGGTTAAATTAGCAGAAATGTTTAGATCCCACACACCGAATTGAAACAGTTGGTTCAAATCCCGTTCGTAGAGTTTCTTCTGCAGTTCTCTGAATTAAATTTCATAAAATTTTAAACAAAGGTTGTCTATGCTTAACTGATCCAAGATAATTAAGATCGGATACGTCGATGGTGTAAGTGTTGGCATTTAAGGCTCACTTTGACTTACAGGTAAGTCAGTGTTGAGTTGACTTATTTATTTGCACGGGTTGAATACTACCTTTACTACTATAGATTAATTGGTACGACACCTAAGCCTGATTACTAAATGATCTTAAAAATAGATGGTGATCGTAAAATAATCAATACCTTTCTTAAAGTCAAAGCGGTTAGGCCGATATCCCCAGATCTTATTCAATGTCTAGGTTGGGCAAATACTGGATTTTAATGATGCAGACATTTTACCAGCTGTGGGTCAAAGTCTAGCATATGCTAGTTACTTTTCTGAATGTAATTACTGAAGCTTTTATCTAAACGTTTACTTTCGTAAACAAGAAATCGAAACTATTCGAATCAAAGTAAACGACTAGCCGAATATTGTTATACAGCGATGTAAGTACTTACAAGTAGGGACACGAAAAAAGTATCGATTCTTTGTGGTATCGAGTACTTTCCTTTCGATACCGATACTTTGTATTTATTTACTTTTTGGCAAGTATCGTATCGAATAAATCTTTAATAAACTGAAGACATAAAACAGGTTTGGTTGACCTACCTACGCTGATGAAAAGGCTGTCATTCGATGCGCATTAGGCATAGGCCTAGGGATGGCGATTCTTTTAAAAAAATATCGATTTTTACATCGATTCGAATCGCAATCGAATTAATCGATTCACAAAAAAATCGAGACCTAAAAGATCGATCTCTTAAAAATCGATTTATTTTAGAGTTTGTATTCACAATATTGCTTTAATTTATTAAAAAGAAGCGAAGCAAACTAAGCACACAGCTATGTCGTGAGTTTCTAAGTAATTTAGCGGAAAACTATTATTTCTGTACATTACATGTGTTTGAGTACGTTCAACTAGCTGTAAATCATTTTATGGTCCTTAACAAAACTGAAAATATCGAATTTTGATTTTCTATGTTTAAATATCGATTCACTGGATCGATTGAGTACTACATATCGACCTACAAAATCTAAAAGTACTCGAAACCTTGAGTATCGATACTTTTGTTTCGATACTCAAGGTATCGAGTACTTTTTTATGGCCT
Source organism: Scoparia ambigualis (assembly GCA_963921215.1). Taxonomy (NCBI): domain Eukaryota; kingdom Metazoa; phylum Arthropoda; class Insecta; order Lepidoptera; family Crambidae; genus Scoparia; species Scoparia ambigualis. Next base: position 11,373,140 of record OY992503.1, read on the forward strand.
ATCTATATATGGCGATCTGAGATTGATTAATCGAAGAATACTTTTTTAGGTCCATAGATAGGCCCTAAAAAAGTACTCGATACCTTGAGTATCGATACTTTTGTTTCGATACTTTTACGTGTACGATACTTATTATTCGATACTACTCATGAGTACAGTATCGATACTTTCTATTCGATATCGTGTCCCTACTTACAAGCAACATTCTGAGGAAAGGTTATGGGTTTAACGGCACCCAAGGGCGAAGACCGTGAAAATGCAATGGAAAACTCGGATGCCGCGACACTCGAAGGGCGTTTAATGTTTCTCGTAGCCTTTTTTATACAAGTGGGTGTTATATGCTGAAGATGTAATCCTTATTTTATGAATAACGTGCCGCTGTAAAATTCATGTCACACTTACTTGTTTGTATACAGAATGTTAGGTATATAATCCCGCAACAAGACCATCTTATTAGGAGGGTTTACGACTTTCGTTTTTCCTTGCAAATTTCCAAGTTCAAACTTATAAAAAATGAGTCAATTTTAAGTAAACTTTGCATGCTAAAATAAAGTACAGAAATCTAAATTCTTTGTAGAAAAAAATAAAAAAAAAACCAGCCAAGTGCGAATCGGACTCGCCCATGACAGTCAATGGCCCATGAAGGGTTCCGTAGCAGCAAGTAACATCATATAAAAGTTCATATAGTTCATTGTAACTTTGATCGATGTTTTAATTCGCGGCTAGCGAATATGACGATGAACTGCCACCCTTTTGCTGCTGTGGCACACACACACATATTTATTATCTTCTTTTTTTTTTGTACTATGTTTTTTTTATGTTTTTTATTGTGATTTTGTGTACCAACATGTGTGTGTCTTTTAGCAGTAAATAAAGTTTTTATCTATAGCTTAGTCATAATATTGAAAAAACATTACAAAAAGGGGTAACTTTGGTTTTTTTTTCATTTTTTTTTTTTTATCGAGTGATGTTTATTGGATTTTGTAACTGAATGAGACTTTGAATAGATTGGATCCTTAACTAATACATAGTTTTTTTTTTCCAGAATTTAAACCATTATTTTCTATGTCTCAGATGGTTTGAAAAAACTTAAAGCGCGATCTATCTAGCCTTGAGAGGAAACACTGCGTCGGCGTGGCGTTCGGGATTCTCATGCGGGGCGCGGGGGAGCGGCGTTTCGTGGTCCCCTGTTTCCTCCTTCAGAGGTGGACCAATTTTTATTTAAGCGTCGGTTGGGGGAGGAGGTTTTCTGTGTCTGTATGTTTGATTTTTTTTTAAACGAGTTACGTAATGTTTCTGAAGACGCCTTAAAACGAAGTGATTTCGCTTAATTTTGAAGGCTCCTGGTTATTAAATAAATGACTTAATGCAAAGGAATCAAGCATACGGACGTGAAGGGTCTCTTTCTTTAACCGTTGCTGAAGGGGTGGTGGGGGTTGGTCCGGTTTTGGAAGGGGGCTGCGGGGCGTCGTTTTTCTGTGTTTTATGTGGGAGTTTTGGGTGCCGGTGTTTCCTCTTAACTCGTAATCCCTACGCGCGCGCGTAAACCCTGCGCTCCTGACGGACGTCAAATCGATATCGAGTCGGCTGTGCTTATCGGAATATGAACGCTCGGGTCACGAGATAGGTTTCAGTTTCGCGTGGGGGTCGTTGGAGGGTGAATCTTCTGTACGGTAGTAGTATTAGTTATTCTGTGCTTGTACCAAGACGAAAAACGAAACAATTTTAAAACACACAAGTTTATGCTTACTAATTTTTGACGTTTTTTTATGCTTAAGTTTTTATAAAAAAAGATATTTGAATGATTAAAAATGTCAACCTTATTGGTTAGGTACTAATGTTTTCCAAAACTCATTTCAGCCGCTACTTTATTTTACTTCAAAAACTCTCCAATTTATATTACTTATATTACACAATTCTATGACCACGGCTTATATATTTCGGTTCGACGCGATTCTGTTTCGGCGTGCAGTGGTACTGGGGGTAGCAATGCGCATTTGTCTGGCACAGACTATAATAGCTCGTTAGATTAGTTATTAAGTCTTAACTTATAAGTTAGTTAAGTGTTTTTTTATTATTATTAGTATTGACGTCAATAAGTGCCTGTAAAGGTTTACATTGAATATATTATTTGACTTTGACTTTGACTTTGAATAATAGTGTATTACTTTTATTAATTAATTTATGACGTATTAAAAAAAACTACTTACTAGACCTCGTTTAAACCAATTTTCGGTGGAAGTTTGCATGGTAAAATACATCATATATTTTTTTTAGTTTAATCATTCTCTTATTTTAGAAGTTACATGGGGGGGGACACACATTTTACCACTTTCGAAGTGTCTCTCGCGCAAACTATTCAATTAAGAAAAAAAGGATGTTAGAAACCTCAATATCATTTTTGAAGACCTATCCATAGATACCCCAAACGTATGGGTTTGATGAAAAAAAAAATTGAGTTTCAGTTCTAATTATGGGGAACCCCAAAATTTTTTGTTTTTTATTATTTTTGTGTAAATCTTAATACGGTTCACAAAATACATCTACTTACCAAGTTTCAACAGTACAGTTCTTATGGTTTCGGAAAAAAGTGGCTGTGACATACGGACGGACAGACAGACATGACGAATCCGATCGAATATACATAAGGGTTCCGTTTTTTGCCATTTGGCTACGAAACCCTAAAAAAGGTTATTTAGCTGAGTTATTTTAAAAATTCTATATGGATTCGTAATATTTGATTATTTGCGTTAAAAACGCTCAAATATGTACACTCAAAGATAACGAAACGTTGAAAACGCGGAGTGTCAACGCAGCTGCCTGCAATCCGCGGATTGCAGAGGACGCGGGTTCGATTCCCGCCTGAGGTAGACATTTTTTTCAACGTTTGGTTACTTTGAGTTTATTTGAGCGTTTTTTAACGCAAATAATCAAATATTACGAATCTATATAGCAGTCTTATCTTAACTGGATGTTTAAAATATAGTAAAATATTTTCATTCTGATTTCATTTAACCGCCTCTGTGGTCTAGTGGCTAAGCCACCGGTTTCAGACCCAGAGGTCCTGGGTTCGATTCCCAGCGGTGGGTACATCTTTGTGTGCTCGGTTTGGTTGGTGGTAGGGCTGTTAAGTCCGCCTGGCTAGCTACCACCATCTTATCTAAGTCTGTCGCCATAACAACGATGTTTATAGCATTGTTGTGTTACGACAGTTTGAGATGAGACAGCCAGTTCCTCAGTGATTGAGGATTCCGGGTGAAGCGCGATTCCACCTTCGGCCTTATCGTCACTTACCATCAGGTGAGATGAAGGTGTGGTGTGGTGAGATGAAGAAGTGCTTACCCGTTGCTGATTAAAAAAATAATAAAAAAAGATCTCTAAGAACGTTAATTCTAAAAGGTTTGATATGACACTGTTGCTATAAAAACATAAATTCCATAGTGGACTTTAAAGAACAACTATTAGCAACTCTGCGAATAAAAATAATTGTTCCATACAAAACTGCAAATACCATTTTATCTTAGAGGGTTTTACGCATTTCAGTTTCCCATACAAACTTCCAAGTCGAAATTTTTAAAAACCAATATGCTAATTTTGATGAAACTTTGCATGCTGAAGTAAAACACAGGGATCTAAATAGCTTGTTGAAACATTTAAAAAAAATGTTTATTTAACTGAGTTATTGCGATTTTTAACTTTCTATAGTGGAGTTTAAATCGCAATAACTAAGCTACAAAAACGTTTTTTAAAAATGTTTTCAACAAACTATTTAGATCCCTGTGTTTTACTTTAGCATGCAAAGTTTCATCAAAATTGGCTTATTGTTTTTTATAAATTTCGACTAGGAAGTTTGTATGGAAAACCGAATGGCGTAAACGCTCTATGCCTTTCAAATAAATAAAGATTAAGGTCCGAATAGATATTCCGTGTTTTGTCTCTTTTTCTCTAATTTGAAATGACATTTACATGACAGGAATAAAACACGAAATAACTATTCGGAGCTTATTTTTTGTTAATTTGTAAGGCAGTTTAAATGTATAAAACAGGAGTTTTTTTACACATAATAGGATGGAACGGCTGCATGATCTAAAAACATGCCTTTTAGTTTAGAGATAAGATAGCCAATTCCTCAGTGGTTGAGGATTCTGGGTAAAGCGCGCTTCCACTTTCGGTCTTATCGTCACTTACCATCAGGTCAGATGAAGGCCAAGAGCTTAATACATATACCCGTTGGTAAATTAAAAAAAAACAAATTGGATGTACTGAAACATAAAAATTTCTTAATGTGCTTATAGCAAAATAATTTCGAAGTATTGGTTATCAAAGTAATTAAAGCCGATTTGCCTAGATAATATTTATTTTGTATAGTGATGGGAATACTTTCTCGGTTTTCCAAAATTATCTACTTATTTGGTAAATTATGTATCTATACTACACAACTTTATGTAAGTAGGTACATTGAGTTAAAAGAGCCAACACGATCCTTAAAAATATAATAAAAATTTACAAAAAAAATTAAACCGACGCAATAAAAACACTAACTAAAAAACAAAATCTGTGGTCTTCATCATCAGCTCCACTTTACCAAATGATGTTTTCCGAGGACAAATGCGCAGCTTATTGCAAATAATATCTAAATCGCTATAGGTGTGCCTATAATATTCGAAGAGTTCCCTCAATTTCTCTAGGATCCCGTCATCAGATCCTGACCTGATGTAAATGCTAAGTAGCAAGTACAACCTTTCAAACAAAAAAAATATTATCTAAATCATGCATTATTAAACTACTCCTTTCATTATTTTTATTTACGATTAAGTCTACCTTTTTAAAACTGGTGGTAGCCAGAGAACACATCTGGGTGTCAACTACAGTCATACTTATTTCTGTCGCAAATCAGCAATCCCCCATGTCTGTTCCTGAAGGATAAGGGTACCAGAAATTTTCTTGGCATAGACGCTAAATAACTACATAATAATTCAAGGTCGGCGCAAGATGTCGTAAACGTAAATAGGCTTTTTTATTATTTTACAAAGGGAGGGAACAGTGCGCTTCCCCTTCGTAAAATAATTTATCTCCTGTCTACATTGTATTTGTTATTCCACAACGGGAAAGCGCTTGTCCTTTACGATTAATCTCACCTGATGGTAAGTGATGATTAGTGCCGAACTTCACCCGGAATCCTCAATTACTTTACTAAGTCTGGATATAAATATACATATATATATACATATTACTAGTTACAGTCTCTTACTATCGGAACATAACAATACCACTAACATTCTTTATGTGGCGGCAAACTTAGATCACATTTGTGGTGGCTTGTAGCTACATAGCCAGGCAGATTTAGCCTTATCCCAACCAAGTCGAATACAATTTATAGCCCTCGCTGGAAATCAAATCCGAGACCTCATGCTCTGACACTGCAGTGATCAATTGTACTCCGAATCAGTTTAGGAAGAAGCACCAGCGAGTAAAATGGGAGATTTGACAAGGTGAGGGCGACTGATGCTTCGTCTTGATAACGCTGCACCAGTAACACAGAATACCCATGTGCCAGTAATGTCTTCGCCTGGACTTCATTTCCACTTAAGAGGCCACATTACATCTCGACTGTAATTTTTGCGTAAAATGCCCATTTTCGCATTTTGTAGTAATTTTGCAGTTGTATTTATCGTTTTTATCGAAATAGGATAATAAATCCACTCTGCGAGAATAAGCTGAGTTCGGACGGCCGCCGCATCGCATTTTGTAGTAATTTTGCAGTTGTATTTATCGTTTTTATCTAAATAAGATTATAAAATCATTATAAAATCTTTATTCCTCATGAAGTAACAATTATTCTGGTATAAATTCTTGCTCAATAATATTATCGTAGATAGGAGAAATTTCGAAGTTTTTTGGTTTAGAATAAGATTTTTTTTATATAAAATCAATGTGATATCTAAAAATTCCGAGGCCGCTACGAACTATAGGTATACGACTAATAAGAGATAACATTCTAATTTTTTTATTTTATTTGTTTAGAACAGTAGTTTAATCTAGGAGCTCAAAAAAGTGCCTTCGAGCGTTTTATGAAAATCTTTCTCTGCAGTTTTGGGTTTAATTAAAAAGTTAAGCAAAGTTTACAAAAAGTCAAAATTATTTAATGTTTCTGAGATCAAATAAGCTAAAATTGGTCATTTTACGCAAAAATTACAGTCGAAATGTAATAGGGCTTTTCGATGACCGCCTAACCCCCCTTAACATAAGGTGGAGTGGAGTGATCAACCGTGCTAAAAGCTAAAAGCTTGTTTTCCTAAAAGTTCAATAACAACAAAAAAAAAAACTACTGGTAGTCAAAAAGTTATGAGAGTGGGCCTAACACATTTTTTAACTCAAAAACACTTCGCAATAGCTTTCAAAGCGTAAATGGAACATTTAAATGTAAATTACATTTAGAGCCACAATTGAATCGGGCGCGCGTCAGCTGAGGTGTTTCCCAAACAAATGGCCGTTATTTATTGTTAGAATAAACATGTCGCCCGTGGTAGCGTCATGTTGCCGCGAAAGGTTTTAAGCTCCCTCCTACGAGGAGACGCGTTGTGTAAGCTGAACATTCAACTCTTCAATATTGTTAGACCAATAATACCAAACGAGTGAAAGAGTACTACCACCCCCTCTCTTCCCTTGCTTGGGTGTCATAAAAGGCGACTAACAGACTAAAGACTGCACATTACATTCAACAGTATAGAGCGGCGATGGGCTCACCACCTGTCACGCTAAGCACATGTCGCTATTTGGTGAAAAGTGGACTATGGCAGAGGACTGCTTTTGCGGTCCTCATGGCCTAGTCTCTGACTAGCCCTTCGGGGATAATAGTCGTGATTATAATGTATGTATACGTAATAATTTAACCAATACCGAGTTTTATTACCCTCTCGCTATTATTCCCTTGTTTGCTAACATTTGAAATTCTATTGGATCTGGTAATACAACAACTGAGTTATTATAATGTGCTGAAACTACTTGATTAATATCTTATATCACCTTTTACTACACCCACCCAAGGGAAGGATGGTTGATAGTATTCTTTATGTAATAAACCGCCACCACACAGCTCGCACAGCTTGATGGAGTTCAGCTGATGATTTTTTTCTCGTAAGGAAAATTAATGGCAAACTTCGTCATTGATTTAGAAACATTGCATAATAAATAATTTAAAAAATAATGCGCAATTGTAGTTTTAAGAATATACATCATGGATAGTAGGGTGACCATGAAAAAAACGGATGATTTTTTTTTTGTTTTATTTTAAATGAAACTACCTAATTATTAAAATTAAAAATTTTTACTCTGATATTTTCTACTTTATTTACATGATAATTATATAGCTGTCCTGACAATAAATTATTACAAACATGACAAAAAATATATAGCCAAATTGGTGCAGCACGTTAAAACCCAGCAACTCGCATTGGCCCGTGTCCGTGTATTGGGCTCAATCTCTCCATGCGCTGATGTCACCGTGGGATAGGGATGCGCGATCCGGGTCGTCATCCGATTTTTCGGATCGTAATGGATCGTAACGCTACGATCCTACCCGCGGATCGGATCGTATGCCATCGATCCGGATCGGATGCAAATAAGTAAGACACAATTAATTTTAAATCTTTATTAGGTAAACCTATGTTAACCTTGTAAATAAGTATGCATGTGACTGGATACACACATTTTATGCTTGTATACCTACCTACCCCACAACATTCATTTATAACAATTTAACAGCTATATCAATCTACCCGCAAAGGTTGCCGCCAAAATCAAAATGTTAAAAAAGATAAAACACGTTTGTAACAAATGAACACTATATGTATGTACCCATTCTTTTTTTAAAAAAAGCGCGTTTTTTGTTTACGATCCAAGCGATTCGATCCTTAAGGTGTTGTATCGATCCGGCAAAAAATCGTGTGCCCTCGATCCGATCCGAAAATCGCTGGATCGTATGCCTGCCGATCCGATCTTTCAAAGGATCGGATCGGATCGGCGCATCCCTACCGTGGGAAGGCCTGTGCCCAGCAGTGGGACGATTACGGACTGATGACGATAATGATAATTGTATGATTTTGTCTTTTTCCTGTACTAAAATAGTTAACGATGCTATGTATTTGTCATTTTTTATCCAAATCTGGAACTCCCGCCGCCTACGCTTGACATTTTGAACTTGTTTAGTGCAACAACTACAACATCAATATTATTATAACAAGCGCGGCGATATATTTTATTGTTTGAAACGGGATTTAGAAAACATTCTTTGTGTTATTCTATAATGTTGATATTTGTCACAGACTCAAATAGCCCATACCTACGTTAAAGCATTAATAAAAACTAGACAACGAGCCAAGTGTTCCCAGTATGTTTTAAATTTGGTTTCAAAGTACTTATTTATTTTATTTGTTAGGTTTATCAACAGTTATTACAATTTTTGCATTTGCAAATAAGTATGTGATATTCTCAATTATTTTTAAATTACATTTTAACCTAATATTTGTCATCTAGGAACACAGAACAGAAGAAAGAGGTCTGGGACGTAGGTATCACATGATAATATTATTTGCTGCACTTTCTTTCACGCAAAATAGATTGATTTAATTCCTATTTCTTAAAAGAGGAGGCAATTTTCTATATTTTGAATCCACATACATGAACGTTTTCAGTACTTGTTGGCAGGGACACAGATGACGGCAAAGTAAAACTTCGTAGTTGTCTGATCGAATGCTTTTATTAAAGTGAGTGTCGGTCCGTAGGCACAGCAGTTGGTCCGTTGGCAGTATATTCCAACAGTACTTAAAAAAGTTTTTACTAGTACTCATACTAAAATGTAACACATAATCTCCTCAACATTTTCCGGTGTAAATTGGATTTTACCAGGCCACGCTAGCAAAAATAATGTAGCGTAACATGCGAGCACCAAAATACTAGTCCAATTAACGGCTAACGAACTTCTTTCATTACCAGTTGCCTCCCCAAACTTAATTAACAGGTGATCCGACGCCCGCGCCGCGAATCTGATACTCGACACGTGTGCAACCCCTTAAGTCGCTAATGTTTAAATTATATTGTTTTTAGCCGTGTCGCTTATAGCGGTTCTTTAAACCCACCCCCTCTCTTCCCTTGGGTGTCGTAAAAGGCGACTAACGGACTAAAGACAGCACATACATCCAACAGCATAGAGCGGCGATGGGCTCACCACCTGTCACGCTGAGCACATGTGCAGTCGTAACTTGGTGAAACGTGGACTATGGCAGTAGACTGCTTTTCTGTAATATTGCCTGGTCTCTGACTAGCCCTTCTGAGATGGTAGCCGTGAATCTATATATATATGTAAAGGAGATTGACCATTTTTGTATGGACGTTGGACCAAGAGTGCTGCCCAACATTGAATAGTGCATAATGTTCCTTAGACTAATACTAGTATGTATCCCAAAGCGCTTCAGAATCTATCCGAGGAGTATTGAGAAAAAAATCTTTTGTATAGGTTTTACATTTACGAAAAATAATAACAAACGTCTTATTTTTAAAATAAAAGACGGTATTATAAACAATGGATTTTATTAATAGAACAACACTTAGTTAAGGATAGTCATTCAATCAATCAATCATATAAAGCCATACGATAAGATTTTAGGTTACAACCCCGTGGATGTATTTTTTTATCTCTTCATGTAAGGAAAGAAATAAAAGTATTCCCTTGCTTAATTGATTGACAAAGGATAGTGACCATTTTGCACCAAATGCTTGGGCAGCATTTGGTCCAAAATGGTCAATCTCCTTTGTAGACTGCGAACGTGTTTACAGGTACACGTATTAGAGACGTAATATATTTTTCACAAACGCACGGAGCTACCTGATTAAGTCAATAAATCTTCTTTTTATCTCGATGCGTCTTGACTTGATTGCAATTAAAGCCTTGATAAGAGCACACAGGAGCGGGGGCCGTAGCTTCAGCCTAAATGCTGAACGGGTAAAGTACGGAAACAAAACTGCGTTGTCAAAATCGTAGCCTCAGGTCACGTAATTCTTTGCCCCGTTTTGAAATAAGTACAGAGGCCTATTACATCTCGACTGTGATTTTTGCGTAAAATGGCCAATTTTGGCGTTATGGATCTCGGAAACAAAAATACATTAATTTATGACTTATTGAATAGTGTAGAATTGATGGTTAAACAAACTTACCTGAAGTGAAGTTTGACCGTAATTGTACGAGACGTTGCATCCGAAGACATTTATATTCACAAGGTAATCCACTCTTCAATGTACCAGGCATCCAACACATATTAAGAGCTATCTAAAAGAAATTTTATTAAAAAAAACATAAAACGTTACCCATAGTATAGACACAGGCGCCATCTAGTGAATACCAACCGAGTGCACGAGTTTGTCACCCGCGCTGTCATCGTCATTCGCTCTTAGAGCTTCTTTGCAAAATTAATTTATATGGGGCCAGCATGTAAGGGAAGGGAGAGATCTTTATTTAAATCTCTTCGGATGCAACGTCTCGTACAATTACGGTCAAACTTCACTTCAGGTAAGTTTGTTTAACCATCAATTGTACTTCGACGTTGCATCCTCGAGATTTATATTCACAAGGTAGATGTTTAGAACACAAATTTTGCGAAATAATTTAAGTACCTATATGATTTAATTCATCTATTATAATTGAGTATTTACGAGTATAACCGATTAAATATAATTAGGTACCATATTAGTACAAACCAGTATGATATATTATAATATTATAATGAATGATAAGCTAGAAATTAATCAATGTAAATAGCCGCTGCAAAGCATTATCGTCATTCTCAATGGTAAGGGGTCGATTGTAAAACAGTGCAAACACCAGAGAATTACCAGTCCATCCTGCAGTTATTGAAAGGCCTTTTCTGTTTGCTGCCGAGGTGGACGTGGACGCGTGTCTTACACGTGTGTGCTGAGAATAAAGAAGTGTCAATGCCGCTGTTAAATAAGGTGTTTTTAAACTAACGACTTAATGTAGAACTAGTTGCATTATGAATAGGCTTCAGGTGAGCAATAACCTTTCCGTTCTAGGTTTATCTCTGTAAACTTTAGTCATATCTAAGTAGGACAGTAATATTTTTGCAGGGCAGATCTTAATCTTATTTAGAAAAAATGGTATAAATAAACAAGGCGGTCGACGCCCTTGAGCAGATGTTTTAATTAAATCATCCACAATGGTTTCGACATAGTTATTATTTATTTTTAAATTAGAAATTCGAAGATAACGTCTGTACTCGTTGTGCGGTTGACAATGAGAGCAGAGTTACTAATTTTTTAGTAATAAACTCCAGAGCAAGTTCCTCATTTGGATATAAATTACTAAGGTAATCGATTACAATCTTTGGATCTCACGTCTCCGAATATTTCGGATGACTAGGTTTAGTCCTGTAAATACCTTTAAAAAATCGAACAACTAAATCAGCTTCACTATAACGTTTGCCCTAAATAGCTAGCGCAGAACGATGCATATTCAATGAACTACAACCAATTTTTGCTGTTAACAGTTAACCGTAAGGAATTTTGATAGAATTGGAAGTGGGGAGTTATAGAAATCAACTTTATAAATATCACAATAACTCCACCATTTCGTAAAAGCGAAATTGTATTGTTTTAGTGAGGATGTAGACAATGAGGAAATCATCACATAACGATGGTTTCATTACATAACGATTGTCTTTGAAATGCTTTTCTGATAATTTGTATGCTACCAGGATAAGTTTCTTGCAAAGGGGGTGCTGGGTCCTGAAAGGTGATAATAACATATCGTCACTTGGGCCGAAGTATATTGGTGGTAAGCTACTGAGGTAAGTAGGGGATACCAGGGTTGACTCGGCCAATACGATACGACTAGTACACCAGTGGCTTCGTCGTTAATTATTTTCCTGAAGCATTTTAATATGAGCGAGAAAGGGGAAAAAGCATAAAAATAAAATATATTCCAATTTAAGGTGAATGCATCTATGTCAAAGGCGTAGGGGTCTCGTTGCCATGAGACGTATTTATTGCATTTATAATTTTGGTAAGTAGCAAAGAGATCTTTAAGAGGTGTCCCAAACGATTGAACAATTTTTTCGAACACAGGTGCCGACATTTGCCATTTTGTATCGATATTCATACGCCGTGACTCCTTATCCACCTCGAAGTTATCTTTAGATTTTATGTAGGATGCAAAGACAAATATTTTGCGTTTCTCGCACCATTGCCATAGACGACAAGTGATATTATTTAAAGGAACTTATTGTACTCCACCTATTCTATTGATATTTATTTGTTCAAGAATGCGTTTTCGTTTTCCTATTGGCAATTGCAAACACATATTTTCTGAATTTAATTCAAAACCGAGAAATTTTCTAGTCTTTTGTGGTTCCAAGTTACTCTTTTTGAAGTTTTTATCAAAGCTTAGATTTTGTAATAAACAAACAGTTTCGAGAACAAAACTTTTACATTCTTCATAAGAATGGCCAAGGCACAAGATCTAAATATATTAGAATTAAAAAACCTCTGTTTCTAAAATAAATCCGGTAGATAGACCGGTTTCATGAGTTTCGTAAAGACATAATAAGGTGCTGAACTAAGTCCAAACGGTAGGCACTAAAATTCATACGTATTACTTTTGTGCCCCAAAAATTTGAACCTTAAATACTTTTTGTAGTTTTCATTAATAGGAACTAAAGAAAAAATACGCGTCTTTGATATCAACATTGGCCATATAACTGTCTTGGAACAATAATTTGCTTGCTGTCCGTATGTCCTCCATTTTAAAGTGGTATGAGGCGACAGCTTTATTCTATGATTTTAGGTTCAAGATAAATCTGGACGATCCATCACTTTTAGGTGTTAAGAATATGAGAGAAATAAATTGGTCTTTGACATCCTCTCATATGCATATTACTCCTGACTGGCACAAGTCAGATATAGCTGTGATTAACTTACTTATTTCAGCCGAAGAAAAGTTAGGAGTGATAGGTTCAGTAGCTTGCTTTACAGTATTATTAAATGGTATTTTGTAACCCGTAACGTACTGTCAGACTACCGGGTCACTTGCGATTGAACACCATGTGTCAACAAAAAAAAATTTATACGTACAGCGTGTAAGGTTACCTTGGTTGTTATTTACGCAACATCGGTCTGTATGACTGCTGTCGTGGTGTGATAGCGGGCGGACGTCGGTGCTTGCGCTGATCGCCTCCGAGGTGGATACGGGAATCTTTGCTTGCTCCCACCCGGCCTTGCAACCCATGACCTTGTTGCTTGGATGGGTCTTGCCACTTTCCCTGCTGGGCGACGTAGTTCTTAGTGAAGTTGACGGTCCAATGTTGTTAGTATTCCGTATTTGTAAACCAGATTTTACAGACAGATGTAAGGCGGCACTGTAGGATTTTGTAGAAAACACTTGCATACGAAAAAACGCTCCAATAAAAAAGATTAGTAAAAAAATAAAATAGAATGTAGGTAACTACTGCCTCGCGCAAACAAAGAGTCATTTGGAAGGAATGACCGAAGAATAGAATTACCGTAATCGCGTCACAGCATAGGGTATGTATGTATGTATGTACCTGCCCCTAATATCGATCGTAATCTCGTCACGATACTAGATTTCATACTAGCACTGACCGTAATCTTTCACTTCACGGTACTACTTATGTGTTTATTACTTTTTATTATTATTTAAAAAAGCTAAACGTCTTATGTATTTTTGAAAATCGATAAATAGTGAAAAAGTCAAAAAATGTGGGTAACCACAAAGGCACTAGCGAAAGTATTAATCGAAATTAAGAAGTAACCGTACTATGAAAATATTTCAATAACGTTTCTACTTTGAATGTCTCACTAAGAGGTTCTGAGTCGTATATTCGCTAACGAATTACATAGTTTTTAAAAAATCGTTTGTCTTTGTAATTTAATCATAACATCGACAAAATGTAATATTTAAAACACTGACTGACCTGATTTACTTGGCGATCGTCGTTTACGCAGTTTTTCCACATGCGTATATAATGATTATCCATGCTTCCTTTTGCACATAGTTTTTTGCTACACAAAACACTTTTAGGGTAACGATGTGCGGATGCCCGAACACGAAAAGCGAATGACGATGACAGCGCGGGTGACAAACTCGTGCACTCGGTTGGTATTCACTAGATGGCGCCAGTGTCTATACTATGGGTAACGTTTTATGTTTTTTTTAATAAAATTTCTTTTAGATAGCTCTTAATATGTGTTGGGTGCCTGGTACATTGAAGAGTGGACTACCTTGTGAATATAAATCTCGAGGATGCAACGTCGAAGTACAATAGCTATTGGAATAGTGCGTAACGGCCTCGCTCTTTGTAAATTTTGCTTAAATTTTTAATTTAAACCCAAAATTGCAGAGAAAGATTTGTATAAAGTGCGCGAAGGCACTTTTTTGAGCTCATCGATTGAACTACTGTTCTAAACAAGTGAAATAAAAAAAATATAATGTTATCTCTTATAAATAGTCAAACAGTGCGTATAGCGGCCTCGGAATTTTTAGATATTATTGATTTTATGTAGGAAAAAAATCTTATTCCAAACCAAAAAACTTCGAAAATCGCTATAAGTTAATTGTGAATATCTCCTATCTACAATAATATTATTGAGCAAAATTTATACCAGAGTAATTGTTACTTCATGAGGAATAAAGATTGATAAATACAACTGCAAAATTACTACAAAATGCGATGCGCCGGCCGTCCGAGTTCAACTTATGCTCACAGAATGGAGATTTGTAATATTATGCACAAATTTATTACCCTATTTCGATAAAAACGATAAATACAACTGCAAAATTACTACAAAATGCGAAAATGGGCATTTTACGCAAAAATCACATTCGAGATGTACTTAATAGGATTTAGCAGCATTGCGAAAATAATGTCAATTTAGATTACCCGCCTGTGGTCTAGTGGCTAAGCCACCGTTTTCAGACCCAGAGGTCCCGGGTTCGATTCCAAGCGGGAAGTACCATCAGGTGAGATGAAGGCCAAGCGCTTACCCGTTGTAGAATAAGAAAAAAAGGTAAATATCTTTACTAAGTATATTTTTTCCAAACCAAAAGATCATATGGTAGGTACTGATTTCACCTATTTCAGTGAGCTTGCACTTGTGAATACGTATACAATGATGCACACATTGTCTGTTTCGGCGTAGATACACATCAGATGTAAAATTGGCAAGTGTGTATCATTGTGTATGTTTATGTTGTTGGCGTGTCATATTTAAATGTTTAAACTACACAGCCTGCCTTATCTAGTTTGATACCCAGCCAGCCAGCTACCCAGTCAGGAAGCATGTACCACGCTAGCCATGTACCCAGCCAGCCAACTATCCAGTCCCTACCCTATCTATTTGGTTGTGTAAGTTGCTGAGTGACAAGAAAATGGACCGACAACATAATTGTTCCGCGCAGTGTGATGTAGACTAGGTGGTAAAAGGTAGTGGTATAGTTTAAGCCGAGAACTGTTTCTTTACACTAAGTAGTCATAAATTTTCTATATCATTTGGTACATCCGCCATTTGAACTTATTTATTCTGTTGATTTATTAGAAGTTTATTATTATGGAACTTTAAAACTAGTTACATTAAGAGGTGTTAACTGAATGACCGCCGCTGGCTTGTAGATATTGTTTAACGGCCGAAATTAATAATCAAAAAGTAGATAGAGAGAAAAATTATGTCGCAAGAGTTTAGCTACAGGATGTTTTGATGTTTTTCCTCTAAAGCTTGATCGTAAACTCAACTATCGCTTCAACCCTCACGTTCCTATCAAGGACCTTTGTGGTGGCATTTGTGTAGAGTCGAATTTAGAGAATGCTGGTTTGATAACTCACTGCGGATTCCGCGCCTAGCGCACTCCGCGCTTTAGGTGCTTTAGGCACATAAGTAAATGCCCTATAGAGTCCAAGCTGCCTATAAACGGCCCGCTGTAGGTGTACTCACACATAGCGCGGCGATGTGTGCGTAACCTCTCACCGACAGGTTCACCGACGCGCCGCCGTGGTAAAAACTGGTTTGCGCCGGCTCAGTTGTGGTATGACTGACAGGGCCGCACGTCGCGCGCATTAGATGGGATTCAGTTAATCGATGTTGTGACGTTGTTGTTGACAAATTCGGGATTTTACCATTTCAGTGTTTTAAATATTTATATACATACACACATGTAATCACGACTATTCTCCCCGACGGGTTATTTATTACAAGCTTTTATTTAACTTGCAATGTAGGTATGTATGTCTTTTGTTCTGGTGGACTTTTGCAACTCAATTTTGAAGCAGATATCTACAACCGATTGAGCTGAAATTTTGCATACATGTGTAAATCGCGTGACAATGCAATATTATGATGACATGGTGCTGATCTGATGATGGAGCTGGAAAGCGGTCATAAAAACTCTGTAATGAAACGACGCAACCGCATCGAGTTTCGGCTAGTTTTATTTGTCTTGACAAGTACTTTGTTTTTAAATGGTTACCAAGGTCTGATCTGATGATGGAGCTAGAAAGTGGTCATGGGAACTCAGTAAAGAAACGACGCAACCCCATAGAGTCTCAGCTTGTTTGATTCGTCTTGACGAGTACTTTAAATCATATAAATTGTGTAATGACGTCATAAGTTGTTAGGAAAAGTGTTAAAGTAAAAGTTTATTTTTTTCTTTTTAGCTCATTTAAATAAAAGCTTGTTTCTAAAAAGGTTTTTTTTTATTAGGTTTGCCAACATTGTTACACTACAGCTCTTATAATATAATAGTTACAATGCAACAACAAATTATAGGCAAACACAACATGACAATAATGAAAAATAGTCGGTAGTCATTTTGGGAAAATTATATGAACATTAGTTAATTCAATCAGTACCTACTACAAAAAGAAATCACATTAAAAAAAACAAACAAAATTATGTTAATAATTAGTCAAAGACAGGCAATGAGGACAGCAAAAGCAATCCTCTGCCATAGTCCACTTTTCACCAAATAGCTGCACATGTACTCAGCGTGACAGGTGGTGAGCCCATCGCCGCTCTAAGCTATTGGATGTATGAGCAGTCTTTAGTCCGTTAGTCGCCTTTACGACACCCAAGGGAAGAGAGGGGGTGGTAGTATATTCTTTCACCGCTACGCGACACGGTTAATTAGTTATATAATATAGATTATGGGGCATTAGTGTTTAATCTAAATATGTAAAACAAAGTCGGGTTAGTTACACAATTCCCAACTCTTGCACCGTGTGTATGAATAAATCCGGAAAAAATAATGCTACTATATCTTTTTTTTATATTTTAAGCAATTAGTTAAGATAAGACTACTTTAAAGATTCGTAATATTTGATTAGTTCGATTAAATGCAGAAGACAATTTTTTCAACGCTTCGTTATGATTGAACTAAATTAACTTTAGTATGTGTTAAATTACACTAAACCTTATTTTTTATACCTTTTGAAACGTTTTATTATGTACCTCTACCCACTTATCTTATTTTATTTTTCCTTCCTAATTTTTAAACGTTCAACCGGTGTCAGCCCTATCAGAATAGGTATAGATTTTGCGCGTTGTTAGAGAGCTTTGACTCTGTAGGATAGCTACTCATGTGCTTTAGGTCTGAAGCTACAAGTAGCCGACCGAACGGACTCCCGCGAACACCCTGCAGTATGCTGCAGTCGTTAGAAGAGATAAGAGCTACGCGTACTATCACGCGATAGAAAGAGAGGCAACTTCTAGGTGAATTTAACTTTAGGTATGGGAGCGGTGTGCGTCCTGAATTGCACTTTATTGTGTCTTAGCAAGACTCGGTATTTATTTAAATTATTTTATGGAGTGAGTCTTCTATATGGGAATTAACACCCTAAAACTTCGAAAACTTAATTCCGAATTTCAAAACTCCGAATGTTATATATCCCAAAAATTAAAATCACGCGTATTTAAAATCACGAACGTCAATATTCCGAATAAGTATCATAAATCGTATGTTACGAATTCCATGGACTGACTGCACGCCGAACCAATGTATCCATTCTCAAAGAACTGGGAATAACCACAAGGCTAACCATTTTTTGCTCCTAGCGGATCCTCAAATATTTTGGGCACGTTGCTCGCAAAAACCCAGACAACCTGGAAAAGCTGTGGGTAGTTGGTCGGGTCGACGGAAAAAGACCGCGTGGTCGTTTGCCTACCCGCTGGTCTGACCAGATAAAAACACTCACTGGCAATTCCTACAGCTATCAGGACCGCCGAGGACAGGAATACATGGAAGACCATAGTGCAACGTCCGACTAATTTATAATAGAGACGACCTTCAGTAATGATGATACCGACTATGAAGAAGAGATCATAAAATCGATATTCAATTTTCGGATTTTCATAAGTCCAAACAATCAAAAACCCGAAATATTACGTTGTTGTAAGTAGTCCGAAAAACGGAAATCCGATTTTCATATTTCCAAAAATTCATTCCAGCTTAATATTGTAATTCTTTTTTTGACGTGGCAACAACCGGCAGCCATCCTTGCTTGCATGCATGATTAATAATCAAAATCATATTGTAATTATAAAAAAGCATTTTAACCTTAAATGTAGTTTATAATAGTTAATATTATTATTTATTATGTTATTAACTATTAAAGACAATATTTAAAACCAATTTAAGGTTAAAATGCTATTTTATAATTACAATATGATTCTGTTGTGTTGTTATTCTATTATGTTGTGTTTTCTATGTTGTGCTTCAAAAGTTAGTGGCAGAAACGAATCGCTGCTAAACCGACTTCACGTAGTCTTGTCTGCCCTACGCTAGAGTGTAAATTTAAGTCCGCGTAGGCGCGGAGGAGCGAGGCGGCCCGCGAGCTGAGGAGCAGGTGGGTTTAAGGCTCGCCGCCATAGCTGAGGCTCAACCCGTAGCTGCGGTGGTGAGCGAAAGCCATCTGCGATGATAAGCTCTGTTGGGACCGCCGGATCCTCGCAACGCCAGAGCCGTGGCAGAAGCTATGCCTGTTGCATGTTTTCTTGCATGGTCCGTGCTTGCTTGCATGCTGCATGCTGCTGAGGGGCTGGCAGCATGTGATCAGATAAACCTAAGCCGATCGGTTTGCGTTCTTGCCAGGTTAACAACTTTTGCAATGCCGATGGGTGTGACTAAATCGTGAATCGAATCTCTCCATTAACATCTTTTTGAAGGTACAGTACAACGAGCCTGTTCCAGACTATCTTTTGGCGCGAACCCTCCGCTCGATGTCGGATATTTAAAAATTCGGAATTTTGATATTCGAAATTCATATTTTTGAGACTTCGGATTATTGTTGCGTCGCCGGAATTTTAATTTTAATTTAATTAAAATCTAATACTTAATTAGGAATATTGAAATTCGGAATTTTGATTTTCGTAATTGTAAACGTTCGGGATTTTGTAATTTCGGTTTTTAAAAAAAAATATTATTTCATTCATTCAAAGGAACCATTAGAAATTATAAAATTCGGAGTTTTGAGATTCGTGATTATGAGTTTCGGAATTAAGTTTAGTACGTTACGAACGGAAAATCCGTCACTTGCTGTATGTTTCAAACTTAAACTGTACCTGTATTTACATTTTGAATAAATCGTAAAAAAGAATTGCCTCAAGCTATAGTAGAGCTTAACTAGCTGGCGTAGCACATGATAAGGAATGAAAATTACGCTACGAAATAATAAATCAATCGAACGGCTCGCGGGCACCAATCAGCGCGACATGCAAATGTTACAACTCCCTGATTAATTGAATAGTGGCGCGGTGCTGCCCGGTAGGGGTTTATTGCCACCCGTAAGTTAGGTACCTAACTGCTGAACAAAAAGTTTGAAACAGAATTAGAACTACTAATCTACTAAGAAATAAAAAAAGTAAATTTTTCTAAAGTCAAACAAACCGACCTTGTCGCATTGTTGTGTGTTCGCGCATCACTTCAGAACAGCTGCGTCTATTTGGCTAATTCCTTTTTGTTGTCTTTGTAATTGTCAGGAAAAGGTTTCATGTAAGAAAATGTTTGTAGGGCATCTTACGTGTAAACATTTTAGTGAAAGAAGAAGAGTGGCGGAAATTGTTAGCGAAAGTTGAAAAGAAAAGAAGGACATACTTCTTTTCTGTGTACATACACACGCAGCAGGTCAGCCTATCTAAGAGTGCCTTTCTGTAGTCGATATTGATCATCATCATCATCAGCCCGCCAGCAAAAAAACCATGTATCTTGCTCTTGCCTCGATTGGCAGTAAAATCTTCAAAATTCGTTGCGTGATTGCGTTTGTCATTTGTTATTATGTTCGTCATTTATTTTTACTTTTGAACAGTTTTCTTTTTGTTCTGTTTTTTTTTTATTTTATTTTTGTAATTATTTAATGTTCACCTAATATAGTTTCAAGTAAAGTATAATCAATGAGATATTTTAATAGTTTACCATAAGCATAGACTAGTCTATTAGCGGATTGTATTCAGTTTTGTAGACGTAACAATAAAAAAAAATCAGCCTATCGTCGTCGTCAACCAAACTTCCCACTGCTGGGCACAGGCTCTTACATGCACATCAAGATTGGACCATAACCCACTACGCTGGCCTAATATGGACTGATCCTTACAACCAAATAAATAAATAAACAATAACCGCCGGTGGTGCATAAAAAGGTTGATGGATTTGAAGTGATTTTAATAAAGCGAAAGGAGTGTGCAAGAACCGTAGTAGATGGCCATCCATAGTCTCTGCCTACCCCTGTAGCATAGAATAATAAGTAAAACATAGAAGGAGTCCGAATGAGACTCGTATAGTTGTCCTATTATTTCAAATGGGCCATACACATTGAAAGAAAATAGACATAATAAGTTGTCAAAAAAGTCAAATGTCAAGCGAAAATAAAACCCTTAGAACCAATGATGTTAATATAATATCATTGCTTAGAACAATATTGTTTTTGAGATAAAACCGGTCACCATTTAAGATACAAAATTCAAAAGCGACCAAACAGAGTGCCCACTCAAATGTCATAGCACTCCTTCTATGCTTTAGTTACTATTCTAAGCCCTATGGGAAACACGCGTGAGTTTATGTATATGTACTAGCGGCCGCTCGCGGTTTCACCCGCGTGGTTCCCGTTCCCGTGGGAATATCTGGATAAAAACTCCTATGTCCTATGTGTTAATCCAGGTTGTAAACTATCTGTATGCCGCATTTCATCCAAATCCATTCAGTAGTTTTTACGTGAAAGAGTAACAAACATTCATCCATACTTACAAACTTTCGCGTTTATAATATTAGTAGGATGGAAAGGTTGACCTGCTGGTCGTCTGTACACGTAATATCTACCGATTTATTTATCTTAGAGCAGATCGATTGCTTCTTCGGTAGTAAAACTGCGGGACTCACTCAGAGCAAGGCCCGCGGGGGCTGTACTAATTCTGCCGGCAATCTCGCAGAATCCTACTTATGGTAGATTATCCACAGCTATCTAGATCACCATGCAGAGGGTGGTAAGGCTATAAAGATCAATTTTTAGCAAATTGCAATAGTAACAGTAAGAAACACATCTAAACGGTTGTCTGACAGTCTGACACACTTTACTTTCACATACCTACTTACATATACTTATAATAAAAGGGTTAGTCAGCAACGGCAATGAGGACCGCAAAAGCAGTCCTCTACCATAGTCCACTTTTCACCAAAAAGCGACTGCACATGTGCTCAGCGTGATAGGTGGTGAGCCCATCGCCGCTCTATGCTGTTGGAAGAATGTGCAGTCTTTAGTCCATTAGTCGCCTTTTACGACACCCAAGGGAAGAGAGGGGGTGGTAGTATTTTTTAACCGCTACGCGCACAATAATAATTTTAACATCTAATCGTGACTTTTTCACACTGAACACTCTTTTTGCGTGAAATGGAACAATCTAGACTCTAGATCTAGAGCTACGGCTTTACGTGCTTTCCGAAACATGATGGAGCTCTAGATTTTTGAATTTGGCCACCCTACAGTGACCCGGCATTGCAAAAGTTGCTTAACTTTCAATATCGTAAACCGTTCGCCTTACCGGTGATGGGCTCACCAGTACTCACCACCTGTCACGCTGAGCACATGTGTAGTCGCTATTTGGTGAAAAGTGGACTATGGTAGAGGACTGCTTTTGCTGTCCTCATTGCCAAGTTTCTGACTAACCCTTGGGTTGGTTGCGGAAAAAGTTTCTTCGCATTTTTTAAGAAAATTCTAAACATTTTTTAATATAGTTTATTTAGATTTAACTAAAGTATGCTGCTTTACTGTCGTCTGTTTTGAGATGTCGTTGGGTTGGCGTTTGTGATGTTTATGACAGTAAGAAAAACAAATGAAAATCACACATTTTCCTAATTTGAATTTAAAATTATCTTTAAAATTTAAACTTTTAATGATACCAAAACCAGCCAGATACAAATAGCCAAAGAGATTTTATTACAAGTTCATACATACTAATGCGAAAAGCCTTTCCCCAACCTAATATGTACGTATGTATGTACGCCTTAGCCACTGCGTTATCGAGCTCGTCCCATCAAGCCATCTCATCCATGTCCAGCCCAAACTTACGCTTACTTCATGATTTAGTCAAGGAATAAGACTATATTTTATTTTAATTGCCACGTGATCACAGTCGGGTGTTCACACGGACAAAGTCGCGGGCAGTATTAGTATAACGGCCATATACCTTTATTATGTACTAATAGAGGTACTTAAATGAACTTAACTGTAACACAAATCAGACTTGTAAATTCTGTATTCTCTTTGTAGGTATTCAGCGTTTTTATTCATACGGCAATCCTGCCTGGTGATAAAACTACGGACAGGTTTTATATTCAGATTACGCGATATACGGCTGGCTTTCGGCTTTGTGATACATGACGAACAAACGTTATTTAATCAGAGTGTTAAATACAATGAATATGTGCGCATAGTGTAACGCAGATTGCAGAGCTTTATTAGCGAAATGAACAACGTGGAAAGTGAGTTATAATATACAAATAGATCACATCTACACAATACATATTAGTAGTAGTTAGGATTAATTTCAGGTAGGCAACTAAACTTGACTATTAGTACTTAAATCTTAAAATATTTATTTACACACTTTGGTTTATGTTTTTTTTAAATAAGTTGATGTACCATTCAAACCTCATATTATTATAATATAACCTCGTAATACATTATAATTCGTATTTTTTTTTGTGTAAGTATCATACTTTTATAATTATGTCATATTTAACATAAAAAATTTCATCACAGCTAATAAGTTGTGTATATAAAACCGTTAACCGTGTCGCATAGCGGTGAAAGAATACTACCACCTCCTCTTTCTTTGGGTGTCGTAAAAGGCGACTAAAGGACTAAAGACTTCACATACTTTCAACAGCATAAAGCGGCGATGAGCTCACACCTGTCACGCTGAGCACATATGCAGTCGCTATTTGGTGAAAAGAAAAGTGGACTGTGGTTTTTGTTGTCCTCATTGCCTAGTCTCTGATTAACCCTTCGGGGATAATAGTCGAGATTATACATATGTATGAATGTTGTGTAGGCATTTTCTTTTCCGAAAGGGGGTTATTACATTAATTGTCTGTTTTATAATAGACAGAAGCACGATTGCCCAATTGGTAATGCATCTGACCTGGTATGTCAGAGGGTGCATTTTGCTTCGCATCCCGCTCGAAGACTAATTTTAAAACCTATCACTCTACCTTCTCATCACTGAAAACGACTGCCATGAGCTTGGCAATGTCTTTGAGCGCGAAGAGCCGAAAATTCTTCTAGTTTCAGGTAGACCATAAGTATATATCGATGGTTGAAAGGCTAACTGTCGCTTAGACGACATATTTTGCGATATTGAGTTAACTACATATTCAGAATCAGCAATTTTTTTAAATCTTCTGGTTTCAGGTAGAACGATCCCAGGAGATTCATTCTTTTCCTGGCAAAAGAGTCACACACAAAGGCAATCAGTTACTCGTTGCATTCTATGGAACATTTGTTTTGTAGCATAGTGCCCGGTCAGAGAAACGATGACTATTCGGGACTGCCTTTCAACACAAGTATCAAGTACTTATCCACAGAAACCATTGCCGATGTATAGGTTTGCTGCTTTAGCGGGCGCATCGGCCGCCCGCATTTCCGCATTGACTCAATGCAGTACGAATCAAAGCTTAATTAAGAGCAATCTGTCGGCACAACGAGGGCATAACGATTGGGACCGTACGCTTCACGTTTGACTTCACATGCCATCCGATTTGTGAGTTAAGAACTCAGCTGCCGTGTTGTTAATACAAGACACAATAGATATTTAATGTTAATGGTTATAACCTCTAGGAGTCTTCGTGACGGACAAGCATCGGCTGCTCACCATCAGGCAGGATGTAGACACTATGACGTGTCACAAAAAAAAAAGCGGTAAATAAAGTTTCCTACACTCACACCAATTATCTAGCCCAAGAGTAGCTTCGAAGAAACTCGTTAAATGGTTACTAGACAACGGATAGACATACTTAAAATACTTAAATACATATACTTATTATACATTGAAAATACCTAGACCCGAGGAAATTTAGAAAAACAATACTTTCTAAATTTACCCGACCGGGGATCGAACCCCGAACCTCAGAGATGGCCACACCGTGAAAACCGGTGTACAAACCACTCGATCAAGGAGGGAGTCAAAAGGTAAGACCGAATGTTATCGTCATAGATTCTCAACCTTAATAAGTAGAAAAAGGTTGTACAGGAAGAACTACAAAAATTGACCTACGACGATACGGAGGGGTTAATGACCGTTGTTAGGTAATTTTGTTTTATTTATTTATTTCTGTGTAAAACTTATTAACTTATTTTTAAAAAAAACCTATTATTATTTTATTCATGTCTTTATATTAGATTGTAATTTAGCGTATAAGGAACCTGTTATATTCATTTATGTTTCGATTTATATTAAACTTAGACTAAGCCCACATTCGAAAAACAGGGTTTATCTAGCTCAGGCAACAGAATTTAATCTACCTTAGATTATTAGTTAAGAGCTCTTTGTAAACTATAGATGTAAGCGTATTTAAATAAAGATATTATTATTATTATTATTATTATTATTATTATTATTAACCGTGTCGCGTAGCGGTGAAAGAATACTACAATCCCCTCTCTTCCCTTGGGTGTCGTAAAAAGCGACTAACGGACTAAAGACTGCACATACATCATCGATGGGCTCACCGCCTGTCACGCTGAGCACATGTGCAGTCGCTATTTGATGAAAAGTGGACTATGGTAGAACTGCTTTTGTAGTCCGCATTGCCTAGTTTTTATGTATGTATGTACTCAGCCTTCGATCACATTTTTAAATGATAAACATAGTTTTCATACAGGGTCTATGTTTTAATATAGGTACCTATATAATCCCGCAACTGGATAATCTTTTCAAGTGTAAAGATATAGACATATAGACAGCCTTGTTTTTTAATAGAAATTAATTTTACCGGGTTTCGTATACTCGGCTTAAGTAGACATACTTATCTATGTTATTGCAATATCGTACTGCAGAATTACATAAAAAAGGTCATCCAGTCGCGATCTATGCTAATATTGTAGTTACTGACACAGTACACAGTTGATATAATAATAAGTTTTGTCGGCATCGCTTGTCGGTCGGCGGTAACGTTTGTACACAACCCAAGCACTTCAGGTCATACGTACAAAACTGTAAATTTTCTCCAATATATTTTCAACTTTATCTATTGGCTGTTGAGTTCAAAACCATAAGCAGAATTTTAACGTTTTAGGGTAATCTGACATGCTGTTCACTGTACATCCTTCGGGTTCACGAAGCCCAAGGCCTGTAGGGCCGCCATAAAAGGCAGGTCCGCCGAGAGCGCGAATGACTCCGGCCGTCAATACGATTTTACGAGCCTCGCGAAATTACCAACGCACTTTTGTATTACATGAGTGGGAAACAATTTTGATGTTGGCGCATCTCAGTTAGCTTTGTCGGCTGAAGCTAGCTCAATAGGATTTGGTTTAAAGCTTTCTAAATAAGAACAAGACACTATTTTGTTTGTTATTTTTTTATGTAAGAGGTGGCCAACGAGAAAGCAGGGCAACGGATGGGAAGTAATCAACAACAACAAACACGCAAAACCAAAGGAGTCGCAGATGCGTTTCCGGCCTTAAGGATGGAGTAGAACCTTTGGGAAAGGAGTAAGATTTGCGGTGGGATAGAGCGGGGAAGAGATTGGCCTCGGGTACTTTTACTCACCGGACGAAACACAACAGGAACGTCAGCAACAGATATTGCGTGAGTGAGAGCTGCAATGCAAAGCAGCGTGGCTCTAGAAGATTCTACTCAGTATCAGCAATGCTATTGCGATATCCTCGGTGTTACAAATGTTAGTCATGATGATGATGATAATGATGAAGAAAAATGTAGTAAGTATAATTATTTAGTAGATTAACTTCTTGCTTGCCCGTAGTAGGTACAGCAATTTAAAAGCATTCATTGTAACACTTCTGTATGTCCACAACTCCTATCTTTTTTTTAACTACCTGAAGGAGGGGATCCTACAACGGCTACAACTCAACCCCTTCACCTAATCACAACAGTCAACATCAATTTAAAACGAAACCGTTCCGTATCTCGGCGTTGATTTAAAAAATCCGTCAACTACATCGGGATTAATAAGTGTCTCGGCGAGTGTGCGGGCGATTTATCCGCCATCGGCGTAGCACCCGTGAAATTGCCGCAATGGCTGCGTTTAATCAACTCTGCTTCAGTGGGGAGCTCGCTCTGAAATCTGAATGCTGTTTGGTCGATCATTATTTACTAGAAGCATTTCCTGCGTGCGGATGTCCTTGAGATCAAACTATATCGACATATCTTAATCTCGAAAGATCACATGCGTAAAAGACTACACCGTGAACGATGAAGAGTTATCTTGAAATGTTTCTCGAATAACGATGTTGATCACAATCAGCCAGTATTGAAATTGAATGACAGTAGTTAAGTACTTTAATACATACTGAATACGATCAGTCGCAATAGGCACGAATTCTAAGGATCTGCGAGATTTTTTTTTAAGATAACCTTTCACTGTGTCAATCTATCGAGATTATTTGATGCATCTATGTTACAAGCTTGCTAGCTCGCGGTTGGTCGTAATCGTGGACAATCAAGTTAACGTATTCGAGCACATAATGTTCGACCAAATGGCATTCGATTACAAATAGGGGACTTGTTTCAGTGAAGCACCATTCGATGCCGCCGGTCCGGTTCGTTTGTTGCTTAAGTAAATGTCACCTTTGTCGTGTTTGTAGCTGAGGGACTGCAATGTAACTCTTTGTTGGTGAACTGCTCACTTATTTGACGGTTACAGAATAAAATACAATGTACCGAAGTACTTAGGTACTTCAGTACGGTTGCCAAATAATTCGTCTACAACTTTACAGTTGACATTCGGTTGTAGTATGACAGATTCTATTATTACTTATCTCACGCAACAATTAACTAACAATTAGATTTCAAAAAAATATAGCCAAATCAATCGGTGGTCTCTCTATTGACCTACTGAGTTTTTTTTTTAATTTATTTATTACTATGTTAGTTTTCACGGACTCGTTTTGCCCATGCTATTATAAAATAAAATAAATAAATAAACTTTCCTACACTCACACCAATTATCTAGCCCAAGAGAAGCTTCATTATGAAACTCGTTAAATGGTTACTAGACAACGGATAAACGTACTTAAAATACATAAATGCATACTTATTATACATAGAATAAATGTATTATAAATGTTTGATATGTTTGTTATAGTTATTTTCTTATTATTAATTAAAATTACTACATTATAACCACCTACTGAGTTTATATCGATTAGATCTTTCTCGACATGGGTACATACATATTTGAAATCGCATCACATTCTTACCAAGCATACGCACGCGTGCTGTATTTTTTTTTCACTAGCAATTGGCTCAGCACACAGCAGTTTTCGACGAATTACGAATAGACAGGGGGTGAGAGTGAGCGTTTACCACTTGTGTAGAGGGGCAGTAGGTACCGCTAAAATTGCGAAATTAGTAACTAATAATCACGCGGGAGATGGGGATGGCGCGGCGTCAAATTTACCCTTGAAACCACCTCGAAACTTACATCAGCCGAGCCGGGTGAAACTTGTGGCAATTAAGAGCGCCAGATAGCACTTTAACTAGTTCTGTGTATTAACAGTGCGTCACAGCGCGTGAGACTGCAGCATCTGTGTTCCCCGCTAAGAATACTTTAAAAGTACTTAAATACTGAAACTATGCGCTATCGGGCATGCGAAGAAAATTATGTCTACACGTTAGTACCTATGCCACTAAAGCTATACAGCGTGTTTCTTGTAAGGTGTCAAGCCGATGTGTGGTGATAGGGAACCACCATACCTATCCATTGAACCCCCTTGTATGTTCTACGATTTTTTGTAGTTTTCGAGTTATAATTTTTTTTCGTTATTTTATAATTCAACGACGAGACGGCTCTAAAAAAATTTTTTTTTTTTTTGGGTCGACTTTTCTTCGATGTTTCTTATTTAATACAATGCCTATTAATTGCACCTTTATGAGTAAAAAGGTACTAAAATTTAGATCCTAACTTTAAAAATTGGGTTAATCAGAACAGAATGGAATTTTCAACTTAAATAAAAAAAATTTAAAAAGATTTTCCATAGCTTCTGACTAGTCTTAAAAACTGCCCAACCAAATATGATTTTATACTAATTCAAAAAAGATGTTCTAAATGGGACTTCTTTTGCTGAAATCGGTCGTTGAACGTAGTAGATCGGAAATTGTGTAATTTTCATCTATACTAATATTATAAAGAGGAAAGATTTGATTGTTTGTTTGTATTGAATAAGCTCCGAAATTACTAGACCGATTAAAAAAATTATTTCACCGTTGGGAAGCTACACTATCTCCGGGTGGCATAGGCTACAATATATTTTCAAAAAAATTAGGGATTTTACACAAACTCTAATAAATTCCTTACATCGCGTGCGCTACGAAAACTATTGATGATAGAACAAATGCGATGTAGGCGTCGTCACTGGGGTACGCGAGCGGAGTCATTTTGAAAATTCGTCACGGGGTCCACGCGAACGAAGTCGTCGGCGGTCTGCTAGTATTTTATAATTTCTTAGTATCTTTTCTATATATTCTATATATTCTATATTCTTGTCTATCAGGAGATTAATTATCTCTTTACGTTTAAGAAGAGCTCAGTTGATACTAATAACCAGTGATCGGCGCAGGTAGTGCTATTCTCGGGATTTACTGACTGTTATCTTAATATGGATATGCCTTCTAAATCCCGGGAAATCTTTTTTTATATAATTTATTAGGGTGTTTCGGCGTAGGTAGTGTTATTTCCGAGATTTAGTAACTGTTATGCTAGCACGGATATGGTTTCTGACTATGTGAAATATTTTATTGTACTGTTTTTTTTCTATTGAAAACAGTTTAAGAACTCGTATTATGCATTCCTAGTCAGATTTAGGTATCTACATTGTATTGGTCGCTATAACTCGTGCGACATACTAGACACCCCGCTGGAATGCAACAACACCCTACTCGCTCCACCGCGCGGAGCCCCGCGTTACCCAGTGCCCTCAGTAGCGGTAGCATTTTTGTTAATTACGTCATCAGCGCGAGCTGTCTATACATTGTCACAATTCGTAGTGAGAATAAATACAATGCGCTACGCTGTGTCTGACAAGGACAGAATTACACTGTTTATTTGTGATTGAGGAGTCCGGGTGAAGGTGGGAGACCTTCGGCCTTATCTTCACTTACCATCAGGTCAGATGAAGGCCAAGATCTTTCCCGTTGTAGATAAAAGAACATTTTAACTTTAATTAATAAAGACATCAGCATTCAGGAAACATTCACGGAAATTCCGAGGCATGTCTATATTAACACTAAAATTCAATCTCATTGATCTCGGATTGCTCTACCTACGTTAAATAATTAATACATCAACATTTAGGAAAATATTTTCGCGGATCCCGGGATTCACGGAACGCATCCATATTAACACTAACATTCAAGTTCATTGACCCCAAATGGCACTACCTACGCCGATCACTACTAATAACTTACATTTCATACTTAATACTATCCTCAAAATTACCATTATTAATTAGAGGGCCAAAACAAAACTCAAAATGCGATAAAAATTTAATATGTTCAAAATGCCGGCCACCAAACGATCACATTCGGCACCGCCGCAAAAATGTATTTCTTAAATTTTAGTGAGTTCTATTTTGGCCCTCTCATTAATAATGGCAATTTTTTATATTTAAACTCAAAATGCGGCACCGCCGTGATGACGCCTACATCGCATTTGTTCTATCATCAATAGTTTTCGTAGCGCACGCGATGTAAGAAATTTATTAGAGTTTTAGTAAGTAAGTATGCCTAATTTTCTTGAAAATATATTGTAGCGTGGAGGAGAAAGTGTAGCTTCCCAACGGTGAAAGATTTTTTAAAATCGGTCTAGTAGTTTCGGAGCCTATTCAATACAAACAAACAATCAAATCTTTCTCTTTATAATATTAGTATAGATGAAAATTACACAATTTCCGATCTACCACGTTCAACGACCGATTTCAGCAAAAAAAGTCCCACTTAGTACATTTTTTTTTGTATTAGTATGAAAGCATATTTGGTTGGGCAGTTTTTAAAACTAGTCAGAAGCTATAGAAAATATTTTTTAAATTTTTTATTTAAGTTGAAAATTCCATTCTGTTCTGATTAATCCAATATTTAAGGTCAGGATCAAAATTTTAGTACCTTAGGTTAAAGTTAGGAAGAAGATTTTTTTACTCATAAAAGTGCAATCAATAGGCATTGTATTAAATAAGAAACATCGAAGAAAAGTCGACCCAAAAAAAGATATAATTTTTTTAGAGCCGTCTCGTCGTTGAATCATAAAATAACGAAAAAAAATTATAACTCGAAAACTACAAAAAATCGTAGAACATACATGGGGGTTCAATGGATAGGTATGGTGGTTCCCTATCACCACACATCGGCTTGACACCTTACAAGAAACACGCTGTATAAGTAGAAAGAAACAGATTGGTCCCAGTCCGGATTGCCCCCGGCCGGTATGCACCTACATTGAAAAAGTTGTTATTCCGGTTTGCACCCGGCTGCGTTGCCCCCGTAGTTTCTGTTTTTGTCATGATCTTCGAATCAGTACGGTTGAGTAGACAATAATAAACGTTAAATATTTTGGAGAATGCAGTTTTAGTGACAACAGAGACAGAAAAAAATAAAAATAAGGCAAATTAAAAAAAACCATTTCTAAAAATAAAATATATTATTATGCTCAAAATACTACAAAAGTTCAGTTCATAAGCATGTAAAATCCAGGACTATTTTTAATGGGTTAGTTAAATAGTTTAAAGCTTTCTACGATTATTTTAAATATTTATATGCGGTTCTTAACGCGTTTACGCTAAAGCTTGAGTGGTAGAGCCACGCTGCGTTGCAGCACGCATTGGGCCGGCTTGCCCGGCGTAATACCACCCTCTCACGAATATTCGGCGTGAAATAATGGCACTTGATGCTTCTGTGTTTCGTCCGACCAGTGAGGGTCCCGGAGGCCCCTCCCCTCCCCCTCTACCCAATTCCTACTCCTTCCTTAAACCTATTCCTCCCTTAAAGGCCGGCAACGCGTCTGCGATTCCTCTGGTTTTGCGGGTGTCCATGGGCGGCGGTGATTACTCTCCATCAGGTGACCCGCCTGCTCGTTTGCCTACCTCTTTTATAAAAAAAAAAATCAATTCCGGCTAAAATATAAATACTTACTTATTAATATAATCCCAACCGGAGGTCCAAGCATTTGCCCCGTAATGTCTAGTAGAGGGTGATGTTCACACTCGCGTTATGCCGACTCCTAGTATCGAAGTGTCCTTGGTACCTACCTATGCTTTCCAAATTGGAATTCTGACCACATTTGCTGGAAGCGAAAAATCGCATCACCGATCGCTGGTTCAGCAGTTCTAGCTGATGAGTAAAAATTGCTGTGTAAGAGGCTTAAAGCGATGGAACACAGTAAAAACACAGTAGGACACAGTGCAGCCCAAAACTATAAGTTCTTAATGAAAAACTTTTTGTTAACCCTCGGCAAAGATTTTCATATTTTCTGTAATGAAACTTAGGTATTAACGTGCATGAAGTATCATATCGTAAAGTGTATTTCGATTCTCTTTAAATAAGTTTGCAAGCATTTTTGGGGTCTTATCAGGAGGTAGTCATATCAGGAGGTAGTCATATCGGGAGGTGGTCATATCAGGAAGTGGTCATATCGGGATGTGGTCATATTCTGGATGTGGTCATATCAGGATGTGGTCATATCAGGAAGTGGTCATATCAGGAAGTGGTCATCACCAACCTAAAGGAAAGACAACGCTAGCAAATTGTGTGAAAAAACCACGACCACACCGGTTCACTATTATATATTTACAAATACAAAAAAAATCAGCCGCCAAATCGATCGAGACGTTCTCAAGTGATGCTCCATCATATATAATTATCATTAAATGGCAATTGATTTATAAGTTAGAGAGATTTTTATATTTTAGAATTACTTCTACTAAAAAGTCCATAAACATTTTTATTAAGTCTGAGTCTGACTGTCATAATCACACTCGGTGGACTGCTGGCCACCGGTGACCTATTGTCCCTTGCCCTCAGCTAATTAACACTTGCCCATTTTGCTGGTCTAATTAATCCTAAGCATTTTGTAAGCGAGGGACATCTCACACTTGAGAACATTTGGCAATGGACATGATAAACAATACGGTTACCTACATCATTTCTAATTTATAACTGGCTCTTTATGAAGTCTACGTAGTCAAAGTCATACATAAATGAAATTTAACAACTGCTTAACTGTCTTTTCTATTACGATAGGATTATTATACAGAGTGAAAAAAAAAGACCGTGGTTGGAGGAAAAGTACCCTTAATATTGATGATGGCTTTGGCTTTGCTTTGGTTATGACAAAATTATCATCTAAGCTAAACCTAAGTCCGGAGAAAATTTAACGCGTTTTGGTGCCGCCAAAGCCTTAGTTAAAATATCTGCTATCATTGTCCCGGTCGGCATGTAAAGCAGATCACGTTTTCCTCGTTCTACAATATCACGTATATAATTATAACGAACACTAACGTGTTTCGTTCGCTTATCATAATCGGGGTTTCGTGGCTAATATTTGTGCTGACTGGTTTTTTTTTATATAAAAGAAGAAGGCAAACGAGCAGGCGGGTCACCTGATGGAGAGTAATCACCGCCGCCCATGGACACCCGCAAAACCAGAGGAATCGCAGGCGCGTTGCCGTCCTTTAAGGAAGGAATAGGGTTAAGGAAGGAATAGGAATTTTGAGATGAGGGGGGGGGGGGGGGGGTAAATGAGCCTCTGGAACCCTCACTGGCCGGACTAAACGGCGAAGGAATAGGGTTAAGGAAGGAATAGGAATTTTGAGATGAGGGGGGGGGGGGGGGGGGTAAATGAGCCTCTGGAACCCTCACTGGCCGGACTAAACGGCGGAGCAAAAGTGCGGAAATGCATAGTTTTTAAGATATTTTTATTTTGAGGTTATGTTAGGTAATTTAGTTAATTTTTAGGAAAAAAAATCTTGCGACGGCGCGCCACGCGCCGCGCAAGGAACAGACACACACACCGGGCACACAGCAGCGTGACGTCACAGCCTTATAAAAAGCGCCCGCGCACAGAGCTCGCCATTAATGTCAATTAGAATAGACCCTGCCAATATTACACCCTCCTCTCCCCCTCGCGCTCCGCCTTCCAAAAAACCGTCGCGTTGTGACCCCATCTTAAATGGGGCCAAAAATCCTCCGCCAATTCATTTGCGGGACAAAGGGCAATGGCCCAATGTCTCAACGCTCTGCCGTGAAAACGGCATAGCGTATACAAAGGCCTCCAATACTGGAGTGTCTATTAAAATCACGACCCCCACCTCTTCGGATTTCAGGAGCCTCACGCGGCTCTTGTCGTCACGTAATATCCCATACCACACGTACTCGCTCCCCGAGGAGCGGAAAGTACGTGCGGTGATTAGGGGAGTTCCGTATGAACTCGATAACGAGCTCGTCCTCAACGAGCTCAAATCCATGGGCTTTCCGGCTGAGGCTGTACATAAAATGTACAGCAGCACCGGGAAGAGGTGGCCGCTAGTACTGGTCATCTTACCCGCTTCGCCCTCTTCAAGGGACATTTTCAAGGGCATCACCCTATTTGATCTCGACCTTAAAGTCGAAGCGCCACACAAACGCGGTACCCTATCGCAGTGCCACCGCTGCCAGCTGTATGGTCATGCGGCGAGCAACTGCACCGCGGGACCTCGTTGCGTGAAGTGCCTAGATCCGCACTTCACCAAAGAGTGCCCCCGTAATAGGGAATCCTCATCCCCCCCAGCGTGTTGTCTGTGTGGTCAAGTTGGCCACACTGCAAACTATTTGGGTTGTCCACGCGCCCCGAGGCGCACCCCTCCTAAATCTCGGCCATCCCCTCCGGCGCCTAACGCCAAAAACTTTCCAGCCCTGCCTAATGCAGGACTAAATCTGCCTTCTCCGCCTCCAACTCCAAAGGTATGGGGCCCCCGCCCTGTACCTTTATTGCCTAAAATCCAACCTAACACCCCAATATCACCCCCTCAGCGTTCCGCACCTATCACATCCCCTCCGCACTGCGACTCTGCCAGTGATGCCAAGGTCGTCTACGGCATCCTCGATCGCATTGACATGGGAGAGTTGCACATCCTAGCTGATAAGCTGCGCAACGCCCGTTGCGGTAGGGACCGGGTCATGGCCTTATGCCAACACCAAGCGTTGATTCGCTCTTTGGATTAGACACTAGACTGGATCCCTTTGTCTTTCTGTGTTTGCTGTGTGTTCGCGGTAGTTCGGAAGGTTATACTTTATTGACCCTCTAAATGGCTGTGAACAACCTTAACCTCACCAATATGTCCGTTGTAAATTCACCGCGAGTAGGAACCGGTCGCACGAAACCCGTAGGGTTGTCGCTTGTTTCTTTCAATATTCGTAGTTTATCTAGTAATATCACAGAACTAAAATCATTTGTCAGTAGCAGGGACATCGACGTTTTACTCCTTCAGGAGACGTGGCTAAAACCCACTAAACTGAAGGGGCTGTCGATCCCTAAATATAAGTTAATTCGCAACGACAGGCCTTCCGCCAACTCGCGCCCGAGTGGGGGCACCTCGATTTATTATAGGAATAGCTTACACTGCACTCCCCTCCCACCCCTCCGCTCACCAATATGGAGGCTTCGGTTTGCCGGCTAGCTGTGACCGGACATCAGTCCGTAACAATAGCGTCGGCATACATACCGGCCTCCAAAACGCCGTTACGTAGTGACTTCGAAGCGCTACTGGCGTTAGGGGCGTCGGTCGTTATGTTTGGGGATTTCAACTCAAAACATACCGACTGGACGTGCACAACGGCCAATCGTAATGGCCCTAAGTTATTACGGATAATGACATCACTTGGGTTGGACATTTTATGTCCTTACTCCACAACTCATTATCCGGATAACGACAGTCATAGTCCGGACGTACTTGACTTCGCCTTGGTCAAGGACGTGGCATTAAATATAGGTGCGATCGAAACTCTAGATGATCTAGGTTCCGACCACCGCCCGGTTTCACTAGTATTAGGTCCGCAAGTGCCTCACACTAACACAAAAATAAAAAAAGTTTTTACAAATTGGGACGGTTTTAAGTCCGCCCTGGTTTCCGCCGTAGACCAACCTGACTCACCGTACGCTCTTTCACCGGACTATCTGGATAGTACGGAGAAAATAGATAGCGCGGTGGACTCTATACTAGTTTGGTACAGTCAGCTGTAAAGGATAACTCGAGGGAGGTAGACGTACCGGGGCGCAAGCCACCCCTAGCTATCCGGAACCTGATCGAAGCCAAAAACGCCGCTCTCCGGAGAGCGGCATTGTATCCAACACCGGAGTATCGCTCTAGAGCACGACGCCTCCAGCGTCAGGTTAAAATTCGCATCAATGAGTGGAGAAATGACCAATGGCAGGACCTTATGGAGGGAATATCACCTTCCCACCTGGCGTACTACAAAGTGGCGAAAGCCGCAACGCTGACGCAACGGCGGCCACTCCTCCACTCATCCGTCCCGATGGCTCTGTGGCCTTCGAGGACGAGAGAAGGCTGAATGCTTTGCTGACAGCATTGCTTCCCAATGCTCCATCAGTCATGTCAATCATCATCATTCATGCAAATTCGTCATGACGAATTTGTTGAGAGTGAGGTTCGCCGTTTTAGCGCCCTCCCTCTCTCCGTAGATCAGGAGTTCGTCCAACGAAATCCAGTCCCTCATCAAGGGCTTTAAACCGCGCAAGGCGCCCGGCGCTGACGGCATATCCAATAAGGCTTTGAAGCTCTTTCCCGAGCAAGTGCTAGCCATACTTACGATCATTTTCAATGCCTGTTACGATCAATGCCACTTTCCAGACGTCTGGAAGGAAGCGATAGTAATAGGTATTGCAAAACCGGATAAGCCGTTAAATGTAGCTTCGAGTTACCGACCCATTAGCCTTCTTAAAGCTATGGGGAAGTTATTCGAAAAGACAATACTTGCTCGTCTACGAGCGCATTTACATGGGAATGACTTAATCATTCCCGAACAGTTTGGTTTCCGGCGGGAACATTCTTGCCCTCAGCAAGTTCATAGGATAGTTGAGTTTATTTCTAGCGGTTTCTATCCGCGTAAATATAAAACAGCGGCTGTCTTCTTCGATGTAGCCAAGGCCTTTGATAAGGTCTGGCACAAGGGGCTTATTTTTAAGCTACATCAAATGAAGACGCCGGACAGGTTAGTTAGATTAGTTAGCTCTTTTCTGCATCAACGCACCTTTCGTTTTAGACACGAAGGTACGTTATCTGCCCCGAAGCCGATAATGGCCGGTGTGCCGCAGGGTTCCGCGCTATCCCCGTTGCTGTGTACTGCATACACCAACGATATCCCAATCCCCGATCGTGGTGTGAAGCTAGCGCTCTTCGCAGACGATACAGCGCTCTTTGTCAAGGGCAAAACACCCAACCACTTCCTCACCAGACTCCAATCCTCCATAGATGTGTTAGGTTACTGGTTTCGTATGTGGCGCATTGAGGTGAATCCCGACAAAAGTGTCGCGATTCTCTTTGATGTTAAGCGACGAACCGAAACAGTCCCGCTCGGGGTAGGTCCGCTCCGCCTATTAGGCTCTCCCATCCCGTGGCAGCGTACAGCTAAATATTTAGGTGTGACGTTGGACAAGGCCCTGACCTTCCAACCTCACATAAAAAGAGTCACTCGCAATGCGAGATTCTACTTGTATCGGCTCAACGGTATGTTGGGTCGATACAGTAAAATGTCACTTAGAAACAAGCGCACCCTATTTAAAGTTTGCGTGCGTCCCGTTCTGACGTACGCCGCTCCAGTCTTTGGCCACGTTAAGCCCTCTTCACTTAACAAATTGCAAGTGGTCCAGAATCGTTTTAGCCGTAAGGCTACTAATGCACCGTATTATGTTAGGAATGCTGACCTACACAGAGATTTGGAACTTCCAACTCTGCAGCAAAATATCAAAGAAATCTCTGAGCGATTCTTCAAATCGACAGAGATGCACTCTAATCCTTTAATACGCGAGGCGTCGGAGTATGAGCCGGCCCCCGCAACTAGACCTCATTATCGTAGGCCGAAAAACATACTTTCGGATCCCCCTAATCAATTATCAGTCGATCTTAATCGCCTGTTACAGGCAGGATAGTCGTAGCCGCGTACGAATTAGCAAGCCTTCAGCTTGCGCAGCCTCACTGCAGACAGAGTGCGTCCTACTAGAGGGCGCGCCGCATTTTCTCGCGCATTTACTCATGACTATTGAGTAGCGCTGCTTCACCCCCCCTCCTCCGAGGGGGTGACTGCTCAGTTTAGAACCGAAAGATCTCTCCAGGTCTATGGTTTTCAAGGGGGTGTTAGTCAGTAGGAGTCTGACATAACTTCGCCAGCCGTCTGGTGTCGTACTCATGCAGAGTTCACCTCCTCCCTCCCCTCAGTGTCCGGGAGGGTGCCTGCTTCACAGCCGCAAAAAAAAAAAAAAAAGAGCTCGCCATCAGTCGTTGCCTCGGCGCCGTCGTCGACGCATCGCCTGAGCCGACCTGCTATGCGATTCTCTAAGCGACACATAGACGCTGCGCGCATGGCTGTGATCTACTGTCTCTTTCCAATTCTATGAATATGAAAGAGACAGAGTCATTTCTCAGCGCTGCGGCAGCCGCAGCTATCAAGGCTTTAGCTTAGAGAATCGCACGGCTGGCTGCGCTGTGCGGGCTTTCACCGCATGTGCGCGTCTAGGCCGATAGAGATCTCGGGTTGTAGCAGTGCGGGCTTTCACCGCATACTTGCTTACCTGGCCTCCGTCCTTAGGGACGTTGAGTCAATCCGCGGTAGTCGTAGATCCCGTAACCGGGCGTGATTTGTTGATTGTGGGTACATTGTATCGGTATAGACAAGGATCCTCAAGTTGGAGCAGTGCGGGCTCCACCGAGAGTTGCTCACCTGGGTTTCCTTGTCTGTAGCTTAGTGGAGAGTTCTCTAACCGTGCGGGCTTGCCCCGGACTTGCTCGTCTGAGACCTCCGTTCCCCTGGAACTTTCCATGTAGGGCCGTTTCCCGTTTCCGTAGAACCCCACGATCAATTTCTAGCCGCCACCGTAGATGTAAGGACTTAGAATAATATTTACTTTAAATAAAGGGGCATAAAAGACCCGTCCGTAAGATAACCATATCCCCGTGTTTATTTGTCGCACCCCGTGGCTAACCCTTCTAACGCTGAGCTAGCTAGGAAACCTTCTAAGCCCCTCCGGCGGAAGGATATGTAGGATTCACTCTCGGCGCGCTCCCGCCACGAGAGTCCGGGTTCGACTCCCCGCCAGCAATCCATTACAAACTAATATTCTACTAAGTTACCGTTACCGTTCGATTACCTAAATTCCCGTCCCTTCCCCGACCCCCCCCCCCCCCCTCCCCCTCTAAGATATTTTTGAATGGAGCTAGTTTTCTGTTATCTAAGAAAAAAAATAACCTCGAAATTTAAGACAATCGCTACCAAAAAAAAACAAAAACCGTGTCATCAGCAGCCTATAAACGTCCCACTGGTGGGCACAAGCCTCCCACGTGGACAATAGCACGTGGAAAAGAACAACGAGTCCTCTTCTAAATAGATTTCGAAATGTATTCAGGAAAATAATAATAGAAATGTATGGAATATAGCCGGGTTTAATCGATCAATGTCGACCGACCGTCGTCGATCGATTCGTTAGTCAAACGGTATCCGTCGAACGATTAAAGCTACCACACCAGTCGATCAAGCTCGATCGACGTTGATCGATGCCGTCGATCGACGATCGATCGATTGGTCTGGTAACACCCTAAGTACACGTTTAGCAAATTCCTAATGTTGAATGTACACTTGTATAACAGTTGTTAAACAAACTTAAAACGAGATAGCATAAGAAATATCAGGTCGAGTAGTGATACTTAAATACATTAAACTACCTATTAGTTCCTGGTACGGTAACTTTCTGCATACAAAACCAGTACAATCACCAGTGTCAATAGAATTAATATTTACCGGCAAAGGAGTTTTTACAGACTTGCAGTCAACCATATTTAAACGTTCGAGTAGTACCTAAATCGATTGTGTGTTCTTGAATTAATGTAATAGTGCCTATTTCTTTATCCCTGTCAACTTTAATTCCAATTTCCAAGTATGTTTGAAACTATACCTAGGTTCTTTACGTAAACGTAGATGCTTTTTAAGGTTCCTTACTATATTCACATCATTGTAAAATACGCAAAAATCGTCTACGTAAAGAGCTAAAATTGTGAGGAACTTGCTTTCTATAAATATGCAGTCCTCTTGCTTCCACTGTTCAAAATTTAAAAATAAAAGTACCTGTTTCACTTTCTGGTACCACGATCGTGAAGCTTGTTTTAGCCCATATACTGCCTTTTTAAGCTTGTAGACTTTGTCTTCATAGCCTGCATGCATGCAATAGAACCTTCTGGTTGAAGCATATAAATATCTTCTTTTAACTCTCCATTCAAGAATGCTGTTTGAACGTCAAGATGATCAATTTGTAAATCCATTTGTGCAGCTAACGAGAACAGGATTCTAATTGCACTATGACGTACTACTGGCAAAAAAAATTACAGCGTAGTCTTCACCATAGCGTTGAGTAAATCCTTTAGCAACTGATCGTGCTTTATAACGTGTAATATTTCCTCCTGAATCGCGTTATAAGGTAAATATCCACCTGTTCTTAACTACATTTTTATTAGCTGGTCTGTCAACAAGCTGTCATGCTTCATGCACTGCAAAAGAATCTAACTCGTCTTTCATGCTTTGTATCCATAAATCCCTATCCATAGATTCTAAGGCTTATTTTATTGTTTTCGGTTCTAAGGAACTAGCCATATGTGCATTGATGTTGTTATGGTTTCATTGATTGGTTCTTCTAGGTCTGAAATTGTATCTTGGTTTAATGTCATTATTGGTTTCAGGTTCGCCTGGAGGACCTCCACTGTGGCTATCAGGCTCAAGATCCACCTGAACTTCTGTATTGGAGTTTATTGGTAGATGCTCCGCCTCAATCGTCGTACTTGGGGAGGTTCTATCTGTACGATCTTCTTCTGAAATAACTAATGGTATTATATTACTTCTGACATTGTGGTTAGATCCCTTCGTGAAACAGAACTTACAAGTCCTTGTTATATATCGAAGATTGTGAGCTTGTCAACTTGTACCTTTCGAGAAATAGGCCCCATTCATATGACTTATTGTAGCTCCACAATATAGGCACGCAGTCCACGCAGATGAATCTCCCTGTATTGCATTACAAGCTAGAAGTTGCATAATAATATGTGGTTGTGACTGTGCTGTCAGAGCAGTACGGCAATCTTTAGCTATATGTCCACGCTTCTTGCAACGGGAACATCTTGGCTTATTTATGTACATTTTCTGTGCACCATCGTAAGCGTTGCCTTGCCACGTTGTTTATTTTATTTTATTTTATTTATTAAGGACAACCAACAAAACATACACCAAAAAAATTACAAAAAAAGTCTTAATCTAAGTGCTGTCTTACTTAAAGGCTGCCACGGCATGCAAATGTGGGCTTACAATATTTTAACATTGTTATAGAACATTTTAAAACCTTAACTTAATATACCTACCTATATAATTTAAAATTTAAATATTAAAACAAATATAATTTAAAACACACTGAGAAGTGACTAAGGAGACCCAGTTGAGAGACACTTCGATACTTCGTGTTTAAATCTGTGTACTGTGTCAGCAAAAATTGTTTGGGTAATTGTGGAATACATTTTGCATTGCATTTATATTATTATAAAGCTGTGGAGTTTGTTGTGCCCGTTCTTCTCCACAGCTAAAAGACTTCCTGAATGGGTGGGGTGGGTGGGTGGGTTCCTGTGCCTATCCATCCATCCATATAAAAAAAAATTGACGATTCAAAACGCTTAATTTAAGCTTACTGAATAAAGTTATTTTGATTTTGATTTTTTTTGATTTTGTTGAACTGGGTTGATTTGCGTAATCAAAATGTTTGAATTTACGATTTCCAAGCTTCTTTAGAATATAAGCAGTCGTTGTTACTTGCATTGTCATTTCCCGTTGTAACAGTACAGAATGACTGGTATCCGTCCGTAAGTAAGAAATGTATGGGAGTAGCACTAAAATTAATATTAATGCGTAGCACCATTAATATAATAAGCATGAAAAGGGAAAAATAAACTAGTTTAAAATAATGGTCATGTGGACAAGTGCTTTTACGTTAAAGGTAGTAAGAAGGTGTCAATGTACTAGGGCCTTATCATTATTTTGAATTTCGCGGCGACTGCTCCGTGTGCCCCTTGCGACATAGGCGCCGTCTAGCGTGCGTTATTTACTTGAGCTTCGCGTAGGATTGTTAGGTTGGCAATGGATTAGAATGATGGGGTTGGCTAACGTGTCCCTTGCGACAGGGAGGCGCCACCTATGGTCGGAATACGGAACTTTTTATAATTTCACAAAATACAGAATTATTGGCTTAAGTGGGTGGTTATTGAGAAGGGATTGTTGATGGAAGGCTACATCTAGATGTTCAAACATGTAATATTGGCTATCTAAAGAGATTTGGTTGGATTAAGGAAAAACTTTAGAATTACGCGGCGGACGGTGGCAATGAGCGAGCGAGAGGTTGAGAAAAAGATAGAAAGAGAAGGAAGATGTTATCTCCACGTGGCGCAACACGAAGTTCGCATATAACAAATGATAAGAGACGTGAAGGCGAGGCGCATTGGCTAAACAGCTAGCGATTGGTTGAAGGGAAGAAAAGCGGAATCGTGGGGACGGATGTTGGGGGCGCGTGGCGCGAAAGCTAAGATGCTTGGGGAAGAGAGGAAAATTAGCGGGGCATTCAATTGTAGGGCGTCGGAGGCGCGGTCCGATTTACGAGTGGCGGTAACGAACTCATACGTGAAAACAAGCGTCCGAGCCATTTTAGCGCGCTAAGTGATATTCGAGTTGCGATATTAACTAACATTGGTTGTGAAACAGAAGTGATTATTAAAGTAAATTCTTGTTATCGCAACTCGAATTATTAACAGAATGAAGTATTCTTGGTCATATTAGCAGATACGCGTAACGGTGGCAACAAAACTAATATGATTTCAACGGATTTCGGTCTGGAGGCATTTGACTGTATTTAATAATGTCGGCGTTATCTATTACAACGCTAAATAATACACTATCTTCGAGAGAGTAACGGGGGAGAGACAGTTGTCTCCCTAGTGAAAATTGAAGATAGGTCAGACACCAATTATCTGGAGACGGGCACGTATATCCCGG
Organism: Scoparia ambigualis; assembly: GCA_963921215.1. Classification (NCBI taxonomy): domain Eukaryota; kingdom Metazoa; phylum Arthropoda; class Insecta; order Lepidoptera; family Crambidae; genus Scoparia; species Scoparia ambigualis. The sequence goes on from OY992503.1 coordinate 11,416,214, forward strand.
GCAAAGACCGTCCCGTCTTCTTACACACAGGGTAGTGTTAGGTTGACATACTGGGTATTCCTGGCCCGACGGATAGTCAGCTTAGGGGTCAGTTGCTTTCAGGGGCAATGCGACTCACACAACTCACCACGAAATTAAGTTAAATGTGGCTTGGGCCTAGATTGCAAAGGTATACAAATAGGGACTGTTAGTTCGACAAAATGTAAGGGGTTTTCTGGTAGTGCTTGGAACCTCGTCAGAGGAGGGCAGTTTCCGTCTTGGGTCAACCTCCATACTTTGTTGAAAGTAAAGCCGGATCTAACTGGATGTGCTTGGAAAATATAAGGCGAAAGCCGATCTAAGACCGAGTGGAGGTTGTCTTTGAGAGTGGAATTAGTCTAGACTGACGAGGGGACGGACGCTGGTCGAAAACGTACTGTAGGGTAGGTAGACGTCTCATATATTGTTAGGTAGTGGGGACGGCAAGAGGTGTGTGCACGCTGTGCGTACATAAACTAGGTACGTGGGCCGCGGGGCCAGGCTGGATTAATTCTGACTAATAAGGTAGGGATAATTATGTTACGGTGCTAAATAGAAATTACGATGAAGTGACGTGGGTTAGGAGCGCTGTAGGGACCTATCTAGGCATGTAATCTGTTACCGTAGACCAATAAAATTGTAATTGTTTTCCTAAAGTTGTTACCAATTAACTATTCATTTTAAAAAATTAGCAGAAGTGTGGTAACATTGTACATTACTTTGGAGTACCTAAAAGTCTAGACTGGTTTCCTATTACAAGAAAAATACTAAAAGTTATAGCAAATAAGCATAGCTGTACTGTGATGTTTGATTTCTAATACTGAAATGACCAAACAGGCATTTTTAGCTTTACCTGGGGTACGATACGGCCTTAATGTAGCTACACTCTTCGAAGTATTATAAATACACATCCGATACCTATTGGTAAAATATAAGCTGATACTAAACAACTAAAACCAGTTTAGAACCTAGGTTAATTCGTTGAAGCTGCGAATCCACCTCAATGGGAAAAGACCTAACAAGCTATGAGCTCCTACTATTATGAAACATAGAAATAATTGATTGATAACAACCTACTAATTAGCCTGATAATACAGTCTACTTATGCCATTTGAAATCACCTTAATGGTCAAAGACCTTATAAGTTATGTACTTACTTCTAATAATATGAAACATAGAAATATTTGATGGAAACAATCTAAATCAATCAGACTAATACCTAGTACAGTCTGCTTTATACCTATTACAGTAAGTAAAGGATAACTTCTAAATATAATTGATTCAATTATTAACAGGGATAATTATCTGATTTACTACCTAATAAAAATATACTAACTATGATAGCTAGTATATTTACTAGCCTACTAACTATTAAATACTCACCCAGTCTGAGAGACAGGGGTGGAAGTTAATGGAAAATAAGTAACTTAAGTTCACTTCCCAAAAGTTAAGGATATTGAATAAATCAAACATCATTTAATAAACTTAAGATGTGATAATCTGCCAATGTAGTTATATTGGTACTTTATAAGATCTGTATAATAAACACTAAGAGTAAACCAAAGTAATTTTACTTCAAATAATAGTATTCTATTTTAGTCCACTGCCTGAAAGTGGGTTTTGAATAAATTATCCACCCTTTATAGAACTGAATATTAATTTTCTAATAAGACAAAAGGACAGTCAGTTAATGTTACATTGTAATATCTTTAGACACAATAATCAGAGAAATAAGTGGGTCCTGTTGAATGCTGGCTTTCCACCTCTGTTCAATAATTGATATCATAAGACATGAGTTATTAAATTGAATAATTAAGTTCTTAATGTGAAAAGGATATGTGGATGATAGCAAACCTTGAGATAAACTCTATTGATTTATGTGGAATAATAAGATTTTAAATGCTACACATAGTTCATAATATAAGATGAAATTAAGTTGGAAGTTGTGTAGACTCTCTATAATGTATAAATTATATATAATATAATTATATATAATTTATTATATAAATTATATAATAAATTAAAGCCAATGTGACGGAACTATAACTAAACAATGAGATGTATAGTACGCTATGGAGCGGCGGAGGGGCTCGTAAATTGCACAAGATTTTTTATGTATCATGCTATTGTTAATAAATAAATAATACCTGCAAGCTAAGCTCATCTGATTATCTTTGAGTGGTTAACAAATCTTCCCCGCAGCTGCTGTGAAGGATTTAGGTCACAGTTCAGACGGAGTCATTGCTAGGCTACACATATCTAGGATATTATTTATTGACTGGTAGGTAATTAGGTCAGGAGAAAATAAATTAACACAGAGTTAAGCCAATTACTAAACTTTCACGAAAAGAACTTGAGTTACTTAAATGTGGTTAACAACGGAGGGTTCACTAGACGATCTGGCCAAAATAGTATTTATTATAATATTACATTGCTTGACTGAAATTCACCGCAAATAGAATTAAGCTATGCTAAGGTTCCATCATCATACAAACACTACGCACTCTACAAAACTCCAGACACAACCATTAGATTGTAGATAAATTAGGTTAGATAGGTTTAAGAATTAGATAATAAGTTAAGCTAAGGTAAAGGCGGCGATGATGTGTGTATGTATTATAAGGTAGAGAAATAGGTTAGGTCGAGAAGTTACACCGTCTAAATTTTGTCTTGTAACAGCTTAGTTTTTACAAGGTCTGACGTGATTTCTGTACACGAATGTTCGAGAGCTATGATCATTGGTTCGTAGGAATCTGGAAGTCCTTGTAATAATAAGGCAGCCAAAAACTCATTATCTAAGGGTTTTTTTCATAATCTCTAGTTGTTGAGCTAAGACTGAATAGCATTAACATATGCTTCCATGTCTGTGTGGTCAATCAACTTGACAGATAGAATAGAACTTAGTAATTTAAGTCTCCTGTTTAAACCTTTGTCATCATAAGTTTTCTCAAGAATCTCCCATGCTGCTTTGGCAATTTTTGCTTGCATGAGATGGGAACAGCTCCTTTCAACACTCAAGCGGTTCTTGGTTAGATGATTAAAAAACGAGTGCCACAATCGTAATGTTCATATTTATTAAATATTTCAGTCATTTATATACAAAATCTAAGAAACATCTTTACAATATTGCGGGTCAGCTGATAGTTGAAGAAAGGAGACCGACATGCGAGAGCGGGACGCAGGCGCATAAATATTCCGCGAAGCGTAGTAGATCTTCATCGATTGTTAAATACTTGCAATAGTATTTCTTTCGAATGTGAGGGTAGACTTCACAGTGACGTAATACCGCTGGCTTGCAGCGTAATCAAACAACTAGGAAAAATTCAGCGAGTCTTCTGGGGTCTCGGTAGCTCAGCGGTTAGAGCAGTGGACCGGCAATCCAAAGGTCGTGGGTTCGAATCCCACTCGAGCTTCCTGAGACTGGTTGATTTTTTTCTAGTAAATTTTTTATCCGTTTTCTAAATAGCATTGTGAATGCAAAATTTCAATAATAAAGATATTTATAAGCAATTACGTCTTTATCGATTGTTAAATACTTGCAATAGTATTTCTTTCAAATGTGAGGGTAGACTTCACAGTGACGTAATACCGCTGGCTTGCAGCGTAATCAAACTACTAGGAAAAATTCAGCGAGTCTTTTGGGGTCTCGGTAGCTCAGCGGTTAGAGCAGTGGACCGGCAATCCAAAGGTCGTGGGTTTGAATCCCACTCGAGCTTCCTGAGACTGGTTGATTTTTTTCTAGTAAACATTTTATTAGTTTTAAGTAGTCATGGTGACACACGCAGACACTTAAAATGAATTAGAAATACTTAAACATCATGGGTACGAGAAATTACTGTCATTAAAAAATAAATTTCGAAAATATAGGTACGTTCATTTATATATTTCTAGATTTTTAATAATCATTGACATTCCTACGCCACGGACTCGTAAAGGCGTCCGTTTATGACGTCACAAGTTATATATTGTAACGTGCTAATAAATAAAACAAAAAAAGTAGCCTCTGTCCTTTCTTAAGATCTAATCTATATTTGTGCCAAATTTTATCAAAATCGGTTCAGTGGTTTAAGCATGAAAGCGTAACAGACAGACAGAGTTACTACTTTCGCATTTAAAGTATTAGTAGGGATTTTATGTTGTGACCGAATATTTTTTGACTAGATGTACTAGCAGAATTAATTAAAATAAACTACACTGGAAATGGCAGAACATTTGAGAATTTAATTAGGTGTAGGTAAAAAAATAAAAAATCTACTCACAACTAGTCGACTCTTTAAGACGTCTATGGCGATGAAGGTGCATATTTTTTTAATTAAAGTTTCTAAGTTGATTTAAATGGTTCTCCTAAGTAAAATATCGACTTTTTATACTTTTTCTTAACTGTAACTAAATAAGGCAGACATTTTAAATCTGTCGTCTAATTTTACGACGTCGGTCGTTGACGGTCCAATTGGTTAAATTGTATATTTTCTTTGAATAAAGTAGATGATAATGAGTGATAATGAACGGTAATGGTAAATGATATTCCCCCAAATCCCTTGAGACTCATATAGCTGTGGTACCTTAAAGTAAATTATTTTAAGTGTGGGACTCTATTGAGATCTTATGCGGACTTTTTGAGAGAATCTGGAAAGTGATGTTGCACTTTTTTGTTTTATTTGCCAACACTCATGCATGTTCACGAACACTTAACAGTAAGTAATTCACCATTATTTCACATTAATGTTAGACAAAACACAAATAATAGAAAAAAAAACAAAACTGCTGACATGACGCTTAAATTTCCCGCCAAGAAGTCAGAAAGAAAAATAACCAACACAACGAAGCAGCCGAAAATTATTTTGGCAAACAGATTCAAGTAGGTAGGTAGTACAAAAATTCTGAAATTGGTTTTATTGTTTTGATTAAGGATCCCCAAAATGGCGCTAAAGTAATGGCATTATTTCAGTCTACATCGAGTCTACTGGTATATCGGTGAATTCATATAGAACTACTTTAAAGACAATGGCATTACAGTGAAACATCAAAAGTCTGCTCTCTGGCCTCTGGCTTAATAATTGTTCACGTGTGAGTATTTATACTGCTGGCGGCATTAAATAGCTTTCATAAAGGCTCACCGGGCTGCTTTAGACAGACACCATTTTGTAAATATTTTATAACCTAAAATATTATCATTCGGACCTATTTATAAAAGCAATAAACCTATAAAACAAGGATAAAACCTAATTTAATATACTGCCCAACCAATACTGTTATCTTAATTACGCAAAATACGTTCAGACTAGAAATACACGATTGTTTTGGTTATTACACACATATCTTTAATTAACATTTTAGACCAAATCCACAAAATATCGAAGGCGCGTGAAAATTTTCAATGAAACTTTTATACTTAGACATTTACAGTAAACTGCATTGCGCATTAATATTTGATGGCATAAATAACAAAAAGTCCTAAACTTTCCCTGTATTATAAAATGTTGTTTTTACAATCACGCGTTTTGACGTCTTCGTCCATTAAATATTGCGAGACAAAGTATAGTTTAATAATTACAACGTCAATGTATTATAAACATTTGTACCGTGGTGTTAGAGATGTTTTTGCAATGATATAGGGTTTATTAAGTTCGAACTGTAAACACTTAAATGGCTCGTCTAATGCTTTTGTAATGCACTGAACATCTTCATTATCAAAAATATTGCTAGCTTAGTGCTTCTGTAATGCGATTAGAAACTTCATTGACCATAATAATGCTTCTTTAATGCCATTGTTACCTTCCTTGATCACAATAATGCTAATATAATGCCTCTGTAATGCAATTAAACAACTATTTGCAGACCTATATAGGGTCTAAAGCCGTATAATTTGTGCCCAAATAAGCATTACAGTAGCCGTATACACGTGAGTAATGCTACTATAAAACCAAACTCTAAATGCCGTAACGATACAGAAATGCTGTAATGCGGCTGTTATACTTCTTTGATGTGTTACTTGGGCCAAAACATATTGTATGTGGACGCCACTAAAATTCTCTCGGATTATCTTTGTTATTCCTCACTGAATGGTGGTACTTATAGTGACTATTCCCGAATAGGCAAGCTACTCTGAGAATGGTGCTTGGTAAAACGTAATTTCGATTTACTCTCGCATTACTGGCGATTAAATCTAATAATAAAATTTACTCTAGCTTGGTCGAATCCACCCTAAAAGTAATTTATTGTTATACATTTTAACTATCTGAACACAAGAACTTTACTAGAACATACTTTGTCTAATTCAAAGTTAAGGTTAACGTTCATTAGCACTTGCTTTAAGAACGTACCGTGCAAGAAACAAAATCGAGTTTCGAATAATACGAAAGTTCTGGCTTGGATTAATTTTCGCGGCGTTTGAAGAGCTGGATGATCTAAGTAAATTTTCCGTTCGTTAGACGCTCCGACCAAGTGGAAATATGGACCCTTTTAGTAGGAATTTCATTCTGTACATATATTATAACGGGGCTGGAGCACGCAAGGCCTAGTAAACATTATACTATCGAATACAACATACTATCGAACGAATAAATTACCGAACTAATGGGCGGTCGTTGTAGGGTTTTTCGCAACAGGATTTTTCGCACAAACGTTACATACATCGCACAAATAAAGAATCGTTGAAATAAAACATCGTACAACTGAAGTATCGACACACCGTGTTCGATATAATAAAAATCGAATCATCAACTTTCGAAAACAAGTAGGGAACCCCTTAAAATATTGTTCATCCGATTTCGTTACCTCTTACCTAAGTTAGGTTAGAGCCGGCTTTAGCACAAAATGACAAAACGTTAAATATGTACGCCCTGAAATTTTCTTTTCCTTTGTGAGTGTATCTATGAGCCTAAATAATAAAGGTCATAAGTTATGTCAATTTACGTTTTAGGGTTGAAACCTTAGGGCTGGCAGCTGAACATAACTTTCTAGAAGGAATATGGTTCTTAAAAGCTTGCGTGCAGCGTGCCACACAATATTAATTTTAACAAGGAAACGTACTTATAATGTCTCGCAAATGCTAAATATTTACGGAAAATGTTAAATAATCAAGCGCCATCGTTGCACTGATTTATAAAAAGATTTCGACTTTTTTCGATCTGTCACTGTTACAGTTTGCTTTAAATATGCTTAGAGCAGGTTTCCAAGTGTTTCGGAGACTTTGAGGGTAAATGAAAAAAAAATATTTTGTGCAGTATCGTGTGTGCAGTAGGATTCTAATTTTGCATTTGTGTAACTCGATAGCACAGATATAGATTCACTACCTATACCTGTGCTCGATAGATTCAAAATTTAAACAGAATACCAACCAGAGACCAACATTAGGTGGAATGACTTTTAAAGTGAATCTATTAATCATTTAAGTTAATTCGAGTTCGTAAGTTTATCACCCCTACGATACTTTGAACCCAGGCCGAGATCCTAGTCTTCGGAAGCGTCTTCGGGTTTCAGCTTTCGTCAACCAACTCCTACCTCGGTGACGATTGGTTACTACGGCTCAAGACACCTTTAAGTTTCTCGTCGCTCGTGATTCCTGAAATCCAGTAGTACTATTAGAGGCCATCCTACAATTATATTCTTGTAAGGGTGTTTTTGTGAGCTCTTAGTTTGAGAGTTTAGCCGAAGGGAAGAAAGTGGTTATGTTAGCATAATGACGATGTCAGGGTGTAGAGATGTGTACAAAATTGCTTATTCTGACATGAGTTTTGGATTACTTAATTCAAACTCAAACTCAAAAATCATTGAAGTAGATATTCACATAGTAACAAGTAAAAAAGTGCTTTTTAATCGTCCAATTTTTTTTGCTGCTATTCAACTAACTAATAGGCTTATTTATTTTTCTTCGAAAAAAAGATATTATATCTCCAAGAAAAAGGGAATTTTGGAGAATCGCTGGTAGCCCTAGCCGGCCGGGGAGGCTCGTCTCCGTGGCATTATCACCGCCCCGGGCCCCCGCTGCCTGCGTTGATTTATTCACGCCAGCCATTCGTTACGAAGCTTTCAAACTGTGAATTTTCATTGCCTCCACATTCAGACTGTGCAGAGCCCCCAGAGGAAATTTTCTCTCACTACAAACGGCTTATGTGGCACTGTAGGTTGTACGTAGGTACTTACTAACTAACATAAAAGGGTAAATAAGAATTTATATACGTATTGAGAATTTGGTTCTAAAGGTCGTTTCTTAGTTTTATTAAACTAATTCAAAGTTCCTGTTATACCTAGGGCAGACGTTAAATTTTTTTTTATCAGTTTCACTATTCATATTCTTTAAAAGATTAATTTTACTTAAAGCTACTTAGGTAGGTACCTAACTATCTAAGCCTAGATTACCTGAGTTTGTACGTAAGTAGATATATTTATGTAAGCTCCCTAGCAAATTTCACAGACACTTGCACAAAGAAGTCAGTTAAACTCTTTGCTCGAAGCTTTCCTAAAGGCGTTATGTAACTCAGTCACAAACTCACAATGATAGATAAGTAGGTACTTACCTAGAGTTTAAACGGCTACGAATAATTAGCCGCTTCCGAGTTATAAACAACTTCCAAAACATTTTAGGGCTTCGACTGTTCATTAACAGCCATTACAAAATCCACAGAATCATTAGCGTAATAAATTATCATCCCTTTGAATTCGAAAACTCGAAGAATTAATTATCGTTTACTTACAATACCGCTATCTATTCAGCAAACTGGGGAATGGGAAAACCCCCGACCGCATAGGTACGTACAATAGCGCGCGCGTAAATCGTGTGCAAACCAATATTGCCGAAAAGTGATCGACCGAGGGGCTAATTGTCTATCTTCAATTTATATAATCACGACTATTATCCCCTAAGGCTTAGTCAGAGGCTAGGCAATGCGGACAGCAAAAGCAGTCCTCTACCATAGTCCACTTTTCACCAAATAGCGACTGCACATGTGCTCAGCGTGACAGTTGGTGAGCCCATCGCCGCTATATGCTGTTGGATGTATGTGCAGTCTTTAGTCCGTTAGTCGCCTTTTACGACACCCAAGGTAAGAGGGGTTGAGGGGATATTTCACCGCTACGCCTTTCACCTTTTCAAGAAAAACTACATTGCTTCGCTAGTTTTTTTATTTTAAAATAGGTTTTATATACAATAGGTGAAATTTTGTAATGCCACCTGAAGGGAAAGTACTCTTAATATTGTAGATAGAAAATTTTACTCAAAGAAAACATTCCTTTATTTTTGAAAGAAAGAAAACTGCACTCAAACATTTTTGAAAATTCGCTTCGGAAACCAAACTAACTAAAATCTGTAAAAATTGCACCCTGTACTTTTATTGCATCCATCGTTAGGGTCAATAGGATGAAATCTCTCTAATAAACTTGATAAATTAAATGAAAGGAACCCATGTAATGTTAAATTATTTTAATTTCTCCTCCGTTTTCTTGGATACTACCTACAAAAATTGATTCTTGTAGCGAATTCATTTCTAGTAACCTTTAATAACATGTTGTGGAGAATGTTTTAAATCGTATTCTGAACTTCAACTCTCAACTCGTTAATTATTAATAATAATTACTGACATAAGTAAACAGATGGATCTTTCAGAAAAAGTGCTAGTTATAACTTAACCCATTGAATTTATAAATCCAGATTTCATGGTTTCCTTTCATTTAATTTATCAAGTTTGTTAGAGAGACTTCATCCTTATAATTGGCCTTATCGATCGATGCAATAAAAGTACAGTAGGTATGTAATTTTTATAAATTTTAGTCGGTTCGATTCCCGGGTGTGGCAAGCAAATTTTCTAAAATCTTTGAATGCTGTTTTCTTTCTTTTCAAAAATAAAGGAATGTTTTCTTTGAGTAAAATTTTCAATCTACAGTATTAATACTTTCCCTTCAGGTGGCATTACAAAATTACACCCCGTAAAAGCAAACTAGGAAAGCAATGTACTTGTATTCGAAAGGGATTGCGATAGATGTTGAAGTGAGAAAATTAGCCACCTGGAAGTTGCTCGATCGTACATTGTTGTAGGCTAATTGGAACGGATAGGAGGAATTTTGGATACAAACAGTAGCTTTTGAGAAATAAGTAAGAAATGTCACAGTGGCCGCGCCACCACAACAAATAAGTAGGTACATGTAAGTAGGCAAGTAGGTAAACATAAAATTAATTGTTTAAAATATTTTGTGAAGAACTCCCACACAAGTAACTAACCCGAATAGGTTGTTAGCCGCGACGAGCGTAACGAGCTGTCGTCGGCAAACACTTATCTAAATTGAATCGCTTGATCCTAGTGCGGAAAACAGTGAAGTACACTTGAGTGTTTGCTGCTATTTTGCTGACGCGAAGTGTAAAACGGGTCATCTGTTTCTTTTTTCTATTCGACTAAGTCGGTAAACAAGCATACGGTCTGTCTGAGGACCTGGGGCCCAAGTCTGCTAATTTACGAATGGCATAATTGAATCGCAATTGTATCGCAATTGTATCGCATTGTAATTGTTTGACACATTTGGTATTCTTATATGAGTAAGAGAATACCAAATGTGTCAAACAATTACAATACGATCCAATTGCGATTCAATTATGCCATTCGTAAATTAGCAGACTTGGGCCCCTGGTGAAAGTTTTATTCACATCACTTGCACGAAAAAGAAAGATTTGGCATTAAATTGTACAATGATACTCGGATCGTTTAGCTTACGATAATTGTTCAACTTCAGCAGTTCAGCACCTATCGCAATACCTTTAGAGTACATTGCTTTGCTAGTTTGCTTATTTGAAACTAGTTTTAAAATAATATAACTAATGCAAGTAAACAATGTAAGTAATTAACTTGAAAGATATTACGGTAGATGTTGAAGATACATAAGCCCCCTGGAGGTGCTGCTTCAAGGTGCACAAATTCTCGTTTTCGTTACCGTAATCGAACGGTGATTAAGCTCGTTCTAGAAGTGACTTAGGCGCTAACCGCTTGCTAGCAGTGGCTAGCAAGCGGTTAGCGCCTAAGTCACAGTATAAATATGAGCTAAAGCAGTAAGGAAGCTACGTACAAACGCTCGAAACGACGCACGCCCACAGACGCACGTCTTTACAGGGCCCCTAAGCGGACATCGCAGTGCTCCAGCGTTGCCAGACGTGCGATAATTATCGTAGATCCACGATAATTTCGAGGGGCATGCGATAAAAAATAATAATGAAGTATCGCACGATAATTTGTATAATTCGACGACTTTCCACGATATTTTTTGTCAGTTCTACGATAATTTTGTGACAAACCTGGTTTAGCATCATTCGTTCAGTCACAGTTTTAAGGTACCACAGTCAGTCCTTTTTCTAGGCGATGAGCTTTTTTTTTTTTTGTTTTAGCTCGTGACGTTGGATGTTACCATATTTGGAGTGCCCAGACGTATACATTCTGTCTTTTTGAATGCGATAAAAACACGATAATTTTGCTGTAAATCTAGGATAGTTTTGACCTACGGATCTGGCAACACTGCAGTGCTCTCAGTAGCGCGTATCGCGTCGAGACGAGATGTATTGAGTGCGCTGTGCGCACGATTTTTAAAAATGCCGCGAATGTATTGTGTAGTATACGGCTGCTAGAACTCGGCTTCTTCAAAACCAGAGCTTTCGTTTTTTAAACTTCCTGCTGATGTTGAAAGGTAAGAATGATTTATTATTACTAAATAAAAAGCATTATCTTCTAAATAAATCGTTTGGTTGTTTAGGTGATATTTGCCGTACTTACTTAAGTATATTTTTTGAGCGGGCGTTATTTTATTGGTGAAAAATAATAAGAATTGAAACCTACTACGAACTACGAAACTTCATCGTTAATAAAGTTTACTTTTAAAAAATCGATATCTGAGGATCTGTGTGGTTTCTGACAATGAAACCGTTAATAGAATGGAAAAAAGTAGCCGCCATCTTGAACTTTTTAGTTATTCGACCGATTGCTTTAAAAATCGATATCAGGGGACCTGTGTGGTTTCCGACAATGAATCCGATAACAAAATGAGGAAAGTAGCCGCCATCTTTAAGTTATTAGTTTTTAATTAAAAAAAAATTAAAAGTGACAACCCTTATGCTTTGCTAATTATCTCAAAAAAGCGCTAACTAGCTGAGATACAGCGCTAACTAAACAAAAACTTTTTAATTTTACAAAAATAAGAGGACAACCCTAACACTCAATTGGCGCGTAGGTATATAAAACAAGAAAAAGGCCGAGCTTCCGTACTGCTATAGCTTATATTTATACTGTGCCTAAGTTGCCGTTAATAGAACCTTGGTTATGCCTCTATGCCCAGGGATTTTACTGGAACTCATACACTTCAAACCGAAACAAAACAATGCAGAGCGTATCTGTTTAGCGGCAGAAATACAATGTGTGACACTCTTATTATAGTAGGAGGCCCCAGAAATACAGGTTCTGTATTCTAAAGAGGAGGCACACGCCTTAAGCTGCCATTAGAGGCAGCTCCGAGTCGAATCAACGTCTCGCAGCTGAGCGGCACAATTTTACCGTGACGTGAGCCAAGTGAAGAAGCCTGGCAGTGATCCATTTCTTGTCGGTTTTTGTAAATGCTCAAAGGCGCCTCAGTGTGAGCCGTGCGCAAAATGGAGATGGGACCGACCACTGACTGGACTACGACTAGGGTTGCCGCCTTTTTTTAGGACGAAAAGAGTATTTTTTCATTTTGTTAGAACAAAAATAGAGTACATAGCATAAAAAAGAGTATTTATTTATTTGTCCTTAAGAGGCCTATTACATTTCGACTGTGATTTTTGCGTAAAATGGCCAATTTTGGCGTTATGGATCTAAGAAACAAAAATACATTAACAATTATGACTTATTAAATAGTGTAGAATAGCTATTGGAATAATGCGTAGCGGCCTCGCTTTTTGTAAATTTTGCCTAACTTTTTAATTAAACCCAAAATTGTAGAGAAAGATTTTCATAAAGTGCGCGAAGGCACTTTTTTGGGCTCATCGATTGAACTACTGTTCTAAACAAGTGAAATAAAAAAATTATAATGTTATCTCTTATATAGTCGAATAGTGCGTAGCGGCCTCGGAATTTTTAGATATCATTGATTTTATATAGGAAAAAAATCTTATTCTAAACCAAAAAACTTCGAATATCGCTATAAGTTAACTGTGAATATAGGAGATATTATATCTTCGATAATATTATTGAGCAAAATTTATACCAGAGTAATTGTTACTTCATGAGGAATAAAGATTTTATAGTGAATTTATTATCCTATTTCGAGAAAATTGATAAATACAACTGCAAAATTACTTCAAAATGCGATGCGCCGGCCGTCCGAATTCAACTTATGCTCACAGAATGGAGATTTGTAATATTATGCATAAATTTATTATCCTTTTTCGATAAAAACGATAAATGCAACTGCAAAATTAGGTACTACAAAATGCGAAAATGGGCATTTTACGCAGAAATCACATTTGAGATGTAATAGGCCTCTTAAAAACGTATTTTTTGTTGCTCTTTGCGACATTGAACAAATATTTGTCTTTTGAAGATATTTACAGCCTCTTTGCAATCATAATTTAGATTAAAATTAATCAACTCGTTTTTTATTAAATGTAGGGTAGCTCTATTCCTTTCGTCTCTCCACTTTACATTCATTAGAGAGAAGACTCTCTCAGTGAACTCTGAAGTACTGATAACCAGTAACGATCAGTTTTTCGTAAATAGAGTATTTTAGCGTACTCTATTAGTGTCGTAGATTATAGAGTACGCATTCATGAAAAAGAGTACAATACTCGATTTTAGAGTACGGCTGGCAACCCTAACTACGACACGACAGTACAACAGAGACATGGCTCGAGTTGATGGCTGCCGTTTCGTCACTGGTCAAGTGGACAAGCATGGATTTTGCGCAGCTAGAGGCACGCTCAGACGGACGCAGATCAATGATGTGGCCTGCCTGCCCTTATTGAAGATGCAACTTATGACTTTAGTGACAAATCATAACTGGTTCTTGTTGACTGATTACAGATTACAACATACTTGTTTACTACAATTAAAATTGATTGGATGAAGAATTTGATGATATTTTTAAGTACCTACCTAATAATTAAGTTAAACATTTTGTCTGTTTTATTAATTATTGTAGTAAACGTTATACACATACTCAGTAGTTTGTGGAGAAATGTTAATTCATTAAATTAAAATAAAAATACTTACTAAATTTGCTGTTTATAGCATGAACTTTAATGGTTATATTTAATAAAATAAATAATTATTCATAATTATAACAATTTGTTGTAGCACTTTACATTATTGTACTTAGGTACCTACTAACAGTACCGTGTCGCGTAGCGGTGAAACAATACGTCGTAAAAGGCGACTAATGGACTAAAGACTGCACATACTTCCAACAGCATAAAGCGGCGATGGGGTCACCACCTGTCACGCTGAGCACATGAGCAGTCACTATTTGGTGAAAAGTGGACTATGGTAGGAGACTGCTATTGTGGTCCTCATGGCCTAGTCTCTGACTAACTCTTCGGGGATAATAGTTGTGATTATAATGTATGTATGTACAGTCACGAGCACCAATATGCATACACTTTGACTCTTATTCCATTGTATTAAGAGGTAAAATTGTTTACATATTTTTGCTTGTGACTGTACTTCAAATGAAATGCCTACACTGAAAAGGCAACTCTCTTTTTACATTTTTCAGGGCTATAACAATTTACAGATCAGAGGCCCATTACAGATCAATTATGAGTTGTAGATGTCAGTGATAAGTCCCGCTGCTATTGTCACTCCTGCTACTCTCAACATGACACGTCCTAGCTCCTTCACATCCTTATAACGCTCAACACAAATTGGCTTGCTCACTTCAATGTCCACCACAGCCACAGAGTTGTTACCCAAACACCTGGGCTTTTTCTTTAGAACTTCACCCGTGCTTTTATTTAACAAACACTTCAACTTAACAATATTTGCGGGCTCTACCAATGACTGGTGGTGAATTAGAACAGGAAAGCCATTGGTAATAGGGACCTTAACATTAAACACAACTAATCTAGCTTCAAATCTAGTTGCAACTGGCACTTGCTGGTTAGGGTCACTAAGTATGAACCCAACAGAAACGTTTTGCATGTCAATACCAGACAGTGTCACACTGACTTGGTCTCCTGCAAAGGCAACATTGTGAGGCATGTCATTGATACCAATGCCCTTTACTTCTGCCATTTCCTTTGTTGGACAAACTATGACTTTGTCACCTTTATTGAGTACACCATTTTCAATACGTCCCGCAACACAAAAACCAGAACCAGTCCCTTTGAACACATCATTAATAGACAACCTTAGGGGCTTAGTGATTGGTCTCTCTGGCACATTGAATTTATCAATTACATCTAATAAGCAAGGTCCATTATACCATTTTAGCAATTCAAGTTCAGACGGAGGTTTCACAAGATTCTCACCAGTGAGGCCTGAACAAGGCACATAAGTGACTTCTGAGTCTTTAAAACCGGCTTGTTTTAAAAATAATTTGAGCTTCTTCGATATTTCATCAAACCTCTCTTGAGACCAATTTGTTGTATCCAGCTTGTTGACAGCAACAGCAAGCTGGTTGACACCAAGAGACCTGACCAGCAGAGCATGCTCCCTTGTCTGTCCGCCAAGCTCAAATCCAGACTCAAACTCTCCTCTAGTTGCATCAACAACTAACAAGGCAACGTCAGCTTGACCAGCACCTGTTATCATATTTGGAATAAAATCTGCATGCCCAGGTGCATCAAGAACAGTTACGTTTTTAGTTTTAGTTTTGAATTGGGCCCTACCAACATCCATAGTTATACCTCTAACCCTTTCTTCTCCAGTCTCATCTAAAACCCACGCATACATGAAGCTTTGTTTGCCAATCTTTTTGCTTTCTTGCTCATATTTATGTAGAGTTCGTTGGCTTACTTCACCCAAATCACAGAGCAAACGGCCCATCAATGTAGACTTGCCAGCATCGACATGACCTATCACTACTATGTCTAGATGTTCTTTATCTGATCCTCTTTCATTGATGTACTGTTTCTTGGGGTCCAACTTGTTTTCCTTGACTTTAGGTGTCACTTTGACATCATCTTCTATTTTAGGGGTAGACGCCCTCTCAACAACAGGAGATTGGTCTCTGGGCGTTGGAGAAAAACTGCCTGAACTTTCGGTACGCTGCACTTTGAAACCTTTCACAACACCTGCTTTTTTGGGCTCTAATTTCGTGGAAATCACTATTGGTGCTATCTTAGTTGGCACAGACGCCACAGTAGGGATAACACAAACTACTGGCATAACAGGCTCATCCTGTGGCTTCTCAACTTTGTTACCCTTTTTGTTGTTAAGAATTTCATCCAATGCTTTATTAAAATCAAACTTATGTTTGAGTACAGATTGTACTAGTATATTGTCAGAGATGCTGTCACCCAAAACGTTGCGCAATTCGTCTAAACAGGACATGAGACGAGCCTCGTCGTCTTCGCTAAGCATAAGGCTACGGAGATCAACAGACTCGCGTCTTTCGAGTGGCGCATGAGATGCAGCATCCGCCTCGTCTTCTTCTTGAATATCATCGTGGCTGTCTAGGAAACTTGATATAGCTTGTTGATTGCGAGTGCGGTCGAACATAAATTGTGCGGTATCACTGGGTGACAAACAGCTGTCCTCCTCCACGGAATGACCGTAAACATCGTCGTAGTCGTAATCGTCGGAATAACTTCTGTTCCTCACATTACGGTGTCGTGCCATAATTATGGCCGGCTTGAGGATGTACAAAATTAATAGCCACAGCACTCAATATTATGGTTTTTGATGCATTTCTGATTTCTGCATTTCTACCTTAGATTAAAACATTAATATTTTGCAGTGAGTGACGGACATAGATAATAGTTAGTACGAACGGAGGTGACGGACCTAGCTAGTATATGTGTTCTGTGTGACGGACGCGCGACGCAGTGTTGCCACCTTAGATTTTTCGTTACCCTAACGCTCGGCGAAATTACCCTAAATTAGGCACTTTTATTTTTTTTTACCCCAAAAATTATTTCCCAAAAGACAAATCAATTTTCGTTTATATGAAATTGAATATTAACAACAAGCTAGGTACGTTCGGAAACACTTTTTAAATCAATCGCCAATTTGCTTGCAAGGAGTTTTAAACGTTCTCTAAATTATTTTACCCTGAAAAATACTCTAAATAATTTTCTACCCTAAAAAATACCCTAAAGGCGTAAAAATACCCTAAATTTGGGGTAAAATACCCTAAGGAGGGGACACTGGCGCGACGCGAGCAAAGCACAGCACAAGCACCAGCACCATAGACTAAGTTTTTTTTTTTTTGTTCCGTGAAGGAACAGGCTAAGATCAGAGACCATACTGCCTAGCCATTAGTTTTTTTATTTTTTTTCCCTAGATGTTATTGGGTGGTGAAAAACCCCTGTCTTGGATTTTTTTGACAGTTTTTTGACACTAACTGTCAACGTCAAATTTGACAGAATTGAGCATAGACTATGCGATATTTTGCGACAACAACACATAAGATGAACCACAGAACCGAAATAACCAAACTTGTTCATATAAAGTAGTCTGTAAATCTATGAACACACGGTACAAAGTCAAATGTGTTTTTGTAGGTGTAGTCTCATGCGACCGCTTTGTTTGATATTCCCCAAACCACTTGAGTCCTCAGTAAAGATGTGGGACTTTACTGAGATCTCACGCGGGCTTCTTGAGAGAATTTTAAAAGTGATGTTGCACTGTTTTGTTTCATTTTCCAACACTCATGCACGTTCACAAACACTTAACCGTTAATAATCCATTATTATTTCACATTAATGTTTGAAAAAACACAAATTTTAGAAATTAAAACAAAACTGCAGACATGACATTTTTTCATGACGGTTCTATTTGCATTAAAAACAGAATGAAATACTGGGTAAAAGTTCCTAAAACAGCAGGTAAACATAGTTCTATCTACATTTTCAGTATATTTTGCGGGCAACACTATTCTGTCTGCTTTGTCTATGGTACTTAGAACTTTCATGAACCTATAGGGATGATTTATATTTGAGCAAGGTAACAGGTTCGATTCCCGGTTCAACCATGTAATTATTTAAATATCTATGAATGCAGTTTAAATTGTTTTTTAAATTATAATAATGTCTTCTTTCTGTATAATGTTTCATCTTACAATATTCAAGGTACTTTCCCTCCATGTGGCATATCCGTGGGAGTGTGCAGTCCAGGGGGCCAGGGGAGCCCCCCTGGCCCCCTGGACTGCATCTGCATCACGCTAAATAATCTCAAATTCTCAACGAAACTACAACTGAAACGCTTTCGTTATACAGGTATATATTTATATATATTATATTATGTTACCAAAACTAAACCTTTACCCTACCGTAGAATAATAACAGTATAGCGATATCGCGTGTGTCCAACGCGATCGTTTCAGTTGTGGTTTGGTTGAGAATTTGAGACTATTTAGCGTGATAGCCCCCCTGGCCCCCTGCACTGCACACTATGAAGTAAATCAAGCCGAGTGAGAGGCTTATGCCGGCACTTCACATGGCGTATCGTGTTCGCGTATTTGCTTATTTGTCCGAACACGGCGTCGGTGTAGACGGCCTATTTGAATATATTTGCTTTATTTGCACGAATAAGGCAAACAACGCAAATAGCGAATATGCGTTTCCGTCCACTTGTCGGTTTTTGATCACACATCAAAGGAATCAAATACGGCAAATATTTGCGTCGGCCGTCCACACTTGGTTCTGTTTAGAAGCGCGCGTGCGGCTGTCCTGTTCAGACGTGTTCAGTTTTTTATACGTAAACATAGTAAAATGGATTGGATAAACGAAACCGTATTGCGATTTTTGGAATTATACCAAATGCATCCTAGTGTTTGGGACCCCAAAAATGCCTCTCATAAAAACAAAAACCGAACACATTGCATTAATCGAAATTCAAAATAACTTAGGAGAACCCTGCACAATAAAAAAACAGGTGTTGGCTAGCCGCATTCAGATAAATATAAATAAGCTGCTGCCACTGACACGTCCATCACTGTTGCATTTAATTTGTTTGTGAACAAGCAAATATGGTGAATATTTGCGTTGTTTGCCCGTATAGGCCATGTGTGGATGGTGTAATGGCGTTGGGACGGAGACCCGAAATGAAACAATGTCTTGCGTTGAATCAATTCTCCTTTATCCTCTAGTGTTTCATCTTAAATACTAATTAACATCACATCTATACGTGACTAGAGGAAGGACGCCTTGTCAATCAGGAAGACCTTAATTATCACGTACTATTGAGTACGTGCTGATAGTGTAATTCACTATATCACACCTCCCCTGAAAAGGCTAGGCATCCCTTCCCTGAAAAGTAAACTCTTATTTTCTAAATATCTTAGTCCTATTCTTATGAACTATATATTCTTTATTATTCTTTAATATTTTTACATTAGTACCTAGCTCTTCTAAAACTTCAAATGGACCTAAATACAAGTCATTCAATTTATTATAATTTTCATTCTTATACAAGAGTAGATCACCTTTTTTGTAGTGTACTTCCTTAAAATCTAAATCATAATTAGTTTTTCTACTTTGTTTTGATATTAATAAGTTGTTCCTGGCATCATTATGAGCTTTTTGCAATCTAAATTTTAACTCCGATGGATAATTGTCGTATACATATAAGGGATCAACTTTACTAACTAAATTACTAGGTACGTTACATGTTTTCCCAAAAACTAGTTCATAAGGGGAGTATTTGGTACTAGTATTTACAGAATTATTATAAGCAAAGCACCAATATGGTATCCAGGTACTCCAATTTGCCGACTGATTCTGTGTTTGTATTCTCAAGTAACATCCGAGATGTTTGTGCCAGTTTTCTAGCGAACCTATAGGGTCAGGTGGGCAACAGTGAACCACAAAAAATTCAAAGTTGTGTCATGTACTCAAATTAAAAGTTTTCGTTTTCTTTTTTCATACATACCATTTAGTGTCTAATAGACTCAAGGTTTCTTTACAAAATTAAGCTCAAAAACTGATAGGTTAGTCATTACCAAGTGTTTTAAAAAAAATGGGAATTGGTTCACTGTGTACACTCTTTGGTACACACTGATCCATGATGAAGTTCACAGTGAACCACCGTTGGACACAGTGAACCATATCAGAATAAAACGAAGATAAGTTATATTTTAACTGGACTAATTCGGCTAAATCGGTCATCAATCAAAAATGCGTCATTAAAACAAAGTTTTTTCATTCATTCAAGAAGGTTTATTGCTTAGAATGTCAAGAAAAAACAAAAAATAGAATTATAACTTAATCAGGATAACATACACAGCACATGTATTTAGAAATCTTGTTAAGTTGGTATACAAACCCCTTAAATTTCTGTAGAAAAGTAACATAAAATATAATATTCTAAAAAAATACAATCAATGCGGTTTTTATTAATTGAGATCTATGTTATCAACTTATTATCTATCCTATAAAATCAGTCTCAAAGTTGCGTTTAGCCGTTCAGCCAAGTGACACTCTTTAGCGGCCCTGCGTATGCTTGCACCATCTTTTATAAGCTGAAGTGCTTGCACCATATCATCCTTGCTATGCCCCCCAATCTTTCTTTTCACTGCCTTAGTTCGA
The DNA here is from genome assembly GCA_963921215.1 of Scoparia ambigualis. Taxonomy (NCBI): domain Eukaryota; kingdom Metazoa; phylum Arthropoda; class Insecta; order Lepidoptera; family Crambidae; genus Scoparia; species Scoparia ambigualis. The sequence continues at coordinate 11,436,924 of OY992503.1, forward strand.
CCCATCCTGAAGCAAAAAAAGTTGTATATATTTAACTAATTTGATGTTGAACTTTGGTACACAATGAACCATCAAGCGGTACACACTGAACTACGGTTCACTGTATACCCTGCAATACTGAGTCACTGTGTACCACCTACGTTATTTGACATTTGATGTTGAAAAAAGGCAATTGATCAAGGAATTTGTTTAAAACATAATAACCATATTATTGCTAGATAGTAACTTTACATGTATATAAAATTCGGTACGAAAAGCTCAGAAAACACGATTTTGAAGAAGAAAAGCAAAACTTACCTATTTTTTACTTTTCGCGCGGGAAAACACAAATCGTCGCACCACACGACCGCTTACAACGGGAGCTCGCCCTCAACTGGGGAATGAGGGAGACGTAACGAAACACGTTGCTACGTGTCGGTTCCATGATCCGGTAACTACTAGTTTTGAATATAATAATACCGATTCTCTGTGTACCACTGGCTCACTGTAGCCCACCTGACCCTACTCTCATGATGATAGGGTGTTGAATTTAACTTATCAATATTTAGCAATTTACATACTGTTTCTAACGTGGAATTAATAAATTCCGTTCCACAGTCAGTCGCAATAACCCTGGGAGTACCATATCGTAAAATAAAATTTTCAGTAAAAACCCTAGCAACAGTTTCAGCTGACTTATCAAGTATTGGGTAAGCTTCTACAAACTTTGTCAATTCGCATTGTATTGTTAATATGTATTTATTACCCAAATTGTCGACCTCCAACGGCCCCACAATATCTAAATATAATTTTTCAAAAGAAGTAGATGCTGTAGTGGTTATTACCATTTTCTCTTTATTATTTTTATTACAAAATTTCTGCTTTTGGCAATCTTTACAGCGAGTCACATATTCAGTTATGTCTTTTTGCATATTACTCCAAAAATATTTTTTTCGAATATTCTTAGTCATTTTATTTATGCCTACATGACCACTTGTCGGCAATAAATGATAATCATTTAGTATAACACGTATCAAGTCTTTATTTGTAACATGTTCAACTTGGTTATTAATAATACATAACCGCGGTAATTCTTTATGTTTCATGAAAGTTTGGGTCAAAATTTTAATAAACTTTTTATTAAACCCATTTTTAATCACAACGACTTCTACAATATTATATTTTTTACATAATGCACTCAGTTCTCCTATCGTTGCGTCTCGGCGCGCCTCCGTTAGTAGAGATTCCTGATTTATGTAAATAGTAGAGTCACTAAATAACATATCACCCGTCTGTGAGACGTATCTTTTCTTTTTCCTCAACTTCACGAAGTTTTCATACGAACAAATATCTAACCTTACATCATTTTGTGATTTCTGCATAATATCTACCACTCTTGGTTGCCTATGATCAACAGGGGGCTCAACCCTGCTACTTCCAGAGGTAGCGGGTTCATTATTTTGCTCCATGGTTCTTTTCATTGAACGGGTTACTACCCCCAAAAAATTTGAATTTAGATTTTTTAACTCGTCTGATGTTATAATGACTCTCGATAAGGCATCTGCCGTTACATTTTCGGAACCTTTTATGTATTCAATATCGAAATCATATTCTTCTAAACAAAGTCTAAACTTAGTTAAACGGCTACTAGGATCTTTTATGCTAAATAAATGAACCAATGGTCTATGATCTGTTAATACTTTAAATTTTCGTCCGTATAAATATGGTCGAAAATGTTTTATAGCCCACACTACCCCTAATAACTCTTTATGAATGGTTGGGTGGTTTATTTCTGAACTGTTTAATTGTCTGCTTGCATAAGCTACGGGCTTATTATTTCCATTTGATAATACAGCCCCCAAGGCTACCCCTGACGCATCGGTTTGCAACCGGAAAACATTATCTTTTCCAAAATCTGGATAATCTAAGACAGGAAATGAACTAAGTGACTTTTTTAAGGTCTGAAATGCCACGTCACATTCTTCCGTCCACTGAAACTCAACATGTTTCTTACAAAGACGGTTTAGTGGGTACACTATTGTGGCAAAGTTTTTTATGAATTTTCTATAAAAGTTCGCAAAAGCCACAAAACGACGAATCTCATTTACATTTTTAGGTACTGGGAACTTTTCCAAGACCTCGATTTTACTGTTGTCTGGCAACACCCCGTTTGGCGTAATAACATGCCCTAAATAATTAATTTCTTTCCTCAAAAATTCGCACTTACAAGGGTTTAGTTTTAAATTAACTGACCTAAACCTCTCAAATACACTCATTAAATTTGTATTATGCTGCGATAGGCTTTTCCCGAAAACTATTACGTCATCGAGATATAGAAAACATATCTCGTGATTTAAACCCGATAGAGCCATAGACATAAGTTTAGAAAATACGCTAGGACTCGTTTTGAGACCCATAGGTAATCTTTTCAGTTGATATTGCTTATCAGCTGTAAAAGAAGTGAATTTCCTACATTCTGGTGATAACCCTAGCTGGTAATAACTAGAACTGAGGTCTAAATGAGAATAGTATAAGCATCCCGAAAGTGAGTCAATAATTTCTTGTATATTTGGTAACGGGAACTTTTCGTCTACTATTTTTTTATTTAAAAGTCTATAATCTATTACGATTCTCCACTTTTTTTCACCGCTACTGTCAGCTTTTTTCGGAAGTAATAATAATGGAGAAGACCATTCGCTGGTACACTCTTCGATAATATCTTCTTCTAACAATTTACCTACCTGTTTTATTAACTCAGCCTTCTGAGCGTGCGGTATTCTATACGGTTTGACATAAACAGGAGACGCGTCATTTTGCAGTTTAATGTTGTACTCGTATAAGTTTGTAACGGATAGCTTATCACCCGGCATATGAAAGATATCTGCATATTTTGCACATATTTTCTCAATAGACCGTCTCTCTTCATCACCAAGATATGTTTTTAATTTAAGAAAATCGAATAGTTGTTTAACCCTCTCGACAGATTTTCCGTTTTCCGTATCAAAAGAGCATACGAAATAATCCGAGTATTTTCTAATTTTCGGGCTAAAGTTATTTAATTTTACATCTTCTTCCCGTGTGTTTAAAAATCGCACCGGAATCTTTTTCCCGTCTCCTACTACCACGGCGCCTGCTACAAATACGCCTGCAATAACTTCCTCCGCTAAAATGACACATTCGCCCTTTATCTCTGACGAAACATATTTTACGACCTCACATCTCCCTGGAATAGTCGTTATTATGTTTTTACCTAAGCCTAATTCTAGACTTATCTTATCCTGTAATGTAACCAGCTTATTTTCATAGTTAATTTTACAACTATATTTTAATAAAAAATCTTCTCCTAAAATTCCATCATTTTTACAGTGGAAGTTGCTAAACACATAAAACTTATGCCTAAAATTATAATTATTAACACATAAGTCTAGATAAACATAACCTATTGATACTAAATCCCCACATACTCCTTTAATCTTAATTTCATCCCTTACTAGCTTTGCGTCGCGGGACACGCTACGGAGTTTATTTAACCAATCTAACTTTAAAATTGAAATGCTTGCTCCTGTGTCTACTAATAGAGAAATTTGAGTTTGACTACAAGTAAAACAAACGTAATTACCACTACCATAACTACAAATATCTACCTCAGCGCTATTCAGAACGAAAAAAATCATCGCTATGATGTTCGTTCTGACGTATACTCTGACGTTCACTTTCGTTCTCGTCATTAGACTGTTCTGCTGAGTCAACTAAGAAATGTACATTCCTACGTTTATTATGAGGTGACGTAAACCTGGTGTTGCGCTGACCCTGAAACCTATTCGAGTTATAGTAGGCACGACCCCGACCTTGCTGACTCGTCGCGTTGTTGTTACGTGACTTATTATATTGTTGATGATAGTTTTTATTTATCTTTTCAAATCGCTGGTTCGAAACATAGTTAACATAATTGTTTATTGGTGGTTTCACTACCGAGTCTTCTTGTTCTAAGGCTATAGTTATTGCCTGCCTAACTGTGCTTACGGACCTAGACGTAACTATAATGCTTGTACGAGCATTGTTTAGGCCGTCAGCGAAACGCTTGATAGCCATTTTTTCATTAATCGGCTTTAATAAATTATATGCCGACTCGTCTCCATTAGCCTGTGCTGTACTTAAATCGTTGGACATTTTTTCGATTTCACTACCAAACACTTCTATGGTCTTGTTTCCTTGCCTACATCGTAGCATTCGGTCTAAAATGGCTGTGTATGATTTAATCGGAATTAAAACATTTTTTATATCTTTTATTAGGTCTGCCACAGACACATAAGACTTATTAATTTTTGTTTTAGCACTGCTAGAAAGACGAGTTTTTAAAACAAAATTGATTAACAGAGGCTGGTCCTCGTTTCTAAGGGTACTACTATAATACTCTATTCCGTCTATTAGTTGGTTAATTTGCGTTTCGTCGCAATCTACTACTGGGAGGAGCGTGAGCGCGACTTTTAGATCGAACGTGGCCATGGTTGTGATCGTTTCTGAATGATGCGGGTTAACGAGTGACTCGATTTCCTCAAAATTACATAAAAACTTTGACGATATTGCTTTTGTTATTTGTAATTCTACAGCATCTATCCCTTTTTTACATGAGTCTGCAGATATTTGTTCAAAAATATTTTTAATTTCCTTTGCTCTTAAAAACTTATTCTGCCCCTGAGCGGAATAACGTTTGTCCTTACTTAATTTAATAATAGAGTCTCTAATAGCCTTAAGCTCACTCAAGAGTTCTGACAGGTTTGCCATGAACACACTTTAGAGAAAAAAAAAAAAAAAAACACTCACACACACACATAGATTCTTGGTAGCATAGTTATATTAATTCGTGCTGGCTTACACGTTCTGTGCTGGTCCAATTGCCCGTCGAACCGCTCTGCGTTCTACCTCTTCTAATAGTCGTGCGTTGAAGTAACGTAGCAGCCTAAGTACTATATAGCCCGCTAGTACAACGACGATGGTCAGTAAAAAGATCTCTGAAAGTTGCATCCCAACGGCCAAGGGAGTTGATGCTGCCGCCGATTGAGTTGGTGATTGACTGACAATAATATTGTCTTTAGATTGTGGGTTTCCCATAGTTAAACAATTTTGGCTTACAGTTTTTCTTCTTATTTCCTTCGTCCTTCTTGTAGGCCCGTGTAGCACTATTTTCCTGATATTTTGTAGACTTCAACTAGCGATTTCGCGGCGCGGACTTGTGACACCATGTCACGGTCGCCATGTAATGGCGTTGGGACGGAGACCCGAAATGAAACAATGTCTTGCGTTGAATCAATTCTCCTTTATCCTCTAGTGTATCATCTTAAATACTAATTAACATCACATCTATACGTGACTAGAGGAAGGACGCCTTGTCAATCAGGAAGACCTTAATTATCACGTACTATTGAGTACGTGCTGATAGTGTAATTCACTATATCACAATGGCTTGTTTGACGCCAAGCGATGTGCCAGATTATTTGGGCAAACCACTATATGTCTGTGGGGCAAACACAACGATATCGCCACACGAACACGATACGCCAAGTGAAGTGCCGCCATTAAATGTTTGCGTTGACCACAGTCTGTACAAAAAAATCAATGTGTCAACTGTCAATGTCGTGGATATGTCTAACTTACTGTCAAAATATGCTAATGCTTGCTTTTGTCGTGTGACGAAATAAAAGGATTTACGCCTACTTTTATCCAAATTTGATTCAGATTAACGAAAGAATAACAGTAAAATAAGTAGAAAAAAGTGTTTATAAGTTCTTCACATTTTAAACACAGAACTACAAGACTTTTATAAACTTTATAGAAACCAAGAAGCAAACCAAAGTTTAAATTTGAAATCAAATATCCTTGACCCACTACAACTTTGTCAACATGAAGAAAAAGGTGCGTATTTTGTTTGATAACTATTTGTAAATCTCTTATAAACATTTGCCTAAAAGCTTAAATGAAACAAAATACATAAAAATTTGTAGGTACTGCATAAATGAATTTTGTTCACTTTCTCTTTCATCAGGTGCTGTTGATGGGCAAAAGTGGCTCAGGCAAGACCAGTATGAGAAGTATAATATTCGCAAACTACATTGCGAGGGACACAAGACGCTTAGGAGCTACAAGTAAGCCTAACACTCTTAAAAAATATGCTTGACTTTCATGAGTCATTGGTCTAACAAACATGTTTCATTAATGCATTGTGTAAAACTACTATTATTAATTATTTCAGTTGATGTGGAACACTCACATGTCCGTTTTCTTGGGAATCTGGTCCTCAATTTATGGGACTGTGGTGGACAGGAGGCCTTTATGGAGAACTATTTTGCATCGCAGAGAGACAACATATTCCGTAATGTAGAAGTACTCATATATGTGTTTGATGTTGAAAGCAGAGAGATGGAGAAAGACATGCATTATTATCAATCTTGTTTGGAAGCAATTTTACAGGTACCTAAGAGATATTACATTTATTTATTAACTCTTTTTCTGTGCTGTGTTGTTGCAGTGCAGCATGCATTGTCATTCTTACATCACCATAGAGATAGAGGCTTTAAACAGTAGATTACAATTGACTTATTTTAGTTACAGTTACAAAGATAATAAATTTATTAAATATTCTTACAAGAATCTTGTAGGTCATTCCTCATCAGTCGGTTATGTTACATCATCAGCCACCTATAAATATTCCACTATTAGACTCAAGCCTTCCCATGTTAACAATCTTTGTAGTATCTTATCTTAGTAGGGCCCGCAGAGGTCTCCCTCTTGCAGTAGCCAACCCATTGGGATCTTTAGTGCAAATATTTAAAGTACACAGAAAGATTGGGTTGTTACTCAGTCAACACACTGACGTTGTTGCGTATTGGTGAGTTTTATTGATGGCTATTTTGTAATTACCAGGATCAACAGCTCAACAAGCATGAGATAGCTCTAGATATTTTAATATGGTTTAACATTGGACTTTTCAACAGTTGCTTAAATTGCACTAATGCAACTTTCTCATCATCACATTGTTTTAGTTAGCTTTCACAAGATTCAAATTAAAATGAGTTTTATTAACTTGTACAACTGTGATTTCCAGAACTCTCCAGAAGCAAGGATATTCTGTCTAGTGCACAAAATGGATTTAGTATCAGAGGATCAAAGAGATGACATATTCAGAGAAAGGGAAGAGGATCTCAAAAGGCTTTCTAAACCTCTGGAGTGTACATGCTTCAGGACGAGTATATGGGATGAAACTTTATACAAGTAAGCAAATAACTTATTTTCATTCATTATTTAGTAAGTCGTGATTAGCTTAGCCAAATTGCATTAAATCAAATTATGTTACATGTATGTGTAATGATAACAGTCTTTTGTTTAAACATTTGAATATGTTGCAAAGTAATGTTTGTGGGAGTGCACTTCTCATAGCTACTGCCAGGTAGTGATAGCCAGCCAAGCACATTTAGCTGAATTCCTACCATTAACTTGGGACTATAGGTCTAGACATTTAACACTTTTTAATAATAAAACTATTTGTTGTCGTCAATATTAGAGGTTTTGAGTTTATTTATGAGGTGTATTTTATTATATCATGATCTATTGGAAACAAATCAAATAAACAAAAAGAGTATTTCCTACCACATATTGTATGACAGTGCAAATTATCTAATCTTTATTAAAAATCAATTTCCGAAATGTTTGTATGTGCATCACTTCAAAACGGCTGCACCAATATGGCTATTTCTTTTTTTGATGGGATTGTAATTGTTAGGAAAAGGTTTGCATAGAGCTCATTCCCACTTATCGGGTGTCGGGCCCGGATTTTAATCGGATGTTCCAGTGGCAGAGCATTTTATATGAAGCTATCCACGCTTGTCGGAACCGATTTTGTATGAGGCGCCGACATCTGATTAATATACGGATTCGACACCCGACAAATGGAAACGAGCCGTCACAGGGTACGGCGTCCACGTGGACGTAGTCGCGGGCGGGCCGCTAGTGTAGCAATAATATTCGTACAACTACACTGGCCTGCAAAAATAAGTATCACACTTTTAAAATTGCTATAACTTTTTAAGTACACAAGATATACTTTCGAAACAAAAAAGACTCCAAAAAGAGTTTATTTTTTCAAAACAAAAGAAAAGAAAGCTGATAAATATTGCTATAAAACGTTTTTTATTTTAAATCTCTAACTTCTATAGTACAGAAAAAAACAAAAATTCAAAAGTGTGATACTTATTTTTGCAGGCCAGTGTATTTATTAAACAAAAACACAACACAATCTTTGTTACCAATGTGTCACACTTCTTATTCATACTGTGCTCATGATACTGATAATGTTACTCTAAAATATTATTATATTGTTTGTTTCAGAGCCTGGTCCAGTATAGTGTATAAGTTAATACCTAATGTTAAGGCACTAGAATCATCTCTAAAACAGTTTGCGGCAATTGTAGATGCAGATGAGGTTTGTAATCAAAATTAAATACTTGCTATTATTTTAGCATTCCCCAAATTAATTACGATTCTCAACTATTAGACGAAGATGTTAAAAGTTTAGTTTAATGCTATGAAGGCATTAATTAACTCTTCAAGTAAGTATAAACTAAAATATTTAGGTGTTATCTATCATGGATCCTTCATGGGTAAAGATAGTTATAATCATTACATATACGACGACCTCCTTGGTCGAGTGGTTTGTACACCGGTTTTTATGGTGTCGCCATCTCTGAGGTCCCGGGTTCGATCCCCGGTCGGCTTAATTTAAAAATTATTATTTTTCTAAATTGTTTCGGGTCTGGGTGTTTTCTATGTAAAATAAGTATGTATTTAAGTATTTTAAGTATGTTTATCCGTTGTCTAGTAACCATTTAACGAGTTTCATTACGAAGCTTCTCTTGGGCTAGATAATTGGTGTAAGTGTAGGGAAGTTTATTTATTTATTTATTACAAGGATAAATTGTGCCATAACCTAATCTATCATGCATACCAGTGGTGGTTTATGAAACCACTTTTCTTGGCTTTCTAATCTAAGGCTCGTATTCTGAAACCAATCTCACACTCAAATCTCTGCTAAAGTACAGTTAGAAACGGATGGTGCTATTCGTCGCATATATCGCCATCTCTTTCTAACTGTACTCAAGCAGAGATTTGAGTGTGAGTTTGGTTTTAGCATACGAGCCTAAGTCGTTCAATTTAGTCACCCACACAATTAAGGCCTTGGCCCAGCAGTGGGACAGTATATCTTTTTTTTCAACCCTTAGCCAGGCACAGCATGTTAAAAAATTTCATTGGTTTTCGGCCTTATGTTCAGAGAGTAAAGTTCAAAATATGGTGGTCGCTATCATTGACCTAGAAGTTATAGACAAGAACGTTTCATACGAACCATTTGTTCCAATTCTGGAGTGAGAGATAAAGTATGCTGCAGCCGCTGCAGTGCCTAAACATTTATGTTGTCTAATCAACAGACAGACTAAGAATGTGGTCAAGAGCAATCCTATTTATTATAAAAAAATACATATTTAGATAGGTACGGTCGGGGTCACCGTCGCTTTACCACTTTGCAGCGATTTTCGTATGAAGCGCACCGCCCGCCCGGGTGCGCGCCCGTACCAAATAGACGACGCGGTGTGCAAGGGATTATCTTATCTTATCTTACCTTTAGACTGGTAAAGCGACGGAGTCCGCCATTGTACATATACAAGGTTTATTTTGGACCCCCTACCAATTTTTTTACGTGGTCCTAAAGCAGCAGTACAACCAAATAATGAAATATAAAGACATTTCTTTATTTACACTTTTGTTTCAATTTTTCCTTAAGAAAATTAAAATTATTGTCACCTAGCGCGCGGCTTATTGCGGTTATCAAAGCGCATGCGCGTGACCGCTATTATTCACCCCGTGCACCAATGACAGCGCGCCGTCGCTTTGACCGCGAGGGTGAGCGCACGCACCTAGAGCTATAGGATAATATAAAACGCAGTCAAAAAATTGTATTTCAAAAAAAGAAAACATTCATTATTTTTACGTCAATTATTTTATTATTACTTACTTTTTTTACCCTATATTTACTTTTGGCGGGGGGTTCAAATTTACCCCTTTATGTATATGCGCAGGTTCTGCTGTTCGAGCGCGCGACGTTTCTGGTGGTGTCGCACTGCCAGCGGCGCGCGCACCGCGACGCGCACCGCTTCGAGAAGGTGTCCAACATCGTCAAGCAGTTCAAGCTCTCCTGTTCCAAGCTCGCCGCGCAGTTCCAGAGCATGGAGGTAACTGTTATCATCGACGTCATCAGCCAAAACTCGTGCACAGACAAACGCCTCCCCCTGAAATCTCCAACGCGATCGGTCTTGTGTTGCTATTTTGTATGTTTCTGCTACGCGTAAGCGCTTCGCCTTAAGAGGGTTTACGCATTTCGGTTTAACAAATCCAGCAACCAATATATTATACTCGTCATAAAGTAAAGTAACGTCCAGCTTGTATACTGTCCCGCTGCAGGGCAAAGGCCTCTATCTTTGAAATCAAGATATTGCTACAATTCATGGGAATTGGCTTAATCATACTACATAGGTACATGATGATCATCATACTTTATTATATACTAGCAGACCGCCGGCGATTTCGTTCGCGTGGACCCCGTACCCCGTGACGAATTTTCAAAATGACTCCTCGCCCAAGAACACTTATTGTGACGTAACTAAAATAGTTAGACATATGCTATCGCGACACTTTTTGTAGATAATGGTGTGTTCTGCAAAGCCATAGTACATTATTTTATTCCATCATCAATAGTTTTCTTAGCGCACGCAATTTAAGGATTTTATTTGAGTTTTAGTAAGGATCCCTAATTTTTTTGAAAATTTAATATAGCCTATGTCACCCGAAGATAGCGTAGCTTCCCAACGGTGAAATAATATTTATGTGGGTGTAGTAGTTTCGGAGCCTATTCTATACAATCAAACAATCAAATGTTTCCTCTTTATAATATTAGTATAGATGTTAAATTGACAAATGATTGAATTTGTCGCATTGGTTTTAGGTGCGCAACAGCGTGTTCGCCGCGTTCATAGACGGCTTCACGAGCAACACCTACGTTATGGTGGAGATGTCAGACCCCAAGATACCCTCAGAGGCCACGCTTATCAACATCAGGAACGCAAGGAAGCACTTCGAGAAGCTGGAGAAAGTGTCTTCGTCTGCGCCTAGCCAATACCAATGAGGGGCGTTGGACGGACGCGGAGTAGCTAATTTATACATTAATGGCGGTTTCAGAGTCATACGTTTTTTACGCACGCGGGTACTTTAGGTGCCTACTTGACCCTTTATCCCCTTCTTTGTACAGACGCCAGCAGGCCAACCTACAAAAAATTACAAATTTCTTCAATACATTTTGAACCTTATTGTCTGGGTATAAGGATCGATATCGATTATAAAAAAATTACAGTTTTTGGTAGGTTGACCTGCTGGCATGTACTAACATCCATAAAGGGCAAATTTACTGGGAAGCTTGTCCCGAGTCGATAGTTATAGGACCAACACTGTTGGCGCCGAGAATGGACGCCTACACATCAACGATTGGGAGTGGGAAATAGGGCTTGGAGGTACTCACGTGTGAAGGTCTGGATGAATGCACGGCAGGGCAAAGGGTTGGCTTTTCTTGTACAGCGTATATCAAGATGGCGGCTTCGCTCAAGCCGACACGATGCGTCAGTGGCGAGTGGGAAATGCGTGCGCGCACGCCGATAACATAACGGATTTTAGACTGTGTGACTCTGCTAATGGGCTGGAGGTCGAGCGGACGGGCGTTTATGTGACCATTCGTTCCTCGCAACCTCACTCGTCGCGGCGTTGGCGCGAACAACCACTATTCGACGATATTGCTTGCGCTCCATTCCGACCCCACCTACTAACCTTAGCGTGCGCGTAGATAGTGTGTAAGCTATATATATACCGAGATTTTTCATTGGTTTTGGAGCCGAAACCCTGTTCATGTTTATCATCAGTAGAAGCTATTTAGCATGTAAAACTAAAAACATGAGCATAAAAAATCATTAAAAAATATCAATACAAAATGTAAGAACCCTTAGTACCGGACGATCTTATGAAAGTCAATGACCGAGGCGCTTCAAACGCTCCGTCTACCCCCCGCCCCGCCGCCGGCGCAGGTGGCCGGCCGGGAAAGTTCATAGGGGTTACAGTGTACGACTAGATAAGGAGAACGTAACTACGTGTTTTCGACAAAAAGTCACTTTTACAACTATCTTTTCTTTGCTCGTAAAGCGATTATTATTTCATAAATAGGTACAACAATTTTTTTGTATTATAACGTTTTCGGCTCCAAAACCAATAAAAAATCTTGGTGTATAGTGGTCGACCGGGAACTTCCTCAACTGTATACAGGGTTAATTTTGGACCCCCGCCAATTTTTTTTTACGTGATCCTATCGGAGCAGTACAACCAAATAACGAAATAAAAAAAACATTATTTATTTTACATTTTTGTCTCAACTTTTCCTTAAAAAAAAATTATTGTCACCTAGCGCGCGGCCACCGCATCGGCCGCTACGTTATCAAAGCGCATGCGCGTGACCACTATTAGGCTGATTTCACAGTCACGCGTTTGATCTGCGCCGGCCACACGCGCGCGGTTACAATTACACTAGATAGTAGTTGCGTTTCATTGTCATCAAGCAGTTCAAACGCGCAACTACTATGTAGTGCAGCGCGCGCGTGTGGCCGGCGCAGATCAAACGCGTGACTGTGAAATCAGCCTTATTCACCCCTTGCGCCAATGACAGCGCGCCGTCGTCGCTGTCACCGCAAGATTGAGCGCACGCACCTACAAAATTAAATATAGGATATAAAAAGCAGACAAAAAAGTGTATCTAAAAAAAACATTCATTATTTTTACGTCTAATATTTAATTATTACTTTTTTACCCTGTATTTAATTACGGCGGTCTAAAATTAACCCTTTATACATATCGCGAGATCAAGTCGCGTGCAAATATGCAAACGCTGTAGTTGACCGCTTATTTGGATGGTGGGACAGCACCTCTAGCGGACTTTACCGTGAAGCTGAATTTTTGTGTACACACACCAGCAGATCAACCTATCCAAAACGGTCAAATTTCTTCAATCGATATTGATACTTATGCCTAAATCATAAGGTTCAAAATGTATTAAAAGAAATTTGTCATTTTGTGTTAGTATGTTGATCTGGCTAGAGTATGTACCTACTATAGTTTTTAAAAAAACGTAGGTATATCACTTTCCTTACGAGCTCGGTCACGCATTTCGCGCTAAATTGGCCCTTAGTGGACTAGGTCTCAAGTTTTTTTACGTAACTCGAAATGGGGTGTGGGGATGGGTCAAAATGTTGAGCGGATCAATCTTGCGTGAGTAAAAACAATCGACTTTGACAGCGCCTTAAGTGCTAAGCACTACTTGCCAAAGGCGCTCTGTAGCACACGGTCTGCTATCGAACAAATGTTTCCATGAAACTTTTAATTTTTAACTAACTAAGTTGGCGCGGCGACTCAAAGTGAGTCTTGACCTCCGATAAAAAGAGATACCTGAGTATGTCCTGTCGTGTGCATCTCCTGCCACCATTAAATTTTGGCAGTGGGGGAACAAGAATACTTTTCTATAAAACACGTAAAATGCAAGGGCTGAAGTGGTGGTTCATCGGACATCTGCTAAGCAGAATGTTGAACAAATTACAAAAAATATCATTGTTTACTAATTGATTTATAGATCATTATTGAAATGTATTTTATATTTATTTGTTATTTGAATCCAAGATTTTACGAAACTAAAAGCCTTTGTACGACTTGCGCCTGAAATTATTGTTCTTTAACATGAACAAACCAAGTGCAATACCTACGGCATATGAATATGTTGACGTTATTAATTTAGCCACCAGTTTAATAGTTCTATAGCAAATCGTGTCGCTAAGGGAGCCCTAGCTGCAGTTGGAATACTAGCTTAAAGCTTATTTATTATTTGTTTTCGTAAGCAGACAGACAGCCTAAGGCTTAAAACACACTATAGGCGGCACGAAGGTGGAGCAAAAGCGGCGCGATGCAAAATCGCGTCAAGTTAAGCAACGCCATGTATAATATAAATTACGCATATCTTATCTTATTGGGGCCTGCAGAGGTCTCGCTCTCGCAGTAGAACGTCGACCCATTTTGGGATCTTATGTGCAACCCCGTTTTATCAGTCTGATGTAAAAAAAAGTAAACATGACTGCCATAACCTTGGCTTGTCTTTAAAGGCAAAGAGCCCAAAAACGCTTACCTACAAGTTCTAATAGCAAATATAAATAGCGTAGGCACTCTTAACGCATGTCTAGGGCAGGTAAGCGTTCTTCTACCGCTACGCAACGTATACATTGCGTGTCCTCTTCGCTCTTGGTGTGCTGAAGGCTAAGTCGACAAAGTGCAATAATATAGCTGTTTCAACATTCCGAAAGTGAACAACTTTAAATTTGTATTCCAACTACACATTTCGCTAGCTCCAAAACTCAATTCGTCGTAGTAAAATCTATGCAGCTCAAATTATTTGGAAAACGTCACAATCAACTATATTTTCCTTTTTTTTCTTAATTATTTACTTATAAGGCACTTCATTAATGGTATAAAAAATGTACTGATTACTCTTCTTGCTAAAATATAGTCTTGCTACTTTTTATCCCGCTGTAGGCGGTACTGTACCTAGGAGAAGAAGAGACGGCATTAGAAGTCCACGCTACTGAAATGAGCAGTCAATCACCCTCTTAATCCGTAAAAAACGAGTGTAAGTAGTTAGTGTTTTTATCTCGGCAATGGCTAGCAAACGGTTTGCGTAAAATTTTAATTTTCCTTTGTCACAATAAAAAATAGTTGTTTGTCAAATCTTACTCTAATCAAGACATGATAAAGTTATGTTTAATGCTTAAATATTTTTGACCAGATGTTGTGTGGACAATATTATTACTTTTACTCTTGTATAGAAACTACCTAAGTGATTATAGCTCTGCACGGCGACGCAGGAACTGAGCCTTTACATTAATAAGAGGACCTCTTATTATGGACTGGCACAAGTTTTCTTATTATATGACCGGAACTTATTATATCTTATACTCTAAGTTTGATTAAGCCTTACGATATCTGTGATGAAACGAGCTAATAGATTTTCACTACTTTGAATAAGGCAATATGACAATTTATACGGGCTTTAATATAGCTATTACGGTTATCTTTAAAATTGTTACTTAGTTTATGATGTTCATTGTACATTTGCATATGTAAAAGTGCAAAATAACGTTATATACTTCCATTTCTCCTATATCTTGATTATAAATAATACTTATGCAGAACGTTTATTTTATTATAATAATTTTATTTAATATCGTGTTAATGAATAAACAATGTTCTTCTACATTTTGTTATTTATTAAATCTCGGTACCTACATTTAAAATACCTTCTGGTTAAATCTAAACAATAGCCAACTACTTTGTATGGCAACTCGCTATCTGTATACAATCATGTGCCTCCTGTTGAAAGTGGTACATCTCAAAATGACAACTTTTCAGTGCAGCGAAATTTGTTTTTAGAGTTTTAGAGTTTATAAAAAGAGGAAAATCTATTATTTTCAAAACTTTCATGCAGATTGAATGAGTGTAGTACCTACCTTTTATTTAAGTTTTATTAAAATAATTGACATATCCTCTTTTTATATTTTTTTAAAACACTGCAAAAATGGCACTGAGAAGTTTAATTTTGAGATGATTGTATCACTTTTACAGGAGACGCAGTACCTATATCCAAATGTCCTCCTCTATCGTTTCTTCCAATGTCACTACACACCGAATGCAGTCACTAGCACCAATATGTATAAACTTTGACTCTTATTACGTTGTATTAAGAGTTACAACTGTTTTCATATTTTTGCTCGTGACTGTACACTAGCATAGGTCCAAAAAACGCTGCCGAAGACATACAAGTAGGTATATGTGCCTTAGCGCTTTCCCCCTCCCCTTACGACACTGTCAACCCTAACCGAGGCGACTTTAGAGACTTTCAGAGGGCCTAGTCAATTGGCAAACAAATTAAACGCTACGAAATCTTCGCTACGATAAACCGAATGTATGGGATTGACATAAGCAAAAGTTACCTACGACGTAAAATTTACGCTAAAATAGACCTAATTGACAGTTTGACAAGCCAAGAATCGCTAATCTAGCGATCACTCAAACATTGAAGATAAAAATTCACACAAAATGGCGATTGTTTGATCAGCTGATGAAGGAATAGTTGTGTTGTGTTGAAAGTTTTGTTTAAAATGCTCTTTTTAGGGCTATTGTGGACTGCGATAATCAAGGCTCACGCGCTAAGGAAGAAATGTTTCCCTACGTTACTTGGAGCAAATTAACGAAATCGAGTTTGTTGTACTTGTGAATAGTTCTCGGAGTTCTCGTTTACGAACTTTCAAATATCTAACTATAACTAAGGTCTGCCGGGAATTGCGTGCTGATATAGTTGTTGCGATGTGAGTGACAAAATAAATGTGTGTCATGCAACATTTTCCGCAACGAAGAGCAAGTCGCTGCATAACAATTTGTAGGGGCTCTCAAACCATACAAACATTTGGGCCAAATAAATCCACTTAGGTACCTTTAATCATGACAAGAAAGGTCAAGAATAAGACAACAGTAAGGTACTTTTTGTATAAATATTAAATGTAACCTATCCATAATGTCCATTTATCAATTTATAACTTAGATTGCCTATTTGTTTTACAGGTTCCAATGAAGATTTAATTTGCCAGGTAGCTTAGAGTATTAAACCAAGGCTCTAAGTGTAGTAAGGTGTACCTATTGACTATACCCTATAAATCTTATACAGACAAGCATCTTTCTTAATAGGAAAAGATATCAGTCCTTACGTTCAAACGGTAAGTTTTAATAAATAAATTATTACTTACATAATAAAGGTAAGTATTATGCCTATTATTATATTGGTATTTACCAGGAAATGTCAGTTTTGTTAAAATTGCTAGAATAAAGAGTATTGACATAAAGATAAAACTATTTTATGTGGTTTTGCAGATTTGAGACGACGATTCAAAAATCTTAAATGTTACCTCATAATTTGGAGGATGGACTTCCTCAGAATGGTGAACAAACATGGTTATTTGGTAAAAAACAATATCAAGCAATTTTGTATAATACATAGGTACTTACCTACTAACTTTTTATCTATGACAATTTTCTATAAGTAAGTATATTGTTCTAATTTCTTAGGAGATTCTGGATACCTTCAAAAAGCATGGTTAATGATAATAACAACAATATTTAATGCTGCATCAGACTCACAAGAAAGGAGGGGTGTGTACCACATGTCATATCCAACAATGAAACTGCATTGAACATGGCTTTGGCATCGTTGAATTTAGTTATTTATATGATTTTTTTTTGTGGAGCTCTAATGTTGACAACGTTTTTATTCTACAAAAAGGAGCAGTCTGTGTCATAAATATATTTATCCATAAAATAGTAATTTGGTTTATTTGATGAGGGAAAATTAAGTATAAAGTTAATTTAGTTCTAAGTTTATTGTGCTTTATTTAAAAAGATTTACTTATGTACAAAAAAACAGTACCTTCGTTGACAACATTTTTATTTTAAGAAAAGGAACAGTGTGCCATAAATATATTTAACCCATAAAATAGTGATTTGGTTTATATGATGGGGAAAAATTAAGTATAAAGTTAATTTAGTTCTAAGTTTATTGTACTTTATTAAAAAGATTTACTTAGGTAGGTACTAAAAAACAGTACCTTCTTATACACACAATTGGCATTTATTTTTATACACATATAGTTTTAATGTCAATAAGAGAAAGTGAAGCCTCATATTTAATAAACTTTGACTTTGAGAGAGTTAGGTAAGGAAATAAGAATATATTAAGAAATACAACATTAATGTTATTTTTTACTTGATATTTAATTTTACTTGCAGTAGGTACCTATAGAAAATGTTTAAGTACCTACTTATATCAATTTCTACTAGTCATAACATTAAGCTATTGAAGTTGTACTTGATTCATTATCAACATACAAAGGTAATTATATGTATAAACTTGCATTATTATTATCCGATTATTAAATCTGGTGGGTTCTATTGTGTTTGTTATAATATTGTTTTTTCTTTAAATAGGTGGCTTAGCATAAGGTGGCTTGTTATACATATAATACAAATTAAGTTCCATATCTAGCATACTCTGTAATAGTTTAGTTATTATCAATTTGGCGATTGTGAAGTAATCGATTGTAATTGTTGCTTGAGTTTGTAATGTTACTATCACATTTTTATTTGTGTGAATCTGTAAATGGTTTGCTGTTTCACATTTTCAGTGTTATACTTTTTATAGAACTGTCGATTCACCTGTGAATATAAAATAAATAAATAAAATTAATTGTTTTTAAATTATTTTTGGTAAATAATACTACCTACTAACTTTTTATGTATGACAATTTTCTATAAGTAAGTATATTGTTCCAATTTCTTAGGAGATTCTGGATACCTTCAAAAAGCATGGTTAATCATAATAACACCAATATTTAATGCTGCATCAGACTCACAATAAAGAAGGGATGTGTACCACATGTCGTATCCAACAATGAAACTGCATTAAACATGGCTTAAAGTTGTACTTGATTCATTATCAACATACTAGGGTAATTATATAAAATTAATTGTTTTAAAATTATTTTTGGTAAACATATAAATAATCCTATGTTTTATTTCGAAACATTATCAACCAACTCTTATTGAATGGCAGTGAAATAAATAATGTAAAATAAATAAATATTTTAACTTGTCGCGTAGAGACCACGATCATGTCATTGTGTCTGTGAAGGCGTATATTTAATAAATGATTTGACTTTTAATTTCAATTATTTTCGGTACCTACCGCTATAAATAAGTAACAATGAAACAATCCTATATTAAGGCGATGTTGTCTTCATCGTCATCCTATGAACGTCCTGAACGTTCCCACATGAACGACAGCACTAAGGCAGACTGGGCTATAACAGGCTTAAGCCCTGAGCCAATACAACCGCAGTGTGCTTTACGTGCCTTCCGAAGCACGGAGGAGCTCGAGATGCTTTTTATTTGGTTACCCATCCTTTAGCTCGGTAATGTGAAAGTTGCGTAACTAACTGGCAAGATCACAAACCGGTGCTGCGCGGGCGGGGAATTTTTGCATTAGTTGAACCTCT
Organism: Scoparia ambigualis; assembly: GCA_963921215.1. Lineage (NCBI taxonomy): Eukaryota > Metazoa > Arthropoda > Insecta > Lepidoptera > Crambidae > Scoparia > Scoparia ambigualis. The sequence continues at coordinate 11,456,180 of OY992503.1, forward strand.
AGCATTACCTTTCAAGTAACAGTAAGTACATTGCTTCGCTAGTTTGCATATTTTAAAATTAGTTTTAATTTTACTAGCAAAACCATGTACTTGGAATGTTTTTTATTTTATTTTATTTAGGACAATAATCAATTAGAAAAGTAATGTGATAGGTGTTGTAGTTAGACAACTAAACCCGAAAGCCTTAGCTGCTACGCCATAGAGTTACTTTAGGCGATGTACTCATACAAGATGCAAACGTTTTAATCACTACCTAGTGGGTACTCGCATCTAAGATCAAACTGTTTAAATGTTCGCGCGGTTTGTAACATTTAGTGTTATCACTTATTTCATTACAGACGGACGTAAAGTTGTTAATATTTGAGAAATTCTTGGCAGCAAGCGTTTGCTTGTGGTCTTCAGTCTTAATTTATTTATTTTATAAGCTGAAAAATGGGTTTGGTCTCATATCAATATCATATTATGGTAGGTAAGTCACTCGTCATCATTATAAGTACTTATTTACAAACGTGCTTGCCTGGCGAACTTCCGGCGAAAAAAGCGATTGATTCATTTTTCAAATTGTCTCAAGGAGTCTACCCGAATTTCTTAGTAAAGTGACATTCAATTCACTAAAACTCAAAAGGATCGGTGTGGTTACTACCTATTTATTAATCTTACATAAGCGTTACATTATCATCAAACAAAAAAATACTAAGACAAGCCTGTATGTTCTATATCCCTTAGCTTATCGATATCGATGTAGCCTAGCGAATTTGATGAGCGATTTTGACGCTGTCACCGGTCGAGCGTTTGCCAGTTGACTAGGCCCTCAGGTATGCTGACTAGAATGCCCGAGGCATTCGAGTCGGCAAACCTGAATGTATATAATACCTATAATGTAGTAAAATGCGTGATGCCAACCCCTAGGTAATCTCCGAGAAATGTTCGGTCACTGCGCCCGTACCTAACAGGAAAATGATAACATTTTGCTATGAGACTTAAGTACCCAGGTCAAGATACAATACTGTTTTCTAAGGTTTACGCGAACACTACCTACACATTGAAATAAAACACTACGGATGTACCTACTTGCGTTTCTACTACATAACTACATTTTATATCCTGACGTTTCGAACCCTTTACACCAGGGACTGTGGTCACAGAGAGACTGCGAGAGACGGGCTTGAAACGTTATGACTAATGTGAGTTCATCTGTAAAAGTGTTTCATTGCAAAGTAGGTACTTAACTTACTTATTTTTTGAAAAAATATATTATCTAATTTTATTTAGAAACAGTAAATAAATACCACCTATCAGCTATATATCGCTGGTGAGAAGGCCTGTGCCCAGCAGTGGGGTGGGACATTAACAGACTGATCATAATAAAAAACTAAATCTTTATTTTTTCATTTGCATTGATGTCTCTTCAGGATTTGTAATGAATGAAGTATTCCTTGCAATGCACGAAATAAGTACCTACTTGAGATAGATAGCTAATTTAACTGCGATAGTAAAACTATTTTAAACCGACGCGTAATTTTTAATAAGAGTTTCCTCCATTGCGCACGGTAGGAGTGTACGTGTAGTGTGCACGAGGAGCGCAAATTCGATTGTGACGTTGACGATACATTAGGTATTTATTTAATCTCACGCTAGTAGCTACACCAATCATTCAACAGTCGTTCACTGAAGGCCCCAAGACCAAGACGTTGGTAGTAGAAACATTGACGCGGCTGTATTTTGAATAAGGTGAGTTATTATATTACGTGTATATTGTTATCAATGTGTTATCAGGAATTCCCTGTATCTACCTACCTGCTCTACACACATGTATTATAAAAAGCTAGCTCTGTTCGCATGTGTAGGTTATGGGAATTTACGTAAAGCGTAGCAGGTTAGCGAAAAAACTAATTACTAAGTAAGTATTTGATAATAAAATGGTTGCTCCAATAGACTGACATATTGCGTCATCCCTGTGTGTGCATGTGGAGTTCATAGAATTCTTACGTGTAACCTTGACCGTCTAAAATTAACTTTGGTGTAAAATCATGTATAACTAAAAATTTAGTTAAGTAGATTACGTGGGATGCTCGCAGTAGCCAAAAACCGTCCCGTTATACTTTTCCCATAAACATATTGCCTATAATTATAGGAAATATGTGGGAAAATCTAAGTGTATAACACATAATTATGTTTATTGGATATTTTTTTATTATGGGTAAGTGCCTACAGGACTTAATTTATTTTTATTTGTTGTTGCTGAATCTCTAATAGGTACCTACTAAATTAGCATCGTAGGTACTTACCTAAACAATTTATTATAAACTAAACACATTTAAATTAAGTACTTACCTAGGTAGGTAATGGTATTATTATAGATAGAGCATATTATAGTGTATGTGAATTCCTGAATGAGAAACAATTAATAATTGATTAGTTATCTTATTAATATAAAAAATTAGAATTTATAATAATTTAATTATGTTTAACATATTTTTGCATGCCTAGTGGTAAAATAATGGCTGAATCAATTTAATTTTTTTGTACCGCCAATCATGTAAGTACCTACCCATATTTGCAAATAAATATATCTTTATCTATAAATACTAGGGCGGCCCGCCCGCGACTTCTCGTGAAAACTCCGTATTCCGTGACGATATTTCCAATTACATTTTTTTCATACAAACCTAAACCTTGCCCTGACAATTTACAAAAAACAAAACATGAATTAGCCCTGAGAATTAGCCAAGGTTCAGCCCTTCCGAAGTGATGCGCGTAATCCATTCGACAATTGACTTTTATATAAGAGCCTAAACAGACACGAGATGATAATCGTCATCACGTAACGAACTGTGGAAGGTCAAACACTATGTACCTAGGTAGTTAAGTAGGTACCTACCTACTTACATATAAGATGATCACTTAATTTTATAAGTACTTAAGTAAGTATATAGGTAAACCTGTGATGGCCTTATGGGTAAATTTAATCATTACTTATAAAGAGTCATGCATTAGTGCATCAAGTTGTAAAACAAAAATCGAAAATTGATTGTCGAAAATTCAATAAAAATGTAATAATAGGTAATGTAACTCTGCTCTTATGTATTTAATTTTGGGAGACTTATCTTTTATCAAAACCTACGAGTTATCGCTAGATACCAAAAATATATAGGTAAATATGCGGCGTTAATACTTACTTATAACTGATAGCCGTGGATACAAATGCTCAAACAATTTGTGTGTTGGCCGAATTGCAGGCATGGAGCAACAACCGAGCTTTGATTACCATGAAGAGACGCACGCCGAGAAATTGGCGCGCAAGTCGAAGGAGTCGCCATTTATGATTATCGGTAAGTTTTCAATTGAATATTTTTTTTTTCGTCAACGAAATATAAATACGATTGTTCTCATAAAATAACACCCATTAAAAACCGCCTTCGCCAACCCGAGTTGGGCCAGCCCAGCCCGTGAGCCATAGTAGTCCCAACTGCCCCCTTACTCTTGAAAGCGATCGCTATTGGATCGGATTGATATTGTGAATTTTCGTGCTCCTAAGTTACGACACCAGAGCTAATATGGATTCATATTGCGTGGATATTGAGTGGAAAAAATACAAAACTCAATGCCATTTAGTTCACCACCCAATATGAATCCAAATTACCGCTGGTGTCGTAACTTGAAGATACGAAAACTCGAAATACCAATACGATTCAATAGCGATCGGTTTCGAGAGTAAGGGGGCTGCTCATGTGCAAGTGTTGAGCCCGCATCAGTGGGACGTTCAAAGGTAGGTACCTTAACCGTGTCGCGTATAGCGGTGAAAGGATACTACCCCCCACCCCCTCTTTCCTTGGGTGTCTTAAAGGCGACTAACTATATACTAAAGACTACACATACATCCAACAGTATAGAGCGGCGATGGGCTCACTCTTGATATAAAACCTTATTTGATTAAAAATGTAGTGCATTAGCGTTCTTTCGGGTACCACACTACCTGTTGAGGTAGAGTACCTACCCGTAGAGAAGTAGGTACACTTACCTAATCTTGACTAATAGTTTGTACAATAAAGTGTCTACGTGAAGTAAAGTGGTATAATAAATTAGTCACAGGCAGTCTACACATGTGTAAGCCAAGGTAACTATCTGCTAACTTACCACTCAATAGTTAATAGCTTTAACTACAGCGGAACAATGAGTCGTTAAGTTTATTCAGATATAATTTGTCTATGGTAGGTAAGTTTAATTATTAGTCAAGTGCTTTCCCACAGAGCATACCTAGTATCTTCGCCGTGTAACAGTAAAACTGCCCATTCCTTTCGTAGATACTTTTTATTTATTTGCTGCCATCAATTCGATGACGCAACAGATCGCGCGTTTAGGTTGCGACCTTCTAGATAAGCAACTTTCGTAATGCCGATGCCGGATGGATGGGTGACCAAATAAAAATGTCTTGAGTTTCTCTATACTTCGCTAGTCAGGAACGTTAAACCGTTGGTTCCGGTTGTTATCGCAAGATGGCAGTCGTCAAATCGAGCAATCCATTTTGGGGCCATCGTTGTGGTTTATTATGGTCCACCCCCTTTGCATTTTTCGCGCACAACAAATTAAATAATCAATATAGCGAAGCAATGTACTCGTACTACGACTAAATTACTCGCCTAGACCAACAAGGCCTGTGCAGATTTTCATGAAGAAGGTCTAAGTCCAATAGTATCTATGAAGGCAACGGCGATAATGATAATTTATATTTACTGTATTTCAAATAAATGCAATTCTCAATAAAATTTGGTTTATGTACCTGTTTCAGGGTTGGCCGGGCTCGCGGCGGCGGTCGGCTACGGAGCGTACTCGTTCAAGAACCGCGGCCAAATGAGCACCAGCGTGTTCCTGATGCAGTTCCGTGTGATCGCACAGGGCGCCGCCGTCGGAGCACTCTCCGCGGGCATGATCTACACACTGTACACCAACCACTTCAGTAATAAGGCCGTCACACCTAACGTCCTCTCCAACTCCAAGAATGAGCACTAGCGATACTCATGGAGGGTGCACCTCTTTGGATGATGACTCTTTGTACAAATCTGAACGCAGGACCACGGGGTACTGACGAGTCCAGCCACCGGAATCTAACAAGAGATCTTAGGGACAAACTATTGTATTTATTTATTTCAATAACTTATTTGATCAGTCATTGAATGCTTTGATTATAAGACGAAGAATGATTGTTTTGTTATGATTGTTATAAACTCTAAGCTGATAGATTAGATGCCTACGATTATCATTACCGTTATTAGTTGTATTTAACTCATTCCTTCCTCCAATTGTTTTAGGCCTACCTAAGTAAATGTAGTCCCAAAACATTCCTATGGTAAAACATATGTGGCCTTTCATGTAGCGGTATTTTGTATTGGCAGCTGCTTCTGCTTTGAAAGCAAAACTCGACCACGTATGGAGTGCAGTAGCCACCTCTGCGGTAGTTCCGCAAAGTTGTACCAGACTGTTTTAGGCTGTTGGAAAACATGCAACTCATTGTACTCGTAAACTCGACGTTAGCAACAATGCAGTTGGTAATTATTTAAAAAATATTACTTAGCTAACTTATTTAATAAATTTATCATAAAACCTTCCTCTTTTATTTAGAAAAAAATCCTGTTTAAAATTAACCTAAGTCTTGTTTAGTAAGTTCTAGGTAATAAGTTTATTCTTTTAACATTTGTATTTTTTTTTTACCTTTCTTCCTATACTTAACTTCTAAAGAACTCGTTAATTTCGCGAAAGTTAAATTCATCTTGATTTTTGTTGCGAAAGCAATAACTGACAGAAAAAATATAAAATACACTCGGCGTCAAAAAAATCGCACCTCTTAGAAAATCACTTTCAAATGTCATTTACTCTTGATATGCACATGCAGTCGCATTAATTATGATTTTATTTACAAGGTTACTTAATTAACTTAATAAAAAACATTACTTTTCATTATCAAATAAAACCTAATGCAACAAATAAAGTGTCACAAAAATTCGATGCAAATTTTGCTACCCGTGAGAGTTGCTAGTTGCGCTTCCTTTGTGGGTATAAAACGGTCAACACGGGTTCAATGTGGGTCATTCGCTATTCAACCGTTGAAGAGGACACACGCACAGATTTTGATAGATACCACAGCTGATAAAGCCGCTCAAGTGGTTGCACTACTGCAATCAGGGGTGCGGCAGTGTGATGTCGCCCGGCAACTGAACCTGAGCCGTTATTCCGTTCGAAGAGTGTACCAGCGCTTCATAGAGACCGGTGGCTATATCCGCAGACACGGTTCGGGTAGACGTCGCTGCACTTCGGAAAGAGACGACCGGTTCGTTGTGTCGAACTCTTTGAGAAATCGTTTCTCCAACGCTGTTGAGTTGCAACAGCAGCTCCAGGCAGTTCGCAGACGCACCGTAAGCGTATCTACGGTTAGAAGAAGATTGAAGGAGAAGAAGATAGCGGCCCACAGAGCTGCTACGGGTCCAAAATTGACTGCAGCGCATCGGCGAGCCCGCTTGCAGTTTGCTCGTGACCACGTCGATTGGACCCTTGAGCAGTGGAGAGCTGTTCTCTTCTCAGACGAGACGCGAGTGTGTCTTTTCTGCAACGACCGACGGAGAAGAGTATACCGGAGGCAGGGTGAACGTTTCGCCCAAGCCTGCATCCAGGAGACGGTGGAATATGGTGGCGGATCCTGCATGTTCTGGGGCGGTATGTCTGCTGCCGGCAAAACCGACCTTGTCTGCGTCTCCCGGACTGGAGGTGCTCGCGGACAAGGGTCGCTGACTGCTCGCCGCTATGTCACTGAGGTCCTGGAAGTGCATGTGGTCCCCTTTGCCGAATCTTTTGGCGAGGGGTTCACATTAATGCACGACAACGCTCGCGCTCACACTGCAGGCATCGTGAGCGACTTCTTGCAGAGGTCCCAAATCTCTGTGATGCAGTGGCCAGCGCGAAGTCCGGATCTGAATCCTATAGAGCACCTCTGGGACCATCTTAAACGTAAGGTTCGATCTCGGGATCCAGCTCCTTCGACTCTACAGGAGCTCCAAGACGCGGTGATTGAAGAATGGGGGCTTATCCCTCAAGAAGAGCTCCTGAAGTTGGTGAGGTCCATGAGGGACCGTATGGAAGCCGTGATCAGGGCAAGGGGGGGTAACACTAGATTTTAAGTTAATTTTAAGACACTTTTTGTACATTTTTCTTTGTAAATTATCTGTTGTTAATTAGGACTTAATTAAGGATTTTTATTATTTTATTAATTTTAATGTTGTTTGTATAATTATAATTAAACAGAAAGTTAAATTTAATTGTTTTTTGATACTCCTTTTTGTTACCTTTCTAATGATACCCAACACTATCCTCTACATAAGGTTTAAGAATTTTTAAAGATGATTTTTAAAAGGTGCGATTTTTTTGACGCCGAGTGTATGTAAAAAATAAGTTTGAAGTGATGGCTTTTTCAGTTTTCAAAAATCGGTGTTTCAGCCAATATTAATATTTTATCAATCTCTATGTAAGTACAGCACAAGTGCTTAAAAAAGGTATCAATTTTCTTTCATCGTTAAAGATTGTTATTATTTTTTTGCATCTGGGTATAATTATTAAATAAATTAAATTAAATAATTGTTTATTTTCCACCAGAATGTTACATGTTCCTTAATCTTAACTTAACTAAATCGGAGACATTATTATTAAAACAAACGCATGGAGAAAGCACAAAAATCACAGGATAGAAAAAAAGAAAAACAAAAGATTAACACATAACATTTGGGAGGACTGGAGCCTTAGCTAGGATGTTCCTGTATTTCAGGACTCCAGGGTCTCCCGCCCAGGCCTGTGCGTGCCATTATTTACAATGACAAAATGTTTACAATTTAATAATTGTAGTGATGTAATAAAATAAACTATATTATTTACTGCCGTGTATTTGAGTAGATAGCCTTTAGGGCAATGTGTGTGAGCGTCTGTTGTGTGTGAGTGGGTGTATGTGCGGTGTGTGTGTTATATACATACATATATATATACATATATATGTATATCTTACGTGGTTACCTCCTTCATTTTAGCAGGAATTCCGTCTCATGGTAGTTCAGTTCCTGTAGGTAGTTCTTTAGGGTAATCTTACAATCGAATAATATTTTAGGATAGATGTTAAGGCTTGCGTTGATTTTATTGTAAAGGTGACTTGACAGGAAGACAGTTTGGCGTCGGAAGAAGGCGGTCTTGTGTTTAATCGCTTGACAAATTTTTGTGTGCGGCCTACGACGATTGGTCTGTATTAGAGGGCTATAACACAATTGTTTATGCTGCCGTATTATTATCTGCATGATAAACAATTGTCTCACTGTCATGACTTTCGCGTCTTGGTAAAGCTGTTGTGTGGAATAACGGAATAGTTGCCTGTGCATTACCTTCAGCAATGATCGCTGAGCACGTTCCAGTGCAATCAATTTAGTCTTGCATGCCCCACCCCAAATTGGAATACAGTAGATTAATACTGACTGGGCAAGGGCATAGTAAACAGTTTTCAGTAGAGATGGTTTTAGGATGTTACGGAGCTTCCTGAATATCCATATTAGTTTTCTTACGCGGGTGGACAGAAGATCGACCTGCGCGTTCCACGACAGTGTCCCATCCAATAAGACACCGAGATACTTTATTGTCTTCACTCTTTGTAGTGGGGAGCATAAGCATGCTGGTAGGGTGGGGGTGGAACATGTGTGGAGTTTTAGGGTAATTTCGTTTGGTTTAGGTTGGGTAGATTTGTTAATGGAGAAAGCTATAAATTTTGTTTTGTTTACGTTAAGAGTGAGAAGGTTTTTCTTTAACCAGGATGAGGTTTGCAGTAGTCCTTGTTTAGTTTGCGAGTTTGCTTCTGCCCAAGTCCTCCCCCAAAATATAAGAGCTGTGTCATCGGCGTATGAAATTATTTTGCCATTATGTGGTGCGAGTTGACAGAGCTCATTTATATAGATCAGAAAAAGACTCGGGCCCAGCACACTTTCTTGTGGGACGCCACAGGAGACAGGGAGGGGATGACTAATGTGTTCACCTATTTTAATAGTTTGGTATGTTAGTTAGGAAGTTTTCAAACAGTTTTAGGGGAACTCCACGGATTCCAATCCCTTCCAGCTTTTTTACTAATATATTAATGGAGACAGTGTCGAACGCTTTTGCCAGGTCTAGAAAAACTCCTATACATTTACGGCCTTTGTCTAGACATGGATGCACAGACTTATTAAGACTAGGGGCCACTCGGGCAAATTATGAACTGATGGTGGGCCACCAGAAGTATAGGTAATTAAATTATTCGTTATTGGTTTTATTCTGGAATAGAACTCAATATTTTCGAATGTAGTAGAGTATTATTTTTGCTGTCGGCGGGCCACCAGTATTCGACCGGCGGGCCGCATGCGGCCCGCGGGCCGTAGTCTGTGCATCCCTGAGTCTAGATTATCTGCTATATCATTTGTGAGTTCTGCTATTGCGTCCTCAGTTGATTTCTTTGGCTGAAATCCAAATTGCGAGTTAGAGATAATTTTATTTTCCTTTAAATAAGACATCAGGCGTTTGTTAATGAGCCTTTCCAGAAGTTTTGACATGACCGTTAGCACGGATATTGGGCGGTAGCTCTCGACACAGTCAGCATCCCCACCTTTATGAATAGGGTGTATTATTGAGCGTTTGAAACTGTCGGGGAAGATTCCATTATTTAAAGACAGGTTAAATATATGTGACAAAATTGGACTTATGGTTTCTTTGACTCGTTTTTTACTTTGAATTAAAATAGTGAAATATCTTTATTTATTTTACTTATTCGAATATAAAAAGTAACCTGCCCGTACTGATAAATACTACATACTGACAAGGAAGATAAACAAAACAGGCACAGGAAAAAATACATTGGAAAATCTATCTATTCATAAAATTAAATAAATTATTCATCAATGATTAAGATACTTATTTACAGTAGCATATTTAATGCATAGTTAAAACTAATTTTTTTAACACAACATAAAAACTCAAATTGTTTATTCTGTTAGTATTACATAAGTACATAAACTATTTTTTATACAAATATCACAATTTTTTTTCTCATTAATATTTTTCATTGCACTATTTTATAATACTGGTTAATGAATTCAGTTCTTGGTCAAAAACAAGCTGTTATATCAATGATTGAAGGGGAATCTACGTATGGGCAAAAGAGATCCAAATAGAACATGTTGGATTACTGGGAATTTAGCCAGTACTTCCTTTTTATACATCTTAATAAGACCCTGATTGATCTTTAACCATGAACCAACTGCACTGATGCTCCATAGCTGGTTAGAATGTTCTGCAAATGGGCCTGTTTTAACATCCTTTATATATTTTATACATGATAGAAACATATATTCATTAGAGTATTTGTCGATAATATCATCATCAAGAAATTTTGATGGGGGATATATTTTAGGTTGGTCAACAAGCTGCGAACTTCCCCAAATGAATGGTATGAATTGATAGTCATCTAAACTCCACACACCGTGACTGCCCGCTGGTTCCATTCTATAAGTTTTCTGCAATGTTCTCGCTATGGTTACATATTTATTGAAAATCATGAACACAGTTGCTACATTATCTTCTATTTGTAATGCTCCTATTTTGTAGAGGCAGCATAGGAACATTACAAAAGACATTTCGTGGCCTGTGCCGTAATCAATCCTAGTGGCATTCCCAAAGCTTTCTTCCAAATACACCTTAATTTCAGGTATAGCCATGTGAAGTTTAGGGTCCAAGGTCTCTTGAAGTAGTGATGTAGTGTTACTCTTCACTTTGACAAGCCAGTCTCTGAAGGCAACATTGCCAAATCTCTGAGGCTGCTCGATGGGGGGAAAATCACCAATTAGCTTTTCAATAACATCAAGTATGCTCATCACCTTGCTAACATTGTCAGACACTTTGCAATCAACAGAAAGTGGTTTTCCTTTGATAGCCTCATTAAGGGTTGCAATAAAGCCAGTATATTCCATATAGGCCTCGGATTTTTCCCAAATAGCCATATCAGTGATTGACTTGACTGCCTTTTCTGGTTCTATAAAGCGGTGATTTAATGGTAGTGATATGGGAACCGGCCCCACTTCTTTTTGAGTACCATCACCAATAATATTTTTAGTATTCATCTGGAAATAATTAAGGAAACAATATAATCAAATAATTCTATGCAGATATATTATTTTTAACACATTCTTTTCTATACTCTAGCAACATTATATTTATCTAGGTAATTTGACGTAGTTTATCAGTGAACACACGTTTTGATTATAATCTAAGCCTGAAATATTAGATAAATTTATCTTAGGCTTACTTTTTTTACTCTTCATAACATGTATGATGACCCTATTGCCCACAACGGCTCGACGCCGTGTGCGTTCACGATAAGCTTAGTTAATGAAGGTCAGAAATGTCAATCTCATACAAGTGCCCTATTATTTTTCTCTATGCAAGTGCCCTAAAACAGACCTGTTTTTCATGCAAGTTTACTAACAGTAGTTTTACAGTTTTAAACTAATGTGTAGTATTTTTTACATTAAATATGGAACGAATACTTAGAGGTATTATGAGGTATCGTGTGTTAGATCGCGCAAGCATGGTGAAACAATTCCAAGAAGTTAAAGACAATCCAACGGTAAGTTAGTCGTGAAGACAGACCTTTTTGTTTTATGTGCTATTATTACATAAACACTCCTTCCCTTAAATAATTATCCACTTAAATAGGATTTATAAGTAGATGGTGGACAAATAAAACCACGCAAATCGGCTGTGATTCTGCTGTATTTGTATTTTTACGTAAATCTTTTCCAAAAAATTCAGATTATTTCAATTTCAGATGAAGTTGACTGACATTGACATGACAATGACAAAATTGACAATTTACAGTTTACACTAAAATAACGTTCAATTGAACGGTTCAATTCTGTCATGATGCGGCAAGCATGCCCAAACCTATTTACCTTGCTATGCTGGGGCCACACCTCTCGCGCTAGCGCGATAATTCGCGTTGTCGCGCGACACGTCTGGCAAACACTTCGTCTTAGCGTTGCATCATCGCGTTAACGCGCTACTGTGTCGCGTGGTTTTTTTATGTAGCCAAGCTTTATCGCGACAACGGAACACGAATTTTAGCGCGCCAACCTTCGATCAGCAATACAACTAGATAAAAATAGGTCTCGGTAAATAACAGCCATCATATATATCCAGCCATCCAGCCATCATATATAGCCATCATAACATCAAAGTAGTTACTCTTTTAAGTATTTTTTATAGAGCGCGGGCCTTTTATCAATTTCCATGAATTAAGTTTTTAATATACGTTTCGACAAGCAGCGACGAAGATGAATCCATCATGTATGCTCACCCACGCGTAGTGATGGGAAATTCCCGAGAATGTTCTCTCAGTGAGAACTTTGATGTTAAGTTCTCGAAAATATTGTTTTGGGAGAGAATTTAAGAGAATTTATAAATTGGATGACTATCTCAATAATCTAATTAAATTAAAGGAACTGCGATTGTATTTCTGCTTTATTTATAAATATTTCACTTAGAAAATTTAAATTATTGGCTTTCCTGAGGTTAAATTCTTCTAAGCGAGAATATTCTCGAGAATATTTCAAAGAAAATTCTCGTAAGTTCTTTTTAAATTTCCTGCAAAGTTTAATAAGTATATCATTTTATCGATAAAATAGACACATCAGTATTTTCAAACTATCAGCTTTTATAAAGATCTCAAGATTTAACACGGAAGCGGGGAGGGGGCGCGGATATGCTACGCTACTAGCGCAACTAAACAAAACGTCTGTTTTTTTATTTTATTATTCTACAACGGGTAAGCGCTTGGCCTTCAACTGACCTGATAGTATGTGATGATAAGGCCGAAGGTGGAAGCGCGCTTCACCCGGAATCCTCAACCACTGAAGTACTGACTATCTTAACTCAAACTGTCGGAACACAACAATGCTATAAACATCGTTGTTATGGCGACATACTTAGATAAGATGGTGGTAGCTAGCCAGGCGGACTTAACAGCCCTACCACCAACCAAACCGAGCACACAAAGATGTACCCCCCGCTGGGAATCAAACCCGGGACCTCTGGGTCTGAAACCGGTGGCTTAGCCACTAGACCACAGAAGCGGTACATAAAAAATATTGCGGTGGAAACATAAAATCAATTTTTACTCCCAAGGTTATCGGCAAAAACGATGTTGCTGTGATAATTATTAGCATTATTAGCTAAATAAACTGAGATACCTACTTATTTTATACAATACTGCCATTGTTGTTCAAAACCTCTAAAAGAATACATACTTTTCCTAAAAATAAGAAAATCTTTGTCCAATTTTAAATTCTCTCAAATTCTCCTTGATCTGAGAATATTTTCAATTAAAAGGAAAATTCTAGAATATTACCGATTGGAGAATTTTCTCGCGACCCATCACTACCCACGCGCCACGCGCACGCCCTCACCCGCATCCACTCGCGAAGCGAAAATGAGTCGGCCGCCGCCGCCGACAATCGGCAAGTCGCAAGTGTGCGGGCGGGGAACAGCGCCATACTGATCAAGCCGTCGGTCGATAGTTCTTCAATAGTTTAGTTTGAAGGCAATAAAATGGTGTAACAAACTGAACTATCGGCGAGGTATCGGCCGACCGCTTGATCAGTATGGCGCTGTTCCCCGTCCTCACACTTGTCAATTGTCTTACAATAAGATTAACAAACATTAGGTACCTATACCAAATCCAAAATAACTAACCGGTTGTTCACTTTAATATTTGAGTACATAATTATGCAAGTATCTATTTTATTCAACTCTACTTTCGTATAACTTTCGTGTCTTATAATTTTTGAAGATTACTGTGGACGATGGGAATCGTTATCATTATCATTACACTTATACGTGCATAGCTGCATAAATATGAAAAATAATTAATTAATTTACTTCAATAGGGACAATAGCGGTGAAAGAATACTATCACCCCTCTCTTCCCTTGAGTATCGTAAAAGGCGACTAACGGACTAAAGACTGCACATACATCCAACAGCATAGAGCGGTGATGGGCTCACCACCTGTCACGCTGAGCACATGTCAGTCAGTCGCTATTTGGTGAAAAGTGGACTATGTTAGAGGACTGCTTTTGCTGTCTTCATTGCCTAGTCTCTGACTACTTAATTATTCGTGGATAATAGGCGTAATTATATTAATGTACAAATAGGCGCATAAAATCCATCCTTTTTCTTTATTTTTAGCCAAAAGCCGTTTTCTACACATGCATGGACAGTAGAATGATACCTACTAGATTTACAGAGACTAGTGTTGGAGATATGTTTGTAGGTTTGTATTTAATTTTATGAAATACCTATTGCACTACATATTACATTTCTTTTTTTATTATTTCTTAATCACTACTCCGTAACACATAACACCTATTTATTTAATTACAGTACGTAATGCAGGTAACGTCATACCTCACTCGCAACACTTTGCAGATGAAATGACTAGTTGTGAACCAGCTGCCTTAGAACTTGGCTGTATCATTAATGATATAAGACACATAATTGTGTGCGGCCACAGTGACTGTAAAGCTATGAATTTGCTTTATAAGCTTAAAAGTTCAGAAGAATCAAGTATAGTAAGTTGGAAGCACGTTATTTTCCGGAAAAATTCAGTAATTGTTACTACTTCATACTATAGCTGATAAATGTATCTGTTTTACAGGAACAAAGAAGAATATCACCACTTAAATCATGGTTGTGTACCCATGGCCAATCAAGTTTACAAAAGTTCCTTGAAATGAATGGAGACTTTGATAAACCTATGCTTTTTACTGCTGAAACCCCTCAGAGGAAGTTCGTGGCATATATTGACCCAGACAATCAATTTTGCATAGAAGACAAGTTGTCTCAGGTAATTTCAATATTATTCTGATTATCAGTTCTACACTATAATATAATATGGCTGTTCCCTAATTTTTTTATATTGTTGTAGGTTAATACGCTGCAACAGCTTCAAAATGTCGCATCTTATGGAATGTTAAAAAAACGTCTACAGAAACACGATTTACATATTCATGCGTTATGGTTTGATATTTATACCGGCGATATTTATTACTTCAGCAGACGAGCTAAAAGGTTTATTATTATAGATGAATCTTCTTATGAATCAATACTCTCTGAAGTAAGACGATATTACTCCTAAATTATTCTGAATTGCATCTAAGTCAAGTTATATTATTTATAAAATACCGTGTGCATTAAATCATAACTAGAGCAAATGAATATTTTTAAGCAAAATAAGTTTAATCATGTTAGTTTTAGTGGCGAATGCTTAATTTCTTTTCTATTTAGGTATTAGATTTATAAATGTTTTTAATATTTAGCGCTATGGGGACCACAAACGTACCTTCTATTTATAGCATTTTTTTATAATTTTATACTTTTTTGTTTTGTTCTATAATTCGAAAAATTCGAAAAAAAAATTTACTTACATTTAATGTAAGTTAAAAATTAAGTAGGTACCTAAGTAAATAAAATTGTTTGAACATATCATCGTGTTTCATTCACTGCGCTTGGGAGTCGTGGGTAGAAATGGGCATTTACCCGGTAAATACCCAACTTATGAGTAAATACCTTATTTAATTCTCTAAGTTCTTTAGTTGAAAATTTGTCGAAAAAAAAAACTAACTTACATTTGATGTAAGTTAAAAATTAAGTAAGTACTTAAGTAAATAAAATTGTTTGAACATATCATCGTGTTTCACTGCGCTCGTGAGTTGTGCGTGAGTCGCGCCTTCGTGACTATTAGACTCTATATTCAAACTAATAGATGAGGGCCATAAAATGCTGGATTTACACGAAGCCAATACTTGAGACGATTCACTAAGCCAGTCCAATAAGCCAATGCCAATGCTAAGCAAAAATGCCTTGAGGACAATCCAATGTAGTGGACTGTCTCTATTTACACGATGCCAATATTGGACTGGCTTCTTGGATTGTCTCAAGTATTGGCTCCGTGTAAATCCAGCATAAAGCCTAGTTAACCCTGTGCTAGTAATTTAGTAGAATAGAAGTACATTGCTAGGTAGTTTGATTATTTTAAAATTCATTCTAAATAAGTAAAGTATCGAAGCAATGTATCGCTACTCAAGTTTACTCTACTAAATTAGGCAGGTACTAGCCTGAGCTAGTAAGCTAGTAGGGCCTTGTAGCTCGCTGACTCGGTGCCGCCCGCCGCCGCCGGGTTTCGTAGTACAACATTATGATCAGTTCTTTGCACTACATGACCCTACTTTGTTATTTGTCATAAAACAACAAACCAAGTGTGGAATTTTCATGTCATCATCAGCATAACAGCCCATACTTATTAGTCCGCTGCGGGTCTAGTGGGAGGATTTTGCCCACAGACCTATAAATACTATAAAATATATGTCTGTGATTTTGCCATAATCTTAAGGCCCCAGTACACATTGGCGTATGTTGGCCAAATGCAGGCCAACGTCATTGTGTACTAGGGGTCATTGGTGTATGTTGACCATCGTTGGCGGAAACTGGCCCATCGTAGCGCTCAATTGGAAAGTTGTCGGTTTTTGGGCACACTTTAAAGGAATCATGGCGTATCGTGGCCTGTGGTGTACACACAATGGGCCAATGTTTAGTTCGTCACCGACTGCTGACCTGGATAGTGCACTTTTTTAATGCGTGCTAGTACTTGAATTTTTGATGGCCCAAAATGTCAGTATCGTGGAGCAATGAAGAGACTTTCCAGTTTATTGATTTATATCAATCTGAGCGTAAAATATCTACGTATACTCAAGAGCAAAAATTTGTAAACAATTCCTACTCTTTATACAATGGAATAAGAGTCAAAGTGTTCACATATTGGTACTCGTGACGTACCATGTATCCTGTTATGGTGAATGGTTAGCAACTCAGCATCCACCATCGCCTTTTGCGCTATTTTTTTAATAACTTTGTGGCGGTACACACTTCTGTAATACTGGTAACATACATAGGTACATTACAATCACGACTATTATCCCCGAAGGGTTAGTCAGAGACTAGGCAATGAGTACCGCAAAAGCGCCAGTCCGCTACCATAGTCCACTTTTCACCAAATAGCGACTGCACATGTGCTCAGCGTGACAGGTGGTGAGCAAATCGCCGCTCTTTGCTGTTGGATGTATGTATGTGCAGTCTTTAGTCCGTTAGTCGCTTTTTACGACACCCAAGGGTAGAGAGGGGGTGGTAGTATTCTTTTACCGCTACGCAACACGGTAATACTTGTAAGCAGTATATAAATAAATAGCCGCGGCCGTAATCACATTAACGTCCGTCGTAAGTGGTTCGCCAGGCAGCAATGAGCCATGCGCCAATGTGTGAACGCCAAGTGATCGTGGCCTACAACAGTTGTGCACAAACGGCGTTGTTGGCCTGCATTGGGCCAACATACGCCAATGTGTAATGGGGCCTTTACACTTGGCGCATGCCAACTGTCAAGCGTTAGATGGAGATCACAGTTGCTGCAACTGCATTCATAGATATTTAAATAATTACATGGTTGAACCGGGAATCGAACCCGTTACATGAGAAAAATAATCAACCTGTATCATGTCATACCGATCGAAAGGCTTCATAATAAGGATTATTTTTAGCTATATAACATAGTGTCACAAATAAAAGGAAGACCATGAATTTTAACATTTTTAATACAAAATTAATCAATTTATCAAAGCTCAAAATGAGTCCCTTCCTGTTGAATACAAAGTCGCACTCTTTTGATTATTTCGGTCCCTGTCGATTTTTTGATCGTGTTGTAGTGTATATTTAGAATAATACCTTTTCATGCACTTAAATTATAATAAGGAAATGATGCGTACTTTTCAAGTGGGTACATTTATTAGTAATAGGTACATAAGATAATGTCAGTGGTATGTCCTTACGGCAATGTCAGTTTTTCATTTTTCTGAACAAAATTTTACATCAAATGTTCAAATTCATGGTGTTCCTTTTATTTGTGACACTATGTTATTTAGCAAAAAATAATCCATAAGGTAAAGCCTTTCGATCGGTATGATAAAGCTACAGGTTGATTATTTTTCTTATGTGACGAGTTCGATTTCCGGTTCAACCACATAATTATTTAAATATCTATGAATGCAGTTTAAATTGTTTTTTAAATTCAAATATTTTTTTCTTTCAGTAAAATGTTCCATCTATAATATTCAAGGTACTTCTCTCCATGTGTCATATCCGTGGGACGCCCTGTATATTGCGGATTGTATCGTACGGTATTGTATTATACTAAATCTATGCGTGTGGCTCGTCTTGGCATGCCACCATCACCAACTCTAAATCTGACTTTATAGAAAGTATGTCAATAGTATGTCGAAGTATGTCGCCAAATATCAGAGTTTGTCGGTCTACCGTTCAAAAGTTATAAGGGGTCATTGGTGGTCATGCCAGGATGAGGCTCATCCTGGCATGGCCACCCTGTATCTCAAAAACCACAAGTCGTAGCGAAGATCTGATTACACCAATAGTATGTGGAGAGTATGTCGAAGTATGTCGCCAAATATCAGAGTTTGTCGGTCTACCGTTCAAAAGTTATAAGGGGTCATTGGTGGCCATGCCAGGATGAGCGCTCATCCTGGCATGGCCACCTGTATTTCAAAAACTACTGGTCGTAGCGAAGATCTAATTTCACTAATAGTATGTCGAAAGTATGTCAAGGTATGTCGCTAAATATCAGAGTTTGTCGGTTTACCGTTCAAAAGTTATAAGGCGTAATTAGTGGCCATGCCAGGATGAGGCTCATCCTGGCATGGCCACCTTGTATCTCAAGAACTACAAGTCGTAGCGAAGATCTGATTACACCAATAGTATGTCGAAAGTATGTCGAAGTATGTCGCTAAATATCACAGTTTGTCGGTCTACCATTCAAAAGTTATAAGGGGTCATTGGTGGCCATGCCAGGATGAGCGCTCATCCTGTCATGGCCACCTGCATCTTAAAAACTACTGGTCGTAGCGAAGATCTGATTTCACCAATAGTATGTCGAGAGTATGTCGAAGTATGTCGAAAAAACTCCAGAGTTTGTCAGTGCTTCTATAAAGAGAAAACTCAATTTTTAATTTTCCCATAGTAAATGTACAATCGCGTGCATAAAGTTTATTGAAAAAGTAAATGAATAATTTTCTGAAAAAAAAATTAATCTGAAAGGTTCCTTGATATAAAGAGTGCAACTTGATTAATTATGCGTATATGAGTGATAGGTGGGTACTTAATCGGATGCTTGGATATAGACAAATAGTTCATTCAATATAAACCTTCACAGGTTTATATTGAATGAAATAAATCGTGCCCGACCCGTGATACAACTGCGATGTCCAACTGGTTGTACTACGGAAAAGTAAAGTTACCCATAGTTCAACTCTTTTTATTGATATTTATGATTATGACCCGTGGTACAACGGTGGAATTATGTTATTGACATCGAAAACTAATAAAATAACAGTTAACTATCATTTAGTTACATCTTAACAATAGTTAGATTCAGATTCAGAGAATCTACCTCCATTTCGAATATAATCAATCACGCATGACGCAAAATGTACAATAGTGTCTACAATTATAATAATACTGAACCTTGAGAAACCAACTTATGTACATAAGTTGATAATACATACAGATGGAAGTGCGCCTCACCCGGATCCTCAACTACTGAGGAACTGGCTGTTTCTTGCATCTTATTTACAACTGCCGGAATATAGCGATGCTACACTAACATTGATGTTATGGCGACATTTTTACGATGGTGGTAGCTAGCCAGGCGGACTTAACAAGCCATACCACCAACCAAACCAAATACACAAAGGTGTACCCCCCGCTGGGAATTCATTGCTTCCCTTAGTGATTTCTACCGCCTTTACCACGGTGAATGCTCTGAGGAGCTCTTTGACCTCATCCCTCCCTCTCCTTTCCTTTCCAGACCGACGCGTGCAGACCTTAGAAGCCACCCTCATACCGTGCTGACCATCAAGACACGTACCAAAAAGTTTGGACAATCGTTCTTTTGCCGAACTGCCCGTATGTGGAATGCGCTTCCCTCACACGTGTTTCCCTCCTCTTTCTCTCCCAGGTTATTTAAGCGGGGCGTGAAAAAGCATTTATGCAGGCCGCCATAGTGTGAGCGTTCGGCATAGCGTGGTAGCGCTATGATGAATGGTTTTTCTTCTTGGGTTTCACTGGCTGTTTTTCATCAAGCAGAGTGAAGCCATTATGGCGTGCCACAATAAAAAAAAATCGAACCCTGACCTCTGGGTTTAAGAACGGTGGTGGCCTTAGCCACTAGACCACAAAGGCTTTGTGTTTTATTGTAATAAATAAATAAGTGTATTTAAATTGTTTTGTTTGTAATATTTAAAAAATATAATTAAGAGTTTATTAAAATTGTGTTTCATTGTAATACATAAAAATGTTGACTGTCAATTCGCTTGTTATTATAGTGCCGGTGACTCGCCAAGCGTGTCTACCGTAAAATATAAGCGCCATTCGCGAAGCCATCATGAAAATAGTAGTGGCATTGAACGTGATAAATTATGCTAAATTTATAAACGATTTTTTTTTAAAATTGAGATAGGAAGTTTGTACAGGTTAACCCAATGATATCATATTCTTTTTATATAACATCATTTGGTAAACCGAAATGCATACACTCTCTTAACACTTACGGACCCGCGCCCATATTTGTGACGCGAAAACTCGCTACCGGGTCCGCTGGACCCAGATATATTGTGTGATATATGCAAAACTGCTAAATGTAAATGAATATATCTTATTTATATAACATTATTACTCTTAAATAAAACAAGTAATGGTATGCAATACAATTACAATGCAAAGACAATTATTTATTATTTAAATATTTAAAAAAAATAATAAAAAAAAGGTTAAAATAATATAGTTTTTGGACTCATGTTACTTGCGGGACTTAAATTATTTTTATTTTCTAATATCTAATAATAATGGCAAATATTTTCCCATACTACTACTTATAAATTTTATCTATTAAATAAAACTAAAAGAGATCAATCACAAACTTATGCGATTTTAATAAACTAACTCTGAAAATTATCTTTTATTAAGATTTTTGTCCCTTCGGAGCATAATGAACAAAACGCAAAATGTACACTACACGCAAAATGTACAAATCGCAAAATGTACAATACTCAGAACGTGCAAAACGCAAAATGTGCACTACACGCAAAATGTACAAATCGCAAAATGAACAAGTAAGCGCACGTTCATAGGCAAAAGGTTTTGAGCAACATTTTCTAATCATGACGACTATTGATGACTGACAGTCATCCCAGTCAACTTTATAAAAAGTGGCTTTTTAAATTGAAATATAAACACAGAAACTTATTTTATTACTTCTTAATTGATATTATTTAGGACGTGACCTAAGTATCACTGCATATTAGACATACGTAGATGCAAAAGGCCTTCGGACCATTAAGTTAAACTCGCATTATGGACTTTTATAAAAGTTGGATTCCCATTAAGTTGAATTAACATTATGTTGAATCCCAATACCTATGTTGAATAGGCCACTAAGTTGAACTCCCGTTCCCGATCTGGAAAAACAAAAGAAAGTCTGGAAATGATCTGTCAATGACTACTAGTTTAAAAAATGTGTTCAGGCTATTTTCGACCTTATTGACATTAATTTTGGACTCCACAAAGAGCACTAAATATACCAAAAAACCGCCAAAGAAAATAATGTCAATGAGGTCGAAAATAGCCTGAACACATTTTTTAAACTAGTAGTCATTGACAGATCATTTCCAGACTTTCTTTTGTTTTTCCAGATCGTCTTTTGTTTTACACAATGGTCCGGAGGGGAACTTACCACGGGAACGGAAACGATTCTCTTTAGGTATCATGGTCATTCGCGTGGCAAGTCAAGTTCGAAACTGGAATTATGCGTCGAAAGGGCTCAGTGGTAAATTCAGAGAATTCAAAATTAATTAGACTCTGAAGGCAACATTCAGACAATTCAACCCAACGAGAGTTCAAGTTAATGGTCCTGAAGGAGAATTCAACATAATGCGAGTCCAACTTAAGGGAATCCAACATTATGGTTTTGGGGGTTAAAGTTACTCGCGTCCGTAGGTTTACCCTTGAAACCCTACACGTGACCCCTGGGTGGTGCTAAATAGTGACACTGACTGAGTGGTAGAGCCACGCAGCGTTGCAGCACGCATTGGGCCGGCTCGCCCGGGGTAAAACCACCCTCTCACAAATATTCGGCGTGAAATAATGGCACTTGGTGCTGTTGTGTTTCGTACGGCCAGTGAGGGTTCCGGAGGCCTCCCCCCTCACAATTCCTATTCCTTCCTTAAAGGCCGGCAACGCGTCTGCGATTCCTCCGGTTTTGCGGGTGTCCATGGGCGGCGGTGGTTACTCTCCATCAGTTGACCCGTCTGCTCGTTTGCCTCCTTCTTTTACAAAAAAAAATCCAACATTTAGAGAATTGAACATAATGGGAATTCAACTTAATCGGAATCCAACTTTTATAAAATTCAGCATAACGGAAGTTCAACTTAATGGTCCTGAAGGATAAACGGCATTAGCAGGGGCGTTGCCGTGAATGAAGCCTTAGGCTTACTTGTTCATTTTGCGATTTGTACATTTTGCGTGTAGTGCACATTTTGCGTTTTGGACATTCTGAGTATTGTACATTATGCTCCGAAGGGATTTTTGTTACATGCATAACTACTAATCGACAATAATCAAAATTTTTTCTATATAAATTATTGTAACGATTTACACCAATTTTCTTTACAAATAGCGACATTGCATTTGGCACAAGAAATTTTGGTTTTTCGGTCCTTTTTCCAAGTACAAAGACAGCAACGAACTTTTCGTCTACTTACTGGTTGACTTGGCTCTGGCGGTGGTTCGACTTAAAGTAATATGACCCTGAATCGATTTTTTTATGTGCTGTGGAATGCTTATAATGCTTATAACCACTCTTTGATGTAGGTATCCGAATAATCGGGTCCGGCGCGGATTTCCTAAATCGCAATTCGTCTGAGTAGCTAAATTACCAGTTTCTCATTTCGTAGGTACACATCGCAAATCGGCAGTAGCAAAATGTCTAAATTACCAGTTTCTCAGTTCGTACACATCGCAAATCGTCTTAGTCGCAAAATATTTAAATTTTAAAATAAGTATGGATCGGCTCGGGTCGGGCGTGGATTACCCAAAACCTAATTTTCAGAATTATATTTGGCTTTTAATTAGACTTTTTCCAGTGAAATTATGAAACCTCTTTTAAACAAGCTTTTATTTAAATGCGCTAAAAAGAAAAAAAATAACTTTTACTATCAACTTAAAACGTCGTTACACAATTTAAATGACTTAAAAGTTATTTAATTTACTTTTTTATTTACACAAGTAAATCTCGCGACAACCTTTTATATCATATAAATTGTGTAACGACTTTTTATTTTGATGGTAAAAGTTCATTTTTTTTCTTTTTAGCGCATTTAAATAAGTGCTGGTTTTTTAAAAAGGTTTTTAATTTTAATTTATTTTTTACTTTTTAGTATTGTATTTAGAGTCATCTAGCACTAAAGTGCTCGAAAAGACAAATCCAACGAACCCAAACTCGATGAGTTTCCGCCGTTCAAAAAAACACTTCAATAACTCCAAATATGAATCAAATATAATTCAGAAAATTAGGTTTTGGGTAATCCACGCCCGACCCGACCCAATTCATACTTTAGACATTTTGCGACTAAGACGATTTACGATGTGTACGAAGTGAGAAACTGGTAATTTAGACAATTTGCGACTAAGACGATTTGCGATGTGTACGAAGTGAGGAACTGGTAATTTAGAATTTAGACATTTTGATACTAAGACTATTTGCGATGTGTACGAAGTGAGAAACTGGTCGAATTGCGATTAAGGGAATCCGCTACCGACCCGAATAATCGTTACAGCCAATAATTTTAGGAAGTCTGTACGTAGGTAGGTACTTACTAAGTCGTTGGAATCTGCTACCCTATCGGCTAAAAAATATGAATATGAACATGAGCTTCATTTGACATTTAAAGCCCATAGTATGCCCATATAAGGACACAATATGGGCTTCAAATGTCAAATGAAGCCCATGTCACGTGCAGGTCAATGAAAGCCTTCACCTAGTTGTGAAATGAGTTGCAAGTATGTTCACTTTCAGAGATTTGCATTGATAACGGCTGCTCAACTGGACTCGATAACCATTTCATCCCCTTCATCACAATCTTGTTCCAAATTTGATTCATGTTCATTTACTTCTAAAGAGTCTTCTGTTTCTGAGCAGTCTTCTCCTTCTATTTCTTTATTCAGGTGAATATCAATATTTCAGTCGTTTAGTGCCTTACTGGACGCCATTTTCTACTATAAAACAGATAAAAAAATGTACATTTCTAAATTGCGCCTATTCGCTTATAGCCCACAACGAACAATCACGGAGCTTTGTTATGACTTGAATGTGAGCATACATACATACCTATACCTACATATGATCACGACTATTTTTAAAGATATTTATCTATTATTATTTGGGTTTTGAGCGTAGATCTTGTGCAAGTGAATATTGCCGAAAAGTGGTCGACCGGAAAGTACCTCGACTGAGAAATGCAATGATAAAATATAAGTTTAATTTATGACACCAAAATCAAGGCCATATCAGGTACCGCTCTATTTTCGGTAAATTTGTTTTGCATGATTCTAAGTACCTATCGGGTGTAACGGGGTTCTATCTTTGACCAATCGGAGCCCAAGTCAACCTCTCCTGCTCGTGGTGCATCCTGCCGAATAACCAACCAACCATCACAGCCCATGCGTAGCTTAATAAGTGCACAGACTGGTGTCGGGCAGCAGCGACATCGGTGCGATAAGCTACGCACTGCGATTGCCAACCCGCATGCCCAGCGTGGCAATTATAGGCAAACCCTTCATGGCGACACAAAAAAGACCACGGCCTCCAGTTCCCGGCCGCCCTGCTATTCCGGATCACGGCGGCGGTCACGGAAACGGCAGGATAGGGGGTGCGAAGAATCCCCGGGTTACAAAAGGCCGCCATAAACAACTGACCCTGGCGACGTATAACGGACGCACGCTACGGCTAGACGAGCACCTGGCGCAACTCAAAGAGGAACTCGGGAGGATTAGGTGGCATATCCTTGGGTTATGTGAAGTCCGAAGAGAGGGGGAGGACACTGTAACCCTTAGATCGGGTCACCTCATGTACTTCCGAGAGGGAGACCAGCCATCCCAAGGTGGCGTAGGATTCCTGGTAAATAAATCCCTCTGTAACAACGTTGTGGAAGTGTCGAGTGTGTCAAGCAGGGTTGCGTACCTCGTAATTAAACTAACCGAGAGGTATTGCCTCAAGGTTGTGCAGGTTTACGCACCGACCTCAACACACTCGGACGAAGAAGTGGAGGATATGTTTGGAGACATATCCAAGGCCTTACACTTCACCACCAAAGCCCACTATAATGTTTTCATGGGGGACTTCAACGCTAAAGTGGGAGTACAGAATCGCGACGAATCGGTAGTAGGATCTTATGGTTTTGGCAGCAGGAATCATAGGGGGCAGATGCTTGTCAACTTCCTTGAGCGGGAGGGACTTTTCTTGATGAATTCGTTCTTCAAGAAACAACCCCAACGGAAGTGGACATGGCGGAGCCCCGATACTATGACAAAAAATGAGATCGACTTCATTATGGCGGATAAGAAGCACATATTCAGAGACGTCTCAGTGATCAACAGGTTCAATACCGGCAGTGACCACCGACTTGTACGAGGCTCTCTGAATATCAACTTTAAGCTTGAACGCGTTCGCTTGATGAAGTCCAGGCTCCGTCCTAATCTGCTCCAAACCATCATGGGATCTGAAACGTTTCAATCAAACCTCGAGAACCGATTCGCTGCCGTGGAAACCAGAAATGCTGTTGACCAGGCTCTCGAAAACGTGTCTGAAATCCTCAGGGAGGAAGGTTTGAGATTTTGCGAAGTTCAGTGTAAAGGCAGGAAGTCAAAGTTTTCGGAAGAAACGCTCAGGCTTATGAAGAGACGGCGCGAAGACCCACCTGTCACTTCGTCCGACCAACGGGCCCCTTAACAAGAAGATTGGCAAAATGGTGCGATATGACCTCCGATGCTCCAATACACGCTCGATTAAACGAGTAATTGAGCAGAATCGGGGGTCTAAAGTGTTTGTCCAGTCTCTTGGTAGAAGCCACCTGACGAAGTTGACTACGGCCAGCGGGGCAGTCGTTGCTTCAAGGCCAGACGTCCTTTCGTAAATAGAAAACTTCTATAGCCAGCTATACGCCTCGCATGCATCTCAACCTGATCCCGAAAAGGAGGAAACCAGAGCCACGTTGACCCGCCACTTTACCGAAGACTTGCCAGAAATCAGCCTAGGCGAAATTGAGTTGGCTCTTGGACAGCTTAAAAACGGAAAAGCCCCAGGTGAAGACGGTGTTACATCTGAGCTCCTGAAAGCAGGCGGTAAACCTGTGTTAAAGGAGCTCCAATACATCTTTAACACCGTTCTCTTTGATGGGAGAACTCCGGAGGCGTGGAGTAGGAGTGTCGTCGTGTTATTCTTCAAAAAAGGAGACAAAACCCTTCTGAAGAACTACCGACCCATTTCGCTCCTGAGCCACGTCTACAAGCTGTTTTCAAGAGTCATCACAAACCGCCTTGCGCGAAGACTCGACGAATTTCAGCCTTCGGAGCAGGCCGGGTTTCGAGGAGGATACGGCACCATAGACCACATTTTGACAGTGCGGCAGATTATACAGAAGGCCGAAGAGTATAATCGGCCCCTGTGCCTTGCATTTGTGGACTATGAGAAGGCATTTGACTCTATCGAGACCTGGGCTGTTCTTAAATCCCTGCAACGATGCCAAGACGATTGGCGATATGTCTCTACAATGCCGCCACCATGGCCGTCCAAGTACAGAACCAGCAGACAAAACATATCCACTTACATCGAGGTGTGAGACAGGGGGATGTGATATCCCCAAAACTATTCACAAATGCCTTAGAGGATATGTTTAAAACGCTGGACTGGAAAGGACGTGACATCAACATCAACGGCGAATACATCTCACACTTGCGATTTGCAGACGACATCGTCATCATGACCGAAACGTTGCAGGAGCTACAACACATGCTGAACGGCCTAGCTGATTCTTCTCGACGCATCGGTCTGCGGATGAACCTGGACAAAACCAAGGTTATGTTCAACGAACGTGTCGTCCCGGAACCGATTGCAATACAAGGCAGTGCTCTCGAAGTTGTTAAAGAATACGTCTATCTCGGGCAAATTTTACAGATGGGTAGAAACAACTTCGAGAAAGAGGCCAACAGAAGGATACAGCTGGGCTGGGCTGCATATGGGAAACTACGTCGGGTCTTTACGTCGCCAATTCCGCAATGTCTAAAGATGAAAGTCTTCAATCAGTGCGTCCTACCCGTCATGACATACGGAGCCGAAACGTGGACACTGACGGTAGGGCTGGTTCACAAGTTTAAAGTCACTCAGCGAGCTATGGAAAGGGCTATGCTCGGTGTTTCTCTGAGGGATCGGATTCGAAACGAGGTGATCCGGCAGAGAACCAAGGTAATCGACATAGCCCACCGGATTAGCAAGCTGAAGTGGCAGTGGGCCGGCCATATCAGTCGCAGAACCGATGACCGTTGGGGTAGACGAGTTCTGGAGTGGAGACCGCGTATCGGCAAGCGTAGCGTAGGACGCCCTCAGACAAGGTGGAGCGACGATCTTCGCAAGGTGGCTGGCAAGAGCTGGATGAGAGTGGCCGCGGATCGTGCTCAGTGGCGTGTTCTTTGAGAGGCCTATGTCCAGCAGTGGACGAGTATAGGCTGATGATGATGATGATGATGAAGTACCTATCTGATAAACATACATACACGTCGAAGTTCCGTTCTTCGTTCAACATGCGTTCATTAAATAGCCTAATAAAAATATTTAATGCTCGCGTACGCGATTGTACTATTTGCTGTTGTATGGAAAAAAGAAGTTGATATAATTTTCATAGAAGCACCGACAAACTCAACACGACACAAAGTTTTTTCGACATACTTCGACATACTCTCGACATACTATTGGTGAAATCAGATCTTCGCTACGACCAGTAGTTTTTAAGATACAGGTGGCCATGCCAGGATGAGCGTTTATCCTGGCATGGCCACCAATGACCCCCCCTTATAACTTTTGAACGGTAGACCGACAAACTCTGATATTTGGCGACATACTTTCTATAAAGTCAGATTTAGAGTTGGTGATGGTGGCCATGGCAAGATGAGCCACACAATCTATGCGTACGAGTATTTGAAATCAATAGTCGTCTAACATTCATCTTTTTTTTATTTTATAGTGGCTCGTCATAGTGACTGCATCCTGCCTGATGGTAAGCAGCCGATGCAGTCCAAAATAATGAGAGCGCTCCCCACCGTGGAATAAGCACGATAACGAGCGCACCCATTCATGACGGCCTGCATAAATGCCGTTTCACGCCCCGCTTCAAAGACCCGGGACTGTAGGAGCTGGGAAACACATGCGCCGGCAAAGAATTCCAAAGCCGAATGGTCTTACAGAGGAACGACTTGCCAAATTTTTTGGTACGAGTACTGATAGTCTGTACAGTATGATGGTGGTTCCTAAGACCAACACGTGTAGTCCGGGAGAGGAAAGGAGAGGGCGGGATAAGATCAAAAAGTTCTTCAGAACACTCTCCGTAGTAGTTCCGGTAGAAGACACTGAGAGAAGCAATGTCTCTACGCAGCTGGAGGTCCTCAAGGGAAGCTGTAACCTCAGCATCTCCAATAATGCGTACTGCTCGCCTTTGCAGTCTATCAAGTGCATCGCGGAGGTATTTAGCGGAGCCGTCCCATAGATGGGAACAATACTCCATACTCGATCGCATCTGAGTTTTGTACAGTAAACAGCGCTGCTCGGGAGTGAAAAACCGCCTCACCTTATTGACAATACCCAACTTCCAGGAGGCAGTTAAAATAGCACTCTCGATGTAGCATTTTGGATTCACTTCCTGGCCGATGTCCATGCCAAGAATGCTGAGGTTCACCGAAATGGGTAACGGAGAGTTCTGAAGAGAGGGAGGAGTAAGGAAGGGAGTTACCTTGGACGAGAATGCACAAACCTGGGTTTTGCTAGCATTAAACTCGACCAGGTTTTTGGATCCTCACTTAGAGACACGATCGAGAGTCAGGTTCACTTTGGCAACCAGTTCTTGCCTTTTCACCATGATATCGGCTTGTTTTGCCGCAGGATGTCCCAAGTACCGCTCATGCACCGTACTGTCATCCGCATAACAATGAATATTGCCCAAGGACAACATATCATTAACATGCAGAAGAAATAGAGTAGGTGAGAGCACAGAACCCTGCGGCACTCCGGCATTGACTTTGTAGAACGCGGAGGAACTACCCTCACAAAGGACACGAATCCTCCGCCCTTCTAGAAAGTCTGCAACCCAGGCGCACAAACGGGGCGGCACACCGAAGGCCAGCAACTTGGAAAGAAGGGAACAATGCCACACTCTATCGTAAGCTTTGGCGATATCAAGGCTAACTGCCAGGGATTCGCCATGCTTGTCCATCGCTTCACCCCACGCGTGAGAAACGTACGCTAGATCACCCGTTGATCGCTTTGGTCTGAACCCATACTGGCGATCATGGAGCAGCGAGTGATTCTCTAGGTAGTGAATGAGCTGGGAATTAATTATCCGCTCAAACACCTTGCACAGCACAGAAGTTACAGCGATGGGTCGATAGTTGGCCGGATCCGAGCGATCCCCTTTTTTGGGGATGGGTTGCATGTTCGCGTCCTTCCAAGACACCGGCACAATACCAGTATCGTAAGTATCGTAATCTATAAAACTCTTGACTACGTTGTGCAATAATAGGCAACCGGAGCCACATTCGTGCTCTTTAAATATCGATACTCTAAGCTCGTCATAGTGACCACATCCTGCCTGATGGTAAGCAGCCGATGCAGTCCAAAATAAAGAGAGCGCTCCTCACCGTGTAACAAGCACAAGCGCACTTATTCATGACGGCTGCATAAATGCCGTTTCACGCCCCGGCGCCGGCAGAGAATTTCAAAGCCGAATGGTCTTACAAAGGAACGACTTAGGTAGGGATCAAATTATTAGTTATTCACCGTTCGATAACATTAACAAAAACTAAAACAAGAAAGGTGTCTACGTATACCAAACTCGTTTTCGTAAACGAGAATGTTTGACTCCACTCTCTCCATTTAAAACTTTGATAGGTACTAAAAGTGACTCATCAAATTATAACTTATTGATCTGAGATAATTTTATTATATTAATCACCAATCATCGTTGCAATCATTAGCATTTTGTTACGAAACCTAAATGATTTGACTGTATGGGTTCTTGGGTAATCTCTCTGCCTTTCCGGCATGAGACGAGAGAAGAAAACATAAATCGAAATGTCAAAATCAGCTGTTCTGTCAACGGCAACAGCCGAATGTCAATGTCAGTAAGTCAATTTTGCTTTGCTTGGCTTTTGCATTCGTCCAGCCAGCCATCCATCCATCCAGCCCGTCATTTGACATTTAACTTTCAAGGGTGTTTCTTTACAAATTGTGATGCAATGTAAGGGAAAAACTACAATTATATAATAACCCTATAAATCTCCCTTGGAATTTCCCTATCGGGGTAAGTACAAGAGAAATTGTTCTACAGTACATACAATAAAATTAATATTTAGATTTATTCGATTTAAAAGTTTCAACTACAGTCACATACTTTTTACTCAACTGTGTAGTGGCACTATTCTAAAAGTGTAGTAAGTTTAACTTTCTTGAAGAGAGTAGCTACTTAAAGTAGTACCTGCAGGATAATTCCCTTGTAAAGTAAGCACGTGTAAGTAAACTCAGTTGGATAACAACTACCTAGGTACTTTAATAATGTTTTTGTTTTCAGATATTTATAATGACTAACTCAGAACCAGTTTTCGACTATACTGAAGAATCTCAAGGCGATAGATTAGCCAGAAAATCAAAGGATTCGCCATTTATGATTATAGGTAAGCAGTTCCTCTCAAGTCTTGCTCACTTTTGACTGTGGGATACAATACAATCTATCTATTATGGCCGATTTACACATCCATAAGTAAGTAAAAACTGTGTGGACAGCGGGCGGCAAGTAAGTCTGTCTACCTATCGCATTAAGTAAGCAAGAAAGTAGTAAGTTTCACTTACCTATGGATGTGTAAATCGGCCTTTACAAATGAAAATAAATTGCTGACTAATGTATGTAACACTAATGCATGTTCGAGCATCACTTCTGAATGGCTGCACTTATTAGTTAAATTATTTTTGTGTTGTAATTATAATTTATTGGTCAAGATAAAGTTTTTGGAATTTCATCACAAGACACGGGGGTTTCAAGCGGACAAATTCATGGGCGGGTCGCTAGAATGCCATAAAACTTATTTAACAATTATTTCAGGTATACTGGGACTTATAGGAGTGTGTGGCTGGGGCGCTTACGCATACAAGAAAAGAGGAAAAATGAGCACTAGTGTGTTTTTAATGCAAATGCGAGTAGCAGCCCAGGGCACAGTAGTGTCGGCGCTAACTATTGGCCTAGCATATACATTAGCAAAAGAACATTTATTCAAAGATAAAAAAAAAGAATAGTATGTTTTACCAAAAGTAGCCAATTTATTTATCTATGTCTGCACCAACATTCTTAAATTATTAGTGTTTTTTTTATAGCTGATAAAATATGACAAAAGTTATTTTTATAAATTAGTGAAGAAATCTATATCAAATGTTAGATAGGTAGGTATTCTAGAACATGTACCTAAACTTAATTAATTTGCTTGTCATGATAGTAGTAATTTTTGTAATGTACTTACTTAACTGTTACACTTAATAAGCTATTGATTGTAATGGTTTTTTATTCTCCAATATTGCTTTGTTGTAGGTTTAGCCACTTTTTGGGTCTAATAATGCTATTCCGAAATCTCCATTAAGCATGGTATTTAATATTCCAATATCTGAATTAATCATTTTTATTTTAATGGCAATACGATATTCTATTAAGCACTCAAAATTAAATTTACTAAAAAATAGACACTTCCTATATAGATCCAGTGACCACCAAACAAGAAATTGAATTGAACTGGCCCATTCAGAATAAATGATCGGCAATACATAACAATGCGATTTGGGAGTTGGCTACTAGACCTTTTTGTTGTCAAGTCATGATACAAATTTTTGATGTTTCCCAAGCTAATTTTACTTAGTGCAGCCTAGAAAAAATATGTAAAGAATAGGTACCTAATTTAAATAGAACTTGCTTAGTAATATTGTGTTGTGTATAAATCAAGTTGCACATGAATCTCAAAAAGAAAGATGAAAATTTATATTGGTACAGAATTAATTAGGTAGGCTAAAAAGATACTGATGTGACCTACTCATTTTTGTCCTGTGTAGAATAAGAAATAATGCTGTATTAAGTTGTGATAATTATTTTAATGTTATCTAAGTGTAATAGCTATTTATTGTTCCTAATTGAAACAAATAAAGAAAAATGGAAACATTATTACTTTATTAACCTCGTTTTCGATAAGTATGTCTGTCGCAACCAATTTACTTGTGGATGTGAATAGATGCACAAAATGCACACATCCTCGAACCATCCGAAACCCATTGTCCGACCTGAGGGTCGGCGTACTCTCTTTCTCAGAAACGAAATATCGGCCGATTTTCGTTTCTATTTCAGCGGTTTCCATTCCTTGAGAAATTTCGTTCATACAAAATAGGTTTAGCATTTAGATTATTACCTATTTTAGAAAATTGTTTGAAATTTAAAAAATAATGAAAAGCGCTATAAATTGTAAACGAAAATCGGTCGAAATTTCGTTTCGGGAAAAGAGAGTAGCCCTATAGGGAATTGATCCCAGGACCTCCGACTATCAAGGCATGCAAGGATGAGTAAAATGAAACAAATACGTATAAAAATACCTTGATTTTATTTAATTTTAAAATAACGAATTACAAATTTAACTTTATAAACAAAAAAATATAAATTAAAACGTTAAAAAATATTGCATTGAAATACAACCGCTTTAATCACTTTTACTGCAGTCTGTCGTAACTTTTTTCACTCTCAAGCTGCAATTGGGAATAGTTAAATCATCTTTATCTGAAGTGGAATGATTTCGCAAAGAGTTAGAAGTTCCTTTTACGGATGACAAGTCATCTGCGTTGCTGAACAGACCATTGGACACGTTGGAGCTCGAGCTCGAGTGGTACGTCATCGACTTAAAAATTTGCACCGGAGTTGACGTGCGCGCTCTGGCATTACTTGCATTGGGCAAACTGTCAACAGAATGTTCGCCGCGTAAACTTTGTGAGGAATGTTTCATTTCCTCCGGCATCTTTGTTTCAAGTAAAGAAACAAACTCTTCATCAGTATCATTCCTGCTAGACTTATTAGTAAAAGTAATTTTTTTTGCCAGTTCGTGAGTTAAAAATTCTTTTACTGTCATCGAATTCATAAAAGAAGTTTGCTGCTCCGCATTTTTTGCAGAATCTATAGGCTCTTTGTCATGATTGTGCTTTTTTTGTGCTTTCGATGCTGATGACGCTGAATCGGTGACTAACACGGGAACGCCTTGATTGTTTAAGTGTTTAATTTTAAATTGGGTCAAACTGGAACTAGAAGTGTTAGAAGAAGAAGAGAGAGCTAACCGCTCTTTTGTTTTCTTTAAAGTAGAGGAAGCCCATCCCATGCCAAGTTTCTTAAATGCATTTTCTAAATCAGGATTAGACGATATGCTTAACGTATCCGACGTTTCAGATATATTTTCCTTTTTCTTAAACACAACACTACATTTTCTTTTATCTTTTCTCACATTGGACAGAGCTAATACCGATAAAGTAGATTCTGAAGATACAGTAGTAGAATTAACATTAGATACTGTATCAAACTTAAACGGTTCAGCTATAATATTCCTCTTTAATAATTCAGCAATCACGTCCGGCAAACTACCATCAGAATGTAATGAACTCAAGTCATCATTCACTAAATCTTCTCTAATATTATCATCGATATTGGAACCCTCGTCTAACATCCCAACCTCGCACTGTTTGGCGTATTCTTGAAGCGTTATAAATGGCTTAAGCATTACTTCATTGAACTGTTTTAAATCCATCATTTGTATTTTAGAATCATCTGAAGAATCATTACTTGACTTTTGACGTTTAGTCACATTAAAGTTATTATTCTGTAGTAAATCAGGATTAACTAAGAATTCCATTCCATTTTTATTGCTGTCTTGATTAAACGTTTCTTCTTTGTCTTTATCATTAATAATTTGGTTAGAGTTGTCCGTAACATCGCCGTTAGACGATTGTTTTTTTAATTTAACGCTCATCGGTGAATCAACTTCGACTACAGTCGATAACTCATGGGGAATAATATCATGACCATGTTTGAGAGTTATACGAGATAAAGCAGGCGGGGGTTTTCCTCTAGCTTTGCTTATAACATTATCAGAATTTAAATGCGAGGAAGCCTCGACATCCTTAGTTTCTGTTAGAGATGTCAATTGACTATCAAGGTATTTCAAGTCTTCAGGTTTAGGAATATCTTGCAAGAAGGGAATAAAATGTGATGATATTTTTCTTTCGTTTGCATGGTCATTTCGCTCTGATGGAGTGTGTATTGTACCGCTAGATTCTTGCACTTCTACAACTGGATTACACGACTGTTGCGCAGTGACGCTCATATTATGTTTATCAGATTTATGTTCAGAGTCAGATGCAGTGTCTGAGGTAGAAATGTGACTATAAGCTAAAGACTTATTCTTTCTGACTTCTTCCAGAACTTTTGCAAGATTTGACAATCTTTTAGTACATCTTTCTGTCAAATCTGCAATTTTCTCCATATTCTGAATTTTATCTTCTGCCATTTTAACTAGATTTATTTCGCTATCTATATCCTGTCTTGTTTGCGTTGACGTGTTGTTAGGCAAGTTATCACGATTTTGATAATTATTCACGTCGTCGTTCACGGAATCAGGGGATGTAATTGTAGCTTTATGCAACGGTAATATAAAATCATTAGCTTTACTTCGTGTAGATTTTGGATAATGTTTAACTAACACCTTATTTTTTATGTTTACTCCACGCTTCTGTGAAAGTTCATTATAAAAGTCTGAAGTGTCGGAACCTGGTTTACTATCATTACTAAATTCAAACCTGTTAACAGTCCTGGGAGGAGAACTCTTACTTCGGTTTCTTGATTTGTTTAAAACTGAAGGTACAGCCGGCTTTAAAATTACATCTCTTGTAGATGATGGCGATGAAGTACTACAACTTGGTTTAGTTCTAGTAGTAGGATACATAACATTGTTAGACTTTTTTGCTTTTAACATTTTTCTTGATATATTTAAGGACTTAACCTTGTGAACAGATCGATTTGTTCTAGGTACTTTTAATAAACACTTTTCTGATTTTTTATTGCGATTATGTAAAGGTCCGTTTTCTTTGCTTGCTTCTACAATGCATTCTTCCAATATTTGTTGCTTTAAAACATTTTTTATTTGTTCCAAAGATATTTTATTGCTGATTCTAGGAGTCTGATCATTTATATTACGTGGAACGTCTATAATCGAACTTCCCGGGGTACTGACTGAACTACACTCCTGATTTGCAATTTCAATTGCCTTAAGACCATTACTATTGAGATCCAATAGTTTGTTAACATATTTTCTGATAACAGGGTTTAAATTAGGTTTTTGATCTTTGCCATTTGTATTACTTTTTAAATTATTGTAATTAACACGCATGACAAAATTTCGGGATGATATTTTGTTAATGGGTATATTATGTTTCCTTTTATGATTACGGCAATTAATATCAGTATGGGAAGAAGTTCGACCTTTACACTTCCTGCAATTTTTATGAATGTTTCGTACTGACTGATTATTATATTCTAAACCAGTGTTTCGTGCTGTAATTGGAGGTGTGGTCATCTTTTTGTGGCCACTACGTTTCACATTTGTGTTTTCTTCATTTATTTTAATATTCTCAAAATCTAAACAACGCATACATGTACATGTTGAATCTCGGTCATATTCTGTATTATCAGTTACTGTATGTTGTTTATCGCAGGAAGTAGCTTGCCGGTTAAATTCTTGGTAATTTCGTTTTAAATATTTGGGTAAAATCATTTCAGGTGGACTCATATACGCTGTCGAAGTAGATGAGCTCATGTGTATATAAACGGGTCTTGAGTTTGGCGAGTTCATTGTCGTCTGTGTATAGGTAGATGTTGCAGGTCTAGATGTAGCATCCGTTTTGGGGAAATCACTGGGGAGTGCAAGAGAAAGTTGGGAAGTTGTATAAACGCCTTTATCAGCAAATGTCTTAACAGGATTTTCCAAGTTTGAGTTAGTACTAGAGGTGGTTTTTTTTGTACCTTCTTGTAGCATTTCTTTGTTATTAAGAGAGTGATCTGAATTAGACGAATTTTGCTGTGGTTCTTGAAACTTATGTAGCTTGGATTCAGTTCCTGGACGTGGTACCTCCTTTGCAGATAGAGGTTCAGATGGTGGCGTAGACAAATTATTAGGCATATTTAATTCCTGAAGCGTGGCAACAATTTCTTCAGTGATAACATTGTCACATAGCTTCTTGGCATATTCATTCTCGGCTTCATTCTTTGCACTTTCTTTTTTCCTTAGCTGAATTATAACCTCATATGCATCATCTTTAAGAAAACCACTAGTTCCTATGTAAAATTTGCCTGCTTCTTTACCGCCATCATCTAATAGTTTAATGAAACCGTCGTCAGGCAAAGCACTGTGACCTTTATCAATAGTAGCTGCTGTCTTGAATGACGACGTGGATGTAGCAGCTGAAGGTTGTAGTAAAGTATTTTCATTTGATTTTGGTTTCGACTTACTCACACCGCCACATTGACAGCCTAAGCAATTTGGAGTTCTGAAAAAACAAATTTAAAAAAAGTAAAAAAAAATCATTTTCTTCTTGTTACCAAGGACGATGTTGTTACCCAAAAAAAACATGATAATTTTCAATTACCTTGACGTAGATTCGTCTTCACCCTCACAATGAATTGTAGTACCTAAAAACAGAAGATTGTATTAGTTTTTGGCATACATTACATGTATACAATATTTTCTTTTTACTTTACGAATAGGCAAGTATTTTTTTTATGGTTTGTCAACAATTGTTACAATCAATTCTTACTTTCTAAAAATACATAAATTATAATCTAATTGTACAATCTATTATAAACAAACAACATGTACTTATTTTAATCACTGTTAAAATTACATCTCATTAGATGCCCAGTTTCATTAAACTACAATAATACTACTTATTATACTACTACTGCTAATTATAAAATACTACTACTAACTACTTGTAACTTTCATATTTTGAGTGAAATATGGCTTATTTTGCCTTCATTACAAATGATAGCAGGTAACGACAAGACTAAAGACCAAGCGCACTTGATCCTAAAT
Source organism: Scoparia ambigualis (assembly GCA_963921215.1). Lineage (NCBI taxonomy): Eukaryota > Metazoa > Arthropoda > Insecta > Lepidoptera > Crambidae > Scoparia > Scoparia ambigualis. Next base: position 11,493,865 of record OY992503.1, read on the forward strand.
CCTCAACCAATGAGAACCTTATCTCTTTAACTGTTTGAACACAGCAATTGTAAAATTGTAAAACGACAATGATATTGACAGACTTTGTTAAGAATTTGAGATAGTAGTAGCCAGTCAGGCGGACTTAAAACAAGCTATGACAACCAAACTCGCACAACTTCTACCTTGGCTGGGTATTGTACCTGGTCAAATCGGTAACTTGAACAATTGCCTATTAAGGCAATTGTTTAAGTTAACCACCGATTTGAATAATGACAATTCATTATTTTTTTTTCCATTATAAGATAGTTACCTCCTGCACGTGTTTGATTCTTTTTTATTTTATTGCTGCATGTAGGTTTTCCACACTTGAGATCATCATCAGTCAAGCCACTACTATGACCCTTCTGTGGGTTATCCGAAAAATATAATGATGTTATGTTATCCCTGTAATAATAAAAAAACCCTGTTTAGCATATAATAGTAGATTAGGTAATAAAAATAATTACGAAAGTATTTAACTTACAAAATGAAATACATAAATACATATCATAAAATAATAGAATGGAAATGAAGAGGGGGGGGGGGGGATGAGGGGAGAACGGCAATAACATCTAGCCGACCCAATAGTCATCCTCACCTGCACGCGTCTGGTCGTTCGTTATGAATAGCCGACGGCGGTACCCTGGCCAAAACTAAGGGTTCCGTGGTGCGCCCTGCTATTCAACGAACGAGGCTCTGGCAACCGAGCAATGGCGGTATAACCACAACTCCTGGGAAACCAGTAGAAGAGGCTACCACGAGCCTGGGGGACCAAATATTCCCAAAAAGAGTAGCAGTGGCACCTTGGGTAAGTGTCATGAGATCTATATCCAACGTTAAATATATGATGAGTACGAATGAGTATAATACGATACGCTGCGATCCGGCTCGCCCCCGGCGCTAATACTGTCTCAAGCCTGTATAGCTTAACCCAACCATCAACATCAAAATGGAAAAAAAAACAAACAGAGCAAGAAGCGGTCGAAACACACAACAAGAATAGAGTGGATCCGCCCTCTTGGCAGAGAGTACCAAAGTCAAGACAGTTAAAAAAACGTACATTTTCATCCACACCAGAAGGAGTTAAGACCACAATACGATACGAACAACTGCCGATAGATCTAACTGACGATATTGAAAACCAGCCAAAGGTAAAGAAACCACTTAAACCACCTCCAATAATTCTCTATGGCGTAGAAGATTTATAATTCTTAACCAAGATCTACAGATGGACCTTCCTATAAAGTCTACATCACCTGGTGACGTCCGAAACAACATTAAGCTTCTCGGAAAAAAAAGCACCTGGGTTTGATCTGATAGACGAAAAGGTACTCCAAGAACTACCCAAAAAAGCTATTGTTTACCTCACAGCTCTCTTCAATGGCATACTCAGGACTGGTTTCTATACTGCATTGTGGAAGGGCTCTCAAATTGCTATGGTGCCAAAACCGGGAAAACCAGTTAATGAACTCTCATCATACAGGCCCATTAGCCTACTGCCCGTCACATCGAAGCTCTTTGAAAAGATACTGCTCCAAAGAACTCTCCATGAAATTACAGAAAATTCCATAATACCGGATCATCAATTTGGATTTAGAAGATATCCAAAAACTTACAGAGTTCCTGGAAACAACAGCTGATAAATCCTTGTTCACTTACAAAATTATCAACAAGAATCAAATGATTTAATTTAAACAATTATAGAACTTGCACCACTCAACACCACACTCCTCGATTAAAGAAGCAATTGAAAGCACTGAGAATATTGGACATGGCGAAATAATAAATGCTAGATATGAACCTGAGAAACTGCCAACTTCAACATTCTTTGTCAATTTACAACCTGGGCCAAAAAACAAAGCCGCCAAAGAGATCAAACACATATACAACCAAGTGGTTCTAATACAGAAACCGAAGAAACGAAAACCTGTTGTTCAATGCCAGAGATGCCAGCAATACGGTCATTCTAAAAACTACTGCCTGAAACCATATCGCTGTGTAAAATGTGCTCAACCACACAAGACTTCCGATTGCCCCAAAAAAGACCAAAACACCCTTGCACTTTGTGCATTATATCTGGGTTCCCACCCAGCTCACTAACTACAAAGGTCTATAAAAGAAATTTTGGCAAGAAAAACTGATAAATCACAATCACGTCCAGATAGAAATGCAACAAAAAAACAAATTGTTCCACTCAATTCACCGCAAAAACGAGTCCCTAGTCTTTACTACAGGATGCATAGAACGTACAGATTACAAGAAGCGAACTTATGCCGAAGCTAAAAAAACATCAATCAATAACTACGACACTAGTAAATTTTGTCTACCCTTAACAAGCACCCAAGTTCTGGTAGAAATGCTACAACTAAACAAACAATCAGAAAAGTTTGACCTTCTCTTACACAGATAAGTTCTCTTATGAGCCTCTTAACAACCCTCGTCAATAAGTTGGTAAAGAGTTCTAATTAAAGATAGCTACTTGGAACATAAATGGGCTAGCCCCAAACAAGGATGAAGCCGAAGCCTTAATCAAGCTACATAGGCTGGATATACTACTTGTGTCAGAAACGCACTGCACAGCCAAAACTCTTATTAAAATTAAAAAATGACATTACCTACCATACAAATTATCCAGATGGTACGGGTTATCCTGGAACTGTTATAATAATCAAAGCTTTCATAAAACACCATCTTCTGCAGCAGTTTGCAACATCCCACATACAAGCAACCAGCGTCTTAATAAAAGACAGAAATGGCGATTTCACTGTCTCATCCATCTACTGCTCGCCACGACACAGAATTACAGAAGAACTCTACACCGAATATTTCGTAACCCTTGGGGAGCGATTCATAGCTGGCGGAGACTGGAACGCAAAGCACGTCCAATGGGCAGCAAGGTTGACTACCACTCGAGGAAGGGAGCTGAAAAAATCAATCGACAATCTTCATCTAAGGTCCATAGCTACCTCAGAACCAACTTATTGGCCTGCAGATCGTGGAAGGCTCCCACATGTATTGGATTTCTTCTTTGCTAAGGGTTTGTCGCGGTTGAACTATTCCATAGAGGCAAGTTTAGACGGAACTTGTGATCATACTCCTGTATTTCTGTATTTTAGCACTACGTTCTTAAGTAAAGAAGACAAAGCTGTTCTGGGTAACAAATATATAGACTGGGATTCATTCAGGATTCTAGTAAATAAAAAAACTCAACCTTAAAGTGTCCCTCAAAACTGAAGACAACATAGACACTGCCACTAAAGAATTAATTTACTTCAGTAATACAAAATAGCCTGTGGAAAAACACTCCTGAAATTGTTAATCCAATCACTAGATGCAGTGCAGTGTCTAATGACATAAAAGTCAAAACTCTAGAGAAACGGAAACTTTGCAGGGTGTGGCATTGTAGTCAACTTTCTGTAGACAATAAAGGATCTTAAAGAGATGCTAAAGGAAGAAATGGAAGCTACTACAGCAGCCTATGTGGGGTCTTTAAGTGCTACTAGTGCAACGAACTACTCATTTTGGAAAGCTTGCAGGAAGACCTGTCAACCTGTTATCCCAAAACCACCTATCAGAACCCTTGAAAGCACTTGGGCTAAAACAACAAAAGAAAAAGCAAGTGCATTTGCTACCCATTTAGCAAAAATATTTACCCCCAACGATCCTGAAGAGTCTGATAGTATAGATACGGAGGTGGATCAAATTCTTAACCAAGATCTACAGATGGACCTTCCTATAAAGCCTACATCACCTGGTGAAGTCCGAAACAACATTAAGCTTCTCGGAAAAAAAAGCACCTGGGTTTGATCTGATAGACGAAAAGGTACTCCAAGAACTACCCAAAAAAGCTATTGTTTACCTCACAGCTCTATTCAATGGCATACTCAGGACTGGTTTCTATACTGCATTGTGGAAGGTCTCTCAAATTGCTATGGTGCCAAAACCGGAAAAACCAGTTAATGAACTCTCATCATACAGGCCCATTAGCCTACTGCCCGTCACATCGAAGCTCTTTGAAAAGATACTGCTCTAAAGAATTCTTCATGAAATTACAGAAAATTCCATAATACAGGATCATCAATTTGGATTTAGGAGATTTTTTTTAAGTTGTCTCGTCATAGTGACCGTATCCTGCCTGATGGTAAGCAGCCGAAGCAGTCCAAAATAATGAGAGCGCTCCCACCGTGGAATAAGCACGGTAACCAGCGCACCCATTCATGACGGCCTGCATAAATGCCGTTTCCCGACCCGTTTAAAAGACCCGGGACTATAGCAGCTGAGAAACACATGCGCCGGCAAAGAATTTCAAAGCCAAATGGTCCTACAGAGGGACGACTTGCCAATTTTTTTTGGTACGAGTACTGATAGTCTGTACAGTATGATAGTGGTTCCTGGGACCAGCACGTGTAGTCCGGGAGAGGAAAGGAGAGGGCGGGATTAGATCAAAAAGTTCTTCAGAACAGTTCTCGACATACAGCAAGCGTTCGATAAAGTGTGGCACAAGGGACTGCTATGCAAAATTAAAACGAGCCTATCACATTCTTACTATAATATTCTCCAATCATATTTGTGTGGAAGAACATCATGTTTCCAAAACATCCAAGCAGGCGTACCACAGGGCTCTATTCTCGGAACAGTCCTGTACTCTGTATTCACAGCAGACTTACCGCAGTGCTCAAATGTGATTGTAGCCACCTACGCTGTCGATACAGCAATACTAGCATCCGACAACAATCCTGCTGAAGCTTCTGGAATCCTTCAACGAAGCCTCTCGGACACTCACAGATGACTGAAAAAATGGAGAACTAGAGCAAGCGCAACTAAATCGGTGCATGTCACATTTAGCCTCAGAAAGGAGGACTGTCCTTCAGTGAAGCGAGGCGATCAGAGTCTTCCCCAGTGTGATGTGGTAAAATATCTTGGAATCCATCTAGACTGCAAGTTGACTTGGAAAAAGCATCTACAAACAAAGCGAAATGAACTCAATTTAAAGTACCGGTGCCTCCACTGGCTGCTGGTCAGAAACTCCAGACTGTCGCTGGACAACAAACTTCTTATATACAAGACCACACTGAAGCCTATTTGGACCTACGGCATACAATTATGGGAATCCACATGCGACTCTAATATCCAACTACTGCAAAGAGCTGAAGACTGCATACTTAAACAAATAGCGAACACCCCTTGGTTCATTAGAAACCGGCAAATTCTTGACAATCTGGAGATCAAGTCTGTAAAGGAAGAGATAAGATCGTTCTTCAAAAGATACAGAGCCAGGATTATGCACTACCTTAATAAACGGCGGTGGAATTAACAGCTTCTGATTCTGTAAAACCTATAAATAAGTCCTAAGGGGCAGTCTAAGAAAAGGGAAAGTCCTAAACGGAAATTTCCCTTCACTTCAAAGTACTTCAGATCATCTGCTTATAGTCAAACGACTGATCGCATGATAATATAGTTATAAAAACCCCTGTTTAACACTTATTAGTAGATTAGGTAATAAAAAAAAATTAAGTAAGTATTTAACTTACAAAATGAAATACATAAATACATATCATAAAATAATACAATGGGAATGAAGATGGGTGAACATTCAAAGCTTTGAATCTTTTATTACTGTGTAATGTATTGTGGAGTCTATTAATTTAAAAACAAAAATGTATTCACCACCACGGTTTGCGATCAGCTCTAGTTTGCCACATCTCTACATTTGCCGAGTAGCAGCTAGTTACATTGTAGGACAATCTGGAGGATGGGACATTTAGAGCGTTATTGGGACAGGGTCAAGGATCGGGACATAAGTATCGCTGATATTAATGAAGGCAAAAACTTACCCTTTCTCGTTCACCACCTTGTATACACCTTAAAAAAATAAAGGATAAATTAATAACACTATACTAACATTTTACCATACGATTTTACCATGTTTTAAATATATTTAACTTAAATGTCTAGCAAACTATTGATTATTATACTTCGATCATAAAAATTAGAGATGCATGCTCATACAAAATTAAACTCAAATAATGTCCCTGTGTCAGAAATGAAACAAGACATATAGATAAACGTTTATTGTAAAGTAAACCTTAAAGTTTGGGCAATAAAGTACAAATTCTTAAAAATATTATTGGAGTTACATCACTTTGGAACTAGGCTAGCTATGTTTAAAATTTTATATTTTGATAGAAAAACAAGGCACGGATCCGTGCCTTGTATCGTGGTGCCGTCTTTCAAGCAGGAATCGTGTATCTATAGTTTTTTTATGATCGAATTACATTATTATACAGTAAAGTCGCCGTTTTCCTCTGTCTGTGGCATCGCACTATTCTCCTAAACCACGCAATAGATTTTTATGCGGTTTTCACTAAAAGGTAAAGCGACAACTGATGATGGTTTTTGTTTATATTTTTTAATTATTTTTTTTAATGGCTGAACTATGACGGTCTTTCTAAGTAAGCGTGGACGAAGCCGCGGGCCGGCTGCTACTATATAAGGTGACTGCTAGAAACCGCAAGAAACTTCTAGGGCTGGTCAGGTCAAGTGTTTTAAACATGACAAAAATGACAAAAAAGAAATTCGTGTTTTATTTTTCATTTTTAATTAAATAATTCATTTTGTATATTTTAATTAAATGGTCTTTGAGTATCTAATTTATTTTAAACCAATAAAATAAGAAAAATAAAATTAAAAACAATTAAAAATAACGATTATTTACAACGCGCGGGCAACGAACGGCTGGCCGGCCGACTGTTGACCCGTAAGCGTTGTCAGCTGGGCGATATAGTCCGGTCGTGGGACATTAAATTCCATAAAGAAGTTTTGATAATTCTAAAACTTTTCGTTTTTGCTGAGTGGATAGAGTATGTGGATTGTGAGCTACTTTTAAAAAGTTAGAACTTTTATGACTGTGCTTTAGGTATGGTTTAGGTATTTCATAATATTTCGTGTAAAGTAATGTATATAATATTAAAGTTTGAAATGTTGAGTGTTTTATAATAAGACCTATCTTATCTTTGTGTTGTAAAAAGTTTAGAAACATAATATATGTGGAACTATGAAAATCACAAAATCACTCTTTTTGTCGTTAAATAAAATTTTAAAATTTATGAAATAATATTTAAGACTTTCAGTGGTTAGTGGTATACATGTTGAACAAAGTTTAGAAAGTTAAGTGGTGTGCTTCTTTGATCATTTCATTTTTCTTTCGTAACACACGCAATAATAAATTAAAATTGACAGAATCGCTCATACATGTCCTTTGTAATACTATTTTATACCACACAAAAAATTAGAAATATACATACAGTGCATTTTGTTTAAATCACGAATAAAATATTTCGCTAACGTACGTTTCTTTATGCGGACGCGGGCGGCTGCGGGCGCGGCGCTGCGGTGGCGGCGGGCAGGCGCGGGGGTGGGGGCATACCTACCTACACTCTATATGACTGATAATCCACTCGTCACGTCAGACGAGTTGAATAGTGGATACAAGGCGAACATAATACAAGAAGACTTAATGCAGGAAAGTAAACTAAGTACCTGCCTACTTACTTTACATCTTAGCTGACAACAAAACATTATTAAATGACAAGTTTTGAGTAGGTAGTTAAGTACAGATCGCGCAATTCTTCTTACAGATAAGATTATTCTACAATTATCCGAATTGGATGAATGGGATGAAAACGTACGTAACGTAAACGGATGAGTATGTAACATATTCTTAATTAAAAATAAAAACTGCAAATGATTAAGTACGTATCTGTTTATTTTTCATTTTGGTTAATCAACCTATCATCCTGTCATGTTCACAAATCACAATAATAGAAAAATAATTTTTAAGATGCATGATTACAATAGGCTATAGAATTGCGTATCTAGCTAGGGCCACATCATACGATTAAAGTTTTTTCCACAACCCTTACGTGTTTTGTTGACAATTAATCAATTAAGAGCTTCAGGTAAGTATGCAAAAGTATTTCTTAAATTATAGTATGGTAAGTAGGTACTCTTATTATCACTAAATCATTCATCACTACCTAGGTACCTACTAATTATAAAACACAGTCCCCCTGCGTCTGTATGTCTACATAAGTACGTAGGTACCTATTTACTTAATTAAGTATTATAATATCAATTCTACTAGTCACCTGCAATTATTAAGTACCTACCGATATTATTACAATTTACAAGTACCTAACTAGGTTGGTAGTTACTAGGGCTTGCTCCCAGGAATTCCTGGTATTTCCCGGGAAATTGACTTTTTACGCAGTACCGGTACTGAGAATTTGTTTCCCGGGAAATTCGGTACTTTTGGTACTTTTGTTATAACTTCAAATTACGCCAATATTAGGCTCCGCGTTTGCGGTAGTCGTCACCGGTAACCTCGGCTAATGCTCTTAGTTGAAAACCATACAAATTTCGTAGCGTTACCAAATTTTTGTCTCCACAGTTCTCAACCGTAACGTAACCGGTACTTTTTCTGGGGAAAAAATTGTAACTAATGTACCCGTACCCTACACCGTACGGTTTCATCGTCATCGCACTCCAATGATTTGATAATTCCATTTAAATAATTTCTTTTTTGTTTGCTAATTTAGCTTTACCTTCCAAATGACCTCGAAACTGAACGTCACTCGAAACATCGACGACAAGGATTCCAATAGTCGGATTGGTATCAAGGGAGAGCTCCCTCAAAAGTTCAGAGGTACGAGGAAGGGATGTTTTTTCGCGGTAAATGCGCAAACTTGTGTTTTGGAGGGGTTACAGTGGACTAAGTTATGTCGGCCCCAATTCAAGACATGACTTAACATGTTCTTGGTGTCAGTCACAAGTTTATTCCGGCTCTCGATGACGCTTTCCCGAGAAATATTAGCTCGTCCAGTGTAGAGCGTTACTCCCTTACTGACAATCGCGTAGCAATGAATGCTGTTGTTATGCAACATGTCATTGATATGCAGAAGAAACAGAGAATGGGCTAACACACACCCCTGTGGGACTTGTTGGGATTACTTTGGAGAGCAAAGAGGTGATGGCTATTGGCCTGTAGTTGGACGGATCTGAGCGATCGATTTTTTTCGAATCGGGTGGACAAGGGCTGTCTTTCAAGAGCTCGGGACAACGCCAGTAGTGTAAGAGAGCCGGAAAACGCGCGTTAGAACCAGCGCCAACTCATGGGAGGAACTGCACCAGGCCCACTCGACTTATGGATATCAAGGAAAAAAAGAGCCTTACGAACTGACCTTTGTAGGAACCGGGCGTTTGGCATTGAACAAGCGCAATGCGGTATGGTTGGTGGAGAGTTTTTCCCATCGTCCAAGGCGAGTTTGATGCAAAAAGAGTGCCCAAGAGATCGGCTTTCTCCTTTGCAATATGGGTCAGGCAGTCATCGGTCTTGTGCAATGGTGGTAGGGACGGCTGACAAAAATTCCCTAAGATAGCTTTGGCGAGAGACCGGAACGCACGCGTACCCGAAGGAAGACGCACTAGCCTCTCGCCAATTCCACTTATGAATGATGACTTCGCCTTGGCAATGTCCTTCTTAAAGGACCTGGCGGCAAAGTTGTACCTCTTCCTGAGCGCACTGGTGTTTGGATCCTTTGATGACACCGCATTAGCCCAGGCCATGTAATGTTGTCACTTTTGGCGAGACACCATTTTGCAGCAACGACCAAACCATGGTTGAGACCTGCCGCCAATGGGAACTACAGAGTTTGGATTAAAAAGTTTCATTCCCTGCAGTATCACATCAACGATAAAGTCGGCGGCGACATCAAGATCATCCAGTGAGAAGCAAACTCGTAGTAGGACGCAAAAAAACTCCCATCGCATCCCAGTCCGCTGACCTATAATGCCAGACTCGACGTTTTTAAAATTTCTGTGAAAGGCACAGTGCTACGAATCAGACAGTGGTCTGATGAGCCTAGTGGTGCATCAATAGAAACTTGATAGCCGTCTGGGTGAGAGGTCAGCAGAAGGTCCAATAAGAAAGGTGCATGGCCCTCCACATCTGGAATCCACGTAGGCTCTGTTACCAATTGGGACAGACTGTAGGCCAAAGCGAAGTCATGAACGACTCTACCCGCGTGGTCAGTTTTGAGTCAACCAAGCCATTCGACGTGGTGGACATTGCAGTCTCCCAATACCACAATCTCGGCCGAGGGCATCCGTTGGAGAAGGGTCTGTCGCCGTTTGAACGGTCTCGGTTTGGACGAATTTATATTTTTTACTCACCTTAAAACACTCATGATAAAAATCCATTGTATATAGACTCTTTTAAATTTAAAACATTCAACTCGAATGACCTCTAGCCAATTCCATTCGATAAAGTGATGCCACAGCTAGTATAGCAATTAGCAAAACAATTTTTTTATTATAAAAATTTTGTGTAATATTTTGATTTGCTCATTGATCCATTAATCAAACGTTAGTTACATCTAGGTTAAAAATTCAGTACCAAAAAGTACCGGAAATTTCCGGTTTTCCCGGTACCATAGTAAGCGCAGTACCGGGAATCCTTTTTTCTCCACAGTACCAGGACTGTAAGCCGTAGTAGTTACTTACTTAATGGAGTAACTGCTAATACTACTTTACGTTTTATAACATACTATGTAACATAATTATACATACGTCTTCTTTGGCAAAAGTCTAAATTCCATTTCGGTATTAAACGCTAGTGTTTATACGTTCTGCTCAAGGTCACCAGCGCTCGAGCTCTCACGTACACGGAGTGTCACTGGTGGTGCAAATAAACATGTATAGGTCGCACAGTAAAATATATTATATTACCGTTTAGGTAGTCTGATGTGGCGTTGACTGTACTGACATACCTAGCCTAGGATTATTTGAAATGGTAATTTGTTCACTTTTAAGTACACATTATAAACACCATAACTTGTAGTAAATTAAGTAAGTATTCAGATTAATTATTACTTAAAAGAAGACAACCCAAAAGTCATTAGAAGAGATAAGAGTACGCGATAGAAAGAGAGGCAACTTCTAGGTGAATTTAACTGTAGATAAGGGAGCGGTGTGCGACCTGAATTGCATTTTATTGTGTCTTAGCAAGAGTCGCTATTTATTTAAATGACTTTGCGGAGTGAATCTTCTGTACTTGTACTATTATGTAAATATTCTATGGTATTATGCACAGATAAGGAGCAGGGGCAAATAAGATAATAACGTCGGCTTACTGCAAGAAATCATTAAAGAGCAGTAATAAAGTAAGTAGCAGCAATAGCTACAAAAATTACAATGTGTCCTAATAGAAATAAATCAACTTGTGACGGGTTGAAACAAATAATACTGCTTTTGGCGGTGTGACCAGTTAGAACAAAATTTTGGTGTAACGAGTTGATGCCCAAATCCACCTGCCCACGTCCTGCATGCCCAATCGCGTATTTAGGGTGGATTCGACCAAACTGGAATAAGACTTACTCCGAGATTAGTCAATACAAATTCGGCGTTTAATCTAGGTATAAGACCTTATTCCAGTTTGGTAGAATCCCCCCTTAGTGAAATATTTTATTCGTGTTAAAACAAAATGCACTGTATGTATGTTTCTATTTTTTGTGTGGTATAAAATAGCATTACAAAGGCCATGATGAGCGATTCTGTAAATTTTAATTTATTATTGCGTGTTTACGTTTTCATCCCATTCATCCAATTCGGATGATTGTAGAATAATCTTATCTGAAAGAATAATTTCGGATGATTGTAGAATAATCTTATCTGAAAGAAGAATTGCGCGATCTGTAAGTACTAACTACTGAAAACTAGTCATTTAATAATGTTTTTATTGATATCATAAGATGTAAAGTAAGTAGGTTAAGGTACTTAGTTTACTTTTTCTGCATTACGTCTTCTTGTATTATGTTCGCCATGTATCCACTCGTCTGACGTGACGATTGAATTATCATTCATATAGAGTGTAGGTAGGTATGCCCCCACCCCCGCGCCTGCCCGCCGCCACCGCCGCGCCGCGCCCGCACGGCCCGCAACCGCCCGCGTCCGCATAAAGAAACGTACGTTAGCGAAATATTTTATTCGTGATTTAAACAAAATGCACTGTATGTATGTTTCTAATTTTTTGTGTGGTATAAAATAGTATTACAAAGGACATGTATGAGCGATTCTGTCAATTTTAATTTGTTATTGCGTGTGCTACGAAAGAAAAATGAAATGATCAAAGAAGCACACCACTTAACTTTCTAAACTTTGTTCAACATGTGTACCACTAACCACTGAAAGTCTTAAATATTATTTCATAAATTTTAAAATTTTATTCAAAGACAAAAAGAGTGATTTTGTGATTTTCATAGTTCCACATATATTATGTTTCTAAACTTTTTACAACACAAAGATAAGATAGTTCTTATTATGAAACACTCAACATATCAAACTTTAATATTATATACATTACGTTACACGAAATATTATGAAATACCTAAACCATACCTAAAGCACAGTCATAAAACTTCTAACTTTTTAAAAATAGCTCACAATCCACATACTCTATCCACTCAGCAAAAACGAAAAGTTTTAGAATTATCGTAAGTAATTTTTGTCCGGCTACGCGACTAATAAGTACCTACGTTAGTCTGCAATCACGAGACCCAATTTATTTTCGTTTAATTGAAATATGCGTAAGTATAAGGTGCAGTTAAGTCCAACGCCACATTTTAACTGTAATTATGATAAGTGTTATGATGTATGAACGTAATTTCAATTCAATCGTAGTAAATATCTATCACACCACACATATGAGAAGTTACAATTATCTTTCCCTACAAATGAAAGATCAATGGGTAGTTATCTAATATCGCGTCCGCATGCTAAGCACTTGCCGCTAACTCCAAACCAAATGACCAGATGACCTTTCATGTCCTCGACAACTAAACAGCCTAAAGCATTGTGATAAGTTACCTATGTTATGTTGTTGTTATTCAAGCGGTTATTTTACTATTCAGTCTTACCTATTTATTTACACTAAATTAAGTCAAACTAATGTATCGCATTAAAGGCAACGTTAATACCTAAAAAGCTGCGTAATTAATAGGTGTCGGTAGGTACTTACTTACATGGTGTTAAATAGCATTCCAGTTTATTACATCAGCGAACAGGAAAGGTGATAAGCTTCCCATCACACCTCACATGCTTTCAACTGTCAAACTAATGTAATATTACATAAAAATTAAACCTTCGCCAAAATAACGTAAATAAAATAAAATTTATTAAAGGACGAACTAAAATAACTCTTGTGATCGGCACATTATTATTACACTTATTTAACGTGTTTAAAAGAACACCACCTGTTCTACCTTCAAGTCTAATACGACTTAACACCCATTTGTTACTCAAAACATTAATTTGTTACTGAACTGATTACTTTATTCACGGTAGCCTATTCATAACAATACTAATCCTTTACTAATTAACTCATACTAGTTATTAGTTTAATCGCTCACACACAAACGCACCTCACATACACACTACACACCAAAACTTTCCCGAGGAAACGGGCGTGCGATTATCTAAGCTAAAGCCTTGATAGCTGCGGCTGTGGCAGCGCTGAGAAATGACTCTGTCTCTTTCATATTCATAGAATTGGAAAGAGACAGCAGATCACAGCCATGCGCGCAGCGTCTATGTGTCGCTTAGAGAATCGCATAGCTGCACACACCTGCTGCGCTGCGCTGCGCATGAGACTCAAGTGAGTTCAGTGACTCGACTCAGCACAGCAGTGCCACAGTGCGATTCATAGAATTGGAAAGAGACAGCAGATCACAGCCATGCGCACAGCGCCTACGTGTCGCTCGCTCGCATCTCGCATCTTTGATTTTTTCGGCAGTCAGTCAACTTATGCATTCTGTCTGGTGCATTCGCGTCGCGTGTGCGTAAAAATGCCTAAAGCACGCCGAATTAGTGTAATAATAATTATGTGCCGATCACAAAAGTTGTTCTAGTTTAATCCTTTAATAAATTTTAATTTATTTACGAAATTTTAGCACAGGTTTTCACTTTTATTTAATTATTATTACATTAGTTTGACAGTGGGAAGCTTATCACCTTTCCTGTGCGCTAATGTAATAAACTGGAATGCTTTATAACACCATGTAAGTACCTGCCTACCTATTAATTACGCAGCAGTTTAGGTATCAACGTTGCCTTTAATGCGATACATTAGTTTAACTTAATGTAGTGTAAGTAGGTAAGACTGAATAGTGAAATAACGCTTGACTAACAACAACACAAAATAGATAATACATACTTATTTTACTTTAGTTGTCGAAGACATGAAAGGTCATCGTTCGGTCGTTGGTCGTACCTTAGATAACTACCTACATTTGATCTTTCATTTGTAAGGAAAGGTAGCTGTACCTATCTTCTTATAATGTGTGATAGATTTTTTTTTGTAATACGTAGGGTAAGATTGAATTGGAATTACGCTCATACATAACACTTATCATAATTACAGTTAAAATGTGGCCATAACTTGATGCAATCGATAGTCGTTGGACTTAACTGCACCTTATACCTACGCACATTTCAATTAAAGGAAAATAAATGGGGTCTTATGATTGCAGACTAACGTAGGTACTTAACGCCCAGCTGACGACGCGGACGTGTCAACCGACGGCCGGCCGGCAGTTCGTTGAACTTCGTTGCCCGCGCGTTGTAAATAATCGTTATTTTTAATTGCTTTTCATTTTATTTTTCTTATTTTATTGCTTTAAAATAAATAAGATACTCAAAGAAAATCTAATTAAAATTTACAAAATGAATTATTTAATTAAAAATGAAAAAAACACGAATTTCATATTGTCATGTTAGAAACACTTGACCTGACCAGCCCTTGAAATTTCTTGCGGTTTCTAGCAGTCACCTTATATAAGGTCACTGCTAGAAATCGCAAGAAACTCCAAGGGCTGGTCAGGTCAAGTGTTTTAAACATGACAAAAAAGGAATTCATGTTAGGTACTTATCGCCCAGCTGACGCGGACGGGTCAACAGAAGGTCGGCAAGTCGGCCATTGCCAGCGCGTTGTAAATAATCGTTATTTTTAACTGTTTTCATTTTATTTTTCTTATGTTATTGCTTTAAAACAAATTAGATACTCAAAGACTATGCAATTAAAATTCACAAAATGAATTATTAAATTAAAAATTAAAAACACAAATTTCTTTTTTGTCACTTTTGTCATGTTTAACCACTCACTCTTGGATTTTTTTTGACACTTTTTTGACAGTAACTGTCAACGTCAAATTAGACAGAATGGAGCATAGACTATGCGATATTGTGCGATAACAATACATAAGATGAACCACAGAACCGAAATAACCAAACTTGTTCATACTAAAGTAGTCTGTAAGTCTATGAAAACACGGTACAAAGTCAAGTGTGTTTTTGTAGGTGCGGTCTCATGCGACCGCTTGGGGTTTGAGGGGGAACACTTTACCTGACCAGCCCATGAAGTTTCTTGCGGTTTCTAGCAATCACCTTAAATATACAGTGTGTTCTGGAAAGGGCTAGCGATATTTTAAGGTCATGGTGATACAATAAATTTTGTGTAGGAAAGCATCCCCCCTTTGAGCATTAATGGCCTTCTGATAAAATGGCCGCTATTTTAAATTTTCATGATTTAAATTCTACAGCAACAGAAAGCTTATTGATATCATACCAACACCTGCATTCATACATAAACCTGTTGTCTGTGAGGAAACCCATATTGGTTCCTAACAATTGAATTTCTATTGTGTCTGGTTTCTTAAAGACGCGAGACGAGAGGATAAAAAGGTTGCATGAGCGCAATAATGTACTGAGTGAGTTGGTGTCACATGGTACTAAATTGTTAAACTACTTCTGCACTACTAAGATAAGATATGAATTTTAGATAAATATGAAAGTACCTTCATTCAGATGTTCCATAGGAACACTGATACCACTTGACATGCTATGTTTGTTATTGTTGTCATCTTTACTCGTAATTAGTTTTTCTTTATCCATAGCAGTTAATACTTTTGCAACATCATCAATCAATTTAAGTTTCTTCCTTTCCTTGTCTTTTTTAGAGTTTAAAATTTTGTATATTATTATTTTATCTTCCTCGGTTAAAGTATTCTTATGTTTTCTGTCGTGTTTCTTTTGAAGATTCATATTTTCAACTGAACTAGTGTCAGAAGAACTAATGGAATCCAATGTTTCACTGTCATCGTTTTGAATGAGAACAGTTTCTACAGTTTTCTTATTTGTTTGTCTGTCAATGCTGGTATCCTTGGTAGGGGGAGTGTGCTTGTGTCTGGACCTGTATTCATGGTAGCTATCAACTTTGCTGAATTTCACTGTGTTTCCAGACTTTCCTTCCTTTAATTTAGTAGGTATTGTGTGTATTGCTAAGTTACCATCACCCTCTGGCACAGGCATCCAAGAATACTGCAGATCTCTGTTCTCAAACTCATCACTCAAATCTATTCTGGCAGGAGATTTTGATTTATTGGTACTATTTCCAGACATATTTTTGGATTTCGAATTCTGAAAATAAACAGATTATTAATTTAAAATAACAATTAGAAATATCCAATTGTATAATGATAAAGTAAACCGTTAGTCTTATCATCTTTTCTATACTTAAAAACTTTAGTTACTAATTAATTACATACACCACACCTCTTTCCCTGATAGGTAGGCAGTGAATACAGCCTTTACACACTAATTATATGAAAAGTATTGATCACTCACCAGTCCACAAGATTTTCTGTGCTCTTTATCTATCTTATTGAATTCCTGCTGCAACTTCTGTTGACGTCTGTCTTTTTGCATCTGCTGCCTCTTGTCATCCATATATGAAGTTTTCTACAATTAGTTTGGGAAAAGTATTTATATTTACTTATTTTTTAAATATTTACATTTTAACTTAAAGTATGACATTATTTTTTTTCTGTAGCCCTTCAAAATACTTCACAATATTTTTTTAAAGATTTGTAAAAATGACCACGCGCTATTGTTTTTGTGAAATCCAAAATGCGCGCGAAACCAGCGGCGTGACGTCATCGGATTCCATTCTCTCGCTAGCCTAGTTCTAGGACGGGTGGTGCGACTCGCGCGTGTAACATCGTTTTATTCCAGAATATTGTCAACATGTCTTTCACAAAGTAAGTTATATAAAATTATTGTATTGTACCTCAATGTAGGAATACTTCGATCAGTACACCGCATACTCTTTATTTGTGTCCCAAGAGGTAAAAAATTTCTAAAAATTTGGTGTAATGCGATGAATAGGGTCTCCAAAAAAATAACCTTTATCGTATATATTTAGCATGCGTCATTGTTGTGAAGATTATTTCGAGGTAAGTACATTTCGATTGACATCACTCAAAAAGTAATGTAATCGGACGCCCGCCGGGTGCGGGCGGCGGGGGCTATCGGATACGATAACGTCACGTGGTATAAGTCGAGTGCCAACGAACTAAGCGAGGTAATATCAATTAATTATGTACAATAACTTTGTAAATACTTCTCGTATCAAAGTGAAATTAAAACTATTGGTTTTAGAATCACAACTTCTTTATTAGTATAAGGTAAAAATTAACTTTTATTTTTATTTTTCTCAAGTTGATAAATGATGATGGTCAAGATGTAATTTACAAACATATACATTTCCAGTTCAAGACATGTATTTCTCAAAAATAATTTAATTTACATCATGTAGTAATATAATTGTTGTTGTTGAAAATACAGAAACATTTAACAGTTATTTTTAAATACATACCAAAATATGCTTGCTGCACTTTTCTTTAGGCATAGACTTCAAAAACGACATGGTGTCATTGTACTCCTTTTCAACAGTTTGTTTTGTCATAGCAACTTTACTTCTCATGTCCTGTAATTTCTTCAAGGGTTCTCTTTCCTTAGTATTGTCATTTGATATCTCTTTCAGGGCTTGCGCATATGCATCATCTTCTCTAGAATCATCTCTAACCACCAAACCTGGATGTCCATATGGAATGTCTCTAATATTTCTAGTGGAATGATTGTACATTGTGACCGAATTTTTTTTAGTCAACATTGATTCAGCTTCACTTGATAAGGATTTGTTAACATTTCTTTTGGCTGGAATATATAACACAGTAAAAAAATAGTGTAAGTACTTGCATTTAACATAACATAAAAAATTATAATAATTTAGCTACCCAACTAATATGAAAATTTATTAAACCTTGAAGCTTGTTGCATTGTCATAGTATATACCGAGACATTTTAGTGGTCCTTTTCCCGCGGCAGAACGATTTACCGTTAGTAGCACTACCAAATCATGAGTTATTTTTTTTAAATAAAAATATTTTTGTTCTCAACTTATCAAAAAAATAATCATCAACTCGAAAGCGTGAGAATATTACTTAGTGCAGGAGCTTCTTTTACTTTAAACATTGATTTCGTGCGGCAGGCAGTACCCAAATACGTCACATCTCGTAAGCCGGGCCGCACACCAGACATACATTTGTATTACAATAATTGTGGCGCCACATTTATCGCCCCCGTATATCTGCGCGTAAGCACGCACACCAACAACACATTTGTAGCGGGTGCAGAATACACATTTTTTCTCGGATTAAAATGGGGGTCAAAGTTGCTCGCGTCCGTAAGTTTCCCCTTGAGACCCTACACGTGATCCCTGGGTGGTGCTAAATGACTGAGTGGTAGAGCCACGCTGCGTTGCAGCACGCATTGGGCCGGCTCGCCCGGCGTAATACCACCCTCTCACGAATCCAGGTGTCCATGGGCGGCGGTGATTACTCTCCATCAGGTGACCCGCCTGCTCGTTTGCCACCCTCATTTATAAAAAAAATAAATGTGCCGCGCTTCAAATGTGGCGCCACAATTATTGTAATACAAATGTATGTCTGGTGTGCGGCCCGGCTAAGAGAAACTATCGTTTCTCACGCTTTCGAGTGGATGATCATTTTTTTTATTACAAAAATATTTTCATTTTCAAAAAATAACTTGCATGATTAGATAGTACTACTAAAGGTAAATCGTTCTGCCGCGGGAAAACAACCACTAAAATGTCTCGGTGTATAAATATATTATGTAAATGTCTTATGAAAACCAAAAAAACACAACATAAAACTAAATAAAAAAAATGAAACAAGGTTAACTAATGCTTTCTAATGATGATAAGTATAGGTAATCTACGTTAACTATAAATAAACCTGGACATGTCAGGTATCCTGTCACCTGTCTTTTTCAACGTTCTTTGGCAAACTTTGTATCTCCTAAATGGACTACAGTCCCTTATGACAGGACTGGGATGTAAATCCGTGCATACAGGTCTTATAGAACTGAAAATCTTATTTATTTGAGAGTTAGTAACTGTAAATTGTCTACATTCATTGTTATGCATATTATTATGTGAAATACTGTGGGCACAGAATTCACAATTACTCTCCGCTTGCCATGCAGGTACAGGAATGACTTGTTCATCAAGAACATGACACACATTGTTAGATAATAAACTACCTTCAATTTTAGAGGATCTTGTGTGAAGTATCGTTTGCCTCAAGCTATGGAGGTCATCATGCTTTTTACTGGATCCAGAAGTTGTTTCAGTTTCTCTGAGTCGAAGAGCCCTATTTTGTAAATATTCAGAGATCATAGTCAATGAAGGCCTTGTATTTCTGGTATTGGTCACATTGGTTCTTTCTTCTGCTACATTCCCAAGTCCACCACGCAAGCTTGATGGCATTTCAGAACTGAGAGCAAAGAGATCTAGCCTTTTACTTTTTTCAGATTTGCTTTCTGGTATATTGTTAGATTCTTTTGTAATCTCACGGTCATCTTGTGGCAGTACAAGTGCAGGCACATTTGGTTCCCATTCATTGGGTATTTCTTCGTAGTCCCACTGGGTGGCCATGTCATTCTTATTCACATTAGGGTCAGTGTTTCCATTGTCCTTCTCTTTAGAAGCACCAATCACGGCATTAGCTGTGTCTTCAGGAAGAAGGTTAGTTGAAGATTTGGTCTGTAATTTATTTGCTACACTTGATGATTTCTCTCTACTGATTACATTGGCAGCCTCCCTGAAAATTTTACAAACAAATCAATAAGAGAAAAATAGATGATTATACATTGGTATAAACTATTGAGTTTAATTTTACTTAACATACAATTTTTAATAACACAGTAAAACTATAAACTTAAGTAATATTGTACTTGCGACAGTTGTTTGTTACACTTAAACCACAAAACTGATTTTGATCAATGTTGGTATTGATTATCGTAAATAGATTAGGATATAGAAAAGTCACATGAGCGATACCGCAGGAAAAAGCTAAAAATTAATTTTAATAATATATAAATTAAACACCTTGCCAAAAGTTTCCTATCCAGTAATTTCTTTTGCTGATCCAATTTCTCTTGTTTTTTTCTCTTTAGAATAGCTGCTGCCTCCTTCCCTCGTACTTTTGATAAGTCTTCCTTCTCAGGTGAATGTAGATCTGTAGTTTTGATAATAATAAGTATGTAGTAAAATTTATTGTTAGAAAAACTGCAGTGTAGTTTGGTTAGGTAGGTAGATAAAAACTGCAGTGTAGATACACTGCAGTTTTTCTAAGAATAACTCTTAGTTAGGTAGTTACATTACATAATAAAAATAAAATCACATCTTTTATCCAAGAAGAGTTAGTCAGAGACTAGGCAATGAGGACCGCAAAAGCAGTCCTCTACCATAGTCCACTTTTCACCAAATAGTTTGTGTTTCACCAAAAAACACCACATGTGTGTTTAGAGTGACAGGTGGTGAACCCATTGTGGCTCTATGCTGTTGGATGTATATGCAATATTTAGTCCGTTAGTCGCCTTTTACGACACCCAAGGGAAGAAAGGGATGTTAGTATTCTTTCACCACTATGCAACACGGTTGGTAGTTAAAACTAAATGTTAGCTAACTGTTATTTTATTAGTTTTTGACGCCAGCAGGAATTAAGCCCGTAAATGCTTTTTTGAATAAATTCTTTGGCATTGAATGTTAGAACCAAAAAGGCTTAAAAAAAGCAACTAACCATTTGGTTTGATTCCAGAAGCTTTCTGGTGGCTTGCACCAACGCTAGTCACTCCTTGTGCATATAATTGTTCCAACCGCTTCACTAGCTTTTCTTGTTGCTGGAAATACTCTCTTTCCTTTTGACCGTCTAGATTTGCAATGTGCCGCAGTTTTTCTACTTTAGCTCGTTGTCGTAACTTTTTTGCAATGTCTTTTGATTGTTCTCTGACCTAAAAGTTTAATTATGAGTAATTTCTACTGTACAATTTACAAGTATTTCTATTCATCTGGTATCTAATAACATAAACTTTGCAAATCAAACCTGTTGAAGTCGCAGTGTTCGTCGTCGCAGAAATTCATTTGTTTTCAAAACCTCACTCTCCGAAGTCATCGTGACACAAAAACGTCGATACAAAATAGTTAAAAATTAAAATAACTTAGCTAATTATTATACTTATCTAAATAAAATTATAACAATTTTCAACAATTATTACTAGAAAACACTCTTTAGACTATCAAGCAATAAATTAATGCAATAATTAGTTTAGAACACATCCACCCACATCTAAAATCCAACGTAATTTTTTTAAATTGACAGTTACTTGACACTGACAGAAGGACTAGACTACAGTGACAGTGACAGTGACAGTTGTAATGTTTTTTTTCCTCTTAAATATTGGCTTTGTGCGGTCAGCACATTTAGCCAGTGTGACAAGTAAGTTAAAATAGTGAATATTTTCTTTGCATGAAGTACAGTCACGAGCACCAATATGTATACACTTTGACTCTTATTCCATTATATTAAGAGTTACAATTGTTTACATATTTTTGCTCGTGACTGTACCTAGATGATGATGAGTGATAAATTATGATAATGAATAAATTATATTCCCCTAAACCCCTTGAATTTAATAAAGGTACTGTACTAAAGGACTGCACTAACATCTCACACGGACTTCTTGAGAGAATTTGAAAAGTGATGTTGCACTGTTTTGTTTATAGCTTTCTCATCTCCACCATTTTTCTACTCTCATGTAGAACAGAGAAAAACCTACCTTTTGTAATGTGCTAGAGTGTAAAGTAATTTTAATAAATTGAAGTGCGCAGTCTAGTTAATTATAGGTTCATGGTGTAAAGTAAGATATAAACCGGGTGTAATGGGCGATTTTCCGACATCAAAAAAAAAAAGAAATTGGTTCGTAAATGACTTCATAGATGGCGCTTAGCATAGATTAGTATGGCGCTTAGTAAAAGGCGGGTTCATGAAGAGCACGTGTATGGCTGCGTAATATTTATTCTATTCCAAAATAGAAATAGGTTCTGGATGGCCAGAATATAAATAGGTAAGTAAATACTATTTTTTTATTCTTTTGGTAGACAAGTAAAAGTGTAGAATTTATTACAGCCCATAAGTAGCCCAGCTTTCATAAAACGACATCTATCGAGTGTTTTTGAACTAATTTTTACTTTTTAATTTGGGCTGTCAGAAAATCGCCCATTGTTAAGTGTGCACAGGCGATTATTCCGTAACTATAAGAGATATCAAAAACCTTAAACTGATAACGAAAGTACGTTATTTAATGAGTAAAATGGCATCAATAATTTTTTAAAAATCAAACGAGATGTATCTAAAAGGACAATGGCAGGGTACTATGGAGATTTTGTACAGGCCTACAATTTTCATGTTTGGCAATGAGACTTACACATTTGGTAGATTATATTATTGAGAATTACTACATAAATTAACAGAATTTTAAATGTTGGGGTTTAAAAGATATACTTGTATTTTGATAACTTTTTAAGATTAGGTTTTTCCCTGTATTTGATTGACATTGACAGTTGAGTGACAGGGAGGGACGGACAATGATTCTGACAGTAACAAAATAAATAATTTAATCTGAAAATGAAAGTTCGCGCTCTATAGATCAATCGTGAATCGAACTAAAATAGGTAGGTAGGTACATAAGTAGTGCATTTCGATATTAATTGAGTAAGTAAGTAGGTACCTATGTATTGTTAGCCTGAGTTCTAGATTCTAGAAGATAGATAGATAGGATAGGATACCTATCTGGAACTGCTGCGACTGTGATTATTCAGATCTTTGTGCTTGGTTATTTAAAACACACAAAGACATAGCTACCCATCTGTGTTTTGATAAATAAGGCTGCTTTCAATTTAAGCGTTTATAGCATGACCAACATGGTTCAAGTTACACTTGAAACAGAGTATTTACTAGTAACGACCAGGGTATTCTGGCCTACGTACGACAAACTGACCGCAGCCGTGCGTGTGTCTTAATAGTGTAGACTCTATATTTGAATCAAGGGACAGCAATCATAACATGATCCATCCCGGTGCCCCAACGTCTTGCTAAATTGAAAGCGCCCTAACCAATGATATTATATGTGGCCCTAACAGCAAAATACTTAAAACATGATGAAAGTCATAGGTAGATGCAATGATATTATAAACTATATCATTGGGTAAATGTAAACAATAGAAGTAGGTATACACGTTCCCACTTTAGAGGTCTCAACTGTAGACTACCTACCTACCTATACCAACATTAAGTTGAAATCATCTCCTATCCTACATATTTATTATTATAAATGCGAATTTGTCCTTCTAACTAAACCAATTGACAAGCAACCAATGACTTAATCTTTGAAAGAACAAAGAGTAACATAGGCTACTTTTTATGCCGATATTCCTATATGAACGCGAATCACGCGGGTGAAACCGCGGGCGGAAGCTAGTAGTTAAAATAATTGTCTTTGAGATAGGAATATTATATTAGTCTTCTAGGTACTGCTCAGAATGCATACTTACTTATATTTACAGTACTTGCAATCGAGGATCTTCCCAGTAGATACTACTAATAAATTACTTCATCAAAGGGAAACAATATAATATAATATAAAACTAAAAAATATGATGAAAACATTTTAAATAAATAAGAAACTCGACTGGTCTTTCTACAAGGAAGTTTCACAATTGTACATACACACAGACAAGTAATGTTTTTCCATATTAGCATTTGCTCAGTGGAAATAAAACAATAATTTAGTATGGTCACATATTTAATATTAAATTATAAAGTAATTATAAGAAGGGCACTCTTAAAATAACATCATCGAAAAGTGGAGCAGGTCTAGTCATGCCTTCATGGCGAGCAAATCTGTGAGAGGCACCCAACAGTTCGTAGCCCCACAATGCAGTTAAAACTCTGGCTGTCCACTTCTACGTGAAGCTCTTTAAACTCGGAGCCATAAGGAACACAAGCTTTATTTTCTGAAGAAAGCTGAAATAAAAAATCACAATTAAATTACAAAAGTAACAGAGTGTAAAGTATATATTAAATTATAAAGTAATTATAAGAAGGGCACTCTTAAAATAACATCATCGAAAAGTGGAGCAGGTCTAGTCATGCCTTCATGGCGAGCAAATCTGTGAGAGGCACCCAACAGTTCGTAGCCCCACAATGCAGTAAAAACTCTGGCTGTCCACTTCTACGTGAAGCTCTTTAAACTCGGAGCCATAAGGAACACAAGCTTTATTTTCTGAAGAAAGCTGAAATAAAAAATCACAATTAAATTACAAAAGTAACAGAGTGTAAAGTATATATTTTTTAATCTTACACCAATTAGCCTAGCCCGCTGACCTCTCTATAATACAAGAATGCTGACCTAAATATTTACTATCTTGGGTGTCTCAGGTAACAAATTGATAGTTTAAGTAGGTCAGTGGCCTAGCCCCAAAGTAAGCACTGGAAGGCTTGTAATATGTTATACTAGGCCAATGGGTAAAAATGCAGTTGTGATAGTAGTAATAACAGTGGCGAGGGATGTGTTTGGGGAAATACGGCGAAGGTAAGCCGGCCAAGAATTTACAAATCAGACAATAATAAACATGGTATGTTTAACTCATTGGTGGCACTAATTACTGACATAATTATTAAGATCTGCATGGTGGATCCCTGGAGTGGGATTTCTTATAGGGAAGCCGATGGGAATCGGAATGTATGGTATATATATGTATTTAGTAGAATTATTATATAGGTAAATAGTCATGGCCTCAGGTACAAATGCTCGTATTCGTCATAGAAACATTTGCCCCTACTGGGATTCAAACCCAGGAACTCAGAGTAGGTATCACCACGAAAACCATTGTACATATTACTCCACCACGGAGGTAGTCAATAAGTAAATACAAGTAAGGTGTTACCTCTCGTGATCTAATCCAATTCGAAATTATGTTAGTCATCCTTTGTTCCTCTTCATTTGGCTCTTAAGAGAAAACTCTTCGTTTGCTCATTCTTAAAATAGAACGTCCACATACAACTCGTCTTGGCGATGGCCAACATGCCTTGTAGTTTTACTTTCAGATGCAATAGAATGGGTTGCCAATTCCCAGGAAGCATGACAAATATAATCAGGTGTTGCCTAAAACAATAAGAGCATGGATGAAGTTTATTAATTGATCAACAAAATAGTAGAATATTAGTAGTAACCGATACAGAGGTGCATTGCTGCATCAAATATGTACCATGTGTTCTCGCTCTCGGTTTAGATGTCTAAAATGGTTGACGACATTTTCGTACTATGTACGCATTACCTCTCAGGGATATGACCAAAAACGAATAGTGTCGACTAATGCCCGATTTACACGTATTAAGTAATTTAGTAGTTAACTAAATTTTAACTTAATTTTAAGTGATTAATTGCATGTAAACACACAATTTAGTAGATAAGTCACTTAAAATTTAGTTAACTTCTAAATTACTTAACACGTGTAAATCGGGCATAAGGCTTGACTCTCGTTCGTCAAGTAAATGCCGCCTGCGATTCAATCGAAATGCATTGCATACCTACTCGACATTGTGATGGTAATGTATGACCCAATCAGACAGTAAAACTATCACGAAAGTGTAGCACAACACAATATTGTTTGTGTTCATTTCATTAGCACATTCACAAAGCGGCTTTTCGCAAAATAGGTAGGAAGGAACTTTTAAATTAAAACACATTAAATAAATTAAACGTATACGTTGACCAAAAGCTCAATGATTGACATTGACAGTGTTGCAAGTAGTTTTATTCGTCTTTTTACGAGATACAAATCGATAAGAAAATCAATCTTAAAAATAATATAAATTATAAATATCAAAAGTAATTAATCAACTATTTTAAGATAAAAATCTGTAATTGTATAGGTTTAAGCTCTAAAATAGTTGCACAAATAGGTTTTTAATCAAAACAACATACACTAATAAGTTTTAATTAGTTATTTGAGAATCGATTTCAAAATCGATTAATCGATATTTTTATGGCAGGCAACTCTGACAGCAGATTTTTGTTTTCGGTATAGTATCTGCTAGTTGAAATGCGTTTCGTTATTAGTTTTAGTATTATTATTTCGCTTTAAGATTTTTCTTTACCCCGGACTTCTAAAAATATAACATTTACTGGAAAATAATGAGAAAAAATTAAGGAACCAACTATGCAAATATGGTACCAAAACATGAACATTGTGGGGTTGTACGCCAGTACGCGTTCTCCTTTGTGGTAAGATACCTACCTAATTAATCTACACGTGTATCTACTTGAAAATCATAATTATCATATCATACGTAATCATAAAATATGATTATGGTAAAATGAATACTAGACCACTTAAAACAAGGAAACTAAAATCTTTCTACTAATCTCATTCTAAATGTATGGGAGTGTTTAATTTAAAAATTTTGGATACTTCTCGTTTGATTTTTAAAAAGTTATTGATGCCATTTTACTCATTAGATATATAACGTACTTTCGTAGATTAGATAATCAATCTAAGGGTATTACGGAAAGAGATGGGTTGAAATAGGTAAGAATCATTTGACATACCAGCGTTGCCAGTATAAATACCGTAGATTACTAGCAAAGAGTAAAAAAGTCAATTGACATAGTACTTTAAAAAAAACGATATAAAGTTATTTATGGTCAGTGGGCAAAGTTAGGACTGAAGGGCAAAGTTGGAGGGTATGACGGTTATACAGGGTGTAATCGTTAAGTGTGCACAGGTGATTATTCCGAAAATATAAGACATATCAAAAAACTTAAAACCGTTAGGTAGCGAAAGTACGTTATATATCTAATGAGTAAAATGGCATCAATAACTTTTTAAAAATCAAACGAGAAGTATCCAAAATTTTGACATTAAACACTCCCATACATTTAGAATGAGATTAGTAGAAAGATTTTAGTTTCCTTGTTTTAAGTGGTCTAGTATTCATTTTACCATAATCATATTTTATGATTACGTATGATATGATAATTATGATTTTCAAGTAGATACACGTTTTTCTGAGGTAATACCACACACAATAGAAAATCTATTGTCTATGGCACGAGAATATGTCATGCGGTAATCAAAAGGTTAAGTCAACTGGCGACATCAAAGGACACCGAAGGGGCCGAAACTACTTAAGGTACGTGATGGCAGCATAGGATAAACCGTTTGAAATAAGGAATATTTGTTGATTTCAGTCTAAATAATGTCTTTTATTTTTTTTAATTCAAATTATGGTCTTTGGCAATTTTAGGTAGTGTGGCGCGAAACCAGCAGTGCCAACATTGCCCAACGGGATTTAAGTGCTAGGGCTACCACATTGTTGAAAATTTATTAAGTATTTGACATTATTATTTTAAGACATTGGCATTACTTTTTGTTGTATTCAGACAGACGCCGGTCGCAGTAACTCAACCTACCACTGTCATTGTGAATCAATCAATATCGATTAGAGAAATTTGACAGTTTTGGGTAGGTTGACCTGCTGGCGGGTGTACCTATATACCTATTGTGGTTCCGCAGATAAGCTAAGGTAGGTAGGTAGGCATCAAAATTTGGTACTGGATATCTAGCAAACATTTAAGTGTATTTTCCTAGTATTCTAAAGTGATTTGTGTTTGCGTTGGCTACATTTTTCGCAATCAATTAAAAAATGTTTGTGGGGTGGGTACCTATGCCACCACTACATACTTTGGAAATATTAGGTAGGTACAGATTTTTTTCAGCATGGGTAATCCTAAACCTCTAAAGAAAAAGCGGAAGAGTAGAAGAATGTTAGGAACTCGGGCATATAAAAATTATACGGCCGAAATGTTAGAAATACAAGTTGAGACGGTAAAGAAGAAAACAATTAAGTAGGTACCTACTTACCTACCTATTTAAATATTTATTTTTATAAGAATGATCGAAATTTTTATATTTTATTAAAAGTAATTAATTACTTAAAATTTTATTACATTTGTGTCAGCTCCGTTTCCCAGATATTTTTGTATGAAAATTCTAAAAATAGTCTACCTTACTTTGTGGTGAAACCACTTACCTTTTCCACTTCCCAGGTACCTTTTAATTTCATGTAATCATCTCATATTTTAACATTTGTCTTAGTTATATATTTGCCTTTATTTTTACTCGCTTCTGCAACGATACATAATGATTTAGTAACTATACACTACACACATCGCAATTCCTTTATCTAAACACATTTACTTACGTGATCTAAATCACGAAACTTCGGACACTATTTTTTGACACTTTTACGTATCCTACAAGTTTCGGATCACTTCGATAATCTTATTATGCGTTTTTCCTTGTAATATTTACATTTATCTCACCTTAATTGTTTTCTATTTACTAAATATTGTGTTTTGGTTACGTTTTGACGTATCTGACAACTTATTTTTGCTTCGTTGCTATGCAACTTATCAACATAATTCAATCAAACTTTTTAGTTTCTTATTTTTTTACATTTGGCCATCTAGATTTCAGCGTTTTAAAAATATTATTTTGAAATTTATGCAGAACTCAGAAACCGAGGTTTCATTATAAAGTTCAGCCGACGACTAATCATTACATCTCTAGCTTTGGATACAAAAGGATTAGTCTACTGAGACGATCACCAGCTTCCGAATTGGAAGGTCAAGACTCCTTACTTTCCTCTTCCAAATTGGAAGGACTAGTCTTCAACTACAATCACCAGCTTCCGAATTGGAAGACTACAGCCTCCAGACATCGCGTGCGCCTACGCCTGCCTGTGCCTGTCTCGCCTGTCAGCCTATACCTTCGCCTGCCTGCGCCTGCCTGCCTGCACTTTCGCCAGCCTGCGCCTGGTGGCGCCTGCCTGCCTGCACCTTCGCCAGCCTGCGCCTGCTGGCGCCTGCTGCCTGCGCCTGCCTGCGCCTACCTGCTCCTGCCTGCGCCTACCGGCGCCTGCCTGTCGGCGCCTGCCTGCCTTCGCTTGCCTTCGCCTACCGGCGCCTGCCTACCGGCGCCTGCCTGTCTTCACTTGCCTGCGCCCTTCGACAACTGCCAAGTTCAGCGCTTGCCTCCACACCTTCGCCTGCCTCTACGTCAGCTGCACCTACCCCTTCACTTTTTATATCATCAACCTTCATCTTAACCATCATCACCTCCATATTCACCATCCTCACTCACTCTTTTTTTAACTTTTGTTTGTAATTTTATTTTATCTTATAAATATTTGTTAATTTCTTTTCATCTTTTCTTTTTTAAATGTCGCTTCACGACAACTTTGCCCATCTAACTCACGACGGTACTAAAATAGGTTTGATCATTTTTAGTATCCCGTTCGCATCTTTGTACAGTTATAAATGTTGGCTCAAAAAATCAGCCTCATAAGTCTTAAAATGGCTTAGCAATTTAAAGGTGGCAAGGTTGGGCACTTTTCCCTTTACTTTGCCCGCATCTTTCTTCTTCAATTTTAGAGAAACTATAAGTATAGAAAACAAAGATATCTAGCATATATTTTGATCCGTAAACTTGTTTTCTAAACGAATATTGACCTAGGTACTGTTTGTTTGCCCCAACTTACTTCTTTGTCAGTGATCGAAAAAGTGAAAAAAGCGGGCAATGTTAGAGGTTTTTACTAATAGTTTTTAATATTCCCCCAAACTCCTTGAGACTCAATAAAGCTGTGAGAATATGGAACTTTTAATCGCCTATATGGTCTAGTGGCTAGGCCACCTGTTTGATACCCAGAGATCCCGGGTTCGATTCGTGTGACACAAAATAAGAATACCTAATACCAAGGTCTGATTTTGAAATATTGATGTTACTCACCCCGGTTTACGGTACTGAAGTATTATATTTTTATGCTGGTATTTTAACGGGAATAACCGGCGGCGGCGGGGACCAGCAACTTACCTATTATTTACACAAAAATACAAAAAAATACATTTCCATACAATATTATAGGTAGGTAGTATTCACTTAAAACAGTACCTAAGTAGGTAATACTTTACAAACTAATCCACTAATAAGGAGTTAGGGTAAATCATTGTTGCAAAAATTAGAACACCTAATGAAATCACAAACATAGAATTATTATTTATCTGAAGCTACGTTATTAGAGCCATATATAACGTGATATGGCTCTAGTCATAGTCCCCTTTGATGAGCCAAGCCAAGCGGTATAAAATACATTCTCAGTACTTCTAAGTGAAATGTAGTATGTGGGATTTAAAAAAGAAGTTAGGTACTGATTTTTAAGTTTATTAAAAGTATAGGTACCGTAAGATGCTGCAACTTTGCCAACTAAGCGCAATTTTACCTATTTCATTTAGATTACGATATCTCACGTTTGCTAAGTTGTTTCTTATTTTCTACAATTTGATACTAATTTCACATTATTAGGGCATCATATTTTACTTTTTTCTTTACTGGCAACTCAAACGTTCTCTGACTGACAGTTGCACAGAACACATATACTAGGAAGAATGACAACTCCATATTAGAAAAATGAACTTCCGGATTTAGCGGAAGTACTTACCTCTAGCGCCACCTATCGTCACCCCTCCTCAAACTCAATGGCGGGAAAATACGAATTACATTTTTTTGGTTGAAAAAAACTTTTAATTTGGATGGAGGGATAGGCAATTTCACTTGTAAGAAAACTTCAAATTGAAAAGTTTTCTTACAAGTGAAATTGCCCATCCCTCCATCTTAGAAATTAAAAGCAGCTAAGTACCTATAATAGGCAAAACAAAAACTGACTCAATATTCATACACATTTATTGAATTACTTATGTAAAATTAATACAATATAGAACACAGCAGGGCAACATGATTAGTCGACTGTGTAGTAAAGCGTACTATAAACTCTGATTTCAATACTTAGTTTACATTAAAGTTTTCATTTCAAATTTCACAATAATAACGCTTTGATTTGTCTAGTTAAAGTAATAACGTAATACAAAAACAGATCATGTGTTAGGATGCGCAAATAATATTCAATATGTATGGTATGGCCAAATACTCAACGCTTTTTAACTAAAATTTTTGGAGGTTTTCTTAATTTGAAGGGAGTAAATTTCATACTGTTTCTATCAAAATTCAAAATTATTTATTCAATTTAGGCTACAATAATTGAGCACTTATGAATGTTACTATGCCATCGGTTTGTAAGTCTAACTATGGGGCTGTACTGAGAAGGACCAGCAAGAAACTCAGCCAGGACATTTCTTTTCTCTCTTTCTTTTACAGCGTCAATACAAATTGGAAAATGCCCTCCCTATCACAGAAGGAAATTTTCCATTACAAGATAAAAAAAATCATTTAGTACGATTACAAGACAACACAACAACATACAAAAGAATATCTAATAAAAAACAGGTATTCCTCAATTTAAAATAAACTAAACAACGTCTTACAATATCTTTAAAAAAAGAAAAAGAAAGACTATTAAATACTACCAATAAAAATATGATTGCAAGGGCAGACCAGCCTCCACAGGCGGCACCCGTTCACGAGTATGACACGTGTACCAGCCATCGCTTCGCTCAAACATGTTTTAGGGAACGTAACGACCCGACGCACATGCCACCACCGCAAAGACACTTTGAGAGAGCATGACACACTCGAGCAACTCCAACGAAAGCAACAAAACAAATAGACAACGTTACACGCAACATAGTACCTATTATATAAGATGACACTGTTGTTAAAGGCTATCATACCAGCGTAAAATTAATTAGATATAAAGAAAACGGACTAAGAAAATATAATGTGAATATTTTAATACAGCCAGGCTGTTTTGTCTTCTAATTACTGTATAATAACCTTGTAAACAAGATTTTACATGATTTTTAAACTTATCTAAAGGTAAATCTAGTACAGTACTTGATCTTTTATTATAATAGTGTATACCTTGCCGAAAGAAAGAGCCGAGAACCTTGTGTAATTAATCTAAACAGTGGCATTACTAGTTTTGACTTACTTCTAGTATTGAAATTGTGTACATCACCGTGTTTAGAAAATGAGTTAATATTGCAACGCACAAAAACTATACAGTTATAAATATATTGAGATGTAAAATATCAAATGACGTGTGACAATTTCTTTGAAAATGAGATCTTAAATAGTAAAGAGTATTCGGCCGTTACTTATGCATAATAATGTTGATTTTGCGTTTGAGTGCAGACGCTGATGCTTCTTCTGCAAATAAGCGGTTTTTCAATTTACAGTATCTGTTTATACATATGTAAAAAACACTATTAACAATAAAATTTATGTTACATTCTTTATGTGTTGGACAATTAAAGAGAAAATCAAAATTAATTTTCGTTTTTAAATTGGTAATCAAGCATTTTTTTAAATTTTTTTATATGAATTTTCATTTAAAAATAAGTTTGTGCTTGATGCACAAGATTCCACACAATTTATAAAATGTTGGCTGGCATAATTTAAACTATTTTTGTACTCATTGTACTCTTTGCATTGTACAAACATATGACACATATTTATATTTGGCGATACAAGAACTGATTTACATTTGTCACAGTTACGTGTTGGGATCTTCTTTAACAAAAATCCGCATACGTAAGCACAAGCTTGGATTTCTGCATTGTCTTCTAGATCCTGTGAAGTTAATGAACATTCCACCATTAGTTCTTGTATCTCAAAATGCACTTCTGTGGGTTGTGAAACTGACAACAATGTAGTAAAATTATTAATAATGACATTATTGTCAGTTTCACAATTTCCAGTGGTACCAATATGTGCCATATTGCTTATGATTGATGTTTTAAGTCCAGCTACAAACTGGCCTACAGTTGGGTTGGTATTGGACCCACAGTTACCACGAATACATCCAAATAAATTTTCAAGAGGGTCTTGTTGTAAATGTCTAGTGGACAGACTTTTTATGTGGTGAGTTCTAGTCAAATTTTTAAACAAACGTTCAACTCCATTTATTGTCAAAATCCATCCATCTTGGGATGGAGGCACACGTGCACTTCCCACAAACTTCAAAGAAGTGAAAAAAAATTTCATTTCTGAAAACAACTGCAAATGTGGACTTTTTGCTGTCATATTAGTAGAATAAAGTTTTCCACGTCGCAGGTCGGGTGTGTCACTGTTTAAACAGTCGAACAGCTTATCGATTTTTGCGATCACATTTGCTGTAACAGCTGCATCAGGATTGAGCGTTCCTGAAAAAAAAACAATTAAATTGTTGATTGGTCTCTTGACATTTATTGTACAGCCTTTCCAAAACTTTATCTCTTATATAAATTTATACAAAATTTTCTTATTTATTTGTTTGATGTAAATAAATTTTAATTTAACAACATTATAATATAACAAACATTGTTATTTAAATAATGTTCTAATACATCTGCAAGGTGGAAGATAGACTTTTGTCAATAGCAGTCATCTGCCATAGTCCACTTTTCACCAAATAGTGACTGCACATGTGCTCAGCGTGACAGGTGGTGAGCCCATCGCCGCTCTATGCTGTTGGATGTATGTGCAGTCTTTAGTCCGTTAGTCGTCTATTACGACACCCAAGGAAAGAAGGGGTGGCAGTATTCTTTCACCGCTACCCGACATAGTTATCATAAACTGAACTCTCTAAATTACAATTATTTTTATACAACAGCTATTTTATCAAATAATAAAACTTACAAAAAATAAAAAATTCAATACGTATTACACATTTCAAATAATACTACCTTCAGATATTTTGGCGTACAGCCCCGCTGCCACAGTATGGCTCAAAACTTGAGCAGCTAGTTTTACACGCATTTTTTGTTTGGCGTTTGGGTTCAAATGATCCTTTGTTAGGGCAGGGGCAAATACAAAATTTTGGTTACTTTGATCTAATTCATAGAATTTTTCAATATGAGACCACTTTGCAACACCTGAAAATAAACAATATCATTTTGTTGGTTTCCCTTTGAAATAATTCTACTTACTTTTAATAAAACATTGCAATAATTATTAAAATGCATAACAAAAAGTACCTTCTCCTATCTTATCTTGAGATGAAATATCAACCTTGCAATTAATATTATATTTTAAAAATAGGTTTCTAAAACATTTTAAGAGATGTGGTGCGTCAAAAAGTGTGACAATCTCTTCGTTTTCTATATTAAAGTACGGGTGTTCTTTAGTGGCCCCCAAAATAGAAAGAGCCCGTCTGTTTACGCCATCCATGTCACATACAGCGGCAGATATTTTTATGCCTGCTGCAAAACACTGATGTAAAATCTGGAAAATAAAATAATTTTTAAAGTCTTTTTCTTTTAACTATAACTGATTTATTTAAATAAACTGCACCTATTTAAAGTCTTAAAATAATTGTTTACCTCTTTTATAAGGACTGCCAGCCTATCAGCATTTGAAAAGCTGCTTGAAAAATAATGAGCAATAGGCTGCTTAACCTTTTTCCTTATTCCGGCTATCATGAATACCAAGGCATATGACGCCACATTTGTGGATCTTCCCTGTGGCCCATGGTCTTGGTATCCTTCAATGTGATCTTCTTTTTTATTATAATGCAAGTGTTTTTTCAGTGACATTTCATCAAACATCAAAATAAAATTGTTATCAGAAGGCTGTTGGTGTTTTATATAATTCGTTAAAACATTGATAACAGGGTTGGTAATACCCACAGCAAAAGGCATCCCATTGAGTAATGCCATCAGAGTTCCAGGTGTTGGTAATTGGAACAGACTTCTCATTAACCTGTAGCAAGTAGGCGATCTTTTAAATAATCTTAAGGCTAAAATTTTTTCTTCTTTAGTCCACCTGCGGCCAGTGGACTTATTGCAGTTTCTTATTTGGGCTTGCAATAAAAGGGCAAACATAGGTGTAAGCTTCTTCATTAATTTTCTTACAGCGTTACTGTCTGTGAGAGCATTTAAGATTACTTTCCTCTTCATTCTTTTTAACTGATTGCGCATCTGGCAAATTGATTTCATGTACTTTGTACATCTTTTTTAAACAGTCCTTTCATTTTCTGTTTTTAATATAGGTCCTGTTTGACTGCAAGAACTTTGAACATTTTCTATATTTCTTCCTTGCGACTGAAGATTAGAAATATTACTTAAAGTCCTTCTTTCAACAGATTGTGATGAACTAGTTTCTGAATGAACTTCTCCATGTTCCTTACTCATTCGTGAGGGCCCAGGCTGTGGCTCATCAAAATAATTTGGTATTATCATGGACATTTTTTCAGTCTGTAATGCATTAAAATTTAATAAACACATGTTGCAAAAATTTTATTCATAATGCATTTTATCTATAAACATACAAGTATTTACTTAAAAACCAAAATACCAATAGTAGCTAATAACCAAACATTAATGTTTAGTATATTTTAACTAGCTACAAATTTGAATAATGAATATATTAATTAAATTGGACTCAATTTTCAACAATTTAATATTCAAAGATACACTTAAAGTTAACTCAAAGATACGTTATGAAGATTATAATAATGATAATATTGCGATCAATTAGGACTTACATCACATGAGACTGCAGAGTGTGATAACCTGCGCTTACAACTATCAGTAAAATCATCATCAGTAAAATGATCTTGACCCATCATTCGGTGTTCACTGAATAGCTTTTTCTGGAACTCTATTGAGTTGTATTCTTCCAACGGGAAAACGTATTATGCCCACATAGTACAGCTGAAACAAATTGCCAAATTAGCTACAATATGTCACCTTTACCAATAAGTGGCTAACTAGTTTGATAAAGCCGAATTAGAAAATCAGATATCATTAGAAAATGCACTTGAGGTTAAAATTCAGTAGCTTGAATAAATTAATCGAATACGTACCGCAAAAGGTTTCTTGTGGCAGGTTTCGGAAAACGAAACAGTTTGATACTGTCTGAGGCTGGCGATTTGCCGCACTTGAAACATTTTCGTCTGTTTTCTTTAAATCCAGACATTTTCAGCACTGGTTTAGAGTCACTGTCTCGTATAACACTGATCACTGTGTAAAACACAACACAAACTTAGACGGAGGAACCTAAGCTCAACTCAACGTCGCACGCATGGAAAATGACCCAGGTATTTATAATCACCGAAAACCAAACAACATAAAACAGATTCATGAACAGCCGCAAACAAACTCGGCCATTTTTGTTGTTTTAGTAGAAAGCTAAACGACATGCTTCGGTATTGCCAACATAATATTGCAATATTTCTGCTTAACTTTTATCTATTTATGAAAATAAATTGCCTTTCTTTATTTAACTGTGATATTTTTAAGTGTCTAGCTTTTAAAAATATCAATACAAAAGAATAAATAACGACGTCCTTTCATTGTTACTTAGAATTTAAGTATTATCTTGACCATTCGGTATAAAAAGTCTACTATTCCTATTTAGAGTTAACAGTGGGTATTTAAATGGGTGACCATAATTAAAAAATATAATATTTTTCTTACTTGCAATGAAAAAAGTTTGCCCCCGTAGGTAATTTCATTCTGGCCTATAGGAGTTGATACCCCCGACAGTTGAGTATAGAAATGCGGCGGGAGTGCAGATAAATTTCACGAGTGCGTTTCAATTTTCAGTTTCTGCGAAAATATACTTGTTCCCTTCAAGTGGTAACGTCCCAGGGTAAGAATATAAGAGCTATTTTCCGTAGTTCGTAATATTTTTATGAAAATCACACAATTTCAGCTATATAACCTAGTAGGCATAGTTGCAAAGTGTTATGAAAACCTTAGTAACACAACTTTGCCTATGTCTAGGGTTGTCAGTTGTCACTTAGTAGCATTATAATTTAACTTTAAAAAAATATATAATTAAATGAAAGCTCACCTACCATGTTTTCAGTTACTCAGCTTTTTATTATTATTAGGTGCATTATTTTTTATTTTATTTTATTTTATTTGGGGAGCTTACAGCATCATTTACAAAAGAGACATAACACATAGTAACGAACAAATTAATAACAAGTTACCGCATCTAAAAATGTGTTTATTTATGTGTTATTCTTTGTCACCTGTGTGCTAAGTGTGCTTAGTTTAAATTTTGCTACTGAACTTTATACCAGTACCACCCAGCCCATTGAGGTGAAATGCACGCACTTTTAGTGCTGGTGATACACTTTTATGATAAGCAGGACCTAATTCTGTAGCGAGGGTTTGGGTATTTCTTCTATTTAACTTATTTTTACTTACCCATCAAACAGCCATACATAGCTAACCCATTTAAGAGTTTTATTTATGTACTTACTTACATCCCCAGGCCAGGCCAAGCTTAGTGGCGGCCAGGTTAAACTATAATTTTACGTAACTATGTTTGTTGGAAAATAAATTTTTATTTTTAATTTTTCTTATCTCTAATATTAATATCAATCTCACAATGTTTTAGATATTTTTGTGTTGTACCTTAATTTAACGATTATCTTTTGTTCTTATAAAACTTAAAAATAAATCAAAGTAATCATTTTATAATTTATATTTTTCACAACCCTACAGCTAACTCCGTTTTTGTATGAAGAGTTTGTGATACTTGCTACAACTTTACCTATAATATAAAAAAAAATATACCTATCACCAGATGACCAGAATGACAATAATGTTACTGTCGGGAATAGGCACGGCGTTTAATGAACACGAAAAAAAACTAAGAGTGTGTAGTAAAAAAGTCTTAAGAGTATTTTTGCACACCGCAACCAAGGTAGGTAAGTACATAGAATAATTGGTTATTATTCTGAGGGTAGATTACCTAGTCAAATAAGGAAGTGGTCAAAAGCAGAAATAGCCCTACAAGAAGTGGTCGAATACAATAACAATAAGAACCAACTGCGAAGATATGCGAATAATTCAACTGGTCCCTAAACGTCAAAAGGGTTAGTAACTTCTCTTTTTTTAACGGTAGGTATATTAAATATCAAAGGAAACAAAAAACTTTGTGTTCAAGGAACTTTATTAAAATTTTAGAAATGGATCAGCTTGCAAATATTGCAAAGCATCTACTAAATTTAGATTAATCCATCAACCAATTGCGTGACGGCACCACCGCCTTTCCCAAGTTGTAGATTAAGGATATCTTGACCGGCAATCAACAGCCTTAACAATTCTTCACCGGTCAATAAATCCAGGTCTATTAGCGGAGGTTTGCCACCACCTGTAGGGCCCTTACCGCCGCCCGTCCCCCCCGTCCCTCCCGTACCACCAGTACCACCTGTGCCACCTGATCCACCGGAACCGCCGGAACCTCCGGAACCGCCACAACACTTAGTAGTGGTCGTGTATATCAAAGCGTTTATCAACTTATTGATAATTTCGTTAGAGTTAATGTCATTGGCGTTACTCTTCTCAATGGCCTTTGCAAGCAGCAGCAAAGCGTTCGCGTCATCGAAGCAGGTAGGCGGTGGTGGCGGGTAGTATTTGGTGACGCATTGCGCTTGGGATATCTGAAAAGGGAAAGTATTTTTTTATTACTGTTGTGTGGTGGCGGCTTATTAAAAGAGTACTTTATACCGAGTGCCCCTATATACCCATCTTTAGTTTACCCTTGGGTGTTGTAAAGGCAATTAACGACTGACTAAAGACTGCACATACATCCAACAGCAAATAACGGCGATGAGCTCACCACCTGTAACGCTGAGCACTATGTGCAATTATATGATTGGTGAAACGTGGACTATGGCGGAGGACCTGATATTGCGGTCCTCACTGCATTATATAGTCTCCGACTAACCTTGGGGATGATAGGCGTGATTATTATCCTACTAATATTAAAAACGCGAAAGTTTGTAAGTATGGATGGATATTTGTTACTCTTTCACGTAAAAACTGCTGAATATGGATTTAGATGAAATTCAGCATACAGATAGTTTATAACCTGGATTAACACATAGGACACTTTTTATCCCGATATTCCCACGGGAACGGGAACCACGCGGGTGAAACCGCGAGCGGCCGCTAGTTATGTATATTGTAGGTATTGCTTGCTAACACTACGCGTAGGTACTTACTTACACAAAACCGACGTTCAGGGGGAAAACACTGGGGTTGTTTTAGTGGGCTGGTCAACCTAGCTTTCCTCCACACCCTGACAATCTCTTCAGGAGTTGTCAAGGCGGAAGGAGTCGGGTGTGGTAGCCCCATAAGAAACTAAAAAGGTTTTAAAGGGGCTTACGTATAATAAGAAAAAGGTAATAGATACTCACTCCGACGAGGGCGACTACGAAAGCCAAAGGAAGAAGGTGCGCTGACCACATCGCTGTTGTGTGATAGAGCCCAGTCCAGTGTCTACATTGTATGCCTGCCTAAACTTAGGTATATATGTGGGTACGATATCAACGTCTTGCGTATTGCATCAATGTTTTTCTTTTTATTACGAAATAACTAGAAACACCTGCCTATAATTTTATTTTAGATAAAGCTATGAATTGTAGGCTCATTGAACAAATTACCTAAGTATTCACGATAATTAAATGTAAACAAACAATAAAGGGTTATTTAAAGAAGTAGTTTTAGTGGAATTATACTTTATGAATATTCCTTGATGATAATTCTATATAAAAATTAATGGCCACGAATGTTTGTACGGGCATCATTTGAGAACTGCTACACCTATTTGGCTAATTCTTTTTTTGTTGTGTTCGTAATGGTCAGGACAAGTTTGTATTAAAGAAAATTTTGGGAAATTTGTCATGGGTACAGGGTGTTTATCGCGGACGAAGTCGCGGGCGGGCCGCTAGTTATTATTAGTATCAATGTTGCTATTTTTCAATATCAAAATCTCTGAAAAAGAACTATGTAAAGACCTGCGCAGAAGAGGTACAGTCTTTGGCATATTTTCCACTTTGTATTGACGCTGTAAAAGTAAGGGAGAAAAGAAATGCCCTTGCTGAGTTTCTTGCCGGTTCTTCTCAGTACAAGAAAAGTAGTGGAATAAGCGATCAGTTACTCCACTAAAGATCGAATAAATGTTGAATAATGGCAACCGAGTGATCATATTGTGCTAAAGATGCGTTCGTGTGACTTTTTAGCTATTTTCCCTATTGTGCGCTATAATTATGACGTATAAACATTTATTCTACGTACTTATACCGCAACTATTCGACAATCGTGTAATAGTGTCTATTACTCGTTTATTCAACATGAGTTTGTTATAGTAGCGCTATAAGAGCATTGAATTAGCTATTTGTCCGTGTAGGTCGCAACTATACAGCCACTACTAAACGTTCAGTTATCGGAGCCAATTTGCTGAATAGTTGCTACCCGTTTATTAAAAAGCGTCATGATTACTGATACAGCGTTATAAATCGACTAGTTCAATAATAGCTTTTAGATTACAGCTACCGAACCAGAATTGTTTACAATGCCATTATATCACATTTATTCATTACAAGATGCAATAACAGATTTTTAGTGACCTTTAGAGCTCTAATGTGAGGATATTTTCTTAAGATTCTTAAGATTTCTGAAGATAGTGGTTCCGTACATAATTTATTAGTTCACGACAATCTTGAAATTCATGTTTAATTAATTAACCTTTTTACCGCCCAACTATCCTGCACGCGATGTCCCGCTGTACGCCA
Organism: Scoparia ambigualis; assembly: GCA_963921215.1. Taxonomy (NCBI): domain Eukaryota; kingdom Metazoa; phylum Arthropoda; class Insecta; order Lepidoptera; family Crambidae; genus Scoparia; species Scoparia ambigualis. The sequence continues at coordinate 11,534,790 of OY992503.1, forward strand.
ACGTATATATGTATAACAAATTCTATAGTACGAAAGCAAGGATGGCGGTAACGTCATATCGATAATAAAAAAAATTACGTGTAAATTTAAGTTTGTATCTAAATTTACAAATATAAATAAACACTGATACATTATAATGGTAGTTGGTTTTATTTTATGAACAATTTTAGTAAGAAAAATGAAAATCCATTATCAGAGACAAAAATACATGCATATACTTGCTAGAGATATATTATAATAGGCACTTCACTATTCATTTCATAACGTCGTCCGTTGACTTCATATCAAGTCTTTGGCGCTCGTAGCACGATAAATTTCTTAAGGAAAAGGGTTGTCTATGCTTTTTTTACCTAATAGTTACTACGTGTAATAGGTATATAGGTCTTCTTTGGCAGTTGGCACTAAAATCCATTTCGGTTTAAATTCCATTTCGGTATCAACCCTAGCGTTTACACGTTCCGCTCAAGGTCACCGGCGCTCGAGCTCTCACGTACACGGAGTGTCACCGGTGTGGCTATAGTCCGGTCCAGTTAGCTCACAAACTAATCAGCCCTCCTAGCTAAAACTTACCTCTGATCATACAGCGACGGTCGATTTTTGAGCATTCGTAGGTAAATGCCGCACTCCGTAAAAAAATAGTTATTTTCAAAAAGAACATGTAAGTAGGTAATAGGTACCTACCAGTACTACATAAAATAATATGGTATTTAAAAACTCAAGCGTATCGAAACTGTTTAAATAAATTCGAGTGATATTCAGTGCAATATTGATTGAACTTAGTTGAGTAGGTATTGTGTTAGTTACTGTATTTATGAATTTGTGAACGAGATTGTATTGTAAGTGATTCGCGATTCGCAACTTAATTAATTATCTTCCTAAGTTTAATTAGCACATAACTATATCCACATATCAAGATAACTTGTGTTTTCTTTGCACTTTAATAATTAGCTAACAATAAAACAAGATAATATTTACTGATTAAAACTTACCTCATTATCGTCCTCTTCCGAAGTACTACTATTTTCCGTTTCGCAATCAAATTCTGAATCAGGTTCCACACCTTGTAAAATCCGTAACAACTCATTAGAACATTCACTGTCACTCATCATTTGCACTTTTCCCGAACCGGGCAAAAAACACGGCACACGTTTGTTTTGTTTGTAACGCCCAGCACTATGACACGATGACCTTGACACCTGTGCGCTTACGACGTCACGAGCTAACTTGAAATATAGTCGGTGGCGCAGGTAGCACTGACATCTTGCCATTACGTAGAGATGGGTGTTGCAATATCGAAAATCCTCAGTAAACTTAACTAATTTTAATAAAGTGATTTGATACGTACATTAATTTTAAAATGTATTATGTAATACGTTATTTCCTGACCGGGATTTATTTTAAATCATAGAATTTATGAACATTTGGATGGAATAAAACATAGTAAATATGGAGGATTGTAGTGAATGCAACTTTCGCGTCACATCACTGGCCTACTTGATATGAAGTCGTTGGCGTGCGGGACATCAAAATATTTGAGACGTTTTTGTTTTTATCCATTTTAAGACTCAAAAAAGCCTGTTTTGCCTAGGAAAATAAAAAATAGGGCTTCAGCTGTGTCCATCTTACAAAATTACAAAAGAAACAAATGTTTTATGTATCGTAAATGTATTTTATCAAAGTAGGTATAATGAAGAACTTCTATAGAAGTCCTGGCGTGGAGGGCACGAAAATCTCGAACTTCTATAGAAGTCGTTGGCGGTGAAAAGGTTAAATTGATAGTTTGCAATAGAAGTTTAATTAATTGTTTGCAATAGAAGTTAATAATAATGAGTTTTTGAAGATTCCTGTAATTGCAGTTCAGATGTTGAAAACCCAGAGAGTTTTGAAAATGAACAAGACAGAGAGATTTAGAATAAAATGTATTTTTATCGTATTCTAATCTGTTTCCACTGTACATCCGTAGCACCTTTCTAATAAAATAAAATGCGTTTCCTGCCATGTGTCCACATTCATAATTATAAACAATCATCTAGAAAGAGAAAAAACTTAATCATTTCAGTGGCTACCAGATTATAGAGTTGTATCTATAGTTGTAAACCAGCGGCTTTCAGCGGCTAGAAACGAATAACCAGCCGCTTGATACCGGGTAGAAGATACCCGACTTGACATCGAAAAAAAACGATTTTTATTACATTTTTTATTGTTAAACTCTTATTTTTGTTAAAAAGTAGGACTTACTATGTTCTGCTTTTTTGTTTTTTTTTTTAAATAAACACGGAATACACCGTTATTTAATTTATAGACGAACAGGAAACTGACACTGAAACAACCCAAGTAACACAAGGAAGCATTTTAAGAAACGAATAGTGAATTTATGTACAACTTAAGGCCCGTATAAACTCTTATATAAGTTCACCGAGCATCTTAAGGCCTCATATTGGCATATCAAAACCTTTATGATGCTTTACACTGTATAACGGTTGGTTAATGGCATGTCAAAATGCTTTTGTAAAGCCTTTAGTTTTAGCGCAACAAACCTTAACGCCGCTATACAGCTATTAGCTGTAATTAGTGCATTTGGATGTACAAAAGCATTCTTAAATAATAGATCAATGCTTAAGGCTGCTTAAAGGCATAAAGTTGTACCATTATAATGCCCATTAAAGTCATTGTACAGCTTTGAGCTGTTTTTAGTGCCTTTGGTTGTATAATAGCACTTTTAAGTGGTAAGCAAAAGCCTAGTACATTAGAAAAGCATAAACGTGAATCAAAGTAATGCTTGCATTTTTAATGATCAACTGAGTTCTGTTGTATAGCTAACAGCTCTTTAGTCAACTACACGTGACTAATTGTAATGCTTATGGCTGTTTAAATAGATTTGAATTACTGTATTTATAAAGTAAAACCATTGTTTATCGGCCATTTTGAAAACAATCTGTGAAACGAACTCTTATAAGTTAGAAAGAAAATTATCCAACAAAACGAAGCAGGCGAAAATTATTTTGGCAAACGGATTCAAGTAGGTAGGTAGTAGGTACAAAAATTCTGAAATTGGTTTTATTGTTATGCTCAAGGATCCCCAAAATGGCGTTCAAGTACTGGCACTATTTCAGTCTACATCGAGTCTACTGGTATACCGGTGAATTCATATAGAACTACTTTATAGCCAATGGCACTACAGTGATACATCAAAAGTCTGCTCTCTGGCCTCTGGCTTGATAATTGTTCATGTGTGAGTATTTATACTGCTGGCGGCATTAAATAGCTTTTATAAAGGTTCACTGGGCTGCTTTAGACAGGCACCATTTTGTAAATATTTTATAACCTAAAATATTATCATTCAGACCTATTTATAAAAAACAATAAACCCATAAAGCAAGGATAAAACCTAATTTAATATACTGCCCAACCAATACTGTTATGTTAATTACGCAAAATCCCTTCAGACTAGAAATACACAATTGTTTTGGTTATTCCACACATATCTTTAATTACCATTTTAGACCAAAACCACAAAATATCGAAGGCGCGTGAAAATTTTCAATAAAACTTTTATAGACAATTACAGTAAACTGCATTGCGCATTAATATTTGATGGCTTAAATAACAAAAAGTCTAAAACTTTCCCAGTATTATAAAATGTTGTTTTCACAATCACGCGTTTTGACATGTCTTCGTCCATTAAATATGGCGAGACAAAATATAGTTTAATAATTACAACGTCAATGTATTATAAACATTTGTACCGTGGTGTTAGAGATGTTTTTGCAATGACGTAGGGTTTATTAAGTTCGAACTGTGAACACTTAAATAGCTCGTCTAATGCTTTTGTAATGCACTAACATCTTCATTGTCAAAAATATTGCTAGCTTAGTGCTTTTGTAATGCGATTAGCAACTTCATTGACCATAATAATCCTTCTTTAATGCCATTGGTACCTTCCTTGACCACAATAATGCTAATATAATGCCTAATGCAATTAAACAACTATTTGTAGACCTATATAGGGTCTAAAGCCGTTTAATTTGTGCCCAAATAAGCATTATAGTAGCCGTATACACGTGTGTAATGCTACTAGATAACCAAACTTAAATGCCATAATGATACAGAAATGCTGTAATGCGGCTGTTAATGCGTGCTTTGATGTGTTACTTGGGAAGAGTTTGTGTTTATGATATGATATGATAGTGTATTAAAATTATAAGAATAAAGGTAGCTAAATTAGTTTACTTTAGATCTAATCATCATTATAAACCAAACGCAGGAATCTCGCGGCAAAATTTAGGCTCACAGGCTTTTGGTACATTGAAGAAATACAACTAAATGCTTACTATTACTAGGTATCTGTCCACACCTTATTTCATAGATAAATACATATTTCCAAAACATCTCTTACAAATAAATTAAAATAGTCCTATTTCACTACTGCGTCACATTTTGTATGAGAATTTTGAGTATTTAACACAATACTGATGCAAATTTCACTGTTTATGTCTATTTATGTTAAATGTACCTATCCTATAGTAAATATATCAGAAAAACAACAAAAACAAAAACTAAATCATGTGAATATAAACTGTACAATAAAATGTAAGCAGCCGTTTTCAGCCGCTAGCTATCGCTAGAAATGATAACAAGCCAAATAAGCCGTTCCTAGCCGCCAGGCTAGAAATGTTAGTAACCAGCTTAACATCTATCTAACCATTCAAGTTTTGTTACCGACTTTGAATCAGGAACCCTAAAATAACTCCATTTATTAAATATGGCGGAACAGTGTCGCAGTTATTCAACACATGATCGAATTTATGCGCTATAACAGCAATCTATTTACCAAATTCGTGTAATTTATATATTATTTTAATATTTATTTCTTAATGTAACGTTTTTAGCAGAGCCCATAAATATATGTGAATTATGGCATATCACTTTATCGGTAAATTAATTTCGCAAGATTTCTACACCTGTATACACGGTACAACCATACTACAAAATTCATATTTGGTTGAGTACTTCCATTACTATTGGATAATAACATAAGTAGGAGATTGGTATTTGTTCACTCAGTTGCAGTTGCATTAAAGCAGAACTTTTTGGAACAACAGTATTTTATTCGCTTTTATCGCATCAAAATATCGATTTGTAGCACATCGGCAACCTTTATGGCATTATTTTGTGGAATATTGGAAACCATGTAACTTTAACTCCATCAAATAGTGCAGTAGTTGCCGCGACAATGCTATTACTGCTCTAAAATGTGTTAGGTTTGCTGTTAAATCACATCTATTCCATAATTAGGCGATTTATTCCACAGTTACTCTGCTTCTATTGCACCAATTAGTGGAGTAATTTGCGCCTAAATCCCGTTGAATACACGTTAACTCCACATCTATTCAACTTATAACGACGCTCTTATAGAACTGTTTAGTAAAACAGGAACGTTGCCGTGACTGTTATAGCACACCGTTTTGCTAGTTGGTAAGGTTCCATTTGCTTTCCGACAACTGACTATTAGACCGGTCGTGGGACATTAAATTCCATAAAGAAGTTTTGATAATTCTAAAACTTTTCGTTTTTGCTGAGTGGATAGAGTATGTGGATTGTGAGCTACTTTTAAAAAGTTAGAACTTTTATGACTGTGCTTTAGGTATGGTTTAGGTATTTCATAATATTTCGTGTAAAGTAATGTATATAATATTAAAGTTTGAAATGTTGAGTGTTTTATAATAAGACCTATCTTATCTTTGTGTTGTAAAAAGTTTAGAAACATAATATATGTGGAACTATGAAAATCACAAAATCACTCTTTTTGTCGTTAAATAAAATTTTAAAATTTATGAAATAATATTTAAGACTTTCAGTGGTTAGTGGTATACATGTTGAACAAAGTTTAGAAAGTTAAGTGGTGTGCTTCTTTGATCATTTCATTTTTCTTTCGTAACACACGCAATAATAAATTAAAATTGACAGAATCGCTCATACATGTCCTTTGTAATACTATTTTATACCACACAAAAAATTAGAAATATACATACAGTGCATTTTGTTTAAATCACGAATAAAATATTTCGCTAACGTAACGTTTCTTTATGCGGACGCGGGCGGCTGCGGGCGCGGCGCTGCGGTGGCGGCGGGCAGGCGCGGGGGTGGGGGCATACCTACCTACACTCTATATGACTGATAATCCACTCGTCACGTCAGACGAGTTGAATAGTGGATACAAGGCGAACATAATACAAGAAGACTTAATGCAGGAAAGTAAACTAAGTACCTGCCTACTTACTTTACATCTTAGCTGACAACAAAACATTATTAAATGACAAGTTTTGAGTAGGTAGTTAAGTACAGATCGCGCAATTCTTCTTACAGATAAGATTATTCTACAATTATCCGAATTGGATGAATGGGATGAAAACGTACGTAACGTAAACGGATGAGTATGTAACATATTCTTTATTAAAAATAAAAACTGCAAATGATTAAGTACGTATCTGTTTATTTTTCATTTTGGTTAATCAATCTATCATCCTGTCATGTTCACAAATCACAATAATAGGAAAATAATTTTTAAGATGCATGATTACAATAGGCTATAGAATTGCGTATCTAGCTAGGGCCACATCATACGATTAAAGTTTTTTCCACAACCCTTACGTGTTTTTTTGACAATTAATCAATTAAGAGCTTCAGGTAAGTATGCAAAAGTATTTCCTAAATTATAGTATGGTAAGTAGGTACTCTTATTATCACTAAATCATTCATCACTACCTAGGTACCTACTAATTATAAAACACAGTCCCCCTGCGTCTGTATGTCTACATAAGTACGTAGGTACCTATTTACTTAATTAAGTATTATAATATCAATTCTACTAGTCACCTGCAATTATTAAGTACCTACCGATATTATTACAATTTACAAGTACCTAACTAGGTTGGTAGTTACTAGGGCTTGCTCCCAGGAATTCCTGGTATTTCCCGGGAAATTGACTTTTTACGCAGTACCGGTACTGAGAATTTGTTTCCCGGGAAATTCGGTACTTTTGGTACTTTTGTTATAACTTCAAATTACGCCAATATTAGGCTCCGCGTTTGCGGTAGTCGTCACCGGTAACCTCGGCTAATGCTCTTAGTTGAAAACCATACAAATTTCGTAGCGTTACCAAATTTTTGTCTCCACAGTTCTCAACCGTAACGTCACCGGTACTTTTTCTGGGGAAAAAATTGTAACTAATGTACCCGTACCCTACACCGTACGGTTTCATCGTCATCGCACTCCAATGATTTGATAATTCCATTTAAATAATTTCTTTTTTGTTTGCTAATTTAGCTTTACCTTCCAAATGACCTCGAAACTGAACGTCACTCGAAACATCGACGACAAGGATTCCAATAGTCGGATTGGTATCAAGGGAGAGCTCCCTCAAAAGTTCAGAGGTACGAGGAAGGGATGTTTTTTCGCGGTAAATGCGCAAACTTGTGTTTTGGAGGGGTTACAGTGGACTAAGTTATGTCGGCCCCAATTCAAGACATGACTTAACATGTTCTTGGTGTCAGTCACAAGTTTATTCCGGCTCTCGATGACGCTTTCCCGAGAAATATTAGCTCGTCCAGTGTAGAGCGTTACTCCCTTGCTGACAATCGCGTAGCAATGAATGCTGTTGTTATGCAACATGTCATTGATATGCAGAAGAAACAGAGAATGGGCTAACACACACCCCTGTGGGACTTGTTGGGATTACTTTGGAGAGCAAAGAGGTGATGGCTATTGGCCTGTAGTTGGACGGATCTGAGCGATCGATTTTTTTCGAATCGGGTGGACAAGGGCTGTCTTTCAAGAGCTCGGGACAACGCCAGTAGTGTAAGAGAGCCGGAAAACGCGCGTTAGAACCAGCGCCAACTCATGGGAGGAACTGCACCAGGCCCACTCGACTTATGGATATCAAGGAAAAAAAGAGCCTTACGAACTGACCGTTGTAGGAACCGGACGTTTGGCATTGAACAAGCGCAATGCGGTATGGTTGGTGGAGAGTTTTTCCCATCGTCCAAGGCGAGTTTGATGCAAAAAGAGTGCCCAAGAGATCGGCTTTCTCCTTTGCAATATGGGTCAGGCAGTCATCGGTCTTGTGCAATGGTGGTAGGGACGGCTGACAAAAATTCCCTAAGATAGCTTTGGCGAGAGACCGGAACGCACGCGTACCCGAAGGAAGACGCACTAGCCTCTCGCCAATTCCACTTATGAATGATGACTTCGCCTTGGCAATGTCCTTCTTAAAGGACCTGGCGGCAAAGTTGTACCTCTTCCTGAGCGCACTGGTGTTTGGATCCTTTGATGACACCGCATTAGCCCAGGCCATGTAATGTTGTCACTTTTGGCGAGACACCATTTTGCAGCAACGACCAAACCATGGTTGAGACCTGCCGCCAATGGGAACTACAGAGTTTGGATTAAAAAGTTTCATTCCCTGCAGTATCACATCAACGATAAAGTCGGCGGCGACATCAAGATCATCCAGTGAGAAGCAAACTCGTAGTAGGACGCAAAAAAACTCCCATCGCATCCCAGTCCGCTGACCTATAATGCCAGACTCGACGTTTTTAAAATTTCTGTGAAAGGCACAGTGCTACGAATCAGACAGTGGTCTGATGAGCCTAGTGGTGCATCAATAGAAACTTGATAGCCGTCTGGGTGAGAGGTCAGCAGAAGGTCCAATAAGAAAGGTGCATGGCCCTCCACATCTGGAATCCACGTAGGCTCTGTTACCAATTGGGACAGACTGTAGGCCAAAGCGAAGTCATGAACGACTCTACCCGCGTGGTCAGTTTTGAGTCAACCAAGCCATTCGACGTGGTGGACATTGCAGTCTCCCAATACCACAATCTCGGCCGAGGGCATCCGTTGGAGAAGGGTCTGTCGCCGTTTGAACGGTCTCGGTTTGGACGAATTTATATTTTTTACTCACCTTAAAACACTCATGATAAAAATCCATTGTATATAGACTCTTTTAAATTTAAAACATTCAACTCGAATGACCTCTAGCCAATTCCATTCGATAAAGTGATGCCACAGCTAGTATAGCAATTAGCAAAACAATTTTTTTATTATAAAAATTTTGTGTAATATTTTGATTTGCTCATTGATCCATTAATCAAACGTTAGTTACATCTGGGTTAAAAATTCAGTACCAAAAAGTACCGGAAATTTCCGGTTTTCCCGGTACCATAGTAAGCGCAGTACCGGGAATCCTTTTTTCTCCACAGTACCAGGACTGTAAGCCGTAGTAGTTACTTACTTAATGGAGTAACTGCTAATACTACTTTACGTTTCATAACATACTATGTAACATAATTATACATACGTCTTCTTTGGCAAAAGTCTAAATTCCATTTCGGTATTAAACGCTAGTGTTTATACGTTCTGCTCAAGGTCACCAGCGCTCGAGCTCTCACGTACACGGAGTGTCACTGGTGGTGCAAATAAACATGTATAGGTAGCACAGTAAAATATATTATATTACCGTTTAGGTAGTCTGATGTGGCGTTGACTGTACTGACATACCTAGCCTAGGATTATTTGAAATGGTAATTTGTTCACTTTTAAGTACACATTATAAACACCATAACTTGTAGTAAATTAAGTAAGTATTCAGATTAATTATTACTTAAAAGTAGACAACCCAAAAGTCATTAGAAGAGATAAGAGTACGCGATAGAAAGAGAGGCAACTTCTAGGTGAATTTAACTGTAGATAAGGGAGCGGTGTGCGACCTGAATTGCATTTTATTGTGTCTTAGCAAGAGTCGCTATTTATTTAAATGACTTTGCGGAGTGAATCTTCTGTACTTGTACTATTATGTAAATATTCTATGGTATTATGCACAGATAAGGGGCAGGGGCAAATAAGATAATAACGTCGGCTTACTGCAAGAAATCATTAAAGAGCAGTAATAAAGTAAGTAGCAGCAATAGCTACAAAAATTACAATGTGTCCTAATAGAAATAAATCAACTTGTGACGGGTTGAAACAAATAATACTGCTTTTGGCGGTGTGACCAGTTAGAACAAAATTTTGGTGTAACGAGTTGATGCCCAAATCCACCTGCCCACGTCCTGCATGCCCAATCGCGTATTTAGGGTGGATTCTACCAAACTGGAATAAGACTTACTCCGAGATTAGTCAATACAAATTCGGCGTTTAATCTAGGTATAGTGAAATATTTTATTCGTGTTAAAACAAAATGCACTGTATGTATGTTTCTATTTTTTGTGTGGTATAAAATAGCATTACAAAGGCCATGATGAGCGATTCTGTAAATTTTAATTTATTATTGCGTGTTTACGTTTTCATCCCATTCATCCAATTCGGATGATTGTAGAATAATCTTATCTGAAAGAATAATTTCGGATGATTGTAGAATAATCTTATCTGAAAGAAGAATTGCGCGATCTGTAAGTACTAACTACTGAAAACTAGTCATTTAATAATGTTTTTATTGATATCATAAGATGTAAAGTAAGTAGGTTAAGGTACTTAGTTTACTTTTTCTGCATTACGTCTTCTTGTATTATGTTCGCCATGTATCCACTCGTCTGACGTGACGATTGAATTATCATTCATATAGAGTGTAGGTAGGTATGCCCCCACCCCCGCGCCTGCCCGCCGCCACCGCCGCGCCGCGCCCGCACGGCCCGCAACCGCCCGCGTCCGCATAAAGAAACGTACGTTAGCGAAATATTTTATTCGTGATTTAAACAAAATGCACTGTATGTATGTTTCTAATTTTTTGTGTGGTATAAAATAGTATTACAAAGGACATGTATGAGCGATTCTGTCAATTTTAATTTGTTATTGCGTGTGCTACGAAAGAAAAATGAAATGAACAAAGAAGCACACCACTTAACTTTCTAAACTTTGTTCAACATGTGTACCACTAACCACTGAAAGTCTTAAATATTATTTCATAAATTTTAAAATTTTATTCAAAGTTAAAAAGAGTGATTTTGTGATTTTCAAAGTTCCACATATATTATGTTTCTAAACTTTTTACAACACAAAGATAAGATAGTTCTTATTATGAAACACTCAACATATCAAACTTTAATATTATATACATTACGTTACACGAAATATTATGAAATACCTAAACCATACCTAAAGCACAGTCATAAAACTTCTAACTTTTTAAAAATAGCTCACAATCCACATACTCTATCCACTCAGCAAAAACGAAAAGTTTTAGAATTATCGTAAGTAATTTTTGTCCGGCTACGCGACTATATGTCGTTCACCCACCGAGCTGGTGGTCAGCCCGTTGGCGTTCGCTGGCCACCATTTTGTGACTGCCTCCGCTCAACAGCAGGCGTTCCGCCTTGCTACGTGTCCCCTCATTTCCCTCCACTTAAGATTTTTGTCGAATCCCGACGTTGCGTACCTGACTTTAGTTCTATACATGAGGAAAATATTAAGATCTAGAAAGATAGTAGATATGATTAATACCCTTTACTAAGTCCACTTTAATTTGCATAAATTGAGTTGAATAAACATTTTTTGAAAAGACCGGCCTTTTTTACAAGGTCAACAAAAACATACCAACTTTGGCGAGGGAGGGCAACTAGATTTGATAACTAACCACATGTTTATTAATGTCAGTCGCTTTTATTTTATCGTTTAGTCTTTAATAAAATGGATACAGGACCAAAACAAAGCAGAGAAGCAAATCCACGTTATAAAGCAAATCTGTTTTCTATCTTAACGTTTGGGTATGGTATTAAATATATGTGCCTCGTGAACTGCTGGGAGTTTAGCTTTATTATTTCGTTTTTCACAGATGGACGATAGAGACTTTCAAACTTGGTTATACTCGCGATATTAAAGACAATGATCTATACGCACCGTTACCGGAGCATCGATCTGATGTCCTTGGTAAAAGCTTTTACAAATATAACTACTTAATTATTACTTACCTATATAAATTGTCAGAAAGTGCGGGTCCAAGTCCTGCACTGGTTCTTTTTACTGAAATCCACAACTTGACTACTTAGATGTCTTCTTCCGCGCTTTAGAAAGGAAAGAAGTTTTTAGTTTAGAACGTCCAAATTCTTAGACGACTAAACTTTCCTAAACTTGTATAAGAAATAGAGAGAGAGAGAGAGAATAAATAGCGCCTTGGGCGAGCGCTGCGCAAACGCAGACACCTTCTTTAAGATATACCTACTTAGACGTTAAAAAAAATGACATTTCAGGTGGGAAGTGGATGAGAGTGGTTTCTGTCTGTCTGTGTGAGAGTCTACATTCAAAAACGCGTTTTTGTATGACGGGTCACGTGTCGGCCACAGAGCGTGTCTACGTTTTCGCAGCACCTTAGTGGTCAAAGCAAGCATAATACCTATACGTAGGCGATGCGGTCCAAAGAGCTTGGTAGATCGAGGTATTTTACGACTGCAACGCGGTTTTGTATGACGATGTCTCGTGGAAATTGACGATGTCCCGTGGAAATTGACTATGTCCCGTGGGAATTGACGATGTCCCGTGTCGGCCACAAAATGTATCAACGTTTAAGCAGCGCCTAAGCGGTCATATAGCAAGCCTATTTTGTGTGCTCGCAGGCGACGCTGTTCAAAGAGCTTGGGAAATCGAGGTGGAGCGGCGAGCTGGTAGCGGCCGCAAGCCGAGCCTGTGGCGGGTGATGGCCAAGGTGTTCGGGGCCGAGTTGCTGCTGTACGGCCTCGTACTGGCCGCCATGGAGTTCGTCATCAGGTCCATTTCATCTCAAAAAGTTTTCAAGCCTATTTTCTTGCCGCTAATGATAGTTAAACGTGTTTCAACAGATTACAACAACCGCTATTCCTGGGCCTCCTGCTAAGATATTTCAGTCCGCTGCATGAGACGCCTGATGGCACGTAAGTACCTATTGCGCACATCCTAAGTATTACATTTACTTATACCAGGGGGCTAATTGTTTAACTTCTACATCTATCGCAATCCTTTTTAAGTAGGAAGTACTTTGCTAGTTTAATTATTTTCAAATACTTACTTATAAACAAACTTGGAAAGCAATATACCTACCTACTTGTACTTGAAAGCGATTGCGATAGATGTTGAAGTTGGACAATCGGGGGTCAGTATCTAACTAAACTAAAGAGAATATTACATTTCTTACTATATCAGTTTACTGAGTACTGACCGAGATATTTAGGTAAGATGGTGGTAGCTCTAGCCAGTCGGACTTAAAACTACTCCGAACCGCTGTGAATCGAATCCGGGACCACTGGGTCTGAGACCGGTGGATGAATGAAGTCAGCCATTTGCCATACAATATACCTACACGTAAAAATTAATACACTTGAGGCCCTAAGTGTTGTTGCTAAATGGCCCCAAGACACCAAGATTCACTATTTATCACTCTGCCCTCGTATAGCTGAAGACGATTTCAGTTTTTCTAGATTTTCTGCCTCTATAGATAATATAAGTACCTATCAGATATCTGAGAGAGCTGTTCCCGTCCCTACACACAGGCCTGGGGTTCCCGGTATCATAATACGGGCGCTGCTACGGCCTTCTACGGCGGCGGCGGCCAGCGCGGCGCGACGCCACGGTAGCTACGCCAACTGGAAGTGCATCTCAAACTTCGTTGGCTCGCGTAGTTCGTCGCGCGCGCAACTTTATTTATTTATTTTTTTATGCAACTTAACAGACGGGTTATTCCACTTATCCCATTGACTTTCCCCATTAAGACATTGACACAAACAGATAAAACTTAAACTATACGTTTAGGACCAGGCCATAGTCCTTAGTAAGTCGCACATGAATGAGTGTAAGCCAAACCCGATAAGAATCACTACAAATAAAATTAAAATTACAATATTAAGTATTTAATTCTGCGCACAAAAATGAAAAATAATATTTAAAAATAATATAAAAATAATAATAATATATACATATTACTGTTTCTATTTACAAGCGATTGGCACACTTCATTCACGCACAGCGGTCGGATGCGCTTATATCCCACCATTATTGAACCAAAGATCCCAATGGGTCGACGTGCTACTGCGAGAGGGAGACCTCTGCAGGTATGCGATTCTCTAAGCGACACATAGACGCTGCGCGTGTATGGCTGTGATCATAGATGTAACAACCGTCACATCGTTCGCTGCAGTCACAGCTGTGGTCGAAGTTGAGGCTGTTTTACTTACAGAATACCGATTTTGTAACAAGAATAGTCATAGAAGTGATTCCCTTATCACGCCGCCGCTTATACAGCCGTGCGGAGCTGTGTCGAACAGCGTTCAACATTCTTTCGAATACCATTGGTACGCTCACCGCTGTTGCAGCCGCTGCTACCAAAGCTTTAACGATGTTTGCGCATAGAGAATCGCACTGCAGGTCCCACTAAGATAAGATACCCACCATTCAGAGCCAACGCGACGTACCTGGGCCGGCTGGCGAGCTACTACAGCCCCAACGGCGCGGTGTGGTGGGGCGAGGCGGTGTTCTTCGCGTTCGGCGTGGTGTTCTGCTCCGCGGCCAACGTCATGGTGCAGCACCCCTTCATGATGGGCGTCATGCACATAGGCATGAAGATGAGGGTCGGCGTGTGCAGTCTTATTTATAGGAAGGTTGGCATTTTGAAGCCTTGTACCTGCGTAGTACCGTAGTACTATTCGTTATTCTGTGGTAGTACCTACCTCAGGTTTCATACAAGTAAGTAGTATTTTTCACTTTATTCATCACATTGCGTGATTTTCATCTAATTTTTTTTTTCTTTTTATGTTGTGTATAATATAAGATCACAAAAAAAGTGTTTTAGTGCTATTCATACAAAAAGTCTTATTTGATTAGCAACTATTTCACATCGATGTAATCAATAATCACGATATAGACAAAGTTACCATAATCTAGAAAAACAAAAATGACAAATCGGCGTATTATTTTTCCAACTACAGCAAAGGCCATTATCGAACGGAAGTCGCTTTTGACTACATTTGGTATTTTGACTACTATCCAACGAAAAGACCCTAATCTCTAGTTCATGTACAAAAACGTGTGATGTGAGTATGTGACATACAATAGCCAATAAAAATATAATTTGATTAGCACGTATAATTTTAAATTCTCAGGCGCTAAAAGTAAGTTTGCAAGCGATGTCCGAAAGCAGCGCGGGCTTGGTGGTAAATGTGATGGCAAACGACGTCAATAGGTTCGATACCGGACCGCTGTTTGCCCATTACCTGTGGATAGGGCCCGTAGAAACATTGGTGAGTCATCAATGGAAGAATATCTATCTAGCTTCTATATTACAATATCTAAGCATCTCAAAACAATAGACTTCCCGAAAACTACTAATCCTACTAATATTATAAACGCGAAAGTTTGTAAGTATGGATGGATGTTTGTTACTCTTTCACGTAAAAACTACTGAATGGATTTGGATGAAATTCGGCATACAGATAGTTTATAACCTGGATTAACACATAGGATACTTTTTATCCCGATATTCCCACGGGAACGGGAACCACACGGGTGAAACCGCGAACGGCCGCTAGTAATATAATATAGGTACTTAACTTTACTTTCAGCTAATGATGATTTATTTATATCGTGAAATGGGAATGGCTGCAGTGTATGGAGCTCTGATAATCATCGCAGTGGTACCCTTTCAGAGTAAGACCACAATTTTTTAGTTAATTATTTTGACGACCTCCTTGGTCGAGTGGTTTGTACACCGGTTTTCATGGTGTCGCCATCTCTGGGGTCGTGAGCGTCAAGTTGGCAGGCACACCACGGAATTAGATGGTTTTGACTATGTCAAAAAATTGTGTATAAATAGTGATAAATAGTGACGTATAGCATATAAATAGTGATACTATGGTTCAAAAGATATTTGAGTATCTTGGTGTGCCTGCTAACTTGACGTCAAGATAGCAGGCACATTAAGAAATACAGTTCGTATCAATGTGATTTATATGTCAAAAAACTGTGCATAAATAGTGAATCGAATACGCAAAATTTCAACAATTGTACTTTAATACAAACCGAAATATTACGGTCTTTAAGTGGGCTGCCAACTTGACGATTCTTGCGATGGCGATTCCAGAGAAACAGGTTGAAGTTTTAAACAAATAAATACATGAAAAAATTGTGTGTGAAATTGTGAATCTTTCAATATCAATAAAAAAAGAATTCTCCTTTGCTATTTTCCAAAAATCTAATGTAAACTTCTACCATACATTCGATTTTAAGTACAATCGTGCACAATTTTATTTATTGACTTAAGATACTGACATAAAGTCTAATTATTTTTAATTCAAGTCATAAAATTACACTTAAATCTATCGATGTAATGTCAGTTTCTCGTTATTTCTATGGAAACTTATGTCAAGCAATTTGTAATTTTAGTGACTCGAATTAAAAGTCTCGGGATAGTGGTGGACGAGCGAGTGTGAATATGAAAAGTTTTGAATGACTGAGAAAATATCTACCTCACATTAGGTACAATGGCGGGTCTGTCGTTTACCAGTCTAAATGTCAAAATCCCTTGCACACCACGTCGTCTATTTGGTACGGGCACGTAGGTACCCGGGCGGTCGGTGCGCTTCACACGAAAATCGCTGCAAAGTGGTAAAGCGACGGCGACCCCGACCGTACCTAGGTATATCTTTTTTGTAAATACCATAATAGAAAATAAGCTGCGTACCTATAAAAATGTAGGTTGTTATTAAACGATTTAAACACTTTCACTTCTGATGCAAATGTACTCACTGCCTATCAATTTCAATCAATTTTCGTATCACCGGCTCACCGCATGTAAATAAAATCACGCCATCTCTCGGTCGTTCGCGAAACTCGCTCGTCCGCTACTATCCCGAGACTTTTAATTCGAGTCACTAAAATTACAAATTGCTTGACATAAGTTTCCATAGAAATAACGTGAAACTGACATTACAACGATAGATTTCAGTGTAATTTTATGACTTGAATTAAAAATAATTAGATTTTATGTCAGTATCTCAAATCAATAAATAAAATTGTGCACGATTGTACTTAAAATCGAATGTATGGTAGAAGTTTACATCAGATTTTTGGAAAATAGCAAAGAAGAACTCTTTTTTTATTTATATTGAAAGATTCACAATTTCACACACAATTTTTTCATGTATTTATTTGTTTAAAACTTCAACCCGTTTCTCTGGAATCGCCATCGCAAGAATCGACAAGTTGGCAGCCCACTTAGAGACCGTAATATCTCGGTTTGTATTGAAGTACAATTGTTGAAATTTTGCGTATTCGATTCACTATTTATGCACAGTTTTTTGACATATAAATCACATTGATACGAACTGTATTTCTTAATGTGCCTGCTATCTTGACGTCAAGTTAGCAGGCACACCAAGATACTCAAATATCTTTTGAACCATAGTATCACTATTTATATGCTATACGTCACTATTTATCACTATTTATACACAACTTTTTGACATAGTCAAAACCATCTAATTCCATGGTGTGCCTGCCAACTTGACGCTCACCTGGGGTCCCGGGTTCGATCCCCGTTTGGGACAATTTAGAAATTATTGTTTTTCTAAATTGTCTCGGGTCTGGGTGTTTTCTATTTATGATAAGTATGTATTTATGTATTTTAAGTGTGTTTATCCGTTGTCTAGTAACCATTTAACGATTTTCATTACGAATCTTCTCTTAGGCTAGGTATTGGTGTGAGTGTAGGAAAGTTTAAGTTTAGTATCAAATTTTGTTTGGCCTAACAGCTTATAAGTACATAAGTGATCAATCGTAATTCTCTTACAATTTTAGTATTTTTGGGAACAAGGACTGCTTATTACAGACGAGGTACTGCTTTAAAATCCGATGAGCGAGTGAGGCTTATGAAGGAAATCCTAATGGGAATAGAAGTTATAAAAATGTACACATGGGAGCAACCTTTTAGAAAAATAATCGATTGTGTTCGAAGGTAAAACACCATCTACGTCTTTCAGTAGTTTTATGAAAACATTAGTATAATTCAGCCTGCGATGGCTTGTCCCACTGCTAGGCATAGGTGAATAGTGAAAAGAGGGAGGCCTATCCTCTTTTCACTATTCACTGGTTTAAGCTACTATCACCCCGAGAAGAGTGACGGACAGTCAGGCGAAATCAAGACATTGGTGGCAGAAGGTAACGCCCACACTAACCCGCATTGGTCCGCAGTATGGTTGGGTGTTACGACATTGGTCAAGTCTGATATTGGTCAAATCGTCAAATCGACAAATTAAAAATTAGACAAATTGATAATTCGTCAAATCCTCTTTAAGTCAAATTATGTAATTTGCCAAATACGCCATTGGTCAAGTAATTTAAGTACAATTAAAGAGAAATAAAAGTAAATTACTATAATTATATCCTAATCTCCTTAAGTTCAGTATAATATCCATGTTTGAATGCTCAGGTTTTCGGTGAACTCGAGAGGGTATCCCCGGTGTTACGGAAGGGAAAAAAAATTAAGCACATTTCTGTAGCCTATTGATGAAAGACGAGATATCTTGGTCGTAGGCTAGTTCGCACGCGGATCTTAGCAGTGAGACGTTTGTAGACAAAAGATGATGAGTTAAAACAGTTTCAGGAGCGAATAGTGTAGACTAAAGATGATGAATTAAGGGTGGATTCGACCAAACTGGAATAAGGTCTTATACCTAGATTAAACGCCGAATTTGTAGACTAATCTCGGAGTAAGTCTTATTCCAGTTTGGTCGAATCCACCCTAAAACAATTTCAGGAGTGAAATATACAACATCAAGATGACCTCATACATCCGTGGTATTATCATGTCGTTCATAATGTTCACGTCCCGCTTCGGGATATTCATTACTGTGCTGTTCTACGTCACGTACATCAACCGTATCACGGTGGAGAACGTCTTCTTCCTCACGTGTTATTACAACATCATGAAGCAAACGATGACGCTCTACTTCCCGCAAGCTGTTGGACAAGTACATAAGTATTTATTTTTGCTTTTTATTAACTATTTAATTCAAAGTTGATGATATTAAAGTCGTATACAAAAAACAGGCAAATTATATTCTCGAAAACGGGAACCCAATTGGGATGGCTACGATTAGTTTGTGTAAACTGCTTAAATAACCAAAATTAATTCTAGGAGCTTCCCGCCTAAGGTTGTCGTCTTTGTTCAGTGTTTAAAAATTTTCTAGGAGCTATATATAAATTATATTTATTGCACTTACGTACTTTCCCTATATTTTGTTCCTAGTAGTCATGAGTAGGCCGAATTTGCGCGCCACTAGTGGAACATTTATTATTATTAAACGTAACATTTACTTATCTACATAATTAAAGCCAATCGGAACTTTGTTGGTATAATGCTCTAAGGAACTTTCAGATAGCAGAAATGAATGTAGCTATACAAAGGATACGTGATTATCTGCTATTCGAAGAGTGTCAGCTACCCACAAGAGAGCTTTTGGAGCCACATAGAACCGTTATTCCTCCTAAGAAACGAGTTACAATTTTGGGTACGTAGTTTGAGTAGGTTAATGATATGGATTCAGTTACCTAACAGATTTCTTTTGTGAATAGGCTGCATCTTTGTGACCCACACAGACACGACAGTAGGTTGTACCTAATGTCGTGTCTGTGTAATAAGTGGGTAGTGATCTCCTGCAGCATTGCGTCAAAAAAAAAACAATGTATAAGTAGTTGATAGCACCTAAGTTTGTCGCATTGCAATGGGAACTTACGGTAACATTTGCAATTTCAGCGGATCCTGTCGAACCTTCTGTTGCTCGTGCAATTCATTTAGCTACAACTTCGAAAGATAATCCGAAAGAAAAAGGTCACTTAGTTATTTTTATAAATTAGAAATATATTTAAAACCATTTGAGATGGATTTATTAATTTTAATCATTTGATAAAATCAACAGACACTTATAAGACGAAAGTAGCTATAAAGTTTGATGCAGCCTGCAGTCGCTGGATAAAGTCAACGGAAAAGAACGATGCAGAGAATATCAATTTAGAAGTAAGACAATGTCGAATCTTTAATTAAAATTATTGCAAAAAAGTTACCCCCTTACATCTACTTACTGACAATTTTAGATAAATTCGGAATCGCTGACGACGGTGGTGGGTTCGGTTGGATCAGGAAAATCAACCTTGCTCCACATGATATTGGGGGAATTGCCTTGCACCAGTGGCACGATGGAATGTCACGGTAGCATCAGCTACGCCAGCCAAGATGCATGGCTTTTTGTTGGTAAGAGTCAATAGTGGAACTAACTAACTAATACCAAAATTACAGTGCAAAAGTTCCAACACTTGTGATCTGTTAATTTCTTTCAGGATCAGTTCGACAGAATATTCTCTTTGGTTTACCGTTCGTAAGGACTCGGTACATGGAAGTATGTAAGGTGTGTGCGTTAGAGAGAGATATCTCTCTATTTCCTCACGGTGATAAAACCGTGGTGGGTGAAAGAGGAGTATCGCTAAGCGGAGGGCAGAGGGCGAGGATCAACTTGGCAAGAGCCGTTTATAAAGAAGTAAATAGCTTGTTATAGTACTAACTATGCGCTAAAACTCTACTTTAACATGTTTGTGTTAACAATCTTTACTACTTTTAGGCGGACATTTATTTATTAGATGATCCATTGTCAGCTGTCGATACACAAGTTGCGAAACATATTTTCGAAAGATGTATCAAAAGGTAAAACTAGCGAACATAAAGTTTTGTTTCGACTACCTGTTGAATTACAATTTTTAATACTTAGTTAATTTATGCGTATACCCGTATAAGTTTGCTGAACTGATAGTACCGATACTTCTTATTCAATGTATTTTAGATATTTAGCTGAAAAAACCGTGGTACTAGTGACTCATCAACTACAGTTCATAAAATCGGTTGACCAAATCGTTATCATGGAGAAGGGAAATGTAATCGCTGAAGGCTGTTTCCAGGACTTGGACGTAAATCTAGTTGATTTTATTTTGTAATTTTAAAATACATTAATTCATTCCTAATTATCTTAATGGATAGACAGAGACTAGGCAACGAGGACAGCTAAATCAGTCTTCTGCCATAAGTCCACGTTTTACAAAATAGCAACTGCACATGTGCTCAGCATGACAGATGGTGAGCCGCTCTATGCTGTTGGATGTATGTGCAGTCTTTAGTCCGTTAGTCACCTTTTACGTCACCCAGGGGAGGAGATGGGTCGGCAGTGTTTATTTAATAAGCCGGCACTACACAGCTCAATGTTTAAAAAAAAGTATTAATTAAACTTTATGTTCTAAAATATACCGTATCTCAAAGGAGAAAGAGTGGGAAATCATCCAGCTGATGGTTAACAACGAGCGCGAGGTGCACGAGGACGATCCGTCGTACGGCGTGCAGAGCGCCTCGATGATGCAGCAGCCCAGCACCGTCAGCATGCACAGGAGGCACCTGTCTTTCATATTCAACACTAGTTTCATGGTAACTTAATTCTATCAGGGTGGAATTTTGTAAGGCCACCTTTTTTATTCTTATTATTTATAGGCAAGTATTTGACCGCGATCTCACCTGATGGTAAGTGACGATGCGGCCTAGGATGTAGCATACTTGCCTAGATTATGCCTGTTCACCCTTGCCTTGAAAATGTCCAGGTTGTATGTGTCAGGAAACAGATCCGCAGGAAGGGAATTCCACTCCTTAGCTGTCCGCATTAAAAATGATGACGCGAAGCGCTTTGGAAAAGGAAAGTACTCTTAATAGTGTAGATAGAAAATTTTACTCAAAAAAAACATTATTTTATTGTTGAAAAGAAAGAAAACTGCATTCAAAGATTTTCGAAAATTCGCTTGCCACACCGACTGGAATCGAACCGACTAAAATCTGTAAAAATTACACCTTTTTTTTCCCTTTCATTTAATTTATCAAGTTTGTTAGAGAGGTTTCATCCTTATAATTGACCCTAACGATCGATGCAATAAAAGTACAGGGTGTAATTTTTACAAATTTTAGTCGGTTCGATTCCCGGGTGTGGCAAGCGAATTTTCGAAAATCTTTGAATGCAGTTTTCATTCTTTTCAAAAATAAAGGAATGTTTTGCTTGAGTAAAATTTTCTATCTGCAGTTTAAGAGTACTTACTTTCCCTTCAGGTGGCGTTATAAAATTCTACCCTTTATAACCATATAACTGGACTCGATTCGATCGTGTTAGCCGTATTGGAGCCAAACTCGCCTCTCACCCATCGGGTAGCAAGGCTTTCTGGTCCTTAGCTAAAACGGTAGAATCGAACTTTTGCCGCCCATCTCTGCCACCACTGGTGAAGCCTGACGGATCTCTGGCCCACTCTGCGGTAGAGAAAGCAAATCTATTTGCTTCTCTATTTGCAAGCCATTCGCGTCTCGATTCTGGAAGTAAGACACCACCTGTGCTACCTCAAAGCGGTTCTGTAATGTCAGAAATCCGTATACGCCAAAAAGAGGTACTGAAAACGCTTCGGACTCTTGACGTGAATAAAGCCAGTGGTCGCGATGGGATTCCTGCAGTGGTTTTGCGGAATTGTGCGCCCGAGTTGTCTCCTGTACTGACACGCCTGTACCGCCTCTCTCTCAAAACGGGACAAGTTCCTAAGTCCTGGAAGCTTGCCAACGTGCAACCTGTGCCCAAAAAAGGTAGTCGAGCCGACCCTGCCAATTATAGACCTATCGCAATCACCTCCATACTTTGCAAAAGTATGGAACGTGTATTAAACAGCAAGCTCCTGGCGTACCTCGAGGACAACGTCTGCTCAGTGATCGACAATACGGTTTTCGCCGTGAACGATCAACTGGTGATCTTCTTGCGTATGCCACACACCTGTGGGGCGAAACTATCGAGAAACACGGCGAAGCACTCGCTGTCTCTCTCGACATCTCGAAGGCATTTGACAGGGTTTGGCACGACAGTCTTAAAAGCAAGCTTCCTACATACGGAATTCCCACCGCACTGCGTGCCTGGATATCCGACTTCCTGAGCGAACGGTCAATAAGGGTAGTCATCGATGGCTGCTCTTCTGACTTATTGGCTATAAATGCCGGAGTACCTCAGGGGTCTGTTCTCTCTGCGACACTTTTCCTGCTGCACATTAATGATCTATTGTGCCCAGGTATCTTCGGATACGCAGACGACAGCACTGTTACAGAGCGATATATGTCCAGTGCCCGCGCTAGTGTCGCTGAGACTGAGTCACTTAGAGAGGCCATGGTTGAGCGAATGAATTCAACATTACAAGCAGTGTCCGACTGGGGCGAAGCTAACCTTGTTGAGTTCAACGCCAACAAAACACAGGCTTGTCTGTTCTCCGCCAAACGGAGTCCATTTAATCTCACTCCTACATTCCTGAATGCACCGATACCGATAACCGACCATCTCGAGCTCCTAGGTATGGAACTCTCATCTAACCTCAACTTTGGTAGCTCCATTGAGTCGAAAGCAAAAACCGCTGCCAAAAAACTTGGTATCCTCTTTAAGGTTCGGCGATACTTCACACCGGAACAGCTGCTCCACTTGTATCAAGCACAAGTTCGGTCGTGTATGGAGTACTGCTGCCACCTGTGGGATGGCTCTGCCAAGTACCAGTTGGACGCAATGAACTCAGTGGACCGAAGGGCTAGGAGACTCATAGGCGACGATGCGCTCGTTGGAACCAAACTTCAGAGTTTGGAGCATCGGCGTAAAGTCGCCTGTCTATCGGTCTTCTATAAGGTGTATTTTGGCGAGTGTGCGCAGGAACTACATAACCTGATACCACCCTCTACTTTCTACCACCGGACCACTAGACGCCGGGAGGGCTTCCACCCCCATGTCGTTGACTTTCCAACAATCCGTACCCAGCGGTTTGCTGCATCTTTTCTAGTACGCACCGCTAAGGAGTGGAACGATCTCCCTGCGTCTGTGTTTCCGGATACTTACAACCTTAGTATCTTTAAGACCAGAGTGAATAGGCATTTTCTGGGTAAGCGTGTACCACCGTCGGCCTCGTCATCGCTTACCACCAGGCGAGACTGAGGCCAAACGCAAACCCATTTTAAATAAATAAAAAAAAATAAAAAAAATTACATTCTCATTTATAGATGGTAGTAGGTAGGAAACTTCATATCCAGTAACCTGTGTAAGAAATAAGAAATAACACAGACGTATGGAAGGGAGATAGTAGAGTCCCAGAGAGAGAGGCCTATGTCCAGTAATGGACTGGCACGGGCTGATTAGGACATTGCCGTGCCGCCGTGCCTTCCGAACAGGGACTGAATAACCCAAAAAATATTGTATCCTTATATTGCGGGATGACATCATACCGAAAAATAACGGTTACCGGAATATTCCGATATCCAAATTTATTTCGGTACCGTAATTTTGAGTTTATGAATAATAAAGGTATATTATGAAACAGACGGCACAAGCATTTCAAGCATAAACGACTAATATCATGGTTTTTCTCATCAATTTGCATTAGTTTGCTTTGTTCTCGATATCAAAACCCGTCCGCCGCAACTGTCAATGCAACGTTTTTCGGTACCGATATCGCATTTAAGTAACGGTATAGCCTTACCTCTATTTTATTAAGGTACACTTATTTTATACCGGTAACATAACCCTATACCGTAACCGCTTTTAGTCCCTGCTTCCGAAGCACGGAGGAGCTTAAGATGATTTTAATTTGGTCACCCAGGTAGTGACCCAGAATTGTGAACTTAGCCGCTGCGTCATCGAGCTCCTAAACCTACATAAATAGAAAGAACCCTAGCTATTACTAAAGAG
Organism: Scoparia ambigualis; assembly: GCA_963921215.1. Lineage (NCBI taxonomy): Eukaryota > Metazoa > Arthropoda > Insecta > Lepidoptera > Crambidae > Scoparia > Scoparia ambigualis. The sequence continues at coordinate 11,559,575 of OY992503.1, forward strand.
TTTGTACCTCTTTAATGTAAGGACCAAAAGCCCGAAGCCGAGTTGCAGACGATGGGACGCGTGCGCGGCTCGGTGTACCGCGAGTACTTCATGGCGGCTTCCTCCTGCCCGTACGTGTCGCTCGTCTGCCTCATGTTCCTGCTGGCGCAGTGCTGTGCCAGCGCCTGCGACTACTGGATCAGCCGATGGTAAACCTTAACGCTTTATAAATACATACCGGTAGAAAGGGGTTTCATTCAAATCAAGTATAACATTGATCACAGCTATACATCCTTAAGTAGCTGCAAATTGATATCCTTAGCGTTCTGGGCTCTCTAGTATAATACCTATATATTTTTTTTATATATAAGGAGTAGGTAAACGAGCAGGCGGGTCACCTGATGGAGAGCAATCACCGCCGCCCATGGACACCCGTAAAACCAGAGGAGTCGCAGATGCGTTGCCGACCTTTAAGAAAGGAATAGAGTTAAGGAAGGAATAGGAATAGTGAGCGAGGGGGGGGGATGGAAGGGGCCTCCGGAACTCTCACTGGCCGGACGAAACACAACAGCGCCAAGTGCCATTATTTCAAAACTAACGGGTAACTATGCTGACTAACTATTTGGTAACTATACTGTAAGTTGACATATAGAAGATTACTTCAGGGATCAGGAGCTGTGATCATGTTACACTCGATTCAAAAGTAGCTTGACGGTAGACTATTCCAAAACATCAAAAAGTGTTAAATCGTCCAAACCTTCGATCACGAAAAGGTCCAAACATCTTTTGGATACTAACTACACATTCGGAACTCAACTTATTTGACCATAACTTTCTACGCTCACTCTGTATTCTGAAGCTCACACCAACTATCTATAGCCCAAGTTAATCTCCTTTTTTAAACATGTTTAAATGGTTATCAGATCACAGATAAACAAAGATACATAAACATAAAAAAACACTCAGACCCGACCGGGAATTAAATCTGGGACCTCAGAGATGGTGCGACGCCAGAACCGGGGCGTGCTAACCACTAGACCACGGAGGTCGTCAAAACTAATTTATTAAGTGTTAACATATCAAAAGTTGAAAACCGATTAGATCCTTTTAAAGTGCCATTGTGTGTAGGTCCGTCCCCGTTGACCCGTCAACGTAGTTACTGACGCAGACGGGTCAACAGACGGCCTACCATTGACCCGTCAACGTAGGTACTGACGCGGACGGGTCAACCCCTTGCCCACGCGTTGTAAATAATCGTTATTTTTAATTGTTTTCATTTTATTTTTCTTATGATATGCAATTGAATATGTTATGATATTGGAAAAATACACGAATTCCTTTATGTCATTTTTGTCATGTTTAAAACACTTGACCTGAGCAGCCCTTGAAGTTTCTTGCGGTTTCTAGCAGTCTACTTATATTTATGCTTTCTTACAGGAGTCATGCAGAAGACCGGCTGACCGGCGACGATACAATGGACGACCTCCTATGGACCGAGCAGGGCCTGGGCCGAGAGGATTTCGTCCTCATATTTGGCTTGATAACCGTTGCTACAGTTGTGGTCGCTCTGATCAGAGCCTTTTTGTTCTTCTCCCTATGTATGAAGTCGTCTATCATGTGAGGCAACTGTTTTGTTTGTAGTTTTAGAGCCTACGTACTACTGAAGGGCTTCGAACATTTTTGTATGGAAGCTGGCATATCCACATTCCGCCATTTTGATTTTATTCTGAAGTTTGCGCGGTGAAAGTGGTTTATATAGATCGAGGATACTTAAACAAATAAAAAATGTCAAGTAATATGCTACCCTAAAGAGTCACGTTCCCGAGATATTTGGAAGAAAAGATTTTTTGTTTGATAAAGTATCCTCTATACATAATACCACTTTTATCGTGCGCGGAAACTTTAGGAAAAAATCAAAATGGCGGCAATGTGGATATGCCACAAAGGTTCTATCCCCTTTAACCGTTTCAATTTTTTAATAGTTGGGACAATTTTTAACTTTGGTCACCGCAGATAATTGCACCTACATGTCATCTCTGCACCACCCTATGGTTGACTAGTAGAGAATGCCTCGGGCATTAAGTCCGCCATAGCATCATTATTAATGATGCAAAAGTTTAAATAAAAAAAATAGAGTATATTTGAGCGTTAATATAACGCAAACACACCAAATACGAGAGCCTATACTGTTACTTTGTACTTGCAAGAGACTAACGCTGTCGAGACTATTTTTAAAGTCCTATAAAAACATGCGAGTAGTTGAAAATAATGTAGTACTTACTTAAAACAAATTATTTTCAACCGACGACATAAAAAAATAGCAACAAAGAGTTTTTTGTACTTCGAGTCATCCATATGAACACTAGTTTAATTACTGCCAGATGAAATGTGAACGCCTTTAGTGAGTTTTTTTTAATCACGGTAACAAAAAATAGAATTAACGTAGAATATTATACGTTTTAGGCTCTCAGGTGGCGTTTGGCGGTGTATGTAGTTAATTGGTATGGTACGCCGATCTGTAGATGCATTTTCAAAGCAAGTTGGTAACACGCACCTGTTAGTGTGGTTTAGACGTATAGTAGAATCAACTTATGGGTAAGTCACGTTTTGAACGTGACAATTGAAATATCGAAGTCGATTTCCTAACTTCCTAGAAGAAACCTATTTGTCTAGATTTCTAATAAGGCTGTATAATCACGTACGTTCATTAAAAATAGTCAACGACATAACTCTGCCTTGACCTTCATCTCATCTCGAGACTATATCGGATAAACATGCATAGAAAACACCCAGACCCGAAAGTAATTTAGAAAAACAGTTTTCCTAAATTGTCTTGACCGGGAATTGTACCCGGACCTCAGATTTGCGCGACGCCAGAACCGACGTGCTAACCACTCGAACGAGGTCATCGCAATATTTAAAGTAACTAACTACTGTAATCATTATTGTTATGGCAACTAGATTTACATAAAGTTTAGGTAGCTTGCAGTTGCAGGCAAACTAAGAAAAGCATGAAACAATTCACAGGTTACATGACAGGATGTTCGAGTTCGTATCTGGATCCCCGATGAGCTTTTTCCACACAAACCCATCCGGGAGAATACTGAACAGATTCAGCAAGGACATGGGAGCAGTAGACGAACTTCTACCTCAGGCAATGTTAGACTGTTTTCAGGTACTTAGGTATCTCTTTATTGCAAATGAAAAAATATCTTAGAAATTAAATAATTTCTAGGATATTTTCTCTGGAATCGCCATCGCAAGAATCGTCAAGTTGGCAGCCCACTTAGAGACCGTAATATCTTGGTTTGTATTAAAGTACAATTGTTGAAATTTTGCGTATTCGATTCACTATTTATGCACAGTTTTTTGACATATAAATCACATTGATACGAACTGTATTTCTTAATGTGCCTGCTATCTTGACGTCAAGTTAGCAGGCACACCAAGATACTCAAATATCATTTGAACCATAGTATCACTATTTATATGCTATACGTCACTATTTATCACTATTTATACACAATTTTTTGGCATAGTCAAAACCATTTAATTCCATGGTGTGCCTGCCAACTTGACGCTCACGATTTTTAATTGTGTCTGGTTTAACGATCCTCAAGGGAATATAAGCATTTTACACGCATTCTATACGTCGCAGATGCGTTGCCGGCCTTATGGAAGTAGTATAATAGGACCTTTGAGGAAGGAGTAGGAATTGTAGAGGGGGATCGGGGAGAGATGGGCCCCTGGTACTTTAAATCACCGAACGAAAACAACAGCGACGAGTGCCTTTTTGCACGATATGAAAGCTTACATTATGAGAAATGCCGTTAGCCAATCTAAATAAGTTACGTTATTGTGCACTGTACCCTAGTTCAGATGCACTGATATCCAATGATGCGCAAGCGCTATCCTTGCGCAACCTTGTGTGTGCCCAAGCACCCCTCATCCCTTTCCCTTTGGACAGTTTTGTGGTGTCCATGTCTACAGCTTCCTCATTCGACATAGAGAAATTCTAAGCATGCCATATTTTTGTGCATATTATGTGCAATCAACCGTTTCAGTCCTAATTTTTGTGCCACCACAACTTCGTTACTATGAGTTGTTTTATGTGTGTAAGCTGGAGACACGTGTCACCAGCTCGCACACGCCCGTTAAGACAAACCAGTGAAGTTAGGGTTTTGGACTATAGCTAGAAATTTTGTGCACAATTTGTGCACTAGGAACAAAAAAAACTAACCATCACACTCAAATACTGTTGAAACTACGATCATAAAACTGTGTGCGAGCTGGAGACACGGGTCTCCAGCTCGCACAGCTGTATCTTCGTAATTATTCAAGCTACGGTTATGAATGATACCTCAAAATTTTGTGCAGAATTTGTGCATAAGGCACAAAAAATTTCAAAACTTTAACTCAAAAGGTTTTTGAGCTACGAACCGATAAGTATGTGTAAGCTGGTGACACGTAACACGGGCTAACACATGGTGAATTATTGTAACTGTATAAGATAGCGCTTCGTTTTAAAAATCAAATAATACGTTATAATTTGTGCACACACGAGGCAAAATTTCAAATCTCTGGGCCTCTTACTTTATAAATTATAAGCCAAAAACTGTTTTCCCGCCAAAAAATTCAAAATAATGGCTCGGAAGCGGCTAAGCGCGCCGTTGCCGTTCCGTGCGCTACACTATTGCCACTTTTAGACTAGGAGCCGTCTGTTAAAGCGATGCGCGACGCGACTAATTTAGTTTTACTATAGGCAGGTACCTAATAACCTACCCTACTTTTTATTTTAGATATCTCACACACGAATGTCTTAGTTATTTTTTGTTGTTGAGACAATTAAATAATTAGATTTGGCATAATGATAAACATTATGTATGAGTGCAGAACGACAAAATGGTTGAATACTTGAGCCTAATTCGATAAAGAACGGATGCTTTCCAGCAAACTAATCGCTATCGACCGTCATAGAATAAATTTTAACCATTGAAAGTAGTTTATTTTAATATTAGATTGTATTACTTCCCATGGTTAAATGTAAATAAATAAATAAAAATAAATGTACTCTATGGTGATCGATGACTTTGCGATTAGTCTGCTGGGGCATCCCAATGTAATGCTAGGGCCACATTATCGCGCTAGCGCGAAGATTTGCGTTTTCGCGACACGCCTGGCCAAACACTTCGCGTTAGCGCGTTGTATCATGGCGTTGACGCGCCGCGCTGTTGGTAAATTGCCGCACATCAAGGATTTTGTCGCGATAATGTTCGTGCGGCCACATTTCCTTCGCACACTTTAGTTGACTGCTAGACAACTAGAGGTGTGAACGTGTTGCAAATACGACTATCGATATTATTCTGTTTCGATAATTATGGATTGGAGTAACGATAAAGTATTAAAAGTAATACAATATTACGAATTAATAATTAATAAAAATAATAAAGATGCAATAAATAGTAATTATTTGCCGACATGTAATAAAGCCCAATCACCTCTTCCATTTTTTCCGATAAAATTAGGAGTAGGCGATACAAATCGTATAAGGTTACTGAAACGTATTTATTGCATCAATACGCGTCAGGAATGCGGTGTGCGTTGAGATCACTATATTGTACGTGATCGAATTCAAGAATATTGTACCGTATCCCTGATATTTATTGAGTTATCATTAATCTGTAGTTTTTAACAAACAAATGTGCTTGTAAAAGTTTAATGAAATAAAATTATTATAAACGTTCGATGCGTTCTGAAACTATATAGTGGAAAAAAAACGATATTGCATGAATTTTTAATAGTCCGTAGATATGGTCGATGATGTTATTACCGATATTAAATTTATGTAGCTATAGTTTAACACTTTGCAAGCGGGCATTTTATTACGCGCATCTTCCTGTGCGCCGGCCTTTTTCGTCATTATTGTAAATTCTATAGAAAAAGAACTATAATAAAAATTAATTTAATTGTGTTCTATCTAATCGTTCTGCTGCTTACCTATACTAACCTCCAGTTATGGCTTCTTTATGTAGATGTTGTCCATCCGCAGTAGATCACCTAGATTCAATAGTAGGCGTACCTTTGTTATCTTATGTAAGTACCTAAAGTTATTTTCAAATGCTAGTAAGTAGGTAGATGTTAAATTTTATATGTACCTATTTCAAACCCAATCCACAGATAACGAAAAAAAAGAGACTTTTATTATTTTTAATAAAGCTATTTCAAATTTTTATTTTACCAGTATTAAGTAATTCTTACTTTTTCTATTTACAAGTTAAAAAGTTTGCAAGTTACCAATTCTTCTATGTGTTGATGGCTGACCGACCCCTTGTCAGAATGGTTGATGGTTTAGTTATCGTAGCGTAGTAACTGTTTTTTAGTTAACGTGCCATAACTAAAAATTCTTCATCTCCTATGGGAGTAGTTGTCAAGACGAATCAAACGAGCGCAAACTCGATGGGGTTGTGTGATATTATTATAAAGTTCCTGTGTCCTTTTTCCGGCTCCATCATCAGACCCTGAACACTATTTCTCGATAAAGTACTCGTTAAGGCGATTCAAACGACACCGAACTCGTTGGGGTAGCATGGTTTTATTATAGAGTTCCTGTGGGCTTTTTCCGGCTTCATCATCAAACCCTAAACACTATTTCCCAACAGAGTACTCGTCAAGACGATTCAAACGAGCCCAAACTCGATGGGGTTGCATGGTTTCAATACCGAGTTCCTGTGGCCTTCTTCTGGCTCCATCATCAGACCCTGGACCCTTCTTTCTAACAGAGTATTTGTCATAATGAATCAAACGAGCCCAAACTTGATGGGGTTGCATGGTTTCAATACTGAGTTCCTGTGGCCTTCCTTCTGGTTCATCATCAGACCATGGACTTCGTCTAGTCGTCTCCCGTCAGAGTGCTCATAAAAACTAATCAAATGAGCCTGAATGGGGTTTCATGGTTTTCTTACAGAGATCCTGTGGCCTTCTTCCGGCTGAATCATCAGATCAGCTCAATGACACCATAATATTGCATTGTCATCCAGTTCTGACCTATGTTCAAAGTTGCAAGTCCAGCTCATCGGGAAGCTAGTATAAAATCGTTTGCATTTGTCGACAAATAAATAAACAAATAAACGAGAAAGCTACCTAATAAAAACGTGGTAATAAAAACATACAGGCAGACTAATTTTGTCACTACTTATCATATTAATGAGGTTATTGTAAATACTTAAAACTAAGCATAGCGATATTTTATGAACATTCATAAATAAAATAGACTGCTTTTATTTTAAATTAACCAATTTCCTATATCAGCAGTCTCCTAGTCTAAAATTCTCGGTATAGAAACGAAACGATCGAGAGCGCAAATTAAAATGACACTAAATTAAGCTAGCTCTCAAGTTCAAATTCGATTGCAATAGTGTAGCGCACGGAACGGCAACGGCGCGGTCGGCGCGCGTTTAGCCGCTTCCGAGCCATTATTTTGAATTTTTTGGCGGGAAAACAGTTTTTGGCTTATAATTTATAAAGTAAGAGGCCCAGAGATTTGAAATTTTGTCTCGTGTGTGCACAAATTATAACGTATTATTTGATCTTTAAAACGAAGCGCTATCTTATACAGTTACAATAATTCACCATGTGTTAGCCCGTGTTACGTGTCACCAGCTTACACATACTTATCGGTTCGTAGCTCAAAAACCTTTTGAGTTAAAGTTTTGAAAATTTTTGTGCCTTATGCACAAATTCTGCACAAAATTTTGAGGTATAATTCATAACCGTAGCTTGAACAATTACGAAGATACAGCTGTGCGAGCTGGAGACCCGTGTCTCCAGCTCGCACACAGTTTTATGATCGTAGTTTCAACAGTATTTGAGTGTGATGGTTAGTTTTTTTTGTTCCTAGTGCACAAATTATGCACAAAATTTCTAGCTATAGTCCAAAACCCTAACCTCACTGGTTTGTCTTAACGGGCGTGTGCGAGCTGGTGACACGTGTCTCCAGCTTACACACATAAAACAACTCATAGTAACGAAGTTGTGGTGGCACAAAAATTAGGACTGAAACGTTTGATTGCACATAATATGCACAAAAATATGGCATGCTTAGAATTTCTCTATATCGAATGAGGAAGCTGTAGACATGGACACAGTTTTGTGGTGTCACGGTCACACCGTGCTCGTTACTGGGTGTTACAAACTACTTTGGGGGTCGGGCGCGGATTCCCTAAATAGCAATTCGTCTGATTTGCTAAATTACCAGTTACTCACTTCGTACCCATCGCAAATCGTCTTAGTCGCAAAATGTCTAAATTTCAAAATAAGTATGAATCGGGTCGGGTCGGCGTGGATTGATTCATATTTCGACTTTTTCAAGTGTTTAAAGGGGAATGTAGGTACTTTGATTTTTAAAAGAGGTTTCATAGTTTTACTGGAAAAAGTCGAAATATGAATCCTAATCACTCTAATATTATAAAGGCAAAAGTTTGTAAGTTTGTACATATAGTTTATAACCTGGATTAACACATAGATTACTTTTTATCCCGATATTCCCACGGGAACGGGAACCACGCGGGTAAAACCGCGAGCGGCCGCTAGTCAAATATAATTCAGAAAATTAGGTTTTGGGTGATCCACGCCCATCCGACCCGATCCATACTTATTTTAAAATTTAGACATTTTGCGATTAAGACGATTTGCAATGTGTACGAAGTGAGAAACTGGTAATTTAGAAAATCAGACGAATTGCGATAAAGGGAATCCGCGCCCGACCCCTAATTTGTACTAATACTTTATTTTTTATTATTGTTATTAGAATCTTGATTATTACCAAGGTTTAGTTTACTTAGTTATTGTATAGTTGAAGTGGGCTTCGGCTCTACAACAGTTAGATTAGAATAGCAGGGTGTATAAGCTATAACATCCTTAATTATTGCAGATAATCCTTAATTTAATAGGTGTGATTGTCGTAATTTTGATGACCGACCTAACACTGTTGATACCAATAGCTGCAGCGCTTATAATATTCTATATTTTGCGAGTTGTGTACATTCGAACTACAGGAGCTGTTAAGAGACTGGAAGGGATAAGTAAGTTGTGATATTAATTATTTAAATAGATGTCTTCCTTTAATTAAATTTATTAATTCGCATGAATAATTAGCATTTACAATATATTAGTTCACTCAGAATGTGTTTTAAATTATATCCACGCCGTGTGGATTCGAATAAACTATTTGGCTTAGTTAGTATAAAACATTTTTGTAATAATAAAATTTTGCACTTAATGGTGGTAGCTAGCCAGGCGAACCTAACAAGCCCTACAACCAAACAAACAGAGTAAATACATATAACCTAGCTGGAAATCGAACCCGGGACCTCTGGGTCTTAGGCCACTAGACCACGGAAGCGGTTAAATATCTTCTTCTTTTTCTTCTGGCCCTTGTCCCATTTTACTTGGGGTCGGCGCAAAATGTTCTTTTCTTCCATTCTCCTCCAACAGCCGTCACCTCTTCCTTTCAGTCAATTCCTTTTTCCAGCTCGCAGTCCCGTATTCGGGCATTTGAATGCAACAGTGCTGGGCTTGGCTACCATCCGCTCGTTCGGCGCGGAGGTCCTGTTGGCTGAGGAGTTTGATAGGCACCAGGACCTGCACAGCGCGGCCTGGTATCTCTTCATTACGTGCAGCCGCGCTTTCGGATACTTCCTAGACGTCATTTGTCTGCTGTTCATCGTTTGTGTAACGTTTAGCTGCCTTATGAAAACTGGTCAGAATAAGTGTTATTTATTAATTTTGTTCTCATTACAAAACTTTTTTAACTTACCGCCGTACTCAGAGACGTCAATTAAGTTTTAATGACAATTAAGACTCTTGCTGTCACTTTCGTATGTATAGTGCTAAATAGAGAAGGAAAGACATTTAATTGTCATTAAAACTTAATTGACGTCTCTGAGTACGGCTATTAGTCTTCGTCGTCTTAGTCTAAAATAAAGTGAAGTTGAATGAATGAAGTTCTTCTCTTTGATATAACTATTGGGCTATTTAAGATATGGAGGGCAGTCGCGTCGGCCTGGCAATCACACAGTCTATATCTTTGACTGGGATATTTCAATGGGGTATGCGCCAGTCTGCTGAAATGGAAAACCAGATGACGAGCGTGGAACGGGTGTTGGAGTACACTAAATTAACCCAGGAGCCGGCACGGAGTAGCGTAAGAAGCGTTCTGTTACCATTCTGGATTACTCTATGTTCTGGGTGGCGATTTTAAACTTTTTCTTATTGATGATGTTAATATTATGGATAACGAAAATACACCTTTAAATTTGTTATTTGTACTATAGCCTGACCGCAACCGCTGTACCGCGCCTTAGGTATGCGCGGGGAGGTGGGGAGTAGGAAGTAAAGAGCATGAACTCACATGAGATTCGTAGTGTCAGACAGATCTTACGATATCGAAGCACAGTTTATTGAAGCTTTATATTTATGAGTATAATTACATCCAATCCGTTTTTGTCTATTTTTTTTTAGATAAGTACAATTAAAGAACAAATATAAATGGAGAAACAAATACAAATATAAAAGGACAAAATGGAGCAACTGTTTCGCCCCCCCCCGCCTCGCCGCTCGCATACCCAAGGCGCGGTACAGCGGTAGCGGTCAGACTATAGGTACTTACAATATTATTTTCAGTTATTCACCGTTCCAGAATTTTGGTGTCAGAATGTCACCAAATTCATGATGATTAAGGAGCCTGAGAATTATAGTCACTTGTTATTACGCTACACGTTATCTTGTTTTAAAAAACAATGAATGCGCTACTAGCACATTACGTAATAACAGTTATGTTAACCTATCTGGAAAGCGAAGCTTGTTTTAGGTATGAGTTCACAACGATAGACGCTAGATTCATAATTTCAAATTGTCCAACTGCAGGAGCCAGGTAAGAAACCGCCTCCCGAATGGCCCGCAGAAGGCGCTGTTATCTTTGACAATCTCAGTTTGAAGTATACTCCAGACGGGAATTATGTATTGCATAAGCTGCAGCTAAACATTTTGCCACAAGAAAAGGTACTTAGCATTATTACATTAAACCTCCTAATATTATTATGAGAGTGTGCTTGTATAATATATAAGTACTCAGATACACAAAATGGTGACAAATATCTATGTAGTATGTATGCAAAACTAAAATAATATATAGCTAATGTTCCTTTCCAGGTCGGGATAGTAGGCCGAACTGGAGCAGGCAAGTCCTCCGTCATACAGGCTCTATTCCGACTCGCGCACTTGGAGGGCACCATCTTTATAGACGGTGTCGACATATCGACAATTGGTTTACACGATCTCAGAGAAAAGCTATCAATCATTCCACAGGTGATTGGAACAATCATCATAATGGTTTAGTCGCAGAATGTCCAATTCGCAAAATGTCCAGCGGTCGCAAAAAGTTCAATTCGTCATTATTTATTTAATTTGTCCGGCACAATAAAAATAACTCGTGGATACCGTTTTATTGTGCCGGACAAATTAAATAAATAATGACGAATTGAACTTTTTGCGACCGCTGGACATTTTGCGAATTGGACATTCTGCGACTAAACCATCATAATTCAATCCGTGTCAGTTTATTGCTGGACTTATGCCCTCTCAATGCATGCCACTGAACCTGATCTTCGGCTCTTCTTATCCAATTGCTGCCAGCCAACTTTCAAGCCGGGCGGTCACTTCTTTATTTATATTGACTCGTCATCGTGACTATAGTGCGTTACATCAAATAGTTCCTATGCGGTCATGTTGGTCCTGTCTTGTTTCTGCCGGTGATGCCAACTTAGTGGATTTTCCACTAAAACTGGTGGTTTCGACCCCTTATAGTGGCGAAATATTGGTTTTACTGGCTTGTGGTGTTTCTAGTGGATTTATAGAATTTCATTTTCAGTAGGCTAAATCACTCAACCACTTGATAACATGAAAAAAAAATAACCAAGGGGGGTCGAAACCACCAGTTTTTGTGGAAAATCGACTAAGTTGGCAACACTGCAGGAATAAGACAGGAATGCCAACATGACGGCATAGGAACTATTTGATGAAACGCACTATACATCCTGCCTGATGGTAAGCAGCCGATGCAGTCCAAAAAAATGAGAGCGCTCCTCGCCGTAGAACAAGCACGGTAACATGCAAATGATCACGAGATGGAAAATAATCACCGGCGTGGAAAACCGCAAAACAAGAGAAGTCGCAGATGCGTTACCGGCCTTTTGAGGAAGAAGTAGGAATTGTGAGGGGGGTAGGGGGAGAGATGGGTATTCGGTACCTTATTTTACAATGCTCTTTTATAACTTTCAATGCAAAAAGAGGGATAGTATGTTAATATCCTACTAAGTGCGAATATAATAACTACATAATATATGTATGGGAGTACCTAACCAACTATGTAACAACCCGAAATCGCAAAAAAATCAGCCATTCTATTTCTATACATTTAGGTCGAATAGTATTTCCAGTAAATACAAAAGATTAATAAAGCATAAAAAGTATTAAATTGTATACGTATCTAAACCTATTTAGGAGCCAGTGCTGTTCAGTGGAACTATGAGGAAAAACTTGGATCCCTTCGACGAATATCCTGATGAAGTGCTGCTCAGAGCTTTGGAGAATGTGGAACTCCATTCGGCAGAAGACAATGCAGGTTAGTCTTAGCGCAAACTTTGATTCACGACATGTGCAACTGCTGGAAAAATACGGCTACTGGCAAAAATTGCAAGAATAGTCTGCAATTTTTCAAAGGCATACTTTTAGCATTTAAGCTAAGATCTTAGACATTGTTTATAAACTTTCTGCGCTTTATGCCTTTTTGTTTTTTTTTTGGTTTCAACTTTTAAAACTCATTTCTGTTTATATCATTTTCACCGCGATCGATGTTAGATATATACATACATACTTTTTAATTAGTAGGTATAATTACTATGGGATCTACTCTGAAATCATGAAAAAAAACAGCTGTTCGACACGTTTTGTTCGAGTAAGGTATAACAATCATGTATGGAACAGCTGTTCTTTTCATTTTAGTGCCAAAGTAAAATTTGTGCAAAATAATGAGCAGATGCAAATATTCTTAAAGTGATTGTACTAATTATGAGCGTTTATAGAGCTATGCTGAAACATTTATGGTCATCACATCGTTTCGTATGACACAGGCGCCCTTTACAAGCTAGTATCTGAAGCCGGGGCCAACTTCAGCGTGGGCGAGCGCCAGCTGGTGTGCCTCGCGCGCGCCATAGTTCACAACAACCGCGTGCTGGTGCTGGACGAGGCCACCGCCAACGTGGACGTCGCCACCGACGCGCTCATACAGGCCGCCATACGGGAACACTTCGCGCAGTGCACCGTGCTCACCATCGCGCACCGCCTTAACACCGTCATCGACTCTGACAAGGTTACATGCGTTGTATCCTCAGTTGGTAACTAATGGACGCCGCCACCGACGCGCTCATACAGTGAGCACTTCACGCAGTGCATCGTGCTCACCATCGCGCACCGCCTCAACACCGTCATCGACTCTGACAAGGTTACATGCGTTGTATCCTCAGTTGGTAATTAATGGACGCCGCCACCGACGCGCTCATACAGTTAGCACTTCACGCAGTGCATCGTGCTCACCATCGCGCACCGCCTCAACACCGTCATCGACTCTGACAAGGTTACATGCGTCGTATCCTCAGTTGGTAACTAATGGACGCCGCCACCGACGCGCTCAAACAGTGAGCACTTCGCGCAGTGCACCGTGCTCACCATCGCGCACCGCCTCAACACCGTTATTGACTCTGACAAGGTTACATGCTTCGATCAACAATACCAACTAGATAACACGTCACGTACAAAATCAAAGCTAAATTCTGTCCACGTGAATAAATACTTTTTCAAAGCAATAAATTACTCCTGTCACTTAAAAAAGAAAAGACGTCAATAACATTTAGTGGTGAAATCAACCTTAGGGGGCAACACATAAAGTACTTTTTCCTGTTATGCCTTGCGAGAAAATAAGAGCTCATTTCCCAAGTGCGCTCTTATTTACCGAGACACATTTTAGCGCCGACCTGACATCTAGTTGTATTGTTGATCGAAGGTTACATGCGTTGTATCCTCATTCCTCTAATAGACGCCGCCACCGACGTGCTCTTACAAGCCGCCATACGAGAGCACTTCGCGAGGTGCACCGCGCTCACCATCGCGCACCGCCTCAACACCGTCATCGACCCCGACAAATTTCTATTCTAATGTTATATTTTACCACTGGAAAATGCTTGCCGCCCGTCATTATTATGACGACGGACTTAGCTACAATGATAAATTGAATATGAACTTTATACGAGTTTCGTCCTCTGGGAATCAAACACGGGATATCCAGGACTGAGATACCAGTGGTAAAAAAGTTTTTTTTTGTTTTATTTTTATATATTTATAGTAGAAGGAGGCAAACGAGCAAGCGGGTCACCTGATGGAAAGTAATCACCGCCGCCCATGGACACCCGCTAAACCAGAGGAATGGCAGGCGCGTTGCCGGCCTTTAAGGAAGGAATAGGCTCGTTTCTTGAAGATCCCTAAGTCGTAACGGTCCGGAAATACCGCCGCCGAGAGCTGGTTCCACAACACTGTAGTTCGAGGCAAGAAATTTCTTGAAAAACGCACAGTAGTAGACCGCCATCCATCAAGGTGATGTGGATGGAATGACAGTCGATTGCGTGAGCTTTTAGTCATTGAATTCTAAGATAGACCAGTATTTTCATATATAGTTTTCATCGTTTGATCAATAAACCGCCTTCAGATATTGGTGCTAGACGCGGGCCGGCTGATGGAATTCGACCACCCGCACGTGCTGCTGCAGAACAAGAAAGGCTACTTCCGCAAAATGGTGGCGGAGACCGGACCCTCTATGGCGGCCAACCTGCACAAGCAAGCTGCAGAGGTACGTGTCTTTACGATAACAGCGATCATCATGATATCGATTTTTCCCATTAACAGCTCTAGTCCTACTAATATTATAAACGCGAAAGTTTGTAAGTTTGGATGGATGTTTGTTACTCTTTCACGTAAAAACTACAGAATGGATTTGGATGAAATTCGGCATACAGATAGTTTATATCGATATCATGATGATATCGATTTTTCCGATTAATAGCCCTAGTCCTACTAATAAACTCTTTATATTTTAATTAACGAAAACTTTTTATTTGTTTTATTTTTATGAACGGGTGAAAACAAATGCTCTAGCCGAGTTTTTTTCCGTTTCCTCTCAATATAGTTAAAGCAAGCTAGCTTAATTATTGTAGCCGAAACATATAAAACTGAATAAAATATTGTAATTTGATGATTCAATTCATGAATGTAAGACGCATTTTATAAATATAAAATAAGAAATATTTTTCTATTTTACAATAGTTTCACGCCTTAACCATCCGACCATCCTTAACCATACTAGACTCATAATGATAAATCACCATCTGGTCCTAAGGCCTTGGTTTGGTATCCACCAATGCGAAGGGCGTAAAGGAGAGATGTGCTGTGAGTCACCAATAAGCAGAGTGAAGATGGATTAACACGAAATCTTATTGGTTGCTTACGACACATCTCTTCTCTCCGCCAGTAAACGCTTTGCTGGATATCGGGCCTATATCTAAATTTTGTTTCAGAACTACAAGGCACTGCAGAAAGAAAATGAAGCTACAAAAAATATTTAATATGAATTTATTGATTATATAAATTATTTAGATATTATTTTAGTTTGATAATATATATATTTTAAACCGACGCTATTTTACTTTATTCAATTTAAATTTATAAGTCACTGTTGTATAAAATGTGCACCATTTTCCTTAGCTAAAATAAATAAGTATTCTATTCATGTAAGTAAAATACCTGCTGCCTAAACAGTTTGTATGTTGCAGTTAAGGCTGGCGAACTGAAGCTCCATTTTCTTCTCGATACCTTGGAGTAATTCATCCATTCTCCTGTAAAAGCCAATAAAACCATGTAGTACATAAAATAAACATTGCATTATACATAATGCGATAATGCAATCAAACAAAGAAAAAACTTCTAAAGAAAATTATTACTTTTTATCTTCGTCGCTTTCTAGAGGGGGTATGCCTGCTAGCGCCTCCATCAAGTAATTCCTGTAACAACATGTATTTATTAAGAGCTGCTGAACAGCCTGTAGCACAAAGTGTTTAGAGTCAATTGGAAGTTAAATAACTTGGTAGACTAAGGAAAAGTCGGTAGAATGGGCTAGACAAATCCTTAATGGAAATGGCGGTATTGTATTTTGCACAAAAAAGTTTTTGTTCGAGGACGACGTAATTTAAAGTTTTAAACACATTAAAGTGTGTTAAAATAAATAAACAGTTCTCTGGATTACATTGCACCCGAGAAAATGGAGTTGCTCCGCTTGAGACTTTAAGCGCCGTGGTGGTCACCGGTGACCGACAAACAATTAACAAGTACAAGTATATTTTTAGGTTTTTTTTATCTTGGTTCTTACTACAATGTTGGACATGCTTGCCGCACGCCAGACGAGTTGTGGGCAAATGGCCACTACCGACTGGATCCCACGTGGGGTAAAACGGCAGCGAGGCCAACCTAGGCGCAGGTGGAGGGACGAGCTTGATGCCTATGCAAAGGATTGGCCAGCACAAGCAACAGACCGCGAAAAGTGGAAAGAGGGGAAAGAAAACATTCACCCAGCAGTGGGAAAACATAGGCTTATAATAATAATGATAATAATACTACAATGTTAAAGCGATGCGACGGGTCCCGGCGGTGGCGGTTGACCAAGCGCCCGCTGTCTAACAAAGCGATAGGGATAGCGGGCACTGATTGATTAGTATCAAGCCTAAAGGAGTTGAGGCATTCTTAACTCTTCAACAGGCAGCAGCATAATTATAATATATCGCCACCTTACTTTGAACTTTATGTAATTGAGACATAGATTTAAAAAAAATTAAATCATTAGCTATAAAACGTCCCACGGCTGGGCACAGGCCTTCCCACATAATCAACATCACATGGGGAGGCTGAGGCATAACCCACCACGCTGGCCCAATGCGGGTTGGTGGGTTTTAACGATCTGCCGAAGCACGGAGGATATTCTGCGTTTTATAGGGTTTTTTTTCCTCTTAAATATTGGCTTCGTGTGATCAGCACATTTAGCCAGTGTCAGTAAAATATAGTAGTAATTATTTTCTTTGCATTATGTAGATGATAATGAGTGATAATGAACGTTTAATGGTAAATGATATTCCCCCAAACCACTAGAGACTCAATAAAGTTGTGGGACTTTATTGAGATCATACACGGACTTCTTGAGAGAATTTGAAAAGTGATGTTGCACTGTTTTGTTTTATTTGCCAACACTCATGCACGTTCACGAACACTTAACAGTAAATAATCCATCATTATTTCACATTAATATTCGACAAAACAGAAATTATAGAAAATAAAACAAAACTGCAGACATGAAGCTTCACTTTCCCGCCAAGTGACTTTTAAAGGGTTATTAGGCTAGCGATGTACTGACTCTGCCTTCCTGGTGAGGTGTTCGGCAGTAGCACGCCGCAGGAGTGTGTACTCGAGCCCCGCCTGGAATGATGGCGGCGGCGGCGCGCACGCAGCCAACCGCGCCAACTCCTCGCAGATGTCGCGTATTCAAACATGTTCTGCCTTAGAAAGGGCTAGCTGTGTACTTACTCTGCCTTCCTGGTGACGTGGTCGGCATTAGCAAGCCGCAGCAGTGTATACTCGAGGCGCGCTTGAAAGACGGCGGCGAGCAAGCGACCAGCCGGGCTATAGCTCCTCGCACACCAAATATGTTCTGCCTGGCCGCTCCATACTTACCCCGCGATTCGCGCGCGAGAAAGTTGCGTGAATGCAGCGCGACGTGGACAGGGCTCCACATTTGCAATATTCGCGTAGTTTTCACAGTAAGGGTGTTACCAGACCAATCGATCGATCGTCGATCGACGGCATCGATCGATGGTAGAATGGATTAGTCGACGTCGATCAATAGTGTCTACCAGACCTATCGATCGATCGTCGATCGACGACATCGATCCATGGTAAAATGGATTAGTCGACGTCGATCGATAGTTTCTACCAGACCAATCGATCGATGTCGATCGACAATCGACCGGTAGAATGGATCGGGTGTTAGATCGAGCTGTTTGATTAGACGCGCCGGCCGCTTTACTTTTTTTTATAAATTTATTTCGTGCCCATGGATACCTACTAGTCGTAATAATAGAGTTCATTGATTATGCTTAAAGTTGATGATAATGAGTGATGATAATATGGACGTTTAAATACTAAATGATATTCCCCCCAAACACCTTGGGAAGCACTTTAGACTAAGCAACACCGAAAAAGGGGGGAAGGGGAGGGGGGGAGCCAAAGTGCGAAAATGCATAGTTTTCAAGATATTTTAA
This sequence comes from Scoparia ambigualis, assembly GCA_963921215.1. Classification (NCBI taxonomy): domain Eukaryota; kingdom Metazoa; phylum Arthropoda; class Insecta; order Lepidoptera; family Crambidae; genus Scoparia; species Scoparia ambigualis. The sequence goes on from OY992503.1 coordinate 11,578,021, forward strand.
TTTGGAGGTTATATTAGGTTATTTTTAGGAAAAAAAAACAAATATTCTACTAAGTTATCATTACCGTACCCCCTCCATCCCCCTCTCCCAACCCTCCCCCCCCCCCCCCCGCCTCCCCCAAGATATTTTTCAATGAAGCTAGTTTTCTGTTGTATAATAATAAAAAAACCTCGAAATTCATGACAATCGCTACGAAAAAAAAGCAAAAACAAAAACCGCTGCTTAAAATGTCATTTGGATAAAATAAGCGATCGTTGGCTTTAAAAAACGGCCGCATTCAGATTCTTCTGCGTTTGCGTCTCCGTAATAATAGTACGAGCAACAACATCGTACTGGCCAAGAAAAACAAGTCCTTTTCTGAATACATTTCGAAAGAAACTGATGGAATTTAGCCAGGGTTAATCGGTCAACGTCGACCGACCGTCGATCGATGGGTTAGACGTACGGTATACGTCGATCGATTAAATATACCACACCTATCGATCAACGTCGACCGACCGTCGTCGATCGATTGGTTAGTCAAACGGTATCCGTCGACCGATTAAAGCTACCAGACCAGTCGATCAACTTCGATCGACGTTGATCAATGCCGTCGATCGACGATCGATCGATTGGTCTGGTAACACCCTAACGTTCGCGTGTTCGAATGTTATGGACGTCGAAAAACAAGAAGTGTGTACCTATCGCTGCGTCTCTCGTTTTGTGCGCACTAGCGTACTACAATTACGAATACAAAATTAGGAACATTAATAATTATAATTTAACCATAGCAATTGCCAGAAAATTCAACTTAAGTTATAACCTTTTTTTGTTTTAAAATTTCAACTGGCATTTCCATCAAGGCACTGATACGCATCCATGGATGCATGCAATTTATTTTTATGGTCTTTAGAATTTGCATCCCACAAAATTGGTTCGGTTTGGTAGTATTCCAGAAATTGCAGCTCTAAACGGTTCGTCCACTGTACGCTCATTTTTTCGGTAGATACCTACATCTCTACTAAGTCTGTGATACCTACTGACACGACCAGACGCCGCCGTTGCTAACAGCAAACTGAGCGACGCGCGAGTGTGGAGCCTATAGACGTGTTCTCGCAAAGTTCGCGCGCGCTGGCCCTTTGTCGCGGGTCAAAAAACCGACAATAAACGGAGAAACAGGCGCGAAGCCGCGAAAAACATGCGACACGGCTCCACACTACGTGTTCTCGCACCTTTCGCGCTTTCTCGTGCGATTCGCGGGGTAAGTATGGAGCGGGCATTATAGAGGGGTAACAGGCCTGATGTGTACTGACTCTGCTTTCCTGGTGAGGTGGTCGACGGTGGCGCGCCGCAGCAGTGTATACTCGAGGCGCGCTTAAAAGGCGGCGGCGAGCAAGGGGCCAGCCGGGCTTTAGCTCCTCGCACAATTCACATGTTCTGCCTTATAGAGGGATAATAGGCCTGCTGTGTACTGACTCTGCTTTCCTGGTGAGGTGGTCGGCGGTGGCGCGCCGCAGCAGTGTATACTCGAGGCGCGCTTGGAAGGCGGCGGCGCGCGACGGCGGCGGCGGCGCGCACGCGGCCAAGCGCGCTATCTCCTCGCACACCGTCTCGCAGATGTCGCGCACGTAGCGGGAGGACGCCACGCCGCACACGCTGTCTACCTACACGGCGTTGACATTTTCATTTTATGAGCCTAAACACGACCGGCTTATTCTAATATTTAGTTTAGAAATTTCTATGATCACCTTCATTATCAAACTCTGGGCACGCTCAAGGTTGTAGTTTTTGTCAAGACAAATCAAAGAAACCCGGATGAAGAAGGGTTATCTTGTTTCATTGCAGTGTTCCTTTGACCACCTTCAGACCAGCTCCATGGTGCCATATTATAGTATTGTCTTCGAAGTTACGTAAGTATACCAAATTTCAGATCGATTGGTCCCCTAAAAGTGGTTCAAACATTGCAAAAACTAGTACCTAGTAGTTTAAAAAATGCTTCATATTACCCCACACGTTGAATAATATTTCAATCTTAACTATTGATGTCTTACCTATTATAACTTACAAACTTCGAACCATAACCAAAATTATACTCTTAGTTCCCTTCATTTGACTTCATTTTCAATTAATAATTATTTATTTAGTCAGTCCAGTTTGAATTCCAATATTTCTTACCAAAAAGACAAATGTATTGAAAGTAGCACTCTAATGTTTAGTGATGAAATTGGAAGAGGCTTGGGTCAATTAATAAAACACTGAGGGGCAAACTATCTTAAATTATTGTATGCATGGTTTGACATACCATAATATAATGGCGAAAATAATTTCACATGACCTTAATAATGTGGAAACTATTATTATTTTAATTGGGAAAAAGGGGAAATGTGAATAAAACAGTACTTATTAGTTAACTTTTATGAAACATTAAACATTGAACATTGCAAAAATTATAATGTTCACACTTAGAATAATAACGCTATAGAAACCAAGTTCGCGCGCCTATTTTGAAGCACATTAATTGGAGCCAGAAATGGCACCCTACGCCGGACCGCTCCGTAGTGTTCAATGTGACAGCGCGCCGAACGTTTCTCGCGAAAACAAAAAAAAATGACGGTTTGTGCAGTTAAATTGTGTCACAACACATCTGAAAAACAAAAGAAGTATAATAACATCACTTTTCACAGGTAAGCTTTCAGTATTTCATAGTATCTTGTAGTTAATTAGGTTATAGTACATTATGATATAAGTGCGGTAAGTTGAAAATTACAGCAGAGGCGATATTGCTAGCCCGAGCAGTAGGCGAGGGCTACAAGAAAGCAGAGGCTGTAATTATCAAAGCGCACGTATGTCATACGAAGTTTTATAACATATTTACGAGGAAAACAACTTTTCTGAAAATGACTGCGTGTTTTTGTTTCTTTTCTAGTGTATAATTTTTGGTAAGCCAACATGTATTTTTCTTTGGACTTAGATGATAACAGGCTGTCAATAACATTTTGTGCTTCACTTATTATTTCCGGTGGTGTAGACTGTAAGCTTAGTTCTTCATTACTAAAACTAGACATATTTATTTTTAAACTTTTAAAGTAATTATTGAACAAGAAGCCGCTGTTTGAATCGACAAAATATAGGTATGTGAAAGGTAGGGAAGGGAGTCTTTCCATCCAATTCCTTGGGTGTCGTAAATGGCGACTAACGGACTAAAGACTGCACATACATCCTACAGCATAGAACGGCGATGGGCTCATCAAAATAATACTACCAACCCCTTTCTTCCCTTGTGTGTCGTAAAAGGCGACTAACGGACTAAAGACTGCACATACATCCAACAGCATAGAGCGGCGATGGGCTCATCAAAATAATACTACCAACCCCTCCCTTTCCTTCGGTGTCGTAAAAGGCGACTAACGGACTAAAGACTGCACATTCATTCAACAGCATAGAACGGCGATGGGCTCATCAAAATAATACTACCAACCCCTTTCTTCCCTTCGGTGTCGTAAAAGGCGACTAACGGACTAAAGATTGAACATACATTTAACAGCATAGAACGGCGATGGGCTAATCAAAATAATACTACCAAACCCCTCTTTTCTCTTCGGTGTCGTAAAAGGCGACTAACGGACTAAAAGCTCACCATCTAAGCACTTGTGCAGACTGTGCAGTTGTTTCTTGCTGAAGCGTGGACTGTGTGGGCGTGGTCCGTGTTGTCCATAGATGCAAATTGATACTAATTTTACATTACCGCACTAGTGTGTATTACTAATTTTACATTACCGCACTAGTGTGTAATAAGCTACATTACGATGCTGAAATCGGTGTAATAAGAGCCACTTTACGAGCAAATGTGTTATAAAAATATAAACGTACTGCAGTGTGATTCTCTAAGTTAAAGTCTCGGTAGCAGCGGCCTGCGCGAGTGCTGTCTCTTTCATAATCATAGAATTGGAAAGAGACATGAGATCACGGCCATGCGCGCACGTCACGCGTGTGTGAATCGGTTTAGTGCTTCATTTTTGACAGAGCGCTTGTATGAAGACTATCTTTCTATAGCGTTATTATTCTAAGTGTTCACACTTCCCTACAGTAAAAACTTGACACGAAGTATATAATTATAGATATAGGCTTAATTTAACATTGAATACAATGGCTTTCTATGAAAAGAAAGTAGAAAAAATAGACACGAATAAATTATTAGATAATAATTTTATATTGACAAAAGATAAATATTATCTTAAGACTTATTTTAAGCGACAGATAGCAAATTCGCTATAATTTTATTTTAAGTGTTTACCTAGTAACATGGCTAGCTCAGCGGCTTCTATTGAGCTGCAACCTACTGACATGCCAATTCAGACTTTGGAATATGTTCCAAATAATTTAAAATAGTTTTAGGACAATAGAGGATACCTCTAGCAAATTATTGACAAAAGAAAAGTCAAACTGCCTTATCATTGTTCATCAGAACATACAAGGCTTTTCTGGCAAAGAATTTGAATTAAATTTATTTATACTTTCTTTTAAAATTGACATTTTATGTATTACCGAGCATTGGCTCAAACATTATGAATTAATAACGAACTTAGAAAACTACAGTATTGTCAGCCGTGGCGGTACCTTATGTATAGATTCTATGAGAAATTCATACTCTTCGTCAAAGCCTGCTTGCGTTATGAAGTTCGCAAGTAAGGCCTTCTCCAAATCAGACTTTATTTCTACCGAATCACGTGCAACTTCAACGCGGGCGAACTAATCAGAGGCGACCGACGACGGCTCGAGCTCGCGCAAACCAATCAGAGGCGAGCTTTAATATGTGATTGTGCTGTGCAGCAGCCACAGGCTGCAGCCAGCCATTTTTTATTCTTTGTTATTGTCACACTTCCTTTGTTTCAGCGATTGTCAAGCTTTTGTGATAAACAATGTGTTCTGAGTTCAGTTCGTCGCTTTATTTGGTCCCTGTGACGAACTTAAATGTGTTGGGAATGTGATGTGTTGCAAACAAATGTGTACTTAAACGTGTTGATGATTGGCATACGAAAGGCAGAGGTAAAAAAATTCTTTGAACATCACACAAACCTACACCTGATTTATGTATTTCGCATACTATTAAAAGTCATCTAGGGCATTAATTATATTAGGTCTATGTAAAAAACTCTCTGGATTGTTGGTTGCTTCCATTCAAAATAATTAAGTAATAATTAATAAATTATGTGTAAGAAGCCTTTAGTATTACAATCGACTGTGATTCCCGCGCAAAATGCCCATTTTCGCATGTTGTAGTAATTTTCCAGTTGTATTTATAGTTTTTATCGAAATAGGATGATAATAAATTCATTAAGTATAACATTTTTATTACTCATGAAGTAACAATTATTCTGGTATAAATTTGACTCAATAATATTATCGTATATAAGAGAAATTCACAGCTGTTATAGTTCGTGCCAAACTTCTAGCTCGCTCTGAAGTTGCGACGCGCAGGTGTACAGTTAGCAACATTATCATTAGAGCGTTATAATTATAAAATAACATAACATGACAATTTATAAATTAGGCGTTTTATTTATCTTTTAATACCCAAAATTAAGCAGGATAAATTAAAATAACAACAATTAAATTATAAGCATATAGTGCGACATAAAAGAGTAGAAATTAAATAATCCAGAACTAAATCCACTCATTTTTTGGCAACATTGATTATCTGTCATTAATGTCAAGTGGTTGTTCAACTCTGTCCGTGGTTACGATATAAATTGTTGTTTTAGTGATATTTCTACATTCCTGGATTTAAAACACTGATAACATGATTATGACCATCCGTGGCAATTCTCGTAACATAATATATAAGGTTTTTTTTGCGAAGTTTGGCAGAATTTCAATACGGAACTTTGTTACGTAATCTGGAGGATATTTACCAACGTACAGCGATTATACTGGTAAGTAAGTTATAAAATATGTTGAAAGTATAATTATCTAAAATATGCCTATGCGCAATCGGCTAAATTCCGTGAAACAATCAGTATTTTTAAATATTTTTAAAAGTTTTGGGGTTATGATATTACAAACAAAAATGTTGGTTATTATAGTTCGACTCGAGAATCTTGAACTTTTGAATTTATTGGGACATTTTTTCAAGTGTTAAGGGGTAGAATGTGGTAAGTATAGTAAATTATGTGGGTTGGCTTTTGAATCAAGTCGCCTGAATTTGAAGAAACTAACACTGTGGGGAGGTCTTAGGGGTTCTTAAATAAAGGTTTATTAACATTTTAGCTGCCGCTGTTGCGTTAAAATATTTAAAAAACCACTTGAAAGTTTTGCCAAAATCGGCTATAATCACGAAAAATTACACGTTTTTAGGTAATACAATACCATATTAACAGAACCGAAGTGTGGGGACGGGGGGGGCGCAGCCCCCCCCCGTCCCCACACTACGGTTCGAGGGGGTCGAGGGGGACTCGGGGGGCGAAGCGAAATAAGTCTAAAGAGTTAATTAGGTTAGGTTAGTAAGTATGTTGACCAAAACGCGCGAGCCGAGCGAGCGAAGCGAGCGTGCCGCGGGAGCGGCCGGCGAAGCGCCAGAAATGAGGTTTTTGTAAATTTCCATATTTTTAAAAAAGTAACATAATTTAAAAATTACTTGTCTGCTATGTTAACGACAACAGCGCCCTCATTTATTTTCTACTCTTTTATGTCGCACTGTACATATATTTAAAAAAAATTATAATTTTTATGAAGCTGTGGAAACATTAAATTACATTACAGTGATTTTACACCTTTTTTAGTCTGTTAATGATTTGCTTGAGCACGGCAAGACTTCGCTTTCATCATCGTCAGATTACAGATACCTTTCTCTGCTTCTTGCTTCATAAACTCCGATACGTTGTAAGTATATTTTTTTGCTTGCCGACGTAAAACTGTATTACGTCTAGGCATTTTAACAGCCTTTCAAAAAAAGTACTCCTAATACAATAACAGTATGTAACAAAAAAAATAAATCAACAACTTAAAACAGTAACGTAATAACAACAAACAATAAATACCTAATATCGCGACGCGACCAAATAAAAAGTACACGTGACTGTACTTTCCACTGCTAAAGCAAAACAAACGAATACACATGGCGAGCGCGCATGCGCAGGGGTGCGCGGGGGTGTGCCCCGCCCCCTCTTACCGCTTACGTCCCGCCGATACCTATATTGTGCTATTGCGACGCCACTCGCCTCGTGTTCACAGCGAGCTAGATGATTGGCGCGGGTTATAACTTAACGCTATTTTCGAAGTTTTTTTGGTTTAGAATAACATTTTTTTTAATAAAATCAATGATATTTAAAAATTCCGAGGCCGCTACGCATTATTCGACGAGATTCTCATTTTTTTATTTCATTTGTTTAGAACAGTAGTTCAATCAATGAGCTCAAAAAAGGAGGGCATCGCGCAATTTATGAAAATATTTCTCTGCAATTTTGGGTTTAATTAAAAAGTTAAGCGAAATTTATAAAAAGCGAGGCCTACTACTACTATGCCAATAGCTATTCTACACTATTCAATAAGTAAATACTGTTAATGTATTTTTGTTTCTGAGATCAAGAACGCCAAAATTGGGCGCAGATATTTTTTTTTCAAAAATCACATTCGAGATGTAATAAAAGGTAATAGGCTGTTTTTTTACAAACGACAAGAACGTTTGGAATGCCACGGCCTATGACGATTTGAGTAAAAAATGTGGCTAGTGTCATAAATGGGCACCAACATTGTACCTAGGTAGCAAGATTAGGAACTTCAGGTTTCGTGGCTTGCCCCAATCTGAAGCCCTAGGCACGCCACTGATTGTCAGTTCGTTTTGTAGAATATCTGCCATAAGAGGCGGCTTTTTAATTATTATTAATAATAATTTAAAAGTGAAAGAACGTAAAGACGTGATTGCACTATCTATAGAACGAACTATAGAATTTTTATGTGTCGAACTAGATAAGGTTGTTGTAATATGAGTATACAGACCTCCATCTATAAATTATCCACTGCTTGAGTCCGTTAAGGAAGATGTTTTAAAAATCATATGTAAAAAAAGTAAGAGAATAGTAGTATGTGGCGATTTTAATGTTAACATTTTGAACTGATGTTATATGTCCAGTAGATTCATAAACTTACTTAAATCATTTAATTTAGATCATGTGTTCAATGAACCAACTAGAATAACATCCACATCTGCTACTTGTTTGGACAATCTTTTTTGTAATTGTCATATTTTTGAAAAATCTATTATAAATCGTGTTAGTTAGTTCAACCCTTTGATTATATACATGTCTAGACAGACCCTGGCCGTAAAAAAACGTAGAAAAATTTATAGGCCATTATTGGCCTATCGCGCGATCCTGGCGCTCAGTGTCGGTTACCTATCATAAATTCGAAATTTGCCTGTACGAATTTTATTTGGCCGAAAACGTTTTGTAATTTTTTGTTTTCCATAATTTTCTTTTTACCGAAAACACAATTTACAAAGTTTTGAAATGCCGATTATCGATTGTTATTTTTTTCAAAATCTCTATATTTTTAAATCCCACTCAACGTTTGGCCGAAGCTATTAATGCTACACGATTCAATTTCCAGAAACACGTTTTCAATATTATTAAAATACAACATTTCAAATAATTGAAATCCATAATATCATCGAACAACTTGTAATCGTAGTAACGTTTAAGCATGCAAACAAGCATGCAGCATGGAAGCAAGCAAGCATGCAGCATGCAAACAAGCATGCAGCATGTAAGCAAGCAAGCTTGGAGCTTGCAAGCAAGCTGCGGCATGCATGCAAGCATGCAGCATGCAAGCAAGCATGCAGCATGCAAACAAGCAAGCAGCAAGCAACCAAGCATGCAGCAAATATGCAGCAAGCATGCAACCAAGCATGCAGCAGGCATGGTTTCTGTCACGGCTCCGGCGCTGCGAAGCTCCGGCGGTCCCACGCGAGCTTATCGTCGCAGAGGGCGTACGCTCACCACCTGCTCCTCAGCTCGCGGGCCGCCTCGCCCCTCCGCGCCTACGCGGGCTTGAATTACACTCTAGCGTAGGGCAGACAAGACTACGTGGAGTCGGTTTTGCCGCGATTCGTTTCTGTCACTGACTTTTGAAACACAATCTTACCGAAAACATAAAGTATTAACTTTTTAAGACATTTAAGATTATTCACCAAATAATATGAATATATGAAAAACAAAAAAGAACTGGGTATGAGTATGATATTTTAGAGGAAAAGTTACTTCGAATTTTAATACTTCTAGTTATTAAATTTGTTGTAAACAAAACATCTTCCAAAAGAAAAAAAGTAGTTTTGATAATCGGCTAATAGTTTTTCTGGAAAATTAAACGTATGTATGATAAGTTTATGGATTAACAAAATTAAGTAAAAGCAACGATCTGGTAATTAAAACTTCGTCTTACCGTTTTCGAACAATTGAAATTCGTACAGGAAAGTTTCGAATTTATGATAGGTTACCGTCAGTGTCATTGTGCCGTCAAGCAGTGTTTACCTCTCGCGTTTCGGTGAAATTGTTCGCAAAATGACCGTTTGCTCAGTCAAATTCTGTCGAAACTACAAAGGACAAATCTTTTCGAAAAGGAAAGTCACGTTTCATCTGTAAGTATCGATAAGTTTTAATGAAAATTTAAAGTTTAACAATAATAACTGCCATGTATGCGTAGTGTTGCTGGTATCAAAATGTAGAATTCCCATTATTGGTGGCAAAATATAAAAGTAAGTTTAAATATAATAAGTATGTTAAAAAATACAGTTCGTATTTATGCGTGGTCTTGTTGTAAATAAAATAAATACATTAAATATAACTATTATTGGAACGCTTTCAAAGTTTTTCTTTTTTTTTAACTGATGTCTGATTTAAAAGAGCGTGAATAAATATCACGGTTCCTATTCGATGCCGAATGTTTGTAAACATATTACTGTCATTTGTGCAAATGTCTAGTTTCACTAGGATTTTTACTGTTTTTTGAAAGAAAGACACAATAATTAACTGTTTTTTGTGAATGTCTCTCAAGAAAAAGTAAAATCCTACTGTATCTAGGTATAACAGTAATCTGTTTGCAAACATTCGTCATCGAATTTGGCTGGAGTATAGGTTCCGTTCTAAAACAAGAAAAAATATAATACCTATTGTAATATTTTATAATACTATTATTACTTATAAATTGTTATTGTGGTATGGTATCGATATTCGAAATGAATAAAAAAAATATTATGTTTAAAATGGAATGTACGTAAGTATATAAGTAAGAAGTGTATTTAGGTATATGTATGTAGGGGATGGTAGTATGTATGCTTCAGAGCTCGATGGCGCATCGGCTGGCACGTTCAGCTTGCGATCTTGCCCGTTAAGCAACTTTCGCAATGCCGGGTCGCTGGATGGGTGACCAAATTTAAAACATCTCGAGCTCCTCCGTGCTTCGAAAGGTACGTTAAGCGGTTGGTCCCGTTTGTTGTCGTAAGATGACAGTTGTTAAAACCCACCAACACGCATTGGGCCAGCGTGGTGGGTTATGGCCCAATATCCCCACGGGCTATCTCCACGTGGGAAGCCTGCGCAAAGCAGTGGGACGTTTATAGGCTGATGATGATGACGATGTTCGAGAAAGTGCGGGTGTATGTTTGTGCCCCTAAAAGGTCAATGTTTCTCGTCTCATGTAAACTATTGGACACGGATATTGATGAGCAGTCATAACTTTATGTAATCTTTACAACTGTTCGACCACATAGCAAACATTTTAATTTTCAGATTTCCAACTGATCCGGTAGAAAGAAGTCGTTGTCGAAATATTTAACTATAAGGTTTCAACATAATAAGAAATTAGAGAACATGAAAAACGATGAAACATCCAAACGAAAGTTATTTAAGAAACAAATACAAAGAGAACGCCATTAATTGTTTTGATTTTAATTTAAAAAATATTTAAATTTCTAATTAAAAGATCAATTTTGATTAAGTATTAAATGTAAATCATCCTGCCTGTTGCTTCTATTTCGTCCCTATTACAAACATAGCACACGCACGCAGGCTTCCATTAGCGCATTATTTTATTGTACTCGCCCTCGCCTTCCTTCAATCATCCATTTCTTCTAAACACACCAGCTTCTTTTATGCGTTATACCTACATATACGATAGACATACCTAATTTAAAAAGTTATATTATGTTATGAACCATTTTAAAATTATATTGTGCATAAATATTTTTTCCCTACTTTATCGGAAATTAGGCATTCGCTGGCAATCATTCGCGCTAGTGTCAGTCATACGCGGCTGTCACGCACACTTCAAATTCAATACAAAAACCGGGCGGATATTGAGAAGCGTTTGTACCGCGATGCTCCGTCTAGACATGTATATAGTCAAAGGTTCAGACCATAGCGGACAATCAGCCACTATTGAGCACCATAATGTCTCTCCCATACAAAATATAGTGTCTAGACCAATCAGTGAAAAAGGTATCGAAAAATTTAGAACCAATATTCACTTAAAACTTTCTTCTCTTTCAGTAGCACCTACTGATGATGCAGATGATACTTATACAAAAGTTTTCAGTTGCATTCGGGATGAATTTAACAATACATTGAATAGGTCAAGGATCATAAGACTGCCAGCAATCGCGAAACAATTGATTTTTAATTGTGTCTAGTTTTACGATCCTCAAGGGGTTAAGCAGAAAATTATTAAATTAAATAACTGTAAGAAAAAGTTCAGTGACTGGGCGACACCAGATATTTATGCAAGTAGAAGAAAATTGTATGAGTTAAAATCTACTTCTAAAGGTCCAAACTTTATTGAATATGTTAGAAACTATGAAAATTATTTTAAAAAGTCTGCATAAATGCTAAATCAAATTTTATTTCTAAAAAAATTGCACTTTCGAATAACAAAATAAAGACTACATGGAATATTATTAACCAAAAAACTGGTAAAACAAAAATTAAGGACCGTTCATATTCAATAGTGAAATAATAGAATCAGATGGCGCAGTCGCTGTTGCATTTGAGGATTTTTCTCTAGGATACCTATGCACTTAACTAGTAATATAAGTTCTTGCTCTCATACTGCTGTCACTCTCCTCGAGTCAAGTGTTAATAAGTGCGGTGACAGTTGTAGTTTTAGACATATAAACACTGACACCATATTAAAGGTGACACATTGAAACGCAGAAAGTTTATTGCCATAATTTTAATTGACATACATCGTGGCATACAATTCAAAAAGCATAAAAGCTTGTAGCAAATTTTTTATTACGCATACACATAATAACGCAGAATCGTTGAAAGACATATATCATAAACAAATCAAAACCATAATCATTAAAATCTATATTATTGTTTGTCATACTTTTATTAAGCATACTTTAAAACGCATACTTAATTGTATTATTCATAATTTTGTTAGACATACTCTTACAAAGCATAATTCAAAAAAGTCACAGTTTTAGGTATAAAGCATAATTGAAAATGGACATTTCCATTTTATTATTACTAATGATGCATACTTACATACGTTAAGCAGTAAGGTTGAGCTTAAAAAGTCAGTGACAGAAACTAATCGCGTGGGACCGCCGGAGCCTCGCAGCGAGGGAGCCGTGACAGAAAACATGCCTGCTGCATGCTTGCCTGCATGCTGCATGCTTGCTTGCATGCTGCATGTTTGCCTGCATGCTGCACGCTTGTTTGTTCATTATATCAATAAGTTTTATATCTCTAGTTTATTATAATTATCAAATGTACTTTTATTAAATAAAATGTACCAAATGTATGCTTATCGAAATTATGCCTTTCTATGGTTATGCCTTTTAAATTTTGGCTATTTGCTATAAAGACATATGGCAAGTGATGACAATGGCCATTAACATGATGCATTGTCAGTTTATGGCGAAAAACTTTATGCGTTTCAATAGGTAACCCATTTTAAAAACTTTTAAAACAGTAAATATTAAAAATACAAAAGATATGTGGGGTATCTGTACTAGGGCTTTCAATCCCGAAATACCGAGGTCTCGGTATTGCGGGATCCCGCGTCATTTTCCAATCCCGCGTGATGCGGGATCCGCGGGATTTGCGGGATTGAAAAAAAGCGTGCATGCTGGCTATATTGCCTCTGAAATACGCAGTAGTTTGGCAGACGACAGTTTAGATATGTTGTGTTTCCATCGCAAACATTTTCAATTGAAATTGAAAACTGACAAGCTAAATAATTAAAGTAACCTTTATCAATTTTCAGTTGAAAATGTGTTTTTTTGGTTGATTTTTTTAATTTTGTGGTGTATTTTTTGAAGCAGATAGATTTTTTGTTTTTTTATGTAATTATTACTGTATTTGTGAAGAATAAACGGTGTAATTTTATTGAACTCATACTAATAGTAATATGTAAATAAATGTAGAGTTAGTTGATAAATTCATTGTTTTTTTGTAATAAATAAACGGTGTAATTTGATTGATCTCATACTAATAGTAATACTTAAATAAATGTGTAGTTAGTTGATTAATTCATTGTTTTATTTCCCTTATATAAATATGAATATTTTCAATATGCGGGATCCCGCAAATACCGAGATCCCGCGGGATTGAAAATTCGTAGTCCCGCCATTACCGAGATTGAATTCAGGATGCAGAATTGGAAGCCCTAATCTCTATAAATGTTGCTCAAACAATTATTAATTCCTTAGCTCCTCAATTGGCCGATATTTTCAATAGGTGTCTTGAAGAAAAACTTTTCCAAATTTAATGAAGCATGCTAAAATCATTCCATTGTTTAAAGCTGGTGACAAAAACAACCCCTCTAATTTTAGACCAATTTCAATATTACCAGCCTTTAGCAAGGTTTTTGAGAAAATTATTTACAATCAATTACTGTCTCATTTTGCAATTATTAATAAACTTTTTTATGAAAAACAGTTTGGTTTTACTAAAGGTAGATCTACAACTGACGCTGGAGTTGCGCTTCTTAAACACATTTTTGACGCCTAAGAGGGTAAGCAAAATGCAATAGGTATTTTCTGTTATCTCTCAAAGGCATTTCATTGCGTTAGTCATGAATAAGTAAGAGCATTATGGTGTCTCAAAAATAGCACTGAGCCTTATACAATTATACTTGTCGAATAGAACTCAAAAAGTTGTTATTAATGGTGCTTTGTCTTCAAGAGCACCCATAACTATAGGCGTGCCCTAAGGGTAAATATTGGGACCATTACTTTTTTTGATTTACACAAATAACCTGCCCTACGTTGTTAGAAACTTGTGTGAGACTGTACTATTTGCAGATGATACGTCTCATATTTTTAATGTTAAAAGAGGCCTTGAAAATGTTAACGATGCATGATGATAGAGCACTTTCAAAGGTATTACATTGGTTCACTATTAATAATTTATTAATGAATTCAGCAAAAACAAAGTGTGTTAAATTTTCTTTACCTAATGTAAGACAGGTCAGCACACAAATTAAGATGAACGATAATGTAGTTGAATTAGTAGATTATACTGTGTTTCTAGGCATTAAACTGGATTCACGCTTACAATGAAACCCACATATTGATACCTTGTCAGGTAGACTGAGTTCAGCTGCATACGCAGTTAAAAAAATAAGGCTTCTAACTGATGTTGAGACTGTCATGAATGTCACACTGTCGTACCCCCACCGTGTTCCGGCAATACTCCATTACTGAGAAGAGGCCCGGGCAAGGAGGCTTAGCCTCGATGCCCGGGAGGGCAGTGCGCAGTCAGTCAGTCAGTCGGATTTCATCTGCCTTTATGTGGCTGGTTCGGGCGTCGAGGCTGAGCCTCCTTGCCCGGGCTTCTTCTCAGCAATGGGGTATTGCCGGATCACGATGGGGGCACGACAGTATGACATTTTATAAATATATTTTTTAGTTGTATTTTTGTATTTTATTTTTGTTATTTTCTTTAGTGGCAACGACGCATATGTAGTGTGCTAACCGAACGTTTTTTTGAATTTTTTTTGTTTGTTTTTTTAGTGGCAAAGTCGCATGTGTAGTGTGCTAACTGTACGCTCGAACGACGCATGTGTAGCGTGCTAACCGAACGCTCGATCGAATGTAAAATCATAAGATCACGTTTTCACTCTTTAAATATTTTTCTAACTTCCAATATGTATAACTCCGCTCGGACTGAGTTTAGAGGTATAGTTGTCGTAATAAGTTGTGTTGGTTACATCACCCTGAACTAAAATAAATAGGTTTAGTCGATGGAACAGCGAAAAAAAGGGCGCCAAAATCAGGCATTGGCTTTTATTTGGATGGATGGTCACCCCCCATCCAATCATCATCAAATAAATTTAGACGATTCAAAATGCTTATTTTAAGTTTATTGAATAAATAAATTTTGATTTTGATTTTCATTGAGTAAAGGAATAAAACTTTCTATGCTCAAAAGAATGAAAGTGAGTTAATTATTAGACAATATTGAAAAAAATATTTTTCTGAAATCATATTGTGATATCGATAGTAGACTTTATATCGCATAAAAGTAAAAAGAGCACTGTTTTTTCTTGTATTTAATTAAATATTTTAACATAATATAAAATAACTTCATATTAATTTAATAGATACGGTAAAGTAATAAATAAGTAAATAATAAAGGCATAAAATATAACAAATTAATCTACATACCTAAATCATCACAACAAACAGGTATTAATATAAAACAAAAACACGCATTCGCGGTTTTTCCCATGGATTTGTGGCCTTTACAGCCGTTCAAAAATTGCCATAGCGGACGGTATTTCACGTCCACCCGGCGGGGTATTGGTAAAGTTTTCAACTAGCAATAATCGCACCTCGGATAAACCTCATTGGTTACGATATTGCCTCTGCGCAAAGTTAACTAAGAAAGATTGGCCAAAACTATATATGGTTTCGGTGAAAAACTTCGATAGCGTGATTCAGATATGGGTACGGCAGCGCCATCTCTTGGCAATTACCAAAACTAATTTCGTTACTAACTATTGTTATACTCTGATTTTTAATTAGATGGACTAAAGTGACATTAGCAATGATACCACTTAACGGCAAATAAAAAATAGTGTTGTACCCTTACTCAAACGAAGTTCAATTGTTGGTTCAATTTCGCTTATTGGTAAATGCAAAACACTCGAACTGTGTTATCTTGATATTGAAGCTATGGGTGGTGGGTTCCTATGCCTATCCATCCATCTATAGAAGTAAAATTAAATGTAGACGTTTCAAAATGCTTATTTTAAGGTTACTAAATAAAGAAATTTTGATTTATGTTTTATTTTTATTTTTGAAACCCAGTTATCACTTTACTAATAATTTCAGAAACATAGTTTTCAGAATCTTAATCAGTTCAAATTAATTTAATTGTGTTTTATTCGGTTTTATTTGATAAAATTCGTGCCAAAATACTTGTAAATTAAAATTAATCGAATGATGCAGTGACCACACACCGTTTAAAATAACAACAGACGCACGCGGACTGAAGTTAGCGTCGACCAATCTTGACGCTTTGTCGGGGTTCGGACACGCGAGGTACTTGCATTTACATTATCTATGTAAATCTATATCTGTGGGTGTGGTGTAGGTGACTGTCATCTAAAAGTCGTCAGTTGCCGACTCAAGCAATGATTCGAAGGCGTGTGTACATTGATCTATATTAATAATAATAAAAAACAATTGGCCCGAACGTTTGTGCGCGCATCACTTCAGAATAGCTGCACCTATTTGGCTGATTCTTTTTTGTTGTGCTTGTAATTGTCAGGACAAGGTTTGTACAAAGGAAATTTTTGTAAATTTGTCACGGGATGCGGGGTGATCCAGGCGCGGGCGGGCCGCTAGTTACCAAAATAAAAAACGCATCCGCCATTTTGTTTTTAACAGATATGTCAAAGTCAAAGGTCGCGCGCGTCATTCGTCTCCCTTCTTCGCTCGCGATTGGTTGTACGAATATTCGTTGCGCTCATAACTCCTGTTCTTGTTGTTATTGCTGTTAAGTTTTTGTTATATCTTTCCTTGTTACATTGTTTTTTAAGTGTTGTTGTTCCTGTTTGTTGTTTTTTTGTAAAACGACATGGCAGACGCTCAACCGAGTACCTCGGGTGCAGTTATGTCTCCTAGGAAAAGGAGACGGCCCGCTCATCTGAGTGTCACAGAGAAGACAATGGTGCAAAATGTATTTAAATACGTATTCAACGAAGAGATAAAGAAATTGGATACGCAATTATGTGTAAAGCCTAATAAGCGTCACTGTGCTAAGAAAACAGCAAACATCTTGGGAATCGGTGTTACCACTGTTTTTAATGTTCTAAAAGACTTAAAGGAAAATGTTTCACCAACTCCACCGCAACGATCTGGGGGGTTACTCTCGAACGCAAACTCAATCTTAATACAATTCCAATGCGATTAATATGTATCGATATTGGGATAAGTAAAGATAATTCCGGAACGCCATCTCGATAATAATTTGTTCAATTGGATGAGTTCACTCTTTCTGCCATCCGGCGCAAAGTACACAGTTTTTTTTATAATAAGGAAGCACCTACAATTGCAAAGGTTAGTATTTTTTGTTTATAAAATCGGTAATTACCTATATTTAAAACTATGATTACAAATTACATTTATTTTTAAATTTTAAAAAGGCTTACTGTGTCGCGTAGCGGTGAAAGAATACTATCACCCCCTCTCTTTCCTTGAGTGTCGTTAATGGCGATTAACGTACTAAAGATTGGACATACATCCAACAGCATAAAGCGGCGATGGGCTCACCACCTGTAAAGCTGAACACATTTGCAGTTGCTATTTGGTGTAAAGTGGACTATGGCAGGGGGCTGCTTTTGCGGTCCTCATTACCTAGTCTCTGACTAACACTTCGGGGATAATAGTCGTGATTATATGTATGTATGTAAAAGGGCTTTATATAGATCTTTTATTATAGAATAGTATTCTAAATCGCTAAGCTAAATGTAATAAACGATATTTGCAAGTATTAAAATGGTTGGGAGCCGTAACAAAAACATCGCAAATATTTTCACCTGCAATATTATCAAGCTACAGTGAACAGACCATAGGTACTATTAACTATGGTCGATTAGCTCTGGTTACAATTTATACTCCGGCTTGTCATAAGTTGAGATATTTTGGTTTAGGCAAAAATTGGTTTATAAAAACAATAAAATTTAAATATTTTATGTAACTGATGTAGTGGAAATGAGGGGCTAATTATGTTAATGTTTTCCATTTTCAAACACTATATTTGTTTAAAATATCCATAAATATACCTCTCCCTAATATTTTATATTTTCTCGCTTTTAGATCACAGACGCTGTGAATGAAGATCCTGATCTTCCCAATATTTCAAGAACAACAATGAGAAAAGTTCTCAGACATTTAAATTTTAAATACACTAGGCGCAATCGCCGCAGCTCCTTAATAGACAGGCAAGACATAATTTTGTGGCGCAAGAGATACTTGATTTCTATAAAAGAGAAGCGCAGACAAGGAAAATTCATTTATTACCAAGATGAGACTTGGCTGAACGAAGGTAATTTTTATTTATTAATAAAATACATATTACTTTCATTACCTAATCCACATCTATCATATTAGTAAGTATGTACTTTTTTTACAGGACATACTTTACAAAAGTCTTGGGTCGCCTTAAATATTAATACGCCGCGACAAGCTTTCCTCGAAGGCCTAACAACAGGTCTTAAAGCTCCTACTGGAAAAGGACGACGCCTTATTATTAGTCATATTGGAAGCGAGGAAGGTTTTTTAGATGGGGGTTTGTTAATGTTTGAATCAAAGACAGATTCTAGTGACTACCATAATGAAATGAATGCAGAACATTTTGAAGAGTGGTTGAGGGGAATTTTACCGAAATTAAAAAAGGATTCCGTTTTGGTGTTAGATAATGCCCCTTACCACTCCCGTAAGACAGAAAAAACCCCCACTACTAATTGGCGTAAAAGGCAAATCCAAGAGTAGCTGATTTCAAAGAATTTAAGTTTCGAAGAGACAATGATAAAAGCAGAATCACTGGAAACCGTTAAAAAAGTAAAAACTAATTTTCAAAAAAATGTAGTCGGTGAGCTTGCTGCCGAGTACGGTGTCACCATCTTAAGACTGCCCCCTTACCACTGCGAATAAAATCCAATCGAATTAGTCTGGGCACAGGTGGGGCATGTCGCAAGACATAATAAAAGTTTTAAAATGGCCGAAATTAAAGAATTGTTTAGTGACGGGTTACAGTTGGTGACACCGCAAAGGTGGTCGAGCTGTATCGATCATGTCATAAAAGAAGAGAGTAAAATAATGCAACTCGACCACCTTATTGATGATGTAACAGATGGATTTATAATAAATGTAACCGATTCGGACATCAGCGAAAGCAACAGTGATTATTCAGAAATAAATAGTGATTGAGAAGCTGGACTTTTATTTATTTTTCCATTTACCTACTCATTTAATTTTAAAACTTTTGGAAAAAGGAAATTTAGCATATTACCCATTGTACCGCACCCTAGGTTAGACATTCAAACTATACAACATCGCTAAAAGTAGTTTACATTAGTGTTTTTGACAGTCACCATACATAAAATGTCGTTAAATTACAGTTAGTAACTTACTAAAAGTATCAGTTTGGTATGTAACGTAATAAAATAGCGTGTTTGACTGTCACCATACTTCAATTGTCAAAAAGGTTACAGTTAGTAACTTACTAAAAGTCAGTTTGGTATGTAATCTAATAAAAATTAAAGTACAGGGAAAAATATAACAAACCAAAAAAACAACCAACCATAAGAGCGCAAGAAATACGTACAACCAATCGCGTGATAAAATGAGGACAAATGATGTGACTACACTTTGTCATCAACAAGGGTCGTAGTGCGCGTCACTCGTGTATGTATTCTGTGGTTACTTTCTTTGTACGCGGATTCATTAAAAATGTCTACATATCACGTAAACTTGCGAATTACCTGTACTTTTTAATAACATTTTGTTAAATACTTATTTATAGCCAAGTTGATGACTCAATAATTCAATTTAATCGGTAAAATCACTCGCGTCACAACACTTCGCTCTTAAGTTGGCAACATTAAAAAAAATAAAGTGCGCCGGCAGCTGTCACTTTAGTCCATCTAATTAAAAATCAGAGTTTAGGTTCACCTACAGTACTTATTGAACTGTTTTGTCTTGTAATTCATATTGCATGTAAAGACTTAAAATGTGAGAAGACATATTATAACGTAAATATATTTTTTATACAGAACAGAGTGTATAATTTTGTATAGAACCGTCCCCAAATGCGACTTCCCTAGAGCTTTATGAATAGCAATTGTGGTTGATGTCATTTTTATATCAAGTACTTTTACAGAAAACTCAATGAAAATAAATATTGTGTTTAGTAATAGTTTGAAAAAAATATGTATTAAAATAATAATATACGAACAGAACAGCTATGTTAACCTTACACAATCGTAAGGCAGTCAATAAGTTTATTAATTTCGTACATACGAGTGTTTTTTTAATATATAAGTAAGTATACATTAAAGAAATAATAAATAATTAATGAATTTTCACGTTAAGAATGCAGTGACGTAATACTTGTCCGCCGGCCTAGCCACGCCCCCTAACCAATGAAATCGTTTCTAATTAGAAAGTCAAGTTCACAGCGACCGGTTGAACGCATACTTTCGAACGCAACGGTTGTGTCCTGTGCTTTGTGTAACTGAATTACATTTAAACAATGAATAACAAGCGACGTTACAGAAATTACTGTTTTACCTTACCTATGCGTAGAAATAAAAGTGTTTGGTAACCCATAGCGGACAAAGAAAAGTTATTTATAACGTTTTTAAGTACTATAAACAGTGTGATTTAAATACGAGTCTGGACATTATAGTACAAAAAACCGCAACTGCATGCGATGTGTCCGAGAGAACAGCTTAAAATATTGAAATAAGAAAATACATTGCATAGGTATTTAAATTTATTATACATATCAATGACTTTTAGACAATTGATTTTAGACAGTTAAGTTTATGTTTTATAAAATCTATAAAAATTAATCTTTAAAAATACAATTTATTTGTATTATGAACACCACGGTGAATACACCTTTACCCTGCAGTTCACTAATGACGTCACTGCATTCTTAACGCGAATGTAGTATGGGATTATTATGGTCCTCCTACTTATCCGTTTACTCAAAGCGTGAACATTTTCGCAAACATACAACCTACCTGCATTGGCAATGCATTATGGTGAGTGTGTAATTTAACGGCCAATCCCTCCATGTGCGGCTAATTTCTAACAGTCTCGCTATCTTGTCTCATGGCAGGACCACTGGGATTTTTCTTCCTAGTAGCTTCCTAGCACGTACAACTACAATATTATTTTTTTTCCCTTCTGCCTGTACTTCTCATGATACCTACATGTTTTATCAAACCTAAAACACATTTTGCCCGACCTGGGAATAGAAACCTGGCCCTCCGGTTATCGCGCTGAGCGCTTAGCTACTCGGTAACCAGAGTTGATGAAACGATAACAAAAGATTTCTCCCACTACAATCCTAATTGACATACATACATTTAATTCATTTCAATTAAAATTTCATTTCAATTAAAATTGTACTTCAAATAAAATATTATGTTCTAAAATTTGAGTCCCCCATTTATATTAGTTTTATACATAAAATGTAACCATTGCAGTTGAGTTTACGATAAGTAATAAATTGTACTATTATGTTAGTTTAGCTTAAGTTATATTGTAAACTTGTTTGTGGTTCTATAAATAAATTAAAAAAAATAATAATAATCACGACTATTATCCCGAAGGGTTAGTCAGAGACTAGGCTATGAGGAAAGCAAAACTGCAGTCCTTTACCATAGTCCACTTTTCACCATATACATTTATCACCAATTGACTTGAATTGACTATTGACTATGCTGTTGGAAGTATGTGCAGTCTTTAGTCCGTTGGTCGCCTTTTACGACACCCAAGGGAACACATGGGTTGACAGTACTCTATGAATGAGCCGCGACCGCACTTTCCATTGTTCCTTATATTATAACATATCGACGACCTCCTTGGTCGAGTGGTTTGTACACCGGTTTTCATGGAGTCGCCATCTCTGAGGTCCCGGGTTCGATCCCCGGTCGGGTCAATTTAGAAACTATTGTTTTTCTAAATTGTCGCGGGTCTGGGGTGTTTTCTATGTATAATAAGTATGTATTTAAGTATTTTAAGTATGTTTATCCGTTGTCTAGTAACCATTTAACGAGTTTCCTAACGAAGCTTCTCTTGGGCTAGAATTGGTGTGAGTGTGGGAAAGTTTTTTTATTTTTTTATTTATAACTCACTGTCGTGTGACATAAAATTTATAATCTCTTGAAAGTCATAATCGCGAGTGACTGAATTAATTGCTGGAGACCAGCACCAACAGACATTTTTGAACAATATTTTTCATCATCAACATTTAAATGGAAGATCATCTCTTCAAGGGAAGAGAGGTGGTAGTATTCTTTCACTGCTACGGGACACGGTTAGACAACTGTCTTTTTGATGTCCCTGATTAACAATTGTCTATTTTTTCTTTTCTCTTAAATAATGGCTTCGTGCGCTCAGCACATTTAGCCAGTGTCAAGTTTTTATAGAACCTAATTATTGTTTTCTTTATTTATAAGTGGTTGATAATGAGTTATAATGAACGTTTTGGTAAATGATTTTCCCCCAAACCCCTCGAGACTTAATAAAGCTGTGGGACTTTAAATAAATAAATAAACTTTCCTACACTCACACCAATTATCTAGCCCAAGAGAAGCTTCGAGGAAACTCGTTAAATGGTTACTAGACAACGGATAAACATACTTAAAATACTTAAATACATACTTGTTATACATAGAAAACACCCAGACCCGAGACAATTTAGAAAAACAATAAATTCTAAATTGACCCAACCGGGGATCGAACCCGAGACCTCAGAGATGGCGACACCATGAAAACCGGTGTACAAACCACTCGACCAAGGAGGTCGTCACTTTATTGAGGTCTCACACGGACTTCTTGAGAGAATTTGAAAAGTGATGTTGCACTGTTTTGTTTTATTTGCTAACACTCATGCACGTTTACGATCACTTAACAGATTATTACTGTTACCTCACATTAATATTCGACATAACACAAATTATAGAAAAATAAAACAAAACTGCAGACATGACGCTTCACTTTCCGGCCAAGAAGTCAACAATTCACTTTTTTTATTTTTTTGTATCAATGTGTCTCTCTCTCTCTCACACACACACGAACACTTACCTCGGCATGGACCGCAATCAAGTTGTTGATGATCTCGTAGACGTAAGGGCGCGCGTCGTCGACGGGCGCGTCCGCGTGCGTCCGGTGCCGGCCCATGTACATGCTGGGCTCTATGGTGCCCACTAGCGGGTCGCCCTTGTGCTCTAGGTAAGTCTCGGCTATGGTCGACTCTAGGCTGGTAAGCGATTCTTTCGTGGCTTGTAGAGCTTGCGTGGGTATCGGGAACCCGTATCTGTGGGGTTGAATGTAAATTAATATTTGGAAACCCGACTACATTTTTTAACTGAATATTTGTATAATTGAAAATGAGAAACTTGGTCTTTTAACATGGCCATTGAACCCGGGACGTCACAGATGGCGCTACAACCGGCCTGCGGGTGTGCTGGCTGATTCGACGCACGACGGAGTATGTTTATGTTTCGTATTCGAATGTATGCGGCCCGCACTCGACTTCGTTCACGTAAACAAATTCGACCAAGCTCGTAATTTAAAAAAAAATCGTACGAACCTTGTTTTGACAATTTCGAACACAAAGAATTAGTCAAATAGGTGCATTGCAGCCGTTCTGAATTGATGCGCTTACAACCATTCGGCAATTGATTTTTATGTATACGTATAGAAGGTTAAAGCTGTTTATCTTGGGTATGCGATTTAAAATCCAGTAAAAATTAATAATAAAATAAAAATTTCGTTTATTTCTCCCATTTCAAACTTAGTTATACTAACTGAGGGTTACTCGCATAATGACACATTTAGGTAGCCAAACGCACAATAACACATCGTGTCTACGCAAAATGACATACGCAAATTGACAAATATTCTCATACGCAAAATGACACACGGGAACGACTACGCGAAATGACACATATTTCATGATTCTCTTGCACATAAATAGATTTGGTCACAGGCTACTACTGTTTACGGTGGGAAATCAACAGAATTCAACATCGTAGGCGAAGCCGCTTGACGGGAAACTAGTGTTAAATACTTAAATATATCTTGTGGCAATATGCGTGTAAGTCAATATGCGTGTAAGTCAAAATGCGTGTAAGTCAATATGCGTGTAAGTCAAAATGCGTGTGTTTAAACTAGGTAAAAGCGACAAAAGCGGCGAAGGTGTTTCGTTAAAGCGTCTCTAGTATGTCTAATGTGTACTGACTGTTCGCAGGCGGCGGGCAGCGCGGGCAGCAACGCGCAGCGCGTGTACTGCGCGTTGGCGGCCGCCACCAGCAGCCGCTGCTGCCAGCTGCGCCCGCCCGCCGCCAGCGCCGACTGCTCGTGGCTCTCGTCCAGGCGCTGGTCGAGCGCCACCGACAGGCTCGTGTTGTTGAAGTCCTGTGTATTGCCAAATGTTAATTATTCAGTACCTATACACGATGATGACGAATTTAGAATAGACAGGGGGTGAGCGTTTGTTGCTAAGGGAGGCTAATCGGCGTTTCACTCTAACGACAGCTCTCGTAACACGGCGATATACGGCAGCAGTATCTGCTGCAAGTGCCGCGGCCCCTTGTGCTGTTGCCTATCCAGCAGTGGTACGTTTATAGATGATGATTTTAAACAAAAGATCCGATTTGGTCGACGTGCTACTAAAAGGGAGGTCTGCAGCTCCCACTAAGATAGATGATGATTGTGATAATACAGTAAGCTGTTTTAGCACAGCGACGTACGCCAGCAGTATCTGCTGAGGCATGCAGGTGCCACTGGCATGGGCCATCTTCATGGTCAGCTATCATGGGATAGCTGACCTGGTCGGCGTCTCTTTCCAACGCCAGCTGCCTCAGTACCGCGACGTACGCCAGCAGTATCTGCTGCAGGTGCCGCTGCGCCGCCGCCACCCTTACTGATGACAATTAAGGATTACTAACCTGGTCGCCGTCTCTTTCTAACGCCAGCTGCCGTAGCACGGCGACGTACGCCAGCAGTATCTGCTGCAGGTGCCGCTGCGCCGCCGCCACCCTTACTGATGACGATGAAGGATAACTAACCTGGTCGCCGTCTCTCTCTAACGCCAGCTGCCTAAGTACCGCGACGTACGCCAGCAGGATCTGCTGCAGGTGCCGCTGCGCCGCCGCCACCCTTACTGATGACGATGAAGGATAACTAACCTGGTCGCCGTCTCTCTATAACGCCAGCTGCCTCAGTACCGCGACGTACGCCAGCAGGATCTGCTGCAGGTGCCGCTGCACCGCCGCCACCCTTACTGATGACGATGAAGGATAACTAACCTGGTCGCCGTCTCTCTCTAACGCCAGCTGCCTCAGTACCGCGACGTACGCCAGCAGGATCTGCTGCAGGTGCCGCTGCGCCGCCGCCACCCTTACTGATGACGATGAAGGATAACTAACCTGGTCGCCGTCTCTCTCTAACGCCAGCTGCCTCAGTACCGCGACGTACGCCAGCAGGATCTGCTGCAGGTGCTGCTGCGCCGCCGCCACCCTTACTGATGACGATAAAGGATAACTAACCTGGTCGCCGTCTCTCTCTAACGCCAGCTGCCTCAGTACCGCGACGTACGCCAGCAGGATCTGCT